>CM053787.1:240434980-241822480 GCA_028749045.1 Cupressus sempervirens | reverse complement strand
TTGCTCGCTCATAAGTTTTGAGGAAGCCTGAGTGCCCTGCTGAAGGAGAAGCATGGAGTTCATAAAAAATAGCCTGATGTAGAGCTGGGTTCTGAGGAAGCACTAGCCGACCCTTGTATCGAAGAGAAGCACCATCCCAAGAGTAATGTGGTATAGCAGAAGGATTATTGGCTAGCTGGTGAATGATTTGAGATAAAGAAGAGTCACTGTCATAGCTCTGCTGAACAGACGCTAACCAATTGGGAATGGGCATAGAAATAGCGGAAAGGGAAGCTTGATTATCAAATGTGCGAGAAAGAGCATCTGCCACAATATTCTCCTTACCCTTCTTGTAGGTGATCTCATAATCATACCCCATGAGTTTGCTGACCCATTTCTGTTGTGTAGGAGAGGATACTCGTTGTTCCAGGAAGTATTTCAGACTTTGGTGATCGGTTCTGATGCAAAAATGACTCCCTAAGAGGTATGGCCGCCACTTCTGTACAGCATGCAAAATAGCCATCATTTCTTTTTCATAAGTAGAGAGGGCTAGATTCTTACCAGAGAGGGCTTTGCTAGTGAACGCAATAGGATGGTCATCTTGCAGGAGAACAGCACCCAATCCATTGCCGCAAGCATCACTCTCAATAGTGAAGGGTTTGGAAAAATCTGGCATTGCGAGAACAGGTGTACTGCACATAGCCTGTTTCAGTTGTTCAAATGCAGTCTCAGCAACAGGGGTCCAGGAGAAGGCATCCTTTTTTAACAGAGCTGTCAATGGTGCTGCAATTTTCCCGTAATTTTTGACAAACTTGCGGTAGTAGCCAGTCAACCCCAAAAAACCCCGAAGGCTCTTGAGAGTTTTAGGATGCGGCCAAGTTTTGCTATATATGAGGATATCATCAAAGAAGACCAGAATGAATTTTCGGAGGTATGGTCGAAATATGTTATTCATCACTGCCTGAAATGTTGAAGGAGCATTCGTGAGGCCAAAGGGCATGACTAAAAATTCATAGTGACCATCATGTGTGCAGAAGGCAGTTTTAGGTATATCCTCCTCATTAACCCGAATTTGTAATTTCCACCCAGCGAGCCCAAGAGAGTGCTCTGATACCAATTGTGATGAACCTCCTTATAGCAATATCATGAGAATGCTCGAAATAACAGAATACAAAGTGATAGCAGAACTCAGAATGAATCTACTGATCGCAGGCCACTTCGAGGGGGTAACCTCCTTTGAGCAAGCTCAATACAATAAATTCGTCCGTACCCATCAAGGGCCTCAACCTATTCTTATATACTGAGTACGATCTAGAAAAGTAATACTACCTATGCATGTGGGATAATAAAATATACTCACGGGACGACTTACAAAGCATATGCGTCCAACAACACTACTCTAACAAAATAAACAGAAGGAACACACAGGTTCCTAACAGTTTGACACTTCATGAGAGGCAACATGAGATGAGGAGCTCAATTATACTTAGAGGGAGTTTGAAAATTTATGTGGCTAAGTGCATGATTTTGATGGGCCTACTATCTTTGTACATCATGAGGAAGTGGTGACTTCCAAATGATTATCATTTGTAAAAGTTATTGGAAGGTAATGATCTTTCAATAACTTAATCTTATATTATGATGTCTTAGCATATCATGATAGATGATAACTTGCATGATGGATTAAGTTCCTTAAATGGACCATGGCCTTATATTATGATGGGCATCTTATAATGTCTAATAAGATCATGATAGATGATAACTTGCATGGTGGATTATGTTCCTTAAACATACCATGGCCTTCTATTGTGATGGACATATTATGATGTCTAAGAATATCATGATAGATGATAACTTGCATAGAGGATTAAGCTCCTTAAACAGGCCATAGCCGTCTATTGTGATGGACATCTTATGATGTCTGAGACAGATCATGATATTTTATATCTTGCATTGTGGATTAAGTCCCTTAAACAGATCATGAATGTTTATATGGTAATTATTATTGAGGATACATTATCTAGAGACACTTTTGAGTACTTGGTGAATATCATATGACTTGTTATTCTGAGGCCATTCCTCTTGATATCATAAGATGTTATCTGAATGGTGGATATCTTCTTATCAAAGATATCCCTAAATATTGTCATTCCTAATTTTACATTAAGGTAATCTTATTTTTATCCACTTTGGCTAAGAGGGAGTGTTGATATTTGGTAACTTCAATCATATAAACCTATGTGATTATTTTTTTTATTTTTTATTTTTATGTGTGTGTGTAGATAACTATAATTATCATTATATTAATGAATAGAAATATCTCATGAAGGGACATGTCTCTTCTTAATTTATTCTCAATATAAATGCAAGAGATAATTATATTTGGAAAATGCATACCATGCAAAAAGTGTTATTACATTTTCAATGATCCTCCTCCTTTAATAGAGAGGTTAAAAAATTTCTCACCTTTCAATCAATATCGCCAACACTTATCTAAGGGGTTTGAAAGAAGAAGAATAAGAGGATATTTGGGCAAAAGACCATGAGTAACATCTCTAGGAATACTCAACTAAACAATATTTTAACATTTATGAGCTTGATATGGTTGGAAAAGATAATCAAGATGAGTAGGAGGTGTAGTAGGAATAGAAGGCCAAACGAAATCAAGGGTAGCACAATGCCTTGGCCTAGAAGGATATTATACACTATGATTGATTGTCTTAATCACACTATCATGAGGAAATTTAATGCACTGATGAATAGAAGAAATGGCTTGCATGGAATTCAACCAAGGTAAACCTATCTTCACTTGGAATTGATTAGAAGTAAAAAAAAATTTAAAAGTACTACTCACCACTTTACCGTCGAGTTCAATAGTCAATGAAATAGAACTATGAGGGGAATACAAGAAACCATTACAAGTAAACTAAATCCAAGTATCAATTGAATCATAAAAATCATGATGCAAGTGATTAGCAAACATATGTTCCTCAGTGATAACATTAACCATGGAAGTAAGATCAACAATACAACCATAAGAAGGATACTTATCAACCCTAGTAGAAATATAAAGAGGACCGACAAGAGCATAAAAAATGTTAGAATCATCAAATGACATAGTAAGGTTTCTAGCATGCTTAACTGGGTTTAATTTTATCATGAGTTTTAAATTGAACCTTTTTCTTAGGTGGAGGTGGAGATTGAGGTACACATTAGTGTTAATGGTATGGTCATTCTCTTCATGTTGTTTATCATAAACAATGTTCATATTGGGAGAATAAGGAGGCAGTTGAGAAATTGTATGACTAGTGTTGGAATCAATCAATTCTTGAATATTATGTTTCAAAGTATAACATTGTTTAGTGTCGTGATCAAGCTAACAATGATATTGACAAAAGGAAATGAAATCAAAGTGAATATCTGAAGTGGTAGAAGGAATAAGTGGTCTAGTAGGAAGGAGTTTAATAATATTAGCACTAACTAACCAACCTTCTCATAAGTGAATACAAAGACTCAAAAAGAGGACTAAATTTATAGTTCATTCAAAAAATAGAGGAAGCAGCGACACTTTTGGATGTAGTAGCTACTTGTTCATCTACTATATTCATGGCTTTGTTGATCTTGACATAGTTATTATGTTTGTGGAATTTGTTGTGACTAGGTACGATATCACTCTTATTAGGGGGTACATGACCCATTAGAGTGATCATCTCAAACTAACTCACTTATAATTGATAATGATGAAGTGTTGCACAAAGTTGTGAAAAGGAAGTAAATTCAGTAAGCAAAATATTATTTTTAATGTATTTTTGCAAATTATCAATAAACATATGTTGAATATCAATATCAAGCACAAGATAAGAAATATAAGCATGCAAACGCTTAAATATACCAATAGAATCAGTTAGGTTTTCCTTGGTAAATTGTTCGCAATGCATTAAATTAGTAAAAGACACTTGAGGACCAATGTTATTATGAAAATGTTGGATAAAATTGTTAGCAAATTTATGAAATGAATAAATAGAATAGGGTAGAAAAGAATAATACCATTACAAATATTTGTCACAAAAGTTTGAGCAAACAACTTAGCTATAACCCTATGATAAAAAGCATAATCACTACATAGAACTTGGAAATTTTAATGTGAGTCACAGGGTCACCCTTACCATTATAAGTATCAAGGTGAGGCATATCATCTTGTTGATGGGTAGCAATGTGAATAATGTCAAAGGACAAAGACTACCCATGTCATATGTAGGCACATTGAACTTGGATTGAGTAAGGGAAGAAATTTTTTGTTGCAAAGAAGAAATGGTTTGAGAAAGGCTAAGGATAGTGGAATCATTAGAGGAAATAGTTAGCAATGACACATTTGACACACTAGGAAGAGTGTATTAATCAACTAGAATAGAAGGTGTTACATATGGGGTACTAGTAACCACAGTAGGATTATTAGAATAAATGTAGGGAAAACTATTGTATGAAGGTTGTGAGGTAGGTAATGAAGTAGTGGGAACATTCATAGGTAGACAAGGTGTTGGAAATATAAGAGGAGTAACTAAGAGGGGAGGGGTGAATTAGTTACCACAAAAAATAAAAATCCAAGTTCTATTAATATGTCAATACAATTCAAAACCAAACTCTGTTGAAACTGAAATACTATTGTAACTCGGTTAACATAGGAACACTCGGTTAACACTAAGAATTATTATCAGTCAGCAGACATTGAAAGAATTGCTTCTTAAGATGTTTAGTGTGATTAACATTAATTAACTTAGTTGCAGAATCATAAAGCAAATAACATGAACACAAGAGACACCAAGATTTAATGTGAAAACCCAATTTGGGAAAAACCACCAATTGCAACTAGTTATTATTTTTCACTCTTTTGAAGTGAGCCCTATTAGGAGCCAACCCTATTAAAGGTTACAAAATACACTGTTAGGTGTGACCTTGTTAAAGGATTTAGTTCACCCTGTTAGGAGTAACCTTGTTAGAGTTCTTTAGATACTTCAATCTAGAAATGTCAGCTTGTTAGAGGATTTGGAAAATAGATGTTAAGTTAACTCTATTAGGAGATATGATTCATTGCTACAATTATTAGAGAGTAACAATGATATGACTTGATTGTGGACGCACCTATATTTGTTGATTTTAGATCTCCATTTTGGCTTGAATAATTGGTCCTCCTTGATCAGAATATTCTTTGCAGTTCAGTCAACTCGAATACTCTGATATCCTTCCAATCCACTTCCTTGATTTATCTTTTCAGTCCCATGCTTCTTCTCTAATTCAATTCTCAACTTGACCTTATATTTATATGTTTTACCTTGTCAAGTCGGCTTGAATACAATTTTAAACAAATGAAATTCATCCCATAAGTCAAATAGAACTAACCAACAAAACTGATACAGTATAATCCTTTGTTAGCCAACCCAACTTGGTCAACACTAACTCAAAATGACTTTCCTCTAGACTTCCTTTGGTAACCGAGTGAGTTTTGTTAACACTCATTCCATGCCAACTTTTCTTTGGTAACTGAGTGAGCTCGGTTAAAACTAGTTCCATGCATACTTTCCTTATGTGATTGAGTGAGCTTGGTAGACATTGACTCTGAAGTTGGTTAACATTAAAATGCTTGTCATACACTAGAACTTCCTTTGACTCTTGAGTGAGCTCAACATACATTGATTGCTTGGTATATACTTGAAATTTGTGTAACATCAAAGACAACATAAAATTGAATGACTATATCCAACAATCTCCCTCTTTGGCATTGATAGAAACACAACATGTCATAATACATAGAAATTTCAGAGAAAAATAGAAGTAAGGATAATATCAGGTTAGTTTCATTGTAATTCTCATACATAAGAACTCCCTCTATCAGTGTGAACTCCCTCTATCATCAATCTCTAATTATAATGATTGCAATATCTACTTATGCTAATAAACTCTCCCTCTTTGATATCAACTCAATTTTTGAAATATCATCTCAAAAATTCATAAATATTTCTCTAATACATGATAGAAAATTCCCCCTCTTTGATATCTTATGCCAGAGACAACAATCAATGTATTTTCCATGTACATGATGTATAAATTCATATGCAATATACTCTAACAATACTGCATCAACTTGTCTAATCTTCAACATGTTTGGTTGATGCATCACTAAAATCTGATTAGTGAGCTTCAAACAGGGGAATGACCCCTAGCTTACCTCTTAGATACAAAAATGCATTATTAGGCAATGACTTCGTGAATATGTCTGTAATTTGTTCTTTTGTATTCACATATTCCAATCTTACTTCCTTGTCTTGCACCAATTCTCTCAAGAAGTGATATTTTATTGCAATGTGCTTGGTCTTGGTATACATCACTAGATTCTTAATTATGTTGATTGCACTAGTGTTATCACAGAAGATAACATCTGGGTCCTTAATCTCCTCCTTCATACCTAACAATAGTTTTTTGACCCACACAATGTTGGAACAATTGACTACTGCAGCAACATATTCTGCTTCTACCATTGACTGAGAGATATAGTTCTACTTCTTGCTTGTCCAAGATACTAGCCTCTTTCTAAGAAAAAGTGATCTACTGCTAGTGCTCTTCTTGTCATCAACACTTCTTGCCCATTCAACATTGGTGAATGCCTTCAATTCAAAGTTGTCTCCTTTCTTATACCACAAACCGTAATCTTCAGTATCTTTTAGATACCTCATGATTCTTTTGATAGCCATCATATGATTTTCTTTAGGATTAGTTGAGAATGTAAACACCATACCAATTGCTAATGCTATATCAAGTCTTGTGTACACTACATAATCAAGTTTAACAATAATTGATCTGTATGCAATCTAATCTACCTCCCTGGAATCGTCATTTTTAGAAAGCTTATGTCTAGTAGATATAGGTGTTCCAACTGGTCTAGAATCATCCATTCAAATTTTCTTCAGAATCTCCTTGATGTATTTTGATTGAGTAATGTAGATACCATCCATATGTTGAAGTTGTAAGCCAACAAAGAATTTGATCTCTCCAAGCATTGACATTTCAAATTCCTTACTCATTTCCATAGAAAAATATTTGCACAAATCATCATTTCCATTAAAAAATGTATTATCCTCAAAGATTTTTGCCAACATAATCTTCTTATCTGGTCCTTCTTTGATGTATAGGCTATTGTTATTATTAGTTCTTTTAAAAACCAATCTTTGTGAGATAATTATCTAACCTTTCATACTAGGCTCTAGGGGCTTATTTGAGACCATACAAAGCTTTGTGTAATCTGCAAACCATGTCCCTTTTGTTAGGATCAATGAAACCTTCCGGTTGCTCAATGCTGACTTCTTCTAAGATTCCATTCAAGAATGTTGATTTCACATCCATCTAATATATGTTAAATCTTTTGCATGTTGCATATGCAAGGAGTGTTCTAACACCTTCTAGTCCAACAACAAGAGCAAAATTCTCTCCATAATCAATACCTTCTTCTTGAGCATAACCTTGGCAAACTAATCTTGCCTTGTTTCTTGAAACTTCTCCATTCTCATTCAGCTTATTTTTTAATACCCCCTTTGTGCCAATTACATTATTGTCCTTGGGTATAGGAACAAGAGTCCAAGTTTTTTTCCTTTCAATATGATCAATTTCTTCATTCATTGCCTCAATCTAGCTTTCATTTTCTAATGCATCTTTGACAGTTCTAGGTTCAAATTCAACAAGCAAACATGTACCTTTTAATTTGTTCCTTGTCATTGTACCATCTAATTGATATCCAATGATTTGCTTAGTTGCATGATGTCTTCTAACATATCCAGCAAGTATGAGTTCCTTCTTTCTGAACTCACTAGGTTTACCAGGATCTTCTAAATCATGTTCGGGTCCCACTATTTATGACTTGGGTCCATTTGATGACTCAGTTTGCACTGGTTGAAACGTGGGTCCTTCTGACTATGACTCAGGTCCTTGAGAATGTGACTCAGTTTGCATGGGCTGCAACTCGGGTTGAAATGAGGATTTCGGGAACTCGGTTGGTGAAGACTGTTGAGTGCCATTTTCTTGAACTTCAAGTAAAGTATCAGGCTCATAGTAAACAAAGTTCCTGTAGTTTTCAAGTTCTTTCCTACTTTGTTCTTTAGACTCTTCTACAAACTCATTAATCTTCCCATGTGCACTTTCTATAACTTTGTGAGTAGATGGGTTCAAACATTTGTATGCTTTGCTCTTATTGGAGTATCCCAAGAATATGCCTTCACCACTTTTCACATCAAATTTTCCTTTTCTTGACTCCTTTAGAATATAACATTTGTTTCCAAATACTTTGAAATAACAGACATTAGGTTTATAGCCATGTCATAATTCAAAAGGTGTTTTATTTATGGCAATATAGATGAAAAACATCTAAGTACCAAGAATACCAAAACAACACTCTATTGCAACTATTGTTGTTCTCTTCTTTTCAAATCCTCTTCATCAATCAAATCTAAAGTCCTCTAGAGTACTTCCATGTTTTGCAACTCCTTTTACTCACATCAGTTGTTCATACACTAAAAAACTTTCATCTTCTCCCCCATTCAATATTACTCATCATTAACATCAATAATAGTTTCTCTCATACATACGAGATCTCAATTTCTCCCCCATAAATCAATTTCTCCCCTATTAGAGTATCTTCTCCCCCACACATGGTTCTTCTTAATGTATACTCTCTCCCATACATACTAAGGAGATGTATTTCATGCACACTTCTCTCCCCCATTGACATCAATGAAAAAAGCTTCATTATGTCAATCATCTTCTCCAAGTTTTAATTTGATCAAGTGTCCAAAGACATTGTTAAGACCAATTACCAAGAATCCTTGATGACTCTACTAATATCAAATACTCCCCCATATAGGAAGTATCAACATCCAGTCCAGTCAAACAATAGTGCTATGTACCACTGGACTAATGCAATCTCTACATTATTTACTGAAAAGTAAGCAGGGGCATAACCCCAAGCATACCCCTCAAGCAATCAAATATATCTTTAGGCAAGGGCTTCCTAAAGATATCTGTAGTTTGATCTTTTGTACTAACATGCTCCAAACTAATTTCTTTCTCTTCAACTTTCTCTCTCAAAACATGATACTTAATAGAAATATGTCTAGTCTTAGAATGAAATACAAAATTATTGGACATATTCATTGTACTTGTGTTGTCACAATGTATAACAACAGGCTCTACAAATTCCATCCCAATTTCCTTCAACATTTGCTTCATCCACATGATCTGATTACAATTATTTACTATTGCTACATACTCTGCTTCAACTGTACTTTGTGAAATACAATGTTTTTTCTTGCTCATCCAATAATTCCTCCAAGGAAAAATGATCCACCACTGGTGCTTTTTCTATCATCCATATTGTCTATCAAATCCACATTAGTATAAGCACACAAACTAAAATCACTTGATCTATCATACCATAGTCCATAGTCAGATATTCCCTTCAAATATCTGAATATCCTCTTTACTTTTGCATAATGATACTCTTTAGGATCAACCTTAAATCTAGCTACAATCTCAACTAAATTTGCTATATCTGGTCTTGTCTGAGTCAGATATTTCAAACCTCCAATCATTGATCTACACTTCTTCTGCTCAACTATAGATGTCTCATCTTTGCTAGATAACTTGTGACTAGTTATCATTGATGTACCAATAGGTTTCCAATTTTCCAAACAAAATCTATTTAACAAGTCTTTCAAGTACCTAGCTTGTGATATGAAAATTCCATCACTGTTTTGAACAATTTGTAATCCCAATTAAAACTTCATCTCACCAATCATGCTCATCTAATGTAGGACCATCCTGGGTTGCATTGTTATCCTACATATTTGTCAAGTTCCATAGTTTCTTCCTAGTTGCATTACCTTGCATTGTTGAGTTCTCTTTGGTTTTCTAGTTCATAGTTGTTGCCAATTTCTCTTTGGTTTCTGAGTTTACAGTTAATGTTGAGTTCTCTTTGGTTTTTGAGTTTGCAGTTGATGTCAAGTTCTCTGTGGTTGTCGAGTTCTCTTTGGTTTCCAAGTTTGTGTATGTGTCAAGCTTGTTAAGTGCCAGTATTATGGTCCAGAGCACCTCCCATTTTGGTTTTGTGATTTTTTTGGGTGTTAGTCCTAGTCCTAACTAAGGTCCTAGGATAGGTCTAGGGGCATTGACTTGCTCAAAACATGTAAAAAGAAAAATTGCTCAAAAGTTGCTTGAGCAACTTTTGTAATTTTTGCAAGAAAGTTGCAAATGAAGGAATGGGCAGTTATAACCACACATGCTCGGATATTTGAGCACAGGATGAATATTTTTGGAGGTTAGAATGAATTTTAGTTGTAGAACACACGTGTGAGCAAACTATATGGACCTTTTTCTGAGTTTTCTTTGTATTTGCAAAGCTTTTTTACGGTTGTATATGGATTGGGATGCATGATTTGACCTCATGGAAAATTAGAATTTTGTCTTATCTTTCATTTTCATATTCAATTTTGTCTTAAAGTTGTAGGGTTAGAAAATTACAGTGGTTTCTAGGTGACTGGACTATAATCTCCATTCATAGAGTTGCTAGAACAAAAATGGCCCTAACCTAATCATCCACAGTTGAAAATGCATGAAACCTTCTTGAATGATAGGTTAGTCCTTTTTCATAGTTTTTTCACTTTCATTTTTTTTTTCAATTGATCTTCTAATTGTGGAGTGATGCCCTAGGTTGACTACTTGGAGTAGGTGAACTAGGATAGCGAGAAGATGTGTTTGCAAAGCACACTCATGATCAATTTTGGCCAACCCAATGGCATGATTAGAAGCCCTAATATGTCCCCTTGAAGAAACAAGTGTTTTTAGGGGTCAGTATGAATTTTGAGGATTTCTATGAGGCATTTTGAGGAAACTAGTCTAAAGGCCTAAAAGATAGCCTAAAAACTAAGGCCTGAGAGCAAATAGGGTTGTGGGTGACTTGGATCTCTGTAATTTGGGATTCCTAAAGTGCTAGGTGATAGATTTCAGAATCATATGGTCTTCCATAGGCTTTTGTGGAATAATTTGGAGAAATTGACCAAAACAATGAAACTAGACCTAATACAATTGGGCCTAATTAGCCTTTTTTGTTAAATAGTGATAGTTAAGTGCTTGCTAATGTAACCAAAAGTGTTTGAAAGGACTAGGAAGGATATGGATGATATCTTCAACATTAGGAAGGGTTAAATGATTGTGAGGGAAAGATCCTAAGCAGGGGCTTGGAGTTCTAAGGGAAGGAACAAGACACATAAGGGCTAGAAGGACTAGTTCCTAAAAAAGAAGGTCATGTTCTAACATCAACCCAACTATACTTAGGAGGAAATTTGAGGTCAATGTTGGTGGAGATAACATAGGAAGAAGGAACCATTGGATGTTTCAAAAGATACAACCCTAACTAGTATAAGTTAAGTTCTAGAACCTTAGACCCTCTACATCAAACTAATATTCCTAGATCTAATTGTCTTATAATTGGGATTAAAAGGATTTATTTCCTTAAACTCCCCTTTGAGGTATTAGGTTATGTGATGAACTTATTACAAAGTAAAGTGTCTTGATATAACTAAGAGGGTGGGAGCGAAGGGTTTGAATCATTTATACACTTTAAACAACTTTCTTCCCACATATGGATAAAATTTGCAAATATTAAACTTTCATATATCAATAAAATGAAAAATATAACCATGCACAACATAAATAAACTCATAAAACCATACCTTTTTATGTAGGGAAACCTTGGCCAAGGGAAAACCCTATTGGGGATGGTACTCACAAAACGATCAGCTCATCAAAAAGTATCTTGTGAAAGATATTGACCTTGTTAGGAGTCAATAGAATACTTTTGTTAATTAAATGGTTAATACAAGATGACCTAGTTGATGTTAAATGTTTTTTTGAAAGGGTATTCGAGCTGACTTGACATTGGGTACCATATATGTGAAAGGTGAAGTTATGGATTGAAATGTAGAATAAGAAGAATAAGAAAAATGTGAATTAAGAAGGACATCTGATTGAAGACGAAACATCCAAGGAGCTACAAAGGATATTCTGATTAGGGAGGATCAAGAGGATAAACTAGAAAAATAATTTGAATCTACAAAGTTAGTTGCTTCTTCAATCAGGTCAATCATTGTTACTCTCTAACAATTGTAGCAGTGAAGAAAATCTCTTAACAAAGTTGACTTAACAGTCATTTTGTAAAACCTCTAACAAGGTGGCATTTCTAGATTGAATTATCTGAAGATCTCTAACAAGGCCACTCCTAACAGGGTGATTCAAATCCTCTAATAAGGTCACACTTAACTATGTGTTTGGTAACTTTTAACAGGGTTGGCTCCTAATAGGCTCACTTCAGAAAAGTGAAAAGTTGTAACTAGTTGCGTTGGTGATTTTCCCAAATTGGGTTTCCACGTTAAATCTTGGTGTCTCACATGTTCATGTTATTTTCTTAATGCTTTATGTTTCTGCAACTAAGTTCCTAAAGGTTAATACACATTAATATAATAAGACTTCTTTTTTAACCAAGTTACAATGCATATCTAGTTCTAACCGAGCAGTGCAAGGATTTGGATTAGTGAGAAGTTTGTATTGACATCTAAGGGACTTGGAATTATATTTGTAGTGACTAATTCAGCCCTCCCCTCTCATTTACTTCTCTTATATTTCCAACAATAACCTAAGTCCAATACCCATACATGCATATACAACTTTACAAGTTATTTGAATAGATACAAAGCCTTGACTATATTGATCTATCTTCAATATTTGATTTGTCCTTGTAGTTCCACACTCATAAACTCTCATACAATAGTCTTCTCTTCTACTCTCATCAAATTTTCATCTATACAATACGTACAAAGCACACATATAGCAATCATATCATCACAATACGATGACTACTTTACTAAACAAAAAGATCTTCCTTTATACCAAAAACCTTAAGCTTTGGCCTTAACCTTTTGCACACACTACCAAAACCTCATATTAAATTATACCATGTAAGTGTTACCTTTCTATGTCGGGCCAACATTTTCAAGCAATTATTTTGATAAATTAGAATAATTCCTTAACCATAAACTTAGTATTCTACAAGTTTCCATGTCTTGTGTTGTTATACCTATTACAACAAAACTTCCTAAAACTCATACAGAACTTATCCAAAAAATTATCATTCTTACATACATCACCTATGATGTCCACATTGCTTGTCTCGAAGCTCGCATAACTTAATATTCCTTCTGTGGATCTCGTCAAACAACAATGTGTGATTATTGTCTGTTAACCAATATTATACTTAGATAGTTTCCTAAGTATTCTTCAACCAAACTTATTGTAAGGTCCCTCCTCGTATGTACTTATTAAATATGAATTTCTCTATTAAATCCATTATAGGAGATTGAAACAGATATGAAGTAATGTTTTATTTTGTAAATGTCCTAACGAAAATTGAGATCAATTGATACATCCATGTTTTAAATACTCAGTGATTCGAGAACTACTACATTATCTCGACTGTTTAAACATTAATTTGCACTAATGATGATACGAGGTGCTTTCACCTAATGATGATGATGTTGATTATGTTATCTCGATGATTAGGTTATATGCATTCAGATAGTTCAATATTCCTTAATTGGTGATGTTTATGATGTTAGGTATATGCATGCCTAACGATGATTATTCTAGTATTTTAATCTAAATTAATGAATAAGTTATGTTATATTGATTATGTAATTACTGACAATTAAATGTGAGCGAAAATGAACTAAACATTTAGTTATATGAAATATTTATATTTTGAATTATATGACTATTCAAATGAGTTTTGAATATATGCATGTGATTTTTCTCAAACTACTGATGTGTGAACTTTGTGTGTAGGATTATTAGTAGGGAAATCTAATGGAGAATCAAAATTGGAGCCTATGTACCATTTGTGAAAACCAGGGTTGAGTCTAATGAAAGATGCAAACCCCATCGCTTCATATTTTATTTGTATTGTAAATTGAATGTATGCATCATTTTGTAATCATAAAGTGTTTAATGTTTTGTAATAGTATTTTGATAGTGTCACTTGACACTTGTGATCCGTACATGCATATCATCATGACAATTAGGGTTTGTTGAGTAACTCAATAATTTGAGTTGGACTAGGTTAGTAACCTAATAATAATTAGTGGGTAATCATGATTAATTACCCTAATCAGGGTTTAGTGACAAGTTTGCATTCTTAGGGTTTTTAGGAAGTTTAAATATTTCAAGCAATTTAGTAGGTCCCTAAATAGTCCTTAGAGGCAAAAATTTATGAAAACTAAGTACCTAGGGGGTGTATGTATGGGTTGTGGGCATTTTCCACCCCTCTAGCCCCTTTCTTTGACTTTGGTGACCACCCAAATATCCCATTTTTACTTTATTGTGAAAATTGGAACTTCACCATGAATTATCAAGTTATACTCCACCATGAAGTTTGCTTTAGTGATGAGGTTAAGTTAGAAGACTTAGTCAAGTGGGGCAGTTATTGGATTTTGTAGGTGGTTGAGTGAAGAGCCTATTTAGTAGCAGATTTGAGGGTGGAAGGTTGTTCACCCAACCTCTAAATTTAGAGAGCAAAGTTAGGATTGAAGGAGAAGGAATGATAGCTCTTCTCAAATTTTAGTTTTTCATAACCATTTGTGGAGGTAGGAATCCTTCAATTTTGTGTCTTCATGTTGTGTTTCATTTCTTCAAGTAAATTTTTGCATATGTGTTCGTGTGTTTGATGAACATGTTTGGGATGGGATTGTAATGAGTTTTCTTTAAATGTTTCCCTTTGTGTTTTACATTTGATTTTTGGGGAAGATTGTAAGGGATTTTTTGGCATTACTCACTCTCAGATAGGGTAGAAGTGGCCATGTACAGGAGGAGGGCTTCAGTTGGTCTTCGACAGTGCAAAGTCTTTCCTCATAACGAGGAGAGGGAGAGAGTAGGGTGTTATGAGCCCCTACTCATCAATACAAACCATGTTTGTGTGTTGAGAAATTGAGAAGTGAAAGAACATAAGTTCTTGTGATATTAGTCTCAAAAGGGCATTTGTGAAAGAACATAAGTTCTTGTGATATTAGCCTTGAAAGGGCATCTGTTATGGTGTTGTGACTGACTTCTCTTGCCTAAAAAAATCCACTTTCTCCCTAGTCTAGTTCAATAATAAACCTATTGTACAAACCTGGGATGGGATTAAATGGGTCGAATGTGTCTTCGTGTTGAATCTGTTTGTCTCTCAGTCAATTTCGTTATCTCCATGGTTGCCTTGATGAAATTGCAAATTTCATAGTGGCTACCTTGTTATGGAGCCAAGTAGGAAGTCAGAGTTGATGTTTCAATTCAAATGTGTTGGTAGATTTCTCCTCGAGATAATGATCCTATTGTAAAAAAATTATTGTTAACTTGTTTTTGAAATGGCCATGATGTCAGGTTTTCTTCCTTGGTTCTTTCCTGATGAAGCCTTTGAATCAGGTGGTTCAATAAAATAAATGAGAAGTGGCTAGTCCACGTATGCTGAACAAAATTGAGTATTTTCCTTGCATATAATATTTCTTACGATTCAATTTATAAGAAAATGTTTATTAGTAAATGGATGCAATGATGTTTCATCTTTCCTATAACATTTTTACAGTACAAATTCGTATTCATATGATTAATGGTAATTAGATGAAATGATGATATATATATATATTAAGTTATGCAATTTGATTTCAAACTACGTTAAAAAAAATCGATTATATGAATGATAGATTATCTTGTACTTTTGTAATTGTTGGAAAGAAAAATAGTCTTTTCCAATTGCATCAATACAACATCAAACTTCATGCTATAGTTCTACTTTTAAAAAAATGTCCCCTTTGGCTAACTAAATAAGATTGAAAATCCAACACTTGAAAAAAAATGAGACTTGAAAAAAAAAATTCTAAGAGCAAAAAGTTCTCTGCCCTTTGTATGGGAAAATTTAAATCCCATTCACAATAGGGCATATTCCCTTTAGATCTTTTTACTATCCTTTTTTATTATTTAATTAATAATATAAATTAATCAAATTAATAATAATAATAATAGAATGTATTAAAAAAACTATCCTATCCTATCCTAAGTCTCACCCATAAATCTTTTTATGATAACTATCCATACCCTATCTCTCCTCAATCTACCTAAGCTACCCACTTACTTTTATTCTTCCCTTACCCCATGCATTGAACTCCTCTTTGTCTGCTGACATGCACTTGAATGTGGGCATGAGAATGGCGACTTAATATGTTTTGGGAATGATGCCTTGTCCTAGTCACCTCCCACCTTCAATATGATTGGTTGTGGAGTCTTGTTTTGGACATTTTCTAAACCCTGCACCCCTTCCCATGCATAGGCGTACATCCTAAGGGGGAGACAAGACCTGCAGCATGGAAGGAACCCATGTCCACTTGGTCCATGTGAGGAATAAGGGAGCTGCCCAAGGCTTTGAAAAAGGGAGTTGGGTAGGTGGGGTTAGTTGGGGTTATGACATGGGGGTTAGGTGTACTATGGGGTTAATGGTTAGTAAGGATAGTGTGTGTTAGATTAGTAGGGTGTAAATTATTTAGTTAGTAATGTATGTTAGTTTTAGATTTAGTTATTATTATGGTTTAGTAATAAGTAAGGGTCAGTAAATGTTAGTTAGTCTTTAATATGAAGTGTAGTTAGGAGTTAGTGTTAGAGTTGGTTTAGAGAGTGTTAAGGGGGTTGTTAAATTAGGATTTGTTATTAGTTAGCGGATGGTCATTTTAATTATGATTCAGTTCTTGTATTATTATTTTTTAATATTTTAGTAAAAGTAAGTTAGTTTAGTTGTATTAATTTAATTATTAAAGGTTGACATATGATTTCAATTAGATAATGTTAAATTTTAGTATTAGAATATGTTAGATGTTAGATAATGTTAATGTTTTAATAAGTTCTTTAGTATTATGTTTTTAGATTAAGTTTGTTTTATTTATCTATTTTAAATTATATTAAATATGTTAGATATGTTTATTAGTTAGTAGTGTTTTGGTTTTTAAATATGTACGTCAACAAGATTATGGTTTTCAGTATGTTTGGTGATGGATTATTTTTGATGTCTTGAGGTTAGACATTCTAAAGATGTTTGGACAAACTTTAATAAATATAAATAATTAAAGATGTGAGTTTTAAGTTATAAATTTGAAATCAAAAGATGTTAATGTTTTGAGAGTGTTATACAGAAAGGTTAACAAGATAACTTGTTTAGGGAATCAAGTTATGTTTTAAATTGATGTGAATGTTGTAAATAGATTAAATGACAAATAGAAATGATTTAATTATGATATTCCTATCAGGATTTTAACTTGTTGATAGCAATATCAATCCTGATAGCAATATCACAATTTGACTTGTTGTGGAAATTATCTCCTACTTATCAAATGATTTAATTAGTTCAAATGGCTATATCAGAATTTAAATGTGTAATGGATTTTAGAGTTGTCTAGATAGCTTAATAGAATGGTTTGGATTTTAATTAGGAGATGGGACAATGTCATGATTAGTTTAATGATAAATATTTAATATTTTTAATTAGTTATAAATAGGTTATGATAATATCCAGAATTAAGTATTATTGTGTTAAGATAGATTAACCTTTAAATGCAGAAATAGATCCTCCAAAGGATTGATCTAGTATAGTGATAAAAGAGATAGCATCATAGTCGACTTGTGAACTTGGAAACCCCAAAATGTAAATTAAATTGGAAGTCGTATCTTTGTAAATTGAACCTAAATGTTAAACAATAGACTCATTCAATCTGAACTAAATGTTCCTATAGTGTTAGGACTTAGGGTTTTGAACTTGTGCAATGTGTTAGAATACAAACTCTACATCTTTATATTATGTGTTTGAAACTCACTTTGATCCTTGGTCAAACTTTCCATAAGGTTCTTCTATGTAGCATGCATTTATATAGTGAATTAATTTTTAAAATAAAAATAAAAATATTGTTGGTGTATTTTTTGCCCTGAATTTTGGGCATGACACTTATCCTCTGACTTCTCTACCTCAAATATTTTTTATTTTTTTATTAATGACAAACCTAATAACTATCATCGACCAAATTTCCAACAATCTCCCGCTTTGGCATTGATGGTAACATTAGCAAAAAAAATGGCTAAGTATAACTCCATACTTCTCAATATTTAATAATATTCAAAATTGTGGCCATATCACAAAATTCCAATATTTAATAATACTTATTTGTATACTCCCCCTTAGATCATTTTCTATCTATATTACTGCTCCCCCTTACTATATGCATAACAAACTGTACATACCTTATAATTTTGTATTGACGCTCTCCGCCTTTTACATCAATGACAAAGGTGAGACATAACTTATATACATGTCAAAATTGCATTCTTCATCTTCTTCTCATGATAGATTACTTCCCAAAATTGCTATGCAGACTATAAAATTATTCTCCATGTTCACAAAATTTTCATCCCATGTATACTTTACTGAATCTGCAATATTTACAACTGTGCATAATCCATAGGTTTCTATTTGTTAGAAAACATGGATAGATTTCTACAAATGTAATTACACTGCCATAGTTATTGGTGTGTTCCAAATGCATATCTCAATCCCTTATAAATATAAGAAGAGACATGTCTTTATGATTAATCATTATTATTTAACAATATAAATCACAATATAAAATTTGTATTATAATGTGTATATATATATATATATATATATATATATATATATATATATATATATATATATATATATATATATATATATATATATATATATATATATATATATATATATATATATATATATATATATATATATATATATATATATATATATATATATATATATATATATATATATATATATATATGATAATTTTAATGTTATATATAATATATATTATATCAATATTGTATCTTATGATTAAATCAAATTGACTGTAGCTATAATCTTAACACTCCCTCTTAGGTAGGGAGGATTTTTAATGGAACACACTATGCACTCAAGTATATGTAGAGATATCATCTTGGTATGATATTCAATTCACTATAAGGCTAAATTTATCAACACTCCCTCCTTAGGAAAAAAGAATTGAAGCAATTATAACACAAGATTTAAACACCACTTTAAGTGTGATCTATGCCAGATTTAAGTTATGGTGTCCGACAAGATCTGACCCGAAGAACCATAACAATTGATTTTCATGGTGTCTAGAAAAATTCAGCCCGAAGAACCATGATGAGTTGATTATCAAGGTGTCCATTAAAATCTAGCACGAAGAACCATGATAAGTCGGTTATCAAGGTGTCTGACAAAATCCGGCCTAAAGAACCATGATAACACTTGCTCCAACACATTTTGGTGTTAGGAGATAGATCAAATATTAATATATTCATCACCTTACTATAGTGACCTCACACATATGAAAGACTGTAACCTTTCATAACTCGCAATTGCAAAAAAATAACCTTTTTGTAACAACAACATAATGAATTATGTTATGATGCATTCATTATCATGACTTTCAACACTCTGGGACAACAACTTAATGAAGTTTTTCATGATAACATGTCTACCATTTATAAGATTTTCATCTTACAATGATTACCTTATGTTTATATATGTCAATGAAGGATTGTCACCTTCATTACATATCATATATGAAACAGTAACCACTATGAACCAAGTTAGAAGGTGGTACAAAGGTTTTCACCTCATTTCTCTCTCACAGAGAAGAATGCATTACAAGGAATTTCACTTAGAACTTTTCCTCATAGAGAATATATCATTTATAAAGAATTGCACCTCAAAATTCTCCCTTTGAACATCAATCCTGGGAAGTTAGGTACTCTAGTTACTTTCTCATAAGTTCTCTTCACCCAAGGATGTTTGTCAAACTCACTCTGGATCTTATATCAATATTTTTATTTTCTAGTGATAAGTCTATACTTTCTCATGATGCACTCAAGAGTAGACCCATCAAACTGATGCAGTCATACATATGTATTTCTAGACTCCCTCTAAGTATTAATCTTCTAAGATCCCACATTGCCTTATAAGAAGTGTCATACTCCCTCTTAATGTAGAAGAATATCATAATATCAATCATCAAAGATGTTTTCTTCAAGAGCCTCACTTTATCCATCTTGATCATCATAGTCTTTGGAGCTACTATCATTAGATTGAGTTTGCACAATATTTGGTAGCATATGTAAAGTACCAACCTTCTTTTCCTGTAAGAATTTCCTCAAACATAAATGAAAAGATTAAGGAAAATAACCTTTATAGTATCTATAGAATTACAAATAAGAGAGAGACTACAAAGAGTAGATAAATGTAAAAGATAAGAATACTCATCTGTACATGAATATTCATAAATTGTCTTCTTAGATTATTTGAGAATGAAACATCTCCCCTCTAAATAAAGTTCAAGTGGGAATGGAACATTGACTATTATTCCTCACACAATTTAAAATATCGACTCATTCTTATATTGTTGAACAATTTTGTATCGAATATGATAACTCCTTTCTAAGCTCCAACTTTCTAATTTTTTCCATTGAAGGTCCAAACATTCATTTAGCTTAATATTAGAAAAGAACATGTCCTTCCATTTTCTCAAACTCATCCACAATACGCCAATATCTTGATTGAGTATGATTGTGCCACATGTATGAGTCTACAACTCATACGTCGAGTTTCATTCATCAAAGAGAGACTCGTAGATGGTTCAAACGAATTATTAAAAGATTCATTAATGTCTCACAGCAACTCAAATTTCCTTAGCTTATGTAAAGGTATTTGTTTGATCTTTTGATTAAACCTATACTACACACATCTTGCAATCTTTGTATTCCAAATTTATATCAGTAGTGAATCTATTACAATTTGGTTTACTCCCTCTGAATTAATATGATCAAGATCACCAAAGGTTGACTGAATCATATCCTCTATATGCTCCCTTTCTTTTAAGATTGCCTCAAATGTTAGTCTCCCTTTGAATTTCAATCTTTCTCTTCCTATAATAACATTATCAGAAAAGATTAAGGTAAATAGTTATTAAATACAAATACAAAATATTTACAATAGAATATTTAGAAATTTTACTCAAAAGAAAATTTATCTTATTGGAACAAATCCACTAGATTGGATTTATACAAGTCCCTCCTCGATATAATTAAATTCTTGCAATCATAATATTTGGTATGTGTTTCCCAATTGGCAACAACCTCTTATTTAAACTTAGAATAAGCTATGAAGAGACATGTCCCATACGTGACACATGTATATTCATTAAATACAAACTTAATCATTGTTATATAAATATTATAAAAAATAATTCCCATTTTATGATATTTATATATTTGTTTCATTATAAATATCTATTATATATAAATCAAATAGATATTGGTATATCTATATACCTTAGTCCCATTAATCAATAGCAATATGCTTGATTGGTAGATGAGTTTTAACCTTCATATATACTCTCCTTTGCTAATTGTATTAATTATTGATCATGGGGTCTTTAAATTAATCCATATGATATGGATCGATATATGAGAATGCTAAATAACTGTATCGTTGTGCACTATCAAAATTAATATTTTACTTACTAGATTTGATGATGTGGGTCCTCTTATCACCTAGGTTGTGTTGGGCAAATAGTAGTTTTTCATGCAAGTCATGGTTGATATTTATGGAGTGCTCTTCTTATTTTCTCTTGGTTCGCTCACTAGTAATATTGTTATTTCTTGCTTGATGGCACATGCCTTATGTTGTTATTGGAACAAATAGTAATCTACCCACCAATTATCTGGTGACATAGGTTTTCCCTTGATTATCATTTCCCTTCTTTTTGTCTCATGATGTACTCTTCCTTTATGACTTATTGATTTTCAATCACATGGAGTTATTCATCCTGTTATGTTTGCTGCTCACTACCTACTTTATTAGTCCCTCAGCTCAATTCCTTCTTCAATATATTTTCCACTAGATTGGCTACAATCAAATGTGGACTTGTAGATGGGGTAGCATTTATTATTCTTTCTTCTTTGTTTGTTGCTTAACATTGCACTCAGTTTGTAGCCAATGATCTATGCCTTCTTGGGTTATTCACTTGCTTCCTTTGTGTTACTTTGTTGGACTTCACACTTGGGTGGAGAATTTATCATTTTCTAAAATTACAATAAGTGCCCTTGGTTTATCAAAATGGTATGATTGATCATATACCCTATAGTCATGGTGATGCGGTTCCAAAGCTTCGGCTTCTTATTATTCATATGCTAGCTCCATCCATGTGTGTGTGTGTGTGTGTGTGTGTGTGTGTGTGTGTGTGTGTGTTTGAAGGTACCGTGGAGATTTTTGATATTACAAGTTTTTTATTGATTGAATATTGTAGACAATAGTATGTTGGTATGAAATACTATTGCATAAATATTGTTAGTGCCACTATCATTTTGGCCAACATCCATTTTACTATATTAGTATATTATGTCTTCCAACGTCTTTTTACTTAATCGTGCATTTCTTATTTGAATTCAGACTTTATCATTGTTTGAGTATTTTCTATATGTTTTCTATTAAAAAATCTTCAGATGTTCATTGTGAAATGATAATAGAGATGCATCTATAGTAGTATGTGTTTGATGCTTTCAAACTTCATAGCACCCTATTGTTGCTCCCTAATGGATTTTATTGGCAATGTTTTTCCCTTCCATATTATAAGACAAATATATTTATGTACTTTTGGTGTGGCTTAACCTTTTCATTATCCACAATGGCAGTTTACTTGAGACATAAACCATGATGGTTGTGTATAAGCATGCCCTTCTCTTTAGCGTTGGCACTCCATAATATTTTAATATTATTGTGTATGCAAGAGGCTTCATTTTGTGCTATCAAAAATCTCCATTATCATATAAGCTTATGGTCTTTATTTCTAGCTGTTGATATTACCATTGATAAATATGACATGTTGATATTGACTTTTTCATTGTGTACAATATATGATTGCTTGTGCAACACAAGAAATGTCACTGACTCATATGTAGTATATGTAAAATTTAGATAGAGGTCTTTTGCCATTGGGTGGAGTCTCATTGTTTTTTATTAAGTAAAATAGGTTTTACAGGGGTCATGAAACCCAAAAGTTTTACAACATAAAGATAGAAATTAAAAAAGTATAGCTAACATAAGACTACTACGAAAAGCCAAAACCAACATAAGGCCCAAGGCCAGGAGGTAAAAGTCAACACTTAACAAAACTATGAGAAAAACCAAAAGAGAAACAGACTAATGGTTGTCCTTATCTAGATCCTGCAGAGTTTCTGCAGCTTCGTTATCCTTCTGATTGTTTGTTCCTTCATGGTTCTTGCTTTGGGTTTCCACTTGGTCCACCTAGTTCACCTGGTCCCTGGATTCTATCAAAGTAGTCTCTTCTTGGCCAAAGTCCAACCTAGTCATCTACATCTTATCCCCACCAAGGCCGGCTCTCAACAAAGAATCCCCCAAATTGACAATGTTCTCATTCAGGGTGTGCAGAGTGTCCATGATTTGTTTTGTCATGATCTAGTGGATGGAATCAAACCTTTGGACTTTCTGTTCAACCAAGGAGAGTCTGTCCTCCTATTCATCTCTAGTGTCCTGGCCGTTGTAGATATTCTAACTGCCTTCCTGATCTTTCTCCCTTCCTGTGGTCACCTGGTCCCTGCAGATGTTCTGGCTAATGTCCTGGTTTTTCTTATCCTTTAGAGCCTCAATTTCCTAAAACAACCATTTGATGGAATGGAATTTATCAATCAAGCTATTCTTTGCATTGTTCAAGAGGTTGAGGCTAGTTTCCCACGCATTATCAGAAATGACCAACAGAGCAAGGTCAATTAGCTCATCATAGTGGGTTCTGCTGTCAAGGTCTTCCAACACTTGGATGTTCATTGGCTCTCTAACAATACCCAAACTTGTAGTATCCAAGTTAAAATTCCTCCAAGCCCTCCTCATGTTCTTCCTAATCACCTCCCCACTTTTTTCCACCATAATTTCAATCATCTCCTCAGGTGGTGATGTGGGCGGGACAGGGCCAAGGGTCTCAGCACTCTGGGCTTTTAGGTCTACCTGGGGTAGGGCCTGGTCAGCTTTTCTTTTCCCAGGGTTTCTCAGGGGGGTGTCAAGAGCCTCCTCCTCCTTGTCACTTTCTCTCCCCTTCTCCTCTTCTATCAAATTATCCTTCCCCAGCTCCTTATCCTCATCCTCAAAGTTTGTGTCAATCTCCTCATCTTCCTCACTATCTGCCTCCTGAGGCTAAGGCTCGAGGAGATGGGGAGGGAGGCATTTAGGGCTCTTTCTACCAAGAATGCAGGGATTGCGGGCAGAGATGGCATTGGTGGCATTTTCCTCATTCTTAGTTTTCACTACTTGAACATCCTCAGAATCAGAACTGGCATTGTCCTCTGAAGCACAACCCGGGTCACCAAGGGATTTTCCTCTAGTTTGAGTTTTCAAAAACTCGTAAACTAGGAGAAGAAGGCCTTCGTGGAGGCCAGGGTTGGTAACAGGTTTTTTCTTGAAACCCTCAATACTCTTGGACATGGAAGTGGAAAGATAAAAGGGAAGCAAAATTTTAACACCATGCCTAAAGTGGTTTAACAAAACAAAATGGTGCATTCTTATCCTGTCAAACCTAGGGTTGAGAGTGATATACTCAATGAGGATCCTTAGAACATACCTCCAAAAAATTTTGATGGATTCTATGTCGTAGTAGGTGTCAATCTTGACAAGATTATCTTTCTCCATTTCATCCTTAACAAAAATGCTAACTGCATTGGCTGATATCTTTTTGTCCCTATAGAAATTCATGCCTTCCTAGGGAATGTCTGTCACCTTCGGATCAAGCCTTAGGAAATTTGATGGGTGACAGCATCAATTTTGACTCTCTCATTGCTCCATGTTTCCACCATGATCTTGGTCACCCTAGCTTCGAAGCCATGAAGCTTTTCCATGAACCTGGCGATGCCTCCTTTTTTGAGTTTGTGCCACACCTTCTTCTTCTCCTTCCAGCTCTCCGACTCCCCCCAAGCCTCTCTTTTGATCCTCTCTCCGACCATGGTTGCCTTCGACTCTATAAACCCTATACCACTGGCTATTTTACAGTGCTCAATTTTCCTTTGGGCGCTTAAAACAAAAACATTTTTATGATATTTAGTGGTTATGTTCTTGCCATCCCTCGAAGTGTGCCTTTCGTATGCATAATTATGACTTGAAAAGGGCTCCACATAATTTCTAATAACTCCCCCTCTGATGTGTGATTTAGCAAATCCTTTCATTATTAAAATGGGATTTTATTTGTACCTTGGATTCTATCCTGTCGGATCAACTCAATCATCGTAACTGGGATTTCATCTCTGTTTGTCCACATCATCATCGAGTTTCTAGCAATGGCATCATTGGCAAACCAGTCAGCAACCGAGTTGGCTTCCCGATAAGTGTGGCTAATGTGAATCTTTTTGAACTTGACCAAGTTAGATTTGATATCCTCTATGATGTTGGCAATCATCCAGGAAGGCGCAAATTTCCCTTTGATGCAATTGATGATGTTTAGGGAATTTCCCTCAAGCCACAGGTGCTCGATCTCGGAGGCCAAGGCCAACTTAACAATATGTCTAGCTACATTGGCTTCTGCAAAGTGGTTTTTCTGGTGACCAAGAGAGAATGAAATGGCTGTGATTGCTCTGCCCAAACTATTTCTAATTATGCCTCCACTTTTGACCGGACCGGGATTCCCCTTTGTTGCCCCATCAAAGTTGGCTTTGTGTCATTCCTTAGGGGGAAAAGACCATCCTGCTTCCTATCTTCTTATGGCCCTATCTTTCTTATTGGCTTTTTTGATTCCACCTTCCTTGATAATTCCTCCTTTCATTATTGCAAATTTCTCTAGAATGAGACCTTCAATTTTCTTAGCGATTATCAACTCTGGAGACTCTCTTTCTATGAATATTTTTTTGTTGCACTCTTCCCAGATTACCCAGCAGAAGTGTGGGAGAGTCTAGGAACTCATCAATTGAGAGTTCAAACCAGAGTGATGGCTTCTCCACTGGCAGAAGAAATCCATGATACTGGCTGGGAGGCACTAACTTAATCCAAGATCCTTAGTCAAGAAGATTCACACCTTGGAAGAGTAGGGGCAATGGATGAATAAATGATTGACTATTTCTAGTTCATGCTTGCAGAGGCAACATCTCTTGGGAATAATTTGGCCTATTGATATGCACTTTCCATATTCTATGGGACTTCGAGGATTATTAATGTATCATAAAATATGACAAGGATTTGAGTTATTTAATATTCCAATGTTTCTATATGATAACTATTCATGCCACATTTCTATTCATAGAAGATATCTCCTATAGCCACAATCTTCAACAATCAGTTCACAAGGAAATTTTCTTTTTCATTTTATCTTTTATTTCTTATCTTACATTTGTAGGTTGGCTTTGATACCATGTTAGAAAATATGGATCAATTTCTACAAATATAATTACACTATCATAGTTATTGGTGTGTTCCAAATCCAAATCCCAATCTCCTATAAGTATAAGAGTAGGAGACATGTCTCATGAAGAGACGTGTCTCTATGACTAATCATTATTATTTAACAATATAAATCACAATATAAAATTTTTATTATACAACACACACACACACACATATAATATATAATAATTATAATATTATATATATTATATCAACATTGTATCTTATGATTAAAGCAATCCAACTGTAGCTATAATATTAACACTATTTCAATTGCATAAAGATTTGTATAAGAAGATATTTCATATGATTTAATAGCTTCTAATAGTGTATCTATTTTTCTATGAAGTAAGTATATTTTAGGTGTGAAATGGTCTCTTAGTAGATTGAATTTCTTCAATGTGTTTTCTATGTCATACTCAAACAATCTTAGTTCATCGTTCACTTTTCTTACCATCTAATCAATCTCAAATGTCTTCATATCATTATTATTTATCTCATCAAACAATTTCTCAATTTCATCTTCTTTTTCCTTAATGGCTTTAGAAATTTTAGGAGGGGTGTGTCTTAGCACATTCTGTTGGTATGTTTGTCATTGCACCAAAAGCTCGAGCTATCAACAAACATCACAAACAAGAGACTTACCTAGATCCATGAGAGGAGGTTACGCGATGTCGTAAAAACTGAAAGAGGTGATGACCACCAAGTCAACAATCTCCCCCTCAGTACCAACTGAGGGTTTCGCACCAACGGAATGAAGGAGACCTCTTGAGATTCTAACTTGTGACCCAAGGCTTTGATACCAATTTTTGGTATGTTTTTCATTGCGCCAAAAGCTCAAGCTATCAACGAATGTCACAAAAAAAAGACTTACCTAGATCCACGAGAGGCGGTTAAGCCATGTCTTAAACCTTGAAAGAGGTGTTGACAACCAAGTTAACACATTCAACGTAAATCTTCTTACCCTATGTAATACATTTCCTCATATCCTTCATGCAAGTATCCAAAACTATCAAATATCCTTTAATATTTCCACATACTTGATTAATTTCTTCTAAACTAGTGAAATATGCATCAAATTCCTCAAAACTTTATCTAGCTTCTTCTCTTTGTCTTGCTCTATAAACTGGATAGGAAATAGTAAAGTGCTTTGAAGTTTCTCTATTGCCAAATCTAGTACCTTTTTTGTTTTATCTCTTACCTTCCTTGACTTCTCTCCTTCTTTAGAAAGTGCATAAGATGATAACTATATACAACTTTGTAAATCCATGTCTTCTTTCGTCAAACCTATAATATTTTCTATCATTCTTGCTAATAAAGATTCAAAAGGTGATGCAGATGTTCTTGCACTAACTTTACCAATATCCACTTTCTTTGTAGGGGTATGTAGTCCCTATATCTGAGTATGTTGATTTTTAACCTTTGATCTCTTATATGTCTCTGACCTTTGATCTTATGTTCCTTCTTTATTCTTCTCTTCTTCTAGCTTCTATTATGCTTTTGCCTTTATCTTTATCTCTTCCTTCTAGTCACTTTCTTCTTTCTATTCAATCGCATTCTATTTTGTGAAGTCAAAACTAGGTAGCAATGAGTAAACTAGTGGAAAAGTTATCAATGTTCATCTTGGTGTATCCTCAATTCACTAAATGATCTAGTCTTGATGATCATATATATCTTGGCCATCTGGTAATTTTGCAATGCCTTGATCTTGCACATCTACATGATTTGTATGATCCTCTTGATCACCGCTATCATCATGAATATTGGGAATGAATGCACAAAGTTGGGTTGCAATTCCACGAAAGTCAAATCCATGGAATGAGACATCTTAGAAACAGGTACCCAATTTTTAAAAATGGGCACCCATTTTTGACTTGGGTACCGGACCCTAAATTTAAAAAATGGGCACCCATTTTTTAAAAGTAAAAAACAAGTTCCTGTTTTTAAAAAAATTGGGTACCCATCTTTTAAAAGTAAAAAATGGGCACCTGTTTCTAAAAAAATCAAATTTTTAAATTTTTTTTGGGGGATTTTTAATGCGCTTTTAATTTTTCAAAACAAGTACCTACTTTTTGAATGTCAAATAATGACTGCCCGTTTCTTACAACATGAGGCGGGATTTTTTTTTCCTACCTCGTATTTTGGTTTGGGATAGGCTTGGTGAGACCAAGCCTATGCCTTGGCCTCTCAATATATGGCTAAGGCATCATTGAACTGACAAATTCATGCCTTGCCATAATTTTTAGAGGGTCTTCCCTATCAAATTTTTTTACGAAACAAAAACCCATTAGAGCTCTCACTATCCTAATTTCAAAATATAAATTTTATAGTGTTATGATTTTATTTACTATTTTTGTATTTTTTTAAATCAAAGGTGGTACCTAAATGTAAAATAACAATGTTCACTAAAAGTTTAATAACTTTTTTATTTTATGATTTTTCTTAAAATAATTTATATGCCATCAATCTACACTCAATTCTTTTGAAGTTAAAAAAAAATGAAAAAATTAAAATTTTGATCAAATTATGGTGTTCGTACATGAGAGATTGTGAAATTTACCTTTATAGTCAATTAAAAATTAATAATAAAAAATTATTAAATAAAAAATTAAGGAAAACTATTTTCATCAATCTTTGGTGTGCTAGGTAACTTCTTTTAAAAGGATTTATAAAGAACTATTTATTTGTGTCAAATTAGTGTGGTATGGTCCTGAAATAGGCATTTTGAAAAAGTAGTTTTTAAAGATCCATACCACAAAAAATCTATCATATGGGTACAAAAATAAATTACATATTCAAAAAATAGATTCCAAACACTACAATTTTTATTTCTGAAGTTTTTTTATATTCAATCTCTAAATGCATCAAATTTTGACATCAATTGGCAAGAAATTTCAAAAATAGGAAAAACACTTCCACTTTTTTCCCAAAAGTGAGACCCAACTTCTTGCACTTACCCAATTATTTGTTACCAAATTTCCAACATCATATGTTGTTTGGTCCTTGAATGAATCATTGTCTATATCAATGGTAAATAGTACTCCAACAATGTACATATCAGGTTGTATAATAGTGCTCACAAATTGATGTTTGTACTTATCCTCACTCGTCAGAAGAGTGGGTGCTTTAGTTTGTTTTTCTTTTGCTTCATTCTTTAATTCACTAAGCTCACTTAACACTTTTTGTACTACTTTAACTATATTCTCCTAAATTTCCTCATATTTTCTTGCAATTATTTGTATAGGTCTCATTTTCCTCCTCAAATGTGGCTCCATAATCTTCATAATAATATTAAATTGTTCCTCATTCTCAATTTCATATAACTTATTAACTATAACCTCTCTCAATTATGTGTCCTTCTCTACTACTCTTAGCCTTTTAGCTTCCAATTTTTTGTATGGTTCCTCAAGTATGCTTCCATGTAGACTAATAAGATATTTCTTGAATTCCAACATATACTTGATTACTAAAATTTCAAGTTGATTTTGTTGATTTGCATCATACTCGTCATAATATTCTCCCAACTGATCAAGATTTCCATCATCCATTATCATGTTATTGAACATTCCTAACTCAGATTTCTATCCCTTTCTCTTATTTCTAGTACTTGTCTCGGGTTTCTCTTGTGGTTTTGCAATTTTTCCTCTCATCTTAGATGCTTCTTTTTCTTCCTCTTGATTCTTCTTACTTTTCCTTATAATCTCAATCTTAGGTTTCTTTGGTCCAGGGCCTTGTGTCGTATCCTTAACTCTCTTTGGTTTCTTTGGTGACTCCTCTAACTTTTCTTGCTTAATCTCTATCATCAAACTCACTATTGATTTTCTATATGTCACAAATGGTGAAGTTTTGGTTGATCTCCTTGTGGATTCTAATTATGGTGCAGTCTAAATTTGTGTCTTTACTTCTTCCTCTATAGATGTTTTTTTTGCTATTGATATTGCTGCAAGTGCACTTGATGATTCTTCAATGGAAAGTGGCTTAACCAAAATTATATTAGATTGTACACTAGCATGAAGTTGTATCACTATCTTCTTAGCTTCATTCCACTCTTTCTTAGTCATTCCATAATCTTTAATCATTTGATCAATTAATTTACCTACCTTTCTTTTCCTTTCTCCAATGTTCAACTTCTCATATACTTCACTTGATTTCTCTTCATAGGTAACCCATATAGGGTATTGTTCATGCCTCTTAGAATTTAGAATTAACTTTTCATATTCATCCAACATTTTTTCAATTACATTGTAACCCATAGGTTCAATGTAAAGTTCTCTAGGTTCCTCTGGTTCCATGCAAGTGTAATTTTTTTCTACCATAAAATAAATATTTTCTTTATATTTCTCTACAATTAACTTAGAAATTTTGAATATCTCCTTCACCTTAGTTTGAAAATATTTTATCACTCTTGTAATATCCTTTATAATTCTATCGATAGGCTTCCTCCTATAGTATTTGTAACCAAGTCCATAATGCATCTTCCATTATTCCATTCATAACTAGGCATAGTTGGAAAAAATTTCATAACTTGAAAGAAAAGATGGATAAGAAGTGACTAAGATCTAAAAGGTGTATACTTATCCTTCTTTATACTCTTCACATTTTCATTTAGTTTTTACCTCAAGATCTCGGACATGTTAACTTTATCTCTATCAACTATCATCTTATAAGCAACATGGATAAATCCAATTGACATTGAAGGTCTAGAGATATAACTCATCTTATAGCCTATAATTTTTCTAATCAATCTTACATCAGTTTGTATGATCTTATCAAGTCTCATAGCCTATAATTTTTCTAATCAATCTTACATCAGTTTGTATGATCTTATCAAGTCTCATACCTCTTCCATCCTATTTATATCTTGTATTGGTTCCTACCAATTTCTTAACTTTCTTCTCATAGATAGGTTTTATGCCTTCATTACTCAATCCAGTTGCCTTATGGATAATGTCATCTAGTATCATCACACGAATGTCTCAAATCCACAACATATTATCATGAAACCTACTTAGAAATTATAGTCCATTATGGATGATCAATCTCTTCATAAAAAAAGTGTTTTGTTATGTTTAGTTGACCTAAGTGTTAAAAACCTTGCTTGAAATTCTTATCATTGTTATATATCTTGTCCTAATCTATGAATATGTCACTACCACCAAGGGTCTCACATTTACAATGATTATATGCATGAATGTCCTCAACATATAAAACACTATCGATAATTTCCAAAAAAGCTCCCAAAAGATTATCTCCGAAAGACACAAACAAATGTTTCTTAAACTATGATCTAGTGCACTCTTTCGCATGACATATCGCTAGTGTAGCCATGTCTTCTACTCAAATTAAAATGTAATTCTTAATTTAAAATTTTAGATAATATAAATACCTTTACAAATCACATTTTAGGGCTTCCAAAAATTCATCTCCAAATTCTCAAATTCGTCTTTGAATCCTTCTACTAGCTCTCTGATCTCCTTAGTGTGTGACTAGTGATGAATTCATTAAATTTCAACCCCTAAATATTAACAAATTTTGATTTGCAACAAATGTGTTTAAGCATACAACTCAAAAATCTATTCTTCATACTAGTGCACTTCAAATCTTTTGCACTCTCTCATATGATCAAAAAAAATTCTACAAACTTAGATGTAGACTCCATATAATCATTACAAGCTTATATTAACCCCATGAAAATTAGTTCCACTAACTAGGGGTCTGACATGTTTATGATATGATATCCCTTGTTTATGCTTAAATAAAGATAATTCGGTTTAGTACTTGGTATTGTTCCCATCTTGTCTTCTGATGAAGCTTTTGTCTTTTCCACCCATACTTTAGTGTTTTTTGGTGTTCCTTTTCTTACAAATGTCTTATCAATGATTTCTACCTACTTCTTGTTCCCATTTTATTCACTTTTTACATTGATCATGTTCCTCCTTGCATTAGGTGTTCTCATATTCTATGTTCTTATAATTTAGGTGTCCTTATGTTGTTGTTGAAACCATTTAATCTACAAAATTTTGTTGTATGTCCTAAGTTATTACAAATTTGACATGCCATAACTTTGCTTCCATATCTTGGTCCAAATTGATTAGTCTGTAGTCTACAACCTCTTGCAATATATCCAAATTTATTGCACTTGTAACACATAACTCCATTGGTAATGATTTTATTCATTCCAAAAGGTCTACTAGCTGCATTATTAGTCCTTTCATGTATTCACATAGTTGATCTTTGATTAGGTTTTCTACATTCACTAGATCTATGTCCATAAATAGAGAAATTATAACAATAGCTAGAAAAGGATTTATAATACTTACATGTGTAGTCCTTCTCCATGTCTCCAAATTGGTTGCATGCAAATCATCTTCAATTGAATTGTCTCCTTGGATCTCTAGGTTGTTCAAGTTGATATGGTACTTCATTGTTCAGATCGTGTTGACTAGGTTGTTGATTCACAAGTTCTTAATCTTCTATAATTTTAGATCTTTTAGATGATCGTCCTTCAAAATATCCAATTCTTGTCTTATCTCCAACAGGTCTTTGTGCCATAATATGTTCACCACTTTTCTCTATGCTTGTGTTAAATTTCTCAAGTTTTTACTTGGTTTATGTAAGCTCCCCTTTCACAATAATATTAAACTTCTCAAGTTTTGCATACTTCAATTTTGTACTCTCAAGTTCAAATGTCACCTTAGAAAGTTGCAATCTCATATCTCAAATCTAATTGCCTATTTTTCTCATCTTCCATTGTTCTCATCTTGAATATTTCTAATTCATGCTCCAAAATTGTACTCTCCTTTAGCTTTTTAGAAGACTCGTAATACTTGATTTTTCTAGGTGATTCTATTTTCTTAGATCTTGTGCTCTTAATCTAATCTTTCAACTTCTAAATAGAGTCTTGTGCATCCTTACGCTTCATTTTCAACTTGTTCCTTTTATCATTGACCGTATCTAATTCCTCAATAGTTGCTTCAAGATTCTTGTACAAATGTATTGAATCCATAGTGATCTCCCTCAAGATGTTAAACTTGTTCTAAGTAATTGTCCTTTGATACCAATTGTTAGAAAGTAAAGTGTGTTTGTATAATTAAGAGGAAGGGTAAATCAGCTATGCACTTTAACCAACTTTCTACCCAACTACGAATATCATTTAAAAAGCTTAAACTTGCTTATATCAAAAAAACAAAAAGTAAATCATGTGCAACATAAAGACATTCACAACATCGTATTTTCTTAACCAAGGAAACCTTGGCCAAGGGAAAAACCTCAGTGGGGATGGTACCCACAAAATGATCCACTAATCAAAAGTATATTGTAAAAGATATTGACCCCGTTAGAAGTCTATTGCATCCATATAGTGTATATGTCCTTATGAAAGGACTATGCCTTTTTAGAAGGCTCAACTCTATTAGGAGTTGTGATTATAATACAAAATACATGTTGAGCCCACTACCCAAACATGCATATACAACTTTACAAGTTATATGAATAGATACCAAACCTTGACTATGTTGATAGCTTCAATAGCTTATTTGTCCTTGTAGATCCAAACTCACAACTTTCATACAATAGCCTTCTCTACTCTACTCATCAAATTCTCATCTATATAGCACTTACAAAGTGTGCATATAGAAACCATACCATTACAATATTATTAGCTATTTCACTAAACAAAAAGACTCTCCTTTATACCAAGAACTTTAAGTTTTCTGCATTAACCTTTTCTACACATTACCAGAACCTCATATTAAATTTTTCCATGTAAGAGTTTATCTTTAATATGTCGACCCAACATTTTCAAGCAATTATTTTGACAAGTCAAAATAATTCCATAACCAAAAACTTAGTATTCTGCAAGTTACCATGTTCTACATTGTTATACATGTTATTGCAAAACTTTCCAAATCTCATAGAAAAATTATCCAAAACATTAGTGGCCTTACATGCATCATCTATGATGTCTATACTACTTGTCTCTAATCCTACAAAACATAATATGCCTTCTATGAAGCTCACCAATCAAAACTGTGTGGTTGTTGTCTATTAACCGATATGATACTTCGACAATTTTCTAAGTATCCTTCAACCAAACTTATCCTCTAACTTTTCTACCTCGATAATTGTGTTATGTTTCCAATAATGACAACCTTGAAAACTATCCTTAGCTAAATTGCCAACGAAACTTTGTTTTTCATTTCCTTGATTTATTCACATTTATGCCCACATAGATACAAGCATGTAGAAATGGTTAACTAGGACAGTGATGTTGATTTGTATTTATAATTTTCTAGGAAGTAATTTTTTAGGTGAGTGTTAGTGTATACTCAAATCTATATGTTTTTATCTTCTAATAGATGTCAAATTCTTTGACATAAAAAAGATGTTAGTAACTAGAGGCCAATAACAATCCTTAGCAGTGTTATTCTATCTCAATAGATCTAACTCCACCTCCTACTATTGTTTTGGCCTCACCTGGCAAGGTAGATCCTTCTCTATATGTCACTACTCCTAGTTTTCTCTAGCCTTCGATTGTCAAGATCAATATTGTCAACACTTTGTTCCTAGTGTTACTCTTGATTATATCTTGTTGGGGTTCTTCCACCCTCCTGTTGTGGTGGGAAAGCTTCTAACAATATTGCATCGATGGTTTTCTAACAGCAAAGGAAAAATCACTCTATAGAATCTCATTCTCCTTCCCTTGTTGGTGTTGAGTTGAGTACTCACTCTTGATGTGGGTGACTAAATAATTTTCTAGTTTGTTATAAATGGTCTCCTTTGACCTCATTGTAAACAATTACTTTAGTTTGTAATAATAACACAAGAGTGAAAGATTGAATCGACTTTAAATTAGATTTAACTATGTTAACTAATTTGATTTTAAAATAGTAACAATAAAAATGTAACACTAAAGAAAACTAAACACATTACATTGTGTGTACATGGAGAAACTCATTTGGGAAAAAAAAAATCCACAAATAAGAGATGAATCTCTTTTTGATCAACAATGAGAGATTATAATACAATAGTCTAAAAACCAATCAAATCTTCAAACTAGTAGAATAATCCCGACAAAGAAAAAATTGAATAAACTTGATAAAACTCCACACCAAGCACTTATTTTTGTATGAAAATAATGTAACCATGACTAATGACATCCAATATTGAAAACCCAACACCTACCACCTTGAAATCATCAATTTTTAGATCATTATGAGTTCTTACAAGTCATCTTCAATGCATGGGTGCCTAAGGACCAAGATAGAAATATTATATCATAGATTTTTTCATGGAATCTCATGATAACTATTTAAAATACTACGTATACTCTCAATGAATATTGTAACTATCTTCATAACCGAAAACTATTGATGCCCAAGGTGGATGTTGAGATTTACCATCATAAACCATTCATAGTTATAGTGATGTCACTTTTAATGAAACTATTTATCACTTGTGGGTGAATAAAAAGTAATATTAGGAATCATCAAATAAATTAATTTACAAGGTTAATGGAACATAAACACCAATATTTTCCCACTTATGAAATAAAACAGTTTAAATCCACCCATAGGAAAATATGATCAACTATTTATAGGTAATAAGGTTGGTTTTGTAGACATGCCCAATTCTAGTTTAGGGCATGGTTTTGGTTTAGATTTTTTGGCAAACTATGGTTGATGACTAAGGATCTTTAGTTTTGTTTAAGCCTTGTGCGACACCTTGGACTCTTTATGGTTTTATATGTTTCTTGTAACTACTAGACTTTTACTGGCCACTTTAATGGTTTAAGGACTTTGGAGGATACAACTATATTAATGTTATAGATAAACATTGTTAACTTGAAACTATATAGTTGGTATATCTAGGTTAATTTAGGGCTAATTCTAAATATTATTGTGTTGGCTAAAATCAACCCATGGGTTTTACTTTTTATATTACATAGTGTTGGTTGACTGTGTTGTTGATGTGATGTTATTGGTCTTTATATCCTTTTGTTGTTGATGTGTTGTTTATGGTTTCCAATGGATTCAATTTTTTTGTGTGGTGATAGAAGCATTTGAGTAGTGGAAATTGATGGCATGACAATGTAGTTGGTAAATGAAAGTGTGGGTGTGACTAGTGGCGAAGGTTTTAGGTTGGGACACAAATGGTACTTGTACTTGGATAGCAAAGGGATTAGACTAGGTCTAGATCCCTAGGGCATGTATTTGTGCTTGTGAAAGACCCCAAAAGGATGATGATGTCACACGAGGAGGAAATGGTGTTGTAGAGACGAGCCTTACAACAACTTGTGTTCCTATTGCGCTTGTAATGGGATTTATGGATGCAACTGATTGTGGGAGGAGCGATTGGATTGTAGGTTAGTGAAATTCTCACTGTATTTTGAGGATGTTATTATCGTACTTGGTGGAATTTGATCAAGAGGTAGAAGCAATGATCATTTGTTGTGATGTGGGTTGTTGTAGTAGAGGAACTCTTGTTTGTGTGGGTGGTAGGGTCACAAACACACCTATAATAGAGAAGGGAGTAGATGTAGGTACATGTTTGGGAAGTGTTATGGATACCCAATTACTTGGAGGGACTCCTTGGATGGTGATGGGGGTATGTTGTAGTGTGGTATGGACCAAAGGTTGTGTGATTTATGGGATGGTGGCAACAATTTGATTGGATATTGCATTTTGGATCCACAACTTGTTGCAAGATAGGTTGAGATATTTCTTTTGGAATGTACAAAGAATGTGTGGAGCCTGTAGGACCAGTGGGTCTTGTGAAATGTTCAATGATGCAATCACAATTGTGGAAAATGGCGACATTGTTGATTTGTGCATTAATTGTGAAGATGGTTCATGAATGCTTACGTTGTAATTATAGTTGGAACCTCATCCTGATACATCTTTTTGAATTGGACTTGATTTTTTGGATCAAAATATACCATGGAATTGTTGGGATTTGGTAGTCAACTTGAAGAACCATCCACTTGGTTAGGATCCAATATCCTTTCTCTTCTTTGAACGTGTGTGAGGTGGCATGAAATGAAAAAGATCTATGATAGATAGGAGATTCCTAAATGCACAATGTCGCTAATGGTAATGATGCAAATGATTTTAGCTAAGGATGATGACCCCAAAAGGCTTTCTTAAGAATGGTGGTTTTGCTAAGACACGTATGGGTGTTTCAAGAACCTAAGGATGTGTTGATGCAAAAGGAACAAGATTACATATCATGATGAGAAAATGCTTCTAAGCTTTCTATAGATTAAGGGTGGTGATGCAAAACCTAAGAATGAACTTCCCAATGATCTAGGATAACTTGGTTTCGACAAAGACATGAGGGGGGAGGGTATGAATATGGGTTGTTCACTTACGTCGCTAAGATTAATGGAATTCTATGACGAAATAGCTTGAAAAGAGTGTTGAGAAATACTTCTTCAAACACACCAAGATGATTTTATTTTCCAAATTGAACCTATTTAGAGAAACTAAGGTTTTCTAACTAGCATAGAACATTCCCATAAAGCAATAAAGTGTTTAAGGCATTTAAGATTGATTCATTTTCCCACAACAAGAAAATGCATTTGCTTGTTCGATTTTATCCTTTGTTTGTTTTAAGCCCAAATTAAAATGTGATGATTGACTTGTTAATTTTAGTGCATGAAAAAAAAATGTGAGATTGATTGTTCACTTTAAACCTTTGTTCTTTTTAGAGCCCAAAATCAAATATGAGATTATGTGTGTACATGATTTGTTCTTTTTATAACACCAAAATAAAGTGAATTTTGTTTTGAAAAATTAATCAATGATCTCGTTGACTATTCCTACAATCCCGCCAACCTACACAACACAAAAAGTACAATTTTGGAAACACCAATCTCGTAGTTCATATGCACGATCATGTGAGTCTATCAAAACAATAAAATTATAAATGTAGAAAAAACAAGAAACAACATGTTATACCTCAGTAACATGATCCTACATGGTCAAAAGTCAACCCTATGAGGTCAAGGTTCAGTCCCAATGAGGACAAAGTTTTTTTTTTATTCTAACAAAACATAGATTAAATACCTTATGACTTACAATGGTTAAGTGTTTGATTCCATACGGTCAAATAGCATTCCCATGGGGTTAGGGTGATCTTGTCAACTATTAGAAAAGGAAATAGAAAGAGAAGGGGAGGTCAAGACAAAGAAGGTTTGAGTCTACAGGTTCATGATATTGCAAGTCAAACGTGTGATCTTGCCTTTTGTCCAAATGATCCCACTGTTGTTTATTTCTTACTATTGTGTAAGATTTGATGATGGGAATGATGGTGCAATACCTACACTCCTCTCCAACTTGCAAAAACTAGCAAACATTTTGTGTCAAACTCAAATGATAATAATAAAATTAGTTCTTTGGTTAATTTTATTGTAAATAAAATAAAGAGAAGATGACAAGAATGATCCTAAAAGTGGGCTCACTGGGCATACCAAAATGTATGCAATGAAATAGTACCAAAGATAACACAATAAAACATTTAAAGCATTCATTATACTAATCAACATGTATGATAAGACCTACAAAATAAAGCTAAAACTCACAAGAGAATGCAAAGCGCAAACTTCAAATAGTTCTAATGGTGCAGATTTGTCCAAGTAGAGAAATGTGTGCTCAATGATTCTCAAGCTTTAGTGGATGTGGAGAGATTTTTGCATTATAAGGGTATGAATAAGGTTTTTGGCTCTCAAATAGGCATTATGGCTTTGATTGTGATGGTGGATGAGAATGAAGAGGATTTATAGGCAAAGGCAAGGTCAAATGGACAGTCAAAATACAAAGTTGAGGAGTGGTCAAGATACATTTAAAAGAGACCACGTTGATTTTGTATTCTCAAATTTAGCTCATTGTGATGTGTCACAAGTAGAGATGTTTGGGACGATGGGGGTATTGACCATCTTGGAGAGTTTGAAAGGGGACAAAGTTGTAAGAGATATAAGAGGTGTAAGTGCATTTAAGGAAAACCTTTAATGCATTTGGTTGGGGAATGGGAGGACGTGACCTGAGGGTTGATTTGGGTTTGTTTAGGATTTCTTAATCCTCATGATTAAGGTTGTACAAATATTTAGGGTTTGATTACGCTTGAATTAGGGGTTGATTAGTATGCAAGTGGGAGATTATGAAGGATGTGATGGGAGGAGAGAGAACGAGTGGAGAGTTAGTTAGCTAACCAAGGGTAATTAACTTATTTAAAATAGGTTAGTTAGTTAGCTAACCAAGGGTAATTAACTAATTTAAAATAGGTTAGTATGTGTGAATGGATTAGGTTGAGTTAGAACCAAAGGTAAATTAAGTTAGGTGTTAGATTGTGAATGTGCTCTAATTGATTAAAAGGAAATAGTTAATCAAAAGGGGAATTTAAAATTTAATTTAAATAGGCATATGTATTAATTTAAGTTAATAGAGGAAGGAGAATTTAATTAATCATCATGAGTTGTCATTAGATAATTAATTGAACTATAATTAATAAATTAGATTAATTAGTGACATAAATTAATTAAACATTAAATATTTAAATTATAATACCCTAGAGAAAACTAAATTATATTATGAAATTATGTAATCAAATTTAGTTATCTACAATTATTTTTCTCGAGCAAAATCATCCTATTAGTACCTTCTTTCCTTATTGCCTTTATATCCCTAATCTTTATGTACAAGTAATTTGAATTGTATGGCTATTGCTTTATCTCTTAGTAGAAAGATTATTTGGTTTGAATTTCTTATTGACTTTGACAACTATCAAGAAATTACTTTTCAATCTAAAGATTTTGCATTCAAGTTTGGTTATTTATTTGTTTGAATACATTTTAATAACATCCACAAGGCCAAAGTAGCCTATGAGACCCCTAGGTAGTAGTCACCCCCAGGAATAAGGTGCTAAGCTCCTTGATACTCTTCTTTTAAAAACTACTAGAGTAAATCTATATGTCTTTCCTTCAAAACTACATGCTCCCTAAGACAATACAAGATGTGACTACAATCAAGCTTAATGTATCTTATTTGGAGTTTTTTAGAGTTTTTGGTAGTGAAAGGAAGAGACAACCATTGTTTTTGGTTAGTTAATATGAGTATGTTAAGGAATATAAGTTGTTAGATTTGACTTCTCATAATGTATCAATTGAAAAGTCAAGTTTAATAAGAACTTCACTTTAATTTATTCTTCGTCATCGACTTCTCATAGATTTTTCCACTCTTATTGCTTGTCTCGAAGAACCTATTTTTCTTGAGCATAATGATCCTACTAGAACCTCCTTTCTTTATTCTTGCTTATGTATCCCAAAAATTAATGTACATTTCATTTGAATTGTAGAGGTATTGATTTATTTCGCCATCGTTAAATTTTTTTGATTATGTAGTGATCATGTGAGCCTATGAGTTCCTTAGACTCCAACAACGATCAAGAAGTTGTCTTTTTGTTCTTTACAATTTTTCGTGCAAGTTTTGGTTATATCTCTTTTGACAACTACTGGAGTAAATTGATAAGTAGGAGAATATTTCCACGACAAGTCAAATTGTGATATTTCTATCAAAATTTAACTGTGTAAGTTTTGAGACAAACTTATTGACCCATATTTCATGAATAGTGATTTAATAAGAATCCATATCTCATGAGAATAAATGGAACATTTAGCACTCATTAGATCTAGGTGATGCTAGCAGAGGAATCCATATCTCATGAGAATAAATGGAACACTTAGCACTCATTGGATCTAGGTGATGCTAGCAGAGGTGAAGCATTGGGATTTTCCACAAAGTACTACTCTTAACTTTCTCAATTATTAAATCCACTCTGCTTGTAACCCCATTTGTCATTTACAACCCCATTTATATTTACTAGAGTAAATACATGCCAGTCCTTAAAACTTGGAGACTTAATATATTCTGAACATGCGTGTTTGTTGCCTAATTTTTCAAAATCTTAATTGCATTGTAATTCTTCAATAACATTATTCTATTCTACGCAAAGCTGCATATGGTTCGATTCTTCAAGAAGCTTGTAACGTTAAAATAGTTTTCCTAGATTAACGCTTGCATTGTTGAAATAATTAAAAAGACAACTCCACCATTGTCCGTTTCGATACGTGCTTTATCCCTTCTGCAAGGCCCCACTAAAAACACTGCTTTGAATAATTCTGTACTCCACTAGAATAAACTTGATTTCCACGACAACGATATCAAGGCTCTCGCTTTGCCCGCCGTCGTTATTCTTCTTCCAAGGAAAACCAATCTCGCGGCTCATATTATTTCTGCTGCTGCTTTTGGTAAGTGATGTACTTCAATCTTTCTGTCTATATACTAGTTTGCTGCTATGTCTTCTCAGTATTGTTCTCTCAATTCTGCTGAGTTTCAAATGGAGTGGCAAAGCTTCAATTTCTCTATTTTCTTGAATGCTGTGACTATCCGCATTCAACATTCTACATTATAAATTTTGTACTAGTTTTCTACTTTTAAAATTTGTCATGTCATACTTTTAATATATTTCCTTGTCTCATCTTCCCATCATTTGACCTAGCATGTAACTATAGGGATTTGGGTGCCTTTTCAATTTCCAACTAGCACTTCCCATTTGTAATTGTTATATATTATCTTTATTACGGTCATCATCAATCAGACAATCAGCACCAGGAATTTACAGTATCTTAAAACCCAAATCTCTAGTCATTGTTTAGCTTAGTCTGGAACATAGCCATTCCTGTTCCTAGAATTTTTAAGGACTTGCACAAAACAGTGGCTTGATCATGCAGCCAAAGCGTGGAGGGCATAACTTGAAGTTATTAGGAAAGTAGGCTGCATGTAGTACTTTAATATATTTCCTTGTCTCATCTTCCCATCATTTGACCTAGCATGTAACTATAGGGATTTGGGTGCCTTTTCAATTTCCAACTTGCACTTCCCATATGTAATTGTTATATATTATCTTTATTACGGTCATCATCAATCAGACGATCAGCACCAGGAATTTACAGTATCTTAAAACCCAAATCTCTAGTCATTGTTTAGCTTAGTCTGGAACATAGCCATTCCTGTTCCTAGAATTTTTAAGGACTTGCACAAAACAGTGGCTTGATCATGCAGCCAAAGCGTGGAGGGCATAACTTGAAGTTATTAGGAAAGTAGGCTGCATGTAGTACTTTTAATATATTTCCTTGTCTCATCTTCCCATCATTTGACCTAGCATGTAACTATAGGGATTTGGGTGCCTTTTCAATTTCCAACTTGCACTTCCCATTTGTAATTGTTATATATTATCTTTATTACGGTCATCATCAATCAGACGATCAGCACCAGGAATTTACAGTATCTTAAAACCCAAATCTCTAGTCATTGTTTAGCTTAGTCTGGAACATAGCCATTCCTGTTCCTAGAATTTTTAAGGACTTGGACAAAACAGTGGCTTGATCATGCAGCCAAAGCGTGGAGGGCATAACTTGAAGTTATTAGGAAAGTAGGTTCTATGTAGTGATGTCAGTGTTCAACAAAGGCAATATTACAAAGGTGCACCACATACTTCCAACCGACAATAGCATTATTAAAAGATCCTTAAAAGATTGCCATAATATAATGTACTCAAACAGCTTGCTCTGTCCATCTATGTTAGTTTGTACTACTCCAGTAGCATATGTTTTAATTCGAATGTTTCTGCTTGGTTAACAAAAGAGAAAAGTTCTTTTGATAACGAGGGATTAATTCTATCCAACATTTTGTGTTTTAACTTTTTCACTTGTACCATTGAGCTTACTTTCTGTTCAACATTTCTACTTGGATCAAAATAATGGATGCATGGGGATTAAAAGACGTGAAACTAAATATTTCAATTCAATTTACCATTCTGGACATCTTCTCAGATCAAAGGCAGACCGCTCTTTTTGCAATGCATTTTGATCTACACGATAAATATCTCATCTATGCCCCTTCATTGGACACTGCCTCTTTCTCCATATCTTAAATCTCTACTGACTTGTTTCCTTTTACCAAAGGCTATTACTAACCAAGGCAAGAGCAGTGCCTCTGACCATCTATGAGACAAATTGTATGTCAAATTTATGCTTGAAATTCACTTCACATTTTTCTTCTCTTTTGATCCATCTTGCATGTTATCATCATAGAAATTATTTTCTGGGGGTAGGATTCTTCATATTCATGTCAACCAATCCCCCTTGGAATTGAGAATTACTCGAGAATAAGTAATTTTCTCATTGATGTATCCTTAGTTACTGGGTGCATGCACCCTGACCACATATCCAGGTGCTGGTGCATTTGACTTCAAATCCTGTTGCAGATGCACTTTTTCTCCATGGATGCATCCACGAGGAGAAAAAGCACTCCCAGATGCACCCGAGTGCCCAGCACACAGAATTTGTTAACTATCAATTGACATCTAATATTTATCTTTGGTATTTGGCATTGATCAATGATGATGTATCATACCTATCAAATGATTTAATTTTATATATTTCTTTCTTAGTTTTTTGTGTATATATACACCCACATACTGGGTTCCCGGATTTGAACCAGTAACTTAAGAGTATATCTCCTTATCCAGTCACAGGTGAATTATGCTAAAAGATGTGAGATTTGAAGCATAGGACTGTAAACATAAATAGATCAGAACGGGAGTGTGTGCTCTCAACTTTTGCACATTGAGTGCATTTATTCAAGTTGTCACAATACAAAACTCATCATCACTAGTTGTTGGACTGCAACTAACAAGGGTACCACAAACTGTAGAACTGACAAAAAACGTCAAATACAGCTGGATATTTTCAGATATCTGTATGGATAGGTGACAATCCTGTTATATCCACACTTAATATTTTGTCGTCTGGCACTGCTGTACTCTGTTTGACAAGGATGCGTATGTTTGAGAAGAGAAGCATCCAGCTTAATTAGCTAGAAGATAACAAGTAAAAGCTCCTTAAAAGAATAACCCTGGAAAAGAAGTGTATCATAAAATCAAATTTAGAATCCAGCGTGAATCTCATGCTTTAAAGATACAAACTTATTAAATCATCTCTCTCCCTGTGAGTGACAAAACTGTAATACAAGGCCATGTGATTCAACACAAACTTAGTCGTCACCTCAAACACCATGTTATATAAAATTAAAGCATAGTCGTTTTTATTATGCTAGAAAGCCACAATCTCACAGCACTGATCACCGCCACGTACAACCAGTCAACAAATTGTTCACAGCATCAATAAATATTGTGCTCAGTTCGTTTAGCTCCAAATTTGCCTGCTTCCTGAGTACAACAGTCTAAACAGGAAGAGACCATTTCAATGAGCTAAAGATCAGTAACATAGTATAACCCTACAACATGCTAACTATTATACTTCAAAATCCAAGATGATTTTGCCATAAAAAATTGAAGGGAAAATCACTGATAACTGCATGTTCATACATAAGGTCTTGACTTACATTACAAAATCCTTAATAAGTTCCAAGATATTTACAGCAAAAATTGAAATAGAACATCTACAATAATAGCAATATCCAAAAATTTGCATCCAAATAATAAATGCTTCCATACATATCTTGACATTAGCACTTGAAACAATTGTGAATTTTAGCTGCATGGCCAAAGAGACCATCCTCTGATATTCTTTGAAACATCTATATTCCCTTCAAAAATATATATGATCCTCTGTGTGCTGAATCCTACATGGTATGGAAGAATATTATTTAAAGGTAAAATTATGGCCATTTTGTGCACCATAAAACTGTTTATCTTCAATAAAATCCTGTAAGACACGATTCAAGGCCTCTGGCAAGTCGATCAACAGCTTTAACAGCTTCGATTCAAGACCCCAATATATACAGATTTTCCCTCTAATAACATTTAAATAACAGCAGGAACATCTTACAAAAAGTTACTCCTTAAAGTTTATTATCATAAATGTTTGGAGCTGTAACATATAAACCAGACCTGCAAATCTGACTCTTCCCTGGCAGCCCTGTCATAATATACGAGCTGCAATGGGTGGTAGACTAGCGGTAACAATACCTGACTGCAGGAGCTGTTCAAATTACCCATTCATCAGTATATGCCTATGTTGAAAATACAGACTGCGATTTTCCTCAAAAGGAATAAGAAAATTCATGATACCGATTCACCATCAAAATGGCATATCTAACCAAAATTTCTATGTATATCCAATTCATTTTGAAATTGGCATCATTTGCCTTGTGTACCAATACTTGTTGAGGCCTCGAGTGTAGGAAAAGATAATAAACTTCTGTTTAATATATGTACTTGAATTTAAGAACTGTTTCTTCACATCAACAAATAACCACTGTCGAAAGCTTGTATATTTAGGGCACCATTTAAATAGAAGAGCCCAGAAGAAAAGCATGTATTTCGTTCCAACTAGATACTGTATAAAGAATCCCACTTTGTTTTGTCCAACAACTAAGACCTTCCCCATATGCTCTTTCCTTCTTGAGAAGACCAGAAAACAAAGGTACAAATGATATACCAAAATATTTTCCAACCCTTCTCAGGTTTGAGCTCTTACCAATTACTATTCCAATATTTGCTTCAAGAAGACACAATAGGTCACCAACACTATCCCCAATATAAATGGAAATGTGCTCCATGTTATCATCATGTGCAGAGCACAAAATATCATTAAAGGTTTTCAACTTGTCCATCGGAGACTCAACATGTCTATCAATATCACCAGTAGAAATGGAATCCGCAAACATAAGCTCATTTGAATGTATATGTACACCGTTGACACCATCTGCAAGGATGGGCAGAGCAGTAACAATCTTTAGTACATCTGTGAGAAAAATGAATTTGGTAGATGCAATGACTGAATCAATATTAATAAGACAAAAGGGGTGGACAAAAGAGGTGTCATCTATATTATTGTCCAATAAACTTAAACAAATCTGATTACATCAAACTCAAGCTGGATACCAGTATGTTGTTGAGGAAAAACTTGGATAGCATTGTACCCACAGAAAGATATTAAAAATAAGAAAATTGTGAACCAATCAAGATTCAAAAAGTTTTGAGACAATACTAAATCATACATAGAATTCTTCATGGTACAAATCATAAAAAAAGTCTTGAAAATATGAGATTTCTGATCCACCAAAATCCCTAGAACATCAAAGTTACCAACCTGGAACAATAGTCTGCATTGAACTCTCATACACAGGCTTTAAACAGAAAAAACATCCATATTCCCGACATACGCTGTACATAATAAAAAGAATTACATACCACAATTTGAAGTTGAAATGCAATTCACTGCAAATCTCACTCAAGAAGAATTGCTACCCATCCCAGATAGAGTGAGTATGAAGCCTTGTTATGATGTAAAGCCTAATCAAAATCAGAGGTTAATTTTTCTCTGATTATTCAGCGCGGTTTAACCCCAAATTATTGTTTGGGGGCAGCACCCCCAAGACACCCCCCAGCCGGGGTCAAGAGGCAATGCCCCCGTGGGGATTTCCAGAAGCAGCATCCCCGAAAGCTCAACTGACTTCATTATTGTAAAAGGCGTCGGCTGCTATTTTTCTATTAGACGGCTTATTCTAGCCCTAATTTTGTAAGCAGCAAAAAGCTTGTATAAAATGGCTTAGGGTTAGGGATTTCATAATGTATGATGAGATTGTAGCTTCTTGCGGCGGTATTGAGCTGTACAGATTACAGGTTGTAATCAATGGATAATAAGAATACTAGACTCCCTATTTGGTGGATGTAGCCTGGGGATTGGGTGAACCATGTTAAATCTATGTGTCTTGTGTTCTCTCTTGTGTGATTTATTATTTTTGATATTGGTTATATTTGCATGTAATTGTTATTTCTATGTTGTTAAACCTAACAGGCCTAAGTTGAAGGGGACTTCTTATTAGGCTCTAATAGAAAATTTCATGCTAACAAGAAGTTAGGATAACCGGTGCCTTTTCAATTATGAAAATGTAGGATCTCCTAACATAGGCCATGTCAAGTTGCCTAATGCAGACATCAATGCATAAACTTCCATTCAATGACTAACATCCCAACTCAAAGTCAGATAACTAATAGATTTGTAGAAAACTCGGTGCTTCATATACTTTACATAGAGACAAGACACAAACACATGTTAAACCCAGGGCTGATCAAACATTAAAAACACATGAAGATTTAAAAAACTAAAGCAAACAACTAATGACAATGTTATACACTTTTGACTAGGCAGATTATTGAAATTTTCTAACATTTGCATGAAAATTAAGCACTGAATCCTAAAATGTGTGGCTGTAATCACCTTTACATATACAAGATTCCAAGATCTGGGGGTGTCACAGTCAAAAGAATCAAAGATTGATAAACAAACAAATTTTCTATGACATGATCAAACTCTTAACTTGCCATTTTTCCAAAGAACTGAAATGTCTCATTGGGGACTTTGCCTAATTCAACCTCACGGTTCTTCGGAAATTGGTTTTAACTTTACAGATCTAATTAGCCTTTTGGATGTCTCCAAAATATTTCCAAATGAAAAATGACAAGATACCATATCCAATACTTTTAGTCCAAAAATGTCAGAATTTCAGATAAGTTAGTGGAAGTATAAGGCACAAGTAATAGTATCTTGGCAACAACAAATAACATGATTACAACAAAAGATTATTCTAAAGCATAGAGCTTGGAAATGTTAGGTGGCTGGAATGAGAAGTAGGAGCTTGTCTTAGAAGTTACAATAATAATAGGCAATATGTTATTTCTGGCTCCAAGTGCTATTCATTATTATTTCTGAAATATTGATGCCTATGTTGTTTGACCGAAGTTTTCATAAACTGTCAAATATAAAAATATTTAAGCTAAGGTGTGTTGATATGGATTCCACCATCCAAGAAGATTAAAATACCATACAGGTATTGTATTCAGTGCGGGTACAAAAGTTCAGAGAATCTTGGATGTAAACTCAGCTATGGAATTGGATACCCATCTAAATTGTATCAAGGGTATATCCTAGACACCGATATCTGATATGAAAACAATAATTTCAGAGGGAGGAGGCTTGGTATGCAATAACAGGACTGTAAGCACATGTCATCTTTAGCAACTGAGATATGCACTCTCTTTCACAAGCAATGTTTTCATGGAACGAGTAAAAAAATAAAAGAAAGACAACAATAAGGGAATTATATAGAAATAATAAGTGACAGGGGAAGTCTGAACAAAAAGTCAAACCCCAAAAATCTGTTAACACAATACTAGAAAGCAAATGGTCAAAGTGGAACTACCAGAAAACGTCCAAACAACAAATTGTACAATGCTAGGGTACAGGCCAATTGCTACAAGAAAAGTTGTTAAATGTACACACTTGTTGATAAGGCAGTTCTGATGATGTCTCCACTCCAACAAACAGAAAGTATATGCATGTCAACATTGTATTCATCCATTTTGCTCAGTACTTGTGTGAAAAAACTTGTACAGCCTTCCTGAAACAGAAGGCGTTCACCGGCTTTTTTAATGTCCTCTGCATTAATGCCCTGAAGCACAGCTGACTCGATAACTTTTGAATTTGCCTCAACCTCAAACTGAGATATCTTCTCAAGAGATCTGCGGAGGCCTTCATGATCAAAAGTTTCCACTGCAAATATAACAGCAGAAATGATAAATTACTTAGCAAAAATTATTTGCACGAAAAGAAACATAAACCATCATCCAGAATAGCAGCAATAATTAAGCAACTGAATTACACATGTATAACATCTTATTAACTATTTGTAGCATTTTTCTCTCCATCTTAATTTCTGCACAAATGTCTGAAGAAACATAAAGGAAAACTCACCAGTCAAAGTTGTGTAGGATAAAGAGCTCATAATTCTATTGTACAATGTAAAAACTAAGAGTACGTTCAATTGACCTCTAAGAAGCCAATATATCAAAAAAGCATTGATTAATTCCGATCTTTCACTAACTTATTGACAGGTAGACCAAATATGAATAATCATGAACAGAGGATGCTACAAGTACTTAACTTTGACTAGAAATTGAAAGTTTATGGTTTACAAACAGTTTTAAAATAGGAGATAATTTCACACTTAATCTAACAGGAAATACCACATCACCAAAAGATAAATATATATTAGCAGTTTAATAAACCATTGACACATATAATTATAAACACCCATCAGAAAGATGATAGAAATGTATGCGGTGCCAATTAGCTCTTAAATAGACTTTCCTAGCTGTAAGAAATCTCATTTCAAAGTGCTGTGTTTTTCAATATAATATTCATCAAGCATTTGTAGTTGAAATTATAAAAGGTACTCAAACAGTGTCATTCCTTTCTTGACATGCAAAAGGTAGTTGAAATAGAAAAGGGTACTCATTTGACATCATTTCTTTCTTGAAAAGAACTCGTTAACTGAATTGAAACTTCTGAATAGCATTGAAAAATGTTTTCAAGTCTGAATATACCAAGAACATTTTAGATTCTTTCTTTCACACACATATCCAAGAGGAAACTAAGAGGATGGTTTACCTTCTTCCGATGGCAAACTCTTGCTCAGGCACCCATCATACTCTTCTGCATATTGACTACAAAGTGTATCCCAAGTGTTTCTCAATTCTGCCGATAACTTGCGATCACCTGATGGTTCCGTCTCATTTTGTTCAGCTTTCAAAGTTGTCCGTATAGCAATTTCTGCTAATAGTGCTGATGAATCTGCGATAGTGCAAGATAAATCAAAATCTGAGACAACAGTATATCGACAGTTGGCAGAATTTCCCACTTTCAACACAGGAACAGAGGTTCTCTGAAACAGGGGTTGCGCAGAAAAGAACTCTATTTCCAGCTTTATTGCTTGTTCATACAATCTCCCAAGAACTTGCAGCTCCTCCCCAGTTAATGAGATTGCCAGCTTGTCAAGCAACTCCTCGATTTGAGTAGCAGATGCCTGCTTCAACAAAAAGCTTGAATCAGCTACGTCAGTTCAGTTTTTAATCTTCCAAACATATTTAAAAGTTGAAAAAAAATGAATCGTGCAGAATACAAAAAAAAGCTAATGCATTTGTTGTAACAACCTCAAAGTTTTCAGAAGAGTATGTTTCAATCCATTGCTTGTATGGGTGATCAGCACACTCATCATTCACAACTTTCAAGACTTCTTGTCCCAAGAATGCATAGAGTCTCATGCAAGGAGTCATGGCACCAACTGTGTATGCTGCTATTTTAGTCTTTTCAAAAGGGGTCACACTTCTGCTTGGCCCTTTTCCTCCTTCCACTTTTCCAGAAGCTGTTGCCAGTAAAAAATCAGTGTATTTCACTGTTGCTATGTTCGGTGAGCACTCTTTCACCAATTCAACATCTGAGGCCTGCACAAAAATCCTGCTTGAGAAAACCATATTTCTTAAATGCAATCTCTTGCTCAGAGAAAACCATTCTCTGACACGAAACAAACAAAATAAACAAGTTAAAAACTTTCTTTTAAAGTTCCTTTATATCACTTAGATTTTTACATTAGATCCCCTGTTTGCATCTAAGTAGCTGAGTTATTACAATCATTCCCTTCCATATTTAGGACTATCTCATGAACAACATATTAATGCCAAAATGCTAACAATCCACAAACTTGCATACTATGAAGTCACTTCTGTGAAAATAATATTAAACTTGACACTACCTTCCCCTCAGATATCTTATGTATGTCACAAATGTAGATCCGACTGTTACATAAAGCTATACAACCTTCAGGCTGCAAACATAGCAGATTTCCAAACCCTAATTTTGCTGCAACATTACAGTGTGCATCCTTAGATTCCTAGAAGCATTTAACAAATATTTGAAAATCTTTAGCAAATAACTGCCAAGATGATATTTTCTAATCACAAAGATACGATTAAAACTTCTGCTATACAATTTACTAATGGTTCCAATGATTAATTACAATATTGTTTCCAGTCAACTAGACATATTACTATTTCCACCTTATATTTGATGGATTGGGTGAGATAACTGTATGGATGCACATATTCCCAGTTAATCCTATAGATGGTCTAGAAGTATAGAAAGAAACCAAACTGTTTAGCTCCAGGTACGCCACAGAAGACCATCATGTATTATATAGGACTTCCTTGTTTATAGAAGAAGCAATCTACAAACTTCATCATGTCAGCCAAACAACCTTGGCTATCTGTTTCTATTTAAACTATGATACATGTATGAGATGCTCGCATAAGTTCTTTACAATTGAAAGAAACTAACTATTGCAACTAACAATTTGATACTTGAAATGCATAATAGACTAATAAAGCGGGAAAAACTTACACACTTACTAACTGAAAAATGAAAATTGCTTACAGAATAGATTTCTATTTTATAAACATCTCTGTTTTAAATTCCATGTTGCAAAAGCATGAAATTGCATCAATATCCATTCATCTACCCAGCCTACAGGTTTATAGCTAATTTCTAAATGCTAATGGTTTGTAATTTGCAAAAAAAAAATCTAACTGAACTTAAATCATGGATGGCACAAGAAGTTTTTGGTGCAGAAAAGCTCAAGAAAGAGTTAAATAAGTTTATGATCTTAGTTCTATACATAATGCATGATAACTCGCAGATGGCATCTGAGCATCATTTCGTTTTTCTGTTGCTCTAATACAACTGTCTTCCTGTATCTTCAACCTGTCACACTTGAATACAGTTCCAACATTTATTCAATTGTACAATTAGATCAATGAACAATGGATACAATGCTATATCCAAACATTATTAATTCACCTGCACTGCATACAAACAAAAGAAATCTTGCCTTCAGTAAAAAAAGATGTTCGAAAAAGAATTTGCATGGAAAATAATGCAAATAATGACACGAATAATAATAATTTGATCATAATTAAAAAGCAGAATTCAAATTTCATGCCTACATCAAAAGAAAAAGGCAAGTTACGATAAATTTTAATTGGATGTTAATTTTGTGTTCCATTAACATTTCAATGTGAAAAAATTATGCCAAATACACATCCAATTTTGGTATCTGCCAGTTACAGAAAAAGTAGCAGGTACAAGTTCTTCGTTCAGTTTTCTTCTTGCCTCTTTCAAACATTCTCTTTGTTTCCATCAAGATCAAGCTTGGATATGATTTTCTCAACAGAAAAGCAAGACACTGCTGAGATACCTTTTCCACTACACTACTTTAATAATATCTGGGAAGGTAAAAATGGTTTGGAATTTAAATGCTCCTTTCAAAAATCTTCCATATGTTAAAGGGAGTTTTAGAGTTAATGGAACATGATTAATGAGAAAACTTTCCTATTCTTAAACAGCTGCACAAGCATACTCAGAATGGTCAGTATTCCTCACAGTTTTTTACAACTTTGTTTCTGCTTAATGTTGTTATGTTGCACTTATAATATAATTCTGCTAACAGAGATCCGACTTGTAATGAGAACTGGTGGAGAGACAAAAGGACAAACTCTTATAGACACTTCTCTACTCCAAATATCTCATTAGGGTTTTGAAAAAGAAAAAGCATGTTGATCGCCACGATATTGTGGCATACATATATAACACCATGTTCCTTAAATTAAAATTCCCGCATATGCAAAAAAAAATTAGAATCCACACACCCTTTTAATTAAAAATATCATTAATAAACAACCCTTTGAAATTTCCATTCATTACATTGTGTGCATTAATATACAATCAATACAAATATGACATTTCAATTGCTGAGAGCAACCTTTGCATTATGAGCAGATGAAGACAGACAAACTATCCTTCAATTATTTTTGAAGGATGAATCCAGATGGATAACAATTCCCATACAGCATTAGTTAGAAAAACTAATAGTTATACCCTAATGCACAACAATAATTAGTTGAAACCCTAAGAATGACTCTTACTGGAACAATTTTGAGACAACACAGGAAATATTTAGTACCTCCGCAAAGGAATTATGCAGATTTAACTCTTCCTCAGCTGCCTTTTGTAGCTCACTTATAGCTTTTTTATCATCATCATCATCTGCACACTCCTCTGCCATGGTATACCTATATCCAACAAAATAAATAAATAAAGAAATCCTTAAGACAACCTATTTAAATTCAAGCCTCCCTACTGTTGAGAAATATTCATATAGACATAAAGAAGTCAAACACTGTGGAAAGCTATGTAATGAAATCTTTGAACTATAAAGAAATCTACCAGAGGAAATAGTACCAAGATTTTAAAAAGAATCTATGCACCATAAAAGAAAAGGAACTAGAAGCGGTGACACAAATTCTACAAGATAGTCTCTTGCAAGTTGATTCTATGTCTATACACTCTTGGACGAGATAAGAATTGAAAAATTAGAGATTCGGCCTTCGTCTTACAGACATTCTTGGCCTCTATATTTTAATGAGATGAGATCATTTCAAATCATTATAAATATTTTGTGCTAGTTTAGGAGTAAAAAATTATATATGCTATTGTAATAAACAAATTACTTGACATGAAATCAAGACTAGTCTTGAGTTGTCAAGGTTAGACATGAGTAACAGTATCCCTAACACTATAAATATTTGTTGTACTATTTCCACAGATTTTCATTTCTGTGACGTGTATTTAAAAATCTACACATTCAATGCTCTTCATTTTGCCAAACAGCATTTCATTCAGAAAACGAAAAATTCATCTATCTTTTAATAAAGAGAGCAACAAAACCAGGATCTAAGAACCACAAGTATTCATTCTTAAATGATCTTTGCTGAAATCTATGAAATGAAAGCTTTGCACTATAAAGAAATCCAGAAAAAGGGTTATAGAACAAAAATTACAAGAAATCTATGCACCAGGAGTACAAAAAGAACTACTGCCAACTTATAATGAACTATTACAAAGCAAGGATGATGTATCAGTTGTATCAGTAATGAACCCCAAACAGTTCTTTCTGTATACCAGTGGGTTGTAAGATGCAAGTATACTTATGACGTAACACAACTTCTACAAGATTGTCTCTAACAATGTTAGCATGATTGTATAAAGTGATCTGAAGCCCTACACACAACTTGCGAGATCATTCTACACCCATACGCGCTTGGAAGGGACAAGAATTAGAAAACAGCAATTTAAATTTGGTCTATAAGGCACTCTTGATCCTGTGTATATTGATAAAATCAGATTATTTAATTTCATAACCAATCCTTTGCCCTCGTCTTGGAGCAAAAAATTATTTTGTATTCTGCCGGAACAAACACGTTACTTGACTCAAAATCAAGACTAGTCACGAGTTCAATAGTCAAGGAAAGACATGACTAATAGAATCCGTAACGGTAATATAGATTTGTAGTAGCATTTGCACAGGTTTTTGTGACTGACATATTTGTAGACATCTTTACATTCAATACTCTTTGTTTTACTGAAGAGCTTATCACTCAGTCTTCAAATAAACAGCGTTTCATTTAGGAAACATCAATTTCATCAATCTTTTGACAAAGAACGCAACAAAACCGGGATCTCAGCACCGCAAGAACTCACTCTTATTTGATCTTTGCTAACACTAAGATAAGTGAACAGATTTCCACGTTTGAATGCATAAAGAAACAAAAACGAAAAAAATATTCAGCATTCCTATTTCAAAATATCGAACAAAAACTTACGCCTGGATAAATGCTTTGAGAAAATAGGCATCCTGCGACATGTAATTACGAAATGATTCCGTACTCAAAGTCCCTGCTGCCAGAGCCACCACAAACGGATTATACAAGGCAAAAGTGGACTCTCTCTTGGACATCGTCCATAATCTTCTGGCAACTCCAGTCTCATCAGCAACACCCATGGCAGAAGACGAAGAAGAACAGCTTAAGCAACGCAAATTCGACTTAATGTTCGTAAAAGATACCAGATTTGCAGAGACAGTTCTCCTCCAAGCCGATTTTCCGCAAACTACACCAAATTCCGAGCCGACGAACAAGCTTTTGCTTCCAAACGGTTTCTCCCCTACACCGGCCAAATTTTCACCAAAACTCAGAGTCGCCACTCGTAATCTCGCGCCAAACAAACATTTCTTGTTGCTAAACGCCCTCCGCGTTGATCCAGCCCTCCCGAGTCCAAAAGACTCGCTGTTTATCAAATTCCGTAAATATTTCAGCCGACCAAAGGAATCAGAAACCAGCGAAGCACAATACATACCAAGAAAAATCTGTGACTCATCGATCCTCCGGAACTTTGAGCCTCAAGGAAACAATCCTCACGCTTCAAAGGATCTTTGCCGGTACGAAACCAATCCGGACGGCAGAACCGTCAAAACATGAAGGAGAAAAAGCTTAACTCGGCAGATTACGTGAACGAATGATCCTGAATTTAATGGCACATAAGCCCTAGAAACCCTTGAGTCGGCTTGTGCGTCAGCTGCTTGGTTGCTTCCTTCTGGGGAAGGAAGAGAGAGCTCGGGGAGAGTGCCAGAACTTCTGAATCGCTCTTAATTGGGTTGGATAATGTCGTTCCAAGTCCGGATTAATAGAGTTATTTGCGTTTTTAATTGGTGAGTTAAGATTGGAGGGTTTACTCGTTTATATAGGGTCCCACAGGTTTTGTTTCAAGTGAGGGAAAAAGTCGAAGCTTTAGACAATTCCTCCTGCGATTTTAGCAGGTGGGTGGAGACCTGGTAGGCAGGCCGCCTCGTGTGTTAGAGAAATTTGTATTTCCTTTTAATTCTTTAAATCAAGCTCTTGCTTTAGGCTTGCTTTAATCTTTGTAAATTTAATTGTGTCAAGTATTTACTTTTCATAGGTTTGTAAGAAGAAAGAAGGAAATTACTCAAGAGGTTGAAGATAGTGGAAGGGTAGAAATTATTTGAATACATACGAGGTTGAAGATAGTCTATGGGAAAGAATAGTCTATGGGACAAATTGCTTCACATATTCAGTCATTTTCTTGTACAACTTGGTGATGAGTGTCCACGACCTCAATAGTCCCTTCATCGAATAGATTTGTCAAAGAGTATGATCAACATGGTAGCAAAATTGTCCATATTGTCCTAAAAGGCATCACACTCTAAAATATAATGTTTTTTTGTTTCTAATTTTTGGGTGGTGCAAAAAATACACTCTTTTTTCTTAAGCTTCTTTCAATCTTTTCGAACCCCTCAATTCATGGCAAAGTTAATGAGAGTTGGTCTTTAATTAAGAAATAAGAATCTTGATTCATGGCGAAGTTAATGAGAGTTGGACTTTAATTGAGATAAGAATAAGGGGTTGTGTAAAGGATTTTTTTTTATTTTTTTAAAATTGTCTTATAATAATAATGTATTTTATCTTTGGAGGGTGATTTATGTAGAATGGTAACTCAAACATTTCCTTGGTGAGGTTATTCAAATTATGTTGGGTCATTGTATTTGCAAGCTTTGTGCCTACATTGGGTCATTGTGCTAGGAAGTTTGAATTTGTGAAGTATTAGGAAGCTTGAAAGATTGTTTGATACATAATACGTATATATTATCTTTATATCAAATAAATATAGAGCGGTGTTTGGTATGTCTTAACCAATCCAATTTTGTAGTGTAGTTTTTTTTCCTAAAGTAAAAGTGAAAAAAAGTTTGTGGTGGACCAAACAGTTCTAATTTAAATGGTTAGTACAATTCATGAGAATGATGGTGGGGACTCTGATGAATTGGATCCTCCTATACGTAGTTGCATAGTAGAGGACAACTTTTTGGTTCAAATGTATTCTTATTCAAAGTATTGTAGTTTTCTATATGAAGGTAGAGATGTTGACGCTTATGTAATTGAGCGTGCTTCCATCAAAAAAAGAGTTGGTAGTAGATCAAAGGGTTGTAGCTCAATTAATCGAGTGCAATTGGCGAGGATGAGAGTATGTCATAGAAAAGTTATCCACCAAGATTCAAATGCGAAGAGGCGTCTTTGGGCCAAGTTCCACCTTTAGATCATTAATGTATAGGATCCTCCTAAATGTGGTTGTTTGGTTGAAGACTACTTTTTTATTTAGATTTATTTTTACTCAAATTGTTTAGATTTTCTATATAAATATAAAGATGTGACATCTATGTAATCCAACTTGTTTCCAACAAAAAGAAAAAGTTGGTAGTGGATAAAGGTTGAATTGACTATAAAGATGAATAGTGGTAGTAAGCATATTTTCATGAATATGTAACGTTTCTTTAATGCTTATAACAAAGAAGGATAAGTTGAGTTCATTACTGAAATCTAAAAAAAGAAATAATCAAATAAAAAAATTAATTTAATGATATTTCTATGATTATAATATATTTTAATACTAAATATTAATTTATAATAACTTTTTAGTAAATTTAGTCATTAAATCTCACTTTCCTCATTTATACAAAAAATATCTTCACACCACTAAACATCCACTTTTAGTATTAGTACAACATGGGCATTAATTAGGCCTAGCATAAGTGAAAAATATATCAAGAAAAATATTGCAATTTCATCCTATAAAAAACTTTCAAACAAAAACTATTGAAAAGATAATTATCGCTATGCTTATACTATAAATTTGACTACAATGTATTTGGTCATTACAGATCTAGTGGGCTACCCACAATGGTGTGATATTGCACATTTATGGTAATTATAGATGTTAAAAATGTTTTTTTTTTCTAAAGATTAGTTTATTAGGTAAAAGTTGTGATAGAATAATTCAAATTTTATTTTTTAAACTTGCATTCTGGACAAAAAGTAATAAAGAGATTATTAGTATAAAAATAAGTCTTTATTTTATGTATAAGAATTTTTATTTTAGTTTATTGTTATTTTTGTAAAGATTTGTATAACTTTATAGATGATGTTGTAATTTAGAGAAGGTGTTTAGTAGTAAAGGAAGTGTACATATACTCAAGGCAATCTTTACAACACAGGTCAACATGGTAAACAAGCTTCATAAATGTGTCATGTCAAGTGGGTTACACATTTCAATTATAAGTGACATCAATGTTGTGCATAGGTGCAATTATGTTTAGTGGGCTAGCACATTTTCAATTAGTTTTGGCCTAAAGCAACCAAGTGAATAAAACTATATATTTTGTTATATCAAAAGGGGCATGTCTACCCAATTTAAAACATTGAATTTGTTATTGCATTTTGTATAGTATTTCTTTTATTTAAAAAAAACTAATTTATTGACCCTTAACAAGACAACCATTCGAGGGCATACAAACACGACAATATAATAGCTAATAAACATAAAAATTAACCTAAAATAAAGCTAATAAAAATGGCAAATTCATCCAGATATGCGAAAAATGCAAGGCAAGCATTTGATCTTAGATACAAGGCTAAAAACCCTAGTTTGCAACTTTGGAAAGGCAGTAATCTCAGAAATAATGCAAAGGCTCGAGACATAGCACAATGTCTCCCTGCCATAAAAGAATCGGCGAGATCAAGATATGCAATCAAAATCGCAAATAAATTCTCCATCTTGGAGAAATTTGTGGAAAGGGAAAATGAGGGACAACCTAATCACCATGAAGCCATGTGCAATAGGAGGAAACAAGAAAGCAGTTGAACAATCTGCCTAAGTTTAGCTGCTCCAAGTTCAAATCTCCTTGTAGATCTTTAGGTTTGACAGGGTTTCCTAGATTTCAACCAATTATATTTACAACTGATAATCTGGATAAGCAAATTAGTATTTTTAATCTCACTAAGTATGCACGTTCAAACAATTTCGATGCTTCCTGTAAACAAATAAGGTTTTGTAGGTATTAGGTCACAAATCAGCTCCAATGCCCTCTAGACCATGCCAATAGGTTAGGAATTTCATCTCTACCACTGTTAGGAGCTTCTCCTAGATCTTATATCCCCCCAATCGAAGAACTATAGTTAGAAATTCTCAAAATTCATCTAAAACCAATAGGTATTCCAGTACCCCGACCTCATCAAATCTTGAAGAAATCATTATCAACATTAACAATGAAGAAAGCAAAGAAAAATGGCATGAATGTCAATCAGTTAGAGTTTTCACTTTTTGGAATGACCCCAAGAAAGATTTACTCAGTCTATCTAGCTGGCTACAGGAAAATTGCAAGGAACAAGTGAGTATCTCTCACTTTTCAGATAGAATTCTTTATTTACATTGTATGGATGAATATGTCAAAAAAGATTTTATATTTACCTCTAAGTGTTTTTTCAAAGGCCATGTTGTTAAATTCGTAGAATGATTCTCGAATTGTAGGGAAGAAGTTTTAGATTTCATGTTACCAACATGGTTTAGCATATAGTCTCTACCCCAGGAGCTGCTTCATATAGAGATACTTAAGAAACTAGGATCTACTATGGGAGATCTAATAGGTATAGACTCATCATTTCAATATTGTAATAATGTTAAAATGCTCACCAAAACTAAGATCAATCAATCTACTTGTATGCATAGGAAAGTAATTACAAACAATGCATCATATGATCTAAATCTGCATACCTTTGATGATAAAATATCAAAAATTATAAGATTAGATGGAAATAGAAAGATTAGATGCAAGACATTTCCACTTGCCTCAAATTTCAACAGTGAGTTCCCAATGATGAGAATCAGGAAAAACAAGATACACCAAATGAATGTTGAACATGAGACTCCTACACATTCTCATGAGAAGATGGACATTCATTCAGATCCTACATGCACAGATAGGTTAGAGAATAGAGGGAAGATGGAGTTGGTATCAACAATAAGATTAAATCTCAATTCAGTTATAGTGGTTGATCATAAAAAGAGTCCAGTACTTAAACAAGTTGACAAGGCAGTGGGAAAGCAAGGGTCAACTAGAGAGAAACAAAGAGCTTCAAATACCAATAAAAGAAAGAGGAAGATTGCAACAGAACATATAGAGAGCAATGAGGGCACAAATTTACAGAACTCTGTTGGAAAGATGATATCCAAAGATATGGGGAAGGAGAAGTCTAGTTCCATTCATTCTAAGAATCAGGAACTAAATATAAATTCTAGCATAGACAATATGGGCAAAAACTTATGTCTAACAAGTGAAGAAATCAAAGACAGAGAGATCTCAATAGTACAACAAACAGAGGTGTTATTCAAGAGTGAAAAGGGTAGTATAGAGGATATAGAGAATTCACTCCTATTCAAATTAAATGAAGAAGGTGAAGAGGAATAAAAAATCCCAGTGGAACAAATTAAATCTAAACAACTCCATTTTCATGTAATAGAGGACAAAATAGTAACAACTATCAAGGAGGTCCCTAACAGGTTGTTTAAATTTTGGTAGACTCCATCTGCCTCTATCAATTTATCATTTACCCCAGCCAGTAATCAAAAGGAGAAGAATAGTGAGTTAAAGGGAGCAGGAGAACTTCTTTCTAAAGAACTTTATGAGTTCTTAAATAAGGATAATATATGGGAAGAAGAATTGCAAAACATGTGCATATCAAAATTAGAAGAAGATAGCCTTGAATGACTAATTGAGGAATTAGTTCAAGTGTTCAGTTTTTAGAATATTGATAAAAGCATTGAAGCTTAGAGACAAGATTTAATTAAGAGAATACTCAAATTAGGAGGGGATAATTAGACATGTGAAGACTTAAAAAGAGACCTGTTGAACATAGAGAATGAAGATAAAAATAAGAGACAAGCTCAGAAAAGTGAAATGGAATAGATACAAAGCAAAGGGATAAGGTTATGGGTATGGACAGCATAGAAGGTTGAGATCCAGAGATGGGGAATCAATCAAGCCTAATAAATCAAATTCTAAGAGAATTGGAAAGAGAGGACATAGAAAGGAAAGATAGCAACAAGATGACTGCAACTCAAAATGCAAAAAAAAAAACATGGAGCAGCTTGGGATTCAGATGAATCGGGAAGGTTTAGACTCACCTATGTGCAACAAAGTTAAAGGTAAAAGAGGAAGAAAATCTTTGAAGGAACTCAAGGAAGCAGATGGTCAGAATAGAGAACAACAAAAGATAGATTAGAATATTTAATAACAAGAAGGGGAAGTGCCTTCTGAAGAATCCATGAAGATCACAACATGGAATGTTGGGGGTTTGAATGCCCCTAGCAAGAAAAGACTTCTCAAGAAAAACCTAAAATTATTTGAATTCGAAATAATTTTATTAGAAGAAACAAAATTAAGTAATCTAGAAGGAATTAAATTAGGGAAGAAGTTAGGTCTCTAGAGCATCTCTCTACAAGAGTCTTTAGGTGCATCAAGGGGATTAGGATTCATTTGGAATCTTAGGAAAATAACATTAGATATTTTAAATAGTAATAATAACTAGATTAGTGGTGTAGTTTAGAGTCTGAAATCTAATATCAAGTGTATTTTAGCTAACATTTATGGTCCAATAAGTAATTTAGAGAAAAAATTAGTTTGGGAAGAAATCAATTTATTTATAAACGAATATAAGAATAGTCTAATCTTACTAGGTGGAGATTTTAATACTACTCTAAACTTAGAAGAAAAAGTAGGTGGAGTTCAACAAATCATGCAAGCTTCTCAAGAACTCAAAATATGGTGTGACTCCCATAATCTGATTGATATTCCACTCAGTAATGGGAATTTTACATGGAATAACAGATGGAAGGATTTTGCTTATATTGCTAAGAAATTAGATAGGTTCTTCATTGAAGGAGATTTGGATGTAAACAATTTGAATGTCCAAGCTTCCATTTTTCCAATTGCTGGGTTAGACCATTTCCCAATTAGAGTTGAATTCTCTGAGCCACATAAACCTGCAAGGAATCTGTTTAAATGCAAAAAAATGTGGTTTCTAGATCATAGTTTTTAAGGAAATATTAAAGAATGGGGGTCGCAAGGTAGTTTTGAAGGATCTAATATGTTTATCTTTGTCTCCAAAATGAAGATGCTTAAGGAGAAGATCCTTAAATGGAATAAAGAACACTTTAATAACATTTTCCAAGAAAAAATTGGTATTGAAGAAAGGTTACAGGAATTAAATTATGAAGTAATTAAGAATGACATGAATAATGATAGCTACTTACTAGAAAAAGAATTACTCGCCAAACAAGAGAAAAATTATTCAAAGAAGAGATTTTTTGGAGGCAAAAATCTCGGGAAAGATGGTTAGATAAGGGGGATCAAAACACAAAATTCTTTCACAACTCTACCCTCTATAATAGAGCTAAGAGTAAAATTTCTAGCATTAAAAACCATTTGGGTATCTCAATTGAAGATCTGAATGAAATTGCGAGAACCTTTTTGGATCATTTCCATAAAGCTCTAAACAATTTTGAAGGGTCAAATAGAGAAGCTCAATCTAATCTGCTCAAAGTTATTCCCAAAATTATCATAGCAGAAGATAACAAAGGTTTAAATAAACCTATCACATTGGAAGAAGTTAGATCGGTGGTATTTCAGATGAATCTAGATAAATCTCTAGGCCCAAATGGTTTTCAAGCCTTCCTTTTCCAGAAATGTTGGGATATTATTGGTCTAGATATGTAGAAAGCCATTGAATCATCAAGGAATGGTGGAGCACTTCTACTAGAAATCAATTATACCTTTCTTACCTTGATTCCCAAAAAGGAGGAGCTTGAGAGTCCTAGTGATTTCAGATCAATTGCACTATGTAATACTATTTACAAAATATTTTCCAAGATACTAGCCAATAGATTAAAGAGTATCCTTCCAAAAATTATTTCTAAGGAACAAACAAGCTTTGTCCTAGGTAGATCTATTCTTGATGGCATCCTCATCATTCAAGAGACTATCCACTCTGCTTGCAAGAATAAAGAGGCATGCATGTTCATGAAACTTGACATCCAAAAAGCCTATGATAAGGTTGATTGGTGATTTCTTTGTAAGACCCTAGAAGCTTTCGGTTTCTTTAATCAATGGATCAACCTTATTTTTAAATGCATATCATCTACTAAGATTTCAGTGCTTATTAATGGGTCTCTCAAAGGTTTTTTTGAAACCTTGAGAGGGATTAGACAAGGGGGTCCTTTATCTCCTTCCCTCTATATAATTATGGTTGAAGCCTTTGGGAGAGCACTTACCAAGGCTTATAATAATTAGCAGATTAGAGGCATTATTGTCACTAAGAATATTTCTAATATCACCCATCAACAATATGCAGATGATATGATTCTGCCTGGCAATAGCTCTGTAAAAGAAGCATGTGAGTTAAAATCCATCATAGAGAGTTACATGAAAGCATTTGAACAAAAAGTTAATGAGTTGAAATCTGAGATTTACTTTTTGAATACAGATCAAAAAATAGAAAATTAGATCTGCAACATTATGGGGTACAAAAAAGGTTTGTTCCCATGTAAGTACCTAGGCATTGAGTTAGAGAAAGGCATAAAATCCAATAAGATATGGGAGAGTACTTTGGAAAAATTGGATGCTAGGATTGGTAGTTGGAAAGACAAATGGCTCTCAAAAGCTGGTAAGATCATTAAGATAAGCTCTGTTTTGTTAGCCATCCCAACTTACCCTCTTTCCTGTCTACCTTTATCCTTGCATCTTCTACATAAATTTGAGGTTAAACTCAAAAATTTTCTTTGGAATGATTGTGAGGAACACAAAAAACTAGTCCTTATTAAATGGGATAATATTTGCAAACCTAAGGAGATGGGAGGATTAGGGATAAATAATTTGCAATGGAAAAATGAAGCATTAGGCGATAAATTAATTTGGTGCCTCTATGAGGAGGAGCACATCAGTGGGAAAAGATTATATATAACAAGTATCTTAATGTTGATGATTCACTATCAATTTTTAGAATAAAGACCCTTCCTAAAGGGTCGAAGAGTTGGAACTTTATGATTAAGTGTTGACATCTCATCAACAAATATCTAACTTGGGATGTTGGTAAGGGCGATGAGGCCTTATTTTGGGAGGACTCTTGGGATGGGCACCCTCTGTTAGACAATAATCTCATCCCCATGGAATTCAAAGAAAAATTAGTCACTCTATGGGGTAGTAAAGTCAATAATTATAATACAAAGATCACGAAGGAAGGATCTTCGAGATGGATATGGAAACCTTTGGAGGACATAGAATTGGACCGGCTATAGTTAAGGCTTATGAAGAGATTACTCAAGTTAGGAAAGTTAAACAGCTTGAAAGAAATGATAAGCTTATTTGGGCGGCTTCGAATAATGGCCAGTATAGCGTGAAAAATGGATACAAAGTAGTGATACACTCATAGAGATGGGATGAAGTGGAAATTCCACTTAAAATCTGCTAGGAACCTACTTGTTTGCCAAAGGCAGGATTTTTTTTATGGTTGGCAATCCAAAACAGGATTCTGATGACAGATAGATTCCATAAATTTGGTTATGAAGGCCCTTCTAGGTGTGTTTTATGTAAGCTAAACTGTGAGGATTTTGATCACTTATTATTCAGTTGTCCATTTTCCCAATCATGTTGGGAATGGCTCAGACATATGTTAGGTTGGTCTACGCCATTGCCTAAATCATTCATTGATCTCCTGAAAGGTTGGCCTATCAATCTGTGTAAAGGCATTTACAGTAAACTCTGGAATATTAGTCCTTCTATTTTGATATGGGAAATTTGGAAAGAAAGGAATAGAAGAATTTTTTGTGATTCAGAATTAAAGCTAGAAGAGTTAATACTAAAAATAGAAGCTAGCATAATTGAAATAGCTAGCGCCCATCTTAAAAGATCTAAGATAGAAGAAGGCTCCTTTTCTATTTGGGATGGTCATATGAAGAAGAATTGGTCGAATTTGATTAACCCTCCACTTGTCTATCTTAAGAAAAGCAAGGAGGCAAGGGAAATGCGTAAATAGGCCCCCCTCGAAGGGATGGGTGAAACTTAATTTTGGCGAGGCAGTTAGAGGCAACCTAGGAATAGTAGGTATTGGTTGCATAATTAATGATGATACATGTAAGTGGATTTCCAATAAAGCCATGTCTATTCATCCTACCACCAACAATTTGGCAAAACTCGAAGCATTAGAAAAAGGCTTGCAACTTTGTCAAAAGTTAGGGTTATCAAACGTAGTCATTGAAGGTGACTCGCAAATAGTCTTAAATGTGATAAGGAAATGAACAACCCCCAACTGGGTCCTTAACTCTAAGTTAGAAGAAGTTCTTGGGCTCATAGATCGGTCTGCAGAAACCCAGATATGTCACATCTACCGAAAAGGCAATCAAAAGGTGGATTATTTAGCAAATGAGGGAACCAATGGTGTTAACTCCTTGGTTCTTAGAGATATGGTATAATCATCTCCAATTATAGTTTTTACTTTATTTTTAGTTGCCTTTCTTTAGGCTTGGCCTTTTTAAATAATGGAATTTTAGAACAGATAGTTAATAGTAATAAGTTAATCCAATAATAAATGTAGCATAGGGTAGTATAGCATAATATAGTGAACATATATAGCCACCATAGATGGTATGTGGCAAGGCTAGCAGTTATAAGTTAAGTTGTGAAGCCCTTAGATATATTCCCTTATCATATACAATGAGAAGTCTTAATTCGACCCCAGATATATAGTGGTTATTATAATTAACTCTTAGATTGGCTTTTCATCATTAATAATATAAGATTAATTCTCTAGGTGTTATGACCCCTTTTGATGGGCAGTTTGTGGTATGATTGCATTTGAGTGACGTCAAGTCATGAAGACAGTGGAGGAAGCATTGAGGTGTTTTTAGAGGATTTGAGGGGATTTTGTCTTGTTCTTTTGTTTTGGCTTTGCTTAGTCCTTCTCACTATGCATGGTGTTGTCATAAGATGGATACATTCATTTGTGTCTTCCATACCTCAGAAGTTTGCACCATGGCCTTCTGAGGCAATATTAAACCAAAAAGATGGAACAGGGTATGAAGGCCAATTGATGGGATGACATGTATTGCAGTTAGTAGGGCAATAGGAGAGGGTGTCTTCAAATATGATTTTACATGGAGGACGAATAGCGACATCATCAAGATCTTCATCGGGTGTATGGCGAGAGTCAAAATAAGGAAATGGGAAATAGTGAGGCTCTACTTAAATATATTTGATTCCACCTAGTTCCATGGTTTGATAGAAGCAATCATGAGCTTGGACAATATGCTAAGAGTGTCCCTGCTCGAAATGTACATGAACCACCCACTAGGGAGCATTGTCGTGGCTAATATACCTAGGCAACCTGCACTGGTAGTAAGGGACCAGATAGCCTTCAACGAGGCATGGCCAAAAATGGAATCTTGTTTCCAATTCCTTCTTAGATGGAGAAAAATCAGGACAGACAATAAAATTGATTAGCTCAACAACTATCTTAGTTTTTTTAATGCATATGTTCACCTGGGGGTTGGATTTGGTAACCTGGAGGCATTAGACTTTTGTACTCCTAATATCGATAAATCCAGCAGGGAGAAGTCCACCTTTGAATTTCCCCCTTGTTTCAAGTCAAAAAACCCTAATGGCGTTGCATATTTCATTATGGTGTTTAGGAAGAAATAAGGTATGTTTGCTTTATAGGAAGACAACTATGGTTTTCAGGTGAGTTAATCTATCGATTAGGTACTGTATGTGGGTATTATTATGGTTCTTCAATAAGGAATTTTGATGATATCCTATTTTTTATCGAGTAGCTTTTCGAATGGTTAGTAGCTCATAGTTTCCATTGGGTCTCTACTTACCTAATAGGGATTTTGATTCAGTAGCAGTATGTTATCGCATTTTCTTCATATTGTAAAAAGAGGGGGGATAGAGTAGTGGAGTTATGGTATATAGAAGACTCTGAAATTATGTAAATAACTCTAAACCTAATATATAAAGAGGATATTAGCAGTAATTGCAACCTTTTCAAATTGATACATGGCAAGGTTTTCACATTTTTTAGTTAATGGCATGGTCTTTATGCGATCTGATTCTCTCTGAATGCAATATGGGAAGACACTTAGAAATGTATGATTGGATTTGTATCGGTTGCTAGTGGGTTAGTTAAATTATTTGACCTATTATCTTAACATCTATGGATGGCGCAACAAGGAACTCTGTTCACATATGAATCAGTTATGTAGTCCCATTTCTGTTTTTACAAAGTGATTAATTCTCATGAGTTTTAGAGGATCAAGTTTGGCTACTCTTTTAAGTATGTAAGGGTAATAATCTGAATGATTTGGTAATTGGAATCTCCTATAGATTTCCATTCAAGTTAGTTTGATACACTACTTCTAATTTGATTTCCAGCATGCTCGGAAGGACCATATAGTATTATTGTCTGCAAAATTTGAATGTAAGCTTTTTAGTTTCAATGGAGGATAATAGCAGCATATGGTTATCTATAAGTATAGAGTTGTTCATTTAACTTTGTTTTTGATTGGCAGTAGATTTATATGTATTAAGAGGTATATTAGAACATCTTAGTTCTCTTGGAAAGGATTTCTATTAGTTTTGAATTTAATTATGGTTGAATTGACAATTTTCTTATTTATATTGACAATATATTATATAACTAACTAAGTAGGAAATGATAAAGTTTCTTAAAATGGATTAGAGAGATGATTATGAGTAGATTTGGGTGGATAAAGAAGAATTAGTCTATTTGATCCATCCAAGGTATTTGATTGTTTATCTAATGAGGAAGCTATTGAATAAGTTACTGCTAACCAATCTGATTGATCAAGCTGTAAGGAATCTACATCTATAGCAATTAGCCATGAATAGAGTAGACATTATCAGTTGGTATGGTTCACAAGCAACAATACCTTATATGACACAAGAGGAAAAAGATATAGTGATATCATGGATATTATTCATCTTGTTGTAACAATAATAGTTATGTAATATTTCTATTGGGGTATGCCCCTTTCATATTGTAATAATAAAGGACCATCGTCCCATGCAAGACTGGAGGTTTTCTTCTCCATTCTTTCCTGCCAGTGCCCGTTTTAATCAATAAAATCAAGGCTTTGACCGTTTACCAATTTTTTTTTTTTTAAAACCTAAAATAAAGCCCAAAAAGATAAATATACGTGATAGAGCCAAAATCTATACCCATGAAAGTTAGCACCATAGTACCAATTTATACTAGTCATAAGAGAACAAACTTAAAGTTATCCAAAATCCTAATAGTACAGTTGAGGTCATAGCACACCCAACAAGATTTCAAAGAGCTACCCAAGCTTAAGGCAAACATATAAATGAAATTCCTAAAGGCATAAGGGGTGTAAACCTTGCTAGATCTAATGTAAAGATTTAATGTCACACCCTAGTTGATATGGAACATAAGAGCAATCATTAGTGAAAATTTTGAATAAATACTTATAGTTACCATCCTCTTGTTCATCCTCACAAGGAATCTTGCATTGTACTAGGAAGAGAGAGATTTGTAGACTGATGCATTACATAAAGACTAAATATGGAGATGCTTGCAAAATTTCCTTCAATTTTTCTCACTCTACTTTTAAGACTATCCATCTCATTGTGTAAATTTACCAAATTTGATGCTCAAGTTTTTTCAAAGCTAACTAGAAATTATTGCACCTTAGACGTTGGCATGTTAATACTAAGATCGCTAGGTTCCTGTCTTTCTTTATTAGAAGTGTGGGTTAATTGTTGGAGGTGGGTTTAATTGAAATACCACTATTGTTGGTCTCCATATCATCTTCCCTTGTGTTCTCAATTTTGTTAATCCCCTCAACAATGACATAATTCATAGGTTTCATGTCTTCCTTAGAATCATTATCTACAAGTAGATTTTTTCCTTTCTCCACATATCTATTGGCCAGTTTGTTGGATCTTAAGGGAGTACTATGCTCCTCTTCTACGTCCTCATCATTATCTATGTTAACCTTTTGAACAAATAATTTAGCTTTTATAATGAGGGGGAGAAGTTTTTGTCTTTCCTCTTGGAGGTCGTGAGTGAAGAATCTTTTCCTTTTGAGCCAATCTAAGGGATAGTGCCATCTTTAAGAATTTTTAGAGTGGTTGGGCAAGAGACAATTTTACCAACCTTTGGATTTTTAATACATGTTTTCCTAGTGTGGATAGGTATATCAATTATGTTAACTAGTGGGAGAGGTTCTAACAAAGGGGCCTCATAGATAACAATAGTCTTAGGAGGAAAAAGGGCCTAATGAAACATATATAACCTAAAAACGAGGCACTAGTATAAATAAATTAGTTTCTTACCCTCAAAACACTATCCTTTGTTGGCAATATGGTTAGTTAGATGTCTAGTGAGTTATCATTTATGGAAACATGTATTCAACATTTCATTTATGCATTTAGAGATAGAGAAATTATCTAAGTGCTAGATAGCTTGTAGCAGTACAAAGACATATATGATGTGTACGGATGACACACTTTGAGTTAGCTTATGCGCAGTTGAGGATAGCTTTATGAAAATATCATAATGATGTGGTTAAGTGTGTGGATGTGTATGGTCAGTACAATGTCAATTATAGTCAAAATACTAGTATGAGTATTTAATAGAGTAGAACAAAGCATAGCAGAGAATTAAGTTGTACGACTTAAGGAATTATTTTGGTAACAAAATAATTACTAAATCATGACGAGCCAACTTTGTGGATACAAATCCATAAGATATTTTATATTATGTCAAGCATGTGAAGACATGAAGGCCAACTGTGCAAAGAATTATTAATTTGTGAGGTATAAGTAAAGATCTTGTCTTGTACAAAGAATGAGAAGTGAATGTGAAGATATATGATATGCAAACTATTGTATAAACAACTTGAAACATATATGAGCCTTATGTGATGCAAGATCTGATGTATGATCAAAGAAAGTGTGAATTATAACAGTGAGAAAGTATTGTATGTATATATATTCTTGTGAAGAACTTTATTGTATAATTGCATGTTAGGGCAGCGAGCTCTTCTTGCATACATTTTATTTGTTCTACCAACTCCTAACAGGGTTGAAGCAACTCCTAATAGGGTTTATGCTTCTAACAAGGCTTAGTCCTCTAACAAGGACTCGAGACATGCAGGTCAATATCCTTAACATGGTTCTTTTGTTTAATGGATCATCTAGTGGGTATCATCCCCACCAAGGTTTTCCCTTGGCTAGGGTTTGACTAGTAAACAAATAATGGTATTATGAGTTCTCTATGTTTATGGTTATATTTATTGTTCAACATTGCTAGCTAAATTTCATATGGAAGTTATAAAGTAATCAACAATATTCAGTTGTGGGCAAAAGTTTGTAGAATATTGATTCACCCCCCAACCCAAAGTATTATCTATTTCTAACAATTCATATCATAGCACAATTACTCTAAAGAAGCTTAACCACTTAAGTAAGATCCCTATGGATATGGAACAATTAAAGAGAAATCTTGAAGAAGCTCTTAAGCCGATTGACCTTCTTATAGAAGAAAGAGATAACCTAAAGGATAGGTATGAAGATGCAAAAGTTTACATTGGAAAACTAAAAGACAAGACCGATGATTTGAAATCTAGTAAGGAATCAAATGTGTAGACTAGTGACAATGATGAAGTATGAAATCTCAAGAAAGAAAATGAGATCTTGAGACATGAGTTGAAATTTATGGAACTTAAGTTGAATCTTAAGAAAGATAACAGTAAAAGTGAATTTGATCTAAAATCTAAGAATGCAGACCCTAGATCCTAGTTGAGTCAAGTAACATCTGAATTAGATTTTATTAAGCTTGAGCATGCATAATTAGAAAATTACAATACCATTGTGAAAGGAGAATCGACACAAGATAAGCAGCAGTTAGAGAAACTTTATTTTAGTAGTTAGAAAGTTGATGAACAAATATTTCACCATATACCTTGTTGGAGAGAAATATGCCAAGAGAGATGGAATTAGAAAAGAACCACATCAAGTTGTTGAATCCCCTAAAGAATATAATCTGAGTAAAGTAGAATCAAGCACAACTATTGAAGTATCAAAAGAGATTGAATTAGTTCATCTGTCTATGAAACATGATGAGCCTAAGAAAATAGAGCAAGTTGATAAACCTAAGAAAGATGAACCACCCAAGGAAATCAGATGTGAGTTCAAAGGTAGATGTTTCATATGCAATGAAGTTGGTCATATGAAAAGAGATTGCATAGGTAAGTATTTTAAATCTATTACTAATTTCTATTGTTATAATTGCCATGGTTATGGACATAAAGTAGTAGATTGTAAGAAACCTAAGTTTGATGGTAATAATGCAATAGTAGAATGTTTAGGAACACTAACCCTATAGGTAATGAAAGAGGAAGATCATAGAGTAAATCTAATGATGGAGGAAGATTTGATAGAGAAAAGAAATAGTTTGTATGTTACAAGTGTAACAATCTTGGACATATTGCAAGGAATTGCAGAGCTCCTAATAGTTAGAATGGAACCAATCAGAGAAGGAATGCACTTGTGTGTAATAACTTTGGACATACAGTGAGATATTGCACAATGGATAGAAGAAACTTCAACAAGAATCCCGATCACAGAAGAAACAATAAAAATAATGACAGAAAGAATGATAATAGTTAGAAGGAAGTAATCAAGGAACATGTTGATGAATTCAAAGAAGCATTTGTGAAATCCAAGGATCCATAAAGTTCTTATACAATTTTGGAGGAATAATATTTCGATGCACCTAATGAGAGATTGAAGTCAATAATTGTTTGTGTCTCATCTTATTTGAATTAAAGCATTAGCAGTAGAGGCAGAGTGTTAGTTGGTTAGAATTGATGTTAGAGAGAAAATGAGAAGTTGCACAGTGAACAAAGGTAGAAGACATAAAAATGAAGCTATAGTTGAGTGTGCAAGAAAATATACGATCTCAGGAAGCTATGAGAAAGAAAACAAGGTTACTGGTAAATAGAGACAAATTTTGAATTTTTGGTAGATACACATTTAATGTTGAGTATGATTTGAAGTGATTAGCAGATCGAAAGCAAGATTGTGAGTACCATTTGATCATGTGAAGTATCTAGAGAGAATTGAAGAATGATTTAATAGTGAATTAAAGTGCGAAAAGAAGTTCTTAAAGTGTGAAGTCGTAGAATCCCTAAACATGACTTTTAAGGTATTTTATAAAGCTCGAATTAAGTTTTCAACGTATACAGTTAGAGATTCAATGGCTAGTTAGATAGTATATGATGTTAGTAAAAGGCCGAGGTATATGTTCAAGAAACATCCATTTGTTTCTCTTATGGATGATCTGTTAGGTACATTTTCACAAATCCTACAGAATGTGTTTCATGTAGAAGATGTTTGAAGTTATTTCCACTGCAAAAATGAAAGTATTGGATATGAGGATATACACAAGGACTTAGGAGTCATGTGTAATAATGACCTTGTTAGCATGAATGTTGATGATACTACTTTGAGGGAGTGTCCTAAGCATTGGAGAGTATTGACATGTTGCATTCATGATTGTGTTTGTCATTGATGTCAACATAGTAGTAAGTCTATGAAGATTTCCAGAGCAACAAATAGAGATCTTAGTTATATGGATAATATTTTGATTGCCTGGTGATGTGCAGTCATGGATGTGTTCTACATTGTGTCTTGATGATCTAGTTAAGTGTGCAAAGTCTAAGTCGAAGATGTATGGAATATATTATTGATTTATAGAGAGCAGTACAAAAATAGAGTACTGGAAAGTTGTTCCTAATGTTTGTTCACTATCTTACATCTAAGATGCAATGAAGAGATGTGCAGTAAATCTGTAACAAAGATAGTATGTTGATGATGTCAGCATGTGCGCAAGCCCTAGTATCGCATGTGTGAAGTTTTGTATAGACTATGAATCGATAGTGTAATTGTAATTGTAATTAATTAATTATCTTATTATAATTAATTGGGAAAGCCTCAAGGCCGACTCAAGGAATTATTTTGAAGATATGGTATAAAGGAATCTTGTTTTCCTTGTTTGTGAAAAGCATATGAGTGTTGTGATCATTGTATGAAGTGCAAAGTGTAAAAAGGAGCAGAGTGTTTACTAAATGTGTGTAATTGATCCAAGGGATGATTGGATGCAAATTTTGTTATTTGGTTACAAGACTAGAAGGAGTGGAAGTCTAGTTGGCAGGACAGAGTAAGAGGAAGGAGCAGTATAGTACAATTGTATTATTTTGCAAGGAATAATACAAAGATCAGTTGGACAGTGGGTTCATTGGTCTTAACCTTGAAGATTTTTGGGCAGTGGGTCCAGTTGTCTTCCACAACTCCTCATAGGGTTGGCACAACTCCTAACAGGGTTAGAATCTCCTAACAGGGATTCAAAGTCTCCTAACAGGGACTCATATCTACTAAATGTTGTTATAGACTCCTAATAGTGTCCATCACGTAACAAGGAATATTTATATTAGTACATAATCTTGTGGGTAGCATCCCCACCAGGGTTTTCCCTCTAATCAAGGGTTTCCATAGTTAACGTATCTTGTGTTATTGTGTATGAGTATCTTGTTATGGTTTTTTATTATATTAGTCATATGGTTAAGTTTGTTTAAAGTTGATAATTGTGATAATAGTTAGATAAATGATTCAACACCCTCCCCCCCCCCCCCCCCCCCCCAAGTTATATTGGTGGACTATATATTCTAGTAATTGGTATTAGAGCATCAGGTCCTTGAAGGATAAGATTAACAACTTTGGGAGATCAATGGTGAATCTTTTTAGATAGGATAGTCCTATATTTGGTGGGGCCAACTATAATAGTTAGAAGGAGAAGATGAAGACTCATCTATTGTGCATGGGTCTGGGTTATTGGATCTTGACTAAGAGTGAAAAGACAAATGTGAAAGAAAAGAAACTTGAAGAATGCATTGAAGCAGAGTGAGATTTGTTCATGTACAACATGAGAGTTAGAGAGGCTCTACTATCAGCTCTTCTAGAGAATGAATACAGTTAGGTAAAGTCAATTCAAACATCTAATGAAATTTGGAAAGCATTATAATCTACTTTTGAAGGTGATACACATACAAAGAGAGTGAGATTGTAAAATTGGATATGTGCATTTCAAGATGCTAAGATGATGGAAGATGAATCTATAAAAAACTATATTGGTAGGATATCTGAGATTGTTGTAGGAATCAAGTCACATGGTTCAACCAAGGAAGAAGATGAGGTTGTGTGGAAGATCTTGAAAACTTTGACACCACTATTCAAGCAAATTGCTTAGATGATTTAGTTACTTATACCCTACACTAGAGAGTTTACAAAGGAAACATTGCTTGGAATATGAGAAGCAGTAGAAGTAGATATGAAGCAATTAGGAGAATTGACAAGAGTTGAGATAGCTTTTAGTGCCTTGAATGTTTGACCAATCCTATTTAGAAGTATGAGCACACATGGCAATTTTACTAGTAGTAGCAGAACCAAATCTGATGAAGACAAGAAGATTGCGGAAGGTATAACACTTCTCGTAAGAAGAGAAAATGATGGTAAGAATATCTTTAGATGTTGGACATGTAATGAGTTTGGTCATTATGCATCTAAATGTCCTAAAAGAGATAAAAATTTTAAAGGAAAGTTTAAGCCTAGAAGAGATGGAAATTTTTTTTATGCTAATGAAGATGAAGAATCCGATGAAAGAGCACAAAGTGAAAGTGATGATGAGCTAGGATTCGTAGTTATTAAAGAAGATGGTCTTGATAGAGAAATTACAGAAGAAAAGGCTCTAGTTTCCCAAGTTGAAAAGAAAACTGATTGGATAATAGATAGTGATTGTTCACATCACATGACTAGTAATATGAATAAGTTTGTTAAATTCAGAAACTATGAAGGAGGTATTGTTGGAGTTGGTAACAATGCAACTTGTCATATTATAGCGATTAGATCTATTACTTTAGACGGAAGAAATAACACTGACGATGTTTATTTTGTTGATGGATTGAAGCATAATTTGTTGAGTGTTGGACAATTGTTTGGGCAAAGGGTATCAATTGCAATTCACCAAAAAGACTTGCACTATCAAGGATAAAGATGGTAAGATGATTGAAACTAGAACTAGGTCCACAAGTAATGTATTTCAGTTGAATCCTACTGAGATAACATGTTTGGTTGCTAAGTGGATAACAATTGGTCATGGCATAAGAGATTTTGTCATATAAACTTTGATAATATTGTAAAGGTTAATAGCATGTTTGCAGTTAGAGATCTACCTAAGATTATTAAGCCTACTAATGTGGTTTGCAAAGAATGTATTTTGGCTAAGTAGAAGAAGGTATCTTTTCCTAGCAAGAAGTTCACCACCATAGAGAAATTGGAGATTGTTCACACATATCTGAGTGGTCCCTCTAGAACAAGAGGATTCTATGGTGAAAGGTATTTCAAGATTTTTGTTGATGATTTCACTAGAATGATGTGGGTATCATTTCTTAAAGAAAAGTTTGAAGATTTTGAGAAGTTTAAGATATTTAAGAATAGAGTTGAGAATGAAGCTGGTTTAAGATAAAATGTTTGAGATCAAATAAGAAGGAGAATTCACCTCTAGAGAGTTTAACATGTTTTCTAAAGAGAATGGAATCAAGAGACAACTATCTTCACCTAAAACACTTGAGCAAATGGGATTGTAGAAAGAATAAATTGACTAGTAGCAAAGGCAATAAGAGCGATGTTATTTGAGAATGATGTATCCAAGAAATTTTAGAGAGAAGCAGTCAATATAATAGTGTACACTATGAACATAGTACAAATTAGAAAAGATATGAGCAAGAAACCTTATGAACTATGGTTTGGTCCTTTGCCATCAGTTAAGTACTTTAGAATATTTGAAAGTAAGTGTTATATCAAGAGAGATGATGATGTTGGCAAGTTTGATCCAAGAAGTGATGAAGGTACGTTTCTTGGCTATTCATTGAAAAGCAAGGCATATAGATGTTTTAATCAAGAACTAAGACAGTAGTAGAGTGCACAAATGTTAAGATTGATGAAAAGTTTGGAACTAAGGAAAAGATGGTAGATTACGATTCTGATGAAAAAAAAGATAATTCTAGAATTGTTAGACAAAATGTAGAAGTTTTCTTTGAGACTAACAATGATCTACATAATTATGTGCAAATTTTTGAGAAAAGAGGAGAAAGATCTAAACCTAGAGATGAGATGTCAACTCCTACCCCTAACAAGAATTTGACAAAGAATCATCCCCCAGAGTAGATAATTGGAAGCAAAGATATAGGTGTGATGATGAGAAACAAAGTTAATGAGGAATTATGTTTGATTTCTTAGGTTGAACCTAAGAGTGCAGATGGAGCATGTAAAGATGATCATTGGATTCAAGAAATGAAGGAATAATTAGATTAGATTATGAAGAATGATACGTGGGAATTAGTTCCTAGACCTAAGGACAAGAATGTGATAGGGACCAAATGGGTATTTAGAAACAAGATGAATGAGCAAGGAGAAGAAGTGAGAAACAAAGATAGACATGTGTGAAAAGATTATTCACAACAAGAAGGCATTGATTATGAGGAGACATATGCCCCTACAGTTAGAATGGAAGTAGTGAGAATGTTCCTGGCTTATGTAGCAAGTAAGAATTTTAAGGATTATCAGATGGATGTTAAACCAACTTTCCTAAATGGAGAACTTGAAGAAGAGGTATACATTGAGTAGCCTGAAGGTTTCCCTTTATTAGAAGACAAAACATGGTATGCAGACTAAAGAAAGCTCTATATAATCTGAAGCAAGACCTAGAACCTGGTATGCAAGGTTGGGCAACTATTTGACAAAGCTTGGATTTGTTAAAGGTACGATAGATAGTAACTTGTATTTGAAAGAAATTTGGGTTGTTGACAATAGAAATATTTGTTGATGACATCATATGTGGAGGAAATGATGAAGCAAGTGATAAGTTTGCTGAAGAAATGAAGAATGAGTTTGAAATGAGCAGGATAGGAGAAATGAAGTTTTTCCCAGGATTGCAGATTGTGCAGAACAATGATGGAATTTTCATTTCACAAGCTAAGTACCTTAAGGATTTGTTGAAGATATTTGAATTGGAAAGTTGTAAGCCTGTTGGTACACCTACGATAACTAGTCACAAGTTATCCAACAAGGATGAGACACCTTCAGTGGAGTAGAAGAAGTATAGATCCATGATTGGAGGTTTGCAGTATTTGACTCACACTAGACCAGATATAGCAAATGCAATTGGGATTGTAGCTAGATTTTAGGTTGATCCTAAGGAGTATCATTATGCAATAGTTAAGAGGATATTCAGATATTTGAAAGGAACATCTAACTATGGAATTTGGTATGATAGATCGATTAATTTCACTCTATGTGCATATACTGATGCAAATTGGGTAGGCAATATGAATGATAGAAAGATCACTAGTGGTGGAGCATTTTTTCTTGGAGGAAGATTGGTTTCTTGGCTAATCAAGAAATAAGATTGTATTTCACAGAGCACAATTGAGGTAGAGTATGTTGCAGTAGAAAATAACTATAATCAAGTTATGTGGATGAAGCAGATGCTAAAGGATATTAGAATTGAGTTTCAAGAACCTATTATCATTTACTACGTAACACAAGTACAATGAGTATATCTAAGAATCCAATATTGCATTCTAAGACTAAGCATATATCTAGTAAGTATCATATGTTGAGAGAAAAATCAGAAAAGGAGATCATATTAGACTATGTGAGTAGTAAAGATCATATTGTAGATATCTTTATGAAGCCCTTACCTAAATATACATTTGAGTACTTGAGAGGCGTGCTTGGGGTTATGTCCTATGCCTACTTCTAAGTAGATGATGCAATAAGTGCATCAATCTAGTAGTACAAAGCACTATTGTTAGATTGGACTGAATGTTGATGCTTCCCATATGGGGGAGTATCTATGATGAGTTGAGTCATTAATGACTCTTGGTATTTGATTTTGAACAATGTCTTTGGACACTTGAGTTGATTGAAGACTTGGAGCAGTATATTATTAACAATTAGTATATCAACATATTGAGGCCTTTGACATTGATGTCAATGGGGGAGAATATGCATGAAAATCATCTCCTTAGCAACGGGAGAGAAGAATTTGTACCTGAATGAAAGAGAGATACCTCTTTAGGAGATTTAGAAAGATTCGTGTAAGGAAGCATGTATATCTCTAGGAGATATGCACCTGATGTATGGTGAAGTCGTTTAGTGTGAACAACTGTTGTCAGTCCTAAATAAGAAGAAGAAGACAAATAGAGCAGTGTTCCAAAAGTTTTTAGATTTGATTGATGGAGACGATTTGAAAAGATGACAATAGTAGTAGCAAAGTATTGTTTGGTATTCTTGAAACTTAGATGTTTTTCATCTATGTTGCCATCAATGCCAAAGGGGGAGATTGTTAGCATGAATGCTGATGATACTACTTTGGGGGAGTATCCTAGGCATTGGAGAGTATTGAAATGTTGCATTCATGACTGTGTTTTTCATTGATGTCAACATAGCAGTAAGTCTGCGAAGATTGCTAGAGCAATATACATAGATCTTAGTTGTACAGACAATTTTTTGATTTTCTAGTGATGCACAATCATGGACATGTTCTACATTGTGTCCTAATGACTTGGTTAAGTGCGCAAAGTCTAAGTTGAAGATGTACGAAAGTAATTATTGATTTACAGAGAGTAGTACAGAAACATAGTATTGGGAAAGTAGTTCCCAATGTTTGTTGGCTATCTTGCATCTGAGATGTAATGAAGAGATGCACAACAAACCCATGATAAAGGATAGTCTATTGATAATGCCAGCATGTGCACAAGCCCTAGTATCACACGTAATTTTTTTTGTATAGATTGTGAGTCGACAATGCTATTGTAAATATAATTAATTAATTATCTTATTATAAGTAGTTGGGAAAGCCTCAAGGCCAACTAATTATTTTGAAGATATGGTATAAAGGAAAGATGTTTTCCTTGTTTGTAAAAAGTGTATGAGTGTTGTGATCATTGTATGGAGTGCGAAGTGCAAAAAGGAGCAGAGTGTCTATCGAATGTGAGTAAGCAATCCAAGGGATTATTGGATGCAAACTTTGTAATCTAGTTAAAAGATTAGAAGGAGAAGTACAATACAATTCTATTATTCTACAAGGAATAATACATAGATCATTTGGATAGTAGGCTCATTGGTCTTAACCTTGAAGCTATTTGGGCAGTGGGTTCAACCATCTTCCACAACTCCTAACAGGTTTGGCACAACTCCTAACAGGGTTGGAATCTCCTAACAGGGATTCAAAGTCTCCTAATAGGGACTCATATGTATTGAATGTTGTTATAGACTCTTAACAGTCCATTCTCTAACAAGGAATATTCATATTAGTACATCATCTTGTAGATACCATCCCTATCGGGGTTTTCCCTCTGATCAAGGGTTTCCCTAGTTAACATATCTGGTGTTATTGTGTATGAGCATCTTGTTGCAATTTTTGATTATATTACACATATGGTTAAGTTTGTTCAAAGTTGATAATTGTGATAATAGTTGGATAATTGATTCTCCCTCCCCCTCTCAGTTATATTGGTGGACTGTATATTCTAATAGACCTAACTTTGAAATCTGAGTATGCGCACCTGAATGAGTTGAACCTAGTGAAGTATATGTTCTATATTGAGTTTGATAATAATGACTAGACTATAATCATTCTGAGTAGGGTCTATGATGAAATGTTTTGGCTAGGTGATGTGCATGTCACAATTGGAAATGACCTAATTCACAAGGTAATAGGTCTAAGTAATGAAGGATGCAATCCTATAAATGAAATAAATGTAAGGAAGTTGGTTGAGAAAAACCCATTTACTAGATTTGATGGAAGAAATATGCAGGTGGACACAATTTAGGATAAAGGAGTCAAGGTATTAAGCAAGATTTTATGGTACAAGTTTAACCATGGTTCAAGGGTTAACTCAGTACAACTGGATTTTTACATGCAACTCATGTAATAGTTGTTGAGAGCATAAAAGTGGACTTATGTGAGATAATCAGAATATAGTTACTGGATACATTGCTAAACTAAAGAAGACCAAGAATGCAGTCTTCAAATTTGAGTCCTTATTAACACATTTGTTTTTCTATGCAACAAAGAAGTTCCTAGGGATGACTAACTGGCAAAGCAATAAGTGCACAATGAAGTTAGTGACTCAATGCTATAGGGCAAGGTTGGAAAATGTCAAAGATAGTGACATAGATAAAATGATGAAGAATTTCAAGGCTGAGATGAAATAGATGTACAAAATACCTCCTTCCATGGTAGAGAAATACAAAGATGACTTATGCTTCATGGTGGAGACTGATAACACATGCATGGAGGTAGTAGAACCAAGGGTAAAGTTTATTGAGCCCATGGGATATGAGATGAGTGCAAAACTCATTCAAGGGTATGTGCAGATCATACTTCAGTCAGAAAGGGACACTGAGTGCCTTAGATGGAATACTTACGAAGAGAAGGTGAGGGGAGGTCATTCTGAACTTTACAACAAGGAAAACAAGAAGAAATTTGAGAAAGTAATAGATTCTATCCTTAAGGAGTCGGGCATGAATTAAGAGGAATTCATTGAAGTCAAGGGAATTGCACTTGAAATGAAGGCAAGTGGGTAATCTAAGGTGATAGTAGCAACACCTATTGTTGTTGTAGCACCTTCTGTAGGTGTAACTATTGTTGAACCAAGTGTGCAGGCACCATATGTAATAGTTGTGCAAGTGCAACCAATATCAATTCATACACCTAAAAGGCAACCAGAGGTTGAAACACCTATTGCACAAAGGAACTCAGAAAGATTAGTGAAGGTCAAGCAAGAACCTGCACCATCCACTAGGAAAAGGGTTGAGCAAACCTCTAGTGGACCTAGAAAAAGGAGGACGACTCTACAAGTAAGTGATTTAGAGGAATCTAAAGATGAAGCTAAGGATAGACCAATAGAGCAAGCAAATCAAGAAGGAAGAACACCAGCAGGAAAGAAGGCATGGAAACCTAAGGTAGAAAACTTTAACATGCAAATAATAAATGATGATAATTTTATTGGTGTAAATAAGTATTTACTATTTACACTTACTTAAATTTACTTAGGTTAATGCATTATTTTATTATTTATTCTATGAGACACTTAGGAGTTTGCGCACCTTTTTGAGTTGTCATGTTGACAACATAGAAGTACACAACTCTAATTCAACACATGGTGTCTACAACATTGGAGTTTGCATCATTCACTAAGTTGTCATGTAGACAACACAGTTATTCACACTCCTAATTTAGCACATGTTTTCTACAACATTGATTTGTGTGATACACCATTCTAGGCTTATCCTCTCATCATTGCACTTACTTCTATGCTTAATGGAGGATAACCCATATCTAGTGGACACGTGCCTAGTTGTATGACTTATCATGATGCTGACTTCTATGCATTTTAAAAGCTCTCCATAGGCCTTTATATACAAACACTCCTAGTGTACTTGCATGTGGCATATTGAATGAATATATCGTCATTCTCATCATACTCTCTCTTTGGTCTACTGTTGTGCTTGTGTTTGAGTTCCTTGGTCTTGGGTGAATTCTGGCCTAAGCTAAATTCTTACATGGTATTAGAGCTCGGGGAGATTCTCTACACATAGTCATTCGAGACCATTCATGCTTTAGCACCTTGACCTGAATCTGAAGAATCTACAGAAACTGGGAGAGTCTAGAGCCAGATTTGATCTCGCCATTGCATCTAGAACATTGATTTGGTGAAGATCAACTATAAATTTGCCTATGCTGGGCTAAAGTTGATCGTGAGGCAATTTTTTTTGCAAACTGACACCCAAAGGCATCGATTTGCAAATTGAGTATGGCCGTTCAATTGATTTGATTATTTATTTTCAAATCTAAATTTAATTATTTCATCTCTACAAAAAAAAATTCGAATTGGGTGTTTGGATTTTTTTCCCTAGTCAGAGAATTTTTTTTTGCAGAATCAGGCTATCAGATCGCGACCCTGCAAATTTGGCAGAATATTATGTTAATAATTTCATAGAGTATTATTAATTAAGCAGACTTGAATTCCATCAGCATGGGAATATTACAATCTGCATGGGAATATTTTGAATTCCACACACTAGCCAAGCAAACTCGAAATCTGGCTAAATTTGGGTGACCCTTCACAATTCTCAACCGAGTCGCTTGGTTATTTTATTTAAAGTGAAAGTTAGTATTTAAACACCTGCAGGTGCTACCACACGCCAAATGTGGGATAAAAACTAAGAATTTTTGGTGCCATATTCAAAAATCTGACAACAAACAGTTTGAATCTAGTAGCCGCAAAGTAATAAATCTGACAGCCCACTGTAATCAACAAACTTCAGCCCTATATTCTGTCTCCCAGTGAGCCCATTTAGGATTCCAACCACTGTCCAAGGATATTTTGGGGTCTCAAAACCTGACCCCACTGCTATCTTAAGTCTAGTATCATAAATAACCTTTGTCAGATAGCACATAATGCACGAAAAACCTCTGCATAGGATGCATGACAGAGCCAACAACAGCCATGCGTAGCTTGTTAATTCACTTAGCCTCTAACTCAACAAACCTTCGTACATGTGGATGTCCAAATTAGCATGAGTCAGTAGTCTTGTCAGCCTAGATTCACCTACCACACAAGCCTGTACGTCAGAGACATCTCATCATTGACTCATCCTGCACTGTCAGTCGTTTGTACAGTTTTGTATGGTCCGTACAATTTGTACCATGCTCATATCATCATAGAACTATGAATTGCTGATGTTATCATTTTACGTGCTCAAATTTGATGGTCGTTTGACCATCATTCTAGGGAAAATTTGAATTGCTATGATGGTCGTATGACCGTCAAATTTAACCCCATCTTTTGCTGATCCAACCCCTCTCCAAATTGATTTTGGATTTTGTAGTCCAACTTTGGGAGGCCATATCTTAGTAATCTAAAGTCCAAATCAGGTTCAATATTTTTTGAAGTTGGGTAGAATTTCTTAAACTTTTCAGTGGTGCAGCTCTTTTTTGGTTTTTGTGCATGGATTTGTTAGAATTTGCATTATTTGGTGATTGTACCTGCATAATCCTATATTTTACAACTTTAAACGCTCCATACGAGCACATCTGAAGTCGAAAATAGGTTCTTTTTTTTTTTGAAAGTGTGTTATTTTTTGTCTACTTTCCAGATTTGTAATCAGATTGTAATGTTGTGCGGACAAAAGTGTCACTTTCAGGAATATGGCCTTTCTTTGCTTTGTAATGCTTTAGAATTGTAGGACATTGTAAAGTTCTAGATTTGTAATCCATTAAGAGGTTGTAACAAGAAAAATTAGAAGTCCACGAAGGCCAAAATTGGCAAGTGGCCATCTTAATCACACTACTGATAAAGTGCCAAAAGCATCTATTTGGGGGGGGGGATTCTTGATTTAGTGAAAGGAGGGGTGTTCTTGGTGTTGTGTTCTCTCTTTTTTGCAATTTTCTTTCATTTTCTGCATTATAGAAAATTTCAAGTTTCCAAAATTAACTCCACATAACTATGCTAAATGGTCCATCAAAATGTGGTATCATTTAATGCACAATGGAGTTTCTCAATATGTAGATGGTACTCTTCCTAAACCAGCAGGTGATAAAGTATTAGCAAGTGATATTTTAGCTTGGGTGGCAATGGATAAGAAAGCCCTAGGTGATATATGTTTGGGGGTTGATGACAAGATCATGTATCAAATTAAGAAGTGTTCTACTTCCAAGGAAGCTTGGGATACCCTCGAAAGCCTATATGGTAAAGTGTTTGAAGAGGATGTTTTCAAAATTGAAGTGGAACTTGTCTCCTTAGATCCTAATTCATTTGATTCAATACAAGATTTCATCATCAAGGTGAATGAACTAAGGACAAAGCTTTCTGATTGTGGAAGTCCTATCAAAGATGATAGATTAATCTATCTCATCGGAGTATTCCACATTTGTATCTTCTTTTAACACCTCAAAGACTACATTAGGGTCTACCTATAAGAAAGTCACCTTTGATGAATATGCTAATTTGTTGGATATAGAAGAAAAGAAGTTGAACTCAATGGCGATTCTCAAATCACCTAAGTCTAAAGCATTGGTGGCCAACAATGAGGGTTCTCAAAATTCAACTAGATAGTCTTCAAATCAAGGAAAGGGTAAGAAAAAGAAGTGGAAGAACACATCATAAGATGCAGAAAAGACAACACCACAATCCAATCAACAACACAAGTCTTCCTCAAATTCCAACAAGAAGGGGGACAACAATAAGGAGAAGAAAAAGTGTGCTTATTGCAAGAAAATGGGTCATGAAGAACATGAGTGTTATCTTAAAAAGATTGATGAGTTGACCAACATCATGAAGAAACATAATTTTCCACTGACTAACGCTTATATGGATAAAGGGTCTTCTTCAGATTCAAAGGGAAAAGGGCAAGCACTCATGACAAATTCAAGTTCTTCAAAGGAATGGATTCTTGACTCAAGTGCCTCCTATCACATGGGTTGTTTAAAGGAGGATTTTTCTTTAATGAAGCAGTCAAAGGTACCACACATCTTTGTTGGAGGTGATACAAAAATGGAAATTGAAGGGAAAGGAAATGTGGAGATGGAAAATGGAGAGTTTCAAGATGTTCTCTATGTTCCAAATCTAAGTTCAAATCTCCTACCAATCTACCAAATCACTCACCTTGGAGATGGACATAGAGTTGAGTTCCTTCCAGACTCAGTATAGGTGCATAGTATTAAAGATGACTCATTGGTTGTAGTGGGGAAGTGAATCATAACAAAAGGTTGTACTCTTTCTCTCATTTTGTGCCCAAGTCTCCTTCAAAGGCCTTATTACCATAATCAAATTCAACAATGCAATTATGGCATCAATGATTTGGTCTTCTTGCCTTTTGCTACCTTTAGCAACTTTGCACAAACAAAATGGTCAAAGGTCTACCTCAAATCAACTTTTCCCATGATGAATGTTCAACAAATTTAGTGGATATACATCTAGAGGGGAAGTTACAGAGAGGGAAGTCTTCAAGAGCACTAGGTGTTCTACAGATGGTTCACGTGGTATTAGTAGGTCCTTTTGTAGTAAGTCAGGGTTGCTACATACTTACCTTCATTGATGACTTTTCAAGATACACTTGGGTCTACTTTCTTTGTAGTAAGAATGAAGTGTTGGACAAGTTTCTAGCCTTCAAGACTCATGTTGAATAGAAATCCAGAAAAGCCATCAAAGTTCTCAGAATGGACAATGGAAGCATGTATGTGAACATAAGACTTAAATAATTTTGTAGACTTGAGGGAATTGGTCTTTAGAATATGCCAGCATTCAGTCCGCATAAGACAGATGTTGCAGCATTGAGGATCCAAACTCTTAAGTCTATGGCAAGTTGCATGATACAAGCCAAGTCTCTAGATCCATCATTAGAAGTTGAAGCAATTAGTAGTGCCACTCACATTTTAAACAAATATCCTCATCCAACCTTAGATGGAAAGACTTCTTTTGAGGCATGGTGTGCCAAAAAACCTATTGTGACACACTTTTAGATTGTTTGATTGTCCTGCATGGGCAAAGATATCTTCCAAGGGATGCAAGGCATAGTCACCTCGACCTTGCACTTTCATTGGTTATGAAGATGGTATGAAGGCATACAAACTATTGGATCTTGAAACACATCAGATTTTTGTGGAGAAGGATGTACACTTTGAGGAAAGTTCACCAAGCTTGTCCTCTAATCCTCTTTCTACATCATATCGTGTGGAAACTAATAGTGACACCAGCAATAGTGCTTCAACAGATTTAGACATGTGGGGTTCTATCGACAGTTGCAGTGAGAGGTCAGTACATTAGTTTAGTCCACATGTATATATCACCACAGTGATAGGTCCAACACAATAGGGTACTTCCAATCTTCTAGGTCCAACTTCAGTGTCAAATTTGGGGGACAATATTGATGATCTACCTCTTCTTCTTGATGCAACAACACCTTCTTTAGTTGTCACAAGGGCCCCATCCAACCCTCTGGTTCATTCTCTACATGATTGATCATTATAGGTTGAAGTGATTGTGGATACTTATGATCAACAGTTGTAGAGGGGTTCTTCATCAGCAGAGGAGAAAAATAGTTCTTTGAGATAGGTTCTTTAGCCAGTTGAGCATTTTTCAAAGACATCACTTACCTATGGGATTCTTTCCACACATAGCGGAAGCATCTCATTTGTACCCTTGGCCTTGTTTCTTCCTAAGGGGAGAAGCACCATTATGCTATCTTGGATTAGCTTCTTCATCGGAGTAGTCACTGGTAGGCATTCTTCTTTGGGGGGGGGAGCCTATCCTATCTCTCTTCCTCTTCTTATCATTCTCTTATGTATATACTGGATGTATTTCGTAATGGGGGAGTCTTCATTACTCCATCCATCCATGCATCCCTATTCATATCTCTTTTTGGTGGAGCATTTTTCCCATGAGGTTTTCCCTCTTTCTCCACTTTATGAGAGATTGCATTTCATTATGTACATGGGTAGCTAACATGGCCTAGTAGCCAGGACCCATCATGCATTGCATCCTAGATTTCGTAAGCTTAAGGGCATTCCCTTAAGTTGCACTTAAGGGGGGGTGTTGATGTAAATAAGTATTTACTATTTACAATTACTTAAGTTTACTTAGGTTAATGCATTATTTTATTATTTATTTTGTGAGACACTTAGGAGTTTGCACACCTTTTTGAGTTGTCGCATTGACAACACAAAAGTATGCAACTCTAATTCAACACATGGTGTCTACAACACTGGAGTTTGCATCATTCACTGAGTTGTCATGTAGACAACATAGTTATTCACACTCCTAATTTAGCACATGTTGTCTACAACACTAATTTGTGTGATACACCATTGTAGGCTTATCCTCTCATCATCACACTTACTTCTGTGCTTAATGGAGGATAACCCATATCTGGTGGACATGTGCTTGCTTGTATGACTTATTATGATGCTAACTTCTATGCATTCTAGAAGCTCTCCAAAGGCCTTTATATGTAGGCACTCCTAGTGTATTTGCATATGGCATATTGAATGAATATATTGTCATTTTGATCATACTCTCTCTTTGGTCTACTGTTGTGCTTGTGTTTGAGTTCTTTGGTCTTGGGTGAATTCTAGCCTAAGCCAAATTCTTAAAATTTTTGTACAATTAAATAAGTATTATAGTTTGTATACTAATATGGATAGAAGGAAACTACAGAATGCCATAGTGAGGAACATGATGAATAAAAGGCTCAACAATATCTAGAATAAGATTCCAGAAGATCTATATAGTAGGTTATTGAATAGAAAGAAAAGAGTGATAGAAGAGGACACTAAGTTGAGAGAAACTATGATTAATAAGTTGTGTGAAGTCAACTCTAAGGAGGACATAGACATAATTTTGAAGGGTATTGAGCCCTTGTTGAGGAACAAAAGAAGAGCAATTCTTCTAATGGTAGGTAATTATGAGGATGTGAGAAAGGAGACAAAGGAGACCATATTTAAGTATATGACCTTAGTACCTCTAGTAATAAAGGTGAGTGCACAGTCTAAACCTATAAACCCAGTGTATGTGCAAGAAAGTACACCTTCTAGTGATGAGGAAGAAGTTGAAGAGACACAACATGCACCATCACCATCTCACATAGTTATGGGTATTGAATCCATGCAAGTGGATAGTATGCACATAACTTTTGATATAAAAAAAATCCATTTGTAGCTTTTATAACAACCATTGTTAGTAATATCACTACCTATTCAAGCTTAGATGAAGAAGAAGTAGCAGCAGAGAAATAGGTAGAGGAGAAGAGGAAAGAAGAAGGAGAAAGTTTAGAAGAGGAAAAGAAGGAGGAGGAAGAAGAAGAAGAAACTATTAGGATTAACCTCAAACAGAAATAACATTAGATGTAAATATAACCAATACCAAAAAATAGTGGATTGCATAAAAGAGAACACAAGACATCAAGATTTAACATGGTTCACCCAATCCCTAGGCTACATCCACCAAAAACAAGTACAATATCATTATTATCTAGTGATTACAATCTGTAATCCCTTACAGCTCAATACCACCACAAGAAGCTACAATATCACCATTACATTATGAAATCCCTAACCCTAAACATTTTTATACAAGCTTTTTTGTTGCTTACAAAATTTGGGCTAGAATAAGTCAACTAATAGGAAAAATAGCAGTCAATGCCTCTTATAATATAGGGACATTTTTGGCTTTGGGGGCATTGCCCCCCAAAATCCCCATAGGGGCATTGCCCCTTGACCCCACCCTATACTACGATAGGGAGTGCACTTGGGGCCTTGCCTCTTGACCTTGTCTTTGGGGGCATTGCCCCAAACCCCCGTAAAAATAATATGGGGAGAAAACCACACCAAATAAACCTTCAAATTTGATTAGGCTCCACATCACAACATAAAGAAAGAAAAAGTAGGAAGATGAAGAGGAAACAAAGAAAGAAGTAGAGAGATTAGAAGAAGAGAAGAAGAAAGCTAAGGAGGAGAAGATTGCAGAATTGAAAGCAGTTACATTCATTCTAGCAGTAAATCTAGCAATAGTATTAGTAGTAGCAATACCATGAAGGTATTTTTTTAGTGGCTAATATTCGTAAATTGGCTAATTTTAGAATTTTTTTGCTAGTAATTTGGCTAATAATTTAAGATTTAATGAAACCTAAATCACCACATTTTTATTAAATTTAGTTCTAAAATATTTTAAATCGCTTAATAATTCGCCACAATATTTGATACATTATTAGATTTGAGTCACCTAAATATTATATATTATCAAATAAATTAAAATTAATTCACCAATAATTATCATAATTATTAGTTACTTTAGTAGTATATCACCAATATTTAGTTTTCACTATTGATTTAAAATATAATGTAATTATCCTCATAATTTCCATGAGGTAAAACATGTTCAATTTTGATTTGTAATATTCCATGACGATCAGTGAACTTCGTATTATTATTGAGATTCACAAATATTTTCTACTAAAAATTTATCATTCCAAAATAATCGTCAATGTAAACAATATTTAAAATAATAAAAATGAGAGATTCACCAATAAAAATAATCTAGTTTTTCAAAATAGTGAAAGATTTGCCAATATTTTATATATTTTTTCTGTAGCTGGAGGGGGGTTTCTTAAAGTTTACCCTGAATACCATTTGATGATGATGATGACCAAAAAGGGTTAATGAGCTCATTGAGCAAGTTATTTGAAAAGAACAAATCTATTAAGTCTTTAGAGAAGACGTTAATAGAAGTCTTGGACAGGATGCAGAAGACAATTACTTCAACTGTAGCTAATCTAGACTTGTAGATGAAGGCCAAAGAATTGGTGAAGTATTTTGATGAAGAGTTCACAACTTTATTTGAAGTAGCTTCAACGCAAGCTCAAGCCAAGCATGATGCAACACTTTTTGACACAATGTGTACAAATGTAAGAAATTATTTAAAGGGACTTGATGAATGCATCAAGGAATTGGGGAAACGTATTGATGAGGGAAATGAGTTGTATGGATAGTGTGTGTTGTCATACAAGTACCTAACATATTTTGAGAATCAAGTAAAGTATTAGATTAGTGAACTTCATACACTCATTGCAAAGTTACAACTCCTTGAGACTAGCATTGAAGAATGTGGAACAAAAGTGAAGAAGATCCATAATATAATAAGAGGTTTGGAGTATGATAAGGAAAAGGTAGTAAAGAGGTTCTCTACTCTTAGAGAAATCCTGTCACCTAAGATCAACATTTTGCAAAGGCAGCTGGAGGAATTTCTTGTAGTAAACACTTCCTATTATAAGTTTGCCTATACTAATTTGAGCACAGTAGAAGTAGCATCTTATGCACTATGCACATTGATCAATATCTTTGATACAATTAAGGAGAAATAGAAGAAGGAAGTGGAAAGACTAAGTCTTGTATATGTAGATTGTTTTTCTAGGATATCAAGTTGATCAGCAACAGGCTACCCAGTTCTTAGTGTTTGACATTTTTGACACCTTTGCCATTGATGTCAAAGGGAGAGTAATATATGTAAGGAAAATTGTATCTAATGTAAGGAATTGTATATTTAAGGGGGAATACTTATGTATCAATGTAAGGAGTGATAAGGAATGTAATTATCCATCAAAACATGAATAAAATTGTTATATTTTGAAGACAATTTTTGTATAGTTACTTTTATTTGTTTTGTTTTGTATGAAATCATTTTGGGACTTGGCCAATTTTCCCAAATGTTGCTATCAATTTCAAAGGGGGAGATTATTGGCAATATGGCTAGTTGGATGTCTAGTGAGTTGTCATCTATGGCAACATGTATTTATCATTTCACTTATGCATTTACAGATAGAAAATTGTTCAAGTGTCAGACAATTTGTAGCAGTACAAAGACATATATGATGTGTATGGATGACACACTTGGAGTTAGCTAATGTGCACTTGAGGATATCTTTATGACAATGTCATATTGACATGTTAAGTGTGCAGATGTTAATGATAAGTACGACATAAGTTATAGTCAAAATACTAGTATGGGTATTTAACATAGCAGAATAGAGCATAGTAGAGAATTGAGTTGTACAACTTAAGGAATTATTTTGGTAACAAAATAATTACTAAATCATGATGAGACAACTTTGTGGATATTAATCCATAAGAAATTTTTATATTATGCCAAGTGTGTGAAGACATGAAGGCCAATTGAGTAGGGAGTTATTAATTTGCGAGGTATAAGTAAAGATCTTATCTTGCGCAAAGAATATGAAGTGAATGTGAAGATATATGATATGCGAACTATTGTACAAATAGTTTGAAAGATATATGAGCCTTATGTGATGTGAGATCTTATGTATGACCATAGAAAGTGCGAATTATAACAACAACAAAATATTGTATGTATATCGATTCTTGTGAAGAACTTTATTTATATAATTGCATGTTAGGGTAGTGGGCTCTTCTTGCATACATTGTATTTGTTCTACCAACTCCTAACAAGGTTGAAGAAACTCCTAATAGGGTTGAGGCTTCTAACAAGGCCTAGCCTTCTAACAAGGACTCAAAACACTATATGTACTTCATAGACTCTTAATAGGGTCAATATCCTTAACAAGATTTTTTTGTTTAGTGGATCATCTAATGGTTATCATCCCCATTTAGGGTTTCCCTAGTTAACAAATAATGGTGTTATGAGTTTTTTATATTTATGATTATTTTTAATGTTCAACATTATTGGTTTACTTTCATATGTAAGTTATAAAGTAATTAACAATATTCAGTTGTGGGCAAAAATTTGTAGAATACTGACTCACTGCCCCCGCCCCCTTAGTATTATCTATTTCTAACAGCCTTGGCATCTAACACAAAACACTCAAGGGAATTCAACATGAAAAATGAGAAATAGACGATTTCATGATTCCTAAAGTGATTAATAAGTGAGGTGTGCTAAAAATGATAAAATTCAAGACACCCTTCTAATGTAAAAAAACTCATGTTAATAAATTAGACCTGGTCCTAAGGAAGAGGCAACTCCTCCATATCATAACTACCTTGCTTCTTTACTAGAGCCTTGTTTCCCATAAGGAGCTTGTTTAGATTATCACTATCCATTATGTGACTGGTCTTTTTCTATTTTCTACCCTCAGTAGAAATCCTAATGGACTTAGGAAGCCCTCTTCATTGATTTCAAAAGAAATGCCCCCAACTTAAACCTTCGTGTTATCCTAGGCGCTTGCAAACTAGGCAAATATCCCCTCATCAAACTTGATAATGGATTCAATATAATTGGAAACCCCACCCTCACTGCATATGTTTCATATTGTGAGATCATTATCGAACTCATCTAATTACTCTAACTCAATGTGGTTATGAGTACCCTAATAACTATAACAAAAAATACAGGATGATCAACATTGGAACAAGGATTGTAGCTCTTTGTACAACAAGGAAAAGTTGGCATTATCATAAAATATTTCAAAGTTTCAAAAAAAGCATGTATGTCTAACTTAGTGAAATATTTTAACCATCATCCCAAAAAAAGAGGGTTATACTAGTTGTAGTTTCCCATAGGTAGGAATATTTCTAATACTGTATAAATAGTGTACCATTCATTACAGAGGGGGTAACGATAATACAAATATCTCCAATCATGCTAATTAAACAATGTCATCTCATATTTTTATGATACTTGTAGAGACTAAGTTAATTAATATGATTGCATAAAATCCATCTAGGAAAACAACTACACCAAGACTAGTAATAAATACCTTATCTAGATATGTCTTTTCCACAACACTCTTTTGCCACATCATCCATCCCTTATTCAAATTCAAAAAATAATTTTTCATTCCTTACTCTTACTCAAGACTTAATAGGTAAGGGTAATGGGAAACCCAACACCCTAAAATCTTGAGAAGAAGACACCAATTCCAAAATAAGATCTAATCTTTGCTGGGTTTTGAAAACTCACCATTCAAGGGAGTCTACACATCAAGTGGTATAGAAATAGGATTTTTTCAAACACTTAAACATTTTCAAATTATAACCATATGTAATAAGAGAATTTACAACAACATCACCCTCAATATTCCCTAAAATGTCATCCACAAACTAATTGGTCTTGGACAACCCTTTGACAACATCAATGATGAGCTTGGAGTCATGCTTAATAGAGGTTCTCTAATCCAGATGGATAACTATATTTAGCCCCCAAAGAAGACCCATTACCTTTGCTTGATTGTTTATATGTCTAACACTCTACAAAGATTTTCCACTGTGGTCCCAAAATGGTCTCTAATCACTCCACCTAGAGAACCCAAGCCTTGAGATTTCTTATTTATGTTGTCAAAATTTAATTTTGACTAGGCTGAATAAAGGGGCATCAATTTTTTTCTTTTGAGTTACATAAAGGGTTCAATCTTCCTAAAATCTCGTAGACCCCAATTCAGTGCAATTTTGTGATCAACAAGAAAGGGAGGAATGAGAGAACAAGGTGCCATTATGACAATTTTTCTAATGGCATCTTGTGGAAAATGTTAAAGACCATCTCTTGTTGGCATTCCTTATCAAAAAATATCTTATTGTTTCTTTCCTTTAAGATTTTTTAACCCAAGTCTAGAAGAATTTGCCACCAAAAATGATGAATATTGGGATTAAAAGAGGTCCCTTGTCCATTGTAGATTATTGGTGCATTTATCATTTACTACTTACACTTTACATAGGATAATGTATGTGCATATTAGTTATCATTGAGATACATAGGAGTTTGCAATTTATTTTAACACATTTTGTAGGAGAAATCCACTTGCACTTACTTACTTTCTCTCACCTCTTTGTTTGTGAGATCCACCTGTGTATTCTTATCACATTATCATCCTCTAATTTTTACACATATAACACATACTTTGTTGTAGAATAGAGGATGATCCACCTTTGGTGGACATGTGATTATACCTTGTCTAGTTGATAGCTTATCACTTGTATCTCCTAGTTATCTTGCATTGCCTATATATTGAGGCACATATATGATGTATTCATCCATTTTTATGTGATGATTATTGAGATTCTTATTTGATCACCATTGTCTCTCTTGTTTGTTCTATCTTTTGAGCTTCTAGATCTTGGCATTTCATTCATTTCCAAAGGAAAATTCTTACATGGTATCAGAGCCAAAGGAGTGATCATTTTATAGCCTTTAGAGAGTAATGCTCACTTTAACCTTTGGATGTCCATCACTCAAATCTAGGATTTACACTTTTTTGGGAGCATTTTGAGCAAGATTGGACCTCACCATTACAACTAGGGGGTGATTTGGTGAATTCTGACTATTTTTCCTACCTTGGACAAAAGTCAAATTTGGAGCAAATATTTTTTGTAAATTGGACCCCTATACTCTAATTTTTTATTCGAAAATTGATAATTATTTCATTTCAATCATTTATTTTCATATCTGTATTATCTTTTTCAATATTTTCTTGGGCAAAAAGTTGGCCTATTAGGCATGTGTGTTGGACATATTAGGTTGTGTAGGGATCAAATTGACAGAGCATGCATATTCACACTCTGAACCCATATCACTTCACAATTGATTGAATTGGCTGACATCACAAGTTATATTAGTGAGAAACCTCTCAAATCAAATTAGTCAGATCAAATTAGGGAGCAACATCTCAAGGAAAATTACAAGAATTTGGGTGCATCAAGTCTATGATCACATTATAAATTGGCAAGCACGTAGTGACTTATCACCACTAGGGCTTCTTTGGACTTGGGGTTTTAAACAAATAAGCACCTAAATCAAGGTACATGTGGGATAAATCCCATAATACCAACCACCATCCCAATATTGGTGCACTTCCCATGCATCACTTTGTTGGCCCAACACGTGTGACATTTGTAGATCTACCATGCATGACACATATGGGAACCTCTGTCTCTAGAATATTAATGGGAATCATGTTACATAGATAGATCTACCATGCTAGTGGAAACACAAATATACCATGCAGGCTTCCAATCTGACAAATAACAGATTACCACATGGGAATTGAACCAACCTAGTGCCATGAAAATACACATGTGAAGGTGCCATGGCAAAAACCATATACTTAATAAGCAAATGATATTAATTTTTTCAATCACATAAATTCTATAGGTTTTAATTTTAAGGTCATCTCAGCATGAAGTCTAGATAGTATTACATTTTTGTGATGATCATTTGAGTGTCAAATTCAACACAATGACTGCATCATTAGTTCCTTGCATTCATCTTGATGATTGGTTGATCATTGTATCTGAAAAAATATAAAAAATGTGATAGCCATTGGGACATCAAATTTAACCCTACAAATATGCTAACATCATCACTCTTAAAAATTTAGAAATCCTCACCATTTGCATTTTAATTTTTGTAGTCCAACTTTAAGAGGTCATAACTTGGTCATGTGGACTCCAAATTGAGTGCAATTTTTATTCTTTTGGCAAGATTTTTCTAAGTGTTTTACTATGGTGTTAGTTTTTGGTTTTGGTACACAATTTTTGTAGAAGTTTTAGTTTTGGTTGACTGGACCTATCTAATCCTAAAATTTGCAACTCTAGAGGCTTTGTTTGGGCTCATTTGGACATATTTTCAAGTGAACTTTTTCTTTTTGAAGTGCATGATTTTTTGTCTACTTTCTAAATCTACCATGATATTGTATATTTTTTTGGGAAAAATTTCACTTTTATAACTTCTTCTTTTTTGACCTTGTATGATTATTTTAATGCTTTAGATTCAATCTAATTCTAAGCTATATTTATTTGAGTCTGATTTGGGCTAAAAAGGCATTTGTAAACATAAAAATCAAAAGTCCACTTTGACTCATATTTGGCAAGTGGTAATTATACACCCACTAGACATAAAGTTCCAAAATTATCATTTTTGGCAAGGTTTTTTGATTAAGTAAATGGGGGATGTATCGTTTTCTTGTGTATCTTTCTTCTTGTTCTCTTTCAATTCTTTATAATGGGTTCTATTGCAAAATTAACTCCACATAACTATGCTATATAGAAAGTTAATGTGTTAGGTGAGTTATTGATAAAATATTTAACTCCTCATATGGATGGTTCAATTACAAAATATAATTGGCAAATTGAACAATATAAGGGTTTAGAAACATTGATAAATAATCTTGGGATAAACTTGTATAGTTGTATGGCAAAGGAGATGAATTTATGATATACTTTATTTAGGATGATCTTCTCAAATTTGGTCCTACGAAATTTGATACCATACAAAGAATACCTCAAGAAATCCAAAGACTATAGAGCACAACTTGAGAATTATGTTGAATCCATTAAGGATGTGAAGTTTATTAATCATTTGATTAAACATCTTCCTTCTAAATATGTGACTTTTGTTTCAACTTACAATACTAATAACTTGAGCATGGGAAGTTCCTTCACTAAGCCTTCCTTTGAGTCATTTTCATAAATGTTGGTCTTGAAACTGTAGACACCTAAAAACCTCTAGAAAATAAAGTATTTTTATTTTCTAAAAAATTCCTGATGACATCATCATTTATTAATTAATTAATTATTTAATTAATTAATTTATTTTTATGCCATTAAATCCCTTTATCTTAATTAAAAATATTTAATTAAGGAATCCCTCCCAAAAATGTTTAAATCTTATTTAAACATTATTTCCTTATTTATTAATTATTTAATTAATAAATTGACCAAAAAACCCAAAATAAATAAAAAATTTATTTTTTGCCCAAAATTTGGCCAATTTCCTTAAGACCATTAACCTCTTCCAAAATCTTCTAAATCCTTCTTTAATTTTGATTAAAGGCTAATCCCATCATTTCCTACCCCTAATCCCAACTCAAAATATTTAATTAAGATTAAATATTAATCCTCATGTTTATTAAAAAAGTTTTAATAAATATCTCCTCAACCCAAACCCTTGAAATAAATAAAACTTTATTTATTTCCTAAAAATTTAATTTATCCTCATCCTAAGAAGTTCTAGACTCTTCTAGAAAGTCTTCATCCTCATCCTAGGAAATTCTAGACTATTCTAGAAAGTCTTTATCCTCATCCAAAGTCTAGACTCTTCTAGAAGATGTGTTTAAACCTAATCCTAATCCCCTCCTAACCTTGTCACATTCCCTAAAAATGGGTTAAGACTTACTAACCCAAGCCAAAGTTAACAAATATCTCCTCCTTCACCCACCCTCATTAAATGCCATCCACTTGCCTATCCCTAAGCTAATCCTAAACCATCCTAATCCATCCTCTAATCATTTGCACAAGCCTAAGCAAGCTTAAAACCCTCCTAATCAAGCCCAAGTCCAAATTGCTCTCATCTCCCTCAAAATATCTCAACCATAAAACTTTATGAAGCCCACTAGGCCATAAATGACTATTCCAAGCTCTTTTATTGCTCTTACAAGCCATTATGAGGGTCTTTATGAAGATTTTATCCCTTGAGCCTCCTTTGTTGACTCATCCTTCCCCTTTCCTCCATCCTCTCACCTTGTGACATGTGTCACTCCCTGATTGGCTGTAAGGAAGCACAATCCATGTGCTCTCCTCTCATGCAATCTGAGCCCTCCATGAGCTTTTTCCCATCCTTGCATCTTAGCCCTCAATCCCTCAAGCCTCTTGCCTATAAATTGGATCCTTCCCCTTTGCAAAATAACACAATCCATGAAGTAAAGTCATAATGCCATTTTAAGAAGCCATTTTACATCAAAACCATACACTCACACCCAAATTCCAACTCCATTTGAAGCCCTTTTTGAAGCATAAAGCTTGAGCATACATACTATCTATTTAGACAAAGCTACTCAACAAGAGAGCTTCTTATTGAAAGAGTCCATTAATGGCTCATATTCTCAATTGAGAGCTCATCTTAGTCTATCTTGAAGTTTATGAATTTTGTTTAGTTTGTAGAAGCTTTATTTAAATTTGGTTTCTATTAGCATACTAACATTGCTCATATACAGAAACAACATAAGTTGATGAGTATGGGGATTCTCAAGTCTTAAAAGACTAAGACTTTAGTGGCTAATAAAGGGAATCAAATGAATCAAGGTGGTAAGAATTCCAACAAGAAGCAAAAGTAGTGGAAGGCCAAATCACAAGCTAAGACAGAACAATCTTCCTCCTAAAAAAAAGGCAAGTCTTCTTCCAACAATAAGAAATAATTTCAAGGAGAAAAAAATTTGTGCCTATTGGAGGAAGCCTAATCTTAATGGGTATCATTGCAAGGATAAGAAAATTTATTAATTGACAAACATAATCAAGAAGCACAACATCAATTTTCCAATTCCCTACAAGAAAAAGGGTCCTTAGGTACCACTTGAAAAGGTAAAGGGCAATCATTTATGGAAATTACAACTAATTCAGAGGAATCAATTCTTGATTTAGATGCTACACATCATATGGGTGCTTCAAAGAAATAATTTTCTTCTTTGAAACCATCTAAAGTATCTCATATCTATGTTGGAGATGATACAAAAGTGGAGAATAAAGAAAAAGGGGATGTTGAGATAGTCAATGGAGTGTTCAAAGATGTTCTTCATGTTCCCAACCTTAGCACCAACCTCCTTTCAAACTACCAAATCATTCACTAGATGTGGAAACAAAGTGGAGTTCCTTCTTGATTTAGTTATAAAAAAAAAAACTTAAAGATGATTTCATGGTGGCAATTGGGAAGGCTAATCATGACACAAGGCTTTAATATTTTTCTAAGTCTAGTTCTAATGCCTTGTCAATACACTCAAATTAACAAAGAAAAATTTGGCATGAAATATTTAGACATATCAATTATTGGTATCTTCAACAACTTAACAACAAGGATTGCTGCAATCTGATTGAAACAGATCATTGTATGAAAGATATTGTTGCTACAGAATATGTTCAATCATTATTTTGTCATTGACGTCAAACCTGTTGTTTGCTGGAATGGAAATTTCTTATAAGATCCAAGCACTATCACTTAGTTGATTGATGAAGAATCAATAAGATGTAACAAAAGCACCTAAGGGAAAGGTTGAGTTATGGTTTTGGAATGAAGTGAAAAGATTAGTTAAGACAATGATAAAGTGATGTATTGACAATATACTTGAAGATGAAGAGGTTGGCTACACTTAGAAACTATAGAAGAAGAAGTCATAATAAGACTGTCTGCAAAGCTTGATTAAATTTATCAAAGGGAGCTAAACAAACTAGATGAAGTGCCAAGTAAAGATCAAGTGTTGAGTAAAGATCAAGTGCTGAGTGAAGATCAAGTGCCGAGTAAAGATCAAGTGTCGAGTTGTGTTCATGTGCCGAGCATCAGAAAGTCAACATTGTCGAGCTACTGCATTATTTGAAAAGTCAAAGATTCACCAGATCTGAGCCAACATGGTTGTTATCTAGAATTTTGTGAACTAGATAGAAGATAAGAATGATGAGTTGGTGGCACAGAACACTATGTAAAACATTTTTGGGCGAATAAAATTGGATTCTAGATGAAGTTTCTAGATACAAATAAGATATGGGACAGATACATTGTATCATACCTAATCTTTTGAAAGCCTAAAGTTGGAGAGGGAGAATTGAGCGGGAAAATTATTCTAGATTTCTATTTAAGGAGTCATAAGGTCATGAAGCTAAGAGGTTGGTCAAGTATGAAAGCATGAAGTGCTAAAGAAGGTGCTAAGGAGGAAGAGAGCACAAAAACTTTGTTTCGATAGGTGACCACAGAGATGATTGCATTGGTATGATGAGCAAGAAGACTCAAGAAGATGAAGCTTGAGAGGAAGACAAGCTGTTAGAGCCGTAGTAATTGAAGCCAAGCAAAGGATTGAACTGAAGTATGATCTGAAATCTGCAAGATATGTTGTGAGTTGTATTAGATCAAAAGCCCTTATTGTTACTCTCTAGCAATTGTAACAGTTAGTATAAATCCTATGGACTTAGGTTGGTTTAATAGCCATGTTGTAAATCCCTTAACAAGGTGACATTCCAAGTGAATGTTCCAAAGTCTTTTGACCAGGCTCATTCCTAACAGTATGGTGAAATCCTCTAACAAGGTCACATTTAACAGTGTGTTGTAAGCCTTAAATAGGACATCACTTCAGAAGAGTGAAAATTGAGTAGCATGTTACTGGTGGTTTTTCCCAAATTGGGTTTCCACGTAAATCACTATGTCATGTGTTGATCTTGCATGTTTTATTCTTGCATGTTGATTTGCTGTAACTTGCTAAGATGGTTGTTTTAAGCTTGGATGCATGAATAGATTAATGAGCTCATTATAATTGGTGAAAAAGTATTATTAGAGCATTTAGACCTTGGATAATTAATTCACCCCCCCTCTCATTTATTCTATAACAATTCTAACAATTGGTATCAGAGCCTTGCTGCTGATTTAGTTTAAAGGAACCAGAAGTGGAAAAGATCAATATTCTTAAGAGAGAAGTTCCCAAGCTCAACAAAGAAAACTTTTTTGCATGGAAAAGTTTAATGAAGCTGCATCTTGGATCCATAGGAGATTATGCCCAAAATTCAATTATTACTGAACATGTTAATACAACTAGTACTCTTACTGCAGAAGATTTGAAGAACAAACATGAACATAATTAGACAATGCTGGAGATTGCTTTTGCACTCAACTACACTGAATTCGATGATATCAAAGGATGTAACACTGCATTCAAGATGTGGAAAGCCTTGGCAGATATTTTTGGAGGAGATCAAAATGTCCAAAGAGCAAAAAGAGAAAGCCTGAGAGGAAAGTTTGATGACATGGAAATGGAGGAAAGTGAGAATGCTGCTCAGTATGCCTCTAGAATAAAGGAAGTGGTAAGTGCAATAAGATGTTTGAATGGTCGATTAGATGATGATACTATTAATAGTAAGTTCTTAAGAACCTTGCTCCCTATCTATGCTATTAGAGTATCAGCTATACAAGAGCTAAGATGTGTACTAGGAAACAATCTAAGTTTTGAAGGTATAGTGGGTAGACTTACTGCATTTGAGTTATCTAACTTTGATAATTACAGATCTGAGAATGTTGAATCTGCTTTCAAGACCAAGCTATCACTGAAAGACACTGAATAGGTGAAATTGAAGAAGGGAAGAAAGATGAAATATGTATCCAGTGATAGTAGCACTGATGAGGAAGATGTGGAACAATTGGAAGCATTACTGGCTAGAAGATTTCACAGAGGCAAAGGAAAATTCAAGGGTATGATGCCTATCATTTGTTTCAATTGCAATGAAGTAGGACATATTGCTACAAGGTGTACACAGAAAAAGGAATACAAGGAAGGTAACACGTACAAAAATAGAAGAGAAGATGATAAGAGAGATTACAAAGACAAAGGCGAGAAGTGTTGTATTGCTAAAGAGGATTCCAATGATAATGATGATGAAATTGTTTATGTGGCCATGAAGGACTAGTCTGATGAAGAAGATCCTATAGCACTAGTAACATGTATGAATAAGAATGACAAATGGATCATAGACAGTGGGTGCTCACATCACATGACATGAGACAAAAGTAAGTTTGTTAACTTTACTCAGTATGATGGAAATAGTGTCAGGTTTGGAAATGATGCTCCATGTCAAATCAAAGGAAAAGGCTCCATTAAGCTTACAGAGCAAATTTCATGTGATAATGCATACTATGTTGAAGGACTAAACTTCAATTTGCTGAGTGTCTCATAGTTAAGCAATGTAGGGTGCAAAGTAGAATTTGGAAATAAAACTACAAAAATCTATGATACTGATGGAAAATTGATAGGAAAAGGAGATCAAACAAGAAGTAATCTGTTTTACCTTGATATGGAAAATGCTTCTTGTTTTATTGCAAAATTTGATGATGTGTGGTTATGGAATAGAAGGCTATGTCATGTCAACATTGATAATCTTGTCAATATCAGTAAAATGAAGAAAGTTAGAGGTTTACCTAAACTGAAGAAGCCTGACACCATCATGTGCAAACAATGGCAGCTAGGAAAGATGACTAAGTCAAGTTTCAAGAGTAAAAACTATACATCTAAAGAAGTACTTGAGTTAGTCCATACTGATTTATGTGGTCCAATAGAAGTGCAAAGCTACAAAGGAGATAAATACATAATGTTGTTTGTTGATGACTATTCCAGGATGATGATTGTTATGTTCTTAAAGCAAAAATTTGATTATTTTCAAATTTTTAAGTGGTATGTGGCTAGACTTGAAAAGGAAATAGGAAAGAGTTTGAAATGCCTGAGATCAAACAGAGGTGGAGAATTCACATCAAATGAATTTGAGATATTTTGCAATGACAAAGGAATCAACAGATAAACATCAACTCCTATAACTCCCCCACAGAATGGAATTGCTAAGAGAAGAAATAGATCTGTGATTGATTGTGCTAGAACATTGATGATGGAAAAGACTGTTGCTCTGAAATATTGGAGAGAAGCTGTTCATACACTAAACCGAGTACAAGTCAAGAAAGGTACAAATGCAACACCTTTTGAATTATGGTATGGTCACTCACCCAATGTAAAGCATTTCAAAGTATTTGGTTGCAAATGCTTTATCCTTAAAGATACTAGAAATGGAAAATTTGATGCAAAAAGTGATGAAGGCATATTCCTTGGTTACTCCACTAGAAGTAAAGCATATAAGTGTTTAAATACTAACACTAACAAAATTGTGGAAAGTGCAAATGTAAACTTTGATGAGTAGACAGAAGTCAAAGTTGAAGAACCAAAAAGAATGGATGAATACAGAACCTTTGTGTATTCTTATGAAGGAATGCCTATTAACGAGGATGCTATCAATCAAATTGGGATTCAACAACAAATTTTAGTCTTAGCTGAGTCACAACTAGTGAATGCCGAGCTGCATTCAAAAGCCGAGTTGCAGAATCAAGAAAATGCACATTCTGATTCCGAAGTCAGTACACATGAAAGATATGTAGAACTACTTGACAACAATGTGCATAATGACCCTAAATCTGAAAATTCAAATATGGAAACAAGGACAGAACCAAGATTATCCAAATATGTGAAGAGACATCACCCTGCTGAACAGATAATTGGTGACAAAGATGCAAGACCAATGACAAGGAATAGACTGAGAAATGAATCATGTCTGTTAAGCAAATTTGAACCTAAGACATTGTATGATGCATTGCAAGATGGTGATTGGTATAAAGCTATGGAAGAAGAGATTAACCAAATAAAGAAGAACAAAACTTGGAGTTTAGTTCCAAGACCAACTGACAAGAATGTGATTGGCACCAAGTGGGTATTCAGAAACAAGCTAGATGAGAATGGTGAGATTACTAGAAATAAAGCCAGACTAGTATGTAAAGGTTATGCTCAAGAAGAAGGATTAGACTATGGGGAAACATTTTCCCTTGTTGCTAGAATGGAAGGAGTAAGAACTTTAGTTGCATATGCTGCATATAAAGGTTTTAAAGTTTATCAAATGGATGTAAAGTCTGCTAATCTGAATGGTATATTGAAGGAGGAAGTCTATATTGAACAACCAGAGGTATTTGTTGATCAGAACAACAGGGATATGGTTTTTAAACTACATAAAGCACTCTATGGTTTGAAACAAGCACCCAGAGCATAGTGTGAAAGACTTCACAAATATCTTGTCAAGATAGGATTTGAGAAAACAATTGACAACAATAATCTGTATATCAAGAAAGAGAAAGGTAAAGATGTTTTGATATCTGAGATCTTTGTTGATGATATAATATTTGGAGGAAAAGATGCTCTATGCAAAGATTTTTTTGATCAGATGAAACATGAATTTGAGATGTCAATGTTTGGAGAGATCAAATTTTTTGTTGGATTGCAAGTACATCAATTAAAACATGGTATATTTGTAACCCAAGCAAAATATATCAAGGATATACTCAAAACATTTGGTTTAGATGAATCAAAACTAGTAAGTACACCAATGACAGTAGGACATAAGTTATCTAAGAATGATGATTCAACTGAAGTAAATCAAAAAATGTATAGATCCATGATTGGAAAGCTACAATATGTTGTACACAATAGACCAGATATTGCTTTATCTATTGGAATAGTGGCAAGATTTTTTGCAAACCCAAAAGAAAATTATCTTATGGATGTCAAGAGAATAATGAGATATCTAAAAGGTACAAAAGATTTTGGTTTGTACTACAAGAGGACTGAAAATTTTGATTTAAAGACCTACACTAATGCAGATTAGGGAGGTAACATAGATGATAGAAAAAGCACCAGTGGAGGGGCACTTTTCTTAGGAAAAAGATTAGTCACTTGGACTAGTAAAAAGCAAAGTTGTACATCATAGTCCACAGTAGAAGCTGAGTATGTTGTTGTTGCTATAAATTGTACAAATATTGTGTGGATCGAACATTTATTGAAAGGAATGAAGGAAGAAATAACTGAACCTGTGATACTTTATTGTGATAACACAAGTGCTATCAAAATATCAAAGAACCCTGTGATGCATGCCAAAACAAAGCATATTGCAATCAAGTATCACTATGTAAGAGAATTGGTGGAAGACAAGCAAGTGAAGATGGAATATATCAATACAAAAGAACAAACTGCTGACATCTTCACAAAACCATTACCTAAAGATGCATTTGAATATCTTAGAGGTAAGTTAGGGGTGATACCCCTAACCAAGGCTGCTTAAGTAACATTAAGACAACCCTGCATTAAATAAGTTGATTGATCAGATGATATAAGTTGATGCAGAGGGTACTTACTTTAGGTTTAGCCTAAAGTAATCAGAATACTAACATTCCAAACAAGTCACAAGCAAGATGGTAGAGGGAGATAGTGGAAGTTCTTGTAAATGCTACAGTTGCATGTTAAGATGCTAAAATAATGTGTCTTTGGCATTGTTGTCAAAGAGGGAGAAATAGCAAAAAATGATCAAAGCAAAGAAAGAGGGAGAGAGTAGAAAGAAGAGGAAAATGATCATAGAAAAGAAAGAGGGAGAAATAGCTACAATTGGTCAAATCCCTGAAACAGAGGAATAACAGAAACTGATTAGATCATGAAGTGAAAAGGATAGGAGATATGAAAGGGAGGAGTAGAAGCAAAGAAAGAACTCAAGATGATAGATCTCAGAAGGAGCAGCTTAGGAGATTCAATAAAAAGATAGATCAAAAGGAATAAGAGCAGAGGGAAATACAAAAAGTCAACAAGTTTTCTTTTTGGCATTTGACTTACTATTTTACCCTAGTTAAAATTTTGTTAACTTGGTTGATTAGTCGGTTTTGGTTTGGTTGATCAGTTTGGTTTGCCATTAATGCCAAAGAGGGAGATTGTCATAATCTGATTGAAATAGATCATTGTATGAAATATATTGTTGCTATAGAATATGTTCAATCATTATTTTGTCACTGATGTCAAACCTGCTATTTGCTGGAATGGCAATTGCTTATAAGATCCAAGCACTATCACTTAGTTGATTGATGAAGAATCAATAATATGTAACAACAACACCTAAGGGAAAGGTTGAGTTATGGTTTTGGAATGAATTGCAGAGATTGGTTAAGACAATGATAAAGTGATGTATTGATAATATACTTGAAGACGAAGAGGTTGGCTACACTTAGAAACTGTAGAAGAAGAAGTCGTAATAAGATTGTCCGCAAAGCTTGATTAAATTCATTAGAGGGAGCTGAGAAAACTAGATGAAGTGCTGAGTAAAGATCAAGTGCTGAGTAAAGATCAAGTACTAAGTGAAGATCAAGTGTCGAGTAAAGATCAAGTGCCGAGTAAAGATCAAGTGTCGAGTTGTGTTCATGTGCCGAGCATCAGAAAGTCAAAAGTGCCAAGTTGTTGCATTATTTGAAAAGTTAAAGATTTGCTAGATCTGAGCCTACATGGTTGTTATCTAGAATTTTGTGAACCAGATGGAAGATAAGAATGATGAGCTGGTGGCAAAAAACACTATATAAAATGTTTTGGGCGAATACAACTGGATTCTAGATGAAGTTTCTAGATAAAAACAAGATATGGGATAGATACATTGTATCCTACCTAATATTTTGAAACCCTAAAGTTGGAGAGGGAGAATCAAGTGGGAAAATTATTCCAGATTTCTATTTAAGGAGTCATAAGGTCAAGAAGCTAAGAGGTTGGTCAAGTATGAAAGTATGAAGTGCTGAAGAAGGTGCTAAGGAGGAAGAGAGCACAAAAAATTTGTTTCGATAGCTGACCACAGAGATGATTGCATTAGTATGATGAGCAAGAAGACTCAAGGAGATGAAGCTTGAGAGGAAGACAAGCTGTTAGAGACTTAGTAATTGAAGCCAAGCAAAGAATTGAACTGAAGTATGATCTAAAATCTACAAGATATGTTGTGAGTTGTATTAGATCAAAAGCCCTTATTGTTATTCTCTAGCAATTGTAACAGTTAGTATAAATCCTATGGACTTAGGTTGGTTTAATAGCCATGTTGTAAATCCCTTAATAGGGTGACATTCCAAGTGAATATTCCAAAGTCCTTTGACCAGGCCCATTCCTAACAGTATGGTGAAATCCTCTAACAAGGTCACATTTAACAATGTGTTGTAAGCCTTTAACAGGGCAGGCCCTTAACATGACATCACTTCAGAAGAGTGAAAATTGAGTATCATGTTACTAGTGGTTTTTCCCAAATTGGGTTTCCACGTAAATCACTATGTCATGTGTTGATCTTGCATGTTTTATTCCTGCATGTTGATTTGCTGTAACTTGCTAAGATGGTTGTTTTAAGCTTAGATGCATGAATAGATTAATAGGCTCATTATAATTGGTGAAAAAGTATTACTAGGGCATTTAGACCTTGGATAACTGATTTCCCCCCTCAGTTATTCTAAAACAATTCCAACAAGGATATCGAGGGTCTACCTCAAATCAAGTATTTAAAGCATGTATGGCCAAGTTTTGAAGTGGGAAAGCATCCCAAAGACAATTTTGACAAGGGGAAGTTTTAGAGAGAAATAATTGCTCTTTAATTGGTTCAGGGTGATATAGCTCACTCATTTCTAGTGCCATAATTTGGCAAGGCTCACTATGTACTCACCTTCATTGGTAAATGTTTTATGCTACACTTAGGTTTTCTTTCTTATAAGAGTGAAGTGTCTGATAAAATTATCTCCTCCAAGGATCAAATTAAGAAGAAATTAGGGAAAGCCATCAAGATTCTTTGTACAAATAATAAAAGGGAGAATGGGAACTCAAGGATTATAGACTTTTGTGCACATGAGGTTATTGATCTTCAACATTTAGTTGCATACACTACACAATAGAATGGTGTTGTAGAAAGAAAGAATAGAGCCCTTGTGTTCACATAATACAAAATTCCATATTTTGACAAATACATTACACAATGATGATGCCCAAATTATCAAATTCCACATCTGAAAATGAACCAAGCCAAGATTGATATTAGTGGGAATAGGTCTTTACACCTTGAGAGCTTTGATACCATGGTAGAATTACTTTGATACCACACATTGGTGTAGGGGATTTTAGGTCTTTGTTCCTAAGTTTTGTTGAAAATTAAAAATCCCAATTTTTTAAACTTCTAAGGCCTCATTAAGACTAATATGAACTTTTTAGGTGTAATTTTTATGTAAAGTGCATAATTTTTTCTTTGTTTTCTAGATTTGGTATCAATTTTTAGTGCCTCTAAACTAAAATTATACTTTTAGAATTTGTATTTGTTTTGAAATTATAATGGATAAACCTTAGTTTGGTCCTTTGTATAGTAATCTACGTCTAATATAGCTCTATTGTGGGGTATAATCACTTGTGGTCTCAATTTGTAATATGAACATTGCATCATTGATGTAATATGGGATATGGTAGAAATCTTGGTATAGTAGATTTGACTAGGGATAATTATGAGTCATTGGAAAAAGGAATCATCACAATTTTTAGATGGCTTAATTTCTTCCCTCAACTTTATGGACTCATTCCTAAGCCAAAGACAAAGTGGAAGAAAATAGTTTAGTGGGAAAAAAATGATCAGATTCAAGGAGTGATTGCAATGAGTATCTTTTCATATTTACATCATCCATTTTACTCCAAAATCATTTATTTTACACATAATTTGGACCATTATTTGGAAGCATTTAGAGATCCACATGTTCCTCCATTCCCATATGATCCTATTGCAGATTGCTTCATTCTACATGATGATGTGCACATATAATATTTTGTACGATGAGCAAGGATGATCTAGTGACTCCTATAGATCCTACTTCTCTAGTTGAGATCATACATTCATCTCTTGTTGGTGATTCCAAAGAGTCATTACAAGAGATATCTATTTTCCTTCCCAATTGGGATTCTTATTTTCTAGATATTGGTTCATTATTTGTATAGTCACACATTTAAAATTTGGGAGACACATTTGAGGGGATTTCTATTCTCTTTGATGATATTTTTATCACATTTGGATTTGATGGTTCTTCACCTTCTCTAGAGAACTGTACATTGTTGGAAACTACAATTGGAACAATTGTTATGTTGTCATTGATGTCAAACCTAACTATAAATAAATTTAATAATGGTGTAGAGTGCCATATCATTGATTGATGAAGAGTATTTGAAAAGAGAGATAACTACATAAACTAGTGAAGTTGTTGAGAAAAGAGAAGTATGTTGGAATTACAATGGGCACTTGATCAGTTAGTCTTTGACAAGACAATGTGTTGTTTAATCCTCATATCAAGTGGAGAAGATAGTTGAGTTGGATGATAGAAGAGTAGAGTTAAAACAAGTCAAGAGGCATAGCATTGTCGAGTATCAATTTTACTAGGCTAATGAAGTAGAAGATTAAGGAACTTAAGAGATAGCTAAGCAAAAAGTATTAGCTAAGTGTTAGTTATGGCTGAGAATTATGAAGAAGAAAATGTAGTAGTGATCAAGCATATTGAAGACTGAGTGAGCCATTGTAAGCTGAGTAAGAAAAAATAGTAGAAACTAGATGATCTAGTGATGACTGAGCAGAAGAACATGATAATGACTGAGTGCCAGCAAATAAAGTTTTATGGAAGAATCAAGTTTTGAAGCTGACATAGTTAAATTTTTAGAATTGTCAAAATGCATGGATGGAAAGGATTGATGAATTGGCATATTTAATGCAAGGATTGTGTTTGTTAAGTGATCAAAGGAAAGGATTTAAGATAAGTTCCTATAAGTTACAAGGAAGGAGAATGAAAAAATGATGGACAAATTCAATGAATATGATCAAACCCTACGATCTATGGTGATGATTAAGCAGAAAAAGATTTAAACTACCTATTTAAGAAGGAATAAGGGATGTTTTCTAAGGTTGGTTTGTTGTTGATTGGTGATTTTATGGAGAACTTGTGAAGAATTGAGTAGTAGAGGAAAAGTGAGAAGATTTGTGAAGTGTGATTGCTCGAAGGGTTGCCAAGTAGATCAAAGATGGAGAGTATAATGAACTCCAATCAATGAACTAGAAAATGAGCTGAATGGAGATTTGAGTTTGCAAAGTGAATTGTAATTTAACAGATCAAACCTTTTTGTTACTTTCTAACCATTATGGCAGTCAAAATAATTTAATCAAGGTTGACCTAATAGTCATTTGTAAATCCTTTAATGAAGGTGACATTCTAATGGAATGATCCAAAGTCCTTTAACAAGGCCACTCCTAGAAGGGTCATTAAATCCTTTAATAGGGTCACACCTAAAAATGTATTTTGTAACCTTTAATAGGTTTGGCTCTTAACCGGGCTCACTTTAGAAGAGTGAAATAGTGGTACCATATTACTTGGTGATTTTTCCCAAATTGGGTTTCCATGTTAAATCCTAGTGGCATAATTGTGTGAATGTTATTTTTATGATGCATGTTATTTACTGATGTTTTATTTATGTTAGTCAACATATACTAAATAGAGAATTAAGTGATGAATGAATAAGTTGATTTATAGTAAAAGTTACTATATTGGCCAAGTGAGTTTATGAGATTGAATAAGTTGTTTGAAGTTTTTAAATGTTGAATTGGAACCTCTAGAGTTAAGGATAACTAATTCACCCCTACCCCCCTCTATTATTCTAAATATTCTAAAAATTAGTATCAATCATAGGTTCTTTTAAGGAAAGTAAAGGGACTTAAAGATAAAGATCAAGATGTACAAGAGAGTGGTGCCCAAGTTGAACAAAGAGAACTTCCTGGCATGGAAACACTTGATGAGATTGCATCTATTTGGAGTTGGAGACTCTAAATTATACTACTTAGACAATGGATATATTAAAGTGCCCAAACCCATGATAGTTGAACCAATCAAAGAGAATCAAGAGCATAATCAAATGATGATAGATTTGACATCTTCCCTGAGTTATGTTGAATTTGATGATGTGAAAGAATGCACTATTACAAAGAAAATGTGGGATAAGTTGGCTCAAATCCATGGACATGACAAAAATTTATTGAGGGCTAAAGCAAAGAGTTTGAGAGGCAAGTTTGACGACATGAAAATGAAATAAGGAGAGATTATTGCACAATTTTGTCTGAATCAAAGAGGTTGTGAATCATATTAGAGGATTTGGAGGAGACATATCTGATGAGATTATGATAAGTAAGGTATTAAGGACTTTACTTCCTATCTATGCAATTAGACTAACTTTTATTCAAGAACTAAGATGTACACTTGGTGATGATCTGACCTTGGATAGTCTAATTGGTAGAATCACTACATTTGAATTGTCAAATTTTGATAACTATACACCTTCTATTGTTGAATGTGCTTCCAAGTCTCAACTAACTCTTGATGGACCTAAAAGAAAGAAAAATAGTAAGCATATGGATAGTAATAGTGAATCAGATGATGATCTTGGTGATCTTCAAGCATTATTGGCAATAAGGATACCAAGAGGAAAAGGAAAATATAAAGGTAGACTTCCTATAATCTATTTTACATGTAACAAAGTTGGTCATATTGCTACAAGATGAGAAGGAGGAAAGGAAAGACAAAAAATAAAGAGGAAGAAGAGACAACAGAGACAACCAAGGTAACATAGATTATAAAGGAAAATGTAAGAATTCTTGTTACATTGTTGAAGAAGTTGGTTCTAATAGTGATTCTAATGAAAATAATGATGAAATTGTTTATGTTACAATGAAAGATGAATTTGATGAAGATGAAAAAATTGCTTTAGTTTCATATGTGAATAAGAGTGATAAATGGATAATTGATAGTGGTTGTTCACATCATATGACTGGTGATACAAGTAAGTTTGAAAAACTAGAACATTATAATGGAAGTAGTGCTAAGTTTGGAAATGAAGCACCATGTTATGTGAACTAATTGGAAGTGGACTATGATGCTACTATGAACTGATTGGAAGTGGATATCAAACAAGAGGTAAATTTTTCTATCTAGAGCTATTTGAAGATACATTTTGTTTTGCACAATTTGAGGATATTTGGTTATGGCTTAAGAGGCTATGTCATGTGAACTTTGATAATTTGGTAAGAATTAGTAAGATGAAAAGAGTAAGAGGGTTACCAAGATTAAACAAACCTGATAAGGTGATGTGAAAACAATGTCAAATGGGAAAAATGTCAAAGTCTATTTTCAAGAGAAATACCTATTATTGTGATGTTATTTTGGAGTTGGTTCATACTGATTTATGTGGTCCTATTGGAGTGAAAATTTATTATGGTGACAAGTATTTTATTTTGTTTATTGATGATTTCTCTAGAATGACAATTGTGATGTTTATAAAAGAAAAATTTGATACTTTTCAAATGCTTAAGTGGTATTTGGTTAGAGTTGGAAAGGAAACATGAAAGAGTTTGAAGCCTCGAGATCATACAGAGGTGGTGAGTTCATATTAGATGAGTTCAATATATTCCAGAATGACAAAGGAATTAAGAAAAAAATGAGTGCACCAAGGAATCCACTAGAGAATGGAATAGCTAAAAGAAGGAATAGATCAATCATGGACTGTACTAGAACACTGATTATGGAAAAGAATGTTTCACAAAAGTATTGAAGAGAAGTTGTAAGTATTGCAGTCTCTACTTTAAACAGAGTTCAAGTCAAGAAAGGTATAGACAAAACCCCTTTTGAACTTTGGTATGGCTATGCACCTAATGCCAATTATTTCAAAGTCTTTGGAAGCAAGTGTTATATATTGAAAGATTCAAGGAAAGGAAAACTTGATACAAAAAGTGCTAAAGGTATATTTCTAGGATATTCCACTAAAAGCAAGGCATGCAAATGTTTTAATTCTAACATTAACAAAATTGTGGAAAGTGAAAATGTTAGAGTTGATAAATTTGTAGAAAAGCAAGAAGAGCAAAACAAGAAAGAACCTGACGATTATAGAAACTTTGTATACATCTATGAGGGATAACCTAGCACACTACTTGAACTAGAGAAAGAGGTTGTCAAGGATCAACAACTAGGCACTGTCGAGTGTCAACAAACAAGCTTTGTTGAGTCTCAACATGTTGCCAAGCATCAAGTTTTAGGAGCTGAGTCACACAAAGAAGAGACTGAAAACTAGATAAAGAATGTCAAGTTGCAACCAAAGATATTGAAGGATTTGAGAAATACAAATCCACAAAAACTAAAGAACACTTGCATGCAAGAACCCATCACAAAGAAGAAAAAACAAAGAAGAAGCAAGGGTTTGACTGTAAGAATATGCAAATTATATTATCAGACTGAAAAGAATGAGAGTTATTTACAAAAGATCAATCCTTATAGAAGGAGATCAAAAAACCTAAAAGGGAAACCCTAAGAGGTAATTTACATTTAATAATTACTAATTAATTATTAAATGGAAATACAAGTGCATAAAGTGAAATATTAAGATGGGAGTAAAGGTAGTTTAATAAATAAAATAAAATTAATGCTTTACTCTAATGCCACCCCTTAAGATGAGCAACAATGTAGCTACAAACAATGCATGAAAAAGAAAGGAAAATATAATGCTGGAAGCAAACTCGGGTCCCAACAAAAAGGCCTGATGAGGTACCTAACCACAACCAAATATCTATGAAGCGAAGAAACAGGAAAAACCATGTGGGAAAAATCCTACTCCAAAATTAGGTAGCAAGAAAAGAAGGATGAACTCATCACCAAGAACCCCCAAGGACAACTTCCTTCACCCCAAGCATAGAACACAACTAAAGATAGCATGGAGATGCAAAAGGATTAATGAAGATGTTTGCAACTTGCTCAATAGTGAGAATGTACTCCAAGCTCAAATAGCTATTTTGAATTAGATGCCTAATGAAGTGCATGTGAAGCTCAATTTCCTTGGTCCCCTGATGCTCAATTAGGTTATGAGAAATGTTTATAACACTTTGATTGTGGGACTATCAGGAGGAAATCCAACTCTTTCATCAACTATCAAAGCCATAAAATCTCTTAACTAGCTAGCACAAATGCCTTATAATCTTCCTCTATAGATGATAATGTGTGATCATGTTGCTTCTTTCAAGACCATATGATAGGAACAAAACCAAAAAGAAAAAATAATTTCAGAACTAGACTTGCGATCATCAATATCACCAACCCAATTTGAGTCTATGAAACCAAAAATATGAGGATCCCCTGACATGTAGTGAATGCCATAACATGTAGCACTTATAATGTACCTCTAGATACATTTTGAAGCTTTCCAATGAATCTCATGTGTATCATGTGAGAATCTAGAGACAAGTCCAACCATAAAGGAAATACTAGGATGTGTGTGTGTCAGGTACAACAAACTACTCACAAGTTGTTTGTATAAAGTGGAATCCACTATAGGAGTAGTGCAAGTGGTAGATAAAACAACACCCCATTGAAAAGGTGTGGGATCAGGCTTGCAATCAATCATGTTGAATCTTTGAAGCATATTAAGAACATACTTCTATTGGAGTATGGATATCCCATCTGAATACTGAACAACCTGTAGGCCTAAAAAATAGTGCAGAAGTCCAAGGTTTGTCATCTCAAACTACTCTCTCAAAGCTTATTGAAAACTTTATATCATGGAGGATGAGCTACCTATAATGATGAGATCATCAACATAAATCACAAGTATCAATAAGTCTACCCCATGACACTGAATGTACATTGTAGGATCAGAATGACATTGAGTGAACTATGAAGCAACCAAGAAGGAATCCATCTTCTCATACCAAGCCCTAGGGGCTTGTTTTAGACCATATAAATACCTTTGAAGCCTACATACTAATGAAGAGTCCTACACAAAATTATGAGGCTTCTCCATCTAGATCTCCTCATGAAGTTCTCCATGCAAAAAGACACTCTTCATGTCAACCTGAAAAATTGTTCATCTATATGAAGCTACAAGAGAGAGTACAAGGTGAATAGAATTCATCTTGGAAACAAGAGTAAAGGTCTTAGAGTAATCAATACCCTCAATTTGTGAAAATATTTTGCAATAAGATGCACCTTGTACCTATTAATAGAACTATCTGCAACATACTTGGTATGGTACACCCACCGACACTAAACCAACTTTCTTCCTTTCAGAATATGACAAAGATCCCATTCACAGTTCTTTATCAAAGAAGAGTACTCCTCATCCATATCCCTATCCCACTCTAAGTGTCTTATTGTCTATGAAAAAATCTATATATCATTTGAAATGACATGACTCAATAGTCTAGTACTAGAAGTTTGAGCACGAGTGCAAAAAGAATATGAAGGATCACTTGCCATAGGTCCTATTGCATCAATAGTATCATGAGTCCACTTGGGCACTCATTGAACAACTAGTAGAGGTGGTGAAGTGGGGTCAATATCAAGATCTTTCTCAGATGATGCATAATCCTTTGGAGGAGTAGAGGAAGTACTGTGTAGTAAGGGAGAAGTTGGTGATGGAGGCTCCATTTGAGGATAATGCTCATCAAATTGAACATCTTGCTAAAATAAGATACCTCTAGAATCAGGATCAAACAACTTGTACACCTTCACATTCTCATAGTAGCCAACAAAGATGAGTGGTCAATTTTTCCTCTCCATGGATTTCCACCTAGCATCTGGAATAAATGCCCAAGCCTCATTACCAAAAATACAGAATGTAGAAACATCGAGCTTGACATGAGTCCAAGCCTCCCCAGGAGTTAAATGTTGTAATGCCTTGTGAGGCATTTGATTCTAAATATAATTGGCCTCCTCAAGGAAGTCTAGCATGGAAGGTGGTGTACATTCAACAAGTTTTTCATAAGAAATATATAGATTTTCAGAGCATTTCTTTGTTGTGTGGAATTGTACAGATTAGGAGACCAAATCTAGTTGCATGATTTAATAGGTTTTAGATTCTTGATCATATTTCACTTGATTTAATATTTATTGGTTTAGTCTAAAGAAAGTTACAAAATTTTCATTGCAAGTAGGTTTACAAACCCTTAAATTGAGGGTTTCAAGAAAGATGAGGCCCTAACATACAATTCTATAGTTGTTTTTTCATGGACTTATGGAATTTGTAAGGTTAGGACATCTAATTTTAAGATTCCTAAGTGGTGGATTTTTCTCAGATAGATAAAGGGTCAAATGGACATGCCCTAGGTTGAATATGGCTATGTATTCAGTCAAGGAAGTGTTGATTTCATGGGCAGGACTTGGAATGAGGCCATAGAACTTGGTGAGTGGTCATTCCTTGGTGAAATAAGTTAGGTAAAGCCTTCTATAATAACAAACCATACCTAGGTACCCATCTTTGTTCATTACTAGGTGTTCCATGCTTGATTTGGCTAATTAGGCCTGTGAGGCTTGTGTAGGTTTAGGGGTGCTGGAGTAGGTTGGGAAGTTTGTGTTTGGGGGATTGAAGGTGTTATAAACAATAGTCCACCAAGATAACTAAGAGGGCGAGGGGTGTGAATCAATTATCCAATTAAAATAATTATCAACCTTAATTAATGTTAACCATTCAATCAAAGTAAACAATAACCATACTAAGATGCACATACATAATTACACTAGATTTGTTAACTAGGGATACCCTTGATCAAAGGGAAAACATTAGTGGGAATGATTCCCACAAGATGATGTACTAATATAAATATTCCTTGTTAGAGGATGGACCCTATTAGGAGTCTATTACAACATTTAGTACATATGAGTCCCTGTTAGGAGACTTTGAATCCCTGTTAGGAGATTCCAACCCTATTACAAGTTGTGTCAACCTTGTTTGGAGTTGTGTCAACCCTGTTAGGAGTTTTAGAAGGTAGAAGGACCCACTTTCCAAACAACTTTTGGGGCAAGACCACTAAACTCACAGTCCAATTGATCTCTCAACTATTCCTTACAGAATAATTATTTGTTCTATACTTTAACCTCTTTCCTATGTCCTATCAACTAGACCAATCACTGTTAGACCTTGTAGACCAAGTCACAAACCTTGGATCTAAATATCAAACCTCAAATCTCATAATAAAACCTCGGCAATGAAGTTTTGTTTACCTTCACTCTCCTCTTCTTATCTTCGCATTCTGCTCTTCATGCTTCTTACAATCATTCATTACATTCCATACATGATAAAAGAAAATGTCCTTCATTTATACCAAATCTATAAAATAATTCCATAAGTCAGCTATTATATCTTCTCAATTAATTATTATAGGAATTCATTAAGAACACGTTATACTTAGTGATAATATTGATCTTTCGCCTTGTAACTTGAATAATTTTTTGTATGTGTGACATTATGATGAGTGAGCTTAGCTACATCATCTCTAGAATTTCTTCTTCACATACTTAACTTTCACTTCTTAGAATAATAGTTCTCTACTAAGAGATATAACAAGTTTACCAGAACATGCTTCTGTAAACTGTATCTTAGAACAATCTTCACCAAAAATTGCATAACTTCTTCCAGACTTAAAACTTATGCTTCCGAGGTTAGCTGCATATACCAAACACTTAGTATTATCTCCCTTTAACCTCTCTTAGTGAAAATTCTCAATGATCTATCCATACCAACTTGATCTTTACTGCTATTCTTCTGTCAGATACCATAGAAAATTGCTATGTTGACATCAATGACAAACACAATCATGAATGTAACATATCATCATGATAATGATATAATCATTTTTCAACAATACTCCCCCATAGAAGTATCATCAACATTCATGCTTCTAACATAAGGAACTTTGAAAAGAGTATTTAGAACCGTAGTTTTTTTACCAAGTTCTATGGGAAAAGTCCAAGTTACCGCCCTACAACCAGTAAAAAGGTTACAAGGGAATTAGGCCTCTTAAGAGAAATTTTGCATAGTAGAAGTTGCGGAAGCCAAATAATTGTAGAAGTCTAATCCTTTACTATCCCTTGGAATGTTCTGGGTGTTATTTTGGTCCAAGGAACATATTGGATTCCATTTCCTAGTTTGTTCTCATTTTCCTAGTGTTGATCCCTAGAGTCACTAAGAGGGAAAGTTCTTTGGAAGATTGAAGAGTTGTGTAGAAGTTTTGCTTGGTGATAAACCTTATTGGATAGAGTCATTTTGGGCTCTAGAAGAGTTGATAAGGTAAAGTTATCTTAAGCTGTTGGAGTTTGTGGTCTCACTAGGCTTTTGTTGTGAGTACTCTACATCAAGTGGTATCAGATCCACTTAGAATCTAATTGGGAGAACAAGATGGTAGGAGAGGATATTCCCTTGAGGATAACCAACATTGAGTTGGAAAAGATTGTGAAAGAACAAATGGCCGAGAGTAGGGAAGTCAGAGAGGAAAAAGGGCAATAAAGAGAGAACTTGATAAGTTGAAGGGGCAAGTACAAAGAGGAGAGCATGAGGAGTCTAAAGAAGAAGAGGAAGAAGAGGGAGATAACTTGCCTAATGTGCTTGAAGATCAGAGGATCATGGTAGCAGTCCTCCAAAGGGTAGGAAGAAAAGATAAAGGAGACTTACCCATTTTTGATGGGAAGTTGAACCATAAGCATGCAGGGAATGGTTGAAGGCTCTTGAAAACCATTTTGAAGTTGAGGAGATACTTGCAAATCAGAGGGTGAAAGTGGCAAAAGCCAAGTTGAAAGGTCCAATACTAAGTTGGTGGAACTTCCTTCAAAACGAAAGGGTAGAGGAAGAGAAGTAGCCCATTTCCATATGGAAGAGAATGATGGAAACAATCACGAAGAGGTTTGTACCTGAGGATTATGAAGTGATGCTCCATAAGAGGCTACATAATATTAAGTAGAAGGATATGGATGTAAGTACCTACACTCAACAATTTCATACCTTGACTCTTAGGTCTATATTGTATGAGAATGAAAAAAAAAAACTTGTAAGGTACATTAATGGGGCTTAAGTATAATATTTAGGATGAGTTAAATTTGGTGTTAGTGGAATCAATCCATAAGTGTTATCAACTTGCCCTATGGATTGAGGAAAAGCAAAAGAGGAAAGGTGAACAAAACAATAGAGGAGGAAGAGAAACTCTTTTAGAGGAAGAGGTAGATTCTTTGGAAGAGGAAACTATTTGAGAAGAGAAGGCGAGGCTAGAAAAGAGTTCCTTTAGGTGAAGAAGACCTAGTGCTAGAGGTAGATCTGGAGGAAGAGGAACAAGTGTGTTCACTGGAAGGTGTTTCTTTTGTAATCAAGTTGGATATCAGTCCTTTAGGTGTCCAAAAAAGATATGTGCAACCAATCAAGGTGAAAGGAGAATTTAGTTACTTCAAGATGAAGATTGCCAAAGTAAAACTTCATTCCATATTGTTGCATCTTCTTCAAAACATGCAAGCCCAAAGATAGGAGAAAGCTTGATGTTCAATAGGTCACTCTTGGTACCACTCAACCAAGAACCTCCTCAAAGAAAGTCTATCTTCAAGACAACCTACAAGGGGAAAGGAAAGGTATGTAAAGTCATTGTTGATTCAAGCTCTACTGCAAATATAGCTTTTACTAAAATGGTTAATAAACTAGGTTTAAAAAGAATCCCACATCCAAATCCGTATAAGATTTCTTGGCTGAGTAAGGAGCAATAGACCTTAGTAAACAAGCAATGTTGTGTTGAGCTTCAGATTGGAGATTATAGGGATAAATTCACGTGTGAAATAGTGGATATGGATGCTTGTCATCTTCTACTTGGCAAGCCATGGCAATATGACACAAATGCCCAACATGAAAGGAAGACCAATGTGTATATCTTGACCAAAGATGGGGAAACCTACACCATGACACCATTGGTAGGAGAGCCTAAGGACAAGAATATGCCTAGTACTGTCATGTTAGTAGGTGAAAAATAATTCTTGAAGGGACTAAAAAAAGATAAGATACCATGTTTTTTTGTTGTAGTGAAACCTAAAAAAAATATACCTAGGAAGGAGAAGCAAACACAAGAGGCCTTGAGGAAAGTAGGCCCAAGGAAGTTGTGGACCTATTAGATCAATATAAAGGGATAGTTGTTGATGAAATATATGCCTTGCCATCTAAAAGGGAGATAATTCATTGTATAGACCTTATTCTTGGCTTTGCACTACCCAACAAGGATACCTACAAACTGACTCCAAAGGCAAAATGCTAAAGTAGCAAGGAAAATACAAGGATTATTAGAGAAAGGTTTCATAAGGAAGAGTATTAGCCCTTGTGCTATTCCAAAAGTACTATCTCCTAAGAAGGAAAGTACCTGGAGACTATGTACAGACTCTAGAGCCATCAACATGATAACTATTAGATATAGGTTTCCAATGCCTAGAATGGAGGATCTCATAGATTGCTTGGGAAATGCAAGATATTACTCCAAGATTGATTTCAAGAGTGGTTACCACCAAATCATAATTAGAGAGGGGGATGAGTGGAAAACTACCTTCAAGACCAATGAGGGATTGTTTGAATGGGTTGTGATGCCTTTTGGCCTTTCCAATGCTCTAAGCACCTTTATGAGATTGATGAATGAAGTCCTTAATCCTTTAATGAATGTTTTTATTGTTGTGTATCTAGTTGATATCTTGATTTTTAGCAAGAATAAGAATGAACATCTAACACATCTTGATATGGTCCTAAAGAGGCTACATGAGGAGTAGTTGAAGATCAATTTGGAAAAATGTGTGTTTTTGTAGGAAGAGCCTGTGTTTCTTGGGTTTGTCATCTCCAAAGACAATCTAAAGATGGATCCTTCTAAGTTTGAAGCCATATTGAATTGGCCTACTCCAAAGTTTGTTGGTGAGGTAAAGAGTTTCCATGGCCTTGCTAGCTTTTATAGATTTTTTTAAAGGGATTTTAGTGGGATAAGTACACCTATGATTGATACTATCAAGGGGGGAAGGAAATGTCAATATGTGTGGACTAAAAATGTAGATCAGTCATTTGAATACTTGAAAACAAGGTTAACACAACAACCTATCTTGGTTTTACCTGATTTTAGCAAGATTTTTACTATTGAGTGTGATGCAAGTAAGAGAGAAATTGGTGGTGTCTTGAGTCAAGAAGGAAAGCTTGTGGCCTTTTTCACTGAGAAACTTAATGAAGAAAGATAAAAATAGTCTACTTATGATCTAGAACTATATACTTTTGGTGTGAGCACTCAGCATCACACCTTATCTAAACAAGACCACAAACCCTTTGAACGAAGAAGTCATTGCATAACATATTTCCATGCGTGATAGTTATGTGGTTTTAGAATTACTAGACAAGAAGAGGTCTTGACCATTGTTTTAAGAAAGTATTTTGAATTTTTCTAATATATTGATATTGAAATGGAAAATAATAATTAAACACCCCCCACAATGCAAATAACTGAACCCCATCTTGCAAAAGAAATGCATATACAAGAATAGAGAAAAAAGACTTTAGTTAAGTATCACAAATACCTGGTAAAAAATACTGGTGAATTGATAGAGAATCTAGAAAGTGCTCAAGAAGATCTTTCTGTCACTTCTTTTGGATAGAAAAATGGAGCTATAATGAGCAAGTTATGCCCCCAAAAGATAGAAGGCATCATCTGACTTTAAATGAAAAAATAGGTACTAAACTGGAAAAGAAAATCCAAAAAATACCTTCATCATCATGTAAGTCTTTGACTAAGATTTCTAACACTTCTTTCAAATTCAAAAATACCTTAGTATGCTCAAGTTAGAGTGAAAAAATCAACAAGGCTTCTATAGCAAAGAAAATTTTGCAAACCTCTCTTGAAAATTGAAAAAGGGCTAAAAGTTAAGCCCTTGGCCCCCCATAGGACCAGCTGGAGGTGGCCCGATGATGGTGCTCAAGCAGAGCACTTTGGTAGAAGTGGTGCGACAGTTGGTGGCAAGCAGGGCTGTAATGAAGAGATCTAGCATAGGCCACTCCTCATCTATGGTGACCGCATGTGGTGAAGTTGATCGCTAGTGGTGGCCATTGCGGTTAGAATAAATATGATAGTGGCCATTGCAGTTAGGATAACCATGGTGGTGTTTAAGACCATTTAATTTAATTTTTTTTTTAAATTGCACATATGTGCCTCGTAATGCATGCTAGAGGTTGTACAACCGTAGTATGCAAATTTTTTTTCTCCCTAATCGATAAATTTTGTTTGGAAATAGGGGTTTTGACATCTTCTGAATCCATCCATGAGGTTTGTTTGGCCTCAAAGTGCTCCAAAATTTAAAGACCCCCTATTTTCACAAAAAAAAACCTAAAAAAGCCAAATTTGTTTTGTCAAACTCTTGTTCCTCTTTTTCTCCAAATAAGAACAAGCTACAATAGGTCAGACTTTGATACCATGAAGGATTTGAGCAATAAAAATCCATAAAACTTGAAGAACACATGCATGAAAGAACTTATCATAGAGAAGAAAAGACAAAGAAGAGGCAAGGGTTTGGCTCTAAGAATATGCAAATTATATTATTAGACTGAAAAGAATGAGAGATATTTACAAAGATCAATCCTTATAGAAGGAGATCAAAAAACCTAAAAGGGAAACCCTAAGAGGTAAATGACATTTAATAATTACTAATTAATTAGTAAATGAAAATGTAGGTACATAAAGTGAAATTTTAAGAAGGGAGAAAAGGTAATTTAATAAATTAAATTAAATTAATACTTTATTCTAACATATACTTGAAGAAGATGAACAAGATGGATCAAGTGAAATTCCACAAGAAGACAGATGATTTGAACTTGTCTTAGAAAAATATGTAAGAAGACACCATACACCAGACCAAATCATATGAGACAAAAATTCAGGAATCATGACAAGAAACAAGTTGAAATATGATGCACGTTGATTGTGTGAAGTTGAACCTAGATTAGTTAAAGATGTTTTGGCGAATGACACTTGGATCAAGGAAATGGATGAAGATATTGATGAGATAGAGAAAAAAAAGACACAGACATTGGTACCCAGGCCAAAGGAAAATAATGTTATTGGAACTAAGCAGCTATTCAGAAACAATTTGAATCAGAAAGGTGAAGTCACAAGGAATAGACAAAGATTAGTTTGTAAGGGATATGCACAAGAGGAAGTAATTGACTGTGGAGAAATATTTTCTCCAGTTGCAAGGTTAGGAGTAAGAACTTTTCTTGCATATGATGGTTACAAAATATTCAAGGCTATTGCCAACTTTCAATTTTTCCCTTGTGAGTTGTAGTGGTTAGAATTTGCTAAGATTCTATTCAAGATTGTATGTCAAAGCAACCTTTAGGTGACTTAATTCTCATCAAATCCCCAAGGTTCTCACTTTGACTTCTTTTTTGGATATCCTTGCTTTTCCTTTTCCTATCCTTCCATGCAAGTTTCTTGTCATTCGGGGTCTAGGTGATTTAGGTTTGGATGGGATGTGTTTTAAGTATCTTCCTGATGAGAAGTATTTCTTATTCTTGTAACTGCTGAATTGCACTAGCATTCTCTTTTCCTTTGGAATCTGAACAATCAGGTTGGTTTCATCCTTTACAAAGTTCATCAAGCATGTAACCAAGGAACAAAGTCACAATGGTATAAACAAGTTGTACACTTGATTGTCTCATAATGGAAAGATCCAAGGAAGTGCAAGTCGAAGCCCATAAGGTCTTGAATCAAGTTTTAGAGGTAAAATCCATTTCCATGAAGAAAGATGGGTATGCGGGTTTCCAGCTGCTCACTAATGGAAATGAAAGAATTTTGTTCTATTTTTGAAGCTAGTATGATTTGTGTCTAATTCCAAGTCTTTATGCATAAATGAAACCTAGGCATGATGCTAAAAGAACTATTTTGAGCTTGTAATAAAGGATCCATGCTTGAAATCTCACCTCAAAGCCATTTGATCAAGATCAAAGGGAAAATGCTATAATGTTTTCTCTCTCTCTAGAAATGCTTCTTTCAGAAGGGGTTTTCCATCCTTAGGAAATATAAAAGGCCACATTTCCAAAGACTTTAAAAATAAAAAGCTAAGTGACTTTGATATGCAAATATTCTTTGGAGATGCCTAAAAGATGCTTCTAGAAGATTTAATGAAAGAGGTGCAAACCTGAAATAAAGCAAATCTAGTATTGAGTGCTTAGGGTGGAAAATGAGAAAATGAAGTGCTCAAGGTGTTGAAAGATCATTCCTCACATTGTAATTCCAAATCAAATGAAAACCAGGCTCACAAAAAAGTAGATCTTCTCTCTTGATCCTGAAGTAAACAAGGTACTTTCCATTAAACTAAAAACCCTTGCTTTGGTAAAGGGCTTTTCATGATACAACTCCACTTTAAGTGAAGTAATATGGATTTTAGATTTATGAATCTTTATGTGAATGGAAAGAAAATGTTTTAAATAACCATTGATTATGAAATTTATTATAAATCATGTCATTATGATTGTTGTTTGAACTTAATTACATTCATGTGGTGACAACATTTAGATTTTTGCATCTATTTAATTTGAATTACCTCTAGTTTGTTTCTTCGTTATTTTAAACGACTATTTATCGAGAGTCACATCCTTTGAAATCATAGCAAATGATAATCAAAGTAGAAGGTTGTGATAAATTTATAGGCCTGGAAAGTGAGTTAAAGCATTTAACTGATACATCATTCAAGTTTTATAACTTGAGTGATCTTCATAGAAGGCTTAAATCTTAGCCCATCGACCTGATTACCTAGAAGTTGAAAGAGAGTAGATTGGTGGAAGTTGCCAGATTTCCCATGCTCAATGTGAAGAAAACCTTGAGGAGGGAGGATATGAAGAGGACCTAGTTCCAAATGTGTCACTCAAAGAAGAGAAAGATGTCAAAAGTTATTTTTGGGACCAATTTAAAAAGGGAGGTTGTTGATATCTTAGCATTACTACTTAGATTAAAAGGAAAGGAGGAAATTATGGAGTTCATTGAGAACCACTTCTTGGTGCAAGCCATTTGTGCTAAAGGTTTGTAGATCGACTGGGCAAAAATAATTTATGATGAGCTTGCCTCATGGTTGAATTCTGCACGGGGATTCAATTTTTTTTACATGTCTTCATACTTAATCTATGCCTTGGCTATGTACCACCTATGGTCAAGTCTTCCTAGAACTGAAGACTATAATCAAAATACAAAGGTATATGAATTCTACCCACAACTTTAGTTGTAGAGTGTGAGTGCTAATTATGGGCCTCTAAATCCACACACACTTCAACATGATCTTTACATGTTAGAAACATCCCAAAATGAACATGGATTGTCCATTTGGTATGACTGAACAAAGTGATATGTTGCCTTCTAACTAGATGGGTTTTGCTATTCACTCTAAGGATTGAGAGATCGACAACCAGACCAAACTAGTAAGAAGGATTTTAAAGAATGTAAATGCTATCTAATCTATGTTTTTTTTTATGTTTTTCAAATGCAAATATATAAAGATTAATCTAAATGGAATTTAAATTAATCTAAGAACAATAGAAAGTAATAACTAGATGAATGCATTTTAGTCTAATGATGAGCATACAAAAGCAAGATCAAATTCGAATACAAGGCACTTGAGTAATAAAATTAGCATTAATTTGATACATTTCATGTGCATCCTTCCAAACTGAGAGGTTGAAGGTTTCTTATGTAGAATCCAAGAATTTGATCAACGATCAAGATCAATTTGAGTGTATGGTCCTAATTGAAGATAAGATTGAGTCCTCCATTTTTTATGGAGTTGAATAAGAGGAAATAGGATATAACAATGATCCATTCAAATATGTGCTCATAATTAGATTTTCTAATTAATTAATTAATTAATTAGTTTCAACAATTATGAGGACATATTTGAATGAATCAATATTATTAATTCCTTTTTTTTTTATGTCAGATGAAATAGGAAAATGATATTGATCCATTTAAACATGTGGTCATAATTAGATATTCTAATTAAATAAATAATTAGTTTCAATAAGCATGACATATATTTAATTAAACCAAAGTATTCTAATTCTGTCTTTATGTGTATTAGCTAAAGGGGTTGATTTAATTTAATTAAAGTACTTAGGACTTAAAATTAAATTAATTAAATTAATAGATTAATTTAACCAATTCAATTAATATTTAGGAATTAAGTAAAGTTAGTAATTAATATAGATTAATGATTTTTTGCATTTGACACTTAGGTCAAGTAGAGATTATCAATATTAGAATTGCCTAGTATAATAGGACTTTAAGTAATATTGATAAATTGAAATTGGTTCAAAATACCAATGTGCCAATTTAGGTGTATTACATTTGCCCCTCTTTGAATGAATGTGTGAGCAAGATGTTGATTCAAAGAAATCAGAAGTCTAAAATATAAACCAAGAGTTGAGATTGGTTGCAAGATTGATGACACAGAAACCAATTGATAATATTTTTAAGGTTATCTCTAGAACGAAGCTTAACCTTAAGGAATCCAAATAGAACACCTAGCTACCAACATGAAAGAACAAAGATTATCAAACTTCATATAATTGTTCCCAGAATGAGATTCAATTCTTAGGAGTCAAGGTTAGATTGCCCTGATACCTGTCCATTAGAAGATGACAAGCTTAATCATGATTCATAGGATTATCTGTAGAATGAGGCTTAATCCTCACGAGTATAGGTTAGATTGCCTTGATACTTGTACATTAAATAGTGATTGAAAGCAAGAGTTTAAAATTATCTCTAGAATGGAGCCTAATCCTCTAGAGTCTAGATAGAACACCTGGATATTGGTCCATAAAAAGCTAACAAGACTTAATCATGAGTCGTAGAATTATCCTCAAAATGAGGCTTAATCCTTAGGAGTCAGGGTTAGAATGTCCCAATACCTATCCATCGAACTATGACAAAGACTGTAAAAAGATTAATTAGTTAAATAACATATGCTAGTAGATAGGGGAACAAAGATGCCCCGAGTGATGAGATGCCCCTAGCGAATAGGACATTATATTTAGATTTGAAGCCATATTTGAAAGATTCAAAGATATTCAATGATGTAATCATCATCCCGCCCCCTTAGGAGCAAAGTCAAAAGATGACACATTAGAATGAAGTAGATTTGAAGAAATTTGAAGGTTTGGTTAACCATGATTGACCAAGGTTGACTACAGTTGACTAGAGTTAACTTTTCCAAAAAAAGGAAAATGTTGAAGTAATGTGTGAATTGAAAATATTCTCAAACTCACAAAGTATAAGTAAATGGGACTGCATAAGTGTTCAATCACGTGTTAGGAATAAACCACAGACATAAATAACAATTACATGCCATATAAATAATATTAGAAAATAATAGATCACACAGAGAAGAACACAAGAAACCAAGGTTTAACATGGTTCACCCAATCCCTGGGCTACGTCCACCAAACAACAAGTCTGATATTATTATGATCCAGTGATTACAACCTGATTACAATCTATAATCCCTTACAGTTGCAAGAATCAATTTTGCATCACCTACTATTAAATAATCCCTAACCCTAAGCCCTTTTATACAAGTATTAAACTACTTTAGGGTTATAATTAATAATTAAATTTCAGCCCAAAATCTCGATAAAATAGGGCCAAATTTTTTTCAGCCCCAAAGAATTTATGAAGTATGTACAATAATTTCCTTATCAGTCACCACAATCTAACAATCTCCCACTTGGGAACTGATTAGGCTCTATACTAAACAACAATCTCCCACTTGGAGACTGATCTTGTAGCAATACCGCTACCACATGGGGCTCCCATTGGATCAAACCACCTTGGACTTTACTATTCATTGATTTCTATTTAGTCTAGAAGACTAATCTAAGCTGAAGAGGAATGCAACTTCTCCCTTGTCACTACCTTGGTAAACATATCCAATAGATTTTCATCTATATGTATCTTGTCTAGCTTTAATTGTCCGTCCTCCAAAATGGACCAAATGAAATGGTACCGCAACTGAATGTGTTTTGTCTTTGAATGTAGAGCTAAATTCTTAGCAAGATGAATGGCACTTTGGCTATCTATAAAAAAATAATTATCCCTTTGAGGGTATCCGAATTCTTCCAAGAAGAATTAAACCCATATCATCTACTTGGATGTCTCTGTAGCAACAACATACTCTGCCACTGTAGTGGATAGAGCATTAATCTTCTGTAACCTAGAAACCCAGATGATGGCTACCCCACCAATAATAAAGACATAACTTGTAGTACTCCACCTGGTATCAATATCCCTTGCCAAATCTGAGTCAACATAACCCTATAAATTAGTAGTAGAGCCCCCAAAGTGTAAACACTTATTGGATGTTCCTCTCAAATATCTAAGAATCCACTTGATTGCATTCCAATGCTCAAGTCCTAGATGACTCATATACCTACTAACAACTCCCTCTGCATGTACAATATCTAGCCTAGTACATACCATAACATACATCAAGCTTCTTATAGCTAAAGCATAGGGTACCTTGGACATCTTATCCTCCTCTTCTTGTCTTGGGACACATCTCCTTAGTCAACTTCAAATGACCAGGTAAAGGTGTGCTGACAACTTTAGTATTCTACATAGATAAATGTTGCAACACCTTCTCAACATAATCAACTTGAGATAGCATCAATTTCTTGTTCTTCCTATCTCTGCAAATCTTCATACCAAGGATTTGTTTTGTTGCCCCCAAATCCTTCATAGCAAATGCATGTGCTAACTGACATTTCAACCCCTTAATCTAATCCATGTTAGACCTAGCTATAAGCATATCATCAACATATAAACATAAAATAATGTAGCTATCAGCATCCAACCTCTTAAAATAAACTCAATGATCTGAATGACACCTATTATATCCATGCTTATGCATAAAACTGTCAAATTTCAAATACTATTACCAAGGTGCTTGCTTCAATTCATATAAACTTTTCTTCAATTTGCACACTAAGTTCTCCTTACCCTTGATTGAAAAATCCCCATGGCTAAGCCATATATACCTCTTCATCCAAATCACCATGAAGGAAGGCTGTTTTAACATCAAGCTTCTCTAAATGCTAATCTTTAGTAGCCACAAGACTTAAAATAATACAGATAGAAGTCATCTAAACAACATGAGAAAATATCTCATCAAAATCAATGCCCCTTTTCTGTGCAAATCCTTTCACAACTAACATAGCTTTAATCTTTTCATACCTCCTTCCTCTTCTTTTAACGTATAAAACCACTTATTCAATAAAGCTCTTTTACCTGCAGTCAACTTGCACAAATCACATGTCTTATTCTTCAACAAAGAGTCCATTTCATCTTTCATTGTAGATTCCCACTGAATCTTAGTATCCACCTACACAACTTCATCATAACATTCAGGTTCACTAGCATCAGTAAGTAAAATAGAATACAAAGAGGGAGAAAATCTTTCTAGAGGTCTAATTTGCCTTGTTGATTGTCTAACATTCACTGGTGTGTGTGGTATTGTTTTTTGCAGTTGTTGCACATCATGAGGAGTGGTCGCAACATCATGTTTTGGAGTATTATCCAATAGTATATAATCATCTTCTTTCTTCTCATGTTGCTGCAACATATCTTTGTACAACACTTTCTCATTGAATATGACATCCCTGCTTCTTACAATTTTATGATTTTCAAAATCCCAAAGCTTATAACCAAATTCATTCATGCCATATCCAATAAATACACATTTCTTTGACTTAGCTTCCAGCTTGGTTTTATTTTCAAAATCTATACGAGCAAAAGCTGCACAATCGACAGTTCTGAGAAAAGAATAACTCACCTTCTTACCAGTCCATGCTTCTTCTAGAATACCACAACTCAAAGGAGTAGAGGGACCTCTATTTATCAAATATACAATAGTATTAATAGCCTCTACCCACATGTGTAAGGGCAACCCAACATGCAACCTCATGCTCCTTGCATGCTCCATTATAGTCCTGTTCACGTGTTCAGCCATTTCATTTTCCTGTGGAGTCCTTGGAACAATTTTCTGTGTACAAATACCATTAGTGGAGCAATAATCTTCAAATTCATGACTGCAATACTCACCACCATTATCAGATCTGAGACATTTTAATTTCTTACCTGTCTCATTTTCAACCAAGCATTTCTATTTCTTAAAAGTTTGAAATACATCAGATTTCTGTCTAAGGAAATAAACCCCTACTTTTCTAGTTGTGTCATCAATGAATGTAACATAATAATGAGAGCCACTAAGGGAAGATACCTGAGCTAGTCCCCATACATCGGTATGCACAAGCTCTAATTTCTCCTTTTTATTTTCCTTCCCAATCTTTACAAAACTCACTCTCTTTTGTTTTCCATACACACAACTTCCATAGAAATCCATATTAATACATTTTAGACCTGGTAAAAATTTCTTTGAATGAAATACTTTCATACCTTTCTCACTCATGTGCCCATGTCTATTGTGCCACAATGTTGTATCATAATTTACAACAACTATTTGTTCTCCCTACTAAACTACAACAATTGTTCCTAAACATTCATTTTTCTCTAAAATAATTAAAGTAGAAGGAACAATATGACCTGTACAAAGATATAAGGTGCCTACTTTCAAACCTTTTTCTACTACATGGGAACCTTTTGTAACTTTCCAATTTTTATCATTAAAAGTAACTACACAACCCTCATCACCGAGTTGCCTTGTTGAAATTAAATTCCTACTCAGCCTTGAAACACGTCTTACCTCATGTAGTAGCCAATGATTCACATTCTACAACTTAATCTTAACTTTTCCCTTTCCAACAATTTAACAGGGTTCATTATCCCCCAAATAAACAAGCCCAAAATCCCCTTGGACATAATCAATGAAATGACCTCTATGAGGTGTAGCATGAAATGAAGCACTAGAATCTAAAACCCATGAATCATCAAAACTTTCTAAAGATAGAAGCAAAGCATCCTCTTCAAATTTGTTACTTACCACATTTGCCTCCTTGTCTCCATCTAGTTTATCTCCTTCATTTTCCTTTTGATTCCAATAATCTTTCTTTTTATGCCCTAGTTTCCCACAGTACCAATAGTCATTCGGTCCTCTTGATTGAGACCTTCTCCCCTTTGACTTTCCTCTTGATTTCCCATAATTTTTGAAATTACTTCCTCTCTCAGTCATTCTACCTCAACTTTGTGTGTTCAAAGCACTTCTAGATGTAGATCTACTTGAGGTTTTCCTATGAGTTTCCTCACTCAAAATAACACGAATCACATCATCATATTTTAGGTTACTAGATCCAAAAACAGATTTACTCAAGCCATTACCAAGCCATTCCAGCTTTTAGGCAAAGAACACAAAATCAAGAGAGCCCTAATTTCTTCATCAAAATTGATACCCATAGAAGATAACTGACTAGTAATAGTATTGAACTCATTTAAATTATTTGCAATAGACCCACTTGTTAGTGTAGTTTTTTATTTTTTCTATTTTGATAGGTTTTTCCTACACTTTTAATAATCTCGCTTAGGTTAATAAAGCATGTCTTATTAGGTGAATGGTTGTGAGGTGTCACCTTCCTACATGTGAGCATCCATTAGCTATCTTGGGAAGATACTTTGATATCTTTAGTCCAATAGATGGTTGCTCCTCATTGGTTGGTGTTGCCACCTCCTCCCTCTTCCTAGCCTATATAAGTATGCTACCTGGCTTGTATTTGTATCTCTTATTTTTGCATCCTCTTAATGTTATTTTGCTTTCAGCATTTGCATTACTCTCTTGGAGACTAACTCTATGATGCTATTTGGATTTTGTATCATTGGCATTCATAGTTTAGATATTTACTCTTTGCACTAGTTTTCTGGGTTATTAATCTTTTCAGATTCTAACATGGTATTAGAGCTTTTCTATGTGCAAGAGTAGATTTTAGTTTCCTTATTTGAGAGATTCGAAGGGGGCTAATAAACTTTATTGTAGTTTTTTGAAAAATGAAGTATGCTCTTCTCTTGCATCTTTGGATGATCCTGAGAATCAAAAAAGTTTTGACAAAAATGATTTTTCTCTGGGGTTTCAATCTCAAATCTGACAACCAACTTGCATATTTGGAGTTTTCAACCAGTATTGCAAGTTCCAACATGCCATTGATGGACTTAGAAAGCTGATCGAGAATTTACATGTCATATTTTGGTTGTTGGGGTCAGTTTTTGATTTTTGGAGCCATTTTTTACTGTTAAAGGCATTTCATTTACACTATAGAAACATCTTCTATGCATCAGCAAGGAAAACTCTTTCTGGGTTTTGTTTGCAGCGCCGAAAAACCATCTGGGTATCTTTTATATTTTGCATGCAAGCTGTATATTTTGCAGAATTGAGCATGCAAAGCTACATCCATACCCCTCTCCATTGGCAGTCGCAGATTTGAACGCAGTTTTCAAATGTCTCGTTCTTGCTCATACAGACTTCGATTTTGATGATTCTTGTTATGAACTTGGCTATTTTTTTGTGCTATATCCACTAGTGGAGTTGGTTTTTGATTTTCATGCATGAATTCTTCAGAAATTGCAGATTCTCAGCCGTGATTGTGCATAGTTCTCGTTTTGGAAACTTCGGAGGATCATAACTTTCTCATACGACCTCGTATCGAGGTGATTCTTTTTTTGAAAGTGCATGATTTTTCGAGTAGATTGCATTGGTGCTATTTTTTTCTTTGATTATCATGCCCAAGTTTCACTTTTAGCATATGCTCTTCATTAGGGTTTGTAATGCATTGAAATCAAGACCACTAAGTATTTCTTTCTCGTGGTAGTTGTAAACGCACTAAAATAAAGTGCCAAATCATATTTCTTTGGGGGGGGGGGGTTCTTTGATTGAGTAAAAAGTGGGGGGCATTGTCGTGGCTGGGTTCTCTTCTTTTTAGCATTTCTTCTCTACATTTCTTCATCATGGATCAAACAAATATGCCCATCCTAACTCCATATAATTACTTTGAGTGGAAATCACACATGACAATTCACTTAAGGAAAGCTGGATTAAATAGGATAACTATGGGACTTGAAACTGAACCTGCTAAAGATGAAGATAAGCCTAAGTGGTTTAACAAATGTGATGAGGCATTTGGAACATTGTGTTTGTCTGTTTCTCCTGACTTGCTATTTCAAATTGAGTCTTTGGATACACCAAATGAAGTATGGACAAAGCTAGAAACACTATTTGGCACACAAGATTTAATGAGGGGTCATATGTTGGAAAATGAATTAATTAGTTTGAGTCCAGGAAATTTCAACACAATCCAAGATTTATTCACCAAATTAAAATCAGTAAGGCTGTAGTTAAAACAATGTGGAATTGAAAAGAAAGATGAACAACTGATTCTTAGCATTCTCTCTAAGCTAAGTTCAAAATATTCTGTGTTTGTCTCTACCTTCTATGCTACTAAAGGTGCACTTGGTACTCAATTCACCATGCCATCTTTAGATGATTTTGCTATCAATCTCACTCGAGAATAGGACAAGCTAATCCAAATGGGCACTCTTAAGTCCTCTAAGTCACATGCCTTGGCTGCCAACCAAGGCACAAAAGAACAACAAGGACAAAGTGGTAACAATAATAGTAAGGATAAGAAACAAAAGAATAGCGAGGAGAGGAAGGATCAGATATTGATTTCTTCAAAAGCAACTATTGATACACCATCTTCCAAGGGCGATAAGCCTAAGAAAGAAAAGGTCAAATGTGCCTATTGTGAAAGACCTGGTCATGATGAACATAAATGTTTGCAAAAAAAACTTGATCACTTGACATACATTCTTGAGAAGAATAATATCAGTGTTCCTGAGTCTATCAAACAAAGTTCTAATGAAGGGTCTAACAAGGAAAAAGAAAACAGCAAGGGGAAAGGAAAGGGCAAGGCCCTTTTTGCAATTTCTTCCTCACCATCCACTTGGGTTCTTGATTCAGGTGCTTCACACCACATGGCTTCATCTAAGGAAGAACTTGCATTCTTGGAGTCGTGTACTATGCCTTCTATTTTGATGGGTGATAACACTCTTGTTAAGGTGTGTGGGAGAAGCTCTGTTGATGTGGGGGATGGTACATTCCATGATGTTCCTTATGTACCCTCATTGTCAACTAATCTCCTATCGGTACACCAGATCACTCACACAGGTTTAGGCAAGCGGGTTGAGTTCACTCCTGATTCAGTAGAGATACGTGAGTTGCACAATGATTCTACAGTTGCAGTTGGGAGAATAGATCATTAGTCATGACTCTATATGTTTTCTCACTTTGTTCCTGATCCTCCTTTGACTGTTTTGCTCACTCACTTTAATGATGTGAGCAGATTATGGCATGAGCGGTTTGGCCATCTTAACTTTCACTACTTGCATCAGCTTAACCAGTAGAGCATGGTCATAGGGTTGCCTTCTACTTTGACATTGGAGTCACTTGGAATACATGATAGATCTTCTAATGGGTCAGATTCACTTGAGCAGTCTTCTACCTCCACTTCTAATGTAGAGAGTGATTCAGAGGACTCACCTCCTTCCTCTCCTAGTCATCATTCACAGGTTGATGATTCTCCTCTAGATTCTCCATCTTCTGGTCCACTTTGGGCTAGACAGACCTTGCAGTTTGCAGGTGATTGGGTTGGGGATCCATCAGACACCAAGCAGACTCGCTTATAATTCCAAGATGCTCTACATATCTTCATTGCTACTGCCTCAAATCCACAGTCCTTTCATGAGGCTTCTGGTATTTTTGAGTGGGATACAACTATGCAGGAAGAGTATAGTTCCTTGATGAGGAACCACACTTGGAATCTTGTCCCTTTTCCTAAGGGAAGAAAACTTGTTCGATGTAAGTGGATCAACCAGAAAAAATTTGCAAGCTTTGTTGGAGGTGCGGGATGCTTCATCTTTTGGGGGGGCCTCTTCCTCTCACTTGGAGTCCTAATTTTCTTTTGGAAATCTCTTTTCTCTCTCTTTTGGGGGAATTTTATGTACATGGGTACCTCATCAGGCTTGACTTGCCGGGACCCATTTCTACATCCACCTAAGCTTCGCTTATGGGGGGGTGTTAGTGTAGTTTTTTATTTTTCCTATTTTGATAGGTTTTTCCTACACTTTTAATAATCTCGCTTAGGTTAATAAAGAATGTCTTATTAGGTGAATGGTTGTGAGGTGTCACCTTCCTACATGTGAGCATCCATTAGCTATCTTGGGAAGATACTTTGCTATCTTTAGTCCAATAGATGGTTGCTCCTCATTGGTTGGTGTTGCCACCTCCTCCCTCTTCCTAGCCTATATAAGTATGCTACCTGGCTTGTATTTGTATCTCTTGTTTTTGCATCCTCTTAATGTTATTTTGCTTCCAGCATTTGCATTACTCTCTTGGAGACTAACTCTATGATGCTATTTGGATTTTGTATCATTTGCATTCATAGTTTAGATATTTACTCTTTGCACTCTAACTCTATGATGCTATTTGGATTTTGTATCATTTGCATTCATAGTTTAGATATTTACTCTTTGCACTAGTTTTCTGGGTTATTAATCTTTTCAGATTCTAACACCACCTTCCACCATTTTTATATTAAATAAATGCTTCATGAGAAGAACACAAGACATCGAGATTTAATGTGGTTCACCCAATCCCTAGGCTACGTCCACCAAACAAGAAGTTTGATATTATTATGATCCAGTGATTATAACCTGACTATAATTTGTAATCCCTTACAACTCAATATCACCTCAAGAACCAATTTTGCATCACCTACTATCACATAATCCCTAGCCCTAATCCCTTTTATACAAGTATTTTACCACTTTAGGGTTATAATTAATAATTACATATTGGTCCAAAATTTTGATAAAATAAGGCCCAAATTTTTTTTGGCCCCAATGAATTTATGAAGTATGTAGAGTACTTTCCTGATCAGTCACCACAATCTAACATCGCGTCAGTCCCAAAATTGAAAGTGTATTTTTGAGCTATTTAAGTGTGTCAAATTTTAAATTTGATCTCAAAAATGAGTTCAGAGAAGCCAAATTAGCTAACGGGGTAATCTTCATGTCAATTAGAGCACTTTGAAAATTTAGGTATAAACCTATATAAGGATCCACAAGGTCATTTTCAAATCATTTGTGCATTTGTCTTTTGTGAGGAAAAGAGCTCTGAGGCAAAAAATGGTGATCCTAGTGCAGAGTCATTGTTTCTAGCATTCTCGGCAACACAATTGACCAGCAAACTATGGACCTCCAGTGTGTAGTCAAAAATCCTTCCTTGCATTAAATTTTTAATGCATTTTGGTATTTTTTTACATATTCTTTATGTGTTTTGAGTTACTCATGTTGGTGTCCTTGCATGAGAACCTAATTTTTCACATGATTTGCCAAGGAAACTCACGTGAGGAAGTGCCACTAAGCCACTTTTTGCATAGGGTGTTGGCTTTCCTCACACAAGAGGTACCCATCTCTTGCGAGAGAGACCCTAAATTTGTTTGTTCGTTCGCTTGTTTCTGAATGTTTTCTTGCATGACATCATTTTCTCACATGGTCTAGTGGATTTCCTCACATGAGAAAGGCATTTATTTTTACGAGAATCTACATCCTTGCGTGGGAATGTGAAAGCTCACACAAGATTTTGGTGTTGTTTGCATGAGCATTCTATCCAAAATGTGATTTTTTAGCAGTCACATCACATCATCATCAGTCTTTGTTACATGTGTGCAATATGTTTTAGTGCATTAAGAGTAGTATAATTTTTCAGACGGCAGATATTGATCAAGCTATGTTGTTTGCATGTTTGCAGGTTGTGTTTCTAGCCATTTTTTTCAGATCACATTATTCAACCACAAGTGCATTGATTAGGCAACTAGACGCTGTAGAGTTGGCACATATTAGCACTCTTGGTTTATCACGTTTATGTGATTATCCCTAATCTATGGGTGAATCAAGGATTGTAAATAATAGTTGTTGTGTGTTTCTATTTAGAGACAAAAATATCCACTTTTCACTAGGAGAGATGACCATCACTCTAGAGGATATGTACAAGATACTCTAGATCCCATCTCATGAACCTCGAATAGAGTATGACATTCAACTGAGACCTAGTGCATTGGCACTGAGGTCCATCTTACAACACAAGATCATTATGGGTAGAGCCATTCCCTAGGAGGAGTTGATTCAGCTCTATGGTGATACACATAGATTGGCAGTGGTACTTGGAGTGTTCCTGAGTTGCTTTTTGATGCCTGACAGAGGGTAGGATGGATTAAAGTGTGGTTGGGGATGAATTTTACAAAGGATGTTGGAGCAACCAACACATTTCAGATGGGGTTAGTGTATGCTAGCCCACATGTATCATGAGATGCATGAGGTTGTGTATAAGGAGAAGAAGAGCATGACAATAGGTGTTTATGTTTTACAGGTTTGGGCATGGGAGCACTTGCCAATCACTAGATCCATTTATGAGGATACGAGACAACCTAAGGAGCCTTACATTTGTAGGTACGAAGGCTAGATGACCCAAAATATTCAGGGTAAGACTGAGATGTGGAGATCATAGCTAGATGACTTGGTGGTAGTGATATTGCAACCATGGAGAGAGACAAAGGCATGGGATGATGTGCGATTGGAGCTCAGATACATGTTTTCCCCTTGGACACTAATTGGTTGCTTGATCTAGGTGATTGAGAGATTTCCACTGACATGTATGTGGTAACAGTATGGCAAGCCATAACATATCTTGTGGGAGTATTGCACCTATGCCCACTTCACTAAGGAGGTGAAGAAGGGGTCATCAATTAGACTAGACCTTGGGAGGTCTATTATTGATGTGCACTCCATTATCATGATGTACTGGGATTATATGTCTACAGTTGCAGATGGGGGGGGGGGGGGGGTGATCTTTACATATAGGGAGCAATTTGTTAGTCATCCCTTTCCTTAGTTTACAAACCTAGTGCAGATGGCAGTGCCGATACAACTAGTGCAAGGACTACAACATGAGATACCTAGGCAGTGTACATCACAGGTGTAGATCCCTCCATATTAGATGAGAGTGGATCTAGGTGCTGGTGGGAGTGGGACTAGGCATAGATGTGCTCAGGATGAGATGGGGAGTTTAGGTGCTATTGGCAAAGAGATGCAAATGCAGTGTGTAAATGACCAACCTCCACAATAACTAGATTAGGATATGGGCGATGAGGAGATATAAGACTAGCCTGCTCCAGAGCCACATAGTAGAGAGCCTCAAGAACAAACCCAAGATGCTCTAAGGAAATCTAGAGAGAGAGTGAGGATGTCATAGTGACAACTAGGTGAGCCAAAAATTTAGGTCGTAGTTTGAGATATGTGGTTTGCGGATCGAGATTGGGAGATTTGTGAGCTTTGTGAGCAACTGGAGTAGTAGGGAGATGAGGTTCAATTATAGGGTTCCAAGGCAGCCTATTACTATGTTGAGTATATGGCAACAGTGCCTAATGCAACATAGTAAATGCCTAGAATTTTTGAGAATACTTGAGCATCATATGGTGGATATCAGCGAGTGAGAGCAAATGCTCCTCCTCCTCCACCTGGGGATGAGGGAGAAGGAAATAATTAGCTTTCTCTCTTCTATCTTACATTCTGTGGATGTATTTTGGATGTCTCAGCATCATTTTGTATCATTATGAGATCGCTAATTCTTGAGTAGCACACATTTTTGTATTGATATGCACTTGACTCCATTGGTGAGATTTATATATATGAGATCTTTTGATTTGAGTACCTTTGCATGTGTCATACTTTTGTCATTTCTAGATTTTCATACATGAGATGTTAGTGATATGATTGTGATGAATGCAACTTGATATGATGTATGAATGTAGTGTAGATGAGATGAATATGAAAATATGTATATGAAATAGAAAATGTGAATGAACTAAAATCTCATGCAGGTTTCAAGTTTTTTGTTAATGACAGGTATCTTGTGAAAGTCAAAAGGATAGATCAAGGAGCTGAACGCTTGTGTAGTCAAGAATAAACATGATACCTTGTAGAAACCAATAACCTCGCATGTTGAAAGATACAAGTAAAGTAGTAATTGAAATGTACTCTTATGTAAGTGGAGTATGAAATGCAACCTTATGCTAGACATATCCCTAGGTCTAGTCATTGAACTCATAAAATTATCATCATCGATTGTTTAGTTAGACCCACAAATGTCATACAATTCACACTAACATTGCAATCATAAGAATATGAATATGACATGTGTATTAGTTTTATCAGGATTAAATGCAAGCATTAAGGCACAAGAAGCCATAATGACTAGAAAATTTATCCTTTTTAATGTAACAAGCAAACATAAGCATCAAAACATAAACACTAGGATGAACTTAATGTTTCTTGTGTGAAAAGACACTAGACACACTAGAGATCCTTCTTATGATAAGTATTTAGTAATATTCTATTTGTAATGGCCCTAGCATTCGTAACCTGAGATAGAAATGTGTTAAGTATACTCGCAATGTCCCATACATTCACTTAGCAAGGCTAGTATTAGTATTTACTGTAGCATAGAGAATTCACTCAAATAGCAAGGAGAAGATCCAACCTCACTAAATTATCCATATAAAATGAATTGAGGTACACATGACCATCCAATGTGAGATAGAAGCTCTTATAGTGGACACACCTTTTATATGCATTCTTCATATCATTGGAATTAAACCAACAAGTAGAAAGAAAAGAAAACATCATGCCCCCAGTCCTCACTTTTCTAGTCAAAATAGACATCCTCAAGTTGCTCAAATGGAAATGATAAAGAAAAAGAAAAAAAACAAAGGAAAAGTTTAGCTTAAATCAAATAGTGTCAATGTTTCCATTTCATTGTCAGTGTTATAGGATTGATGTCAAGTGTTGATATTCAAAACATGTGTAAGAAATCTCTTCAGTAGGAGGATGACAGTTGACAAAGTCAGTTAGGACAACTAGTGACTAGCGTTAGAGAAATATTTTTTGAAAAGAATCTCAATAATAAAGTAAGAAACAATAGATAGATGTAGTTAGAACAACTAGTGACTGATGCAAAAGAGATCTTCTATGACACTATAGGGTGTTGCTCTTGAGACTATGACTATATTCAATCCATGGATGCATGAGTGAAAGCAATAAACTAAAGAAGGAAAGCAACTGTACAAGAGCCATAATATGCGCCACAAGATGTAGCATTTGAAACAAGAGGCACCTGTTTACTAGGTTTTCACCTTCCTGGTAGAGATTCTATATTTGCTACTATGATGCATGTTTGCTAGGTTTTCATTAATGACACTTTTCTTGTTTTTAATTTTTTTTGTATTTTTGAAATTTTCCAATTTTTTTTTTTTTTTTTGTATTTTTCCAATTTTTTTGTATTTTTGTATTTTTGAATTTTTGAAATTTTTGGTATTACCAAGGTTCCTATTTCTAGGTGTCTACTAGGATAATAGATTTTTTAATTATATTTAAGTATGCACAAAGAGCTTTTTGAAAGCATGTCAACTATTGAATCACTTCAGATGAAGGGTGTTGATCGACTCTTTGAGCAATTCTCCCTTGTTGAAAGTTGATAAGCACCAGATCCAATCACTATAGTAACTATGTATGGACCATGCCAGTTAGGCTCAAACTTACCTTTTTGTATCATTTGTTGTTGATTCTTAGGGTTTTCCCTTAGGACAAGGTCACCCACTTGGAAGTCACATGGTTTGACTTTCTTGTTGTAGCTTTTAGACATAAGCTTTTGATAAGCTCAGAGGTGATCACATGCCACTTGTCGACGTTCATTTAGCAATTCTAGTTCTTCAAGCTGAGATATTCTATAATCATCATTATTAATGAGGCCTTTCATAGAGATTCTCAAAGTAGGAATCTTGACCTCAATAGGAAACACAACATCCACTCCCTATACCAAAGCAAAGGGTGTTGTTCCCATTGGAGTTCTGATGCTAGTTCTATAAGCCCATAAAGCTAGATTAATCTAAAGGTGCTAGTCCCTTCCAGATTTATTGACTACACAATGTAAGATCTTAAGGATAGCCTTGTTGGATTCTTTCACTTGTCCATTACCCTAGGGGTAATAAATAGAAGACCAATGCTGCTTGATTTTAAACTTTGAGCACAACTCTTTGGTATCCTTGTTTTTAAATTGTCCCCCATTGTCAGTAATGATGGAGGATAGTACATCATACCTGCATATGATGTAAGTAAGAATGAACAGAGCTTCCATTTTTCCATCAGTCTTAGAAAGAGGGACTACTTCCACCCATTTGGTGAAGTAGTCTATAGTTGTGATAATGAACTTGTGTCCATTTGAAGAAGACAGATGAATCTGACCCACTAGATCAAAGGCCCATTGTTGAAATAGCCAAAGTGTGATAAATGGAATTAGCTCCTTGGCTAGAACATGAATCATTTTTCCATGGAGTTGGCATTTTTTGTAGGATTTGGTGTATTTAATTGCCCCTTGCTCCATATTTGGCCAATAGTAACTAGCTCTAATAAGTTTACAAGCTAGTGTCAAGCCATTAGAGTGAGATCCACAAATGCCTTCATGTACATCAATTAATGCATGTTTTGACTCAGCAGGTTCTAGACACCTAAGGAGTGTTCTGTCAAGACCTCTCCTAAACAAGTTGTCAGAAATAATGACTTAGTGTGAATATCTAAAATTATTTGGTCACATAGGTAAGAATAGATATGATGGTAGAAAGATGAATGGTTTCCTATGATAGAATAGACCATCTAGTATTTAGGTAAATTATAAGCAGGGTAGGGTAACGTCTCCACCAGGAATTCATGTCAAAAATCATTCTCAAGCATTTGTAGCATGGAAGTGAGAGTAGCCATTGCATCAATCACCTTGTTATTTGTCGAGGAACTTGCTAAAAAGTGATATGAGAAAAGTATTTTTTAAATCATCAACCATTCATTTATAAGGTGTCAACTTCTCTTCCTTTTTCTGATAAACATCATTGACCTGATTGATTACTAGCTGTAAATCACCAAAGATATTCAATTCATCTACTCTCCATTCAACTAGAATATTCATGCTATTGATTAAAACTTCCTATTCTAGAATATTATTTGTATAAGGAAATAAAATCTTGTATGCCTTCAACAATGAATATTTATGTGGTGTTACGAATAAAATCCCAACACTAGATCATTGTTGTGTGAAGGAACTATCAAATAACATCACCCAAGTTTGATGTGTTAGCATTAAAATAGATTCATCAGGGAATTCAATATTTAGTGGTAGAAGACTTTGCATTGGTGCTTTTTCTAGTTGATCAAAAATTCCCTATCCCTTCATAGCCTTTCTTTCAACATATGTAATATCAACATCACTTAGTAGCATGACCCATTTAGCTAACCTTCTTGTTAAAGTTTCCTTGCTAAGTAAATACTTCAATGGATCAATTTTGGCAACTAGTCACGTAGTGTGAGCAAAGTTGCCTTGCTAAGTAAATACTTCAATGGATCAATTTTGGCAACTAGTCACGTAGTGTGAGAAAGCATGTAGTTCTTCAACTTTTGAGAAGAAAAGATGACCACCAAGCAAGATTTTTCAATAATGCTATAATTCTTTCATAAGAAATCAATGTGCGATTGAGGTAATAGATAACTCTTTCCTTGTTGTCATTGTCCTCCTAAGCTAGCAAGATACTGAGAGATGACTTTGTTGTTGAGATATACCAAATGAGAGGCTTCCCATAAATAGGAGGCATCAAGATTGGTGGATTAACAAGATATTGTTTTATTTGTGTTAAACTCTAATCACAATCTTTGTTCTAGTCATATTTTACACCTTTATTCAGAGTCTTAGTAAAAGGTTGTGACCTATCTGCCAACTATAAAATGAATCTATGAATGGATTGAATTCTTCCTTATAACCCCCTCATTTGACTAATATTATAGGGTGGAGGCATTTCTATTATTGCTTGAACTTTTTCTGGATCCACCTCTATTCCTTTTGCAGATACAATATAGCCAAGTAACTTCTTGGATGTGACACCAAATGCACATTTCTTGGGATTTAATCGGAGACTAATTTTTCCCATACGATCTAGAATTGGTCCCAAATTTTGAAGATGAGTGTTTCCCTATGCACTCTTGATCAAGGTATCATTGACATAATCCTCCATCATTTTATATATCATATCATGGAAGATTGTTGTAACTTCCCTTAGATAGATAGCACCAACATTTTTTAGACGAAATGGCATCACATTTCAACAGAAGATACCCCATGCACAAGTGAAAGCATTTTTCTCTTGGTCCTCTGGTGCAATTTTAATTTGATTATAACTAGAAAAACCATCCATGAGTGAGTACATTTCATGCCTACTGCCATATCCACTATCATATCAATATTGGGTAGTGGAAAGTTATCCTTTGGACATGTTAAGTTTAGATCTCAAAAATCTGTCCAAAGTCAGATAAACTTATCATGTTTAGAGACTAGAATAATGTTTGAGATCCATTCAACATAATCGATAGCATAGATGAAACCAGATTTTAAAAGCTTTTCTAGTTTAAATTTAACAAGTAGTGCTACATGAGGATGCATCTTCTTGGAGCTTCTATTTGACAAGTTTTACTCTTGGTGCAATAAATAAATGATGCATTATGAGGTTAGGATCTAAGCTTGACATATCTAAGTAAGTCCATGCAAAATTAAATTTTTTTTTCTCAAAATAAGGCAACAAATTGCTCTTTTTCTTCTGTAGATAAAGATTGTGTAATGTGTATCATAAGAGGATGTTCTGTTGTTTCCAAGTTGATTGGTTGGGTTGGCTCTATCAACACTGATGATCTCTCCTAAAAATGACTTGGAAGCACATCAAATATCTCATCCTTAGGTGCTTCATAGAGGTTTTCACCTTTGGATACATCTTTTGATATTTCCACAATGTGTTTTTCACCATCAGACCATCTATTTCTTTTTCTTTTAATTGTGTGACACTTGTTTCAACATTGAAATGTTGAGGTAGTTTTTCCCCTTTTTGAGCAGGTTTGAGAAAATATTTTTCTTTCTCATCATGGAGAAAGATCTCCATCATTTTTAAAAAGTTTTTATCCTTACAACATTTCTCTATGTCTTCTAGGGGTATCTCTTTAGTATCCCCATACTCATTCATGTAGTTGTAAGGTTCTTTCATCCTTCCATTTCTTTGGTAGTCTTGTTAGTATTGTCTCCTACCATTTTCTCCCATTTCTTGATCTTAATCAACCATTTTAGGAGTATAGAAGGTTTCAATATGTGTCATTTGTATAGGTCTTGGAACAAGAATTTAGCTATTTCATTTAAAGATGTAGGTGTTTTGTCAATATCTAGATGTTCTTGATATAATGAATTCCTTGTTTATTGCAAGTTTATGGAAAATAATCTTCAAGCACTAGGTGGTCTAATGGGTGAAAGAGATCATGAGAACCCTTCATTGAATTTAGACTGTATGCAAACCTAGGAGTGACCTTTGCTGCAATTTGTACCTCTATTTACATCCCAAAATGAACATGGGATTGTCCATTCGGTATGACTCAAAAAAGTGACATGTTGTCTTTTAACTAGATGGGGTTTTGCTATTCACTCTCAGAATCAAAAGATTAACAACCAGACCAAACTAGTACGAAGGATTTGAAAGCATGCAAATGCAATCCAATCTATGTCTTTAATACTTTTCAAATGCAAAGATACAAATAATAATCTAGATGAATTTGAAATCAATCTAAGAACAATGGAAAGTAAGAACTAGATGAAGGCATTTTAAATCTAAATTATGAGCATATGAAAACAAGAGAAAATTTGAATGCAGGGTACTTGAGTAATCAAATTAGCATTAATTTGATACTTTTCATGTGCATCCTTCCAAAATGAGAGGTTGAAGGTTTCTTATATAGAATCCAAGAATTTATGTTTGGTCCTAATTGAAGATAAGATTGAGTCCTCCATTTTTGATGGAGTTGAATGAGAGTAAATAGGAGATAACAATGATCCATTCAAATATATGCTCATAATTAGATTTTCTAATAAATAAATAAATAAATTAGTTTCAACAATTATGAGGACATATTTGAATTAATCAATATTATTAATTCCTTTTTCATGTGAGATGAAGTAGGAAAGGATATTCATCCATTCAAACATGTGGTCATAATGTTGGAATATTCAAAATGGGAAGAGTACTTTTTTTTGGGGGGGGGGGGGTGTGGGTGAATCAGAAGTACCACACTTTTAACCTTTTCTAATCCTTTAAATCAAATAACTAAAAATAAGATGCATGCATGTAAACATATTAAGTAAACATAAAGCAAACACATGCACATAACACACATAACACCAAATTTGGTAACCTAGAAACCCTCCAGGAATAAGAAGGTAAAATTGGGGTGGGGATGATACCCACAAAAATTACTGTAGCAATAATTGTTTGAACACTTGTGATGGTCTTCCCTATGAAAGGCCTACCCTGTTAAAGGCTTTACACTGTATCAATAGTGACCTGGTTAGAGGATTTACAAACACTTTACATGAAGTGTTTGTGTTGCATAAAAATGTAACAAGGGAATAAACACTACACAACTAATGCCTATTCCTACATGTTCATGCACACCTCAAATATGAAAGACAACATGTAAATAAGGATAACATGAAATCTAAATAAATTAGTCGACTCAAAATAACACTAATGCAAACCTCACAAAATCACCAAGTGGTTGATGATTCTATGTTGTGGGATGTGGTTGCTCACAAATCCTACAAGATAACAATGGGCTAGATAGTAGATAGGGAAATGAGGAGAGAGCTCTCTTTTTATAGGAAAATGAACGGTTGAGATTCAATGCAAGATGAAGGGCTAGTATCTCTCAGGATCAATGAGGTGTCCATGAGGTGGAGGCCAAGTGGACTCCATGTGAATTATGATTTTTGATCATTCAAAGGGGGAAAGATGCTCACACATGTGTGAGCAACCTTTGGTGTGATGGGTCAATGACAGGTGTAAGAGGTGTGGAAGATCAAGGTTTCCTCACACATGTGTGAGACACATTTGAGAGTGACGGGTCAATGACATGTGTAAGAGGTGTGAGAAGCATGGCTTCTCACACATGTGTGAGACACCTTGATTCACATGTGAAGGGGGACAAAGTTGTAAGTGCATAAGAGTCACGTCACATGTGACTAGGGTTTGCTAATCCTTTGATTAGGATTGTGCAAATGGTTAATAATGCGATTAGATGAGAAACTAGGATTAATTAGTGGATAAGTGGATTGATCGAAGTTAGAAGGATGGGTTAGGTTAGGAAAGTGAGGTTAGGTGAGGGTTAAAGTTAGGAGCCATGTGCTCAAATAGAATTAAATTTATTATTTAATTCCAAGTGGGATTAGAAGGGGTTAATTAAGTAAATGAAGTTCTTTACTTAATTAAAGTGAATGGGTTAGAATGCAAGTGGAACGAGAGGAAGGTTAGGATTTAAATAAACCTTATTTTATTTAAATCAAGGAAAGTTGAATGTAATTAAATAAATGTAAATTTATTTAATTAAAGATAGGGTAAGGCTATAATTAAATAAATAATAAATATATATTTAATTAGTCAAGAAATGGGTATTTGGACAATTTTAGGTGTCTACAGTGTCACCCTATTAAAGGATTTACAATAGGCTGTTAAACCCACCTAATACAATAGGATTTTTAATCACCTTCTCCAAATGTTCTCACACCTAGCTATTAAGCTAACCTATCAATGTAGGATTTTCAACATCTAATATAATGGCAAGAAAGTATTAGAAACCTTTGACCTAATTGCTTACAATCTTCAATTTTTGATTTCAGGCACTTGATTTGCTCCTTTTGATCTTGGTCCTCTGAGATCTGATATCTGATTGTGTCCCTTGTCCCTTATACTATTATGATCAACTGGATATGTAATTGCTGCTTTTTTCCTCTAGTTCTTTCACACTTCACACTGAATTTCACTATAATTTCCCCATATACTGTTCTCTTCCACACATGTAATGGGGTTTTTTTCCTCCTTTTAAAGATTGTGAAGACTTAGGGTTATGTATGGATCTAGGATCCATATTGAATCTTAAGTTCGTGCTTATTCCTTGAACTTTTCTTATTGGTTGCATGCCTTCTCCATTTTTCTGATTAGTTGCATGCTGATCGCATAGGGAATGCAAAGATTCAATTTTATCCTCGTTCCCCTTCAAAATCCTTCAATGTCGGCTCCAAAAATGGTTTATATCTGAGTTTGTGAGGGCACAAACCCATATGCTGATTGTGTATTACTAGGCACATGCTAGACTACTGGTGCTTGACAAATGTTTGATCCTGGATTACTCGACACCTATTATATTTTGTCTTTCTCGACACATGTATACTTCTTACTTGCTCGGCATCAACTATGACTTGAAACCTATATATCACTTGGCACTTTTATAATGCTCGACACCTAAATTCAATCAACACCTGTTAGAAATCTGACTCAGCATACATAGTGCACTCAACTTCAATATAAAAAGTGGTTAAGTGTGTTGACACTTAAATTTCAAAACTATTCTAAGACCAACAATCTCCCCCTTTGACATGAGTGTCAAAAACACTTAACTAAACATCACTAATCTATCCTTATGAGTGCCTTATCCACAAAATTTCAAAACTTGTTCAAAGTACCTTGTTACTCCCCCTGAGTTGATTGTGTCTTGACATTCTTGAAACCAAAATCTTGTGCTGATGTGTTTGATACTCTTTGTCTTTTGCCCTATTCCTATATTCTATACCAATGTTTTGTATCTCCCCCTCTTTGTCTTATCTCCCCCTTTTGGCTATCTACAAACTTTCCTTTGTATTCTCAAAATAAATGAAAGAATGTAATCAAAATTTATGGTATTCTCCCCCTTAGATATATCTTCCTAACTGTTATTGCTCCCCCTTTCCTTATTATCATTTCTCCCCCTTTTTGACACTTATGTCAAAGGGTTTTAAGGAGTAATACCATACTTAGCCAAAAAGTTACTATTTACCTCCATTATTATTTTCAGAGCTACATCCCAATTCTCCAAAGCAATGTCAAGGGACTTGTGCTGGATGTTAGTCTCTACAGCAAGGTGTACAAGTCCATCAAGTGTAGAAAGTTTTGGATCTTTCTTTAAAATAGTTTTTGCATAGACTTGTTCCTTGTGGAGGGCTTCTAAATGTGGGGTGATAGAGGATTGAATTTGCATCAATTTAGCCTTTATATTGGCTTCCACTACTGTGAGTACAACTAACTCCCTTTGAGTGTGAAGTGATTGTGCAAAATGCTTCTCACTTTGAGCTAGATCCTTTGGTAGTTGCATGCTAGAAATCTTCAAATTTCTTTCCAAGCTCATTATTCTCTAACTTGTTTCATGTGTGAAGTTGGAAAAATCACACAATTTTCTGTACAATGAGAAAATGTTCTCAAGTACAACTTTGACCTTGTCTATTTTTTTGGCCAATTAAACTTGTTCAAGTGCTATACCACTTGATATCTTCTCATTTACTTTCCCCTGAAATTTTCTCTTAGACTAGTCCATGAGTTTAATATTAGTATCCTAGTCTTCATTGGTCACTTGGTCAACTATATCTGATAGTTGCTCTATTATTGGCTTTGCTCCATCAGGTGAGTACAAGTTGAAGGCATCCATAAAGATGTCCTTAATCTCATGTAATGCTTGCTTGTGTTTGAACTCTTTCTTGTGTATCTCCTGCCTCATCCTTCTGTCTAATGCATTTTTCATTTCATTGATTTGTGCCATTTTGATGGTCTTGGAAGCATAGGAATGTATTACAATATCTTCATCTAATTCAGGGTCTCCATAGTGAAGTATCTTGGCCACTCTGGTTGAGCTTGAGCTTGGAGTTGAGATTTGCAAAGGTGTGACTTCAGTCTTAGCTTGTGAAGGGTCTTTGTAGGAGTGCCAGTTTTGGTAATTCTACCAATGTTTGAATGTCAACCTGCTCCTTTTCTTTTGAGGTATCCTCCTTCTCATCTGACTTTCCTTCCACTGCAATCAACTTTTGCAATGAATCTCCTATTGCTAGAGGTGGTAGAAGCATCAAAATTTTAGTGCTAGTAGCTTTATAGGTGAAAGGTGGTTCTTGTGGTTTCACCTTTTCTCTTTGTGGTGCTACTACTGCCTTCTATAATTCATCAACACTCACCAATATAGGGCTTGTGAATAACTGTGCCTGTAGAGTGGATTGGTGAAGGATCTTGGAGAGATCCTTTGCAGTTAGGGAATTAATGTTTTGAGCTGATTTATTAGGAACATTCTCAATAGTTATTGTATCTGTAGGTGTGATGGTTATATGAGGAGGGCTAAGAGGTGGCATTTGTGTGTCTTGTACACTCTATTCCTCTTATTGCTACTATTTAGCTGTTGCCATATCTTCTTTTTGTGTTCCTTCCTCCTCACCTTTTTCTTTATCCTCCTCCTCTTTCTTCTCTTCCTCCTCTTTCTTCTTTCCTTCATCTACTCTAGCTATTGCTTCCTCTTGCTTCTCTTCCTCTCCTTTGTTCTCTTCTATCTTCTTTTCCTCTATCTTGTCATCAGTTATCTTATAAATTGTTTTCCACAATTGTGTGGATTTATTTACTACATCCTCAATCTTGTTTTAAAGGATGCTGAAGGATCTATACTTAGGTGCAAATTTGGAACCATGTTTCTTATTAGCCTTTTTTATTTGGCCTTTTGTCATATCAGGCTTTACTTGAGCCAAGGTAGATTCTTTGATCTCCCTTTCCATTTTTAGACAGTAATGCCATTTATTTTCAACTATCTCATATAGTTCCTTGGGTATGGTATTGTCAAGTTCTAGAGGTGTGTTTTTGAATTTTGCCATCATGGAATACACAAATTCCTCTACTTTATTTTTCTCTTCCCTACTAAGATTATTAAAATCAAGAGTCTTTAAATCATTTAAATTTGCATTCTTAATCTTTTCACAAAGTTTATTAATTACAGATTTTGGAGGATGACTTACCACTCTAAATTGGCTGTGGTCCTCTGATTTTGTTCTCTCTTCATCATCTATATCTAGATATGTCACATACTTTCTTCTCTTCTTTGGCTCTTTAGTAGGCTGTTCACTAGCCTTCTTCTTCTCTTTTGATTGTTCCTTGGCCTTTTGTGTGGAGGCCCTTGTTATAGCCCTTGTTGCTAGTGCTGGCTTGGCTTGAGCTGGCTTTGTGACCTTCCTGGGTTTGGGCTGAGCTGGAGGCTTTGTTTATGCCTTTCTCTTCTTTTTCTTGGTAGGTGTAGGTGCTTCCTTGGCTTCTTCTTCCTTGGCACCTTCCTCCTTGTCTTCTCCTAAACCTTGGTTCAACTCTATTGGGTCTTGCCCTTGCTCTTCTTCTTCTTCTTCTTCACTTTCTCCTTCTACTTATTCTTCTTCTTCTTCACCACCTGCTTCTCCTTCAATGCTTGGTCCGAATTCCTTCTTTATCTTCTTTACTCTTTTATCTTTCTTCTTGATAAATGAAGCTATCTTTAAGTCTGTCTAAACCTTTGATTTGACAACATCATATGTGCCAAAATGAGGAGCCTTCTTGTCTATTTCTTTTGCAAGCAATGCTGTGATTTTCGTTGAGGCTTCATCTATATCAAGCTCATATCCAAATGACCTTAGCCATCTTACTCTTGGTAAGGCTGCCTGGATGTGGGTGTTGTTAATGTCAACCAAGAAGCATATGTCATTTATGTGCTTTTCCACTAGGGAAATTGGTATTCTAACCTTTTGCTTCATGGATTTCTTCAAATCTTCAAAGTAACTTATCATTTGTGACTCAAAATTGTCACCCATTTGATCAACAAACTCATTGATCTGTGTTATTGCAATTTTTTTAGGGTTCCAATTTACCTTTCTTGTAGAAGGAAACTCTTCCATAACATGAAAGAATATACACATAAGAACTGAACCAAATTTACATTGAGCACCTTTTGACCTCCTTATTGCTCCTAAGTTTTCATTAATTTGCTGCAACATAAGTTCTGCCGGATCATAGGTGTGATCTTTCTTCACTAGTTTGTAGGCTACATCAATAACTATGCATGGCACATTGTTCAATATATTGGATTGATAAAATTTGTTGGATATTATTCTCACAGAAAAATCTAGAAGAGAATCAGTGATAGTATCTATAGTCATACCCCTCTTATTCCATTTGGCTCCAGTATTCCTTTTAATGATCTCTTTGGAATCACTGCGCAGAGTCTTAGGCTGATCTAGGGTTGAGAAACCTGTAACCCTATGCACTATCCTTTTTGTGATGTTTACTAGTCTTGTTTCTAGCCATAAACATCCATTGTGAATCCTGCTAAGGACAATCTGTATCCATTCAGTTTTGAATCCTATAGGGTAAACTAGGGAATTGGTCAAACCCTTCTTCTCAACTATTTGGAATTCATTCTTAAAAATATTATTCTCGCACAATTTTTCATAGGCTTGGAATATTTCTAGATCACCTATGGTGCCAATTTTGCAATTATAACACTGTCTCGCATCTTGCACCATGACAACTTTAGGTGGAATGATAGATAATGTGCCAGTTGGGTCATTTTTGTAGGCGACTTCAGGTATTGGCCTAAACTTGGGTTACTTTACCTCATTGCTAACTAACTGAACCTCATGACCTTCCTTTCCTTTGGGGTTTCTTGAACTAGAGGCCATTTTACCAAACTAGGGTTTAAAAAACTTTAACTCTACGTAGCTCAACACTTGATAAATACCTTTAAATCGATGAATTTGTGCTAAATAACTATTGAGATTGATGTAAATCATTGTTAGGTTGCTGTATGATCGCTCCTGCTCTTTTCTCATCTTTGCTCTGCATTTGAATGACATGAAAATGATCAAAATTTGGCCTTATACCTGTTAAAACCTAGCATTAAATGCTTCGTGCATATAGCTGTAAACTTGACACTTGAAGGTTTCACCATCACTCGGCTCCCATTGTATTTCATTTATTTGACTTTCACTACTTTTTCACTTCACTCATCTCCAACTATCAACTCGATCGCTATTAGAAATTCGGCATCCATTGGAGCTTTACTTGGCATCCAAGGGTAACTCAGTAGCTTCTTCAAAATTTTACTTGGCATCTTTTCTCATGCTGATTTCTTCTTTGCAATATTCCTTTTCTCTTTGGAACTAAAGTATGATATAGCTTTGTATATTAGTCCCATACACCTTTCTTTCACTTAGTTGGATGAAGTGTGATCACTTGACCTCTTGGGTGAAGTGATCTCTCCATTTGATGTGTTGCACTCATCTTTCTTCTTTCAAGTCTTGTTTATTTGCCCTCTTATTTGTTCAACATCAACCTTCTCTTTTCCTTTGTTTACTTCAGTCTTGGGTGCTTTCAACTTTGTTGGGCAGTTCCTACTGATATGCCCAATCTTCAAGCAACTGAAACATGTGGTTTGACTTAATCATCTACTATAATTCCCTCTAAAATGTGTCCTTATGCATTTTTTAGGAATGTGTCCATACTCCTAACAATAGTGACAACTATACCTGGTGTTATAATCCTAGTTGTAGTGATGACCATGGTTGTTTCCTCTTGCAGACTGATTAGGTGTCCACATAGGCTTTGATTTTCATTCAAATGCTCTATGTCCATATTTTTTGCAGTTGTAGTAGTGACCTTCAAATCTTGGTGTCCTCATGTTCTTGATTCTGCATTCATGTGCTTGATGTCCTTGCTTTTTGCACATGTGACAAAATCTTGCATTAGTAGGCTTATCATGCTGATGAATATTCTTGCTCCTGCATACATTAGAGGTATGCCCCTTTTTACCATAGAAATGACAAGTAGGTTTAGTATTCTTACCTTTTTTGCTCCTTTCTTCTATAGTCTTGGATGATTCTCCTTGCTCAGTTCTAGTGTAACCAAGTCCTAAAGTGTCATTACTAGCCCTTGGTGATTTCAGTGGTTGCTCAAAGTACTTGATAGCCTCATTGGGTTTGTTGAAGCTTTCTGCTATCTCCTTCTCTCTTTTCAATTCATTTTTTAGTTGATCATTTTGTATCTTCAATGTACTGATCTCAATGTCTTTCATATTTAGCTCATGATGAGCATTCATCATCTAGCTTAAGGTGTCCAACTGCATGTTTGAGATTCTTTCAAACTCAATTGTCTTCTCCTCCAGTCTATTGGTAAGATTTCTCTTTTCATCTTCTATCATGGCCTTGTCTTCAATGGCTCTCTTCTTTTTTTCAATCACTTTACAAAGAATTATGGCTTGTGATTCTTGTTCAAGCTTGAGTAATTTGATTTCTTTAGCTTGTGCTCTATTTTTCTCCATCAGTTCTACTATTGCTACATCAAATTCCTTAGAATCTCCATTTGAAAATACTTGTGTGGTATCAATCTCCTTGTAGTTTATGTCATTTTCAGCTATGGCTATGTCGTTCCTTCTTTTTAAGGACTTTCTCAATTCTTCTCTGGCTTCTTCCACTTTGTGTAGAGTGAGGTGTACATCAATCACCTGATTGTCTATGATCTTCCCAAGTTTAAAGACTTCCATCTTCAGACCTTTTCTCTAAGCTATTAGGCTTCTCCTTGTGAGAACTAGTGCTCTGATACCAATTGTTGGAATGTTCAAAATGGGAAGAGTACTTCTGGGGGGGGGGGGGGGGGGGGTGGGGGTGAATCAGAAGTACCACATTTTTAACCTTTTCTAATCCTTTAAATCAAATAACTAAAAATAAGATGCATGCATGTAAACATATTAAGTAAACATAAGTCAAACACATGCACATAACACACATAACACTAGATTTGGTAACCTAGAAACCTTCTAGGAATAAGAAGGTAAAATTGGGGTGGGGATGATACCCACAAAAATTACTATAGCAATAATTGTTTGACCACTTCTGATGGTCTGCCCTCTGAATGGCCTGCCCTGTTAAAGGCTTTATACTATATCAATAGTGACCTGGTTAGAGGATTTACAAACACTTTACATGGAGTGTCACCCTATTAATAGGATGTTAAACCCACCTAATACAATAGGATTTTCAATCACCTTCTCCAAAGGTTCTCACACCTAGCTGTTAAGCTAACCTATCAATGTAGGATTTTCAACATCTAATACAATGGAAAAAAAGTATTAGAAACCTTTGACCTAATTTCTTACAATCTTCAATTGCTGATTTCAGGCACTTGATCTACTCCTTCTGATCTTGATCCTCTGAGATCTGATATCTGATCATGTCCCTTGTCCCTTGTACTATTTTGATCAACTAGATATGTAATTGCTGCTCTATTCCTCTAAGTCTTTCACACTTCACACTAAATTTCACTATAATTTCCCCATATACTATTCTTTTCCACACATGCAATGGGGTTTTTGTCCTTCTTTTTAAGATTGTGAAGACTTAGGGTTAGGTATGGATCTATGATCCATATTCAATCTTAAGTTCGGGCTTATTCCTTGCACTTTTCTTATTGGTTGCATGCCTTCTCCATTTTTTTGAATGGTTGCATGCAAATCGCATAGGAAATGCAACAGATTCAATCTTATCCTTGTTCACCTTTGAAATCCTTCTATGTCAGCTTGAAAAATGGTTTACATTTGAGTTTATGAGGGCACAAACTCATATGATGATTCTGTGTTATTCGACACATGCTAGACTACTAGTGCTTGGTACATGTTTGATCCTGGATTGCTTGGCACCTATTATATTCTTTCTTGCTCAACACATGTATAGTTCTAACTTGCTTGGCATCAATTGTGACTCAAAACCTATATATCACTTGGCACTTATATAATTCTCAACACCTGAAGTCACTCAGCACCTATTGGAAATCTAACTCAGCACCAACTGTGGCTCAACATACATAGTGTACTCGGCTTCAATATAAAAAGTGGTTAAGTGTGTTGACACTCAAATGTCAAAACTATTCTAAGACCAAAACATAATTAGATATTCTAATTAAATAAATAATTAGTTTCAATAAGCATGACATACAATGAATTAAACCAAAGTATTTTAATCCCTTCTTTATGTGTATTAGCTAAAGGGGTTGATTAATTTAATTAAAGTACTTAGGACTTATAATTAAATTAATAGATTAATTTAACTAATTCACTTAATATTTAGGAATTAATGAAGGTAAGTAATTAATATAGATTAATGATTTTCTGCATTTGACACTTAGGTCAAGTAGAGATTATCAAAATCAGATTGCCTAGTATAATATGACTTTAAGTAATATTGATAAATAGAAATTGGTTTAGAATATCAATGTGCCAATTTAGGGGTCTTACATAGAGGAGATTTGAGGAGTACATGAAAGTAAATGATGCCTTTAATATGAGGTTATGTTAGGAATCACAAGGCTACCTAGAGAGAATATTTTCACCAGAAGCAATTTGGGCTGTTAGCTTGTTTGGATGCTCTTTCATCCAATTTTTGAGCTTCTCCTACCTACAGATCGATGCTTTTGGTGGTTTTCCCAAAAGACTTCCTTGGTACTCGGAGGAAAAGGTTGTTCTTATTGAATTGTGTTGATAGATACTTGAAGTGAACACTTTGTGTTTGAATTAAAGAAGATAGACAAGATTTCCTTCCCCATAGTGGTTGGACCCTATTCTTGTGCTTCTATATCTGATAGTTGGAATCTAGTTAAGAATTTTGAAAGAAAAATCAAGTTGATTTATTATGAGGTACTCAGGCCTTAGTATGACTTAGTTAACTTCTTGAGAGATCATTTGAAGTTGGGATACGCCAATAGACATGTTCTAGATATCAAAGATTTTAGGGTGAGATGTCTTAATGAATATTAAACTCAGGAGAAGTCCTAGTCTTGGTTGACAATTGATGAAATCATATTATATAATGACTCTATTTATGTTTATAATATTATAGATGATGGCTCCTACATGCATCCTCCATCTTATAGGCATATTAAAGGTACTCCCATTATGTCTACTCCACTTGTAGATCCTGTCATCGATACCATGGAGCTCGTAATGCATGGGATCATAAAGAGGATAGAAAAAAGGGTAGAAAGGACCTAAGAAAGAAAGAAGAGAATGGGAAGCACATGATCCAATGATGGACTGACTTCTGGAGCTACTTAGCTAGCTATAGTGACCTCCACCACTACTGCCACTTTGACATCTGCAGGCCCAGCTCAATCTATCAACCAAGGAGGAGACCAGTCCCTAGAGAAAAATGTTCCAATTACCCCTACTTGTGGAGGTGGATCTCTTCTAGATACAGGAAGAGTTAGAGAGAAGTAAGGGGTCATGAAAAAGAAAAAAGATCAAGAATAAGAGAAGTCAGTAGCTAAGCTTGCCTCCCCTATCCATGTCATCAATTTGGATGGTGAAACCAACCCCATGGATGGTCAAGAATAGGATACATAAAAATAAGGGGATATTTTGGCACTCTTAATGACCAAAGTCATTACCTTCCCCATTGTTTCTTAGAGCAAGAAAACTCCCTTAGTGGAAAGAAAGCTCTTTGATCCTATTACCCTATAATCAACACTCAATCTCCTTTCAATCAAGTCATGGTTGGAGGATACCATTGATTAGAAGAAGTGAAGGTATGAATAATCTGCCCCATTAAAGGACCTCATCACATAGGCAACTTCTTCTTAGCTACCATCAAAGAAGAAAAAGAAGCAAAAATACATTACACCATTGGCTACTAATCCTTCTTCTCACCACATGTTGATGGAGATAACAGAGCCTCGAAAAGAGGTCAAGTTCCATGAGCTTACTGCCAATGACTTTCAAATGAGAACTATGGACATTGGTATCCTTGTTCATGATTCCATGGTAAATATATGGAAATCTACTAATGAGAAGATTGAGGACATGCTAGAAGAGTTAAGGGTGGAGAAAGAGGTGCTCAAGGCCTAAAACAAAGAGTTAATGGAGTACATTAGATCTTCACTTGGAAGCACCTCAACTAGCACATTTGATCCCAATATAGAAGATAATAAGGACTTTCTTATGAAGTTGCAAAAAGAAAGGCAATTTGGGAAAATTGATCGAGCATGGGCTAATCAGATGAAAACACAAGGCCCCCCATTAATTGAAACTTTATTAAATGTACTATTAGATGCTCACAAGTTAAGGGAGGCAACTTCTAGTCATCAAATTAGAATGCACAACACAATAGATAGAGTAACAAAGAAATTAGCACTATTGCAAGAACTAATTGATATGGAGACCAATGTTGCCATGTTCGATGAGATCCTTAAAATAGGTAAAGAGTCATGTTTCATTGGAAACAGTCTTTGGAGTTAATAGTCAAAAGCTCTGTAAGATTTGCAAATTAGCTTAAGGATGTGCATGACTTGGTGCAAAATATCATAGAGAATCTCTTTGAATACTTGAAAGTGTTGCACATAGAGTCATATGTATCCAGAAATGGTTGATTAGTAGACATTGAGAGGATGAAGACAAAGTTCCTAGAATTTTTCAGTGAGGCCGCTAATCCACTCAACTTCTAGATGTAAAAAATTCAAGAACTTTCATCAACTAATTCAATGTTATGGCGGGCATCAGAGAAGTTCTAATCAAAGGCTTCCAGAGTGGATGAGTTGATAGAGATACATGACTATTGGATGATTTGAGCTAATAGTATCATAATCCCAAGTGTCAAGGAGCTAGATAAAGTAATAGATGCAATGAAGGCTTATAGAGGTAAGGTAGTAACTTTGAAGAAGGCATGATGGTCTCACATTCTTCCTAAAATATATCATTCCCTGTCCTCTATCTTTCTCTTTGTATCCATTTATGACATTTTCCTAGGAAGCTTAGACTCTATAATAGACATTGACAAGCTTTTGTTTATCCCACATTTTCTTTGCATTGGTATAGTTCCTCACATCATCAAGTTCAACATTAGTGAGACCATATACACTATCATTCATCATAATGTTATGATTCCTCTTTTCATTTATTTGATCTATAGTTAGGGGACCAACAAGTGTGACATACTCATTATCTGACCAACGAGTGACATTACCTCTAATACCTTAAAGGTGTAGCCTCATTCAGTCTTGACATGAGTAAAAGTTCTCCTTTTTAAGGTTTGGTGGCTCTTTTTTATACATCTTGATCTTTTTCTTATGTTTCTTTAAACTTATTTCTTCAAGCACTCTACTCTAATACCAAATTTTCAAATAACTAAGGGGGGGGGGGGGGGGGGTTGAATCAATTACGTCCAATTATCTCACAGTCCCTTCAAGAATTTCATCACCATCAAAGAAATATAAACATAAACATAAAAAACAATAACTTCAATATATTCAATCACTTGGAAGACATATCCAACTTGATTCTTAATTCATACATCAACTTCTTTCCAAGCTATTATCAAACTATTCCTTTCATTATTGACTATCAGTAAATTTCTAGTTATTACCTAGTGATAGTTTAATTATTACTGAGTTATAGTAAATTGTAAAAACATGTAAAAAAATTGCAACACAAATAACATTCACACAATTAACAATAATATTTTACAAAAAATCTCACTCTTCTCAAGTGATCTTTTTTAGTAGGCTACCTTGTTAAAGGTCACATACACTTTCTTAAAGTGAACTTCTTAGAGGATTTCACCAAAAGATCATCTAGACCTTATTAATCCCTATCTAGGACTAAAAAGAGTGGCCTAATTTAAAGGACTTACAAACACCACTTATTGATGTTAGTGTTTAGGATTTTATAGAATTGTTAGGTCCACTAGTTACTTCCAAGATTTTTTTTCACAATGACTAAATAGTAATAGTGTAAAGTGACATGTTAAGAATAGAAACTACTTTTTCTTGTTCTAATCTTTGTTCTTGTTCCTTCTCTATCTTTTAATCACTAGGCAAATTTTTCCTTCCAAAATTTTTTTTTCTTCTCTTCTCTCTACTCGGTTTACTTGTCTCAACAATCTCCTTCTCTCACTTTCTTCAAAATTTCATACTCACTGCAACCTAAATATTTATACATAATAGCCTTCTTGCCACCAACATGAGATCAGAAAATGAACCTTTTAAAATCAGCATGATTAGATCAACAACATAAACTATCTTGTTCTCCTCCTTGAATAAATTTATCAATGCTTCTAGATCCTTCCATCCTTTTCCATTTGATCATAATCGTAAAATCTTAGGTTTACAACAAAATTCCTTCATGCAATGAATTTAGACACATAGAAAATATAACTTCAAATAGTTTCTTTTATCCATCCATATCATTCTTCAATTTCCTTCATTAGATTCTTATTGATTTTTCTCCATTGTGGATCTTGAAACAAACTTTGACTCTCACATTAGACCTTCTTGAACTTTCCAAATTTCAATCAAAAGAAACCTTAGATTCTAATTTCTTAACCTTGTTCATCTACCTATCACTCGATAAACATTACATTTAATGGGGCAACATATAACTTAGTTAATAGTAGCTTTCTTGAGAAACAATGTCCTCTTCCTTCTTCTTTACAATAACTTAGGAAATACTGTAGTCACCCAGTGAATATAATCTCCCTTCATTAACCTTGTGACTTAGTTACACTTGTGATGTTCAAGAATTCTCAATAATATGTGATTGCAAAACAATCAAACCAATGTTATATAATCACTGTCCAACTCATTCAATTACCTATTCAATACCTTACATATCAACTCTGACTTTATCATATTTTCTTCAAATCCTCTTCATCAATCTAATGATATGGTACTTTACTGAGTTAGCATAATATCTAGCCAATTAAGATTATGAAATAAATGACAATATAATAATTGATATGTCTCTTTTATATACATTCATAGAATCATCACCTTACATATCCCACTACCAGTTAGGACTAGCAATGCGTAGTTGAGGATGTGCTCTACAAAGCATCCTAATAATAGTTTCTTTACAATTTCGGCCGTAACCCCTCCAAATATCACAAATGGTGACACAGGTTTGTGCTTTCACCCGAAGATAATGCAAAGTTATTCAAGATTCATTGAAGACAACATTCAAACAAAGTTAGTAATTGAGAAATTGCTGATGTTTTGATTATATCTCCAAATAGAGATAGAGTTAGGTTAAGCAAGGTTCTATAGAGATAGAAGCCATGTTGAAGATGATGTGATTAAGTGAACAAAGTTAGATGTTGTACATGTGAAGAGTTATGAATATTATGAGATGATAATATGGATGTTATTGTGAAAATATGCAATATTGTAATGTAAAGTGTAAATCTAATGTCTTAGGATGGTCCTATAGTATAATAATAAATTGAGAAAGCCCCAAGGCCAACTCAATAATATGTTTTAGGACTTGGTATAAAGAAAAGATTATTTCCTTGTGGTAGAGTTTGGAAGTGTGGTTTAATGTGGAATGTGAGTATGTAAACTTTAATGTGAGAACCAATGAGCTTGATATTGAATATCTTTTGACCAAAGAAGTATTTGGTGCAATTGAGGCATAATGAGTGAACTAAACGACTATATGTGGCAAATAAGTTATTTTTGGCTAGTGTTGAGGTACATATATATTATTCAGTGAGGATAATACAAGACTATTTGGACATTGGGTCCTTCTTGTTGGCAATATAATCAGTTTGATGTATTGACGATTGTCATTTATGGCAACATATACTCAGAATTTCATTTATGCATATAGAGACAAAAAATTGTCTAAGTATTAGATAGTTTGCAAGAGTACAGTGTACATATCTTAATAGTATGGATGATGTGTAGAGAGTTAAGATTATGTGCAACTAAGGAAGGTTCAAAAAATTGTCATGATGATGTGTACCAGTGTGCATGTGTGTACAGTTAGTACGATGCAAGTTACAATAAGTTTAATTATGTGGGTAAGTTAACAGTACAAAATAGAGCATAGAAAAAATAGAGTTGTACGACTTTAGGAATTATTTTTATTACAAATTAATTACTAAGTCATGTTAAGCCAACTATTTGGATATTATTTTATATTATGTCAAACATGTGAAGACATCGAAGCTGACTGAGCAACAATTTGTGAATGCGCAAGGTATAATTAAAGATCTTATGTTGTGCAAATAGTGTGTAAGCATGTTGCACATCAAAAAGATGTGATGCATAGATACTGTGGAAGTTGCATGATTAGATGTGACATGAGAACTATTGTGAGAACCATTTGGGCTTATGTGATACAAAATTTGATGTAAAGGTTAGAATAAGTGCAAATTACGACAATGATCATGTATTATATGTATATCTATTGTGTAAAAGAACTGAATTGTATAATTACATGTTAGGGTAGTGGACTCTTCTTACATACATTGTAATTGATCTACCAACTCCTAATAGGGTTGAGGCTTCTAACAAGGCCTAGTCCTCTTACAAGGACTTGAGACACTATATGTACTTCATAAACTCCTAACAGGGTCAATATCCTTAACTGGATCCTATTGTTTAGTGAATCATCTAGTGGGTATCATCCCCATTGGGATTTTCCTTTGGCCAAGGTTTCCATAGTTAACAAACAATGTTTTTATGAGTTCTCCATGTGTATGGTTATATTTACTTTTCAGAATTATTGATTTACTTTCATATGCAAGTTATAAAGTAATTAACAATGTTCAGTTGTGGGCAAAAGTCTGTAGAATACTAATTCACCCCCCCTCTCAGTATTATCTATTCCTAACAATCGGTATCAAAGCATAGTTACTTTTAAGAGGCTTAACAAATTAAGTAAGATCGCATGAATATGGAACAACTAAAGAAGAATCTTGAAGAAGCTCTTGAATAGATTGACCTTCTTACTAAAGAGAGAGGCAACTTGAAAGACAGATACAAATATACAAAAGTTTACATTGGAAAACTGAAAGATGATATTGATGGTCTAAAAATTTGGCAAGGAATCATTTGCATAGACTAGTGTTAATGATGATATAGAAAATATCAAGAAAGATAATGAAATCTTGAAACATGAGTTAAAAATGGTTGAACTTAAGTTGAGTCTTAAGACTAGTGGCAACAAGAATGAACCAAATCTAAAATATGATAATGAAGACCTTAGATCCCATTTGAGTCAAGTTACATTTGAATTAGATTCTATTAAGGTAGAGCATGCAAAATCAAAAAAATACAACATCATCATGAAAGGAGAATTACCACAAGCAAAACAATAGTTAGAGAAACTTTACACAAGTTATGAGAAAATTGATGAACATATATTTCATCAAAGACCTTCTTATGACGAGATAGGCCTTAGATGTCTTCTTCAAGAGACGTTAGAAAAGAAAGATGAGATTAGGATAGAACCAGATTCTATTGCAAAAATCCTAAAGAAAAGTTCAAGTAGTCTGATGAAGTTGACAAAACTAAATTTACAAAGAAATTTGATGAACTTAGAACAATAGAGCAAATTGAAGAACCTAAGCAAGATGATTCATCCAAAGAGGTGAGACATAAATTCAAAGGTAGATGTTTCACATGCAATGAAGTTGGATATATGAAGAGAGATTGTATAGGTAAGTCTTTTAAACCCATTATTAGTTTCTATTGTTATAATTGTCATGGTTATAGACATAAGGCAGTAGAATGTAAGAAACCTAAGTTTGTTGATGATTAAGGAATAGTAGAATGTTTAGGAATACTAACCCTACAGGTAATAGAAGTCGATCACTGAGAAGATCTAATGATAGAGAGAAACCTAATGGTGAAAGGAAGCATTTTTTTTGTTACAAATGTAACAATCCTGGACATATTGCAAGGAATTACAGAGCACCTGAGAGTAAGAATAGTAACAACCAAAGGAGGAATGCACCTGTATGTTAGTTATATAATAACTTTGGACACACAACAAGATTCTATAGAATAGATAGAGGGAACTTTAATAGGAACCCTAATCATAGAAGGAAAAATAGGAATGATAGAAGGAATAAAAATGGAGGCAAGAACAGTAAAAAAGAAGCAGTCAAGGAACATGTTGAGAAATTCAAAGAAGCATTTGTAAAAGCTTGTAATCTAGAGAGTTCACATATAGTATTGGAAGAGCAATTCTTTGATGCATTTGATGGAAACTTGAAGTCATAGATTGTTTGTGATTCAATCTGCCTAAATTAAGCCATTGTAGTAAGCAACATAGCATCAGTGGCCAGAACTAATGTTAAAAAGTCTGTTAGAGATTGCACAGTTAACAAAAGGTAGAAGACATAGAGAGAAAGCTATGGTTCAGTGCACAAGTCTTGATTTGATCACAGTAAGAAGGAATTGTAAGATCAAGGTCATTGGTAAACATAGATAGTATTCTGAGTTAGTGGTAGATAAGCATTTATTGCATAGTATGATTTGAAATGATTTAAGGATTGAAAACAATATTCGGTGTACCATTCATTCACACGAAGTGTCTTGAGCAAATTGAAGAGCAATTTGACAACAATTCAAGTGTGAAGTTCAAAGTTGTAGAAGCCCTAAAATCACAAATTTAAGGTATTTTATAGAATATTGAATCCAATTTCTTGAAGTATTTACAATTATTGAAGAATGGATAATCAAAGAGTGCTTGATGTTAGTGATAGATGAAAGTATGAGTCCAAGAAACATCCATTTGTTTCTTTACTTGATGATCCTATAGGCGCATTTTCAAAAGTTGTAAAAATTGTGTTACATGTAGAGGATATAAGGAATTATATCCATTGCAAAATCAAGAGTATAGGTGATGAGGAGATTCACAAGGATTTAGGAGTCATGTGTAATAATGACTTATCCCTGAAGTTTGAGTATGCACACCTTGAAGATTTGAATATGGTGAAGTATATGTTCTAAACAAAATTCAACAATCAAGAGTGGACTCGAATTATACTATGCAAAATTCATGATGATATGTTATGGTTAGGTGATGTGTAGATCATCATTGACAATGACTTAATCCACAAGGTCACAAGATTTAGAAATGATGGATGTAATCTAATTAATGAGAAAAGAGTAAGGAAATTAGTGGAGACAAACCTAAAAACCAAGTTTGACAGAAGAAATATGAAGGTTGATCCTATTCAGGATAAAGTAGTCAAGTTTTTGACTAAAATATTGGGGTACAAGTTGAACCATGGATCAAGGGTAAAATCTGTGATAGATGGACTCATTCATACAACATATGTAATGGCATTGAAAGGAAAAAATTTAATTCATGTGACATTGTTAGAGTGAAACTTTTTGACAATATTGCAAAAATAAAGAAAACCAAGAGTGTAAAATTTATATTTGAGTCCCTATTGACTCATTTAATCTTTTATGTTGCTAAAAAGTTTCTTGGAGTAATCAATTGAGATAGCAGCGAGTGTGCAATGAAGATTGTAACTCAAATCTACAGAACTAAATGTAAGAATGTTAGATACATTGATATTGATAGAATGATGAAGCATTTTCAATTTGAGATGAAATTGAGGCATAGGATACCTTCCTCTATGGTAGAAAAGTAGAAGGATGACTTGTGCTTCATGGTGGAAATCGATAACACATACATGGAAGCAACGATACCTAGAGTGAAGTTCATTGAGCCTATGGGCTATGAGATGAGTGTAGAACTTATTGAAGGATATGAGCATATCATACACAAGTCTGAGCAGGATACAAAATGTCCTAGATGGAGGACATAGAATGAAAGGTCAAGAATTGTAGAGTCTGAGCTCCATAACAAGGAGAGTAAAAAGGAAGTAGAGAAGGAGATAGATTCCATACTTAAGGAAGCTAGCATGACTAGGAAATAATTCAATGAGATAAAGGGAATTGTGCTGGAGATGAAGGCTAGTGGGTAGACAAAAGTGTTGGTAGCAACACTTATTGCAATAACAGATAAAAGTGTTGGCAACAACACCCATTGCACCATATGCAACAATTGCTTAAGTGAAACATATAAGAACAAGCTATGAGAAACCTAGGAGGTATTCAAAGGTGGAAGCACCTAGTACACAAAGAAATTTAGGAAGGCTGGTAAGGTTAAGCAAGAACCTACACCCCAAGCAAAGAAACAAGTAAAGCAGATTAATAGTGCGCCTAGAAAAAGGAGGAAAACCATGCAAGTGAGCAGTTTTGAAAGCTCAGAGGATGATGATGATGAAGATAAACCTATTGAGAAAGATGCATAGGAAGCCAAGACAACCATAGGCAAGAAAGCATGGAAACCTAAGGTAGAGAATTTGAACATGCAAATTATAAATGATGACAATTTTTTTTAGTTGAATAAATTTTATAGTATGTACTGCAATATGGATAGCAGGAAATTAGAGAATTCCATAATTAGAAATATGATTTTGAGGAATAAAAGATTTGATAGTATTCAGAATAAGATTCCAAAAGACCTATATAATAGGTTGATCAATAGGAAGAGAAGGGTATTAGAAGAATATCTAAATATGAGGATCTCATCCATAAAAAAGTTATGTGATGTTGCATCAAAAGTGGAATCTGAGAAAATTTTGAAGGGTATTGAACCCTTGCTGAGGAAAAAATGAAGAGAAATTCTTCTAATGGGAGGCAATTATGAAGAAGTTAGGAAACAAAAAGAGGAGACTATAATGAAATATATGTCCTCAATACCTAAGGAGAGTGTGCAAGCAAAGGCTAACACTCCAGTGTATGTATAGGCAGACACACCTTCCAATGCAAAGGAAGAGGCAGAAGGGACACAAAAAGCACTATCTCCACCCAACATTGTTATTGATACTAAATCCATGCAAGTGGATAATACACATACACATGTGGACACAAAGGAGAATCCATTTGTAGCATATGGGGAAAATATTGTTGGCAATATCACTACCTATACCAGTTCTGATTATGAAGAGGAAGAGAAAAAGAAGAAGGAAAAAGAAGAGAAGGAAATAAAGGAACTTGAAGAACTAAAAAGGAAGGAAGACAAAGAAAATAAGATGAGATTATAATAGGAAAAGAAGAGGAAAGAAGATTAGGAGAAGAAGCAGAAAGAAGAAGAAAAGAAAAAGTTAGAGGAAGAAGAGAAGAAGATGAAAGAGGTTGAGGTAAAGAAGAGTGCAGAGGAACATATAAGAAAGACTACTGTATCTTCAGTAGTATCAGTAGTTGGAATACCAACAACAATACCTATTCCATCTGATGATGAAGACTAGAAAGAGCTATTAGGTACTTTGAGCAAATTGTTTGAGAAAAAATAAATCTATAAAGTTTTTGGAAAAGACTCTTGTTGAAGTCTTGGAGTTCATACAAAAGATAGTTTCTATAATTTTAGCTAATCTAGAAGTTTTCAAGCTAAGGAAAAATATTTGGTGAAAAACTTTGATGGGGAATTCACAATCCTAGCTGAAGTAGTAGTAGTGCAAGCACAAAGCAATCATGATGCAACACTATTCAACATAGTGTGCACCAATGTGGGTAATAATTTCAAGGCACTTGATAGAAACATCAAGGAATTGAGATAGTATATTTCTAAAGGTAAGAAGTTGTATAGACCATGTGCAATGCCCTATACTTATTTGATTTTGATGTAGAGATCAAAGGCCATATAAGTGAGATTCAATGACTCGCCACAAGATTGTGACAAACTGAGATCAAAATTGAAGATTCTGATAATGAGATTGAGAAGATCCATAATGCTTTTAGAAGCATTGAATTTGAAAAGGAGAAAGTAATAAAAAGGTTCTTTGTTCTTAGAGAATATCTGACACCCAAAATTGTAATTTTGCAGAGACAATTGGAGGAATGTCTTTCAACAAAGAATTCCTATAAAAAATTTGCCTATATTGACTTGAGCGCAGTTGAAGTGGCATCCTATGCACTTTGCACACTTATCATTATATCAGATACAATCAAAGGAAACTGGAAGGACTTTGAAAGGCTGAAGATTGATTTTGTAGATTGCATATCCAGAACGATGAACTGGTCAACAACAAACATCAAGTTTTTGTGATACAATTTTCTTTTTGACACCTTTGCCATTGATTTCAAAGGGGAGTATTATGTAGAATTTTTTTTTATAAAAATAAATAAATAAATAAATAAATAAATAAATAAATAAATAAATATATATATATATATACACACATATACATATGTATGTGTGTGTGTGTGTGTGTGTGTGTGTGTTTGTGGGCCGGAGAGCTTATGTATGTATCAATGTAAAGGAGTGATAAGGAATGTAATGATCCATTGAAACATGAATAAAATTGTTATGTTTTGAAGGCAATTTGAGTACAATTTTTTTTTTGTTGTTGTTGTGGATGACATAATTTTGGGACTTGGCCAATTTTTTCCCAAATGCAAGCCAATTTTTTCCCAAATGTTACTATCAATGCCAAAGGGGGAGATTTTTGGCAATATAGTCAGTTTGATGTATTGGTGGTTATCATTTATGGCAACATATAATCAACATTTCATTTATGCATTCAAAGACAAAAAATTATCTAAGTATTAGACAATTTGCAGGAGTATAGTGTACAAATCTTAATAGTATGGATGACGCTCAGAGAGTTAAGCTTATGTACAACTGAGGAAGGTTTGCAACATTGTCATGATGATGTATACTAGTGTGCATGTGTGTAAAATTACTATGACACAAGTTACAGTAAGTTTAACTATGCTCCTAAGTTAATAGTACATAATAGAGCATAACATAAAATAGAGTTGTATGACTTTAGGAATTATTTTGATTAAAAAATAATTACTAAGTTATGTTAAGCTGATTATGTGGATATTATTTTATATTATGTCAATTGTGTGAAGACATAGAAGCTAACTAAGCAACAATTTGTGAATGTGCAAGGTATAAGTAAAATCTTATGTTGCACAAGTAGTGTGTAAGCGTGTTGCACAACAAATAGATGTGATGCACATATACTATGGAAGTTGCATGATTAGATGTGACATGTGAACTATTGTGAGAACCATTTGCAAGGCTTATGTGATGCAAAATATGATGTAAAGGTTAGAACAAGTGCGAATTACAACATCAAACAAGTATTGTATGTATATCTATTCTGTGAAGAAAATGACTTGTATAATTGCATATTAGGGCAGTGGGCTCTTCTTGCATACATTGTAATTGATCTACCAACTCCTAATAGGGTTAAGGATTCTAACAAGGCCCATTCCTCTTACAAGAACTCAAGACACTATATGTAATTCATAGACTCGTAACAGGGTCAATATCCTTAACTAGATCCTATTCTTTAGTGAATCATCTAGTGGGTACCATCCCCACCGAGGTTTTCCCTTGGACAGGGTTTCCCTAGTTAACAAATAATAGTGTTATGAACTCTCTATGTGTATGGTTATATTTACTATTCAACATTATTGGTTTACTTTCATATGTAAGTTATAAAGTAATTAACAATATTCAGTTGTGGGAAATTTTTTGTAGAATACTAATTTACCCCCCCTCTTAGTATTATCTATTTTAAACACTTTTGTCTTCCCATCAAATCCTAATAGGGTTAGCAAAAATCCTAATAAGGATTTAAAGTCTTCTAACATGGACAGATATGTACTAAATGTATTTCATTGACTCCTAACAAGGTCCATCCTCTTACAAGGAACTTATATAGTAGTACATCATTTTGTGGATACAATCCCCACCCTAGGTTTCCCTTTGATCAAGGGTTTTCCTAGTATAAAATATGGTGTTATAGTGTATGGTTATCTTTCTATGGTTGTTGTATCTACTATTTACATTTGGAATTAATAAGGTTATAGAGATTTCTTTTAATCTAATAATTGATTCATCCCTTCCTCTCAATTATCTTGGTGGACTTTATTTTCTAACAATTGGTATCTAAGCATCATGTCCTTGAAGGGGAATATTAACAACTTAAGGAGATCTATGGTGAATAATCATTCTAGGAAAGAAATTCTAAAGTTTGATGGAATTAACTATGACAGTTGGAAGGAGAAGATGAAGACACATTTGTTGATCACATGACAAGATATATTGTCAGTTAGTGTCAAAACACTTAGTCATAATGGAAAGACAGTTGTATCCGAGTTACTAGTATGTAGTGTCAACCGAGATCACTAAAGATCCAAGTAAATAAGTTAACCTTACAGAAATTTGTAGTGCCAATAGAGTTGCAATGGAAACCAAGTTGACAATTCACACCAAGCTATAGTGTCAACAAGTTGACTATGTCTACCAAGCTCCAATGTGAATTGAGTCAATAGAGTAGTCTTATTTTAACGTAATAATCAAGATGGTAGAATAGTGCAAGCTAAGTCAAAAGCATTTATCAAGTGATCAATGTGAACTGAGAACCTAGTATCTATCGAGTGCCAAGGAGACGATGGTGACCGAGTGTTTCCAATATCGCCTAAGGAAGACATTGACCCGAGTTACACCATTAAGTTGACCTAGTGACTGATTTTCAAACTATTCATGTTATAGCCAACCTATAAGGAATTTATTTCGATGGATATAAGGTATTTTTTTATTATCCAAACATGGAATGAAATGAAAAAGTCATGTGTACTCATTGTATCATCACTCAAGCATTAGTGAATATGGAAAGGTAGATTATCCAGAGGGCTACAAGCATCACAAGGAAAGGAAGAGACTCATGTATCATAGTCAGGTGATTAGTCTGATCCAAAGGATCTTCATTAGCAACCAAAGTTTCATTTCAGAAATCAATCCATTGATTCATTCTAAAAGGTGCATTAGTCCCAAATCCTTTAACTAGGTGGGCTAGCAGTCCTTTGCACAAACTCCTACTAGAGTACATACTTAACTATATTGTATAAATCCTTTCACAAGGTGGACCTAACAACCCTTATTAATCATAATAGGGTAAGATCACTAGAAATGATCATTTGTAAGCCTTAACATTCCAACTTTATTACTGTAGTAGTGAAGCATTATGGGTGTCATCCCCACCCCACTTTTACCTTCTACTTGGAGGGTTTCTAGGTTATCAAATATTTTGTTATGGTGTTTTTACTTTATTGCTTTAAGTTTCATGCATGCAATTAGATTAGACAATATAACAAAGTGGTTTAAGTAATTGAAATTGAAGTGTTTCTTGATTCGCCCCCTTGCCTCAATCACCTAGCTTGCATTACATTTTCAACAACATTTTCTATGCATGTGTTCGCAATATTGATAGACCACTAAGGAAAATAAGGATGTGGTTGATGAAAATAAGCTCGTGACTTGTACTAAACCTTAGAGAGACAAGTTTATGTGCAACATGCATTCTAGAGAAGCACTCTCAATAGCTCTTCATGAAAATGAGATTAGTTAGATAAAATTTTTAAAAATAGCTCATGAAATTTGGAAATACTTGGAATCTACATTTGAAGGTGATAAGCATGCTAGAAAGATTATATTACACAATTGGATATGTTTATTTCAAGATGCTAAGATGATGGAAGATGAATTGATAAGAAGTAATTTTGGAAGAATATCAGAGATTGTTGTAGGAATTAAGGCTTGTAATGGAACAAAAGATGAGGATGAAGTTATATGGAAAATATTGAAGACTTTGACACCTGCATATAAACAAACATCATAGATGATTGAAAAAATTATTCTCTACACACCTAATTTCACAAGAGAGACTCTTCTTGGAAGATTGAAATTAGCTGAGATGTGGATGCAAAAAAATGGAGAATTGCCTAGAATTGAGACTGGTTTCAATGCATTAAATGTTTGACCTACATTGACAAGAAGTGTAAGTACAAGTGGGGATTATTCTAGTGGTAATTGAAGAAAAAATAAAGAAGACAAGAAGATTGAGGAGTGACTTTCCCTAGTTATTCAGAGAGAACCTAAAGGCACAAAAATCTTTAAATGTTGGACATGTAATGAATATGGTCATTATTCATCTAAATGTCCTAAGATAGTAAATAAGTATAAGAAGAAGCCATATAAGCCAATAAATTGTTTATTTTCTAATGATGAGGAATTAGATGCTTGTGTGGAGAGACTTTTGAGTGAAAGTAATGAAACAGGATTTGTTGCTATTAAGGAAGAAATTCTCAAAAAAGAATATGTTAGATAAGAAAGAGAATTAGTATCACAAATTGAAAAGAAGAAATTTGATTGGATCATAGAAAATGGTTGCTCTCATCACATGACTCGAGATGTGAACAAGTTCATTGAATTCAATAGCTATGATGGTGGAATAATTAGAGTTGGAAACAATGCAACTTGTCATATTAAAGGAAAAAGGATCTATTAAAATTGATGGAAAGGCTAACACTGATTATGTTTACTTTGTTGATGGTTTGAAACATAATCTTTTGAGTATTGGATAGCCAGTTGACAAGGGGTATCAATTTCAATTTATAGAGAAGACATGCATTATCAAGGATAAAGATGGTAAGCAGATTGATCTGGTACAAAGATAAGAGGTAATATTTTTCAGTTGAATCCTACTGAGATGACATCTTAGTTGCTAAGGTGGATGGAAATTGGTTATGGCATAAAAGGTTTTGCCATATAAACTTTGACAACATTGTGAATATTAGTACTACATTTACTTTTAAATATTTGCCTAAAATTGTAAAGCTTTCTAATATGGTATGTAAGGAATGTGTTGTGAAAAAGTAGAAGAAAAGTGCATTTCCAAGCAAGAAGTTTACTACATCTTGGAGATCATACACACATATTTGAGTAGTCCAACAAAGACAAGATCCTTTGATGGTGAAAGGTATTTAATGATTCTTTTGGCAATTTTATTAGGATTATGTGAGTGACATATCTTACAGAAAAATCCAAAGGACTTGAGAAGTTTAAGGTATTCAAGAATAGAATTGAAAATGAATCTGGATTAAAGATTGAATGTTTGAGATCTGCTAGAGGTGGAGAGTTTATTTCAAATGAGTTTAACAATTTTTGTGAAGTAAACAACATGAAAAGACACATTTCAGCCCCTAAGACACCCAAGAAGAATGGTATAATAAAGAGAAGAAATTGATCTATAACAGAGGCAATAAGAGCTATGATGTTTGAGAATAATGTGGTGAAGAGAAGATGACATTGGTAAGTTTGATTCAAGGAGTGATGAAGGTATGTATTTTGGTTATTCATTGAAAAGAAAAGCATACAAATGTTTTAATGAGAAAGCTAATAGTATTGTTGACAGAGAAAATGTTAGAGTGGATGAAAAGTTTAGAATTCAAGAAAGCATACTTGATTATAATTTTTATGAAGAAATTAATCCAAGGATTAATAGAGAAAATATTGAAGTGTTTTATGAGACTGGTAATGATTTGTAGAATGAGGTACAAATAGTGGAATAGAGAAAGGAACCTAGGACTGAGCCTAGACCATAAATCTAAGTTGAACTAGTGTCACCCAAAACAAACTTGATAAAGAATCACCTTGCTGATAAGATTATTAGAAGGTAGAGAAAGGAGTTATTAAAAATACTAAGGTACACAGAGAACAATGTTTGATTTCTCAAGTTGAACCTAAAAGTGATAGTGAAGCTAGTAAAGATGACTTTTGGATTAAACCTATGAGAGAAGAACTAGATTCAATTGAAAATAATAATACATGGGAATTGGTTCCTAGAACTAAGGATAAAAATGTCACTGGAACTAAGTGGGTTTTCAGAAATAAGATGAATAAACATGGCAAGGTCAGAAGAAACAAGGCAAGACTAGTATGTAAAGGTTATTCACAAAAAGAAGGTATTTATTATGAAGAAACATTTGCATGTATTGCTAGAATAGAAGTAGTTAGAATATTTTTGGCATAGGCAAATAACAAGAAAGTCAAAGTATATCAGATGGATGTCAAATCAACATTTTTGAATGGTGAACTAAAAGAAGAGGTATACATTGGACAACCTAATGGTTTTTATTAAAAAGATCAAGGAGATACAGTTTGTAAGTTGAAGAAGGAATTATATGGATTGAAATGAGCACCTAGAGCTTGGTATGCAAGATTGGATAAGCATTTGTCAAAACTAGGATTTGCTAAAGGTAATGCAAATAGAAATTTGTATTTGAAGGAGATTAACAATGACTTAATAATTATTAAATTATTTTTTGATTTCATAATATTTGTAGGTGATGATGAAGCAAGTGAAGCATTTGCAATATACATGAAGAAGGAATTTGAGATAAGTATGATTGGTGAGATGAAGTATTTCTTGAGATCACAAATTGTGCAGAGTGATGATGGTATATTCATATCACAAGATATGTATGTGAAATTTTTGTTGAAAATATTTGGTTTGGAAAGTTGTAAACCTATTGGAAAACCTATGGTTATTGGTCATAAATTGTCCATAAAAGATGAAGCACCTACTGTTGAGAAGAAAAACTACAGATCTATTTTCAAGTTCATCCTAAAAAGTCACATTATGTTGTAGTAAAAATAATTTTTAGATATTTGAAGGGTACACCTTACTTTGGACTATGGTATGATAGGTCAAATGAATTTACCTTATGTGCGTACAATGGTGTAGATTGGGTAGGAAACATTGATGACATAAAGAGTAGAAGTGGTGGAGCATTTTTCTTGGGAGGTAGATTGGTTTCTAGGAAAATAAAGAAACACAACTATATTTCATAGAGCATGATAGAAGTAGAGTATGTAGCAACAAAAAATAGTTGTGATTAGATCATTTGGATAAAAAAAAGTTGAAGGGCATTGGGATATAATTTATAGATCATGTTATCATACATTGTGATAACACAAGTACAATGGGTATGTAAAAGAATCCTGTGTCACATTCAAAGACAAAACATATATCTATTAAGTATCATTTTTTGAGAGATAAATTTGTAGAAAAGGAGGTCAGGTTAGAGTATGTAAATATAAAAGAGCAGATAGTAGATATATTTACAAAACCTTTGCTAAAGGATACTTTTGAGTACTTGAGAGGTATGCTTTGTTGAAAAGAAGATTGTTGAAGTGAAGAAGATGGATGCAACCTATCATGGAACAATCATTATTTTGTCGCTAATGTCAAACCTGCTACTTGTTGGTAAGACAATCGCGTACTTTGGTCTGAATGTTATCATTTGTTTGATTAATGAAGAGGATTTAAAAAGAAAGGATAACAAGAGAACCTAGAGAAAGGTTGAGTTATATGATGTATAAAAGGAATACTAAGAGCAAGCAAGACATTGATAATATATTAATTTGTTTATCTACTTAAGGTTACAAGGAAAGGTTATTGAAGCAAAGACTTAAAGGAAGCTAAGTAAAGAAATGGATTTGCCAAGTCTAGCTGAGCAAATAGTGCAAGTTGAGTGAAGTTAGTGCAGGACAAGCAGAAAATAGATGAAGCTGAGCAAGAGAAACCTAGTTGGTGCTAAGTGAAGAAAGTTAGTATGTGCCAAGCACTAGTAAAGACTCAGAGGATGTCGTGCAAGTTAGTGTTGGCCAAGTTTTAGAGGACAATGTTTGTTGAGAAAATAACATATGATTGCTGAGTGATAGTAAAATGTGTTTGATCAAAGATTTGATGAATTTGAGCTAACAAAGTTAATTTCTTGAATTGTGTGAAGCATGTGGAAGATAACCATGATTAGTTGGTGGCATAAAATTCAAGATAAACAATTTTGAGGAAAATTCAAAGAGGATTGTAGAGGAAGTTTCTAGAAGGGAATAAAATGGAAAAGTGGGAAGATTCAATGAATCTTACCTAACCCTAAAATGGACGATTGAGGTTAAGAAAAAAATGATCTAAATTCTTTATATAAGGATATAATAGGCCAGAAGCAACTTTTCATGTGCGAGAACCTAAGGAAGACAAGGAGTCTAAGGTGTTGCTTCATATCGTGGCCAAAGGAAAGAGTCTGGAGTTGGCAAATTAAGAAAGAAGGCTTAAGGATATGAATGCTTAAATGGTGAAACAAGCTATTGATATGAAGAGAATGAATGCCAAGCATAATGGAGGACTAAATGTGAGATATGTAATCTGCAAGTGAGTTGTTATAGTATCAAATCGAGTCTTGTTGTTACTTTCTAATAATTATATCAATTTGGATAAATCCTTTGGACTTTAAGGTTGACCTAAAAATCATTAGTAAATCCTTTAATAGGGTAACATTCTAATGAAATGATCTAAAGTCTTCTAAGAAGGCTTACTCCTAACAAGGTGATTGAAATCCTCTAACCAGGTTACATTTAAAAGTGTGTGTTGTAACCTTTAACAATGTTGGCCTTTAATAGGGTATCAGTTTAGAAGAGTAAAAATTGGTAGCATGTTACTAGTGGTTTTTCCCAATTTGAGTTTCCATGTAAATCCTTGTATCAAGATGTGTGAATAATTTTGTGCTATTACATGTTTACATTCATGCAAAGTTATTTTGACGTAGGACAACAATATGCAAAATATTTAAGATAATGAATGATCATTGTATGCATGAGTTTAACTTAAAGGACCTTGGATAACTCATTCACCCCCGCTTCTTAGTTATTTTAAACATTCCAACATGCTTTGGGTTATGCCCCAACTTACTTTTGGGTAGTTGATGCAATGATTTCATAAATCCATTGGTAGAAGAACACTATTTATTGCATCTAGACTAGATGCTTGATGCTTCCTCTATGGGGGAGTATTTATGTTTAAGCAGAGTTGTGAAGGACTATTGGTAACTAACAATGTCTTTGGACACTTGAGCTTATTGAAGATATTATGCAATAAATTGACATAATGATACCTTTGTAATTGACATCAATGGGGGAGAGATACACATGAAAAACATCCTTTGATATGTATGTTTGGAGGAGAGATACACATTTAAAACATCCTTATATATTGATGTCAATGGGGAGAAGAATAACTTATGAAATATCCTTTTATATTTGTTAATATCAATAGGGGAGAGATGTTCCTATGAGAGATATTTTTTTGATGAAGGGGATTTGAAAATGATTGATGAAGAGCATGTATGGAGAGATTAGCACCTTCTTTATGCATGATGGTTACAATACAATAGGGAAATTACAACAGAGACATTTGGTATTCATGGAACTTAGATGTTTTTCATCCATGTTTCCATAAATTCCAAAGAGGGAGATTGTTAGCATGAATGTTGATGTTATTCCTATGGGGGAGTATCCTATCATTATGGGAGACATGATTTAGAGGTTGTATGTTGAATTCATGATTCTATTTGTCATTGATGTCAATATATTGGTTATTCTATGAGAATAGCAGAGTAACATATAGAGTTTGAGGTCACGTGGTTTGAGGATTGCACATGAGGTTATGTGTAGTTAAGGACATGTTATATAGTGTCCTAATGATGTGGTTAAGAGCCCACACATAAATATGAAGACAATGCACAAAGTTATTAAAGATTCATTAAAGACAATGTAGATATGCAAAAATTGGCAAAGACCTAAAACAACACAAATTTTGATCACACGATGCAAAATTAAGGATAAAATCAGAGGAAAACAAAAAGCTTTCAAATAAATGGTAACATTAGGTAACTATTCAATCAAATCACTTATCAAATCAAAAAAGACCTAAATCAACTTTAAAAAGGGGAAAACAATTCACAAAATCATAAAATCAAATAAAAAATGAAACATGAAAAGACAAAAGTTGAAAATAAATGGAACATTTATTAAATCAATAAAAGCCATTTATCCTCACAAAAGTGAAAAATCCTCATTTTTACATTAAAAAATAATTGAAAATCCTCTTTTATCCTCACAAACTAAGTCTATTGGACTCTTCCTCTTGGCACCTTATGAGATATTTACAGTTTCACCATTACCCTCTAGTAAAAAATGAAATCATGATCTTTACCCCAACCCCTTCTTAAATCCTATAAATAGGAGGGAAATTAAAGAGAAAAGGGACCCACGTTTGATGCATCTGCACTATAGGCATATTTAGAGTTATTATGTTAGCATGATTATTATAGAAAATTCATGTCATTCTAGTATCTTTTTACCATTGTTGTGTTGTTCATTTGATATCATTTAGCACTTGTTTATTCTATTGTATACATACATCATAACATTCTAGGGTTATTATACTCATATAATTTGCATTCTCACATATATCTCACATAGATATTTGTAGATATAGATTCATAGCATACTCTTGTTCTAGAACTATCACTAAGATGCTGGTCTGAGAGCAATCTTAGTAGTTGTAGTTAGGGAAACATGTGATAATCATAGAATTTATATTTGACAATGATTTCTTGGGTCTAGATTAGTTTATTGTCATTCTATTTGCACTTTTCTTAAAGGTCTCATGAATACGTGATTCCACCATGTAAAAATTGGTACCCACCATGGGGCTTCATCTTAAAGCCTCATTGTTCTTTAAGTTTTCATGCTAATCTTCCATTTTTATTATATATCTAAGTTTTTCTCTTGTTTCTTGTGTAGATCTAACTGTTTCTAGGTTTTAGAATGCTTGGGAAGCTTCATAATAGGAACAATAAACTTTCAAAGACATTCCTAAGATCGCAAAGACTAAATCTACAATTTTCTTGATACTACAGTGCTTTTAAACACTATTTTAATGCTTTCACATAGTCTTTTAGTGCATTTGAAGTGTTTTGTAATGCATCCAAAGTTTTTTGTAGTGTATTTGAAATATTTTGTAGTACATTTTCTATATTTTGTAGCTTATTTGCATTCTTAAATAGTGCATTTGACTAATCATGTAGCACATTTGCACCTTTCTATAACACATATGTTATTTTCTATAGCACATCTAATCTGGGTTATCAATCATCACATCTGACTTGCAGATCTGATTGTTGGTTGTATACATATCTCTTTTAGACTGACAGGAACTCTTAGGCTATTAAAATAACAAGGTGGGAATGAAGACCCTTGACGTAGGGAGGAATGAAAAACTAGGGCCAAAGGCACACCCAACTATCCAAACCACCTTGCAAGAGTTAACATAGTTGGAACACAATACTAACATCCAAAGGAGGAAGAAGAGAAAATATTTATTGATTCATCAAATAATTAGCATACATGCTCAGCTATAAGGCCTTCTAGGTTACAACCAGATACAAAATATATTCAAATCCATTATCCAGTTTTGAATTTGGATTTCTAGACACATATGCTTCCAAATTTTACATCCTCTCAGTTTTGCCCCTAAAACTCAATCCTAGACCTCCTTAAATACTTGTGTGGCCATAGGTCAACCTATCACAAAATTAAATCTTACATTAAATGCATGCACAACTATAAGTCAGCTCACATAAAATATTAACTACCAATATCAAAATTAAATACATGCAAGGTTGGCCCAAACTGGAACCAGCCACAAAAAACTCAGTCAAAGAAGGAGCAAGACAAATACTAGCACTCAACACCAATAGAAATACTCAACACCAATAGTAACACTCAACACTAATAGATTCACTGAGCACATGAAGGAACCCTTGGCCAACACTAGATTGCTATAGTAACTTGGCATCTATTAGAGCTACAGTAACTCAACATCCACAGAACATCATGACAACAACATAAGATTAGAAACCATTAGCACTTGGCTCCAAAATATAGAATGAACAAAGATGAGTAGGATAACAAGGAAACCCAAGATGCTCCTACATTAGACAACCGAGTTTGAAAGAAATGATTCTCTTGAATTATTGAGATGTCCCAACCTGAGCTAAATCTAACTCAGATTAAGAAATCCATGAAGCATCTTCAATAGGTCTGTTATTCCACTTCACCAAATATTCATAGTAATAATTTTCTTTTGTGGTCTTGCCAACTCTTTGATCCAATATCTATTCAATTTCTTCAATCTACTTCTTAGAATAATCTTCTAATACAACAACTTCATCATATGACTCATGATACATATATAAATTAAAAAAATTGAATATAGGAGATATTTCCATGTCATCAGGTAACTCAACTTCATAAGAATTACCACTCTCAAACCTCTTCAAGATTTTACAAGGTCCAAACTTCTTCATCTTCAACCTACTATATGTTCCAACAGGAAATCTTCCTTTCTTCAAGTGAAGCATCACCTCATCACCAACTTCAAAATCATGATGTCTTCTATACTTATCAACATTATCCTTATACATTTGATTACTTTGTTCCATCCTTAACTTCACTTCCTTATGCAAAGATTCTATAAAATCAACAAATTCTTTCCCTACAATACTTATCTTTTCTTCACCAGTAATATATCTCAAATTTGATATACCTCTAGATTGCATTCTAGTAACAATCTCAAAAGGCATTTTTCCTGTACTCCTATTCACATAATTATTATATGCAAACTCAGCTTGTGCCAACATTACTTCCCAATTACTTGGCTTATCTCCCACAAAATATCTCAACCAATTATCTAAGCATCTATTCACAAACTCTGTCTATTCATCTGTTTGTGGATAGAATGTAGAACTAAACTTCAACTTAGTATGCATCTTCTTCCACAAAGTCTTCCAAAAATAACCAACAAACTTATTGTCATTGTCAGAAAAAATACCTTTTGGTAGTCCATGCAATCTCACAATCTCTTTGAAGAAAATTTTAGCAACATGCTCATCATATGATGCCTTCTTACATGGTATGAAATAAGCCATCTAAGAAAATCTATCCACCACAAAAAACATTTGTCTGCTCCCGCCACTAACCCCCTGGCTCCATCTGCAACTTGCCACCCACGAGTGGCTGCTTCCTTCCTTGAGCTGCCCTTCCATCTCTGCTCGTTGCCTTCACTGCTCGTGGCATCATGCAACTCGTCCCGCGGCCCCAACACCCTGCTCAGCCTTGACACAACCTCTTCTCCCTCTGCCATGCCACCACTCTCTTCTCAGCCCCATTGTAAAATCATGACCACCACTGCTCCTCTCCTCTGCGACCTGCACTGCACCTTCGCCGCTAATCCCCCGCTCAGCCTACTTTCCCGTCGCCCAACTCCCACCTGCGGCTGAGCCACTCTTCCCCACTGCTTCCACTACTGACGCGCCCTGCAAACCCTCTCCTCCGCCTGTGGCACTCCCTCCACTCCCTGCCCTATGATTTCTACCCCTTTCTCGCGCCGCCACCGTTGCCTTCGACCACCTCTGCTGACTTGCAACCCTAACTCCCCGCTCCTCCTCTGCCCACTCAAAACCCTTCCCTTCCCACGTTTCAATTTTAAAATATTTTAATATTATTATTATTTTTTTCATTTTAACAACACAAACATTGCATTTTCATTTTACTTTTTCAACATAAAATTTATCTTTTTAATGAACAATATTTCATTTTTAAAAAATTTTATTTTGCAAAAACATTCAAAAAAAAAATTTTTTTTTGCTTGACGTGCTCCTAACCGTCAAATTTTTGCTTGTAGGTCACTGATGTCAGCACTGCATCAGCAATCCACATGTCCCTCTAGACCATAAGAAACAAACTTTGGTTTTTTGCTCATAACTTGAGCATACGAGCTCTTTTTCTGCAAAATGAAATATCGTCGAAAAGCTGATTCCGAGCCCGTTGCATTGATATTAGTTTCATGAGATTTTGATGCAGTTTAGATCTCTGTTTTTCTATCAAAGACAAAAATTTGTGCTAACCTTTTCATTGCAGGGTTGTTCCACGTTTGCTCTACATTTTTGATGCACTAACTTATGTTTTTGCAGGGATATCTTATCACTAATCATATTTCTTGCAGATTTTGCCTTAATTTTATTTTGGAAATGAGCTTGTATGCATAAACACTCATCTTTGAATGCATGGTTAAATGCTAAAACAATCAAATTCAATCTTGAATGCCTTAATGGAATGGACATGTATGCTTAGGCTAGCAAACATTTCAAATTGGTGCTTAAAACGAACTCACACAATCTTGAATGCCTTAAGGGAAATTGATTTCATTTTCAACATTTTGCTTATGCACACGCTTGATTTACTTTCTTGTTGATGAATCCACATTTCATTTACGTTAGCGACGATTTCAAATTGGAAAGAACATTGTATGTTATAATCATGTGTGTCTTCAAGTAGATTACATAACCTAAAGTTTCATTGGGAACGAATGCGTGTCTTTTTGAACCCCAAGGCCACTTATGTATTCTCTCCCCTCGCACCTTCGGGTGATCTTGGGTGCACAAGAAATAAGTGGTCTTGTTTTTATTTTTTTAGGAGGCCTGCTTGGGGATTTCATCACCCCTTGGGATGACCTCAACTCCAGCATTCTGGCAGAGTATAAAAATCAGGAGGTGAATTGAAAGACACCTCTCTTGGAAGCAAAATATTGTAACTCTTGGCTAAGCCCCAAAGAACTTTATACCTTTGGGAAGTGAAGGAGGAGATTTGGGTTACCATCTCCCCCTAGCTGTGTGGCAGTATTTTATTTAATCTACATATTTGGGCCTCACGTACCTTGCATATATCAAGGACACCCTCTAGTTGATCCTTGTACATCCTAGTCAAAACTTTATAGGATTGTTGGTGTGTTTGACATTCTTGAGTGTTTGAAACACACTGGCCTTGTACATATTTTCTTTTTTGATTTTGCATCTTAAACCTAAAAATCCAAAAAAATCATAAAACATAAAAATCCAAAAAATCATAAAAGTTCAAAAATCAAAAAAATCAAAAACAATTTCAAAAACAACAAAAACAAGTCTTGGTTTAAGACCTCTTAGTCAAGTTGTCCACATCACTTCCACGCCACTTCTTCTTTCCATCACATTCATCACCTTCATACATCTCTTGTCTTCATCATTCACAGCATTCCTTGATGTCTTCATCATCTCTATTTGTCCACATCAAATCCTTGTCATTCAATCTAATTCCATAATCTTCATCCTAGTCATGCTTCATCATCATCTAGATCCAATTTCCTCCGCCAATCTCATAATGCATTCATAATTCAATCCTTCACATCATCATCATTCTAATCCAATCCCTTGTCAAATTCATTCATTTCTAATCAATTTCTAATTTAATCCATTTACATATTCCTCCATAATCCATCTTCCTAATTTCATTCATCTTCCTCTAATTCAACTTTTCATCAAATATTCTACTTTGCTCATAGGAGCATTTTCATAAACATTGGACTTTAATTCAAATCTCGCATTCACTTGTTTGCAATCTGATAGGGTTTTTATCAAATCAAATCAAACCCTAATTCAATCACGTCATATCCAATCAACATCAAATCAATTCAAATCAAATTCAATCAAATCAAATTCAATCAAATCAAATTAAAATCAAATCCAACCAATTTCGAGTCCAATTCAATTCAAATCAAATCAACAAAAAGTCCAACATTTGCTCCTAGTCCTAAGTTCATATCCCATCCTTCATCAAATCTTTCATCACTTTTCCTCTGACATCTATGGACTTGAATTTACTTAATCAAATGGTTGACAATCTTCAAAGACAATATGGAGTTATACCTCCCATTCAACCTACATATCAAATTCATCCTCATCATTTCATATCCAACTCTCATCCATCTCATGTTCATTATTCCTCTACCTTTGACAAGGGAAACCCACGTCATTATCCTTCAACTACATACAATTCCATTCATAGCCCACACACTTCCTCAAACACAAATGACCTTGCCATGGAAATGGAACAATTAAAGAATTATCTCTTGGCAAGCCAACAACAAGAGGCCACCTTCCATGCCATGTGTCCTCTTCCCCCATGTTTTGAAGATCCTAGTCCTCATGTCCCATCCATCCCCAACCCTCCATGTAATCCCCTCCCCATAGTTACACCTTCCCACAATCCTCATCCTATTCCTCCAAAAACATCATCCCCACCTTGTAAGGGGTTTTTCTCATCATTATTGGCTAAGTGTAAAGAACAAGATAAAGAGAGCCAATCACCCAAAGTTATACACCCAATTCCATCTCATGACCTTCATCCAAAGCATGACATTATAGATGCCTCTTCTCCTCTAGATCTCAGCATTTCTCCATCCCATCCTTCCCCTATCCCTCAAGACCCATTTACCCCTCCTAGTCCATCTCATGATTCCATTCCTAACCAAGATCAAGACATTCCATGTACCACATACATTACCGATTCCATTCCATCTCAAGAGTTAGCCTCCGTAGATCCTCCACTTCATACAAAAGTTCCTTCCACTCCATCCACTAATATTCCTCAATGTCAAGATCAAATCATGCCATCTCCTGGTTCTATTCCCTCCACTCCATCTCATGATCCTATTCCATCTCATGATCCATGCATTCCACTCCATGATCCTCTTTCAAGTCAAGATCAAAGCACCCCTCCATTTTCCTTTCATGATCTCCCTCCATCTCAAGATCCTATTATCCTTCATGATCCCCCCTAGTGATCTTGATCCTCTACATGACCCTATCCCACCTATCTAATCCCCTCACGAACCCCATATACATGGACTCACATCTTGTATTGAAAATGATAAATATCCCATTAAAGAAATAACATCTCAAGATGTTGGTATGCCCTCCACTTCTTCCAACTCCAAAGTTCCTCCATCCACACCTAAAGCTTCCCATCATTCATCTTCCAAGTCCATTCTAGGTCCTTATCTTCCATCCATTCTAGGTCCTTATATTCCACCGCCAAACCCTTCATCCCTTCCATCCATTTTGGGTCCTTACATACATCCATCCACCATACCCATGTTTTCCCCTTCATCTGCTCATGCTTCTACTAAAGATCAACAAAGGCACACATCCTTGACTTCCTTCCAACATTCACCATCCATACGCTCTTCTTCATGCACCCATACCATATCCAATGGAAGCAAATTGGATGCCAAAGAAAATGAAAATGAAGCAAAAAATCCACAAAAATCCAAGGATCAACATGTTCCCTCTAAACGACATGTTCAAGAAAAGAAAAATCTGATCCAAAGCAAAATCAAAAGGCCACAAAGGCTAAAAGTCAAAAATGCAAAAATTTTGTGGATACCAAAGCTACTTAATGTAACAATGAATCTCAAAGAAAGATTCAAAATGACATCCAATTTGACTAATCTAAAGGCTTCCACATCCATTTTGGGTCCTTATATACCTAAATCCACCATTCCAACTCCATCGTCTCCTTCATCCATTTTGGGTGCCTATATCCCAAAATCCAAACTTTCTCCTACATATCCTCCACAATTTCCTCCTTTCCATCACCCTTCAAGGTGTGTGCCAATGATGATCTTTCCACATCCTTCATCCACTCATTCACATGTCTTCCAACCTAGCATCCATCAACCATGTCTTTCTCCCACCCCCTCCACCCCCTCAATTCAGCCTTTTTCATAAGCATTTTCCTCCGTTCAATACCCTATCAACATCTATGAGCAAATAATCAAAATTTCTTGAAAAAAAAAAAAAATAAAAAAAAAATCAAGGGATACCATCCACGTATATAGATTCTTGAGTCCTCCCTTCATCTTCCACGTCCGCTTATCCATCCATTCACTTTTCCTCTTCCACTAGCACTCTACACTGGGGGCAAGCTCCATCCATACCGAAGCTTCCATACATATCTTCCCTCCTTCCCTCTACCATTCATTAGCCCCTTTTCCATCTTTGATCTTGACTAACACTTTCCTTCCATCCATCTATGCACTTTCCATATCCCTTGCACATTATCCATGCACCATCCTACATATGCCCATCATCCTTTCATATCTTTGATCTTGACATGCTATCCATCTCGTCCATTCCATCGTCCTTGTCATGTTCATTTGTCCATTTTCCATCCACCTCCATATTTCCATCCCTCTTTCATATGCCCTTTATCTTGGTTCTCCCTTCCATTTTTCCCATCTCCTTCATCTCATTATCCCTTTTTCATACCCTCCCTCCCAGATCCCTTATGCATTCCGCTTTCATGCCCATGCTCGTGATCACTATTAGAGGCATAACAACAAAATGTTCATACATGCTTTGGAAGAGCACATGCCATCTCTTCCTCCATACACTAGCCTTCATTCCATCTTGCCATTTTAATGCATCCTTTCCCACCATATTTTCCACCATATTCCTATCCTTGGTATGGGGCATTTGGACTCCTTCGAAATATGGTCCTTGGCTCCACATTTTCCAATCCCATATCATTTGACCCCTCATATCCTTCCACTATTCCTATCATCCACCTACTCCTGTTACTTTTCCTCCATTTACCATGCCTTGACTCTCCCTTGTCATTGGTTCCATTCTATTCATTCTATCTCACATTCATTCAATCCATTCATTTTATCCATTCTCTCACACATTCATCTAATAAATTCATTTTTATCCATTCTATCTCACATTCATTCAATCTAATTCTTCCAATCACTTCAATCCAATTCATTTATCCTCTAATTCAATCACTTTTCAATTCTTCTAATCCTTTCCAATCAATATCGATTCTACTATCATCATTCTTCATCCTATCAACATCATTCTTCCAATCTTATCCATGTTCATTCTTCTATCTACCATAAAATCAAAAAATCAAAAAAATCTCAATCAATATGCAATCAATACTAATTCAATCAATCTAATCTTGCAATCTTGAACATCAATCCTTAATCAATTCATCAATTTGACCCGATCAACTGATAATCCATTTATTATATTCAAACATCATTATCATGGGATGAATCCTTCCCAATCCTTGGATGTACATTACGCTTAGCATTTTCTTTGCCATCCTTAAGCAATCATCATCAATCAATCCATTAATGGGTTTTTAGCTTGACTAGGGGCAAAATGGTGGTTTGCTTTTGGTCTTTTGTGCATGGTTGCTTGTTACTTGTCTGCATTAGCATTTTTTGCATGTATCATGGCCTTTGCATCCTATTGTCCCAGGAATCATTATTCTTCCATATCTAGTTGTATTAGACCCTTTTTATCACGTACTGGACACATTGTCATCTTGGTTCCTCATACCTTGGTGCATAGTGTTAAGTACAATATCAAACTTAGGTTGTTTACACCATTGCAACATAACTCCCTTCCATTTCGAGAGAACATCCGTGTTATTCTAACCCGCATGTCCTCTCGAGGGGGCATACCCTTCCATCCTCATCATCTTTCCTCATCCTTCCATGACTGAGGCATCATGCTACTAGTCTTATCCTTTCAGCCACTATATTTTATTCTTCTTTGATATAACATTACTAATGCTATATCAAAGAGGGGCAAAATGTAGACACTTAAATTTGTCCAAAATCTGTTTCTAGCCAATTAAATAAATATTCATTATTTATTTAATTCCCCTACCTTAATTAAATAAATTTGCATTTATTTAATTACATTTGCATTACCTTGATTTAATAAAAACTAAGGTTTATTTAAATCTTAACCCCTTCCCTCTAATTAAGTACACTTCATTTACTTAATTAATCCCTTTCCTAATCCCACTAGGAATTAAATATTACATTTAATCCTATTTGAGCACATGGCTCCTACTTTTAACCCTCACCTAACCTCACTAGCCTACCTAGCCCACCATGCTAAACCTACCCACTTCCTAATCATGCTTGCTTTGCATAATCCCCTAGCTAATCTCCTCTTAATCCTAAGTGTGTTCTCACACATGTGTGAGAGATGTTCACACTTCCCTCATCCCTCATGTCGTGCATGCCTCTTGTACACTTGTCCTCTTGCATGAGAGTCAAGTTGTCTCACACATGTGTGAGAAGCCATCCTTCTCACACCTCTTGCACACTTGTCCTCTTGCATGAGAATCAAGTTGTCTCACACATGTGTGAGAAGCCATGCTTCTCACACCTCATTGATCATGTCACCATCAAAGGTTTCTCACACATGTGTGATCATATTGCCCCCTTTGAATGGTCAAAACCCTAATCCATGTGAAGTCTACTTGTCCTCCACCTCATTGACACCTCATCAATCCTAAGAGATCTTAGACCTCCATCTTACATTCAATCTTAACCGTCCATTGCATCCATTTTCCTATAAATGAAGAACCCTCTCCTCATTTTCATGAAGCGCTATCTACCTCATTGTTATGCTGCTGGATTTGTGAGCAACCACATCCCATGAGTGATGAAATCATCTACACTTGGTGATTTGGAGGTTTGCATAGTGCTATTTTGATGTTCATGTTATCCTTATTTTACATTTTTTTCTTTCATATTTTGAGGTTTTGCATGATAATGTAGGAAGATGCATTAGTTGCTTAGTGTTATTCCTTAGTTACATTTTTATGCAACACATTTTGGCATGCTCAGTGGGACCCACTTCACGGGTTTGAACTAACCTATCTAATGTGTTTTTGAGTGTTTTGTGAGTGTTCAAGCTTGTAGGTTGAAGGCTTGCATTTAGAGATCAAGTTTGATGAGGAGTGTCTGATCAAGCCATAAAGCCCACCATCAAGTTTGGAGCGTATAAGGGAAGTCTTTTGACATATAACACTATATTGCATTTCTTGTTGCTTTATTTTCTAAATTTTAGGGTGTATATGCATTAAATATATTTCTTTGCTCATTGAATTTTTTTTTTTTTTTTAAAAAGAGTGGTGTGGAGGGGTTTGCTTTATTTTTTTAAATTTTATTTATGTTTTAAATTTTGAAAAAAAAAATTGCTTTAGTTATCCTTTGTTTTATATATATGCAAATTGTTTTAAAAAAAAAAATTTAAAATTAAAATTAAAACAATTTTTTTTTAAAAAAAATAATTTAAAAATGGGGTGCATATTTTGAGTTATATGTGTTAGTTAAAATCAAAAGTAAAAATTCAAAAATTCTATTAAAAAATAAAAGAAAAGAATTTTTAACTCCTTTTTTTTGTGGCTGCAGGCCACCGCCGCGATGCCACCCTCGGCGGCGCCCGTGCCACTCCGCTCCACCGATCGTGGCTCCCTTCACCACCCACATGGTGGCCCCCCCTGCCCGGCACCCCGCAACTCTCCTCCGCACCGCTCGGCGGCTGCTCAGCTGAGTCCCTTCCGCATTGTCTACTCCCACCACTAACCCCCACAGTTCCATCTGCAACTTGCCGCCCACGAGAGACTGCTTCCTTCCCCAAGCCGCCCTTCCACCTCCGCTCGCTGCCTTCACTACCCGTGGCATCACGCAACTCATCCCACAGCCTCAACACCCTACTCAACCTTGACGCAACCTCTTCTCCCTCCGCTGCGCCACCACTCTCCACTCAGCCCCACCGTCAAACCAGCGACCGCCGCTGCTCCTCTCCTTCGCGACCTGCCCTACACATTTGCCGCTAATCCCACGCTCAACCCACTTTCCCATCGCCCAAATCCCACCTACGATTGAGCCGCTCTTCCCCATTGCTTCCATTGCCGACGTGCCCTTCAAACCCTCTCCTCCGCCCGTGGCACTCCCTCCACTCCTCGACCCTGCAATTTCTACCCCTCTCCCATCCCACCACGGCCGCCTTTGGCCACCTCCACCGTCCTGCAACCCTAACTCCCTGCTCCTCCTCCGCCCACTCAAAACCCTTCCCTTCCCACGTTTCAATTTTAAAATATTTTAATATTATTATTATCTTTTTTCATTTTAACAACACAAACATTGCATTGTCATTTTACTTTTTCAACATAAAATTTATCTTTTTAATGAACAATATTTCTTTTAAAAAATTTTTTTTTTTGCAAAAACATTCAAAAAACAAAAAAAAATTTGCCTGACGTGCTCCTAACCATCAAAGTTTTGCTCGCAGGTCGCTGATGTCAACACTGCATCAGCAATCCAATTTGTGCTTGTGTTTTGAGTTCCTTGGTCTTGGGTAAATTCTGCCCTAAAGAAGATTCTTACATGGTATCAAAGCTGAGAGAGATACTCTTCACATAGCCATTAGAGACCTCATTGCTTCATGTCTTTAAGGGACCCGATTTACATTCGGAGCATCAACAATAATTGGGAGCATCTAGAATCGAAGCGAACCTCGCCATTGCATTCAGAGTGATGATTTGGTGAAGACTGACTATAAATTTTCCTATCTTAGGCTACAGTCAACTAGGAGGCAAATTTTTTTTTGCAAGTCAAAACCCGAAGGCCCAATTTGTAAATATGGGTATGATCATTATTTGATCTGCAATTAATTTTTAGATCTATTTATTCAGTATTTTTCCTACCATTTTTCTATATTTTTGGAATTATTTTTTTGATTATCAGCCCAATTGGGCATGAAGAGAAAGGCAGAGAAAACTTTTTAGCGCACAAGTACCGGTCTGTCAGCTCCTGACCCTGCACGCTCAATATTTCGTAGGGAATATTTTTATTTATTTGCAGGCGACTTAATATTTTCTAGTGAATTCAAAGCTGACCCTTCCAAATTTAGCAGTGGTCACACTAAATTTTGCCGAGGCACTTTACCAAATACTGACCATCCTTGGAACATCGGTGGCGAGCTCATACATAACCTGGCGACCATTTCAATTCATTTTTAAACACTGGGCTTTATTGATTAAAAACAACATTTCAAACCTTTGTAGGGTGCATGTGGGATAATACCCATTGCCCCCCCCCATTGCTGTAATATTTCTTTCGACACCAATTTTCAACAGTTCGATGGCCTGAGAAATAACTTCGCTGACCTCTGCACATTGTCCTCAGTGCAAGTTAGACATGTGTCGCAGTTGAGTGGCTTGCTCAATACCATGCACCTTCCATAGGTCCTACCTCTACATCTTCATGCACCATGTGGTGCTACTCCATCCAACCCGCACACTACCATGCAGATGAATATAAATTTTCCACATAGCTATTTTCTAGTTTTGGTGCAGATATTGGTTAGTATAAGCATTTTTTGGAAACTGTGCCTGTCTAATCCTACTTTTTTCAACTTCAAATGCATCATACGGGCTGATATGGACTTCTTTTTAGGTTCCATTTTTTTTTGAAAGTGTATATTTTTTCATCTCATTTTCAAGTCTATAATCAGATTGTAGTCTTATTTAGACAAAAGTATCAGTTTCAGAGATAGGTCCTGTTTTGCATTGTATTGCTTCACAATTGATGTAATTTTGAGCTACATTGTAATAGTCTAGATTTGTATCTATAGAGAGGTTGTAATCAACAAAATTAGAAAGCCCACTTTGTCCATTTTGGCAAGTGGCCCATTATAAATGCAATATATATAAAGTGCCAAAATCATTTATTTGGGGGCGGATTTTTTGATTGAGTGAAAAGGGGGGGTGTGTACTATGTACTATGTCTCCTTGATCTTGTTTTCTTGCATTATGGGTTCTTTTTCAAAGTTAACTCCACATAATTATGCTACTTGGAAAGAAAACATTAAAGAGCCATTGCTAGAAAAAGGTTTATGGTGCTATGTCACTCGTGCTGCAAAGAAACCTCCTGCTGATGCTGATGAAGTTTGTAAAGAAGACTGGGAATCCAAACAAGAGATGGCCTAGGAACCTTGTTGAAAAATATATCTAATCTTATCAAAATTCACATTAGGAAGCTTACAAATCCAATAGAGGTTTGGGCTAAACTTGAAGCTTTGTATGGGATAGTAGATGAAGACACAACTTACACTATAGAGGATAAACTTCTCAAGTTGGATCCTAGAAATTTTGACACAATTAAAGACTGCCTTACCCAAGTAGAAATGTATAGGGCATAGTTGAAGGATTGTGGCGAACCCATTAAAGATGGAAAGATGATTAAACACATCATGACTCATATTCCACCTGAATATGCTCCTTTTGTTTCTTGCTTTAATACACACAAAGTGACAATGAGTAGTGCCTATGTTAAGCCTTCATTTGAGAAATTCTTAGAAATGTTGATCTTTGACCATGACAATCTAGAGGGAATGGGAATTCTCAAGTCTTCCAAAATGAAAGCCTTGGTAGAAAATGAAGGTAATTCAAGTGGAAAAAAATCAAACAAGAAGCAAAAGCAATGGAAGGCTAAGCCACAAGATGACACACAACAATCCTCCTCAAATAAAAAATGTTCCACAAGTCAATCTTCTTCCACTCAAAATTCTTCTTCAAAACAAGGAAAGTCTTCTTCTAAGAATAATCAAAAGGGGAACAATTTCAATAAGAAAGAGAAGAAAACTTGCGACTATTATAAAAGGAATGGTCATGATGAACATGAGTGCAAAGATAAGTAGATTGATGAATTTGTAAACATTATGAGGAAACACAAAATTGATGCACCAAATGCATACAAGGATAAGGGATCTTCATCCACTTCAAAGGGCAAGGGACAAGCTTTAGTTGCAAGTACAAATAATGCTAAGGAATGAGTTCTAGATTTAGGAGCAACACATCATATGGGTGCTTCAAGGGAGAAATTTTCCTCATTAAAACCTTCAAATGTACCATACATCTATGTGGGAAATGATACACAAGTTGAAGTAGAAGGTAAAGGGAATGTTGAGTTAGAGAATGGTATCTTCAAGGATGTAATTCATGTTCCTAACCTTAGCACCAACCTTCTCTCCATCTATCAAATAACTCACTATGGATGTGGCAATAAAGTTGAGTTCCTCCCCGACACAGTAGTGGTGAAAAATCTGAAAGATGATTCAATGGTGGCAATTGGAAAGGAAAATCATGAGACTAGACTTTATTATTTCTCACATTTTGTGCCTAAGTCCATGTCTCTTGCCTTGTTGACTTAGTCAAACACACAAAGTAAACTTTGGCATGAAAGATTTGGACACCTTAATTATCACTACCTTCAGCAACTTAACAACAAGGAAATGGTCATTGGTCTACCTCAAGTCAAGTTTTCAGAGGGTGTATGTCCAGGTTGTAAAGTAGGTAAACATCCTGAAGAGAAATATGACAAGGGGAAGTCTTGGAAGGCAACTACTATTCTAGAATTGGTTCATAGTGATGTAGCTGGCCCTTTTCCAGTATCATCCTTTGGTAAGGCCCACTATGTTCTCACATTTATTGATGAATTTTCAAGGTACACTTGGGTCTTTTTTCTTGGTCATAAGAGTGAAGTATTTGACAACTTTATCACCTTCAAAGCTCAAGTTGAGAAGAAATCTAGGAAAGCCATCAAGATCCTAAGGATAGACAATGGCAGAGAATATGTCAACTACAGACTTATAGACTATTGCACACATGAGGGGATAGATCTTCAACATTTAGTTGCATACACACCACAACAGAACAGTGTAGCTGAAAGAAATAATAAAACCCTTAAGGAAATGACTACTTGCATGCTTCAAACATAAGTCTCTCAATCAAGTGTTTTGGGCTGAAGACATGTGTTGTGCCAACTACATCCAAAACAAAAATCCACATAAAGCCTTAGATGGAATACCACCTTTTGAGGCACGGTGTGGCAAGAAACCAAGTGTTAAGCACTTCAAAGTTTTTGGTTGTCCAGCATGGGCAAGGATACCTCCACAAAAGCATAAGGCATTAGAACCACAAAGAAAATGATACATATTTTTTAGATATCCTGATCATCTCAAGGCATACAAACTAATGGATCTAGAGATGCATGAAATATTTTATGAGAGGAGTGTTCATTTTGAAGAGACATGTCCAAGTTTGACTTCTTCAACTCCTCCTTCTTCCTCCTACGTGGATAGTGATCATAGTGATGAAAGTGACTCAAAAGATGAGATTCCTCCAACTTTGACTCATAAGAAACCACCTTCATAGGGTCAACAAATAGTTGAGGATATTCCTCCTTCTTCCTCTTCCACTAAATCTCGTTGGGCACAAAAAACTCTTGATGTAGTAGGTTCATTGGTGGGAAATCCTTCAAACACTGAGAGGACTAGGTCACAACACAAGTCATTTCCACATGCATACATAGCCATTGCTTCAGATCCAAAATCTTTTAAGGAAGCATTAGGGATTCTAGAATGGGATAAAGCTATGAAGGAGGAATACAATTCATTGATGAAAAATAACACATGGGACTTAGTTTTCCTTCCTAAGGGAAGAAAAGTGGTTCAATGCAAGTGGATCTATCAAACCAAATTTTTAGTAGATGGAAGTGTGGATAAACATAAGGCTAGACTAGTTGCCAAAGGTTTGTCGCAAGTTCTAGGTATTGACTATACATAGATTTTTGCACCAGTTGCCAAGATAAACTCCATTCACCTAACACTAGCAATTGCTGCAACTTAAGGATGGGTTGTACACCAGATGGATGTTAAGAGTGCATTTTTGAATGGTGACCATGAGGAAATTTATATGGAGCAACCATAGGGGTTCATACAGGATTCTACTATGGTTTGCAGATTAAAGAAGTCTATTTATGGTCTAAAGTAGGCTCCTTAGGCTTGGTATGCCAAAATGGATTCCTTCCTCCTCTCAGTGGGTTTCACCAGTTGTCATTCTAAATTGAATGTCTACATTCTTCAAAAGGATGACTCTCACTTGATCCTAGTGCTTTATGACAATGACTTGATCATTTCAAGGAGCACTTATAGCCAGTGTCAAGACCTCTCTACAAGATAGATTTTCCATGATAGTCTTGGGTTTGCTACATTACTTCCTTGGCATAGAGATCTCATAGTCTTTAGCAGGGATTTCACTTTCATAGCCCAAGTATGCTCTTGACTTGCTTTCTCAGTTTCACATGAGTGACTGCAAGCCTACTCCTACTCCCTTCCTATCAGGTGTCAAGCTAGAGGCTAAGTGAACAACTCCACTTGTTGATGCTACTTCATAGAGATAATTAGTTGGGAGCCTTATCTACTTGACACACACATGCCCTGATATTGCTTTGTAGTTGGTATGGTTTCACGCTTTATGCAAGAACCTCATGAGCTTCATTGGAAGGCTGCCAAACACATTTTCCATTACATCAAGGGTACACATACACATGGATTCATTATGTAGTAGGTACAGGGCTTTAGTTGATTGGATACACAAATTCAAAATATGCAAGAGACTTAGATTCTCAAAATTCTACTTTAGGGTATATATTTCACCTTGGTTTCAGCCCAATTTTTTGGCAAAGTAAGAAGCAAAAAAATGTTGCTCTTTCTTCCACAAAGGGTGATTATCGAGGGGCTGCCAATGCAGCTATAGGGGCTCTTTAGTTACAACATATCCTGGAGGATTTTTGATTTGATCTACCTACGATGACAATTATTCATTGTGAAAATTAGAGTGCCATTGAAATCTCTAAGCATCTAGTTCAGCATCAGCGGACAAAGTGCATTGAGGTTCATGTGCACTATATCAGAGAGTTTATACATGAGCAGATAATTACACTACAATACTATCCTATAGCAAAGTAGGTCACTGATATCTTCACCAAAACCTTCATCGAGGTCAAGTACATTCATTTGTGAGATCTCTTGGGGGTGTGGGATGTTGCAGAAAGGGGAGTCCTTTGATGTCTCTCTTCTTCTTCTTCTAGGAGGGATTTTTTCCTCTTCTGAGGTCTTCTTCTCTCTCTCTCTCTCTCTCTCTCTCTTCTTCTTTATTGTACTCATCTCTCTTTTTGGAGGAGGGTTTTTCCCATGAGGTTTTCCCTCCTTCTCCACTTTATGAGAGATTGCATTGCATCATTCTATAGCATTGCTTTTATATATGGGTACCTAACATGGCCTTGCAGTTGGGACCCATTATGCATTAGTGAGCTTAAGTGCACTCCCCTAAGTTGCACTTAAGGGGGGGTGTTGGTGTAAATAGGTATTTACTATTTACAATTTACTTAAGTTTACTTAGGTTAGTGCATTATTTTATTATTTTGCATTATTTTATTATTTCTCTTTATGAGACACTTAGGAGTTTGCGCACCTTCTTGAGTTGTCATGTAGACAACATAGAAGTATGCAACTCTAATTGTGCACATGGTGTCTACAACACAGGAATTTGCATCATTCACTAAGTTGTCATTTAGAGAACATAGTTTTTCACACTCCTAATTTAGCACATGGTTTATACAACACTGATGTGCGTGTTTCACCTTTGTAGGCTTATCCTCTCATCATCGCACTTACTTTCGTGCATAATGGAGGATAACCCATATTTGGTGGACATGTGCCTGGTTGTTGGACTTATCATGATGCTAATTTTGAGGCATTCTAGATGCATCTTAGAGGCCTTTATATTGAAACACTCCTAGTGTACTTGTACATTGTATTAAATACTATACAGTTATTCTGATCATACTCTGGTCTAATTTGTGCTTGTGTTTTGAGTTCCTTGGTCTTGGGTAAATTTTTCCCTAAGGAAGATTCTTACAAAATCCATAACCATGTTTAAGTATTACGTTTGATCTCACTAATTTGATCAAAAGTAGGCTTATGCTCTCAACTCACAAGAGTGGATCAGAATGCCAAACCTTCTGTAAGGGTCAATACAATCAAATAGGGAATGAACAAACACTTAGATTAATTAGAAGCCCCCTTGTTTTATATAGTTAAGGGCTCAAAATTGAACAAACCTTGTCTATCATGTTTGGGAGATCAAAGTAGAAAGGATATGCTCTCAGTCTCTTAGAGTCATCAACCTCCCAAACCTACTTTTGATCTCTACTTTTCCTACTTTTTACTAGCTAGATTATTCAGTCATAGAAGGGCTACCTCCCAAAATTTTCCTTAGCAAGGCTAGTAAGATTGAACATGATGCAAGGGCATCCTTGGTTCCTAAAATTTCTACTCTTTTCTACCAATTGCTACTAAGTTTCTATGGCTACCAAGTTCCAGTTACTATCAAATTCTAATTATTGCCAAGTGTTCCTTCGTGTGTCAAGTTATCCAATGGGCGTCGAGTTCTTGATGATGTTGAGTGATCCTTTAGTTGCCGAGTTCCTATTGATGTTGAGTGATCCTTTGGGTGCTGAGTGCTAGTATTTCGTGGAGTCTTCATTTGTCAAGTTATCTGAGGTTCCAATTTGGGCCGATCTCTCATGCATTTAATTTAGTTATGGGTATTTAATATTTGTTGAGAGCTGACTTGTGGCTTGGTTATGTATTTAATGTAAGGGTTTATTAGTTGGTATTTTTATCAAGCTGACTTGTGGCCTTTCTATGTTCTAGAATCTTCTATAAGGCATTTTGGCAAAGTATTTAAGGAAGTCTAAGGTTAGGTTTTAGAAGTAGTTAAGAAGAAGGAGATAGAAGCTAGAGGTTAGATTGCGAAAAGAAGATATGTGCTTGAAAGTGAGAATTTGAAGATTGTAATTGGTATTGGCCATAACCAGGGATAATTGCAAAAGCTGGAGATGTAGAATTTGGAAGTTTGGAGTCTTAGTCTAGAATAATTTGGAGATAGAAGTTGCATTTGAGTATAGAAATTTGTTCTTCTTTGAAAGATGTATTCTTCTTTGTAATGACCATAACCCAAAAGGTCATACTGCCAAGCATGTTGGATGTAAACTTATTGATTTGAATATAATAAGTATTCTCTCTAGATTTGAATCTCACTCCTCTTGTTCATTTTCCACTATGTGTTGGTTTGCTAGTTTTTGGATCACCTCATTTCGAGGTACATTTGGATTTGTAATGCATCAAATGGTATTAGAGCCCTATTGTTCCTGAGTGTGCAAGCAAATCACCAAGTGTGAGGTAGTTTTTACCAGGACCTTGGTTTGGCAAATCTTATTAGAGAAGGGTTTTGATTTTGGAAGTCTTAGCTAGTTGGCGATTTGGTGTAGGGTGGAAGATTTGTGGATTTGTCCTGCACTTGCAGAGGACTCACCATTTGATTTTTGTTTGTAAAGATGGTTCAAGGAAGGAGAAATATTGATCCAGAGTTATTGGACATGGTGAGGAAACTTGCAGCTAGAGTAGAAGCTATTGAGTTAGTGCAAAATCATGGAAGACATCTTCATGAGGTTGAGAGTGATGAATATGATTCTTTTTGGGATGATTTACATGAAAGAATTGATGGTCTGGAAAAGCTTTATTTCAGTTGACATCTAAGGATTATAAAGAAGGTTTGTTGGCCGATTAAAGAAATTATGAATAGAAGAAGATAGATCATGGAAGTACATGATGATTTTTTTGAAATGGAGGAAATATCTTTTGGTTTTCATGAGTAGATGGATAGATCTGACATGGAAATTATAGAGCATCTTGTTATGCACAATGAGGTTGTTAAAGAGGAGATTTTCACTTATGTTGGTAAGGAACTAGATGTTGTTAAATAGAACGATGTTTATGTTGGAATGGATGTGATTGAGGACTTATTTGTTGCTATCGCTACTAATATGGAGTTATCTATTCATCCATTTATGAGTGATGTTGGTGTAGATGTTGCTTGTGGTACGAATATAAAATTACTTGATGGTAATATGGTTGAGGGTTTTAGAGGTGTTATTGATATGGATTTACATGATGTTGTTATTGCTGATATGGATTTGAACTTATATGTTGCTACTGAGATGCTAAAGGATATCAAAGTTACTACTAATGTGGATTTTGATGATGCCATTGATTTACATGTTGCTCAAAGAATGAATAGATATATTCTTACGAGCATGGATGACATAGGGTTATTATTGCATGTTTCTGATATGGATTCATTTGCTATTGATTTGGTGGAGGATTCCTATATTATGGACTTATATGCTTTTGCTATGATGGATCTAAGTTTATATATTGTTGCTGATCTAATTTTCATGTATGAGGATGCTGTTATGGATGATGTTGATGATAAGTTGCAGATGGAGAATTGTTATTTTTAGTTGAGTTTGTATGTTGATTGGTTGGATAAGATTCTAATTTTTGAATAGATGAAACATAGTTGGTTGATTTTTAGATTTGATCTCTTTTCTTTGATGGATTGGAAACCTTTTGTAAAGATGAAGCTAAGTACATAATTTTCTTTTGGGATCAAGATGTGGGACACATTTTCCTATTTACCTAGGGAGGCTGATACAGAACCATCTGAATTCTTTTCTATTTACCTTGGTAGAATGATGTAGGGGCATCCTTGGTTCCTTAAATTTCTACTCTTTTCTACCAGTTGCTATTGAGTTTCCATGGCTACCGAGTTCTAGTTACTACCAAATTCCAATTACTACCAAGTGTTCCTTTGTATGTTGAGTTATCAAGTGGGTGCCAAGTTCTTGATGATGTCAAGTGATCCTTTGGTTGCTGAGTTTTTGTTGTTGCCAAGTGATCCTTTGGTTGCCGAGTTCCTATTGATGCCAAGTGATCCTTTGGGTGTCGAGTGCCAATATTTCATGGAGTCTTCATTTTCCAAGTTATCTGAGGTTCCAATTTGGGCCGACCTCTAATGAATTTAATTTAGCTACTGGTATTTAATATTTGTTGAGTGCTGACTTGTGGCTTGGTTATGCATTTAATATAAGGTTTATTAGTTGGTATTTGCATCAGGCCAATTTGTGGCCTTTCTATGTTCTAGAATCTTCTATATGCCATTTTGGAAAATATTTAAAGGGATCTTGGGTAGAGTCTTAGGCATTAGCATTGGAGGAGGGATAATTGCAAAAGTTGGAGATGTAGAATTTGGAAGTATGGAGTCTTAGTCTAGAATAGTTTGGAGATAGAAGTCACATTTGAGTCCAGAAATTTGTTCTTGTTTGAAAGATGTATTATTCTTTGTAATGGCCATAACCTGGAAGGCCGTACCACCGGGCATGTTGGATGTAAACTTATTGATTTGAATATAAGAAGTATTCTCTCTCTGGATCTGAATCTCACTCCTCTTGTTCATTTTTCACTGTGTGTTGGTTTTTTGGTTTTTGGATCACCTCATTTTGGCGTACATCTAGATTCATACTACATCAAAATGCCTTCCAAATCTTGTATTCTTAATTGAATGCAAGCCAACTATATTTGAAATATAGCCTTCCTCTAATAGTCTCGAAAGAGATTGTGCCAAACCTCCTTAGTGTTGGTGGGAAGCTCTTTGTCACAGAGAGGTAAATTCGAACATCATTGGTGGAACAATAAAACTTGGTAGTCACAGATTTAGAAAACCTTGTTAGGAAGCCATTTCTTTCATTTTCTAGGTGTGTGTAGTTTCATTTCATTATCATTTCTACTGCAATTATGTTTGGATGTGTTTTCTTTAATATGCAATAATCACAATCCTCTCAAGAGAATAACTCCAAACTGATACAAAACCAAGCTCAAAAACCCTTGAAAAACCTAAAATAGCACATCCGATGCTTTAAACAATGCATTTCACCTTTTCTATAACACATTTGCATCCTAAAATAACACATAAGACCAAAACAACAATGCATTTGAAGAATATAATAATGCATATACCCTGTAGAACAATGTTTGGTGAACTCTAAAATAACACATACAACCATTGAAATAGGGCATTTAAGACTTCCTATAACACATTTAAGGAAAACCATAAAACAAAGGCTAGCTGCCTATACAACTTTCACAAACAAACAATAGATTTTGGTACCCTTTTTCCTCGTCAACATTTTGCAAAACTAAGAGATTCTGAAATTGACCGTTACCATTTTTCAAACAAGCAAGGTTCTAACTCCAACTAGAGATTTGTATCCAATAGTTTTTGTTACTTTAACTTTGTATATCAAGTTAGAAATAAACCAAAAGCACACATCCATTCCCTACCCAACTTCGTGAAGGTGAGTCTATCCTCTGTCAACATCACCAAACACTTTATTAAACATAGCTTTTTGCTCAATGAACTTTGGTCTACAAGAAATCCTCATACTATCAAAATACAAAAGAACTAAAGGAATCCCATCTACATCTCATGTCACTACATAAAACTAGTGTAGCGAAAAAACCAAAATGATCACCTATAAAAGTGAGTTCTAGGATAGCCGAAGAGAATCATCAAATATGCACAATCTCCAAACCTTAGTGAGTCTGTCACACCCACCAACTATTCACCAAACACAACTACCCAAAAATTACCTTGTTCAACTAGAACTCAAAGCCCTTTACCTAAATGGGCTAATCCAACATATGGTATAAAAAGAGCATTGAAACCAAAATTGAAGACTTTTAGTAAAATCCTGAGCTTGTTGACATCATAGATAAAATACTCAAAAGACACAAAGAATGCTACCTGCTAGCATTAACACAACAAGGTGTGAAAGTGGCATCCAACTTTGACATAACAAACCTTAAATGAGATGAAGAAGAATCACCCTTGGATGTTGTTCCACAAAAACTCCAATATTTTCAACTAGAAATGGAAAGGATAGAATAGAGAAGGATCCAACTCGAAGAGTTCAGTCTTGAAAAACTATGCCCACTTCCACTTGATAAAAGTGTCACCTTCACGCCTTTCCCACAACATGTGCAACTACCAAAATTATTGAGATTATGGGTGTTGCACACATTGCACAATATTTTTATATTGTATTATTTTATTTTATTATGTAATGTTGCACCTAGATGGATGTGCAACATGCAAAGATTCCCATGGGATGTACTTGATGAGTTGTATTGTAACATTGTCATAATATTTCATGTAATTATTTAATATTGGGGAAAAAGAATTAAATTTCCAATATTAAATGTGGGGTCAATGGGTTAGGTAGCACATGGTTTATATAATACAACTTTTTTTTGTGTGGGACTTGTTACTATGTAAGCAACCACAAGGGTAGTCATAGAGACAAGACAAAAGAGAAAAAGGGAAAGAGTTGAGTAGGACAAGGCTTGACAAGTTAACCAAGAGAGCATTTGTGAAGGTTGGAAGCATTACATGGGATTTTTGGATTCATTCTTGTTCACATAGATTGCTTAGCTATGGCTATGGCTTTGAAGACTTCCATGGTTGTATTGTAATGGTGTTTTTGCTGAATAATACATGGTGATGGATGCTTTTGGAGGCTAGGTTATTCTCTCAATAAGGGTTTCCCAAAGTATATCTTGTGTCATAATTTTTGTGGGTATGTTCCCTATTCTCTTTCATGTGGATTTTTAATTCCGTATTCATTTTAGATCTATTATGGGTTATGTGGAAATAGTTATATTCTTTGTTGTAAGTTTCCTTACAAGTGGTATTAGAGATATGGTTTTATTATTGTAACCCTAGATTGAATCCATAGGAATGCATGATAGGATAAAAGAAAGGGCAAGATATATGAATTGTTTATTGCAGATTCAAGAATTTTGGGTTTGTTGTTATGATGGGATGTTGAAATATTTTGGGCATGTGAAATTATTGGTCAAATGATATTTTTGGATGTTTCATTTAAATGAGGGTTTTAGGGGGAGCTTGTAGAAATGACCTCTTGGGTAAAAAAAAACCTCACCATTGGATCTGGGTTGATGTTTCCATTAATTTTGATATATAATATGTCCTCGATTGGCCATGTTCAGAGGAAATGAAAGAGTTTTTTAGTTTTAGCTTGTGATGGCCATCAAATTTAATCTTGTTGTAATTTTTGTCACAAAATATTGAAAATGGTAAAAAGACTGTCTTAGTAAATTGACCATAACTTTCTCTTAGAATAGCGGATTTCAGACTTCTTATAGACATTGGAAAGCTAATTTACAACACTAGAACATGGTTAGGTTTCATTTTGTGATTTTGATATTTTGTCAGGTTTTAAAAGATTGAAAGCCAGATGTTATTTATTTTGAGCATAGATTAGGGTACAACTTGGGCATATAGAGTTAGATTTTTGACTTTGAGTAGTCAACGGAAAGCTCTTGGAGAGCTCTACACATTGGTTAAGATTTAGTGTAGGTTTGACATGTTTTATTTGGTGATATATTAATCTAAATAGTTTATGGTATATATTGACTATGATATCATTATGAGTTTATGACATTGTATGTTTGGAGACTTAAGATTTGATGTCATTGTATACCTAGTTCATATTTCATATTGGTCTCATGATGATATGGTTATCAGTATTTGGTTTGGATATGTATGATGACTTGATGGGTCTACAAGTTGTGCAGTGTTGTAAGTAGTCTACACTTACTTCTTGAATTTATAGCTTGGTTACGAGTTATGTTTGCCCATTGACCTTTCATTATTGATGCATATTCAGATTGGTGGCTTGGATTTGAGTTGTCTATGCCCTAAGCCACATGATTTGCTGATTTTTCTTCATGTAGAAGCGATGAGATGTTGTTACTAGGTATAGTCATGGTGGAAGATTGTGGTTGACTATTTTATGCTATCAGGTTGGCCATATTGAGAGTTAGATGCTCAGTTCATGGATGTGATCATGATGCCATGGATTCTAGCATGACATGATTAGATATATAGGTACATTCTTGATGTTCATTGGTTTGGATTCCTAATTTGGTTATGGTGGTATATCCTCTTGGTTGAGGATCATGGTTATTTGGTTTCTTTTGAGGAGCTCATGATTTGGACTTTGAGCTCTTTGATAGTTTGATGCCTTAGTTGATTTCCATGGTTAGAGGATAGTTTTCTCATCATGTGTCATGGATAGCTTAGATACATGGTTTAGTGGGAGCTTGTGATAGTGATGAGGTGACAATACAAGATTAATTCCTAGTTTGGTTTGTATCTTCTTGGGTTTGGAGATCTTGGTTTCACTTGGTATTGACACTCTAGTTGTGTGAGTGTAGACCTAGAGGATCTTCATGTAGGAGATTGATTTTACAATGATATAGGTGACTTGGTACCATGGTTGAGTGGGAGTTTATTTTTGGCATTGATATATTTATTAAGTGTTTACAAATGTTGGAGGTTTGTCGTAGATCCTATTGCTATAGAAGCATCTTTAACATTTGCATGGCACACTTGGTTATCTTCATGGTATGTGGAGATGGTTCTTCATGGCATGTGGAGATAGCTTTGTTCATGGTGTGTGGAGATTGTTGCATCTTGAGGACTCATAGGGTTTTAGGTAAAGGTGTGGTTTATGCTTTCATTTAATGTGTTATCCTTGATGTTAGGATGGTTTCATTTTTATGTCATGGTATACTCTTGATACAGGTTTAGAGTTTTGAAATGTTATAGTATGTTCATATCCAGAATGTTATCTCTTTGGTTGAGATGGTTTAGATCATGTTGTCAGGTTTATATTCCTTAGGCCATGGTTGGAACTTTAACAATGATCTTGGTTTAGTTTCTTGGTATTGAGTACATTGATCATAAGCTGGATACTTCATGATATTACTATGTTGCATTTAGAGTTGGCATGGATTGATTGGATACAGGTGCTCATGGATACTTTGAGATGGTGGTGATGCTAATTTCTCTTGGATTAGAGAATTATTTGTTGGGATAATTATTTGGTTTTAATACAAATTCTAAGGGGCATTCACCTGATATGGACTTGAGAGGAGATTTTTATTAGACAAGTCTTGTATTGGAGAATTGGATATCTTTATGAGAATTCTCATTCCCCACTCATGGTCTACTCGACAGTTTGCTACTTAAGAGTATAGCCCATTTTTTCTCTTAGGTGCATTATATTTATGCTTATCTGTTGTGGATATGGATCTTGAGCTATGGTACATGAGTTAGCTCTAGAGGGTTCATTTGAGAGATGGTTTAGCATTTCTTATCTCCATTTTCATATGTTGTTATGCTAGTTGAGTTTGGGTGATGGTTTTATATTAGGCATATTCCTTGGATTAGGAATGGTTTATGAGTTTAATCTTCTTGTGAGAGGCTTACATCCATGATTATGGTATGGTTTGGGTGTTTTCGCAACTTCTTTGTTGGGGTTTTATGAATGAGATCATACTTGCATAGTTTACATCTAGAAGAGTGTGTAGAAGGACATGATATCGGTTATGATTTGCATGGTTTTTCTTTTGTCTTGGTTATCTTCCTGGATGTTCAATTTTTCTTACATTAGATTTGAGATTGGTTAGAGATTATCAACACTAGTTTGTGCTCATGTATGTCATGTGAGAGATAACATGGTTATTCCTTTACCTGTTTCCTCTGTTTATTGTGGATAGCTTGGGAGACTATTGGATATTTTTTTATGAGAGTTGTTCTTGCATGTTATTAGTTTATGTGTTGGGATGCCCTTGATACTACATGGATTCACTTATTTGAGATGTCGTGAGTGGATTGGTTATAGATTTGATATTATCTTTTACAGTGGGAGCTTCTTGGTATATGTGTGGTAGGTATTGATCTTGAGGTGTAGGATTGTAGGTTACAGGTTGGATATGTCAGTGATGTGAGATTCACTTGTTATACCTTTGGAGGTATGGATAATTCAATGGGTTAGCACTTGCTATGAGTGTTATTTGAGCTATGGATTTTTGACAATTATGAATATATGTGATTACATTTGGATCAGGTTTTTATGCTTTGCATTTTAGTTAGTACAAGATTTTATTATCTTCTAATGTGACAAGTTGGGTGGCTTTCTCTTTGGATGGCTTCTATGTATGTTTAATAGTAGTGGCATAATAGGAGGTGAGATTATTTAGGTTTGAAATACTGGGTACTATGATTTTGTTGCAGGTATCAAGATGTAGCACATTGTGTACTTTGATCCATGATGGTGGATGTGCTAGGAGGGATTGTTCCCTTATTTATTTATATGGCTACAAATTGACCCTATGCAATGTATACAATAAGTGGGAGATTGTTGAGATTATGGGTGTTTTACACATTGCATAATATTGTTATATTGTATTATTTTATTTTATTATGTAATGTTGTACCTAGATGGACATGCAACATGGAAAGATTCCCATGGGATATATTTGATGAGTTGTATTGTAATATTGTGATAATATTTCATGTAATTATTTAGTATTGGAGAAAAAGAATTAAATTTCTAATATTAAATGTGGGGTCAATGGGATAGGTAGCACATAGTTTATGTAATACCACTTGGTGGTTTTGTGGGACTTGCTACTATATAAGTAGCCACAAAGGTAGTCATAGAGACAAGACAAAAGGAAAAAAGGGAAAGAGTTGAGTAGGACGAGGCTTGACAGGTTATCCAAGGGAGCATTTGTGAAGGTTGGAAGCATGGCATGGGATGTGTGGATTCATGCTTGTTCACATAGATTTCTTGGTTGTGGCTACTGCTTTGAAGGCTTCCATGGTTGTATTGCAATGGTGTTTTTGCTAAATAATACATTGTGATAGATGCTTTTGGAGGTTGGGTTTTTCCCTCAATGAGGGTTTCCAAATGTATATCTTGTGTCACAATTTTTGTGGATATGTTGTCTATTCTCTTACATGTGGATTTTTAATTTCATATTCATTTCAAATCTATTATGGGTTATGTGGAAACAATTATATTCTTTGTTAAAATTTTCCTTACAAAAATATGATAAGTATTTTGGTACATATGATCCTCAAGATCATCTCAGACAATTCTATACAAGTATGGAGTGGTTCTTGAAACTCCTCTCCAACATCAAATCATTTGATTAATTGACTACTATGTTTATCACATAGTACTCATATAACATAAAAAAGGAGACCACCATGATCGACCTATGTAACACAAAACAACTGCTAGTAGAAACCTTCGAAGTGTTCCTACAAAGATGGAGGCATAGTTTTTCCAAATATCATTAGGACATCCCAGATAAAGAAAAAATAAACATATTTATTAATAGCCTCTCCAAACCAATGAACTACTGGCTGCATATTCAAGGTCCTAAGGACTTTAAAACTACATTAGAAAATACAACCAAAGTAGAAGAGACCCTGATAAACAATAATATCATCAAGCTATCAAAAGATGGCAAATGTTTCTTGAACAACTCCTCATAGACTCACAATACATCTGATCAGTTAGTTGATAAAAAAAAGTTGTGTTGGAGAACTAAAAACAAAAACATAGTCAATGATGGGGTGGTTGAAGCTAATCATATTAAACCACAAACTCAACCCCATCTAAACTAGTAGTATCTTGTTGTCAATAGCACCAATGTAAATACTAGACAAAACCCACCTAGAAAAGATGATGTTCACCCATTTTACCAATGTAACACAACTACTCCTTCAACATCCAATCAACAAGTAGCCTATAATCAAGATCCTCCTCTAAGAGGATACCAATCTTCCGACATACTCAAGGAATACACACCCATCGATGTGTCTTATGAGAGTGCATTACAAATGCTCTTAGAAAATGAAATTATTGTAGTCCCTAAGGCTAAGCCCTATGAACCACAAGTTAAACCAAAGTGGTAGAGTAAAAAACACTTTTGTGCCTACCACCAAAACATGGGGCACTTGACCAACAACTATTATGCCTTTAAAGGGGCTATACAAAAGCTGATCAATAATGGAACTATTGAAGTGAATAACCTCCATAATAATGAAGATTACATAACCTTCAAAAAATATTTCATGAGCCATGAGAATGGTGAATCCTCCAGAGAAAACTAGAACACATCTTCCCATGATAAAGTTAATTATGCTCATCATTACAATAACACTATCAATATGATCTTTGGGTTTAAAAATATCATAAATGTCATCATAATTAAAGACAAACATAAGAAACAACTGATAAATGCTATTACCTAAGGGCAAGCCTCTAAAGTTGTTCTACCAGGGCCAATAACTAGTTTAGACCAAGCAACTACAAGTTCCACTGTACCCAAATATAGTTTAGTTAACTAGTTACTAGAAACTCCCACCCACATTTCCTTCACATATTAAGATCCTCACCAAATCCTTAGTGTTGAATGAATTTGATGTTTGTAGACTTCAAAACATGGTAAGTAATCTTGTTTCTCTTTATTGTGTATATTTTTCAGCCCAAGATGACATGTTTGTCATTCACCCACAAAAATCTCGATTGCATATTAAAGTCTTCATCCATTGAAATAGAGTAAAAAGATCCTGAGTTGATAGTGGGGCCGACCTAAACATTTGCACTTTGAATTTGGTATGAGCCCTAGGGTACATAGAGGATGTTTCCTACCTTAAAAAGAAGGTTATGATCAAATCTTATGATGATGAGAAGAGATCCTCCAAGGGCATGGTCATTCTTCCATTTAGGGTAGGTCCAGTTGTAAAAGAATATGTTTGTCAAGTCTAGACTTGAAATTAACTTACAATATTCTATTAAGAAGGCCGTGGATCTATGACATGTAATCTATTCCTTCCACTTACCATCAATATCTTAAATTTCCATACATGGGTCAAGAGCTGACCATACCTAGAGATCAAAACCTTACCCAATACTGTAACTTTCTTGTTCCTCATAAAAAGGAATAAACTGACATCCTGATAGATGACATCAGTCGATCCAAATCAATAGACACTTTATGCTTCAAAAACTAAGATAACAACCGCTTATCTACATTGACTAAGGGAAAAGAGGAAGTAGGTTGTTACAATTCTTCCACTTCTTCACAATCATTGTAAAAAGACTCCAAACAATCACACTATGAGGAAATGAATTGCTTAGTGAAAGAATTTGATTAGAAGTACAAATTGCAATGCAAAGGGGTAGGAAAGTATTCAATCTTATTATTTGATCCCTCACTATCTCCAAGATCTCATGGCAAGCCATCTTCAACCGCTAGGCCCTATTATGACCATTTCATTAAAGAAAGTAGTGTTCCTTCAAGTTTCACAGAGGAAACAAGTGACCAAATAAAACATATTGATATTTTCCCTCACCTCTTTGGAAAAGGTTTTGATCAAATGAAGAGGATGGGTTACATAGGTGATGGTCCTTTAGGGAAAGGAAAAGGTATCATTGAAACCCTAGTAGCACAGTTCAGGTCTAACAAATCAAAAACATGGGTAGGATATTTAGAACAAGATAATGCAATGACTATTTCTAGATCCTGTTCCAAACATGGTGATCCCTCCTCTTCCACCTTGGTATGGGTACCTAAGGAAAAGGATGGAAAAAAACTAGAACACAGTTGATATTAAGAATGTGAATCTATCCTTCCTTGATTTACAACATACAAGAGAATTGTCTATGGACACCCTTACCAATGAAGATGATGATGATTCCACCAAGTTGGAATTTGACTCATTATCTAAAGAATCCATTCACAATAAAGAATGTGATTTTGTTCACATTATCACACCTAATAGCTCCATAGCACAAGGATCCACTCCTTATTCGGACCTTACTTCACCTAGAATCAATCCACATCAGCACAACTTAGAAAAGGATATATAACATATACGTGACATCACATTACATGAGGGTGATGAACCTAATGATGTGTTCTAGTTTTAAAATTTATTCCTAAACTTCTTTCCAATAGAAGTCAAAGATGAGTACGATGAACTACTCACAAGCTCTACCTTCCCTAACACTTTAGAAGAGGCACACATTATAGACCTCACAGATACAGTGTATTAACCATCCAACAAGGTCATGTCTTTAAACCTTGTTGAATCTCATTCATATTACACATCACTATCCTTAGTCCATCCTGAGCTTATCAAGTGAGACTCAACTAAACCTCACAACTTCCCACAATTTGACAATGACCAGGATGTTTTCATATACCTTAACATAGTTGAGCCATCTTATTTACAAAGAAAAAGAAAAATATATGTAGAGGGGTTTGATATCAATCATCTTAGTCATATGAGAACACATCCAAGAATCAACAACCAAAACCACAATATGGCTGGTCTTGACAAAAAAATTAAAACAAATAGAAGTCATGCATCCAATGGTGAAAACACAATTGTGGCATCCATGAATGAGATGATTAATACCTTACCTAAATATTCAGAGGAATGGTCATATATTTTGATTTATACTATAGAAAAATTAAACATTGGAACATAGCAAGAACCCAAGATAGTTCACTTGGCACAGTCCTTAACTATGGAGGAAAGAAGTGAATTCATTCGATTCTTCAAAGAAAGGAAAATAAAATTTGCATGGTCTTACACTGATATGCCAAGGATGCATCCAACTTTAATACTTCATCACATCAACATTTCTCTAGATGCCAAGCTAGTTAAACAAAAACCAATCGAAATGCATCCTCACATAGCATTACTAGTAAAAAAAAAATTGGTTACATTTTTTAGTACCAACTTCATCCAACCATTATCCTATGCATCATGGATATCAAATATTGTACCTATCTCAAAGAAATATGGAAGCATACATATCTTTATTGACTTCTAGGATGTCAATAAAGTGTGACCTAAGGATGATTTTCTCCTTCCAAACATTGACACAATTGTAGATATGATAGCAAGGCATTCCATGTTTTCACTCATGAATGGTTTTTTGGGATACAACCAAATTAGAATAGCACTAGAGGACCAAGAGAAAACAAATTTTACTTGTGCATGGGGCACATTCTATTGGAATGTCATGCTCTTTGGTCTCAAGAATGTAGGGGCTACTTATCAGTGAGCCATGACCACCATTTTCCATGACATGATGCATACTTTTATGGAGGATTATGTTGATGATGTCCTACTAAATCCCAGACCTAAGAGAATCATCTTCCTTTCTTCGACAAGATATTCACACACTTAGAAGCATTCAAGGTTAGGATAAACCCTAATAAATACACTTTTTGTGTGAACTCCAGAAAGCTCCTAAGGTACATTTTCTCTACCAAAGGAATTGAGGTTGATCCTAAAAAGGTACAAGCTATTATCAACATGAAACCTCCAAAGAACTTGAGTCAGTTGCATTCTCTCTTGGGAAGACTTCAATAAGTTTGTTGCTTCATATCTCAGTTAGTGGAAAAGTGTGTGTCTTTAACTCATCTCCTCCAGGAGACATAGTTTTAAAAAGGTATAGTCAGTGTCAGATGGCCTTTGATCTTCTCAAAAAATAATTGATGAATCCACCTATTTTGGTACCTCTGATACCACACAAACCATTGTTACTCTATATCTCCCTAACAGATAAATCAATTGCAACCCTCTTGGCACAAGAAAATGATCAAGGAAAAGAAAGACCTATTTATTCCATTAGTTGCACCCTGGTCAATTATGAAATAAATCACACTTTTATTGAGAAAGCATGCTTGGCCATATTTTTTTTTCACAAAAACTATGTCGTTATCGTCTAACACACAAAGTTAAGCTCATCTCAAAAATTGACCCTCTCAAATATCTTCTCAGCAAGACAACATTAACAGATAGATTGACCAAATGGAAAATGATCTTGAGTGTCTTTGACATTGAGTACATTGATAAGAAAGCTATAAAAGGACAAGCCATTGTCAATCAATTGGCAGAGGTTCCCATAGAGAGCTCAAATCCTATCCTAGTTGACTTTATAGACATGCGTATCCTTAGGGCTAAATCGGTCACATGAAAGTTTTACTTTGATGGTTCCTGTACAAACTATGGTTTAGGTGCTAACATATTGTTCATCATGCCTCTAGGTGCCACCATACCCAAGTCTTAAAAACTGCTCTTACCATGCACAAAAAATATGGTAGAATATGAATAATTGGTTCTAGGTCTCAAACTAGCCTTAGAATGGAAGTTAATAACCCTTGAAGTCTATGGGGATTCTCAATTGGTCATCAATCAAGTTACAAACATGTATCAAACCAAAGATGAGAATTTGTTACCTTACAAGCATATGGTACATCACTTTTGAACAAATTCCTAGAGAAAAGAATAGCGCAGAAGATGCCATCCACCCTGGCCTCCTTGCTCTAGTTACCAAATCAACACAAGTGATATGAGTTCTTAGTGGAAGAGGTGGTTTAATCTCTATTTTCTCAACTTAAATCCCTTTTTATTTGTCATTTGGACAGCCTTTATCCCCCTTGCTATGACTCCACCACCACCTATCTCCATGATAACATCATTCCCTCTAACCTCTCACGAAACTAAAAGTGTAACTTCATCTGATGGACCTCACATTATACTTTGGTGGCTGATACACTACATAGGAAAGGTATCAAAAATACTTTATTTAGATCTCTTGAAAAGAACAAGTATAGGGTCACTCTGTAAGAAGTCTATGCTGGCATTTGTGGGTCACATTCTAAAAAGTTCACATTAGCAAAGAAAATTCTTAGAATGGGCTATTTTTGGCCAACCATGAAAGAGGATTCTATTGACTATGTAAAAACTTGTAAAAAGTGTCAAATCCATTGTAACATTATTCATGCACCTGCACAAGAAATCTACCCTTTGGCTACACCATGTCCTTTTTATTAGTGGAGCTTTGATTTGATTGGGGCCATCCACCCATCTTCCTCCAACCGACATAAATAGATCATCACCACAATTGAATATTTTACCAAGTGGGTCAAAGTGACACCACTTGCAGACTCTATTGGAAAAAAAATATCTTCATTCATACTAAACCATATCATTTTTTGGTTTGGAATGCCTCATGCCATCCTAATGGACAATGCCTTATATTTTTAAAATCAAATAGTTGACGAGTTATGTGAGAAGATTCACATTATACAACAGTCATCATCAATCTATTATCCCCATGGAAATGGCCAAGCAGAGGCTACCAAAAAGAACATTATCAGCATCCTTAAAACAACCATCAATGATATTGGTAGAGATTGGAATTTACAACTGAACCCTACCCTTTGGGCGTACAAGATGAGTGTTCAAAGGCCTATAAGCACCACATCCTTCTCCTTAGTTTATGGTTATGAAGCCATTCTTACTTTAGAGGTTGAGATCCCATCTTTGAGAGTTACCCTCTGTGATATCCTATCAGATGAAGACTATAGAGTGGCCCATCTAGAGCAGCTAGAAATATTAGAAGAACATCAATGTACAATGTACGAGCATCTAAAAGTGTATTAGAATAGGTTGTCTAGACACTACAATAAAAAGGTCAAACCCCAGGTCTTTCAAATTGGAGATCTAGTTCTCTAGGAAAACCTTAAGAATCAGGCAGCTAGGGAGAAGAAGGAAAAATGGGAGGCCAATTGGATTGGTCCTTAGATTATCACAGAATCGTTTGGGACCAATACTTATAGACTCTCAGATTGTGATAGAGAGGAACTAGCAAAGCACATCAACAACATTCATCTCAAAAGGTTTTATGTCTAAAGCTTTGAGGAAGCACCTCATCATTGAAAATACCAAAAATATTTAAAACAACAACAAAATTAAAAAACACCTAAAAACATTAAAAAAACAAAAACACAAAAACAAATATTAATTGGTACAAAAGGAATGAGAAATATCACCTTTGGTTTAAAAGGAGTGAGAGATAACACCTTTGGACTTCCCTAAACAACACAAGTCCTTCAATGCAGAGATACAACAAAGCATGGCTCCAACAACCCTCTTTCATACAAATTTTGCTAGTTTGTGGCCTCTTCACTTCATGTTGCCACCCTACCTAGCATAGTTGAGTTAATTTCACACATACCCAATTGAGAAACACTTGTGGGTTACAGTTTAGCAATTTCTAGGCATCAGGCATAATTCACAACAATGGAGACAACCAACAAAACAACAACAAAGGGAAGATAGGCAACTCAGAAGCAACATGGAGTTTGATTATGTTCTAAACTATCACATATATGAACTACAAGAAAATCAGTGCACATCTCAAATATCTACTATGACCAATAGTTCCCGATATCTATTTTAACCTTTATAAAATCCATTTGAAGTGCCAAAGATCCTTTTTTGCCTCCATCGTCTCAGATATAGCTCTCTAAGTCCACTTTTAGCCATTGCAACCCCCCTTTGGCCTCCTTGACTTGTTATGTGTTCCAAAAGGCCCTAGTTATGTACATATTCCTACAAATCTCACTCACATTCTCATTCCACTCCCACTAGTTCATAAAATTGTCAACAAAAATTTGGAAATTGTCAAAAATTATAAAAAACATTCAAACATTATAAAAAATTATCAAAAACATTCAAAAATTGTTAAAAATTATCAAAATATTAAAAAATGATAAAAAATTTAGAAACATTCAAAAATTATCAAAAATTGTTCAAAACATTCAAATATTCTCAAACATTATTAAAAAAATTCAAAAATTATAAAAAATGGTCCAAAAATTTCAAAAATTGTCAAAAACAAATATCGAAATATAAAAAACAACAAAAAAAAAGGCCAAACAATAAAAAACTCATCCCAAACAGGCTATTTATTTTTGCATCAATTAATTTTGCATTTTTCAATCCAATGATCCATTGATTTCATGTTGAACGGGTGTCCATCTATAATTGCTGCTACTTCTGGATAGGTTTGTGTACCTCGACTTGTTTTATGTGAAATCAATGGTGAGGCCCACTATGTTGAAAAAAATTTAAATATTTTATGGCATATTTTATTGCCCTATTACCTTCGGCAAAAAAAAAACACAAGAGCATCGATTAATTAAGTAGCGTAGTTATATCTTAAAACATCTTGCTAGGCTTTTGAAAATTTAGCACAATGCGAATAGCACAAAAGGTTCTGACAAAATCCCTTTTCTTTCCTCCTATCAAGAGCAACAACTCCCAACAGATTTACAGTCTTATTTATTTTTTAGAGACCATGATTAATCCAACAACCTTTCAAAAAATATATCAATGCTATCCCGAAAGGCCCAAATATCCATTGGACTCTTTCATCATCATCTAACAGGGGCTCATAATAAGTAAGCATACGTTTGAGAGACCGCAAGGCCCTTAAATGCCCCTTCTAGACCCCAACACCTTTTCAAGGCCTCATAGGACCTTTTCAGGCGTCAACACCTTTTTAAGGCCACATTGGCACCTTTTTAGGCCCCAAAACACCCTTTTAGGCTTAAACACCTTCTTCAAGGCCTTGTGTCACCTTTTCAAGCCCCCACACCTTTTTCAAAGCCCAAGCACCCTTTTATTCCCTCAAGCACCCTTTTAGGCCCTCAAGTTCTCTTTTTGGGCCCTGAAGTGCCTTTTTAGGCCCCCAAAGGTCCTCAAGCACCTTTTTAGTCCCTAAAACACCTTTTCGAGCCCCAAACGCCTTTTCATAGGCCCCAAACACCTTTTCACAAGCCTTGTGAGTATCCATCTCAATATGCACCTAGGAACAATCCCATCTTTGGCCTTGAACTTTTCTATAAAGGCTATTAATATATATAGAATTATACCTTGCAATTCGTGGTTTAACATTTCCTTTCTTTTCCACCTTGCACACCATGACTCTTCAAATGTTACACAAGTTTGTAATATGTTTTATTAAGATCCTACACAAACATCCAATTCTCACACATAAGTGAAGGTTAATCTTCCTCTACATATCTCCTTGTTCCCACTTTTATGTAGATAGAAAAACTTCCAAATATTTGCAAAAAAATCCAAAAACATCCAAATATACCCAAAAATGCCAAAAAAATCCAAAATATATCAAAAAAAGAAATAAAAATGTTTGTCCAACATTTTCTCATTAACACAAGCCACAATTACCCCTTTTTCTTGTCAAAAAAATAAACACACTGTTGGCGTAGTTAAATATTCACTAATTACACTTACTTAAGCTTACATAGGATAATGCATTTCATAGTAGTTTTTAATTGAGACACTTAGGAGTTTGTACCTCAATTAAACACTTGGTGTAGGAGAATTCCACTCTAGGTGGTAATAGTTGCTATATCATTCCACCTTTAATGCACTTATCACATTATTATTCTCATCATTGCACATGCTTCATTGCATAATGACGGATGGTCTAGCTGTAGTGGACATGTGATTCCACCTTGTGTGGGTGATAGCTTATCTTCTCCTTATCATTGTCTCTTATCACCTCCACTGTATAAGGAGCCCTATTATTTACATTTCAAATCAATCCATTGGATGTCAATAAAGTCCAGTATCAATAATAACATTCTTGCATCTTGATGCAATTGTCTTGCCAATTTCTTCTGGAAGTTATCTTGGTCTTTCATTTGGTCCTGGGGGTGTTGTAGAGTCACCTAAAACTCTAACATGGTATTGGAGTTCTCATGGTGTGAAGACCTCTTCTCAAGAAGTTCAATCTTGGCTTGATGCATTGTTGGTGCAACATTGACAATTTTGACATCACAATTTGGAGGATCTTTCAGGAGTCCTATTTTGTGACCTTCTATTATAGGTGAAAATTTGAGCTTGGAGACACCTATTCAGTCTTTAGAGATGCATATATGTCTCCTTATTTCCTTTCTATGGGGGATCATTCTTTGTATATACATGATGTATGCTTTTTGGGGGATCTTGAGTACTCCATCCATTCATGCATCTTGTTTTCATCTCTTTTTGAAGGAGGGTTTTTCCCATGAGGTTGTCTCTCTTTCTCCACTTTATGAGAGATTACATTTCATGTATTGCATTGCATATTGTACATTGGTTCCTGAAATGGCCGTGTAGCTGGGACCCATCTTGCATTGTGAGTTTAAGTGCATTCCCCTAAGTTGCACTTAAGGGGGGGTGTTGGTGTAATTATATATTCACTAATTATACTTACTTAAGCTTACTTAAAATAATGCATTTCATAGTAGTTTGTGATTGAGACACTTAGGAGTTTACACCTCAATTAAACACATGGTGTAGGAGAATTCCATTCTGGGTGGTCATAGTTGTTATCTCATTCCACCTTCAGTGCACTTATCAAATTATCATCCTCATTATTACACATACTTCATTGTGTTGGCATTAAGTTATTATTGCCATTAGTGACAACACATATCTATATCACTATAGCTATCGAGCTCATCACTCAGTCTACAATGTATACCAAGCATTCAGTGGTTACCTTGTACATTCATCACTTAAGCAGTTTACACCAAGCCTCACAGTTCACATTGAACATTCAAGTGTCTACCGAGTGATGGAAGCATAGTGTCTACCGAGTGATGGAAGCACAGTGCCTATCGAGTGATGGAAGCACAGTGCCTACCTAGTGATGCAAGTATAGTGTTTATCGAGTAATGAAAGTATAATGTTTACCGAATGAAAGCAAGGTAAATGAAGGATTCAATTTTTACCGAGTGATACTATATCCACCGAGTCTCCAATGGTTACCAAGTTCAGAACTACGTTAGGTGATTAGTATGGATCGAGCCTTCACTTCTATCGAGTGCATGTCGATGCTGAGTAATGTAGTGGAAGCTGAGTATTAGAAGGTCATCAAGTCAGTTTAGTGAACCTGAGTTATTTACTGTTTGGATGACTTAGTAATATTTTGTTCACTTGTGTTTTAGCCGACCTTGCAATTGTAATTATTTGAATGGTATATATGTAATGTATTATATCATTTGCAAGATAGATAGTATGTGGATAAGAGTATCAAGAGAGACATGTAATGTTTTGAGAAGTGCAAATGTAAATCAACAAAAGAGCAGAATATTCAGCAAGGTCTACAAGGAGTAGTAATGATTCATCAGTCACAAGAGGTGATATATACTTCAAGGATCTAATCAGAAAATCAAGTTTGTAAGTAGATCCACTATTTCATCCTAATAGGTGAATCAGTTTTGTAAATCCTTTAATAGGGTAGACTTAATAGTCTTTGTATAAATCTCCCAACAGATTGCATACTTCAGTGTATGTTTGTAAATCCTCTAACAAGGTGGACATACCGGTCCTTTGTGCTCCTAATAGGGCAGATCACCAGAAGTGGTCAATGTAAGCCTTAACAGGCCAACTTCATACTACAGTAACAAAGTTTTGTAGATATCATCCCAACCCCAGTTTTACTTTCTATTTGGAAGGTTTTTGGGTCACCAAATCACTATGTACATGTGTTATGGATGTTTGATTTTTCATATATGTAGTAGATTAGATGAATGAATGATGAATGTTTAAAGTGTTGAATTGTTTAAAGTTTTAAAGTTACTTATTCACCCCTCCCCTCTTAGTAACCTATCATATCTTGAATATTTTCAACACATTGTATAAAAGAGGATGGTCCACCTTTGATGGACATGTGATTCCACCTTGTGTGGGTGATAGCTTATCTTCTCCTTATCATTGTCTCTTATCACCTCTCCTATATAAGGAGGTCTACTATGTACATTTCAAATCAATCCATTTGATGTCAATCAAGTCCATTATCAATAATAGCATTCTTGCATCTTCATGCAATTGTCTTGCCAATCTCTTGTGGAAGTTATCTTGGTCTTTCATTTGATCTTGGGGGTATTGTAGAGTCACCTAAAACTTTGGTGGATCATTTATTTTGACCTCCCTTGGGGAGGTGGTAGGATAGGGAGTCTAATTAGGGGCATTTCCGCAAATCCAATCCGAGAGGATGAGGCCCCTGGCATCAATACTCCTCACACCCACACAACATCCATGAGAATAAAAAATCTCCCACCATGCAATTGGGTGTTTAGTAGTTGTGCGAATTCGCTATCTACAAAATAAGTCTCTCATCACTTCTCATTGGGGAATTACTGATGGTACAAAATAGGAGACAATTTGAATTTAAAAGTATTCACAGATGCTAACTAGGTAGGAAGTATTGATGATAGAAAAACACTAGTGGTGGAGCATTCTTTCTTGGTAAAAGACTAGTGTCTTGGACAAGCAAGAAACAAAATTGTATCTCTCAGTCCACAACATAGGTAGAATATATGGTAGCAATAGTCAGTTGTTCTAATATTGTTTGGTTCAAATAGATGATGATAGGTATGGAGATAGAAATCAAGGATCTAGTAGTTATATATAGTGATAACACTAGTGCAATCAATATATCAAAGAATCTAGTGATGCATACAAAAACAAAGCACATTGCTATAAAATACCATTTCTTGAGAGAATTACTACAAGATAAAGAAGTTAGATTGGAATACGTAAATACAAAAGAAAAAATTGCAGACATATTCACCAAGCCATTACCTAAGGATGCATTTTTGTATCTAATAGGTAAGTTAGGGGTCATCCCCCTATCTGAAGCTCACTAAATGAATTTTAGTGATGCATCAACTGGAGCATTATTGAAGATCATTTAGTTGGTGCAATATTGACAAGGGTATATGAGGTGGAGTTGCTAGATGGGATCCACACTTCTCCTATTTTCAATATTTTAGACGTAACAAAATATCATGATGATGGTGTAGATGGGAGTTGATGTTGGAGCCATGTCCAATTCTTACTTCTACGAAGGAAGAGATTGAAGAAATTCTGGATAGTTGTGTAGGCTCGAGTACTAGAAATAGGCAGTATGAAGAATACCTGGTGAAGTGGAAAAGATGACCAATAGAAGACTCAACTTGGATATTTACAATGGAGGTTACCCATTCGAGTTTTCCTCTACCAGCTATAAAGTAACAGGGCCACTTTTCAATATACTTTGGGTGTCTAATGCAAGAGCATCCAATGGTGTAAGGGCAATCCTGTATCATCCAAAAATATGCTTAGTGTTAGTTTTTGTTTAAAGTTTTTTCATTTTTGGATACCCATTTGGATCAAATAACAATTCCAACTCTTAAAGCTCCACCATTGGTTTCTTGGGTTAGATTTTTTGAGCACTTTGGGATACGTGCTAATGTAAAAAATAGGTTATTTTATAATTGAGCCATAATTATAATGAGTTAGAGGGTGTAATTTGGAGGGATGATTGTACTTGTAATTTAAAGCAATATAGAAAAATAATTAAGTCAAAAGGCTTTACAGTTGAAAGTTATTATAGTTTTAAGTTGCTAGGAGACCTCCTAAGAGCACTAAAAATTTAGATTTAAGGCACTAAATAGCCTTGTACAAGCCCAAGAATTGGGGGATAAGAAAATTTGGTCAATAGGGATATAGAGTGCTTGGAGAGCTTTCTGAAAATGTAAACAGTTCGTCAATCAGAGTCCCAGATCAAAAGTTATGCCTCCTAGAAGTTGGACTACCGTTTCTGGATTCTTCTAATTCTACACCAACTTCTGACGTGTTTTATAGAACCTTCTATTTTGGTGGTGGATGAAAAATGTAATATTCTAAAATTTATTCCTAACCCCAAACCTAATTTGGTTTACTTAAGGACATTTTTGGCATTGTAAAGGAGTTTTTGGTGGAGTTCGGGAGAAGGTACTAGAGGAGGGTTTTTCTCCAAGATCATACAACATTGTAAACCATAGTACATTTCTTTGGGTCAATTTTCATTGTACTAAATGTAATAGAAGATAAATTTTGATGATAATATTCCCCTTTTCCTGTTACATTCATTTTTGTCTTGGCTTGTGTCCTCATCAAGTGGTATCAGAGCTAGGTTTTCTTGAGTGTGTAGATAGAGTGCCGACTGTGAGGCAGTTTGCACTAGGACTGTGTGGTTGTGGGTTTTGATACAAGAACATGCCTCCATAAAGGGAGCATGGTGGAAGGGTTGGAGTTGTTACTCCTAAGGTTAGAGCCCTCCAAAGACAAGTCCATGCATTGCAGGAGGAGATCTATAGAGGGATGAATGTTGCCATAGGCAATGAAAGTGAGGAAGAAAATGAAGAAGGAAATATTGGGCAAGAAGGGGAAGGAGATGGAGAAGTCCTAAACTAGGTAGAGGAGAAGCTTTTTAGGGCCATTTCTAAACTTGGAAAAAAACCTAAAATTGATGTTGGCATATTTTTGAGAAACAAAACTTGGATGAGTTGATCGACTGGATCAATGAGTTGGAGGAATATTTTGAGTATGAGGATATTGGGGACCCTAATAGGGTTAAGTTTACAAAGGCCAAAATGAAAGTCCATGCCAAAATCTAGTGGAAAGAGCTTCAGTTGGAAAGAAATAGAAGAGGAAAGGAGAAAATCATAAGATGAGATCGTATGGTGGACAAACTAAAGAAGTAGTTTATTCCTATTAATTACAAGCTTGATTTGTTCAAAAAGATGCAAGGGTTAAAGAAAGTACAAATATCTATCTAGGAATACATAGAGGAATTTTATCGAGTTCTTATTAGGGTAGGGCATATAGAAGTAAACAAGGAGAAGGTTTCCGTTACCTTAGTGGGTTAAGACCCAACATTCAAGAGGAGTTAAGTCTACTTAGAATGACTAGCATTGAAGAGGCATGCCAGTTTGACTTGTGAGTTGAGGTGAAGCTAAAACAAAAGTTTTATGGAAGGCAAAGAGGGTATAGTCAAGGAGGAAGGGATGGTGGCAAGTCATTTGGGGGCCAAAATGAGAACCAAAAAAAAAAAAAAGATGAGGGTATGAGTCAAAATCAGAGGAACAAGGGTTTCAACTGCTCCCATGATCAAAACTTTAGAGATTAGAGAGGAAGAAGTAGAGGATGTGGACAAGGTTTAAGAAGAGAAGGCTTCCATAGTACCTATTTTCATTGCAATGAAGAAGGTCATCGTGCCTTTGAATGCCCTCAACACCAAGGAAGGACAGATAGGAGAGCTGATGGTCAAGAGAGGGTTGCTCATGTGGATGATGATGCACAATCATCACATTTAGAGGATGTAGAAAGAGGAGAGGTTTTAGTTAATGAAAGGGTCTTACTGAGTAGTGAGACTGAACTTGGACAAAGGAGGAATTTATTTTGTACTAGGTGCAAGTGTGAGGGGAAATGTTGTGATGTGATTGTTGTTGGTGGAAGCACTGACGACTTGGTGCTAGAGGAGATGGTCTCAAAGCTAAAGCTCAAGAGGGAGAAACAAACCCAACCCTATCAGATTGCTTGGGTGTAGGATGATCATAAGGTCCTAGTTAGTGAGCAATGTTTGGTAAAGTTCAAGATTGGGAGTTACCATGATGAGGTTCTCTGTGACATTATTCCAATGGATGCCTACCATTTATTGTTGGGAAGGCCATGGCAATTTGATAGGCATGTTATACATGATGGTCATGCAAATAAATACTCTCTAAAAAAGGATGGAGTTCACCACAAATTAAAGCCCTTGATAGAGGAGGGTGAAAAGGTATGCAATAGTGCTAGGGTATGTCTTGTTGATGGAAGAAAATTTCTAGATAGCATGAAACATCAGCATATGTGTTATGCTTTACTTCCTAGAAAAGATAAGGAAGGTAGTAGTAAAATTCCACTTAAATTTTTAGGTCTATTAAGTGAGTATGGAGATGTCATATTTGATAATGTTCCAAAAGGGTTGTTGCCAAAAAGGCAAATAAGTCATCAAATAGATTTAGTCCTTGGAGCTAATTTTCCTAACAAGGCTGCTCATAGGATGACTCCTAATGAGTCTAAGGAGCTAAACAGACAAGTTTAGGAGCTATTGAGGAAAAGTTTGATTTGAGCGAGCCTAAGTCCATGTGCAGTACCTAGAGTATTGGCACTAAAGAAGGACAGAGAATGGATAATGTACACAGACTATTAGGCCATAAATAGAATAACCATCAAGTATCAGTTTCATTTGCCAAGAATGAATGATCTTATGAACTGTTTGATTGGAACTCAGTACTTCACAAAGATAGATCTCAAGAGTGGTTATCAATAGATATAGATACGAGAGGGAGATGAGCAGAAGACTACATTCAAGACCAAGGAGGGTCTATATGAGTGGTTAGTCATGCCCTTTGGACTGATCAATGCACCAAGAACCTTCATGCGACTTATGAATGAGGTACTAAAGAATTTTTTGGGAAAAATTTGTTATTGTCTATTTGGATGATATTTTGATTTTTATTAAGTCTTTGGTTGAACATTTATTGCACATTCATAGTGTCCTTGAAAGGTCGAGGGAAGATAAATTGTTGATTAATTTGAAGAAGTGCAGCTTTGTCAAAAGGGAGTTAGTCTCTTTGGGGTTTGTTGTATTAGCCGAGGGTCTCAAAATGGATCCAGAGAAGGTGAAGGTCATCTTGGAATGGCCTAAACAAAGGTTTGCCACTAAGGTAAGGTCATTTCATGGCCTGGCTAGTTTTTACATGAAGTTCATTAGAAATTTCAGTAGTATATGTGCACTCCTAATTGAAACAATGAGGGGGGATAGAAAAGAGTTCAAGTGGACTACAAGAACGATAAGGAGTTTTGAATTGCTAAAGAAGAAGGTGACAAAGAAACCTTTGTTGGCACTTCCTAACTTCAACAAAGTATTCCAAGTGGATTATGATGCTATTGATAGTGCTATTAGGGCTGTGTTGAGCCAAGAAGGTAAACCTATTGCCTATTTTAGTGAAAAAATGAATGGTGCAAAGGAGAAGTATTTTGTTTATGATTAAGAGTTCTATGAAATAGTTCAAGCCTTAAAGAAATAGAGGCATTATTTGTTGCCAAAAGAATTTTTCTTGTATTTTGATCACTAGGCATTACAATACCCAAATAGCCAAGGTAAATTGAATAAGAGACATTTGAAGTGGGTAGAGTTCATGCAAAGCTATATATTTTTATTGATACATAGAAGTAGAAGGTCTAATAGGGTTGCAGATGCATTAAGTATGAGACAATTATTGCTAGCAGTAATGTAGGTTGAAGTGGTTGGGTTTGATGAACTCAAGAATTTGTACCCTGAGGATCCTGACTTTGTATAGGCTTGGAAGGCTTGTAACGAACTTGTTACTTTAGACAGGACCAAGTGGCTAGATTACATGATTCAAGATGATATGTTGTTCAAGGGAAGTTGATTGTTTATCCCAAGAAGTTCCATAAGGGAAAACTTGATCAAGGAGAAGCATAGTGGAGGGATGGTAGGACACTTTGGTTGAGATAAGACCATTGCCAATATTAGAGAATATTACTTTTGGCCTCAATTGTCATAGGATATGAAGAAGTTTGTGAAGAGTTGTCAAGTATGTCAAATAGCCAAAGGATTTAGTCACAACACTAGACTCTACCAGCCATTGCCTATTCCAATAAAGCCTTGGGAGGACATAAGTATGGATTTTGTTCTTAGATTGCCAAGGAAAAAAATGGGCAATGACTTAGTATTTGTGGTGGTTGATAGGTTCTCATAGATGGCACATTTCATTGCATGTCACAAGACTTATGATGTAGTGCATATTGCATATTTATTTTTCAGAGAGGTAGTGAGGCTACATGGTCTCCCAAAAAGTATTATTTTTGACAGAGATACTAAATTTGTGGGATATTTTTGGAGGACTTTGTGGAAGAAGTTGAAGATAGAATTGAAGTTCAGTTCTACACATCATCCATAGACTGATGGACAAATAGAAGTAGTGAATAGGAGTCTAGGCAATTTGCCGAGGTGTTTAGTAGGAGATAAATCAAGGGGATGGGATTTGATTCTACCACAAGTAAAATTTTCTTACAGTAATTTTGTAAATAGGAGTACTGGTAAATCATTGTTCTAAATCGTGTATGGGAGTAGTCCAAGGACTGCATCAGAGCTGAGGAAGATGGAGTAAGGGGAGAGGACAAGTGTTGAGGTAGAAGACTTTCTTGAACATGTCAAGAATCTAAAATGAATGTACAATATAAGGCTAGGGTAGATCAAAAGAGGAGACATAAGGAGTTCTAAGTTGGAGATCACGTTATGATATATTTTAGGAAGGAGTGATTTCCTGTAGGTACCTACAACAAGCTAAAGATGAAGAAATTTGGCCCCTACAAAATCTTGAAGAACATGATTTAGGGAATGCATTTGAGGTTGAGTTTCCAGATGGGATTCATATTTCTCCTATTTTCAACATTATAGGCTTAACATAATATCATGATGATGGTGTAGATGAGGAGTTGATGCTAGAGCCATGTCCAATTCCTACTTTTGTGAAGGAAGAGATTGAAGAAATTCTGGATAGTTGTGTGGGTCAGAGTACCAGAAATAGGCAATATGAAGAATACCCAGTGAAGTGGAAATGATGACTAATAGAAGAATCAACTTGGATATCTATAATAGAGGTTTCCCATTTGGGTTTTCCTCTACCAACTATAAAGTGGCAGGGCCACTTTTCAATTTACCATGGGTGTCTGATGCAGAAGCATCCAGTGGTGTAAGGGCAATCCTGTATCACCCAAAAATATGCTTTGTGTTAGTTTTTGTTTAAAGTGTTTTCATTTTTTGATACCCATTTGGTTCAAATAAATATTCCAACTCTCATAGCTCCACTATTAGTTTTTTGTGTTAGAGTTTTTGAGCACCTTGGGATACATGCTATTGTAGAAAATAGGTTATCTTGTAATTAAGCCATAACTATAATGTGGTAGAGGGTGTAAGTTGGAGAGATGATTATAATTTTAATTTAAAGCACTCCAGAAAAATAATAAGGTCAAAAGGCTTTATGGTTTGAAAGTTATTATAGTTTTAAGTTGCTTGGAGACCTCCTAAGAGCACTTCAAAGTCAGATTTGAGGCACTAAAAGGTCTTGTACGGGCCCAAAAAATTGGGGATGAGAAAATTAGGTCCATAGGGCTATAGAGCACTTGGAGAGATTTTCAAAAATGTAAATAGTTCATCAATTAGAGTCCCATATCAAAAGTTATGCCTCCTAGAAGTTGGACTACCATTTTTGGATTCTTCTAATTTTACATCAACTTCTAACATGTTTTCTAGAACCTTCTGTTTTGGTGGTGGATGCCAAATGGCATATTCTAAAATTGATTCCTAACCCTAACCTAATTTGGTTTACTTAAGGACATTTTTGGCATTGTAAAAGTAGTTTTTTGTGGAGTTCAGGAGGAGGTACTAGAAGAGGGTTTTTCTCTAGGATCATAAAAAATTGTAAGCCATAGGGCACATCTTTGGGTCAATTTTCATTGTAATAAATGTGATAGTAGATCACTTCTGATTATAATATTCCCCTTTCCTGTTGCATTCATTTTTGTCTTGGGTTGTGTCCTCATCAGACAATCAAAAGAATCATGAGATGTCTAAAAGGTACTGAAGAATATGGTTTATGGTACAAAATAGGAGGCAATTTGGATTTAAGAGTATTCAAAAATGCTGACAAGGCATGAAGTATTAATGACATAAAAAGAACTAGTGATGGATCATTCTTTCTTGGTAAAAGACTAGTGTCTTGGACAAGCAAGACACAATGTTTTATCTCTCAATCCATACTAGAGGCAAAATGTGTGGTAGTAGCAGTCAATTGTTCTAATATTGTTTGGTTCAAATAGTTGATGGTAGGTATGAAGATAGAAATCAAAGATCTAGTAGTTATATACCATGATTACACTAGTGCAATCAATATATCAAAGAATCTAGTGATGCATACCAAAATAAAATACATTGCTATAAAATATCATTTCTTGAGAGAATTGGTACAAGATAAAGAAGTTAGTTTGGAATATTTAAATACAAAATAACAAATTGTAAACATATTCACCAAACCATTACCTAAGGATTCATTTTTATATCTAAGAGATAAGCTAGGGGTCATTCCCCTATCTGAAGCTCACTAAATGAAGTTTAGTGATGCATCAACCAGAGCATTATTGAAGATCATTTAGTTGGTGCAATATTGATAAGGGCATATTGCAAATGAATAAGTACTTGAGGTACATTAATATTAACTGATCATTGTCTTTGTCATGAAATGCCAAAGAGGGAGAAGTTTTCTGTCATATCTCATAAAAATTTTGTGGAGAAGTTTGTTGTCATAGAAAGAGTTATCAAAGAGGGAGAATGAACTTGGTAGAAGTTCTAGTAGACAAAGGTTTTCTGATAGAGGGAGAAACTAAAGATAGAAAGAGTTCACACTGATAGAGGGAGTTCTCATTGATGAGAATCATAATGAAACTAAGAATAATTCCTTACTTTATTCTTGTTCTAAAAAATTCATTGTGCTATGACATGTTGTGTTTCCATCAATGTCAAAGATGGAGATTATTGAAATAATTGATTAATTGTGTATTGTCTTTGATGTTACACAAATGTCATATCATTTTTAATTAGTGCATTCTGAGCTCACTCGAGAATTGAAGACATTTTTCTATGGATACCAGGCATTTCAAAGTTTGTCTAGTTCAGACAACAATATCTACCAAGTTCACTCAGGTGCCAAAGAAAAGTTTATAGATGATGAGTGGTAACTGGGCTCACTTAGTTAATTAAGGAAATGTTGGATGGAACCAGTGTTAACCAAGTTCACTCAGTTACCAAAAGAACTTTGTGAATATGCAGTGTTGATCAAGTTCACTTGGTTAACATAGGAAAATTGTTCCTAAGTTAGTGTCTACCAAGTAGGGTCGGCTAACAAAGGATTTTATTAGTTTGGCATATTGAGTTCAATTGATTTATCTATTGGTTCTAGCCAACTGAGAAGATGAATATTAATTATTCTAAGTTATATTTGAGCCAACTTGACAATATGAAAGATATACATAAAAGGTCAAGTTGAGGATTAGAAAGTGTGAAGTGTGAAATGCATGGAAGACAATTGAAGATTTGATGATGCTAAGAGGAAGTAAATCAAGAAGGATAAGCATAATATCCTTGAGAAGCTAAAAAGATATATTCAATCAATAAGGATCAAGTATAAGCTAGAATTGATATTTCTAATCAAAAATTTAGTTGTATCCAAATCAGGTCATGTCATTTTTATTCTCTAACTATTGTAGTAGTGATCTAAATCTCTCAATAGAGTTGGATTAACAACTATTTTGTAAATCCTCTAACAAGGTGGTAGTTCTGTTGACTTGTCTAAAGAACTCTAACAAGGACACTCCTAACAAGGTGATTAAATCCTCTAACAGGGCCACACCAAACAATGTGTTTTGTAACCTTTAACAGGGTTTTCTCCTAATAGGGCTCACTTTAGAAGAGTGAAAAATAGTAAATAGTTGCAATTATTGGTTTTTCCCAAATTAGGTTTCCACGTTAAAACTTGGTGTCAAATGTATTCATGCTATTTATTTTATGTGTTTACAGCTAAGATAAAGTAATAAGTAATCACAAATAAAATCTTAATATTTTCATGTTAATTATTTGCCAAGCATTCTTAGTATTTACTGATTTACAACATCTTTTGTGTGTTTGCGGAGCATCAACTAAATTCAGTTAGGAGAGTTTATTTTGTATTGACATCTAAGGGATTTGGGATTTATTTTTGTAGTAACTGATTCACCCCTCCCCTCTTAGTGACGTCTCTTATATTTCCAACACTTTGAATCTCAAACAATTTTGGTCACTATTTACCACATTATTCATCACATTCTATGCTTTCACTATTTCATCCTTCTCAATAAGTTTTGAAGGTCCCTTTGTGGCTTTCAAATCTCAATAGTTGAGTTACGTCTCTTCACACCATTCCACCCATACCATCATTTTAATTTATTTCACATTTTAGTTCATTTCATTCATTACAATTCCTCATTTGCATTTCATATTCATTCTCATTCATTTTCATCTTTATTCCTATTTTTCTATCATTTTAGGTTCACTTCATTAGCTCATTTCACATTAAAAAAAAATCTTCACTCTATTCTTTCATCACATGCCATCTTTGTCACATATCACACCTTAGACACTTGCTCTTTATTTTTATCATTTCTTTCCATTTTTCATGCTCATTTCTATCATTTTCACTCTTCCATTTTATCTCATTATTATCATTTCACTTTTATGCTTCATTTATTCCTTTCATCACATATCATTACATTTCATTATGTTTCATTAAATTTAATTACATTTCCTTACATTTCATTCATATGCTTCATTTTGTTTCATTACATTTCCTCACATTCCATTTTATCTATACATTTCCTATTTCTACATTTCATTTCATTTATAGACCTCATTACATTACATTTCATTCACTCATTACATTACATTTCATTCACTCATTACATTATATCTCATTTCATCATCACATTTCATTCTCATCTATTTCAGTATTTTACTTTTCATATTATGTCATTTGTAACGCCCTGTTCAGGAACCCAAAAGAAATAAACCTAATATGTTACAAATTTTACTTATATATATATATATATATAATTTGAGAACATCAAGATAACATTAATGTGGAAGCTATATGAACATACACATCAAATACACATAAGAAATTACATATACAATTTCATTTCCTCAAGGGTTCCTTTACGTTGAGTCACATTTAATAAGTTTAAATTAATAAGTTTAAGTTTCAAGTACAATGTCTCATGAACATAAATAAATTACATATACATAATTATATAAGAAAATGCATAAGTATAACTAATACAATGAAAGTACATCCAATAGATGACATCCACTTCACATGTTGTAGGGTATGTGAGAATAGATACAAGACATCAAAATAATTGATAACATATATACATTAATTAAAAAGAAGTCTTTGAGATAATAAATAAGAATGATAAAGGTACAATTGCATCACCGAACATCCAACGATTGGAAATGTGAGGGGGACCCAAATGATAAGAAGACACTACCTCTCGATTGCGTGGTTACCTAGTCAAGCTTTGACTCCCACCGTGCAAGGAAGATAATGAACGATCCAAAAATGGCTAATCAAACAAAAAGAATTCCTAGGATAGGAATCCTAAAAGCCAAAACTACCTCAAAGGTAACACATACTACTTAAGAAGATAAGATACTCCAAAAGAAAGAACACTCAATCCAATACTAATATCATATTAATAACATCATACATATACCAAGAATATATCAAATCACCAAAATCATAAGATAAAGTCAATGAAAGATATCCATCTCAAGTCAAGGACCACATGACAAAAGTACAATATCCATAAACCACCAATCACCATCAATGAAAGTAAATAACCACATTAAATGCACCCAACAATAAGTACACCACCAGAGGTACAAACAAAATCTACAAAGGAGACTTAGGCTACATTCAAGGGAGTGTCATAACATGTCCAAACCACTTGAGTTGCCTTGGACTTGTCTCTCAATAGAGCCCATAGCCTAGAGCATTGAGTTACCTTGGACTGGTTATGCTGAACCCTGAACCCTGAATGTAACACATGTAGAAACATAGAACCCTCTCATGAAGATGAGGCAAACTAGTCATACTCTCATCCCATTCCCATCTTTAGTCTATACAAGCACTCAAGGCATGGGTGGGGTAAATATCTCTAAATTATCCTTTTTGTGTATTTTCCTAAAATATTAATTACTAGATTATCACTTATTACATAACTTATAATAAGTTACCCTAGCACTGACCACTTTGGGTCCCAGATCCCTACTGCAAGCCACTCCCAAAGACATGTACCTAGACAACCTCTCCTAAGTACATAAAACATAGTTGTGCCCCATACCATAACACCCATAAAGATTAAGCCTAGTTCCTTAATAGGCAACCCAAAAATAAGTTGGTTCTCCCAACCCAAGTAGACATAAATGCACCACATAGAAAAACCCATAAAGTTTTCCTTTTTCAAATTCTACAACACAATTCTTTATTCAACAATCAATATAGTAAATTAATAAGCAATATGCAAACACCCAAAAAGACATGAAGTAGACAGAGTTTTTAATAAAATTATACAATGGGTTTTCAAACCTTACCTCAAAAACACAACTAAAATCTAAGACAATCCATGAATGCATGCAAATCCAAACCCTCTGAACCTTTCAATAATTCTTTTGATCTAATTCTTAATTTTGCTTCCCAAAACTTGTGTCATTGCAAAATGAGCTCTAGATCTTTGATAAAGAGTTCTCCCCTAAATTGGGGCTCTGATTGTGCAATCACGATAGGGAACTCACTGATCAAGTACTATTTATTACTTTATTACCTTTTACCTTTTCATGCACAACTCTTTAAGATATTTAATTACAAAATATCATAATTTAAATAATTAGCTTTCTCTCTTTAATTAATTTTCGAAGCATTTTATTAATATATTTATTAATTTAACTAATAACATTATTTAAAGTTTATTATTAAAATAAAACTCCTAAATAATTATCATTAAATTAAATAAATATAATTGCACCACAATTCAAACTTTACCTTTATCTTTAAATTTTATTCTTTTAAATTTTATTTTTCTCCAGTATATTAATTAGTGCAACCACTAATTAAAGTATAGTTTATTATTTAAATTAATAATAATAATCAAATATCGTTATTTAAATGCAACTCTAATTTAATTATTATTAAATAAATAATTATAATAAAATAATATTAAATCTTTAATAATTATATATTTTAATTCTCTTTTTGTCCAACTTTCTAAATTAAACTTTTAATTAAATCTTTAAAACTAAAGTACATATTTAATTAATTAATAATTAATTAAATATCATCATATTCTAATTTCTTTTTAACCAATTTTCTAAATTTAGACTTCTAAATTAAAGAACATATTTAATTAGTTTTTTAAAATTAATTAAATATTCTCATGCTTTAAAATTTTCTTTTTAATCCAATAATATATAATAATTCTCAATATTATATGATTAACTGAATTATTATAATTAAATCATTTACCAAATAAATCACATAGGGAAACCCACATGAAAGCAACATTACCAAAACAAACCAAAACTTAAAATAAAAAAACACAGACAAAGATAAACTCATGGATTTTTAAAAAGGGTGGAAAGTCAGTTACAAGTCCTCTTTGCAAGACAAGTATTTAGGCTATGGTTGGGATTGGACTTGAACATTATATTCCCATTCTTACCATTGAGTTATTATGATAGGGCATGCTCATCCTGGCAATTTAGGGAAATCGATGCATGGTACCTACATTTTGCATAGGAAATGTGCATGTAGATGTATATAAAGATATCTAAACTAAACAAGCAATGGTAGGGAGTGGTACATCATGTAGATTTTGACTAGTAGGTGACTATGACTCCCTCCTTTAACTACATCAAACACAAAAAACAAAAAAGTAAAACAAACACACACACCATACACATGCAAGTATGGGGTAAGTACTATAATAAATCTTGGGTATAAATCATCACATACTCAAACATGAAAACTCATTATTTCACATCATCCTGAAAGAAACCACATTTATTAACTAAGAACTATTAAAGCATTATTAATGCACTAGTAATCATAATCAACAATCAACATGTGAAATATAATAAATTAAGTAATTCTTTGTTGCTATACATGTAATCCAAGTCATGAAATAATGTCATAATAATAAATTCAATCTCCTTAAAACTAACTATTGTCACTGAGGTTTGCACCCTTGTCCAAAGCCTATGCATGAGGACAACCTAGTGAAACATGGAAACAACCTCCAAGCTGTGGGACTTGAACTGTGAGGTTGAGTCTCCGAAGAAGGCCGGCTTCCTCTTACTATTAGGGTGCACCTAACTACTCTTGGAGAGGAAAAGGGAGAAGGAGAGCATGAAAGAAAATCTACATAATCTAATCTAAAGAGGTGATGCACCAAAATAGAGTGTTTAGACCAATCTCTACCCATATATGCACTTTTGAATTATGATGACACAAAAAATATACACATTCAGACCTGTATTAATCTAACAACCACATGCAGATCAGAAAGCCAAATGAATAACACAAGGAATGAAAGATTCACTTATATATCACTCACAGACCAAAGGGACACAGTCATGCAGATTGCAGATCACTACAAAACACCAATGAGAGGCAAATAATTCTTGCACTTGCACATTAATGGTTGAAGGAGATAAAACATAATGTCATATAGTTCAGAGGCAAAGGGAATTTACACATGAGATTACAGAGCAATATCAGAGAAGTTAGAGAAGGATAGACACTACAAAATTCATAAAATTTTTCCTTTATAGTTCAAGCATAACTGAGATGTCCTCTCCCTACAATTACTCCACAACTACTACATTGAAGTCTTATAGAGAGTAATCAAGGAGAAAGTCTGATTTGGGTACAGATCTAGATGCAATGATATCTGATCCTCTGTGTCAAATAATGCCTTGAGAAGATAGAAATGATACCATTAAGCCACTCTGACCAGGTAGATGGATTGGATCAAAGGTGGAGTGTTCTTCCTTGTCTCACATTCATTTTGGGTTGGTTGAGATTGATTATAGAGATCAGATTTGCAAGATAATCCTGGTTTTCCATCATTTTGGCTCGTGAATCAGCAAGTCAATGAGTCAAACTGAAATTACGAGCAGGACGAGCCACGTGGGCCAATAATTTCTTTCCTTTCTACCACCTCGCAAGGTCTTCCTGAGTTGACCACCTCTTTCATTACTAACCACACCATCTTCTTTAAAAAATCCTGACCGCAACGTTATACTAATCACCGACCACTAACCGTCAATGCCTTAACTCCTATTTATACCTTAGCCGGACCCCGTGATCCTAACTAGCACCAACCAGTGGCTTCATAATACTTGGCCCCACCCTGCCATGCGCCGTCGAGGCAAGTCGTAATATTACTTTGGAGAAGGACGGGCTCATGATGTCATCTGTGCCATACATTGTGGAGGTGCTATGTCGCTATGGGTAACATCCTCGCAGCTTTCCATAGCGAGATAGCGCCCACCGTTGGTTTTCTAAGATCTAGCAGTGAGCAAGATGGATTCGACCTATCAATATACCAACCAATAAAAAATTGGCCATGTGCCAACCTGTCTAACAAATCCTTGTTTGTGGCCTACCAAGTGAAGCAGGACACACATTCTACACAGTCATACCTTAGCCAATAAAAAAATTGACCAATTGCGAATGCATGCCAAATTTCATCATTGATATCTGATGGGGCATACTTGGGACCCACCTTCCTTCTGATGTTGCTACAATATCACTTTTCATCTTGGTGCTATGTTGCTAATGGTGAGGAACATAAATTTTCTGATAGCACCATAGTGCCCTCCGAGGATCTATCAAAACTCGGTGCCGAAGAAACAACAAGAAAAAGGGAGGACCCATTGGCCACAAGGCCAAAAGGAACTATGTCATTATGGCAAAACAATGTGCAACTTCCCATCGCGAGATAGCACCAACCGTTGATCTATCTCGATCCGACGATGGGGACTTGCGGGCTCGTAAAAACATTAAAATGTGCAGGGAAAGAAATATATAAGGTTGAGCATAAAGTATTTTGTGCCCCTTTTGAATATTTGAATATTTAAAACTTGTGAATGTTACTACGTCAAATTCAAATGCAATGATTCTGGTGGGAAGGCAAAAGTGACCAACAAATTTGGTGACTTAGAGGGGACGCAAGCCAACTATGCATAGACTAGTGACCTCATGCATCCATTGGGCTATAGAGTCAAAAAGATGTGGATCCTGTGTATACTATGAAACCCTAATCCTACCTCTGAGAGGAAAACCTGAAACCCTTATCTCTGCAACTAGAACCAGAGACAAAAACCTCCTTTATGCGGCCTCCAAAACTTCAAAACTTGCTGTCTCATAGAGACAATCCTGTGCTTGTGCACTTCTTGGAAAAGTAGGGAACAAACTGAAAATGAAACTAAGCTAACTATGTACATGGAATCTCAAACCTTGAGAAACATGGCTTGAGATAGATCCCATTGACTGGGATAGGCAGAATCTCACCATCAGGCTTGCTTAACTAGAAAGCATTGGCCTGTTTAAAACTTTCAATCAGATAGGGACCAGTCCACAGTCTGTCAAACTTTGAGTGTCTTCCTGGTTTTTCCCTATCTGCATCCCATTTCAGAACCAAATCTCCCTCTCGGAAGATTCTGACCCTAGCCTTCCTATCAAAACTCTTTTTTAGTTACTATTGGTGTGTCTCTAGGGTCTACATGGCTTTATTTCTCTTCTTTTCTAGCTCCATCAGCTCCGCCATTCTTACTGTCATGGCATCATCTTCAATCAACTCCAGCTAATGAGCTAGCTCTAGGGATGGGAACTCCAATGGAATTGGAAGCCTTGCTTCTCTGCCATAAAGTAACATGAATGGTGAATTTCCTATTGACCTTTTAGGTGTTATTCTGTTAGCCCATAGTGCAGTCTTTAGTTTTTTATGCCAACACCTCTGGTTGTCTTCTATTGTCCTTTTCATGATCCTGATCAGGTTCTTGTTGGAGGACTCAGCCAAACCATTACCCTGAGGATAGTAATTTGAGGATGTGCTCAAATAGATATTATGATCCACTGTCCATGCACAAATCTGAGCTCCAACAAAAGACTTTGCATTATCTAAAATAATGGTTGAAGGGGCACCAAACCTGGTCACAATTCCATCAAGGAACTCAACAACTAAAGATTCAGTGGCATCCTTCAATGTAACTACCTTTGTCCATCTGGTGAAGTAATCTATAGCAGCTAAAATCCATTTGTGACCTAAATTAGAAGGAGGATTGATAGGGCCTATGAAATCCAATCTCCATTGAGCAAAAGGCTAGTCCACCTGAATAGGATGAAGGGGAAGAGCTGCAAGCTTTTGTTTACCAGAGAAGAAAGCACATTTCTCACACTTCCTCACATACCTATGACAATCATGAAACAGGGACGACCAATAATAACCAACCCTCATGATCTTCATTGCAATTGTCCTTGCTGAGAAATGACCATCGTCAGGACCATCATGAAGTTCTTTGATCATTATTTTAGCCTGGTCTGTATCAAGGCATCTTAATATGGCTCCATTAAAATCTTTTCTAAAGAGGACACCGTCAACTATGACATAAGGAATTGACTGTAATCTGTACTGTCTCCTTTTAGTTCTATCTAATCCTTGAGGGTATCCATTGCCTAATAAGAAATTCATCATATCATCCATCCAACTCTTTGGGTCGCTATTTCTTACCTCTTGTTGCTCTGTCAGCATCATAGCATCTTCCTCATTAGGTTCTTGAGATGATAACATCTATTTACACAACCCCCTCCCTCTTACCAACTTGGTAATCTAAATGTCAATATCATATTCCATCACTTTAGTAATCTAGCCAGCTCTTTTCTCACTAATATCTTTGCTCAAAAGGAAATCCTTCACACTGGCATGGGGTACTAGCAAATGAATTTTATTATGAGATAAGAGGTGTCTAGATTTCTTTAAAGCTCTGATGAATGCAAGGGCTTGCTTCTCTACATAGCTGTATTTATCTTCATATTCTTTAAGCCCTTCACTAAAGAAAGCTATAAGCTGCTCGTCACCTTTATCATTTCTTTGAGTCAGGACAACAGAAATGCTTGATTCACCACCTAGGGTATAAAGGATGAAATCTTTCTCAAAATTTGGATTCATGAGAGTAGGGGCCAAGGCTATGGCTGCCTTGATCTCTTCAAAACTTTCCTTCTCTTCCTTGGTCCATGCAAAGACCATACCTTTCTTAAGCATAGCTATAATAGGTTTCACCATGGTAGCAAGATTTGGAATAAATCTTCTCACAAAATTTATCCTGCCTAGGAAACTTTGCAGCCCTTTCTTGTGTTTAGGAAGAGGGAGGGCAAGTATTGCTTTTGTCCTCTCTGGATCAATGGTTAAGCCATCCTCAGATACAATATGTCTTAATAATTTTCCTTGGTTAGTAGCAAAGACACACTTGCTTGGGTTAAGGGAAACCCCAAACTCTCTGCATCTTAAGAATATCTATCTTAAATGATCAAAATGATCTTCTAGATCCTTTGAATACACAGTGATATCATCAAGGTAAACTAAAACAAACTTGTCAATCAATCCTTTGAAGGCCATCTCCATTTCCTTCTAAAATGTAGCACTTGCATTGGTTAGCCCAAATGACATCTTACAATAAGCATAGGTACCCCATTTAGTGGTAAATGCAGTCTTGTATCTGTCAGACTCTTTAACTAGCACTTGATTGTAGCCAGAAAATCCATCAAGAAATGAAAATCTCTCTGAATCACTGACCCTAGATAAAATATGCTCCATGGAAGGAAGAGGATGGTGATCTTTAAGGGAAGCTTGGTTATGGTCCCTAAAGTCCACACACAATCTAATTTCTCTATTCTTCTTCCTAATAGGGACAAGGTTTGCTACCCATGATGAGTGTTTGATGGGAAACATTATATTGGCCTCAATCAACTTGGATAGCTCCTTTCTCATTAAGTGTTCAATTTTAGGATTCAATGGTCTCTACTTTTGTCTTACTGGTTTGCCATTATCAACTAAATGGCATTATCAACTAAATGGCATAAGAACACATTTTAGAAGTGACTACAAAAGATGGTTGAGTCAAACCACATGTTTTAGCTATTTGAAGAGTGGTCACATAAGTAGGAATTGTCCAACAAGGTCAAAGGCACCAAGTAGTGAGCTCAACAAAGGCAAAGGAAAGGTGGATGTTGAGAATGTTAGAGATGAGATGAATAAGACATGGAAGAGAGAGGAAGATTGCATCACATCAAGTTCAGATGGGTTCACTTCACTCAGTGGGTCAAGTTATCATACCTCCTCCAATTAAGAAATCAAGAGGTATGTGGGACTGATATTTAAAAAGATATACTATACATTAGTTCCAAGGATTTAGTTCTAAAAAGATTACATATGCATGAATAAAGATGCAAAGTGTTGATTATAACCTGGAAGAAATCTTTAAATTTTTTTTGATTTCAATATAATTGTTGAGCATGAAAATTTTCACTATGGTTGCCAAGTGAAATGTTAGTTGATGCCGAGCTATCTAAGGTGATAGTGTTGATCGAGCTCATAGTGGTTGCTGAGTTGAAAAGGAAACTTCATTGAAGCTGACTGAGTCAAAATCTTTATTAAACTGAGCTTATAGCTATGTAGGCACTAAGCATTAAATGCAAGGTTTTAAGGTCTATATGATCAATTTCTACTCATTTGACATCATTCAAAGTTGAAGGAGAGCATGAAGAGAAAAAGATGAATTGAGAGAAATCACTCCAACATTTGCAAGCAAGATTCAAGAGTCACTTGACACCATAACAATAGATTTACTAAGGTATTTATCATGGCCGAGCTATGCAGTTTGAATATTCACAAACCCTAGTTTACATTATGGCATCTAGTTCCTCAACTCCTAAGGTTAAAGAGGGTAAAGAAGTTTTGACTATGCAATTGGTAAGGAATGAGATCGAACAATCAAATTTTAGAGCCATTCTTGATATCACTTATTAGAAAGATCCATCTAGTGCACTGTCAATGATACCACCTCGAGTTTTGATGATTCAAGACATAAGATGTTACTACACATGCAAGGTGGGTAGTATAGGAGACATGGAAATTAGGGAAACCTATGGGAAATTATGTGAAAATGGAGCATTTAAGGATGAATTAAAAATCATAAAGAGAAAAGGGTTGACCCAAATGCCCTAGATTTTCTAAATATTTTGAAGACTGAATGGATTAAGGTAGTTTTGAGTACAATCCATTGCTATGGTACTACTATTTCTTGACCTCACCCTCCATATCTCCCTCATAGCTTAGCTCCACCTCTAGCTTTTCCTTCAACTTGAGACCTCTCTCTACCTCTCTCCTAATCATCGTCATCATCATCATCCCCTTTACTCAATTCCTCATCAATACCTAGAATTGGCTCTGCTAGATCTGTATATCTTAGGAATAGATGCTCATAGTATCATCATGCATAATCACCCTCTATCCCCACATCTACCTTCCCATCTCTCAATTCCCATAACTATGGAGACTCTATCATCTATAGGAATACCTCACAACATGCATCATACTACAAGGTCAACCCCCATACTAGCCTCTCTAAATGAGCTCGTGCATAATGTCTTGCTCCCTATGGCATGCCCTTTCGTCGACCAAATTATCTCACTACTCTCTTGAAGAAAAATCTCTTGATCACTGTAGGAATTTGGCTAAGTAAAAATCTTTGATAAAATAAGTATACCAGCTCATCATCATCCTTGGCCCATGTCTCAGTGAACCTGCATGGTCTCCATACAACCTCATCCAGTTCATCCAACATCTACCGCCAATGCTCTTTCTTGCCCAGATGGGGCTGCATGATCACACCTATATAAGTATATATTTATGGCATATTCTATGGCCATTGACAGATACATTTCAACTATGTAATGGGAAGATGCTCCCATGTCCATATCTGTAACATTACAACTCTTGCTAATAGTAAAGCTGCCCTTGAATATACCACCTAACGCAAGTTGTGATAAAGGTGGGCTAATATACAACTCCCAATCATATTCTGGCCTCATCCCATAGAACACCCATGCCCCCACCTATTTAGTAGCAAAAATCCACCTATCAATCTGGCCAACACTACAGGCAATGGCTTGTACTGAAGCATCTGAAACCAAGAAATGCTATCAACTTCAAAAACATCTCTAAAAGATGACCCATTAGCTATATGATCATAGTAAACAAGATCTCCTATTGTAGGAATCTTGCAAATCCAATATACATCTCCAAAGATATCATTATCTCCCCAAGTACCATGTGGAAGGTGTTGTGGTCTAAGTGCCACCACTCGGCCACAATTTTCAATAATCTTCTGTTTACCCAGAACTAAGACATCTATAATAAATAGGTGAATCCACATCTATCAATCACCTATTGATATTATGTACACAATCTACCAATAAACTCCAATAGACATGGGTATAATATCTACACCATGAGCTTGCACCCATGTACTTGTTTCATCAAACAATCAACCAATGATGTCAGTTTTTCTCACAAGTGATTGTCTTACATTAATCAAATATCAACATCTAGCCATTTAGCTAATGGTTCTACCTTGTACCAGTCAATTTTTCCTACTCTGTATATTGAGAGGGGCACTATTTTCTACCTATCCCATATCAAATAATTGATCCTACACATCATTCTATGACTCACCATGAAAGACCACTATTAGAAAAACCCATACTCTATCTTTTTGCATTATCTTATGTTCAATAAATGCCACTCAAACTATTTTCACTATTCAATTCATCAATGTGCTACTACAATAGTCAAAAGCATCATAAGTTTAACTTGCACTATTTCATAAAGCATATGCACTGGTCTATCTACCATTTGTGTTATGACAATTATATGCACTCTTACACTTATAAAACATGCTATTTAACTCTGTGGATGTGCTACGAGACACAAATGTGTTACTAAATTGCTTATATGTGCTAATTAGAACACACAAATGCACTATAACATGTAGAAGTGCTCAGAAATTAGGGATATGTGCTATAAAACATACTTTCAATGAGGCATTTCTCATTAATAAGACTCAATAAACCCTAAATATCAAAGGCTCTATCCCACACTTCATATGTGCTATAAAATACCTTGTATGTGCTAAAACCTTCAAATGTGCTATGTAGAGCTATGGATGCACTATTTGTTTTGGGAATGCGCTATTTCAGTATAAACCTAGGGTTTCAAATGTGTTTTTTTTCTATGTGGATGCACGATTTTATGCGTTAAATGCATTAAAAGAATGTAAAAGAGCTAAAACAAACATCAAATGCACTATAATGATAAAAATAAGCATTTATAGATAAAATCCATGTAAACCTTAACAAATTCATGCCAAAATCCAAAAATCTTAAACAACAAGGGATCTCAATGACTCAACAAGGCACCGTAGTTGGTCGAATGCTCATACCTGCACCCCCTTTGAAATCTATGCTCTCACAATGGGACAACTATCCTTGCTAGCTTAGAGCTCCAAATCACCAAAGGGAAAAAGGGAGTGTGAAAATGACAAGGGTAAAATGTCTTTTGACCTATTTAACCCTCCTTTAGGGCATTTATATGATATTTTAAACCCTATTTACCACAATTAATGATTTTTCGCTCATTTTTTTTCTGAACTAGACTGTATTATTCTAAAAAAACTTGGTCACCCCAATCTACCCCATTTTTACTATCAATTATTTTCATCCATATTTTTAGAAATAAAATTGGAATATCCATATTTTTGCACATCAATTTTTTCCAATTTCTAAGGGGGTAATATATCGCGGCATAAAAAAATTTCAAATTAAAAAAAAAGTTCTCCCTTAGCCAACATTTTAATATCAAATCAAACTAGGGCATCCAATCAAGTTATCATAAATGGAGGATTTTATAACATCAACATCAAATTGTCAGCAATTAGACATCAAATCATTGATAATCAAACAACAAATTATCATTAATCAGGCATCATATCAGCCTCAAGTCAACAAAACACCATCGATCAAAAATTTAGTTATTAGAATTCAACTTAAAATTAGAAAATTAGATAGTCTTCAAACTAATATGCTTCACATATTAGCTCAAAGAGGGGCATTTTTAGACACCCAAAAATTGGCAAAAACCTAAAACAACACAAATTTTGATCAAACAATGCAAAATAAAGGATAAAATAAGAGGAAAACAACATACTTTCAAATTAATGGTAACATCAGGTCATTAATCAAATCACCTATCAAATAAAAAAGGACCTAAATCAACTTTAAAAAGGGGAAACATAATTCACAAAATCATAACATGAAATTATAAAGGAAACCAAAAACGAAAAAAGTTGAAAATAAATGGAACATTATTAAATTAGTAAAAGCCATTTATCCTCACAAAATTGAAAATCCCCCTTTTTACATTTAAGAGAATTGAAAACCCCTCAGTTATCCTCTCAAGCTAAGTGTATTGGACTGTTCCTCTTGGTGCCTTATGAGATATTTATAGTTTCACCATTACCCTCTAGTCAAAAGTGAAATTTTAATCTTTAACCCAACCCCTTCTAAAATCCTATAAATAGGAGGGATATTCAAGAGAAAAGGGACCCAAGTTTGATCCATCTACATATATGCATATTTAGAGTTATCATGTTAGCATGTTAGCATGGTTATTATAATGAATTCATGTCATTATAGTATCTTTTTAGCATTGATATCTATGTTTTTCATTTGATATCATTTAGCACTTGTTTAGTCTATTTCATGCACACATCATAGAATTCTAGGGTTACTATACTCATATAATCTTCATTCTCACATAGATCTCATGTAGACATTTGTAGATCTGCATTCATAGCATACCCCCATTCAAGAACTATCATAGAGTTGCTAGTCTGAGAGCAATCTTAGCAGTTGTCATTAGGGAAACATGGGATGTTCATAGAGTCTCTATTTGACAATGATTCTTGGGTCTATATTAGTTCATTGTTATTCTATTTGCACTCTTCTCTAAGGTCTCATGAACATGTGATTCCACCATAGATAGACAACATTCATACAGAGTTACTAATTGTGCAGTTGTTGATGTTTTGGTTATATCTCCTAACATAGATAGAATATTGTGAAGAGATGTTTTAAAAATATGGAAGACATGATGAAGATGATGTGGTTAAGAGAGAAAAGTCATACGTTACATGTGTGAAGAGTTATGAAGATTCTGATTTGACAATTTGGTTATAATTGTGAAAAGATGTAATATTGTAATGTAAGGTGTAAATGTAATATCTTAAGATGCTCATATATAATTATTGGAAATTAAGAAAGCCCTAAGGCTGACTTCATAATATGTTTTAGGAATTGGTATAAAGGAAAGATTATTTCTGTAATGCACCACCAAGGGACCCAAAAGAAATGACCTGAAGTTTTACTAAGTTTTCCAAATATTTTTTTTTTGAACAAGAAATATTAATCATACACATCAAACACATAGTAGCAGAAGCCATAACACACAATCAACTAAAAGCATACATAATAGATTACATTCCTTAAGGATCCCAAGATGTTGAATCACATTTAAATTTAACTGATACTCAGTCTAACAACTACCATATCCACATGAAAGAATAATTAAAAGTAAAAAGTCCATATCATACATTTGTTCCGAATGCCTCTTGGCAAATGAAATCCAGAATGCTCAATCATGCACTGTACATGTCACAGGGTATGAAAGGCTAAAAGAATATACATATTTAAAAAATAGAAATACAACATCCTCCTCAAATCCATGATACAAGTACAATAAAATAAATGAAACCATCCATTATACATGATAAATCCATCCATCATAAAAGATATAAACATCCAACATGAAATAAAACTATCCATCATAAAACACATCGAACTAAGTGTATAGTTCCTCCCAACTATCAATAGCATCATAAGACCATCATGGGCCCTAGCCATCCCCCATGTGTAACACCCTAAGCCACCACATAAATCATCGATACTATAGTAATAGGGAGGTCACTACTAAACATGCTACAACATAATCATAAGGAAATCCAATGTACAAGAATACAACATAAGATGATTCTACAAGCAGATAACATCACCTATCACATGCTAATCATCAATATGAGGAAATGCATTAGTAAATAACATCACCTAATCATGATAAACAAGCATCCCAAGAAGCTCCAACCACGGTGACTATGAATGAATCTCAATGGTAAGAGTAAAAAACACAACCACCTGATCGTGTGGAACCTAAATGACCTTTTCCCATTGCGCTAAGGAGATAGTCTCAAGTCCTAAACATGATATCAAATCACATAACACAAATACTCTCTAACTCCAAGAAATCATAAAATAAATCTAAATCAAAGGTTCCAACATAGACCAACATCTAGACCCAGAGGCACACAAGACACGTAGGAAACCTACTATGTAAGTGGGAAAGTGTCATTGCACAAATCATGTTTAGAGTTACTCGAGTAGTCCCTTAGGACTCCTAGATCCCTAGTGATCCCTATAGCCTCTAGTATCCTCTCGTATTGACAAGGCATACTACAGAATGCAAGGTTGTAACCAAGCGTTCTCTCTACTCCCATCCTAGTCTGTACTAGCACTTGAGGCATGGGTGAGAACATACAAGACTCATTTTAGGTTCATTTTACTCTCATTTAATGTAATTTTTTTCACTTATAAAACAACTTACAATGGGTTACCCCCATAGCCACTTAGGGCCCTAGGCCCCCATTACAAACCACTTTTTGAAACTACATATAGATAACCTACCCTAAGCTCATGAAATCACAAATCAAAGAATCATTGTAAAATCACCTCAACCCTATACAAGCGACTGAAAAACATCAAAAGATAATTCACAATATTCACATCAGTTCTCCACGAGCAACTTGAAAGCACCAAAAGATAATCATAATAATCACAACAATTCTCTATGAGCAACTGTAAAACATCAAGGATAAATCACAATATCCATTGGTTCTCAACAAGAAACCAGAAAGTATCCCAAAGTAAATCACAATATCCATTGGTTCTCAACGAGCAATTAGAAAGCATCCCAAAATAATACTGATCGAAGACTCCAAAATGGTCAAGTCAAACATGTCACAACATGACATCATCAAGAACATATCAAACACTTCAGTCCCATCAAGACGATTGGAAAGTAGCTCAAGTATAAGTGATCAAGACTAAAAAATGGTTTATTCAAGTATCTCATAAACATACACCTCAGCTTCACACAAGGAAACTGGAAAGCAACAACTAGTAAATACATCCATCATAGAGCATATCAACACATCACCATGGTTGGGCCTAAAAGATCGAGATCAAAACATCATCATGACAACACAAATACATAACCCCTAAGCCTCTGGTAAACATCCTAAACTGGTCAAAATTCTAGTCAACCCCAAACCCCAGACATAGCCAACACATAGAAAATAGTAAGTCTCACAGTTTGATTTGAGTTTGAAAACACATTGTTGAGTTAAAAGTAAGGTTTAAGTTTCTAGATTATTATATGTTTCGAGTAAATAAGTTTCACAGTTAACCCTTACAATTAAGCCATTCTTATATTTAAATGATTGCATAATTACCCCTATTTGGTTTTAAATCACTTTTCTAAAATACTCCAAGAGAAATCTATTTAATTCATTAAAATAATCCTTATTGATAGAATAATTTACAATTTTATTAAAGATTATTAATAATAATCAATTAGAATTTACAATTCTATTACTTTACTTTCATTTTCAATTAACTTAATTACATAATATTAAATTAAATTAATTAATAATTATCAACTAAGCATTAATATTTAAACTAATAAAACATATATTATTAAATAATAAAGAAGTAATATTAAATTTTTTATTAATAAAATAATAATTATCAATAATTTTACATACTTATTATTAATATTGTTAATAACCATTAACTAACTTTATAATAACTAATTAATAATTAACTAAAACTTATCATTATTAATAATTAATATTAATAAATTTTATAATATAAAAATTTAACATATTAAAAAAAACAAAAACAAACTCCATGCGATTTATAATCGCTGCAGGCCAGTATACGATTGCTGTCATAGTTGTCTTGCGACCATAGTCATAGGTACGACTGCGAAACAACAACTTTAGCCACTTGTGAAAAGGTAAGAAGGGGGGGGGTGGGTAAAACCCCCTCACCATATATATTTTTAATTTTTTATAAAAATTAAATTAAATTTTGTTTTAATAGAACTCATTTTCCTATAATGAAATAAACCCCGCCTTCATTAATAAATTTAGAATGTAAATATAAATAAATAATTTTTATTTTAAAAGATTTATAAATACATACAATCCTCTCATATATATATATATAATTATTTAAAAAAAAAATTGTTTTTAGCATTAATCTGATAGAGAAAATATTATTAACCTTTTGAATTTTCAATTTAGAATTTTCATTTCCAAAATCAAGCCCTTTCCAAATTAAATCCTAATTTCTTTAATCTAGAAAACGAGAGTTTCTGATTACTTTTCTAATCTCCACGTATGCAGAAGATACAAGCATTTAATAATTTACAATATTGAAATGTTTAAGTGTTCATCACAAAAAATTTAGATTTACAATCCATAGGCACGAAGAAGACAGGAAACTAAAATTGCGTAATTAATCAATGATCAAAACACAAGACCCTACCTAAACTTGATGCTAATACGCAACCACCCAAAGATTGTGAGAGAATTCGCTTCTATCGAAAATCTCTCTTTGAAACTTTCCCAGAAATTCCCTTCCAAAATTCGCTTCCAAAATTTTCTTCCCAAAATTTGTGTCCAAATTCGTCTCTCCTTCAAAAATGAACCCTTCCATTGTGATAAAGAGTTCTCTACTTAAATCGAGGCACTAATTGTGCGTTCACCCTGGGAGAACTCCTTGCTCACAAACCTTAACTCAATATTAATTTTTCTTAATCTTTCTTTATCTTGCATTAATCTTTTTTCATGCACATTTATGAATTATTAAATTACTTTATTTAATTTTTACTTGACTTCACTTTTCAAATAATTTATTAAATTTAATCCCATGTACACCTTATGCAATTAAAATATCTTGATTAAATTCACTTGTTTTATTAATTTCTTATATTTTAATCTCATGCATATATCATGCAAACTTAAAACTTTTCATAATTTAATATCTTTTCATTGTTAATTTATTTTCGAACATTTAATTTGATAAATATTTATTAACTTAAATAACAATAATATTTAGCATTTATTTAAAAATGAACTCTGAATATATTATTATTAAATTAAATAAGTATTATCACGTTCAAAATTTATTCTTATAACCTTTATCTCCAAATTTAATTCTTTTTGTTTAATTAATTTCCCAATTAATTATTAAAATATCATAACAATTTTCCATTAAATTAAATCATTAATTTAATCTTTTAATTAGACTTAATTAATAGAAAAACAACAAGGACTCATAAAACAACATATGAAAACCCATCATAGAAGAATACATACAAAATCAAACTAAAGGGTTATAATCACGAATTAATGTCATTTGACTCATTCAGAGGGTACTCAACTCAGATATTTGTCCTAATTATCAATTAGGACAAATGGCTTAATGGTTTAGGATTTGGACTTGAGAATTTATCTCCCCTCTCTTACCATTGAGATAATGCAATAGGGTACACTCATCTTGGCAATTCAGGGAAGTCGATACCTGGTACTTGCAAACTACATAAAACCTACTCATGTACAAACACAATATATACTAAGTTAAACATGCAATGGAAGGAAGTGGTGCATCATGTAGATCCTGATTAGTAGGTGACTACGACTCCCTTCCTTAACCACATCAGAAATGCCATACAAAAAAGAAAACAAACATGCACACCATACACATGCAGTATGGGGTAAGTATCTATAAGAAACACATATGATAATCCATCTAACTTAAACATCATCAATAGCTAAAATTACTAAATAATTATCATGCATACATGAAATGTAGAGTACCAAGTAATCTCATCTTATAATCAACTAAATCTAAAACAATATCTAAAAATCTGAAAGTAATGCTACTAAACATCAAGCATAAAACTGGTCTAAAAGAGTTTGGCAATGAAAGCAAAATGCGAATTAGGGGTAGGCACTATAATTTCCTTATGGTAGAGTGTAGAAGTGTGATTTATGTGGAATGCGAGTATGCAAACTTGAATGTGAGATCTAGTGAATTTGATATTGAATATCTTTTGATCAAAGAAGTATTTGGTATAGTTGATGCATGGTGAGCAAAAAAAGAGATTGTATTGTGAAAAGAAGTTGTTGTTGGATAGTGTTGAGGTAGATCTGCATTATTTATTAGGACAATACAAAGACTATTTGGACAATGGGTCCTTTTTATCTTCCCATCAACTCCTAATAGGGTTGGAATCTCCTAACATAGATTCAAAGTCTCCTAATAGGGACTGATATGTACTGAATGTATTTTATTAGATCCTTATAGGGTCCATCCTCTTACAAGGAAATTATATATTACTACATCATTTTGTGGGTGTTGGAATAATTTAGAATAACTGAGAGGGGGATTGAATTAGTTATCCAAGGTCCAAATGTACAAATAAAACTTTTTAGCATTCAACAAATATATGTGCATCCATTGATCATCCAATATCTCAAACCTTAGTATATTACTATCCCAGGTCAAATGAACTTTTGCATAAATATAAACATGAAATACCACAAATTCAATCACACAATTTGACAAAAGGATTTAATGTGGAAACCCAATTTGCAAAAAATCACCAATAACATGCTACCAATTTTCACTCTTTTGAAGTGAGCCCTGTAAGGAGTCAACCCTATTAAAGGTTAAAATGCACACTATTAAATGTGACCTTGATTAAAGGATTTCAATGACTCTATTGGAAGTGAGTCTTATTAGAAGACTTTAAAACATTCCATTAGAATGTCACCCATTTATAGGATTTACTCATGACTGTTAAGTAAACATTAATCCAAAGGATTCATCCAAACTAATACAGTTGTGAGAAAGTAACAACAGGGCATGATCTGATAATAAAACAACTCACTTGTAGGTTTAAAATCTCATATTCAGTTCTCTATTCTACTTGTTATTCATTTCCTTTACCTCTAATTTCTTGTTCACCCTTCAAGCCTGCACCTCCTTAAGCCTTTTTGCTAAGTATGCCAACTGCAGACTCATTCCTTTGACCACCACATGAAGCAACACCTTTAGAATCCATCTCTTGTTTGTTCACACTTTGCTTCTAGCCTTGTATCTCCCTATATGGAGAATTTTGATCTGTTTTGTTTAACCACAATTGTCCATTTTAGGGTTAGGTTAGATTCATTAAATCTTCCCATCTTTTCATTATGTTCCCTCTAGAAACTTCTCTTACAATCATCTCAAAATGATTTATCTAGAATTCTGTACCACTAGCTCATCAAACTTATCTTCAACACACTTCACACAATTCAAGAAATCAACTTTCTAAGCTTAGATTCTTCAAATCTTTGATCAAACTCATTTTACTATTACTAGGTAATAACATGTTGTTTTCTCGGTAATCACTAACTTTTGATGCTCGTCCAACACTAGGTTGCTCGACATACACCAAGTTTCACTCAGTCAATACTTTCATTCCCTGACACTTGGCACACATTTTATTTTTCTCAGTCACTACTAATATTTTGCTTTGCTCGACACACACTAAAATTTTCTTGACCATAACTATTTTTCTGCTCGACCAAAACTAAATTCTTGACTGACATTGTTTGCTCGGTCAGGGTTAGCAAATTTTTTTTTTTGCTTAGTCTTCTTCTTGTCTTTGCTTCAATATCCTTTCATTGTAGCCTTAAGTAGATAAATAATACACTATATCATCAAAGTCTTATTCTGTCTTAGTGCTTCTTTTATACACTATATAACTCAACCTTTCTCTAGGTGCTCTTGTTATCCTTTCTTTTCAAATCCTTTGCATTGATCGATCAAATGATAGAATTTTGACCAAAATAGGCAATTTTCTTGCCAACAAGTAGTAGGTTTGACATCAGTGAAAAAATAATGATTGTTCCATGATAGGTTTCAACACTCATCTTCATTTCTATACTTCAACAATATTCTTTTCAACAATCTCCCTCTTTGGCATTGATGGGAAACCAATACTAACAACAATACCAAAAAGAAACTTAATACCTTGTATTGAAATCTCTCCCTCTATCAATATGTGTCCTTGCACTGTATAGGTTACTATTTTCTTTGAAAACTCTTTCTTTATTTGATCTTTCCCGATATGATCTTCTCCTCTAATCTCTTTCTCTAATTTTTCCCTCTTTGACTGATCTCTCCCTTTTTGAAAAAATGCCAAAGACTTATCATATACACATGGATATATAACTAATTTAGGTTCTCCTTGATAAGATTCTCCCTATGTCACCTTTCTTATGACTATAAATATCCTATTTCACTTTCTTCCTTACTTTAGGAAGCTCCTAAAGTAATATCTACTGCATCAAGTTGTAAATTATGCCATTCAACTTAGTTGCTGTGGGGCACCACTCTTACTTCTTAAGTAACTTTTGATAGGGGCATCACCCCTAGCTTACCTCTAAGATATTCATGTGCATCTTTACATAAAGCATTTGTGAATATAATAGCTTTCTATTCCTTTATATTCACATATTCCATTCTCACTTCTTTGTCTTGAATGAATTCTCTCAAGTAATGATATTTGATTGCAATGTGCTTCATCTTTGTGTGCATCATAGGATTACTAGATATATTTATAGGACTTATATTGTCATAGTAGATTACCACAGATTTAGTGATTTATTTCTTCATCCCTTTGAGTAACTATTTAATCCATACCACATTTGTACAATTCACCGCAACAATCACATATTCAACTTTAGCAATACATTGTGAAATAAAATTCTATTTCTCACTAGTCTAGGAGACTAATCTTTTTTCTAAGAAAAATTCTCCACCACTTGTACTTTTCCTGTCATCGATGTTTTAGCCCAATTAACATTTGTATAGGATCTCAATTCAAACCTGTCATTCTTCTTGTAGTATAGACCATAGTCCTCTGTACCTTTCAAGTGCCTCATAATTCTTTTAATAATCATTAAGAGATTCTCCTTAGGATTTTCATAAAATCTTGCAACAATCCCAATAGCTAGTGTAATATCAAGTTTTCTATGAACTACATTTTCCAATTTTTCAATCATAGACCTATACAATGTTTGATTTACATCACCAAAATCATTAGTTTTGGATAATTTATTTCCTATCACCATGGGAGTATTAATTGGCCTTGAATCTTCCATTCCAAAAGTTTTTAAGATTTCCTTTACATACTTGGACTAAGTAATGTAAATACCATATTTCATCTGATATACTTGCAATCCAGCAAAGAACTTTATTTCTCCAAACATAGTCATCTCAAATTCTTTCTTCATTTAATTTGCAAATGTCTTGAATAATGCATCTTGTTCTCCAAATATGATATCATCAACAAATATTTCATCTTGTAATATTACTTTACCTCCTTCTGTCTTCAAGTACAAATTATTGTTGTCATCAGTCTTCTCAAAACCAATCTTCATAAGATAATTGTGCAGTCTTTCATACCATGCTCTAGGAGCTTGCTTTAAACCATATAAAGCCTTGTGCAATCTGCACACCATGTTTTTGTTGTTTGGATAGAAAAATCCTTTAAGTTATTCAATGTAAACCTCCTCTTCTAGTATACCATTTAGAAATCTATTGGTAAACAGATTTGTTCTTCTTACTTTCTATGAGAATATGACTCTTAATGTCCAGATTGTGAACAATATCTATTCCCAATAGTCGAAAAACCATTTTATGGTTATTGGATTTTCTCTGAATTGGTAGGTACAACTCCCTATATGAATAATCTTCAATGAATTATGTTTTTTTCTACTTATCTAATTCAAGGTATGCTCTTAACCCAAGAGCAGGAGAGGCAAACCAAATTAAGCCTAACTAGAACTTAATTCAGGCAAGAAAAATTTCTCAAAATTGAAACAAATTTATGTATCCACACTTCTTATGAATTCATAAGTCCATCCGCACATGATTAAAATAAGTTGAAATCTAAATCTGAACTACAACTGATGAATCGGGAAAACTAATAGAATCCTTTCGTCAAATGAAATATAACAATACTTATCACATCCATTTGAATTCCAAAAAATAGGGGAAATGAAACTCTATTCTTTCTTAGTTCTCTGTAATGCAGAAAGGAAATACTAACTAATTACAGTACCTACTAGAATGGAAAATGATTGAAACAAAGTGCCATTCAATTGTCTCTGCAACAGATAGTACTTCGCACCAAAATTTGTTGACCTTTGATTAATCATTAAATTTCATACATATAAGATTTGAGAGATGACTGTTACAATGGGGATTTCAATTGGTTCATCTTCTAAATATGACAAATGACAAGATGCCAGTTTGTTGGATTTTAAAATTTACAAAGATTTGCAACAATTTACATCAGAGAACAAAAAGGGAGTGTTAAATAAATCATTTAGACTTCTTTCCCTTTTCAGTTTTTTCCCTATACGTTCTAGTAGCTACTATAATTTGGATCATCTCCTCGTGACTAGGCACATGTACATTGGTGAATCTTAAGAGCCACTTTGAATGCTCCCAAGCCAACTCCTTTACTGCACCCAACTGATTTATTAACTCTCCACCTACCACATGCATGCATCCACTCAGTGTTTGCAACTCTACCACTCTATTTTGACTGCTTGAAGTCATCCTAGATAGGTTACTCAAGTATGTGTAGAAGTTATTCTTCATTACTTCTATCTCAATGAGAGCCTTTCCTTGCCCAGTAATTTGTGGGTCAGTGTGTAATCCTCGCATGAGCTCAAATGCTTTGTCTTGGATCTTCTTCACCTTTTCCTTTGTTTCTTTGAGTCCTTCCTCTGCCTCTTGAATCATCTCTTGCTTGAATTGCATGTTTTGAAGCCACTCAAATAGAGGTTCAATTCCCTTCTTCAAAATATTTGCTTCAACTTTTATAGGGAATTCATATCCTTTCTTCCTCAGGCTAGCACTCAACACATTCACTTGGATTTCTTGCCTCACTATCTCCATGAGCATGATCATATCATCTAGATATTTGGGAAGCTTTAGCGGAAATCCATCAAATGCTGCAAGATGAAAATAAGAAAATGATGATAATTGAATAAAATAACTGCCAAATTGACTGATTATCGCCATCACTTCTGGACTGAATCTCTGCTCTGGACACCCTTGGAGCTCCCTGCAAATCCTCATGGTAAATACATAATTTACTCGAATGTATTCTGCATAACTATTCTGTAATTGCAAGCATGGATAAAACTCATAACTTTTTACATTATCAAGAACATTCTCAATTCTAGGGAGTCCTAGCCACAATTAAGGAGAAGCCAACATGTATATCAAGAAAGAGGACATATAAAATGAATTATAAAACTTGGCTACACTGAGAGCCCTAGAAAGATGCTCACTGACCTCATACGTCCAGTCAATATACTATGTATCTTAGCAAATAACTTGCACCAAAAAGAAGTACTACTCTAAAAAATTAAAAGCTTCTACCTCACCTTTGAGTTGATGCAAAAGAACAAAAATGTCAACAATTTCTGGTTTGAGGTCCATGCCAAAAAGAGTTTTAGGGACTTTACTCTTAGCTCCCTTTGGATTCTGAAACCAAGATTGCATGATCTCCCTCCTCCAAACCATCTTCTTCAAAGAGTACTCAGACATGGCTCCACTCATCATTAAATCTGAGAACTCCTCCCATTCTAGAATTCACAAGCAATTCACTACTGCTTGACGATCAATTAAAATCAACACTATTTTGTCAGGCAGTAGGATCTACTTTGTATCCGGGTTGTAATGATTGATGCATTCCAAAATTAACTCTGAGGCTTGTACTGCTACGGGAAACCAAGCTGCTTCCACTAATCCACTTCCCTAAAGTTTCTCCGTTATGGGATGAACTAGTTCTTCTCTTAATCTCCTTTGAATATCTTGCATATCATAGAAATAGAGTGAAGTATTTGTGATAGTCGACCACGCTGACTTAATTTTGCCCAATACATTAAAGCCTGCAAATCTTGTTGCCATTTTATTTGATGTATGTTAGCACAAACCCAAACAGTTGCAACTAACACAAGAAGCAAACTCGATAACTCAAAAATTAGTTGAAAGCACTATTTAGTACAATAGTATAACAATGAAACGAGAGTTTGAAAATCTGTTACTTCCCTCTTTATAAAATAACTTTAGATTTTCCTATTGAATTTCATAAATCCTGCCACACGAGAAAAATTAAGGGTAAATTCATTGGATTGGTGGATGTAAAGGTTCTAATGGATTTGTCTTTGTCCTTTCACTATTTCTGTTGGCTCAATGGTAACTCTCATTAATTACCTATTTACTTCTCGTTTCATCCATCTTTCAAAAAATAAGAACAGAGCACTTCCTTGGGAAAAATTTGCTTAGGTCAATTCTGCTTGCAAAAACCTAATCAATCCACTAATTTTCTTCTATTTACTTGCCCAAAATAATCTGCAATCAAATCACATACCTACCGTGCTTGCAAGAATGACTTTCTTTGAAATGTGAAAAATGGCCTTCGAGGGTAGAAAACCTACAGCGGAGAAGCAAATTTTCAATTTTCCCCTTAAGATTTTGCTTTTACCTTTCAACCCTAAGCACTTTACTAAAAGCTTCCAAGAAATCTAAAAGAGGCTTCATGAGCAAAAAATGGGGCCCGCTTAGTAACTTTACTTCTATATTTGGGCCTTTGCCAAAAATTTAACTCTTGGTTCGAAATCCGCCAAAGGAGAAGCTACTTCTAAATTTTTTGCCAATGCTTATCCCGCTCATCCTAATGAGCTCTGAGTAATTTACACTATGAAAACTCGATGATATTTGAATGATCTAACCATTATTCAACTTACATATCCTTGTTTCAGCCTACAAGTAGCAGCTATGGATCTCTGTGGAGTTTTTCCTTCTCGATGCGAAAACCTACAATGGAGAAGAAGAAACTTGTTTTTCTACCAATACTCATTGTTTTACTTCCTCTTCCTTATTAACTTTATTTTAAGCCTTCGAAAAACACAAAATTGGCTTTGAAAGTGAGGGGTGGGGCCAATTGGCTTTCTCAATTCCTTTACATATACCTCTTTGAAAAATTGATTACTGACTTTGAAGTCCGCCATGGAGAAGCTCTTTTCTGATTTTTCGTTGATGCTTATCCTATCATTTTCCAAGCTTTAAAATGGTTCTCGCTATGAGATCATGACATCACTTGAATGATCTTTTCTTAGCATGATTCACTTTACTTCGATGAAGCTCACAAATAGCATTTGCTAGTCTTTGTAGAAATTTGCCTTTGGGGTGCGAAAACTCACCGAGGAGAGGCTGAAACTTGATTTTCCCCTGATTCAATTTTCTTTAACTCCAGATCAAATGAGCTGCATGGAAATCAAAAGATGTAGCACAAATTGAGAATTTCCATTGAGGACGGCTCTAAACTACCCCTAAGACTCATGACAATCAAGAAATACCCACCCGGGCTATATGTGATACAGGAGAAGGGAAAAGATGAAAACCCAATGGAGAAACTCAACACCTAAAGAAGAAAGACCTATTGACCTGACTTCACAGAACATGACATTAGTTCACTCTCCACTTTGCAAAATTTGTATATAGTGAAAAGTGGGGCAACAAAATGTTGACTTAACATCCATTTGATAAAGTTTGAATCCTTTATAAGTAGAGGTCTTACTCCTTCCAATCTTGCAACTGGGGAAAGTGTCTCTCCATAGTCAATTCCCTCTTTTTGTGTGTATCCTTTAGACACCAACCTTTCCTTATTCCTTATTACTTCACCATTCTGATCTAACTTGTTTCTGAATGCACAATTTTTTCCAATAACATTCTTGTTGTTAGGTCTAGGTACAAGAGTCTAGGTTTTTTCTTCTCAATTTGATCAATTTCTTCATTCAAGGCTTGAATCTAGTCTTTATTTTGTAATGCATCCTTCATTATTTTAAGTTCACACATTCTTAACAAACATGCATCATTCCTTAATCTATTCCTTGTCATTGGTTCATCGTCTTTTCCTCCAATGATTTATTCAATAGGGTGATGTCCTCTAACATATTTTGATAGTCTTGGCTCTATTCTTCTTTCTTCAACATTAGGTCATTCATGAAGTTCAATCTCAGGTTTGTTGTGTACTTATTTGTTAGGTAACTCAACATTCCTCTCCTATAAATTGAACTCAGCATTTGAATGTGTCTCAATAGCTGAATGTAACTTGGTTCTTGAATGCAACTTGAAAGTCACTAATTCTTGTTGATTAGCAACTTGGTTCTTAGAATTATCAGAATTAGCAGACATGCCTTCATAGTAGTACATAAAGGTTTTGTAAATTTTAGGTTCCTTCTTTTGTTCATGATGTAGGAGCATCCTAGGTGTAAGATCAATCTTGTATCACCCAAAAATATTTTCTTTTCAATCTTTCTATTTTAATAAGGACTAGTAGATAGGGTGGCTACTATTTAATTGAACCTGCTATTTTTAGTATGTTTTTCATACGAGCTTAGAATATTCTCATTTTCTACATGAAGGTTCATTTTAGAATTATAATCCTACCATAAAAATCTCATTGCTCCAACTTAACCATCAAAGAAGTTATTGCGGATTTTCAGTGGAAAAATTTATAGAGAAATATTCAGGCTCACCATTGGAGACCCTAGAGTGCTTGAATGAGGTCCAAAAATTCAATGAAAGGGTGCTAACATAGTTTCTAGTTTGTAAAACATAAGCTAACATTTTTGAAAAGTGGTTATAATAGCCAATCAAAGCAACGGTTCAAGAGTTATGGCCTTCCAAAGTTTGGCTACCCAAAATTTCTAAAATAATTTTCAAAGATGTATTTGGCCAACTCTATATGTATTGTTAGGGTCAGTTGGTTCGAGGTATTAAGTTTCAATGTCTAGAACCTTCTCGGGTGACATAAAATTACCTATTTAAGAAAGGCCCTAACATTGTCTAGAACAACTCTGGGTTGTAGTTCACAACTTAGCCTTGCGAATTACTATAATGAAGGTGCTCATGTGGGTTAGCATATTGTACTTGTGAATTCTAGAGTTCCACATTTGTGACAATAATAAGAAGTCCATATTTTGTTCTCACATTTTCTATTGTTTCTTTATTTCTGTTATGAGTTTATGGTTTTAAGGAGAGCACCCTTCATTAAGTGGTATTAGAGCTAGAGTTCTTGAGTGTGTATAGATCGTCGACTGTGAGGTAGTTCACACTACAAAAAAGATTTGGGTTAAGTGTGTAGATAGATTGCCAATTGTGAGGTAGTTTGCGCTAGAGTTTTAGTGAAAGCACGAAAATGCCTCCATGAAGAGAGCATGGTGAAAGAGATATAGGTGTTACACATAAGGGTTTTAGAGCCCTCCAAAGACAAATGCAAGCATTGGAAGATTAGATGCACATAGGAATAAATCTTCCCATAAGAGATGAAAGAGAGGATGAGGAAAAAGTAGAAGAAAATGCCGAAGCAGAGGTAGTTCTAAACCTAGAGGAAGAGAGGCTTTTTAGGGCCATCTCCAAGATTGGAAAAAACCCTAAGTTTGAAGTTCCCACATTTTTGAGAAATATTAACCTAGAGGAGCTGATTGATTGGATCAATGAACTAGAGGATTACTTTGAGTATGAAGATATTGAGGATCCTGATAGGGTCAATTTTGTGAAGGAAAAAATAAAGGGACATGCAAAGATCTGGTCACAGGAAGTTTTGTTGGAGCAAAATAGAAAGGGAAAGGAAAAAATCACCAGATGGGATTAGATGATAGCTAAAATAAATTGACAATTATTTTTAGTGGATCATGAACTTGATGTGTTGAAGAAAATGCAAGGGTTGAAGTAGGCAAGAAAATTTGATCAAGAGTATACCGAAGAGTTCTACTAAGTTCTCATTAGAATTGACCAAGCAGAAGTTGATAAGCAGAAAGTGGCCTATTATCTTAATTGGTTAAGGCCAAGTATTCAAGATGAGTTGATTCTAGTTTGAATAAACAATATTGAGTAGGCATACCAGTTTTCCCTAAGAGTTGAGGAGAAAATGAGAAAGAAGTTTGATAACAAGAATAGTGGAAGAGGTCATGGTGGAAGATTTGGTAGATGATCTTATGGAGGCCATAACGATGATCAAAAGAATAAGGACAAGGCTAGAAGTAGTAGTTAAAACCAAAAGTGAAACTATTCCAATCATTTCCATGATCAAAACAATAGAGATAAGAGAGGAAGAGGTAGAGGAAAAGGATCTGGAAGAGGAGGTTTCCATGGGAAATGTTTTCACTGTAGAGAAGAATAGCATATACCATTTGAATATTTCCAATAGTAAGGAAGGACATATCAAAGAATAGAAGGCTAGGCCAGAGTTGCACATTTTGATGAAGATGCCAAATCCTCACATTCTGAAGATGTTGAAAAAGGAGAAGTCCTAGTTAACAAAAGAGTCCTACTGAGTGGTGACAATGAACCTAATCAAAGAAGGAACTTGTTTCACACAAGGTTCACATGTGAAAATAAGTTTTTTGATGTGATCATTGATGGTGGAAGTACTGAGAATCTGGTGCCAAAAATGATGATCACAAAGTTGAAGCTAAAGAGAAAGAAACACCCACATCTATACCATATTTCTTGGGTGTATGATGACCACAAGGTCATTGTCAATGAGCAGTGCTCACTAAAGTTCAAAATTGAAAGCTACCTAGATGACATACTATGTGATATCATACCTATGGACATATGTCATATGTTGTTGGGTAGGCCATTAAAATTTGATAGGCATGCTGTACATGATGGGTGAGAAAATACCTACACTCTGACCAAGGATGGAGTGAAGCATAAGTTGAAGCTGTTGAAGGAGAAAGAATAAAAGGTATGTAGTGCTTCTAGAATATGTTTTGTTGATGGACAAGAGTTTCTCAAATGTATGAATTTTGAGCATATGTGTTTTGCTATAATTCCAAAAGATAGTAAAGAAGAAGTAGAGGAGGTACTTGCAAAAGTTGTAGATATATTGGGAGAGTTTTTTGATATTGTATCAGATAATATACCTAATGGATTTCCACCAATGAGGAAGATTAGTCACCAGATGCATTTGGTTCTAGGAGCCAGTTTTCCAAACAAGGCAGTGCACAAAATGATACCAACAGAAAGTAAAGAGTTGAACAATTTAGTTCATGAGTTATTGCAGAAGGGGTTGATTCGAGAGAGTCCAAGTCCATGTGTTGTATAAACTATATTAGTAGCAAAGAAGAATGGAGGATGTGCACAGATTCTCACACTATCAACAAGATCATGACCAAGTACAAATTTCCATTGCAAGGAATAATTATATTATGGACTAGTTGAGTGGAGCTAAGTATTTCATAAAGATAGATTTGAAGAGTGGGTATCATCATATCCATATTAGAGAAGGTGATGAATGGAAGATTGCTTTCAAGAGAAAAGAAGGACTGTAGGCATGGTTAGTCATGCCTCTTGGGCTAATCAATGTACCGAGCACTTTGATGCAGCTCATGAATGAGTTACTAATGGAGTTTCTGCGTAATTTTGTCATTGTTTACCTATATGATAATTTGATCTTCAGTAAGACATTGGAGGAGCATTTGAACCATATTTGTAAGGTGTTTGATAAGTTGAGGGAAGAAAAGTTGCTAATAAACTTGAAGAAGTGCAATTTTGTAAAGGAGGAGTTTGTGTACCTAGGATTTCTAGTTTGAGAAGAAGGTCAAAAAATGGACCCAAAAAAAATGAAGTCTATCCTTGAATGGCCTACTCCAAAGAGTGTAATAGAGATAATATCTTTTCACAGAATGGCTAGTTTTTAGAAAGTTCATAAGAGGTTTTAGCTATATTTGTGGACCCTTGATTCAAACAATGATAGGGGTTAGGAAAGAATTTAAGTGGACTGTAGGAGCATATAAGAGTTTTAATCTATTGAAATAGAAAGTTACTAGGCAACCTATTTTAGCACTTATAGATTTTAACAAGGTGTTTCAAGTAAAATGTGATGCTAGTGGTACCACAATAGGAGCTTTTTTGAGCCAAGAAGGTAGACCGGTTGCTTATTTTAGTGAAAAATTGAATCATGAAAAAATAAAATATTTTAATTATGATCAAGAATTTTATGCTATAGTTCAAGCATTGAAGAAGTGGAGACACTATCTTCTCCCAAGGAGTTTGTTTTGTATACTAATCATCAAGCTTTGCAATATTTGAATAGTCAAAGGAGAATTAAACCAAAGGAATTTGAAGTGGGTTGAGTTTTTATAGAGTTATACATTTGTTTTGAAACACATGAGTGGGAAGTCTAATAGAGATGCATATGCTCTTAGTAGGAGACAACTTTTCCTGATAGAAATATAGGTAGAGGTAGATGTGAAAAGAAGGTATAAGGAATTTGAGGTTGGAAATGAAATCGTGGTTCATTTGAGAAAGGAATTTTTTCTAGTGAGAATATATAATAAGCTCAAGATGAAGAAGTTTGGATTGTACAAGATAGTGAAAAGGCATGCTTCTGGAAATTCTTATGAAGTGGAGTTGCCCGCTGAATTAAATATTTCACTAGTATTTAATATTTTAGACTTGATAGAGTATTATGAATGAGGTGATGGAGATGAAGTTACAAAAGCATAGTGGAGCATTCCAACTGCTAGTTTGGCTACAAAGGAGATTTAGGAAATACTAGATAGCTATGTTGGCAAAAGTACAAGGAACATAACTTATGAGAAATATCTTATCAAATGGAAAGGGAGGCTAGTAGAGGATTCATCATGGCTAACAGGGAAGGAGGTTAATTGTCTTGGGTTTCATTTAAACACCTATGATGTGAGAGAGTTACTTCTCAAATTACCCTAGGTGTCTGATGTAGGAGCATCCTAGGTGTAAGAGCAATCTTGTATCACCGAAAAATATTTTATTTTTAGTCTTTTCTATATTAATAAAGGACTAGTAGACATGGTGGTTACTATTATGGGAACTTGCTATTTTCAGTAATTTTTTCATACGTGCTTAGAATATTCTCATTTTCTATATGAAGATTCATTTTAGAATTATAAGCCTACCATAAAAATCTCATTGCTCTTGCTCAGGTATCAGAGAAGTTATTGTAGATTTTTGGTTGAAAAATTTGTAGTCTTCAAGCTCACTATTGGAGGCCTTAGAGTACCTAGATGAGGTCCAAGAACTTGACAAAAGGGAACTTAAGTAGTTCTGAGCCTATAGATCAACAGATGGCATTTCCAAAAAGTAGTTATACTAGCCAATTAGAGCAATGGTTCGAGAGTTATGGCCTTCCAAAGTTGGGTTACCCAAAATTTCTAAAATAAATGTCAAAGATGTATTTGGATGACTTGCTATTTATTGTTAGGGTCAGTTAGCCTAGATATTAAGTTTCAATGTCTAGAACCTTCGTGGGCGGCATAAAATTGCTTATTTAAGAAAGACACAAACATTGTCTAGAACAACTTTGGGTGATAGTTCATAGCTTAGTCTTGCAAATTACTGTAATTAAGGAACCCATGTGGGTTAGCATATTGTACTTGTGAATTCTGTAATTCTACATTTTTGGGGATAATAAGATGTCCATAGTTTGTTTTTGCATTTGCTATTGTTTCTTTGTTTCTGTTATGAGTTTATGGTTTTCAGGGGAACACCCTTCATCAGTTCATCTTCATGTATTTTTGCATATTCATTAACTTTCATTTTTGCACTTTCGACACCTTTGTTAGTATTAGTATTTAAACACTTATAAGCTTTACTTCATGTGGAATACCCTAGGAATATACCTTCTTCACTTTTTGTATCAATTTTTCCATTTTTGTTGTCCTTTAGAATGTAACACTTGCTTCCAAATACCTTAAAACATTTGACATTGGGTGAGTATCCATACCATAATTTAAAAGATGTGGAGTTTTTGCCTTTCTTGAATTGTACTTGGTTCAAGGTATAGACACCTATAATGACAGCTTCTGTCCAATATTTCAAAGTAACATTCTTCTCCACCATTAGTGTTCTAGCACAATCTATTATAGATCTATTTCTTCTTTTAGCTATACCATTTTATGTAGGAGTCCAAGGTGCAGAAGTTTATCTTTTGATTCCTCTATCATTGTAGAAATTGTTGAATTCATTTGATGTAAACTTTTCACCTCTGTCTGTCAGATCTCAGACATTTCAAGCTTTTGCTAGTTTCCTTTTAAAATTTTGCAAGATACCACTTAAATATTTCAAAAACATCAAATTTCTCTCTCAAAAACATCACCGTCATCATTCTAGACTAATCATCAACAAATAGAGTAAAATACTTGTCACCTTTGTAAATTTGCACATCGATTGATACACATAGATCAGTATGAACAAATTCAAAAATTCCTTTTGAAGTACAAGTCTTAATTTTAAAACTAGACTTTTTCATCTTGCATAACTGACATTGTTTGTAAATCACATTATCAAGATTCTTTAGTTTTGGCCAAGCTTTGACTCTTTTCATATTACTGATACTAACCAAATTGTCAAGATTTATACGAAATAACCTTTTGTGCCATAACCACACATCATCATATTGGACAACAAGACAAGTAATTTCATTCATGTCAAGATAAAATAGATTACCTCTTGTTTGATCTCCAATTCAATGAATTTTCCATCAGTGTGATAGATCTTAGCCTTCTTGTTATCAAATACAACTTTGCATCCTAAATTATTCAATTGTGACACAATCAACAGATTATAGTTAAGTCCTTCCACATAGTAAGAATTGTCACACATGATCTTTTCTATCAATCTTATTGATCCTTTTCCTTTTATTAAATAGGAGCATCATTACCAAATCTAACATTATTTCTATTGTAATGTTCAAGGGTAATGTACTTATTTTTGTCTCCAGTCATGTGATGAGAACATTCACTGTTAATGATCCATCTACCACTTTTGTTCACAAAAGACACCAATGAAATTGCCTCATCTTCATCTGAATAATCCTTCATAGAAACATAGACAACTTCATCATCATGATCATTATATTCATCATTGGATTCTTCTTCAACAATATAACAAGTTTTCTTTCCCTTGTCTTTATAGCCTTTGTTACTCTCATCCTTTCTACCTCTGTATTTGTCTTCATTTCTATTGTTTGACTTATTAGAACATCTTGCTGCAATATGACCAACTTTATTACAATTAAAACATATGATGGGTAACTTACCTTTGTATTTTACATTGTCTCTATGAAACTTCCTAGCCATCAATGCTTCAAGTTCTCCTAGATAATTATCATTTCTTTCACTATCACTAGCAACAACTTTGACCTTTTTCCTTCTCTTATCTTTAGGTTCTTTTAGTGTTAGCCTAGAATTGATAGCAAATTTAACATTTTGTGATGTGAAATTATCAAAATTTTAAAGTTCAAAAGAAGTGAGTCTACCAACCAGTCCTTCAAGGGCCAGATCACTACCAGGAGCACACCTTAGTTCTTGAATAGAAGAGACTCTAATAGCATAGATAGGTAGAAGGGTTCACAATAATTTTTTGATCATAGTCTCATATTCAATCTTTCCATTTGATCCTTTGATTGTATTTACAACATCTTTGATTCTTCCATAATACTGGACTATAGTCTTACCTTCCTGCATTTTTATATCATCAAATTTTCCTCTTAGGATTTCTACTTTAGCTCTCAATACATTCTTGTCTCCTCCATAGATCTTCTATAAAGCATCCCATATTTCTTTAGCATTAGTTCATTCTTTCATGTCATCAAAATCTGAATAGCTAAGGGTAGATGCAATCTCCAACATTGACTAATTGTGTTCTTTCTTTTCTTTTAGTTATTGAGCAATGGGGGCTCCAACTACTTCCACATAATTAGTGGTAATAGTTTAGTGTACAAAATCTCCAAGTCCTCCTAGATGCAAACTCATCAAACTTTTCCATGTAGGAAACTTTTCCTTGTTTAGCTTGGGCACCTCCTTTCTGTACATCTTGATCTTTAGCTACAAGTACCTTCAAATTGTTTCTTTCATAAGCACCAAGAGCTCTAATACCAATTGTTAGAATAATTTAGAATAACTAAAAAGGGGTGTGGGGGGAATCAATTAGCCAAGGTCCAAATGTACAAATAAAACTTTTTAGAACTCAAAAAATACATGTGTATGCATTGATCATCCAATATATTAAACCTTAGTATATTAATGTCCTAGGTCAAATGAACTTAAAAAAAATGTAAATATGAAATACCATAGATTCAATCACACAATTTGACATAATGATTTAATGTGGAAACCCAATTTGGTAAAAACCACTGGTAACATGCTACCATGAACAACCTTGTTATATGACTTAAAAAAATTCCATTAGAATGTCACCCGGTTAAAGGATTTACTCATGACTATTAGGTCAACCTTAATCCAAAGGATTTAGCTAGACTAATATAATTGTGAGAAAGTAACAACAAGACTTGATGTCATAATAAAACAACTCACTTGCAGGTTTTAGATCTCATATTTAGTTCTCTATTCTACTTGGCATTCATCCCCTTCATCTCTAATAGCTTATTCACCCTTTAAACTTCCACCTCCTTAAGCCTTTTCACTTAGTATTCCAAGTTCAAACTCATTCCTTTAACCACCACATGAAGCAACATGTTTAGACTCCTTCTCTTGTTTGCTCACACTTTGCTTTTGGCCTTGTATCTCCTTATATATAGAATTTTGATCTTTTTCCACTTAACCACAATCATCCATTTTATGATTAGGTTAGATTCATTGAATCTTCCCATCTTTTCATTTTTCTCCCTCTAGAAACTTCTCTTATAATGCTATTTAGATTCATGTCACAATAGTTTATCGTTAATTTTGTGCCACCAACTCATCAAAGTATCTTCAAAATGCTTCATACAATTCAAGAAATCAAATTTGTTGGCTCATATTTTCCAAGTCTTTGATCAAACTCATTTTATTGTCACTTGGCAATAAAATGTTGTTTGCTCGACCAATACTAGGTTGTTCAGCATACACTAATTTTTGGTCAGTCAATACTACCATTCTCTGATGCTTAGCACATACTATATTTTTCTTGATCGCTACTGATATTGTACTTTTCTCAACACACACTAAACTTTTCTTGGCCATAACTAAATGCTCAGCTTGTATTCTTGTGTTAGTTAGGCTTGGTAGACAACTTTTTTTCTTAGTCTTCTTCTTGTCTTTGCTTCAATATGCTTTCATTGTAGCCTTAAGTAGATAAACAATACACTATATCATCAAATTTTTATTTGGTCTTCTTGCTTCTTTTATACACCATGTAACTCAATCTTTCTCTAGGTACTCTTGTTATCCTTTCTTTTCAAATCCTCTTCATCAATCAATCAAATTATAGCATTCTGACAAAAGAAAGAAATTGTCTTACCAAAAAGAAGTAAGTTTGACATTAGTGACAAAATATTGATTTTTCCATGATAGGTTTCAACACTCTTCCTCATTTCTATACTTCAAAAATCTTCTTTTCAATAGTGGGTACTATTCCCACTGGAGTTTTCCCTCTGATCAAGGGTTTCTCTAGTTAACAAATCTAGTGTTATTATGTATGGTTATTTTTCGCTGGTTGTTGCATCTATTATTTACATGCTTTTGAATTAACAAGGATATAGAGAGTTATTTTAATTTGGCAACTCATTCACCTCCCCTAGTTATCTTGGTGGACTTTACTTTCTAATATGTTCTTCCCAATTTTGGTTGATATTTTAAAGCTTGAGAACCATGTTCTGCACTTTGTTTAAAAAAAATTCTAGCATGGAGATTGGGTCAGAAGCTGAAGTATTGAATGGACTCAAAATGACAATTTCAAGTGCTTGTGAAAAGCTATTGTGCTTTTCATACCCATGAAAGATTCATATCATTCCTTTACAAGAGTACACAATACATTTTCACTCAATAAAAGAAATATATTAGAATGCTTTCATAATTTTTTAATCACAAAAAAAATTTCTATAGGAGAGAATCACATGGAAAAGTTAAAATGTTTCACTTTCTTTGTGAGATGAAAATAATATTTAAGGTTTTTTTCGGCTTGGTTTCCAAAATCATTTGTCAAAATTGAGGAAAATATACCTTCAACCACTAAATTACATAGGGAAGGAGTAATGTTTTCTCCTTTTAAATGGGCATCTATAACAAAAAATAGGTTTGACAAAGCTAGCACTATCCCATTCATCTAATCTATAGAAATGGATTATATAATAGACATGTTCTTAAGAAACATGGTGGTCATGAAAGCATAAATGATGTGGAAAAATTGAGTATTGACTTGCTATGCAGATGTGATGGGCATTCTCATTGACACTCCTACTAATGTTGCAATACTTAAAATTTATGGAAACATTAGCATCAACTTAGAAAGTGAGAAAGAATAAGAAATATATGTAATGGCATTTTTAGATCAATACAAATAGATGCATTTGAGCCTATTGACAAAACTATCAAGGATGTCAATCCTTAGTACAAAAGGAGATACAATGCTTTATTGGGTGTTTTTCTACATGAACATTTTTTGGGTGTTTTTATTAGGTTCTAATTATGATATGTTTACAATCCATTTTGTACTACCATTGATATAGTCTTTGTGTTATGCCTTGTAGGTTAGGCCATCATTCTAGTAAGATGAAGAACTATGATGTGTCCTAATTAACAAGATATCATGCAGTGACATACTCCTATGCTAAGAGTTATGTTGTATGATATCACATCTTTTTTTTGTTGAAACTAAAAGGATATGCAACTATATTTGTAATTTATAATTTATTTAATACATCTTTTCATGTTTTCCACCCCCTTTTATATATAACATAACATGAGCGTATTCCACAAAATTAAAATTCCTTTATGAGAACACCAAAATAGATAAAACAAGGCACATAGAAAGAATTGACTAAAGTTTGACTAAAGCAATTTACAATAGTAATGGAAGATAATCCTACGTCTTCTCAAGATCACCTCCATTGCCTAGGAATGGGGAATTTGATAAATTAAAAAAAAGATAAAGAAATCTTCTAAGAGAAAATTCATAAAGACTTCGAAAACATTATTCTTGAGTAAAAGGAGTAACATATCCACATTAAGATATCTCAAGGCCACCACCACCATAGGCACCACTACCAACACTATACTATGCACTGACTCTGTAACCGTGGTAACCTCCACATCCACCATCGCTAGTTCTCAACTAGGCCTAAAGTGATGATAATATTCCTCTCATCTAAATCTTTATTGTCCATGGCTTCAATGACATCCATATTCGCATGCTCATGTTGGTATCTCCACCTATTATTTTCTATTAGTGTGAAACATTTAGTCATTCAAAAAGTGGAGTCAGATGGTCATCATTGCAACCAAGCTACTTTACATAGGCTGAGTCATGTACATAAGAAAGTACGCACCAAGCTCTATAGGAGCTGAGTAAGTGTATGGTCATTAAGTATTTTCTATATGAGTTGAGCTCAACAGAGACCAATCAAGTTTCAAGCATACAAGTGCCGAGTTACATAGTATGTGTCGAGCATGATACAAACTGAGAAACAACAATGCCAAGCATCAGAAAATAGTAAAGGCTAAGCAACAAAAAATTTACATAAAAGTTAGGAATGGAATACATTTTGAGGTAAAATATTTTAAAGCTAACTTGGAAAGAACATTTAATATATGTAGAGGTTGTTACAGAGATTTTTATGAGTTAATGACATGGATCATAGATCTCTATGTGTCGTGATCAACAATTGAGATGGAGAGGCTGATCTTGGAAACATCTAGAAAAACATTTACAAAAATATTTACATAGAGAAAATATTAACCTAAATCAGAGTGTGAGAATCAGAGTTAAAAAAATAGAATGAGAGTGAGAGTGTGATGAGCATGATAAGGTGATGTGAAATGAAGTGAAGGATCAAGATCAGATCATAAGTCTATGAAAGGTTCTATTGTCAATTAACAAAGAAAGTGACCTAATCATAGAAATGAATGGCATGACAAGTATTGTTAGATCAGAGTAGAGGATTAGTTAGCTAGGAGAAGGCTCAAAATAAGCTTACAAAGCATATTGAGAGTTAGGTACTGAATCAGTTCTAACCAACTTGAATTAGGGTAAATCTCTTAACCGAGTGGTCTTAACAGATCTTTGTAAATCTCCTAAAAAAGTCCTTAATTTTTTGTAAGTGTTAAATCCTCGAACAAGGTGAGACATAATAACCTCTTAAGATTTTAACAGGGTAGACCCCTCATAGGAAAGATCATATATTATAATCAAAAATTATAACCATAACAAGTTAACTTTATTACTATAGTAGTGACCCCAATTTTACCTTCACCTTGGACGGTTTCTAGGTAAAAAATATCATGTTATGTGTTTATTTTCATGCATGTGATCAATTAGATTTACATTTTATAGAAAGTTATCATTTCAAGTTTTACATGCACAAGTTTATTGATAAATGTGAATGATTTTGTGAAAATTGTAAAGTATTTAAGATTCTAATTCACTCCCCTCTCAGTATCTTTTTATCCTATTTTTAAATCCATCAATCAAGAATTGGTATTAGAACATTGATTCTTTGAGAGAAGTTTAAATGCTTGGAGATTAGATCTTGGAGATGGAGGTTTTCCAAACTTGACAAGGTTATTGATAATCAGGTGATTGACATCCAACTCATAATGTAGAAAAATGAGAAAGCAACACAAGATTTGAAGTATTACCTAAAAAGGAAAAAGGAAATTTCTATCTAGATAAAATAATTTTTCAATGAAGAAGTTGAGACTTAAGGACTATTTGATTCAATCAATCAAAATGACAAGACATCCAAAGATTAACTTGAAAAGACCACACTTCTAGATGAAGAAATAAGAGGACTCAAAAGAGAACATGAAATCCAATCAATTAGATTATGTGAAGTGATTGAACAAAATAAGAAAGATGAAGAAGACAATACTTTGGATGAAGAAGACAAAAGGGTAATGACTACTAGAGTTGAATAAAGGATATCATATGTTTAGAAGCTCATAAACAAACAATTGGGCATGATGAATCAAATTATTCTTGCAAACTAGGAATTGAATCAAAAGGATGTGGAAATTGAAAATTTCAAATCACAGAAAGACATAATGAAGAATGAACTAAAACTGAGAAAGAATCTATGGAGAGATTCAAAAAACCTAAAGAGGCAATGAAGTATTTTGAAGGACTTATGAAGTCATCTAGCTATTCTAATGGGTTAGGAAATGCACGCACTGAGTGAGGAGAATTATCTAGCAATGGAGAACTCAGGAATGCAAAGTCAAAGGACAAACCAACATGGTATCATTGTGGAAAACTTGGTCATTTTGAAAATATTTTTCAAAGAAAACATGGTATGAAAAATTATAAACCTAAGTTTATTGGTTACTACTTTTACTACAAGAAATGGGGACATCAAATACATGAGTGTAGGCCAAGAATGAGGAATGCATCTACCACACCTAGATTTGAAGGACACTACTATAACTGTTAGAAGTATGGGCACAAAGCATATGAATGCAGATCTTAGAAAAAACCTTACCAGAAAAATCAAAGGAAGAACTATGCACCTAACAATGCATGTTTTAAATGTCACAAGTTTGGACATCTAAGAAAGAATTTCAAGACTCAAGTATATTCAACAAATTGAACAAAAGACAAAGGCAAAGGCAAAGTAGACATTGAAAAAGTTAGGAAAGAAATGAATCAAAAATGAAAAAAGAAAGAAGAAGATAGAAATAGTGGAGCAAATCGAGTTGAGGTCACCCAATCCAATGATGAAGGTGATCATGTCATCTCAGACTAAGCAAGAAAGGTATGTATGGAACTATACACCGAATTGATATATCATACATCAGTTTCTTACATGAAATGTGCCAAAGTTAATATTTTCATAATAAAGATGCATAAGAAAAAAGTTATGAAAGGTTGTCAAGTGTTAGTACAATTTTCTATATTGACTGATCATTGCAACATAGACTAAGCACTTTAGAGGTAAAATGGTAGAGACCAAGTGATATGGATGAGACCAAGATGTAAAGTAAAGACCTAGCTAAAAGGTATCAATATCGGCCGAGACAATTGGCTTCCACCTACCTGAGTACACAACATTAATGGAGATTGTAAATTGACCAAGAGAAGATATATATCAAAATTTGAAGACACTTTCTCATACCTTGTATACAAATTAAAAGAGCACAAAGTGATTTGACAATTTGAGAAACTAGGAAAATATTTTAAGAGTGATTTTGATGAAAATCTTAAATGAGTGAAGATCCGAATAGTACCGAGTGATTCAGAAGAGAAAGAGGGGTAAATAGCAACTTCAAACCCTATCAAAAAATATGGAAGTATCATCAACTACTAGAATGAGTCAAGAGTTAGTATAATCCAACTAGTGAAGAGTGGCACTTGTCCTCCACCAAAGTTTTGTGCTATTCCAAAGATTGCGATGAAAGGAGATTCAATGAGAGTGCTATCCTCGATACCATCTAAAGTTATTTTGATCCATAATGTTAGAAACTAATACATGTATAAAATTGGAGAAGTAGTAGACTATGAAATAAGATAAACTTATGAGAAGTTGTGTAATAAAGGTATGTTGAAGGATGAATTCAAAGTTGTTGAAGGAAAAGGGTTAACTCATGCCCTAAAATTCCCAAGAAATTTCAAGATCAAATGGATTAAATTTATTTTGAGTAGAATCCATGATATGAAGTATTGATTAAAAAATAGATCCATGGAGATCATGAAAAAAATGATTCATAGGGTTACAAGTTATCTAATCCTAGATAAGAAGAAAACCATGCGATGCTTGAGTCAACAGGAAATTGAGGCAAACACATGAGTTGAGTGGAATGGATGAGATTTATCCATTGTAAACATTTCTAATCCACCAATAAAATTTTCTGTGAGGGTTATAGTTTATAAATTTTACCAATCAAGTAGATTGAACAATGTCCTATGTATGGCAATGGGTCAAGCATGGATGATAGTGATGAAAGATCATGAGTATGATCTTGGTGAGCTATAAAGACTACAACTACTGAAGAATCTATCATTTATAAGGAAAGAATTGAATTCAATGTGTAATTTTGGATCCCTCATTGTATGTATTTTATTTTATATCCATAGGTATTATCCTAGCATTGGTGAAGTTGTTTGGGAACAAGACAAATCTATGATAAGATATATTAATGAGTACATTACTCAATTAGGAGAAAATTTTGAGAATGTTATGGATGCTTATTCTGATGAATTTAAGTAGAGAATGAAGTTGAGGATGAGGATACCTAAAGAATTGGTCAAAAGATATTATAGTGACATATGTTTTACTATAGATACATACAACACATTTGTGCAGGCAGTGAAGCTGAAGAAGGCATGGTTCCAAAGTTTTCACTATGAAATAAATAGTGATGTAGTAAGTGCAAACATTGAAGCACTATTGAATGAAGAAATAGACATTGAGGCTAAAACTTTTGTAAGATATGAGGAATCAAAGGTTAGAATAACTATAAATACCAAGATAACTTCAAAAGGAAAGGAAAGGAAGAGCATGATTGAAGACCTAGAAGCTAAACTAGGCATCCAAGGAAAGGGAAAAGAATCTTTATAGTTAAAACAACATCTTGGAGAAGATGAAGAACAAGATAGTGGTGATGAGGAAGAGGAATAAGTAGAAGGTGACAAGGGTAAATCCTTAGTTTTTGTTACTCCAATGAGCAAGAAGGATCAAGGAACCAAGAGGAAGCCAGTAGTGACACCCCTCTCCCCTCCTCCACCAAACAAGCCAAGGACCAAGGTAACTACTAGTGCAAAGTAGTCTGCAAAGAAAAAGGTAGTAGAAACTATAGAGCCCAATACCTCTAAAAAAAAAAGGAGATTTCTCAGAGGACCACCCATAAGGAAAAAAAGGTCTATTGAAGAGGTATGTGCAAACCTAAGAAGCTCTATAGGATTATCCAGTTTTAGATATATAAAGTATGATGCATTGGATAATACTAAAAAAACCAAATTGCATTACCAACCACTCATAGAGACCCTCAATAGTCTTAAATACAGACTTCCATTGATCACCCTCCTTCATCCTAATACGATAGTATCCACTTTTCAGATTAATTTTGGAAAAGTACCTAGCCCCACCTTAACAATCTATTAAATCCTATATTCTAGGAATTGGAAATCTATATCTAATTGTGATTCTATTGATTTATCTAGAATAAATACACATTCTCCACTTACCCTTTTTGGGTACTAGGACCACTGGTACTACACATTGATTGATGCTCTTCCTAATCGGTCCTTGATCAAGTAACTCTTGAACTTGTCTTGCAATTTCTTTGTTCTTCTTTGGAGTCATCTTATATGTTTCTTTGTTTGGTAGTGATGCTCTTGGTATGAAGTCAATTTGATGACTTATGGCTCTCTTTGGAGGTGATGCTGGTGGTGCTCCATAACAATTTATATCCTTAAATTGATCCAACAAATTTTGTACTTCTATAGGTGTAGGTGTTGATGAAGATGATTTCTCCTCCTTGGGCTTTACAATGATGGCATACCTTACTCCTTTACCTTCCTTCAAATCCTTGAGGAAATTTTTCCCACTCATCAACAATGTCTTAGTAGTAGTCTTCTCTACTTTTTCTTCTTCCACTATGGATTGTATCCTATAGATGACTCGATCCTTCTTGAAGGAATACTTGTTTTCCTTCCCATGATGCACTACCTCTCTTTCATATTGCCAAGGCCTTCCTAACAATAGATGACAAGTATCCATGGGAAGCACATCACATAGAAGCTTGTCTTGATACTTACTAATGGTGATGTTTACCTGTACTTGTTCATTCACTAGGATATATTTCCCCTTGTTCAACCAAGTCACCCTATAAGGACACACATGTGGAATATTTGTTAGTCTAAGCTTTTGCATTGCTTCCTTTTGATAGTACATTGTCAGTAGACCTTGAGTCTATGATTACCTTGCATACCTTCCCTAGTATCTTGCAAGTAGTTCTGAATAGTGCCCTCCTCTACTTGGGTTCATCCTTTAGTGGTTCCTTAATCAAGACTCTTCTTAGCATGAGGTTTTCACCCTTCTCTATGTCAAGGTCCACTTTACCTACCTTTTGATTATCTTCCTCTTAGATACATGTGATCTTCTTCTCTTCATAAGATGATGATGCGTTCTCTAGACACGTGTATGCAAGATACCCCACCTTGACACTTCATATTGTTAAAGTATGAGCCTTTGCTTCTATTCCCATATCTTCCTTTATCACCATTGTTGGATCCTCATCCTCTTCTAAAGCCTCCCCTTTGACTGGTCTCACTAGCTTGTTGATTCCACTTGAAATCCCCATACCTTCTTTTCTCATTGGTTCTACCACTGGAACCTCCTCTTGAGCCACCTTTGAAGTCCTTTCTTCTACCCCTATTTTGGAACTTGAGTCCCCTTTCTTTCTCAATTTATCTTCCACTTTCCTAGCCATCCAAAAAAACTCTATAATGTGGTGAGACTAAACAAACTCAACTCATTCTAAATAGCCCACTTAAGGCCATTTAAGTACCTAGCCACCTTGATGCTTTTTTCCTCATGTACCCTTGACCTTAGAGCCAATTTTTAGAACTCCTTACTGTAGGTAGCCATATAACGATCCTTTTTCTTGAGATTCTACCTATGCTTGTGAATTTGAATCTCATAGTCTTCTGGAAAATAGATCTCCCTTATCTTTTCTACCATAGCCTTCCAATTAGATATAGGTTTCTTCCCTTCACTTTATTTTTCCTCTTGCACAAACTTCCACCATGTCAATGCTTGACCTTTCAATCAAGATTTTGCAAATCTCACCTTTTGGGCTTTTGTTGTCCCCTCACACTCAATGTAGTTCTCAATACTTTCAATCTATTCTAGGACCACCTCTTCATCCATATTGCCATGAAAAAAAAATACATTTTCTAGAATCTTTCCTCCAAAGGCTTTGAGTACCTTGAGGAATGGTTCTTGTTCACCAAGTGGAGGATTTGGTTCATGTATCTCATCCTCCAAATCCACCTTCTCTTTACCCTTGCTAAAGTCTTCATCTTCCTTAGCGTGGGCTGCATCTTCTATGTCCTTTAACTTATCTTTCATCTCCTCTATGGCTTCATTGAGAAGCTTGGTCTTCTCTTCCATGAGCTTCTTTTTCTCATCTACCTCTTTTTCCAATTCTACATTGGTAACCATCTTTAGAGATCCACTTGACTCAGTGGAATACAACATACCACCACAAGCCTCTATCTTATGGTTCTAATACCACTTTGTTGGGAGATTCTTCACTCTAAAGCTTTGTTTCTCTTCCAAGGCTACACCTAGCCTACTTAGGGTTACTAAGCTAAACTCCAACCTAGAGGACTTCTTCCCAATCCCCTTTCACCAAGAAACTCACCCAACAATTTTTAGTTTTCTATCTTCTTCCTTCAATTCACCAACTACGCATGGTTTGACCTAGAATGCCAAAACTCCAGCAAGTGCACCATAAGGGAAAAAATAAAGTTTTAACCATTAGTTTATGGTTTTGAACACATTTTCTAGTATTGTGCATCATTCTATCAAGTTTCACACTCATATATTTCCAAATTGCCTAGTTTTCCCTTGTAGCCCTAAGAGCCCCTATTAGCCTTCCTAGAAATAAGGGATGTGCAATAAATCATCATACAATATGGTTAAAAGGTTTTTCAAAAAATCCTCCTTTTAAGGGTTTCAAAGGAAATGCTATTTAATCCTTCTCCAACAGTTTCAGAATCCACTTCAAAACTCCTCCTCTAAGTTATGAACCCTCAACAACCTACTTCTTCATTTCCTAATCCACATTGGCATGTACAATATGGTTTCAAAAAACCCTCCTTTTAAGGGTTTCAAAGGAAATGCTATTTAATCCTTCTCCAATGGTTTTAGAATCCACTTCAAAACTCCTCCACTAAGTTATGAACCCTCAACAACTTACTTCTTCATTTCCTAATCCACATTGGCACGTGCCAATCCTTTGTTCACTACAAAAATCCATTACAAGCATTCATTACACCTTGCCAAGCCTTACATGCTTGCCTAGGGCTCACTTGTAAACATAGCTACTTGTCTTCCACAAACTCAAAATCACTATCTATACTATATACATAGGATATTTCTTGATTTCCAAGAGCCACAGTGTTTTGACCATGTAAGTTAAGGTTATAGCCATTTTGGTGTTGGAAACACAAAATTGGAAAACAAGAACACAAAACCTAAGCAATTTTCTAAACCTTTTAAAATAAATGCTTGGAATCAAAATAACTATGTAAAAATTAAAAACATGACCCAAAGACACTATTCTAATAAGAACAATAGATTATTCAATCAAGCTTCTTTAAGTAATCATTTAAAACACATTTACTATCTACTGAATTCTCCTTCAAACTATATTGTCTGTACAATTGAATATTCAGCCCTTGGCAATGAGTTGGAACATTTTTAAATAGAATCCTTCCTCCATTCTAGCCTTTGGTGTGAACCATAACTACTCAAGAATTTCATTCTTCCAAATTGGCCAAAAAATTGCTTATACAATTTTGCAAAAATTGCAAAGTTGTCAATGCAACTTTTTAACAACTTTTACAATTTTGCACATTAAGCCCTCAAAATTTTCCAGTCTATTTCCAAACCTTAGGAAATGAACTTAAACTACATAAAGGTCACTTTTGAATAGATTTAGTCCATTTCTAAGCCTTTTCCCATATTTTCCCTTTTGAGAAATTTCAAAGCAAAACTTGCCCATCAGGACCTAATTGACAAAACTTGACTCACATTCCACATCCTACTTGTTCAAACTTCCTAAACTCACCTTGAGAATTTATTCCTATTAGTGATTCCCTCAATGGTTGGTTAGAACATTTAAAAACCAAAATTTGGGTTAGGGCTTGACCTTACCCTAGGTGCTTCTGCACCAAAATGATTGCTAATCAGAAGCTTGCCCCTAGTGAAATTGAGAAAAAGATACCCAAAGATTGATTTGAGAGACTAGAGAGGAGATGCTAGCAGGAAGAAGTAGAAGAGAAAAAGATAAGGACTGACACATTAGTTAGAGTAATGCTTGATCTATCCTAGGATCAATAGAACACATATTTGGAATAGTACAGGAGTAGAGTTATTCCTAAGTATAGAATTTTTTTGATCTTACAAAATAAAATGGAATCTTTAGCACAAAAGAGTGAGTTTCTTTGGAAAATATGTTTTGGATTATCCACCTCTAATGTCTCCCATTTTGGCTGGCATCATTTTGTGTGCCAAATCAGTATATCACGGACTCTCATAGATGGGTGGTTGTGATGAGAGAGTCATTTTGGCATTTATTTGGTGATTAGATGGCTCATCATGCTCTTGGAGATATTATTTATATTTTATCATTACTTGTTATATTGGGCCTACATGTTATAATTCTAAGTTGAGTTGCACTTTTTATTTTATAAAGTTATTTTATTATTAAAGTGCATTGTAATGGGATTTTATTATGGATGTTTTTAGTAGTTCTTAGTAACTTTCTAGAAAAGGATTCTTCTAGAAGTCCTTAGTAACTTATTAGAAAAGTAAATAAATAGAGGGCTTGGCCTCTCATTTGGACATACGTGATTTGATAATTCTACTACATTTTCTCTTGTGCATTTGTAGCACCATCTAGGTCTACAAATATTCAACATAATCCTTGAGAACAATACCTCTCAAGAGATTGCATAACTAAGGAAGTGAATGATCTTCTGAAGGGTTGCACTTTGGAAGTGGTATTCAGCCATTTCAAGTTGAGCTTAATTTGTATACTCAGAATACCTGAGGGTTTGAGTTTTTGGAAGTAGATAAAAAAAAGTAGTCTGAAAAAGCAGATATGAAAAAGCAGTCCGAAAAAGTAGATCCGAAAAAAGTAGGCCAAAAAAGTAGATTCAAAAAAGCAGTTCAAAAAAGGAAAGCAAAAAAGCAGTTCCTAAAAAAGCACGTGGAAAAGCATATCGAAAAAAGCAAAGCAGAAAGGCAGCATTGGAGAAAATTGTTACAACCATCTATAATCAAGTTCCTTTGGATATTACATGCATTGTTCTTATCATTTAGATGCATATTAGAAGGTAAGACTGTAGGTGAAATTTGTATCAAATTTAAGCATTATTCTTGCGGATGTAAGAGTCTTGGTCATTTCATACTAGCATTGTAGTTAACATTTTATGTGCAATAAAGGAGACATAATTTGCTAGTATGATATAGTGTAATAGAATATGTATTTATCATTCATGATCAACTTATTAGTTTGCATGCCAATTGTTTGACAAAATGTCAATTGGCTATAGGTTCTCTTTTTGGCATAGATAATGTTATAATTCTACATACCAAGAGTTTGTATTAATACCACTTGGCTATAAGTGCATTAACGCCATCACAGGTTGGATCCCAAGTGTTTGTCAAAATTACTAGTTGCTGTAGCTGCATATTGCAAGTAGTTTCAGTCACATATATGCATTGAATATTGTCAAAATAAGTTGCACATTCATGTTAGGTCATTCTTTAGTCAATTTAGAGTCTTCTTGCAAGCATTCTTATTGATGCTAAGTGAAGGAAAGAGCCATAAAAGAAAATTGAAATTTTATATCAGTCATATCACCCTTGTATGCAAAGTGTTTTCTTGAACCTTTATCAAAATTTTGGGATCATATTTGAGTAGGGTCATTATAGTGGTATCAGAGCTATAAGTCCTGCCATCCTATGGAGGTCTTATCAGGAATTTGGAATAGCCAGATAGAGAGAAAAATGTTTGACAAAATGTATATCAGTCTAGATTAGGAAAATATAATGTTCAAGTTACTGGACACATTAGAGGAGAAAAATAGGCAAATGGATATGATGTTATAGCTTATGGCTAGATAGATGGGCATCAATATTGATGATTTGTATGTTGCTCCAATGCAGGAGGTAGTTGATTCCTCAGGTGGGATCAAGACACGTACACAACCACCCAGCTATGATGTTGGTGTTTCAACAGAGTCAGTCAATGTGGGTTTATGCTCTAGTATAATTGATTCACAATCTAGAATTGAGTCATATGTGTAGAGTCAGGAGTCCACATATGAAGCTTTGTCAACAGATGGTGATGCAACAATAGTCAGATTAGGAGAATGAGAGGACACTGCTATATTAGCAGCCAATTCTATGTTAGTTGAACCATCCAATGAGGAGTTTAGTAGTATGCATGCAGTGGTTGATGTGTGTTCTAATGATGACACACATATTGATTATGAGATTTAATCAACTCCAAATTCAGTTAAGTTTTCTATTACAATTGTTAGTGTTGTTCTTATGTCCATATATTTTGATGCGGCTACACCTATTGGTGATACAATTAGCATGAGTGCATATGGTTTGCCTGTAGCTACATCTTTTTCAATGCATGTTGGTGATGACCAGGATTCTAGTCTAATATATATTATGTGGGTAGATATAGGGAAGAGGAGATTTCTTAGAACTTCTACGGAGTTGCCTTTTGGTGTCATTCTGACTTCTACATCACCTGCACAAGTTTTGAGTGCTATGTTACAGGACATGTGGTTGGTCTTGATGATGTTGATTTGCAGTTGGTTTAATGTCCACAAGGATGTCACATACTACTTCATTTGGGATCTAAGAGGATTGACTGGTTTGTTGTTCGGCCATTGCTTGGGGACAAGAAATTTTAGGAAGGGCAGACTGAAATGTCCCCTTTCTGGCTGGCATCATTTTGTATGCCAAATTAGTCTATTACAGACTCTCGTAGATGGGTGTTTGTGATGAGAGAGTCATTTTGGCATTTATTTGGTGATTAGATGGCTCATTATGCTCTTGGAGATATTATTTATATTTTATCATTACTTCTTATATTGGGCCTACATGTTATAATTCTAAGTTGAGTTGCACTTTTTATTTTATAAAGTTATTTTATTATAAACGTGCATTATAATGAGATTTTATAATGGATGTTTCTAGAAGTTCTTAGTAACTTCTTAGAAAAGGATGCTTCTAGAAGTCCTTATTAACTTCTTAGAAAAGTAAATAAATAGAGGGCTTGGCCTCTCATTTGGACATATGAGATTTGATAATTCTACTACATTTTCTCTTGTGCATTTGTGGCACCATCTAGGTCTGTAAATATTCAGCATAATCCTTGACAATAATACCTCTCAAGAGATTGCATAACTGAGGAAGTGAAAGACCTTTTGAAGGGTTGCACTTTGGAAGTGGTATTCAACCATTTCAAGTTGAGCTTAATTTGTATACTTAGACTACCTGAGGGTTTGAGTTTTTAGAAGTAGATCTGAAAAAGAAGTTCGAAAAAGTAGATCTAAAAAAGTAGTCCAAAAAAGAAGATCTAAAAACCAAAAAAGAAAATTCGAAAAAGCAGTTCTGAAAAAAGAAAGTGACAAAGAAAATCGAAAAAAGCAAAGCAGAAAGGCAGCATTGGAGAAAATTATTACAACCATCTACAATCAGGTTCCTTTAGATATTACATACATTGTTCTTATCATTTAGATGCATATTAGAAGGTAAGGCTGTAGGTGAAAGTTGTAACAGATTTAAGCATTATTCTTGCGGATGTAAGCCAAGAGTCTTGGCCATTTCATACTAGCATTGTAGTTAACATTTTATGTGCAATAAAGGAGACATAATTTTCTGGTCTAATATAGTGTAATTGAATATGTATTTATCATTCATGATCAACTTATTAGTTTGCATGCCAATTGTTTGACAAAATGTCAATTGGTTGTAGGTTCTCTTTTTGGCATAAATAATGTTATAATTCTGCATACCAAGTGTTTGTATTAATGCCACTTGGCTATAAGTGCATTAACGCCATCACAGGTTGCATCCCAAGTGTTTGTCAAAATTACTATTTGTTGTAGCTGCATATTGCAAGTAGTTTTAGTTACATATATGCATTGAATATTGTCAAAATAAGTTGCACATTCATGTTAGGTCATTCTTTAGTCAATTTAGAGTCTTCTTGCAAGCATTCTTATTGATGCTAAGTGAAGGAAAGAGCCATAAAAGAAAACTGAAATTTTATATTAGTCATATGACCCTTGTATGTAAAGTGTTTTCTAGAACCTTTATCAGCATTTGGGGATTAAATTTGAGTAGGGTCATTATGCCACAAAAGGAGAAGAGAAAGAGATAGATACTATAAACATTTAAGATGATTACAATAGTGGAGAAAGCTTAAGTGTGCTGAGTCCGCAATGAAGCATGTCACCTGTACATGCTGACACCCCTAACACTCCAGAGGCTGAGAAGTCAAGGCTCATAGATACAAAGGAAGATGTTGAAGAGAAAGAATCAAGTGCAAATAGTGAGATTGGTTTAGCACCTCATATTGAGGAAAACATAGAGTCAAGTAAAGTTAAATTGAGTGTGACTATTGTTGTCTCAAGCACAAATGCACAAGCATGACCAAGTGGTGAAACTCGTTCACCAACTCCTAAAATAGTATCAAGTAGAAACACTCCTTCACCAAGAAAAAGGAAAACAATAAAGGTTATTTCACTAGATATTGAAGTTAGTTTGGATGGTATAATTAAGATGCCACAATCAGACCTGGAAAATCTCACCTTGGAGCAAACAATTTTTCTAGAAGAAGTTTTGGCAGGAACAACTAAAAAGAGAGTTGAAGAAAAAATTGATACTTTGAGAGGTAAAACATATTTTTGTTGATGCTTTTGATATTCAAAATTTTGATGAAGAAGAGACAATCATCAACCATCATGTGAATATAGTTGATAAAGTCAATGTTGATAATATGGAATCAAATGACAAATTGATGGATTGGTTTGCAATAAAATTTGAGAGTAAGGTTGTGGATATAGTTTCTATAATTATTTTCGAGCATAAAGTGCAATTGTAAGAGAGAATACATGTTATGACAAAACTAATTTAGAAGGTATAATATTTGTACAAATTTTGTCAAATGCACTAAGATTCACAAATGATATCTAGACACAAATTAACCAAATTCAAGATGAGATGAAGAGATCCAACAATATTATTTTGAAGTCAACATTATCAAGCATTGACAGAACAGGGATAAGGCCAGGCCGGATGATGACAAGGCCACAATCAATACACTCACCAGTATGGATCAGGGCATGGAGAAGGTCTAGGATCAAATGGAAAAGGAGCAGCAAAAGATAGTTGAGGCAGCTCAGACTATGCAGGAAATGGAGAAGATAACTGAAGACTAGTTTTCTTGTCTTTTGTCTTTTCATCTTCCTGGCTTTTGGCTTTTCGACTGGCTTTCTGTAGACTATTTTAGTTTTTTTTATTTTCTGGCCTTTCTGTGGGCCTTTGTTTTGGGCTGGGCCTTCGGGCTTATTTTCAACTGTTGGACCTCGATTTTGGCTGGGCTTCTTTGGCTTATTATCAGCCTTATTTTTGTAAAAATTATGGGTTTCAAGATCCCTTAAAACCTATTTATCTTATCAAAAACAGTAATCTATTGAATTCTCAAGGTACATTAGTTGAGCTTTAGACAAATGACAACAATATGAGATCTAAATTAATCTCTATTCAAGCAACAATTATATCTCATCTAGAGGTCACACAAAAGGAGATGAAATCAGCCCAAGATCTTATCACAAAAGATCACAATCTTTTAGTAGTTGATAGTTTAATTGATCTAGCTACAAGATTACAATTGCATAATCATGTTCTGGAGGAAGATGGAGCCACATGGGATTATGCACTATCTGTAATTACCTGAGCTCATCAATAATTCATTGAGAAATATGGATTGCTTCCACCCATTCAACCCTAGCAGGAGTGACATAAGTGTTCAAAAATTAGGGGGAAAATAGATTTGAATAAGGAGGAAATGGATTTATGTTCATTTTACATTATTTATTCATTATTATTTTTTGCATAATCATAAGACTTTGGGGGAGAGATCATTATTAGATTGTATTGCAAAGATGTAAATACAACAAAGTATTTTTTCCACTAATATCAAAGGGGGAGATTGTTGGTAGCTCTACCTATTTTTGTCTATTAGTGTCAAACACTTATTCATTTACAAGGTAGAGTCAAATAGTCATCATTGTGACTGAGCTACTCCACATAGGCTAAGTCATGTACATAAGCAAGTATGCACCGACCTCTATATGAGCCAAATAAGTGTATGGTCACCAAGTATTTTCTATATGACCCAAGCTTAACATTAACTGAGAAAGTTTCAAGCATACAAGTGCCAAGTTATATAGTTTGTAATAAACACGATACAAACCATGCTAAGCATAAGAAAATATTAAAGATCGAGCAACGCAAAATTTATGCAAAAGTTAGGAATGGAACATATTTTGAGGTAAAATATTTTCAAGTTGATTTAGAAAGAACATTTAATATATGTAGAGATTGTTATAGAGAGTTTTACATGTTAATAACATGGATCAAAATGTTGACATTAAGGTCAAATTTTCTATTAGTGACTTAACACTTAGTTAGTTGGTTTCATTGCTACCAAGCTCTATAGCTACTAATGAGATTATCATTATTCTAGTAGTGTTAACCAAGTGCTTCAGTTGCTACCGAGCTAAATAGTCAGATTGTAGTTCATGCCAAGCTTCATAGTATCTACCAAGCATTTGAGATAGCTTACACTATTTTATGAGCATAGTAGAGTCTACCAAGCTTTCCAGTGTAAGTGATAAAGATCTTAGTGTTAACCAAGCTTTGTAGTGTTAACCAAGTATATCAATGTCTACTAAGCTTGCAATGTTATCAAAGTGAATTCAATGTTGACCAAGCCATGCAGTGCCAACTAAGTGATTTAGTATCTACCAAGTTTCTTAGTGTTCATTGATTCATATAGTGGTGACTAAGTTTCTGCTACTCAAGGTGATCAGTATGGACCAAACTTCAAGATCAACCGAGTACTAGAGTCTTTTGAGTGTTGATAATGTTTGCTGAGTGTCACAATATCACCAAGTTATTTTTAGAACCCAAGTTACAATAGTGGGCTGACTTTGTGAACTCCAAAAGGTAATCAAGTGGATTGGTATATATGTAATATATTGTATCATATCCAAATATAATAAGTATGTAAAGAAGTAAGTGGCAGATGAGTATGAACTAGTAAAGGCTACAAGTAGTATACAATAGAACATAGACTTATCTATCATAGTCAGGTGATTTTTGTAATTCAAGAAATATCATTCAATAAGTCAAAGTTGTTGATCAAAGATCAATCACTAGTTCATCCTTATAGGTGCATCAGTCAAATCCTCTGACAAGGTGAACTTAATAGCCTTATTCCAAATCTCCTAATAGAGTGCATACTTCATTGTATGTTTGTAAATCCTTTAACAAGGTGGACCTAATAGTCCTTACTGCTCCTAACATGGTAGATCACCAAAAGTGGTCAATTGTAAGCTTTAATAGGCTAACTTTATACTACAAGGATAAAGATTGTAGGTATCATCCACATCCCAATTTTACTTCTACTTGGAAGGTTTCTAGGTTACCATATCTTGTTTCAAAGTTTTATGAATGTTTTATTACTTTTATTCAATCATACATGCAACTAGATAATATTATGCAGTGATGGTTTATTTGGTGAATTTAGTTTCAAGTTCTATTGGTTCCTGATTTACCCCTCCCCTCTTAGTAACCTAGCCTACCTTAATATTCCAACAATTGGTATCAAAGCATTTGGTTCTTACATCAAAATTTTAAACAACTTGAGAAAAAATTGGAGGCAATGGAGGTATACAAACCAAAAAAGGCTATTGAGAATAAAAGTTGGATCTAGAATTGGTCATTGGACAAATCAAGAAAGAAAAGGAGAAACTTTCTCAATCCCTAAATGCAACGCAATGAAAGTCTCTACATTGAAGAAATAATTGAATACTCATGCCAAGAGAAAAGTTCAGATGAAGTTGATGCAACAATTAAAGATCTACTTGAGAAGAATCTCAATCTTCAAAAAGAAGTTAGAAAGCCGACAAGAGAACAAGAAATCTATTTAGTTAGGATCTGTGAAGTCATGGAACAAAAGGACAAAGCCAAATAATAAATAGAATAAAAGGAAAATGAAATTCAACAACTATCCCTTCAACAAGCATACTTTATTGATCAAATCAATGATGCAAATGAAGAGGTTATGGACCTAAGATCAAAAAATGAAAGACTGCAGAATGATCTTAGCATGGAAAAGAAAACCAATGAGAGAATGATGAAATCTCAAGAAAACATGAATCAATTGAATGAGAAAAATCAATATAGACATAAAGGTAAATATGACTTAGGATATGCAGATTAAGGTGAATCATCCCAACAAGGAGCTTAAGAGAATAAAAGACCTACTTGCAATCATTGTGGTAAGATAAGTCATACATCAAACAAGTGTTGGAGCAATGGTAAAGAAAAATTCAATAGAAAGTGTTACAATTGTAATAAGCATGGACATAGAGAAAGTGAACGCACATAGAAACTCAAGTTTGAAGGAAAGTGTCACAATTGTAACAAACAAGGACATAAATCTTGAGAGTGCAAGACCACGAAATGGAACACAACAGAACAAATTATCAAAGCTATATTTGGTTGGGATTACAATACATGGTATAGATGTCACTGCTATGGTGAGTTTGGACACATTGGAGCAAATTGTATAAAACATCACAAAAGGAAGAGAAACACTACAAAAAGGTATTTTGTATATACAGAACTTGGACATCTTGCCAAGAATTGTATGAAGATAGGAAAAGTTAAAGATGAAAACAAAGAAAAGGTTGGAAATATCAAAAAAATAAAAATGAGGCAGCAATGGGTGCAAAAATCTCCAGAGAATGCAAGCCAAAGTCTTGAAACTATTGATACCTAAGTCAATGAGTTGAGCGACTCAACCATTTCAATTTAGACAGCTATAGAGATTACTGGAATTGAGATTCAAAATAAGACATCACGTATTAGTTCTAGTAAGTAAGTAAAAGATCAATATCAACATTGAAGATGCACAAGAATCAATGAACTATGATGATAGATAAAGACCTTACTGAGAAAGGTTAGGTTGTAAGACCATACTAAGCAAGGTTGGGTTGCATAACCTTACCAAGTTCTGGTTGCAGATACTGAGTTGGTGAATCTACAAGTACAAAGTTTAGACCGAGTGGTGGTAACTTACTAAGTTCAAAGTTCTCTCTAAGTTGGTAGTTCCTACTAAGTTAAGAGACCTTACCAAGTTGAAGGTATCTTCTGAGCATTAAAGACCAAACCAAGTGGAGGATAACATGTCATTGAGTGAACATTTGTATGAATCATTAACAACAATGGTAAATACTAGATTTTTTTAAAAGGAGGAACTTGAATGTATTGTTTCACCACAAATTTTTAGAGCTTAGAGTCTCCCGAGAAATTCAAACAGTTGTTGTTCAAGATTTCTCGCATGTTCAAAACATTAACGAGTGAATGGTATCTTCTAGCAGCAAGGTGAAAAAGGGTTCAGAGATGTTGGTTCATGGAGTTGATTGCAAGGCTCTAACATTTAAGTTGAGTCTAGTAGTTGTAGAGGGACTTGACCCTACTGGAGCACAATCTCAGATTCCAACAAAGGTACTCCTTGTACATGACATTAGGTCATTTTATCACTACTCAATTCAAGAATTGGGAACCCTAGAGATGAACCATACATACAATGAGCTATGTGTGGATGGTGTTTTGGAACTCAAGTATAACACTTGGAGACAAAGGGTTTAATGAATATTCTATATATACCAAGGGATTTTCAAGGAAAATGGATTAGGTTCATCCTAAGCCAAGTCCATGAAATGCATTTGTGGTTGGATCACCCTATCCAAATTACAAAGAAGATGATCTATAGGATAACTAGGTTGTCGATGTTGAACAAGGAAAAGACCACAAAAACCCTAGGTCAGATTGAACTGCCTAAAAGAACTCTAGCTAAATAGGATGACGATGGAATGAATTTAAATGGTGTCATAGACATGGAATTGAATTTTTTCATCCATGTGATAGCACATAACATATACAACTCGAGTTGTCTGAACAATGTATCATGAGAAGTTGTTGACCTAGCACTAAAGGTGGTGAAGAATAACCTATCTTTTGACCTTGTTGAGCTAATGCTAAACCAATTCAACAAGAACATGGAGAGAATTTGAGTCTCAAAGAATAATCCATGTAATTTTATTTCTTTGTTGACTTATTTATTCTTCTGTGTACACAAGTTTTTGTTGGATAGTGTTGTCCTTGATGTCACACAAAATGTCATATCAGTCTTTAATCTCAGTTAACCAAGTTCAGACAATGATAACCGAGCTCACTCGGTCATCGAAGAAAATAAAATAGACAGTAATAACCGAGCTCACTCAGTCATTAAAGGAAAGATGGAAAATTCAGTTTTCACCGAGCTCACTCGGTCATCGAAGGAAAGATGGAAAAGTCAATTTTCACCGAGATCACTTGGTCATCGAAGGAAAGATGGAGAAGTCAGTTTTCACCGAGCTCACTCGGTCATCGAAGGAAAGATGGAAAAGTCAGTTTTCACAGAGCTCACTCGGTCATCGAAGGAAAGATGGAAAAGTTAGTTTTCACCGAGCTCACTCAATCATTGCAGAAAAGATGGAGAAGTCAGTTTTCATCGAGCTCACTCGGTCATCAAAGTGGAGTCAATTTCACCGAGCTCACTCGATCATCATAGGGAACTCAGTGCTTATTGAGTTCACTCAGCGACTGAAGGATTTCATGAAATTTTCTGTATTAACCGGGCTCAGTCGGTTAACACAGGAATTATTTTTGAACAGAGTTTACCATGCTAGGTCGGCCAATAAAGGGATTTGTTAAATCTTGCAATTCAACTGACTGTTGGAATAATTGTTTTCCAAGTTATTTGAGCCGACTTGATAATCTGAAATATATATATATATATATATATATATATATATATAGAGAGAGAGAGAGAGAGAGAGAGAGAGAGAGTTATTCAAGTTGTAAAAGTGTGAGAAAAAAGGTGTAAAAAAAACAAGTGAAGAACAAGAGAAGCAAGGATGCGAAAGAAAATACTTGGATAAGAGGAGACTGAGAAAATCCTGATGAAGGATTAAAGGAGCTGTAAAGTTGTATTTGATCAGTAAGGATCCAATCAAGCCAAACAGAGATCTGTAATCAGCAAAAGATAAGTTGCATACTATTCAGGTCACTTCATTGTTGCTTTATAACCTTTGCAGCAGCGAATCCAAATCTCTTAATAGAGTTGGTTTAACAGCCATTTTGTAAATCCTCTAACAAGGTGACAATTCAGTTGAATTGTTCTAAAGACCTCTAGCAAGGCCACTTCTAACAGAGTGTTTAAATCCTCTAATAGGGTCACACCTAACAGTGTGTTTTTGTAACCTTTAACAGGGTTGGCTCCTAACAGGGCTCACTTCAGAAGAGTGAAAAACAGTAACTAGTTACATTGGTGGTTTTTCCCATATTGGGTTTCCACGTTAAATCTGGTGTCTCTAGTGTTTGAGTTTGCTGAATTGTTTTGATATCAGTTCTTAATGATTGTTATTATTTGCTGCAATATCAAGTTTCAGTAATCTGTAAAATAGATCAAACTTTTAGACATCTAAGGGACTGTGAAATGTTTTTGTAGTAACTGATTCACCCCCTCCCCCTCTCAGTTACTTCATTCTCATTTCCAACAATTGGTATCAGAGCATTTGGTACTTTCAGGAGAAGATTTCAAGGATCTAAGCAAAAGATCAGGATGTCTTACAAAAGAGAAATTTCAAAACTTAATAGAGATAACTTCTCAGCATGACAAGAACTGATGAAACTTCATCTGGCTACTGTTGTGAAGAACCTTCTGGCACACTGTCAGTCAATGATATTGCTGAAAAGAAAACTCACAACAACATGATGATAGACATAGCATCTGCTCTCAGCTATGAAGAATTTGATGACATTAAGGACTACAAAACCGCCTTTGACATGTGGAACAAGCTAAAAGAAATCTATGGAGGGGATGACAATGTGAGAAGAGCAAAAGCAAAAATTCTAAGAGGACAATTTGATCAAATGAGGATGAGAGAGGATGAAAACATTGCAAAGTATGTTGAAAGAGTTAAAGCATGTGTAAGTGCAATCAGGGAAGCTTCCCGTTTATGCAATTAGAGTGTCTGCAATTCAGGAAAGAAGATGTGAAGCAAATCATCAGATAAATCTTGAGGCCATAGTTGGGAGATTAACTGCATTTGAATTAGATAACTTTGACAACTATGTTCCAACTTCCAAGAACATGGAATCAACATTTGAGGCCAAACTTTCACTCAAGGAGAAAAGAAAAAAGAAACTTCAGTCAGAAAGTGAAGATGAATCAGATCTAAGCTTAGACAGTGATCTTGAAGTAATTAAAGCTCTTCTAGCAAGAAAATACTCCAGAGGCAGAGGAAAATATAAAGGTAAAGTTCCTCTAATATGTTTTTCATGTGAAGAAATTGGTCATATTGCAGCTAGGTGCCCGAACAAGCAGAACAATGATGAAAAGAAGGATCATAAATGGAATGGCAAGAAACATTTCAAATCATTCAAGAACAAAGGTAAGAAATCATGTTTCATGGATGAAAATTCTAAAGATTCTGATAATAGTGAGGATGAAATTGTTTATATTGCTGGTAAAGATGATTCTGACAATGATGAGGAAGATAAAATTGCTCTTATCTCTCATATATGTAAGAATGATACATGGATTATAGACAGTGGTTGCTCACATCATATGACTGGTGATAAAACTAAGTTTGATCAGTTTGAAGATTATGCTGGTGGCAGTGTAAGGTTTGGTAATAATGAACCTCATTTCATAAAAGGAAGAGGAAGAATCTGTCCAACCAAAGAACTTGTTTGTAATAATGCCTATTGGGTTGAAGGTCTCAAACATAATTTGCTAAGTGTGGCACAGTTACTCAATACTGGATTCGAGGTGGAATTCATGCATGGAAAGGCAAGACTGTTGAATGAGCAAGGAAAGCTGATAGGATTTGGCACCCAAACTAAAGGTAACTTATTCTATCTAGAACTTGGTGAATGCTCATGTTTTATTGCTCAAATTGAAGAGAGTTGGTTATGGCATAAAAGGTTGTGTCATGTCAATTTTGATAATTTGATAAAAATAAGCAAATTCAAGAAATTAAGAGGCATTCCTAACATTAAGAAACCTGAGGTTGGTCTATGCAAGAACTGTTAGATTGGTAAAATGGGAAGGACTAGTTTTAAAAGTAAAAACTATCAATTTGAAGATATATTAGAAATTGTGCATACTAATTTATGTGGACCTATTGGAATAGAAAGCTATACTGGAGAGAAATTTTTCATTCTCTTTGTTGATGATTACTCAAGAATGATGACTGTCATGTATCTAAGAAATAAATCATAAGCATTTGAGAAATTCAAATGGTATTTGGCAAGAGTAGAAAAAGAAATAGGGAAAAGACTGAAATGTTTAAGGTCAGACAGAGGTGGTGAATTCATTTCACATGAATTCAATAACTTCTGCATTGAAAGAGGTATTAAAAGATAGGTTTCAACACTAGGAACTCCAGAACAAAATGGAATAGCTAAAAGAAGAAACAGATCCATTATGGATTGTGCAAGAACCCTGATGATAGAAAAGAACATTGCTATCAAATAATGGAAGGAAGCCATCAGCACTGCAGTTCATACATTAAACCGAGTACAACTGAAAAAGGACTCATTCAAGACTCCCTATGAATTATGGTATGGCCACAAACTCAATGTAAGTTATCTGAAAGTATTTGGAAGCAAATGTTATATTTTGAAAGAATCTAGAAAAGGAAAATTTGATGTAAAAGGTGATGAAGGAATATTTTTGGGATATTCTTGCAAAAGAAAAGAATATAGATGTTTAAATCTATCCACTCAAAAGGTCATAGAAAGTGCACATGTGAAAGTTGATGAGTTTGTAGACAAATCAGAAGAAGAAAGCAAAAAGGTACTTGAAGACTACAAGAGATTTGTTTACATTGAACCAGATACTATACCAAGTATACCGTTCACTCAAGAATCCTCAACTCCCGAGTCTTTAGTAACCGAGTTGCAAATAGTTCAAATCGAGCCTCAACAACTTTCAGACACTATCGAGCAAGTGTCCATCAAGTCTGAATCAACCGAGCCAATATCTACTGAGCCAGAACAACAAGAATTTGAAGTACAGAAGGATAACAATGAAATTCATTCAAGAGGCAAGGAACCTGTATTAGCAAAATATGTCAGAAGACATCATGCACCAGATCAGATCATTGGAGACAAATCTGAAGGAACCCTGACAAAAAGTAAGTTGAAAAATACTTGTTTACTTGCTGATTTTGAACCTAGAAGTATTAAGGATGCACTGGCAAATGATAGTTGGATTGAGGCAATGAATGAGGAAATAGAACTGATAGAGAAAAACAATACATGGACTCTTGTACCCAGGCCTAAAGACAAGAATATAATTGGAACCAAGTGGGTATTCAGAAACAAGTTGACTGAAGATGGTAAGGTATCCAGAAACAAAGCTAGATTGGTATGCAAAGGATACTCACAAGAAGAAGGTATAGATTATGGAGAAACTTTTGCTCCGGTTGCAAGATTGGAAGGAGTCGGAACCTTACTTGCATATGCTGCTCACAAAGGATTCAAATTTTATCAGATGGATGTCAAGTCAACATTCCTCAATGGAATACTGGATGAAGAAGTTTACATTGAACAACCTGAAGGTTTTGTTGATCCAGATAAAAGGAACATGGCCTGCAAATTACACAAGGCACTGTATGGTCTGAAACAAGCTCCTAGAGCATGGTATAAAAGATTGCATAATTATCTTATTTAGATTGGTTTTCAAAGAGCTAATGATAATAGTAGCTTGTATACAAAGGAAGGTCGAGATAATAAGATTGTCTTGGCAGAAATATTTGTAGATGATACTGTTTTCACAGGGCATGATGATCTTTGCAAAGAATTTTCAGAACAAATGAACAAGGAGTTTGAAATGTCTATGTTTGGTGAGATAAAATTCTTTGTTGGTCTTCAAATCCAACAAAATAAGAATGGTATCTTCATCACTCAGTCAAAATACATCAAGGAGATATTGAAAAAGTTTGGTATGGAGGACTGTAAACTTGTTGGAACTCCTATGTGTAATGAATTGAAACTTACAAAAGATGATGAATCCAAAGAGGTAGATCAAATATTGTATAGATCTATGATTGGAAAATTGCAGTATGTAGTTCATACCAGGCCAGATATTGCTCTCACAGTTGGTATTGTTGCAAGATTTTCAGCAAAACCAAGAGAAACTCAGCTGATGGCAATCAAGAGAATAATGAGATATTTGAAAGGAACTGAAGATTATGGGCTATGGTACAAATTTGGAGGTAATTTGGATTTGAAAGTTTTTACTGATGCTGATTGGGCAGGGAACCTTGATGACAGAAAAAGCACAAATGGAGGAGCATTCTTTCTTGGAAAGAGATTGGTTTCTTGGACAAGCAAAAAGCAAAATTGTACATCCCAATCTACAGCAGAGGCAGAGTATGTTGCTACAGCAGTAAATTATTCTAATATTGTTTGGTTTAAGCAACTATTGCAAGGAATGAAGATGGAAATCAAAGAACCAGTTGTTATGTTCTGTGATAATACAAGTGCAATTAATATATCCAAGAATCCAGTGATGCATTCCAAGACCAAGCATATTGCAATCAAATATCATTTTATCAGAGAATTGGTGCAAGACAAGGAGATCAGATTGGAATATGTCCACACAAAGGAACAAATTGCTGATATATTCACAAAGCCCTTGTCTAAGGATGCATTTTTATATCTTAGAGGTAAGTTAGGGGTCATTCCCCTATCTGAAGTTCACTAAAGGAAGCTTTAGTGATGCATCAACACATACCAGATTGAAGATCTATCTGTTGATGCAGTTTAATCAGAAATCATTGCATATGAATCAGTACTATAGGTACATTGCAATTCACTTTACTTCTGTTGTCTTTGGCATGTGTTGTCAAAGAGGGAGAGATTTACTATCATATCCTTCTAAAATTTATGAGATTTAAAAAAATCTGCTATGAAGCTCCTTAAAAGAAGGAGACTAGTGAAAGAGGGAGAAGTTTGTTATCTTGTTTTCAAAATTTCATTCTGTTATGGCATGTTGTGTTTCCATCAATGCCAAAGAGGGAGATTGTTAGATGGTGTTGTCCTTGATGTCACACAAAATGTCATATCAGTCTTTAATCTCAGTTAACCGAGTTCAGATAATGATAATCGAGCTCACTCGGTCATCGAAGAAAATAAAATAGATAGTAATAACCGAGCTCACTCGATCATCGAAGGAAAGATGGAAAAGTTAGTTTTCACTGAGCTCACTCGGTCATCGAAGGAAAGATGGAAAAGTCAGTTTTCACCGAGCTCACTCGATCATCAAAGGAAAGATGGAGAAGTCAGTTTTCACCGAGCTCACTCAGTCATCGAAGGAAAGATGGAAAAGTCAATTTTCACCGATCTCACTCGGTCATCAAAGGAAAGATGGAAAAGTCAATTTTCACCGAGCTCACTCGGTCATCGAAGAAAAGATGGAGAAGTCAGTTTTCATTGAGCTCACTCAGTCATCACAAGGAACTCAGTGCTTACCGAGTTCACTTGGTGATTGAAGGATTTCACAAAATTCTCTGTATTAACCGGGCTCAGTCGATTAACACAAGAATTATTTTTGAACAGAGTTTACCATGCTGGGTCGGCCAGTAAAGGGATTTGTTAAATCTTGCAATTCAGCCGACTGTTGGAATAATTGTTTTCCAAGTTATTTGAGCCGACTTGATAATCTGAAATATATATATATATATATATATATAGTTATTCAAGTTGTAAAAGTGTGAGAAAAAAGGTGTAAAAAAAAAAAAGTGAAGAACAAGAGAAGCAAGGATGCAAAAGAAAATACTTGGATAAGAGGAGACTGAGCGAATCCTGATGAAGGATTAAAGGAGCTGTAAAGTTGTATTTGATCAGTAAGGATCCAATCAAGCCGAACAGAGATTTGTAATCAGCAAAAGATAAGTTGCATATTATTCAGGTCACTTCATTGTTGCTTTATAACCTTTGCAACAGTGAATCCAAATCTCTTAACAGAGTTGGTTTAACAGCCATTTTGTAAATCCTCTAACAAGGTGACAATTCAGTTGAATTGTTCTAAAGACCTCTAGCAAGGCCACTTCTAACAGAGTGTTTAAATCCTCTAACAGGGTCACACCTAACAGTGTGTTTTTGTAACCTTTAACAGGGTTGGCTCCTAACAGGGCTCACTTCAGAAGAGTGAAAAACAGTAACTAGTTACATTGGTGGTTTTCTCCATATCGGGTTTCCACGTTAAATCTGGTGTCTCTAGTATTTGAGTTTGTTGAATTGTTTTGATATCAGTTCTTAATGATTGTTATTATTTGCTACAATATCAAGTTTCAGTAATCTGTAAAATAGATCAAACTTTTAGACATCTAAGGGACTGTGAAATGTTTTTGTAGTAACTGATTCACCCCCTCCCCCTCTCAGTTACTTCATTCTCATTTCCAACAGTTTTTCCCTTGAAAAGGAACTGTGGTGTGGAAAAAGGATACACTAGTGTTCTATTAAATCAATGCATTTGTAGAAGAGATGGGTGTGAATTTTTAAAGTATAATGGATAACTACTTTGAGACCTTCAAAGAGAAAATGAAAAATAGATTCACAATATCAAGGAAGTTGGTAGAGGACTATGAGTAGGATATCTATTTTCTGGTTGCTTATGACAAGGTCTATATTCAGGCAGTAAGGCCTAGGGTGGCATGGGTTAAACCTCTGGGATACAAGGTTAACATGGATGACACTATGGACATCATTTAGGCTCTCATGAATGAGTGAGTATACCCCAAGGCACTTTATTTTTGCACCTATGAGGAGGCTAAGGCCAGAATAGAACTTGAAATCAAGCTTCCCCAAGAAGTGAATAGAGGGAGAAAGAAAGTGGAGAAGTTTCTTAAAAACACCAAATCTTCTAGTTCCCCTCTTTGGATAATTGAATGAACAAGAAAAACTACTGCAGAGGGTAGAAAGAAATTTTGAAAATAAAGTTTTGGAGTAGGTAGCACAAAAGATAGCTATTGACCAAGTGGAATTATCTACTATTCTTTCTGCACTTGAAATTTATGTAAAAAATGTTGTTTCTTTATTTTTTGGTGATATACATATTTACTAAGGAAATTAAGGATAAACTATCCAAGATAAACAAGGACACAAAGAAAAGTGCACAACAATTGTCACTTGATCCTAGTTGCAGCTTTGTACATTTTGTGAAGATCAGGTACCTGACAGATCTTTAGGAATAATAACTAAGGGAAGAAGCAATGATTAGGACCACACTTGTAGATATTTAAGGCATGATCCTTCCCAAAATGGATGCACTGCAAAAGAATATTTCACATTTAAAGACATTGATCCATGCAAATAATTTCTCCATAGCTAACTACATGATGGGACTTTTAGTAGAAGTACAGATAGCCTTGCATGCAGCTAAGGTATTACAAGAGAATTGGGACAAGACCATGGCAATCATTTTGAAGGTACATAGTGATTTCTTATCACATTTTGGTATTAACATGTAAACATTTTGCACCTTTGACATTTATGTCAAAAAGTGGGAGAAGATTATTAGTATAAAGGAGAATATTATCATACTCCAGATATATGTATGGAAGAGAGATATATGTATGGGGGAGTGGTAATATGAAAGCAAACAAATGTACAGATAACAAAAAATATATTTACAAAAATAATTTTGAAAAATAAAAAATAGAGTAAGAGGTTATCGAGCTACAAAAATAGACATTAGCCAAAATTGAGTTCAAGATCCAGATTGTTGATAAGGGGAGTTTTGACTTGTAATTTTGAGAATTCAAATTTTTCGTATGATAAGTGTTTTTTTCACTAATGCCAAAGAGGGAGATTGTTGACGTTAAGGTCAATTTGTCTATTAGTGACTTAACACTTAGTCAGTTGGTTTCATTGCTACCGAGATCTATAGTTTCTACCAATCTTATCATTCTTCTAGTAGTGTTAACCAAGTGTTTCAGTTACTACTGACCTAAATATTCAGATTGTAGTTCATGCCAAGCTTCATCATATCTACCGAGCATTTGAGATAGTTTACAACATTTCCTGAGCGTAGCAGAGAGTCTACTGAGCTTTCTAGTGTATGTGATGAAGATCTTAGTGTTAATTGAGCTCTATAGTGTTAACCAAGTATATTAGTGTCTATTGATCTCGTAGTGTTATCAAAGTGAATTCAATGTTGAACAAGCCATGCAATGTCAACCAAGTAATTTAGTATCTACCAAGTTTCTTAGTGTTCACTGAGTCATACAGTGTTCACCGAGTTCCTTCTACTCAAAGTGATCTATATGGAGAAAAGTTCAACATCAATTGAGTGCCAGAGTCTATCAAGTGTTGATAGTGTTTTTCGAGTGTCAGAACATCACTGAGTTGTCTTCAGAACTTGAGTTACAATAGTGAGCCAAATTTGTGAATTATGTTGAATTTGGTATTGTAGTTGACTTTAGTAGGTAATCAAGTGGATTGGTATATATGTAATGTATTGTATCATATCCAAATGTAATAAGTATGGAAAGAAGTAAGATGAAGATGAGTGCAAACTAGTAAAGGTTGCAAGTAGTATAAGGTACAATAGAGACTTATCTATCATAGTTAGTTGATCATTGCAATTCAAGGAATCTCATTTAGCAAATCAAAGTTACATATCAGAGATCAATCACCCATTCATCCTAACAAGTGCATCAGTCAAATCCTCTAACAAGGTGGAATTAATAGTCTTATTCATAATCTCCTAACAGAGTACATAATTCATTGTATGTTTGTGAATCCTTTAACAAGGTAGACCTAATAGTCTTTATTGCTCCTAACAGAACCCAAAAGTGGTCAATTGTAAGCTTTAACATGCTAACTTTATACTACAGTCATCAAGCTTGTGGGCATCATCCCCACCCCTAGTTTTACTTTCTATTTGGAAGGTTTCTGGGTTACCATATCTTGTGTCAAATTATTATGAATGTTTTATTTCTTTCATTTTTTCATACATACAACTAGATTAGGTTATATGGTGAATTGAGTTTAAAGTTTTATTGGTTCCTAATTCATTCCTCCCCTCTTAGTAACCTAGCCTAGCTTATATTTCCAACACATAGATCTCTAGGTGTTGCGATCAATGATTGAGATGGAGAGGCTAATCTTAGAAACATCTAGAATACTCTTTAATAACTCTTTATATAGAGAAGATCTTAACCTAAATCAGAGTGTGAAAATTAGATTAAAAAAATGGAAAATGAGAGTGAGAGTGTGATGAACATGATAAGGCAATGTGAAATGAAGTGAAGGATCAAGATCATAGCAAAAGTCAATGAAATGTTATGTTATCACCTAACATAGCAAGTGACCTAATCATAGAAGTGAAGAGGAAGACACGTATTATCAGATTAGAGGAGAGGATTAGTTAGCTATAAGAAGACTCAAAATAAGCTTACAGAGCATACCAAGAGTCAGGTACTAAATCAATTCTAACCGACTTGAATTATGGTAAATCTCTTAACAGAGTGGTCTTAATAAATCTTTGTAAATATCCTAATAGAGTCCTTACATTGCTATAATTGTTAAATCCTCTAACAAGGTGAGACCTAACCATCTCTTAAGCTTTTAATAAGGCAGACCCCTTACAGGGTGGATCATATATTATGATCAAACATTGTAACCATAATAGGTTAACTTTATTATTATAGTAGTGAAGATTGGTGGGTGTTAGCCCCACCCTAGTTTTACCTTCACCTTGGAGGGTTTCTAAGTAAAAAAATTGTGTTATGTGTTTATTTTCATGCCTGTGATAGACCAGATTTACATATTACAACAAGTTATCATTACAAGTTCTACATGCACAAGTTTACTAATAGATGTGAATGGTTTGGTGAAAACTATAAAGTATTTAAGATTTTGATTCACACCCCCTCTCTGTGTCTTGTTATCCTATTTGTAACTCCATCGATCACAAAATCATTGCTATAGGTCATGAAGCCAAATCTACAATACCTTCTTTTGTTACTGTCAGTTACAATCTACTAAAATGACTCCCTAAATCACAATACATAATAATAAAAATGAATTTCTATAAAAAACAACCTTCAAATTCAAATTTTTAAAAATGAACCTTTAATTAGCGTGATCTCATAAGGAATCTTCGATATACATCTTCAAAAATACAATTTGTATAAATAAAAGTCTTAAAACCAATATTTTGAAAAATAAAACACTCATTCTTAAGATTGCACAAGTCTGATCTCTTCAAAATGACAACTAAAAATAAAATCTATGTAGATTAAACCCTGATTCAATAGAACCTTAATGATTCTCTTCAAGAAAGGTTTCCAAGACTAAAATCTCTTCATAATAAGATGAAATATTGTTACAAAACCATAAAAGAAAAATAATAACATTTAACTTCAAACTTCAATACCTTGGACTCAAGAAGTTCATCAAATAGGTTGAATACATCATGAAGGATGCAATCATCAATGGCCCAAGTAAGCCTGCCCACAAAGAAATGAGACTCAACTTCAATAAAAGTCATTTGCGAATTCTCAACCTCCAATTTTTGAAAAAAAGTTATGCTATCCATTTAAAAAGTGATAAAAACAATATAGAACTAGCGAACCAAAAGGAAGACGATAGAAGCCATGAAAGTAGCTCAAGAAAGCCTTCAACCTACTCGATCAACATTGGATAACTTGTACTCTCCCTAATTCTCAACTAACTGCAAATTGACATGGAAGATTTCTATGATTTTTTAATATTGTCAAAGTTATAGACTAGGGGTACAAAGATTGCTTGTTGATATCTCTTTTCTTGTAACAAACATTACCCACCTTGGTTATAGAGAAGGAAGTATTTGTGAGGGAATTCATATTAATTTCATAGTTCCTACACTTTCATTACAAACTATGAGTAACTATTGTCAAACAGGTGGGCATGTATGTGACAAAATTGTAGGCTTCAATAATGGAGAAACAAATAGAATATCCTTTGTTCAAAAGGATTTAAAAAGTGTCAAAGCATGACCTTGGCATGTGGAATGCTTTAGAAAATAAATCTCCATTTTTTATCATAGAAAACTAAATAGACTACCAAGAAAAAATGCTTAGCCAATCACAAAAATAGTAAAAAAGGAATTAAATAGACTACTAGGAAAAAATTTCTTAGCCAATCAAAAAAATAGTTAAAAAAGAAGAAAATACACTTTAATGAAAAAAACATTTCAAACTATAGGATAGAATTATGTACATGATTATCAAAGACGGGATTAATTAAAAAAGTTTGACATGAAAACATAAGTCTCCTGCCTTAATGGTAGGGACTAATATATACATTTTACATGCTATTTGACTATTAGGTTGGTGAAAGAATTATATTTGACACTTCTTCCTCATATTAGTTACCATTGCATAGAGTACATGTAGATATTTATCCATATCCAATTCTTTTTGTATACGCCTCTAATTTAATTTTGAGTTAGATACTTATTTACATTAACATGTATGATTCATAATAGTTTATGTGCAACTCAACTTGTGAAAAATATAATACTCAAAAGTGCATCTTAACCATTTTCTCCATTTGATTTAGACTATCTTTGATCATTTATACAAAATGTAATAAACCATTGTTTAGTTATTATTTATGTGTAAGAGCGGACATAAAAAATATTATATTTTAATTTGTAAATACATATCCCCAAGTCTTGATTTAAAAAAAAATCTATCCCCAAGTGATTCTAACCTAATTCTCATAATTGTTATTCTCTATCCTAATTCAAAGTTATAGTTGTACTTTTCAACCTAGTTCAGAACAACTTATTTAAGTTCAATTGACATATTCAATTCTAACCATGGACTACATGAAATATTTAAATTGTGGTGTGGAATTCTTATTTGAAGTACACACAATATAATTCATTTTAATCATCCATGTATAGTATCATAATATTATCATTGGAGCACTAAGCATTTGATGGGCATTGCATCAACATACAAGTCACAAAAGCATTATGGACATTTGCACTTTTTATTAGAATTCTTATTAATTGTGTTTTAGGTACCATCAACTCTACATTAAAAAACAAAAACATTAAACTTTCTGAAGAGTAGGATGTAAGGCAACACACATGTTTATAATTATAGATATTGTATTAGGCCATACTTGCCAGTATCACTTTTTCTAAGTATAACATTGAAATAGAGCATCTTCATAATACTTGCACCTTTTATTATTATTTTTAAAATATATATTTGTTTAACATGTCCAATATAATTCTATTATATAAAATAATTACAATTTAAATAATTTTGCATGTGTATTTTACTTAAACAACACTTTTAAAAGAAACATCATTCTATCTCTTTTCAACAACTCATTAAGCATTATACAAGATTAAAAAAAAATTCCACATTTTCATTATTATTAGCTATACCTTTATCACCCATCTAATAATTATGCATTATAAATGAATTCTCACATAACTTTATTTGAACCATTTTGACACATAAATGAGTAAGACAATTCTAATTGAATAACAAATTTTTTTTTTTTTTAATATTGAAAATTGTTATCTAATTTAATACTTATTTTTTAAAGACATCAGTTTTCCACAATCCATCATATAATAGCAACAATTTTTGGTAGTGATTGTGTTGGAATTTTTCACATCAACATTTAGGATCACACTCATCATGAGAATAGAAGAGCGCCGAAAGATAAATCAATACTTATTTTTTAAGTCATAATTACTTTTTTAAAAAAATAATTAATTTTTTATATTCAAAAGTTTAATAAAAACAACTCAAATATACAATTATAAATATTTCTATTTTTATATAAGAATCAATTTCTTTAAACGTAGCCTAAAATATCCAAATTTGACAACTCTATTTTTATGTAACAACCAATTTCTTTAAACATAACCTAAAATATCTAAAATATCCAAAATTGACATGTTCACTTTCCCATTAGATACCTCTCTTTCATACAAAGGTAGTAATCTTTTTGGGACCCAAAAAGCCCCTAAATTTTAATTATCCCATTTATTTTTAATTAGGCAATTCCTTTATATTAGCGGTGGACAAGCTTACTTTGTGACCTCAGCGTGTATGTCACTATTATTCAAACTTCAACGTTGCGTATTATGTACTTATTATACCAACTTTATTCTAAGAAAAGTGGATGCAAAGGAAATTTGGCATGTACTTTTCATGGTGGTCTAAATGCATGAAAGTTGTGCACTTTTTCTTTGACGAGTTAAGATGTCATTAGATTTGTGGGAAGGAAAAGTATCATCTACGGCATGACCTTTTTCCTCCACTTTCATATTCAATGGTCACATTTATTTATTTATTCTAGATGTGGAATTATTCTAGATTTTTTTCCTTTGTTTTGTCTATTGCCATCACAAATGGGTCATTACTTTTGTGAATTATGTTAAGTGGGCTCATCTATAAACATGACTCCATGCTTGAGATTGTGGGCCTTTGTTTAATAGTTTTTAATGTGTGCTTTGTTTAATCAAATTCAATCCATGCTATATTTGACTACTTCCTTAATGGATAAGTCTATGCCATGCTTAATCACATCAACTTTTTCATCATCTTTATGTCATTCATAGTTTAATTCTTATAGTATCTACATTGTTAAAATATGTAGTAGGTGTGTTGATAGGTCTAGTCAAGTTTGTAGTTTTTATTTTTGTTGTTGAAGTTCTTGGTATGTTTGAGCTTGGTAATGTTGAAAAAGGGAATGAGATTGACATCAAAAGGAATATAGTTTATGTTGTATTTTTTTAATCTTTATTTTATGGTACTTTTTTTCTTTCTTTATAATATGATTTTATTGTATGTAGAATGTTAAAAGTGCTATGCAATTAGTTAGATGATCAATTAAATAGGATGTGTGCAATAGTTACATAACATAATAAGAAAAGAAAAAAGAAAAAGAAAGAAAGTGACAATAATGTTGATTAAGAGAAATCAAAGTAATTATGAAATTAATTTAGTAACAAGAAAACGTAGATTATTAAGTTTAACAATAATATAAAAAAAAATTGTTAAAGATTACAAAGTGTGTGTGTGTGTGTGTATTATTATAAATATTATAAAATATTTAACATAAATCTTTAACTTTTATAGTGTTATTTGATTTTTACAATTCAAAAAAAAGTCAACTTGTATTATAATTATTGAAGATTATATAACAATTAAAAATAATAATTACACTTTATACCCAATTAAGACAAAAAAGACAACAGAGCATTCTCATCAACATGTTACTAGGTACTACGAATTGTAGAAAATTGACCACATGACATCCTCCAAAGTCAGGTGCTCTAAACTTTTTGATGGAGAGTTTGAAGGTAATTCAAAGTTGGAAGATGCTAGATTTTTCTTTTTTCATAAACACTAATATGATTTTGTGAAAGGTGGCCCAATCCAACAATGAGGTTGGAGTTGTAATACTTTTGGAAAATGTTAACTTGGTAAATGAAGTAGGGCACAATCAACTTGAAATTGAAGATGATTCAATTCTCATTATTAATGGTTACAAAAACTATATATTGTTGGATTGACATCTTTAAGCATTATTGAAGAAGCAAACCTAATTGATAGAAGCTTTATATCTCATTAGATTAGTCATTATTTTAGAGAAAATAATATGGTGGCAGAAAATCCTATAAATACCAAAGAAGCTTAATACTTTGTTTCTATTCAAAACTCAATATAGTAACTTTTTTTCTATTTGAATGTTGCCTTCAAGAAATTCCCAAAAAGTGATGAAGAGGAGAAGAGTGGCAATTTTTATGACCTAAGCCAGATTAAAATTATATGGAGGGATGTTTTATCGTGCATTCATGAGTATTTCATCCTTGATGGTAGATCTAAGAGGGTTCACAAATTTCATTTTATGTTTTAAAAGCACTTTAGGTATAAAGATAGAGTATCTTTCCCATTTTATTTGAAATACTCTTTGATTCAAAGTCTCCAAGCCCATAGGAAGAAGGAGTCATGTCCTGTGCTCCATGAGGGGTTAATTCTTCTTATTGAAAATTAATATAAAAGCAAGGTTGTTAAACCCTCTCTAGCTATGGAGAAGAAGCAAAAATTGATCGAAAATGACCCTCACTCAAAGAAAATTAAAAATGAGGAAGGAATTAGAAATAGGAAGGGTACCAAAAAGGGAAACAAAAGGGAGATTAAGAAGAAATATGAGGAGGAAGTTACAGAGTCTAACAATTCTGTCGAAGATGATGATAAAATAGAAATGGGGGACCTCAGTTTGAATTTGGATGGTTGCTCTAGGAGTAGAGGCATTTCTACCTGCAAGGATTATGTGGATGGTAGTAAAGATAGGAAACTTGAGTCTAATGTAGGGTTGGAAGCTTTAGGGGATGAAGAGGGGAAACAAAATTCTCTCCTTACTTCTACTAAAAGGAATTCCAATGAGGATAAAATGGACATGGAAACCAAAAAGAACTATGAGGGAAAAACCCTTGTCATGAAAGAGCACAACCCGAGTAAGGAGAATAAAGAGGAGATTGAGGAGAAGCAAGACACAAACAATGAGACCCAGGTCAATATAAAGGATAATAAGGATAATACTACTAACTCTATGAATAGGGATGATGATGGGTGTAGGGATTATTCTCATTAGGTGAATTTATCCTTCCTTCATATTATCAAGCTTAAATTTGGTGTGTCTCTTCAAGGTGACTCGTGGTTCTATAATGAGATTATGGTTCTTAGGAAAAAAGTTGGAGGTATGCAGAAAGAGTTGGATCATGAAAGTGTAATGAGAGCCCATCTAGAAAGCCAAGTTGGTAATATTCCTGATAAACTTAAGGAGTATGAGCTGGACCTCCATCAATTAATCAAGGATAGTAGGCAGAGGATGGAGCTTGTTAATTCTATTTTATGTGCTGTAGCAACTAGTTTGGGAAAGAAAAGCAACAAGGAGATCATGTCTCCAAATACTGTTAGGGTGAAGAGTGCAGGGGGTCCAAGAGAACTAGGCAGAGCATGAAGAAAAAGGCTATTGAGGCTCTTGAGGTTCCTGGTTCTGCAACGATTGACATTATCTAGAGTACTGTGGAGGTAGGCAAGAAGGTAGTGATGATAATTAAAGAGCTACTGTAGGTGTTGGTTGGGGTTTCTAGTGTGCTAGTTGCTGGATTGTGTTATTTTCTTGGTTCTATTTTTTATTTCTACCTTTTCATTTAAACTCTAAGTTCTAGGTCCTTGTAAAACCTGGGTTTGTTTCTATTTTTTTTACTCTTGAGGTTTCAGGGCCTTGTAAAACCTAATTTTTTTGATGTTATTTGGTAAACTTTAGGTTTCGGGTCCTTGTAGAACCTGATCGTGCTTAATGTTGATCCTTAAATTTTGTTAAAGGGTTTCAGGTCCCTTTAAAACCCATAATCTAAAACTAGCAAGTTAGTTATCCAATAACTATTAATTTACGAGGTGCATTCCCACCCTTGTCATGCCCAGATGTTGAACAAGACAAACACAATATGTACTAACAAAATTACTTGAACATTCGAAGAATGCATATCAATTTAGTTTCAAGTTTTTACTATAATCTCAAATACATTTTCAACTATTTTCTAAAATCATTTGAATACAAGGAAATAATTTTTTTAATAAATTTTAAGCCATTTTCAAGGAAACATTCAAAGTGAAATGCATATACAACATTGATTATTTTCCTACTTCTACTATTACAATTTCTTTTGGAAATGTCTCATCAAATCACAATTACAATGGTGAGGATCAACACATGATCTTTTACAATACATTAACTTGTCAAGGACTCAATATATTTCATCTTGAAAAATCCAACATAGAATGAAATGTTCCAATCTTTTCTTCAACAAAAATCCACTTTGAAACATTTAGAAACAACAATGAAACCATGGAGAGCTCACCTCCCAACCTAGGTCTCCTTGAGACCACCAACCGAGCTTGGAGAAGCAAGACCAACAGGGTAACAATCAAACACAAACACATAATATAATAATTACATGACACAACATTTAACTCCCATTTTGAGCTTACATAACAGATTACCATATCAACCAATAAGATGGGTGAAGGTGTGCCTAAACTATGAGGAGAAGTCAAATACAAAAATCAAATTTTCCTTCACAACTCATATAAAACAAATACTATATCTCATAGAAACTCTCCCCTTATCTACCCCAAAGTGCAAAACATTGTATTGGCACATGAAGCCCATACTTTCATTCTTGTCCCTCTTCCTTCTAGGGAAGAGACTTTGCACTTAGGGAAATGCCTGACTAACCCCTTCACCTGAAGCCCACTTCTTTCCTTCCTAAAGTGAGTGATGTCATTCCACACCCATGAACATCATGCTTACAAAAATCAAAATAGAAAAGAAGCAAATCAAATCAAGTGTACCCAATATCATAAACATGAACAAATTATACAATACACATATGCATTCAAATAGATTTCTTGCTATAGTCACATAATAAAAACATGGTTGCAAATGAGATTTCTTACATGGAAAAATCCACAAACCTTGATCTAAAGCTATTGAAAATGAACAACTTGAGTAGAGTTATCCCCTTTCCTTGCTTGACAAAACTCTCAATTCTACAAGATCTCTAAAACTAGAGAGTGGGTGAACAACCACTCTAACTTCAAAATCCACTCTAATCAACATCTAAACTCCTATGTTTACTCCACTCATGACTCTTTCTTTGAATGAGACTCCAACTAAGTGAGAAAGAGGTGGGAAGTTGGTTGAGAGAACTCCATTTTTCGTAACACTTGGTAAATAGAATTTTAAAAGGGTCATTAAAGTGAAATTTACATTAATAAGGTCAAAATTAGAGCCCTAAATTATAGTAGTTACATGTACGTAACTTAATTTCACTAAAAGAACACCCTAGGACTCTAATAAATCCCTCTAAAGTCACCCTAAACTTAAAGTCCTAATTTAATCTAATTCAAGCCTTCATATGACATACTATATAATTGAATCAAACTTAAACATTTCTAATTGGTTTAATTAGAGTTGGCTGTCCTTTTCTAATATCTCAATTTGACTTTCCACTATACACATAAAAACACAAGTGTCAAGTGACACTATAAAATATACTTTACATTACAAGTGACAAAACAACTTTCACAAAAATAAATCTAGTTTAAAACACTCATTCACATCATGTTCATAAAATAAAATACTAAAAAATGAGGATAAGATTTCTTTATTAGATCTTAGCCTTGGCATTCTTAGATGATACAAAGGTATAGCCTTGGTTCTTCAATTTTACTATGGTTATTTTGTGTACACTTAAAACACCATATCATCCAAGATAAATAAATCGCATACATGTATACATCCTAAATCAATTGTACATTCACAACTCGAATCATCACATAAACCTATTCTAAATCAAATTCCAATAACATTTTCCATTTCTAATCCAATGTGCATTATCAATTAAACAAGATATAATTTTCATCTAACATTAATGAGCATCATATATTAATCATCAAAGGGTATTCGATAGTTTGAATAAATGACCCAAATGAGTCTAAAGTATAACAAAGTCTCAAAATATAAATTATTTGAAATGCAAATAAAGTGCTATGCTATGCTATGATGGGCTAGGGTGAGGCCTCACAACCCTAATGTATTTTCAAATGTTCATTCTCTAAGTAATTATTTCAAGTTCCTCATATTGGTTTTTATTCTTTGACAAATGGTTAGTGATGACATACATATTGCCCATTGTGAACTATTGATGTGATCTATTTTATTTTTAAACATCCAGCATAAGAGTGGTAGTTATATGATGGCTATTGCAATTTTTTTGAATTCTTGTTTTATTTTTTTCTGAATTGCTCGGTTGAAAAGTGTAAAATGAAAATGTGCACTTATAATGAAAATTATGGTAGAAGTGGTGAAATAGGACTACTATAATGTATTTAGGGAAGTAGTCTTTGGGACATCATTGATCTAAAATGTTAACAATGATGATAGAATGGATGGTCAACATGTAAACTTGGAGAAACCTTAAGAGTGGCCAAGATGGAAGAAGAGGGGAGTACATGGGTTGTGTTTTCTCAAATGACTCTCATTGTGAAAAGTGTCATAGGAGAGAGGGTTGGGATTTAGGACAAAATATGACAATATTAGGTAGGGTATACTTTAAGAAACCCCTCCTTTAGAAAAGGTGTAAAAAATTGGTGAAAGGTGTAAAACACCTGACAAAAAATTTTATTTTTTGTGGCGAAAAAAATAGTTTACAAAGAAAAAATAATAATCTCCATTGGCGAATCATTCATAGTCTCTCAAACAATGTGTAAAATCTAGGCGAATTGTGTTATTTTAAAACCACAAAAAATTTATACATTGGCGAACAAAAAATAATAATCACAGTAAAATTTTAATTTTTTGGGCGAATTATTTCATTGTATTCAAGGTTAAAAAAACATATGTGAAGTCGATGGCATCAGAGGTTCGCAAAGGGTTTCATTAGTTTGAACTTTTATGTTACGAAGTCACGAAAAGGAGATTGCATCATCGAAGGTTTTATTCAGGCAGTTAGTCTGTTGGTTGTGAGACCATGAAATGTTAATTCAGGCAGTTTTCGCATGTTCACAGCAGTTAAAGGGAAAGGACTTCCGGCAGTCACGAAAAGGGAGATCACATCATCAGAGGTTTTATGCAGGCAGTTAGTCTGTTGGTTGTGAGACCTCAAAATGTTAATTCAATTAGTTTTCGCATGTTTGCAGCGGTGAAAGGGGAAAGATATGTCATCCTACGAAGTCGTGAAAGGTTAAGATGAAGTAGTGTTCGCCACTTCGCACTAGTTAGAAGGAAATGGGTTTTCACAACTGTGACAACGTGATGTGAAACGTTTAAGTTCTGAAGCTGCGATAGAAGGGGAATCTCATAAGAAGAGGATATAAGGCTTATCGCATGGTCGCAAGGATAAAGTGAATGTTTGATTTAACGGTTGCGATAGCCTGAGAAAAGAATTATTATGTAAATTGTTGTTATCTTTTGTCTTTTGTAATGAATCATTATGTAACCTTTGTAAGCCTGAAGCTCGTTGCAACTCAAGTGATATAAATATGAGTTCCCAAGGCTTAGAAATGGTCCGATCTGTTGTTATTTTTTAGATTAAGACTTAAGTATAATTTTCTTTAAGAGAAGATATTGTTCCAACTCTATGTATTTCAATTTTCCATTATGTTTTGTAGTCAGTAGTTCTCTGTGATGTTATGGGCTTTGCACACGTCTCTATTATCTCTTTTTTTATTATCAAACAACTAAATCAAGAGAAAGATACAAAAATAACATTGTGTCAACAATATGAATAGAGTAACAAGTAACAAAAATCTTGAACTCAAATCAAGAGAAAGGTACAAAAATAACATTATGTCAACAATAGAGTAACAAAAATCTTGAACTCAATTTTTGTAAATTGTAATTGCAATATGACTGAATAATGAATATGGAAGAACTGAAGTAGACCTATAAATTCCTTAGAACTGAATGCTACATTACTAAATCACAATTCACTTCATTGACTCAGTCTCAAATGTGAAACTAAAGTCTGACTAGTACTAATAGGTTCCTCTTCATTCTGAATCGAGTATTCAAAATCGGTAAAATCTTCATCTTCATTTTGACTTTGAGACCTAAATTCATCATTTATGTTGGAGTCAGCAATAGATGTAGAACCACCATCTTTTAAAGTGTTGCAAAGGCCTCATCTTTCATGTGTGGAATTCCAAATGGCCAATGACCTATCATAAGGAAAATCTCTAACATTGTATTGAGTAACAAACAACCTCAAACAAGTTTCCAAATTTTTGTCTAGTTTGTTTCTGACATTTGATTTCAAAAACCCCAATGCACTGAAAACTCTCTCATCTTCCACTGACTCTAATATCATTGTTTGACATAAATCAACAAGTTTGAAATATTTTGATATTGAAGTACATAATACTTCACTCTGACTTATCATTTTCAAGAGCCTTGTTATTGCACCAAGATCGAATGGATTCTCAAAGTTTTCCATCTGGTTTTTCATACACAATGCAAAAAGTTTACATTGATTTTTAAGATTATTTGAATCTAAGATTCCTTGTATTAGTTGTCCATTGCAATCTATATGCTTTGAAAACTGTGTTATCAGTTCGTCAAGTTTATTATGAAACAACTTTGCATCAGTTGGATTATGTCCAAAGTGTTTCCAAAATTGAGGAAACACACAACTCATGGCTTCAAAAATTTCTTCTCGAGGGAATCTTTCACGAATCTCACTTGAAAGTTGGTAGGAAATAGACTTCACATTTTCACTAACAGATTTAACAATCTTGTCAAAATCATCCTTTCTAACTGGTAGTACTCTACCTCTCTTGGTTGTTTTAGATTGGTGCATTGGTATTTGAAATCCTTTCACAAACACACATAGCTCATTTTTCCCATTGAATTGTAAAAAATTCTCAGCATGATTCAAATCTGTAATTATCTCTCACCTTGAAAAAATTGGGCTATGACCTGAGAGATCTGAATACAAAGAATCTAGAGCCATGCATGTCATTTTACGTAAATCAGAATACTCATGAATATACATAGTTCTATCTTGGGCTTTCTTAACAAGTTTGTTCATTAAATCCAGCATGGGGAGAAGATTGGATAAAGTTAATAGGTTCTCTATATCACTTAACTTATTTAACAAATTAGGAGCTCTGTCCACTGTAAGGCGTTGCTCATATAGAACTCCAATCAAGGATTGATATTCTGCTAGAACTCGTTCTGCTGGTCCATGCAAAGATATCCATCTGGTCTCAACATCCTTGAGAATCTTATTTCCTGCTGTTACTCCCTCAGAAAAAATCTTAAATTCTGCAAAGCGTTTAGGACTTCTGTAAAATACGAGTGGAGCTCACGGATTAGATCTTCAACTTTTGACACTGTAGGAAAAGTACTTACAATCTTATATGCTAAATTCATTCGGTGGGCCATGCAGTGTATGCCAAGCATATAAGGTGCAATACTAGTTTGTAATCTTGCACAAAGACCAGTCCTTTTCCCTTGCATTACTGCAGCTCCATTAGCTCTGACACACACTAACTTCTTTGCAATTGTCAAGTCATCCATACCAGAAATTTCATTCAAAGCTTTCTTAACTTCTAAATATAAATTTTTTGCAATTAAATTGGCCCTCATTTTATGAACAGAAAGTAGATTAGCTTGACAGACATAATCTTTTGCAGTATATACATGCATACAAACCCAAGAAGTGTTATCTACCGCAGTGACTTCATCTAAGGATAATGAAATGAACTTGGATTCTTTTACTCTCTCCTGTACATTTTTCTTTTCCACCTCAGCAAGACAGCTTGCCATTTCCCATCCAACATATATTGACCAATGTGACATAGGATAGTGAGGAACTCTCAAAAAAGATAATAAATTACCATATTCTAAAAAGTCTCTCATAGGACACCCTCTAGATAGAATATGAAAAATAACACTCATCTGAACGATCTTTGCCAAGTTTGCATCATTGGTTGCATGTTGAAGCCCATCCTTGATTGGATTGCCACTATTGCCACTACCAATTACTGCTATTTTCTTGAAATGCTCTTCATATTCTATGGCATACTTAACATGAAGGCATTCTTCCTTTGATTTCCATCTCACTGCCGCTACTTCCTTTCCATCTATGATTTGTTTTTCATAAACCTTACCAATATGTTTTTCTATAGTGTCGAGCTTTAACTACAACTTTTTCTCTCTTTTAGTTTTTCAGGTACAAATCATACACTTGCATTTTGTTGGTGGTTCATCATTGTTTGTGACTGGTTCAATAAACCAGTACTTTGCTACCTAATCAACCTGGAAAGTCCTTTTCATTTCCCACTCTCGCCCCATTTTTACATTCCTTTTTCTTTTCTTCCTACCAACATCAATATTATCTTCCGTTACAACATCTTCTATTGTTCTAACATTGTTATCCTCATTTGATGCATTTTGATTTAATTGAAACACAACCTGCTCTTCTAGTGGTGGTGAGGTATTGTGATTTCCTTCTGCAATTGTACTTGCCAAAGTTGGTGGACCAGAAACATTGTCAATTCCAAAGAAAGCCTTTATGGTAGTATCTCTAAGTTTTTGGCATTTTGATGTAAGATTAATCCCTTCACTGCCCTTGGGGGTCTTACCCTTGTCACTTCCCTGAGACTGAGCAATATTATTTACAGACTCACCCTCCCCTGACATATCAATCCACTGATAATCCATTTAAACTTTACTTCCCTGAGAATAAGTAGTATTACTTTCAATATCCGTTTAAAACCACAAAATATTTACACATTGGCGAACAAAAAATAATAATCATAGTAAAATTTTAATTTTTTGGGCAAATCATTTCATTGTATTCATGGTTAAAAAAAACATACCATGGAAGGGCTAGGGAATTGGTACAAAGGAGTCGTATGATAGTTTTATCAGTTTGAAGTTGGCAACTTGGCAGTTGCAAAACCGTGAGAAAGGCTTTAACAGGTCTATCACAATGTTGTTGCCAAAGTGAAAGTTAATAGTTTGTGCGTTGCGAAACCATGAGGAGGGCAGAGATCACATCATCGCCGGTTCAAAAGATAAAGGAGATTGTGTTGCGAAATCGCAAGGAGGGTAGAGATCGCATCATCACCAATTTAAATGATGGTGAACTTTTATGTCGCGAAGTCACGAAAAAGGGAGATCACACCATCGGATGTTCGCACTTCATAGCTGTTAAAGGGAAAAGACTTCCAAAAGCTGCGAGACTGTGATGGCAATGATTTCACATGTTTACAGCGGTTAAAGGGAAAAGACTTCTAGCAGCCGTGAGACTGCGATGGCAAAGATTTTGCATGTTTGTAGTGGTTAAAGGGAAAGACTTCCAACAACCCCGAGACCACGATGGCAAGGATTTCGCATGTTCATAGCAGTTTAAAGGAAAGACTTCTAGCAGCCACGAGACCGCGATGGCAAGGATTTTGCATGTTCGCAACGATTAAAGGGAAAAGACTTCGAGGGACTCTTTCATGAATCTCACTTGAAAGTTGGTAGGAAATAGACTTCACATTTTCACAAATCCATGCATGCAAGCTTTAAAAACCATTAACGTCGCCAGCAACTTTCAGCATTGTGTCCACTTTTTGAAATTTTTTTAATGAAAATGAGATAAGAAAGGAAATTGTAGATAAGCTTCTGATTAAATTAAACTACATAAGCTCAAGGAAAGTATTTTACAAGACAACTACACATACCAGTGTACCACAAGTATCTTTGGAGTTTGAGTCGTGCCTGCAATGTGTCCTGCACTGCCAAAAATTTGATGGAGTGCCAGCAGTATTTAGTGAATGTCTCATTGCTTGGGCGAATTTGGATTTATACACATTACAAATCAATATAATTACCAATTTACCATGCCAAACGAGCTGACTCCTCCACGACAAAATGAAAAAGTGTTGGCGAAATGAGTTGACTCCTCGACTTCCCATAACGTGAAACGAGTCGACTCCTCCATGGTAAAATGAAACTGGGATGGAAAATTCTCCCATACTGCATGAAACAAAAACTTGAAACCCGACGAACATTCCACGATAAGCGTTACCTGGTCAGCTGCGTCAAAGGCGATACCGCGAGGGAAAAACTCAAACGTAACATTTGCCTTGGTGATTACAATGCTAGGAAACTAGGTAAACCCAACAGAGCTTGGCGACCAGGAAACCATGGAAGGGCTCAGAAATCACCAAAAATAACATTGGCAAAACGTCAAATTCGCCAAAATACAAAAATTTTCCACTATATTATACCCTGATATTAGGGGATGTGAAGGGGAAAAAGGTGTAAGAGATGGATAGTGTACAAGAGAATTTAAGGTTGACATTTATTGCTTTTGGTTGATGAGTAGGAGTATTTGACAAGAATTTACTTAGGTTTGGGTTACGATTTCCCAATCTTCATACTTGAGGTTCTGCAAATGATTAGGATGAGATTATGTTTTGTTTAGGGATTTATTAAGAGGCAAGTGATATTTTATGGAGAGTTAAAGTGGGCCACTTAATTAATTAAGTTTAATTAATTAAGTGAGCTTAGTATGGGTGAATGGGTTCAGTTGATTTTGAACTTGGAGCATTAGGTTTGGTTAAGGGTTAGGCTAGGGTTAGGATTGATTAAAGAGAAATTATTTACTTAAAAGGGATTTTAAGAAATTGAATTAAATAAGCTTATGTAGTTATTTAATTTAATAGAGGAAGGGGTATTTCACTAATAACCAGACTATTGGTTAACATATTGATTTCTTAGTTGGACTATAGTTAGTTAATTAAACTAATTAACCAAGTGTATGAAATAAATAAATTAAATATCAAATATTTAATCAATAATGCCCTAGAAGAGAACTAAATAATATTACATAATTGTGTAATGAGATTTAACTGTCTACACATACTAGTTCTAGTTAACTTCTAATGTTAAAATTACCTTTTTTGTATGAAACATTTTTCTCTTTATATATATATATATATATACACACACATATATCTATCTGTCTATATATATATCTATCTATCTATATATATACATATATATATACATACACACACACACACACATATATATATACATATACACATATACATATATATACATATATATGTGTGTATATGTATATATATATATGTGGTATGTGTATATGTATATATATATATGTGTATATGTATATATATCTAAATATATATGTATATATACATGTATATGTATATATGTATATATATAGATATATACATATATATATACATAGATACATATACATATATATACATAGATACATATACATATATAGATATATATAGATATATATATATATATACATATATATAGATATATATATATATATACATATATATAGATATATATACATATATATAGATATATATATACATATATATGTATACACACACACACACATTTCTATTAGAATATTTAGAATAACTAAGGTGGGTGTTGTGGTGGGGGTTGGGGGGGGGGGGGGGGGGGGGGGAGGAATCAGTTATCCAAGGTCCAAATGTACCAATTGAACAAATAAACACTTAAACAACTTTAGATCTTATCAATCCATTTTTTGGTCTTTGCTATAAACTATTAGCAATATTAGCTAGCTGTCCAATGCTCTAAAATAATAGATTTGTAGAATATAAAGTTTAATTAGTAAAACATCATAATAACATTCACACAAGTTTGACACTAGGATTTAATGTGGAAATCCAATTTAGGAAAAACCACCAGCAATAGGTCACTAATTTATACTCTTATGAAGTGAGCCCTATTAGCCCAATCAAAGGGTACAAAACACACTATTAAATGTGATCTTGTTAAAGGATTTAATCACCCTATTAGGAGTGACATTGTTAGAGGACTTTTGAATATTCTATTATATAGTCACTTGGTTAAAGGTTTTACATAGACTATTAAGTCCTTATGACTGTCAGGTCAACCTTGATACCTTGATTAAAGGATTTCAAATACTATTCATAATGGTTAGAAAGTAATATTAGGGTTGATATGTGTTGAGTTTTCATTTTGCACAATACTTAATGGCAGTAATCCTTTCAAACTCCTCTCTTAAAAAGTTGATATGAGAACAACTCCAAGATTCTAGGTGATCTTGCAACCCACTAGAATCTACTCAGTTGAAGATAAATGTATTTGTTCACATGGAGGCCTTTTCTGGTTCTAATCGATTCAGATAAGATTTAAACCTACTTTCTATCTCAAAAGAATAACCACACAAAAAGAAATATATTTTTCTATTTTTCTATTTTTTAATGAATGCAATCTAACAATGCAACTGTAAAAATTCCTAAATTAACCAAGGGTTAGAAAAACAAATAGCAAGGATAGGGTAACAAGAAGTTTAAGAAAATGACTTGAAAAGTAAATTTCCTAATGAACACAAACTATGGAAACAACATGTCTATGAGTTAAGCTTTTGAAAAGATCGATAGGTAACCAATGAAAATAGGAGCAACACTTCCTTAATTCCACTAATGCAATTGTTGATGGGAATTTAGTAACCGTAAGATGTTTCATTTTTCATCAAATTGCAAGGCCACAAATAATGTGCTCATGCGAGACAAAAAGCTATCCAAGAACAATATATATGATCTCTTCTCGAACTAAGTACATTAACAAAATTTGTAAAACCATAGCAAACACCAAAATTAAAAGATCACACAATCAAAATAACATAATAAAACCATTGGGTCAATTACATTCTATGAACATACATTCACAAAATATAAAACACTTAGGCAAGAATCACTACACTCCAAGTGCAAGCACCAAAAGCATATATTATTGCATCAAAATAATGGCTTGGAATACATATTAATTTCCTAAATTTATAAGAAACCTTCTCCTCAATTTGTGTTGAGAGTGAGAGATATCTTTATCAAGCATATGCTTCTAAACTAATAAAACAAATCTATTTATGTGCAAACTAACTCTCTAACTGGTGCCTAGTAGGACTCCATCCATATTTATATCATTAAATGGATGCATGAGCCTTTACATGTCTTAAAACAAAGAAAACATGAGAAAATGAGAAGAAGAAAGCCTTTAGCTGGTGTAGGAGTGTCTAGAAGTGCCAAAAATAGAAGCTCCATCTTCACTAGGTGTTTGTAAAAGTTAACTATCATTAGAATGCATTTTTGATGCATGGAAAGCTCTAAAGTTAGAACTGATAGTTAATTATCGGTCCATCTCTGAATTTCTAGAAAACTTCTAGTGCACCTCTAAAAAAGTGCACCTCAGAAGTAGTGCACCTGCACACTTGTGCACTTGGCACACCTACACACCTGGTGCACCTACACACCTCAGATGTAGGTTCAAAAAATGCAAAATTTCACCAAGTGTAAAAGCTAAAATTCTAGCTTTTGGGTTTTGTTCCCTTTTATACCAGAGCTATGTTTGGGTATTTGCTCTTTAATTTCTCAATAATCTCCATGACTTGGGTCGCATTCAAAAAATTGAATGCTTGATATTTTTCCTTCACCTTTTTCTTATAATTGCTCACCTCGATGTGAGTCTTTGCAAAATCTCCTAGTTTTACATCCAAGTCTAGTAATGCTTCTTCAGTCTTGAATGCTTATCTAATATCATCATCATTAGAAGCCTCTTCAAAAGTCTTCCAGAATTGTTCAACAATTGCTTCTACAGTCATCAATTTATCCCTTGAATCATCTTCAAAAATATCTTAGCACACATCACTATAATGTTTCTCTGCCTCCAAAATTTGCTCTTGGGTTTGATCATTGAGCTTATGAATATCTACATGTAATATTTCCATTACTTTATTGCCACCCATAATCTTCTCTATCCAATCATCAATTTTTTCTAACTCTTCCACTGTATAAACATCCATTAACATTTGATACCTTTGACCCTTGATTGATTGCAGTGCTTATAGGTCCTTACCCCAGGTATGTACTTTGTCCATTAATCCAAAATCTTGGTTCAAAATGACCACTAACTTATCTGCATTATCATGTATATGGTGTAGCAGTTTAAGATTTCCCTGTATAATTTGCACACCTTTCTCTTCAAAACTTTCTCTTCATTGCTGACAAGCTTTCAAAAATGGATCTAACTACATGGTCTCTTTATCTCTTTTCTCTAGTGCCACATTCAAAGTCTCCTTGGGATTTTTAGGATCTAATGGACCAAAAAATTCATTCAAATGTCCTTTTAGAATCTCATTCTACTTCCAAAGTGTCATCTATTCTATCTCATCCTGTTCTAAGTGCCTAAACACTTCTTTGATTCCCATTGTCACCATTAATTTGGCAGTGTCCACTATGGGTTTCCCAATCACAACCTCTCTGATTTGATAATCTCTTGGAGTTAATTCCTCAATATTTTCATGTGGAGGAGGGATAGAAACATGTGCTAACAAGTCATAATTTTGATCATTCATCACAAAGGCCAGTGCTTATGCATCTTTTGGAGGCAACTCAAGCTTCCTGAGAACTTCAATAAATTCTCTCGTTCCTTCTTCCTCAGTGTCATACTACTTCATTTTGTTTCTAAACACCTCTTTCCTCAACCATCTCAAAGCATGTTCCATCAGAGATTTAACTTTTGAAGAAGGAGTTTGTTTTGCTATGCTCTTTCCCTTATCACTCCTCTCTAGTATCTTCTCCTTTTGTGAGAAATATGCATTGGGATTTTCTATATCTATAGAGTCCATAGTTCTCATCTCTGTGTCTTGGGAAGTCTATTGAGGTTCCTCACATATTTTCCCTTCCTTTGATACTTCATCGGTGGGTATTTGTTGTGGCTCTTCTTCTTGTTGTGCTTAGACCTATTCTTCTTCATTTCTCAGAGGAAGAGGAGTAGCTAAAACTTTATCCATGCAAAATGTAGCTTGATTTGGCAATGGTGGAGCTACTTTGGGTCCTTTTGGTTTAGATGGAAATTGATTCCAATCCTCTTGTTGAGGTTGATTAATCAGAGTATCCCTTATCTTATCTCCTACCAACTCAGTGCTAATTGGCATAAAATCAAAATCTAACATCTAAAAGATATCAACCCCTTCATCTTCTTGTTGATCAATCCATTGCTACAACTCATCCTCTAAAGTGGTAGATGAATAGGCTAAGTGGGAATGGATTGTGGTGTAATGGTAGAACTTCTTCTCGATTCTAATTCTGTTGTTCTAGCAAGATGAGTCCTCTGACTCAAAGGAAGGTTATCTTCTTTGTCTTCATCATCCTCTTCTTCCCCTTCTCGAATGACTTTCGGGACTAATGGAAAAGGGATAATCTTTCTAATCACCTTATGTCTCCTCTTGATCAGAGTTTTGATCTTTCTTCTCTTAGGAGAGGATGGGGAAGCTTGTACTTCTTGAGTAGGTGGAGACACTTCTTGTACTTTTGTTTCAACTCCTCCTTGCCCTCATACTTTCGGTGGCACTTGGGGATTATCTTGGGTTTGCATAGCTTCTACATTCTCTGACCCTTGTACATTTTCTATCCCTTGTTGTGGTAGTGCTTGAGTTGGTTCTTCTTTTGACTCAGCTTATTGAGGTGAAGTTCTTTTGCTCTTACCTTTACCTTTTCGAGCCCTATAATATCCAACTTGTCTATCAAGTTGGTGCACTATTTTTGGCCTCACTGGGGATTGAGATATAAAAGTGGGCATTATTACCTTGGCTCCTCTACCTCTTTCTGGGTGTGTTGTAGTGTGGAAAACTATCACTTGAGAAATTGGATCCAATTTGAAAGGTCTTTTGATCAAATTCTTGGCCAATTTGATGATGTGCCTAGCCTTGTGATTAAATTTGAGTTTTCTTCCTTATCAATCTCCGAAATCACAATGGGTCAATAAACAATCTTGTCTCTATTATACAATGGATCAAGGACATCCTTAGTATCTTGTTGTACTACCTCTAAAGGAACCTTTATCTTTAAAGAACATCTTTCCAAATAGAGAGTCATCCTACAATAATCCCTTATACAGATATTGTAGTCATCTACTACGTTCATCCAATGGTCTTCAATCACATCTTCATGTTGGAATGTTTTGCCCACTAAGTCTACACTCTTTCAATGTTATCAAAATAAGGATGAGGAGAGTTATATTCCTCTAAGGGATATTAATCCCACTTAGGCTCAAAAGACAGAATATCCTATCTTTGGACCACATTAAATGGTCTTATAGTAATGGGCCACTCTTAGGTTATCTTGTGTTGCTTCCTTACTCTATCATATGCGAAAAAGATTTGTCGAGTGATCTCCAGTAGTATAAGTCTGTCACTTGGATACCTAGGGAGCTTGTTGGGATTGATAGTCATACTTGCTACCCTCAAATAAGTGAATGTCCTAAATTGGATGTAGTAGGCACCAACTTCTAAAATCTTAGCCATTACCTTAGATGACATCCTTTTCACATAATCCCCTTATATGAACTGGATAATTGTGAAAATAAAAGCATCATTCAATATCCTATATTCCTTAATCTACTTTGGAAGCTTTTTGTTCACCAACTGGGGATATACTATATAGGGCCATGCATTTGCATCCTGTATGTTGCCCTTTTTAAATAGACCTAGATAGTCTGTTGCCCTTGCAGCTAAAAGGTACACCAAATAGGATGTCATGTAGAACTTATAGTTGTTTTTAACTGTTACCAGATGCTCATCCAAATTCTCACTAAGAATAGAAGTCCAATCAATTAGCATCTTCACAGTTTTGATGGTCTCAATGAAATGCACCATCCATATGTTCGGGTGTCCTGATGCTAGTAACCCCATGACTCTACTCAAAATTATTATAGAATATCCAATATCCTCTTTTATATAACCCCTTTTCATGTCCACTTTTCCTATTTTACATCCAAGAGAAGTTTTCTTAATGAGGTATGATGATTGAATGATTTCAAATGCTTCCTCTACATGTTCTCTGTACCATCTTTTTTCTTGGTGATAGGTCAATCTAATATACTGATCTGCTCTCAAAATATGGAATACCTTTTCTATGTTCTTAGGTTAGAGATCTAACATGATCTCTCCAGTTATGTTCTTCATGACCATTTCTTTAGAGACATAGTTTTCTGCCAGTGTCGTGATCAACTTTGAGGACTGTACCAATAATGGGTGTGATGCTACATTGACTATTCCCAATTGGATAAGTGCATATATCAATGGGGACCTCTTTGTAGGTTTGTTGCACAATGCTAGGAATGCATTCTAGTCAGTATTACCAAGTTTAGTGTCTTGGATCTCTGAATAATCATCTTGGAAGCATGACTTTGTTGGAATACCTTGAAACTTGAAAATCATTGGTTTTGGGACCATCTTTATAGTGAGGGAGGACGATGAAGAAGCCATTGAATCTATACAAAATCAAGATCCATTAGCTTGGAGGTGAAGAAAAATTATTAATACAAAACCTAATGATGACAAAAATACAACCCAAAAACCTTGAGTGTTAAAAAACATCTAAAAAACTCAATTCTAACCTTGACAGGAAAAAAAGAGTGCACCTGGGGCACATCAGAGGTGTGCTAGGTGTACTTTTATCCTTATGTAAAATTTAAAGAATAAGGGTGCTTAGTCCATATAAAGGTGCGTAACTATGCACCTTGAGTAGCTGTGCACCTTTTACTAGGTGAAAACTTAGGTTTTTTAGAATTTTATGTTTTTTTATTATGTTAATAGAAAAAGTAACCTTCTCTTTTTGTGTTGTTTTTTAATGGTGTTGTCTGTGCAGGTGGAGCAGAGGAAACTAGGTGCAGTAGCGCACCCAAGGAGTTGTGTAGGTGCAGGAGCTGGAGTCCGAACTTGAGTCAAATGAAGGTGAGAAGGGGTGGGGGATCTCGGGTTTTATAGGCTTGGTACTTAGTACACCTCTTGGAGGTGTGTAGCTACACACTTCCAAGAGGGAAGTGCTCTCTCTTACTGCTGCCACACTAGTGCACTTGACGAGGTGCGCTAGGTGCACCTTTAACCTTAAAAAAATACTCTATTTTAGAAATCAGATTTTTGGCATAGGTTTCTAGGCAAAGAACCAAATTAGGCAAAGAAAAGAAAGCATAACCCTAAAAAAAGACTTAAGACCCCAGACTCGAGATCTAGAAAGCTAAAAAATAAAGCAGGGGGTCCCCATTTCTTGGAAAAATGGGGTGTGCATTGTGAAACCACAAAAATATGTTAGGTACAACTCACTTTGCATGCACAAATCTTTGTTCATCTCTCATGTAATAATTCACTATTTGGCCTTCATTTTCATCTCAATCTCAAATTCACTTAGAAACCCTTTAAGCAATCACCCTTCACTTCTCCTCAACACAATTAAGCCTTCTGCTTAGATTCACCAGTGAATAACATCAGTAATAATTCCAACTCTTTGGAACTTTTTCACATGCCCATAGCCTTTCTACACATTGCATTCTCTCTACTCTCTACACAAAAATCTCACCTCTGTATCTCCTTAAATAGGTAATTCTGATCTTTATCTGCTTAATCAACACCATAGATCTTAGGGTTTACAATTCGATCAGTCAAATTCAATGAATCTGATTGCCATTAGGTTTATCTCTTCTTTTCTAGAAACTTCTCTTGGAATTCATCTCTTAGGTCATTTACCTAATCCTCTCCTAGAATTAAATGATCTAACTCATCAATCCCTATCTTCAAAACACTTTCCAAATCCCAAGAATTTAACTTACTTAGCTAGAAATTATGATTCCTTGCAAATAGATAAAATGTTGTTCCTTGACCAACATCGTGTTTTGACACTCGGTCATCACTAGGTTACTCGGTCGCTATAGAATTTCTTTCTTGGCATAAAAAATATCACCTAGTCAATACTGATGCTTGGTCAACACTAACTTTACTCGACACTTACTATGGATCGGTTGGCACTAGCATCACTCAAATCTTACATCAAAATTCATTAGTCTTCCACTCTATTACTTGGTCAAGCCTATATATTTGATCTATCTTTTCTCACACTTTCAAGCCTTGAACAATATTATCTTCTCCTCTTGTAACACGATTTGAACAATCACTTTATCTTCTCAAAATCCAACTAATCAAATGTCCTTTTTTAGTTTCCTTTTCATAACTCAATCTTACCTCTAGGTGCTTTTGTTATGAGTAGCTTTTCATATCCTCTTCATCAATGAAATAGATATGACATTTAGATTAGATAGAAAATTGTCTCATCAATAGATTTGACATCAATGACAACATAAAAGTTGTTTCAATTGTAGTTTCCTATAGTTTCTGCAATATATTTCTATGTAAATTTTGGAAAATCCCTAAACACTCATCGATAACTATTTTAAATCTATACATGCTAGCAATATTAAATCTATCACTTAGTCTTGAAAGCTCTTATATAGTTTCTCTAGAGATCGTTTATTTTACTTTATTGTATCAACATTTGAAATAAGTAAATATTAAATTATGTTTTTTAATTTTATTTTGGTAGGTTTTGATTTGTGGTCATATGGATGACTAGGATTCTTGTTATAGATATAACATCTTATATTCATCCCTTAGAATGTGGGTGATAAAAAGCTTATTATTTTAGTCTAGAAGGGTTTCCCCTCCTTTGCAAGTTAATAACTAATTAATTTTAGGTAAGTATGTACAACATTTAAACCATAAATTAGATTTCAAAATTTACCATCATTAGATAAAGGAATTAGAGTACTATGTAGAGTTAAAATCCCCTCACTTAGATTTTGCAAGGATTTTAATTATAATGTTTTCATTCAACCCTTTTCAAGGTTTAAAAAATACATCATTTTCTCTTGGAAAATAAAAATTCATGTATTTTTATTTTGCATAGAAATCATGATGAATCCATTAAAGGTATATTTTATACCATGCTTTCACATACTTGTTTTTCTATAATTTTTCACAATGATTGTTGTAAAAAAGGAGAAGAAAGCTTGCAATAGGAACTTAAATTGACTTTATGTAAATCTAAAACCAAATATTGACCCGTAATAAAGTGATTGTAGAATGAAAACAAGAACCTTTTGGTCCTAAGAGATTAGATTACTAAAAGGGGGAAGTGAATAAGTAATCAACAAATCAAACAATTTGTAACCTTTTAAACAACTAACTAACAATCAAACTTAAAGCATCGAGTTAAACATCCAACACATAAAATCATTCATTTGATAGAAAACAAACATGGATCAAAACCACAATGGGGATAAGTACACACAAATTATTTTTACTCTTGTGGAGTATGCCCTATGAAGAGCCTAACCTTGTTTAGAGTTTACAAAGACATAATTGAGTGCCACCCTATTAGGAGATTTACCTCTACCCCTGTTATGATCTTTAATCTATTAGGATTAGTCTAGCTACATGAATCTAAATACTAATTAAAGTGCCACCCTATGAAAGTTCTAGAAATAGGAAATACTTAGTGGGTGGGGGAGGGGGGATGAATCAACATGTCACAAACTTTTTTCCCAACTATAGATATCTTTTACAATCTTAAAGCATGCACATGTAATTAAACTAAAAAGTAAACATATTAGTAACACAATGCAACTCACCAAACCATTGTTTTTTAACTGGGGAAATCATGGCCAAGGGAAAACCTCGATGGGGATAGTACCCACAAATGATCCATTAATCAAAAGTATCTTGTGAAATATTTTGACCCTGTTAGGAGTTTATTACATCTGTGGAATGTCTTTATCCTTGTTAAACCTCAACCATATTGGGAGTTGGTATTGTTAGAATGATTTTTGAATATTTGAGGGGGAATCAATTATCCTGATGAAGGGTGCTCCCCTTAATACCATAAAATCATAACAGAAACAAAGAAACAACAAAAAATGTGAGAACAAAATATGGACTTCTTATTTGCGCCACAAATGCAGTATTGCATAATTCACAAGTACAATATGCTAACTGACATGGGCACCTTCATTACAATAATCTGCAAAACAAGCTGCTAACTATCACCCAGAGCTGTCCTAGACAATGTTTGGGCCTTTCTTAAATAGGAAATTTTATGCCACCCAAGAAGGTTCTAGATAATTAAACTTAATATCTAGATCCGACAGACCCTAACAATACATATAGAGTCGGTAAAATACATCTTTGACAATTATTTTAGATATTTCAGTAGCCCAGCTTCAAAAGGCCATAACTCTCAGACTGTTGCTCCAATTGGCTATTATAACCACTTTTCAAAAATCTTAGCTCTTGATCTATAGGCGCACAATGGTGCAAGTACGCTTTCGTTAGGTTTTCAAACCTTATCTAGGAACTCTAAGGCCTCCAATGGTGAGCTTGAATATTTTTTTGCAAATTTTTCCATTGAAAATCTGCAATAACTTCTCTGATACTTAAGCTTGAGCAATGAGATTTTTATGGTATGCTTATAACTCTAAAATGAATGTTCTTATAGAAAATGATAACATTATGAGCTCATATGGAAAAATTACTAAAAATAGCAAGTTTCCATAAATAGTAACCACCCTATCTACTAGTCCTATTTAAAATAGAAAAGGATGAAAAGGAAATATTTTTGGGTGATGCAAGATTGCTCTTACACCTAGGATACTCCTGCATCAGACACCTAGAGTAATTGAGAAGTGACCTCGTCATGTCTCAAGTGTTTAGAGAAAAACCAAGACATTTAACCTCTTCCTTTGATAGCCATGATAAATCCTCAATTGGCCTCCCTTTCAATTTGACTAGATATTACTCATAAGTTCTGTTCCTAGTACTTTTGGCAACATGACTGTCCAGTATCTCCTCAATCTCCTTTATAGCTGAACTAGCTACTGGAATACTCCACCATGCTTCTACAACTTCATCTCCATCACCTCCTACATAATACTCTATCAAAGAAATGTTAGATATTAGTAAAATATTCAATTTAATAGGCAACTCCACTTCATACGCATTTTTAGAACCATGCCTTTTCACTATCTTGCATGGTCCAAACTTCTTCATCTTTAGCTTATTATATGTACCCATTGGAAAATATTTTTTTCTCAAATGAACCATGAATTCATCTCCAATCTAAAATTATTTATACCTCCTTTTCACATCTTCCATAGCCTTATACTGTGTATTCATCTTTATGATGTGCTTACTCACCTCCTCATAGATGTTCTTCAAATGTTTAGCAAAATATTTTTATTTAGGACTACTTATCTCTCTGTTATCCAATTGCCTCAATTCAGAAGAATTTTTGGGACTACTCCTATATGAAATCTCGAATGGTGATTTACCAATAGTCCTATTGACATAATTATTAAATGAAAATTTCTCTTGTGGTAAAATCATATCCAATCCTTTTGGTTTATCTCCAACCAAGCATCTTAGCAACTTTCCCAAACTGTGATTCATAGCTTCTATCTATCCATCAGTCTGTGGATGATGTGATGAACTCAACTTCAAATCTGTCTTCAACTTCTTCCACAATGTACACCAGAAATACCCAAAAAATTTGGTATCTCAATCTAAAACTATATTCTTTGGTAGACCATGTAGTCTCACCACTTGTTTGAAAAACAACTCTGATACATGAACAACATCACTAGTCTTCTTGTAAGGAATAAAATGTGCCATCTTTGAAAACCTATCAACCAACACAAAAATAGAATTATGCCCACACCATGTCCTTAGTAATCCAAAACAAAATCCATGCTGACATCCTCCTGTAACTTCTTTGGTATAGGTAATGGCTGATATAACCTTGTATTCTACTTCACTCCTTTCTCCATCTGACATACTCTGCAACTTTATACAAACTTCTTGACATCTTGCTGCAACTGTAGCTAGTAAAAATTCTTAGCAACCAAGGCTATGGTTTTATCTTTGCCAAATGTCTACCCAATCCTCCACTATACTTCTCCTTTGATGATATTCTCTCTCATTGAACTTCTGGGAATGCACAACTAGCTTCCTTTGAACAACATATTATCCTAGATCATGAAATCCAACCACTTTGTCTTGTCAAGTGTAATAGGTTCTGTACAAGCCTTCCATGCTTCACCAAAATCAAGCTCATCTGGATACACAAGTATTGAGTTCCTTGAACCCAACCACCTTATCTACATTTATATTAGAAAAATTTGTCTTCTACTAAGGGCATCTACAACTCGATTAGACTTCCCTCTCCTATGCTTCAAAAAAAATGTATAACTTTTCAAAAACTCACCCACTTCAAATGCCTTTGGTACAATTTTCCTTCACTATTCAAATATTACAAAGCTTGATGATCAGTATATAAAAAAAACTCCTTAGGAAGAAGATAGTGTCTCCACTTCTTCAATTCTTGAACTATAGCATAAAATTCTTGATCATAAATAAAATATTTTCTTTTTGCATCATTCAACTTCTTACTAAAATAAGCAATAGGTCTACCTTCTTGGCTCATAATAGCTCCTATTGCAGTACCACTAGCATCATAGTCTACTTGAAACACCTTGTTAAAATCAAGAAGTGCTCAAAAAGGTTTCTTAGTAACTTTCTGTTTCAATAGATTAAAACCCTTATTTGCTCCTACAATCCATTTAAACTCTTTCCAATCCCCTCTCATTGTTTCAGTCAAGGGTCCACAAATACTGCTAAAACCTCTTATGAACTTTCTGTATAAACTAGCCAATCAATGAAAAGATCTTACCTTTGTCACACTCCTTGGAGTAGGACATTCAAGGATAGCCTTCACTTTCTCTGGGTCCATTTTTAGACTTTTTCTGAGACTATAAATCCTAAATACACCAACTCCTTCTTTACAAAATTGCACTTCTTCAAGTTTATGAACAACTTTTCTTCCCTCAACTTATCAAACACCTTGTGAATATGGATCAAGTGCTCCTCCACTATCATACTAAAGATCAAAATATCATCTAGGTAAAAAATGACAAACTTACCTAGAAATTCCTTCAATATCTCATTCATGAGCCTCATGAAAGTGCTTGGTGCATTGGTTACTATTGTCACAAAGGTTTGTACCCTTGTCCAAAGTTTTTACCTAAGGACAATCTTGTGAAACATGGAAACAACTTCCAAGCTGTGGGATTTGAACTGTGAGGTTGAGTCTCTAAAGTAGGCCCGCTTCCTTTACTATCAGGGTGCACCTAACTACTCTTGGAGAGGAAAAGGGAGAAGGAATGCATAGAAGCAAATCTACCTATTCTAATCTAAGGGGGTGATGCACCAAAATAGAGTGTTCAAACCAATCTTTGCCCATACATGCACTATTGAACCATCATGACACCAAAAAATATACACATCTAGACTTGCTTTAATCTAACAATCACATGCAGATCAAAAAACCCAAATGAATGACACAAGGAAAGAGAGGATTCACTTATATACCATTCATAGGCCAAAAGAGATACAGTGATGCAAGATTGCAGATCTCTACAATACATCAATGAGAGGCAAATAATTTTTACACTTTACATCAATGGCTAGAGGAGATAAGGTAGAATGCCATATAGTTCAGAGGCAAAGGGAATTTATACTGAAGTTGCAGAGCAATATCAGAGAAGTCAAAGAAGAGTTGAGCTTTTTAAAATCTACAAAATTTTCCTTTATAGCTCAAGCATAAGTGAGATATTTTCCAACTAAAATTACGCTACAACCACTACCATTAAGCCCTACAAATAAAAATCATAGAGATCTAAAGAAAATTTGGTCTGAGCATAGATCTAGATATAATGATATCTGATCTTTGTTGGAACAGGGCCTTGAGAAGACAGAAATGACACCATTAAACCATTCTCACCAAGGTAGATAGATACACTAGGGAGGTGGAGTGTTTTCCCATGTTCATTGAGTTCAACATTTATCCAAGAGTGGTTGGCATTGATCATAAGGATCAAATTACGCAACAAAACTCAATTTCCCCTATTTCTAGCTCATGAATCAGCAAGATCAGCAGGTCAACCTAACTCTGCCACTAGGATGAGTCAAGTGGGCCAATAGTCTCATTTCATTTTGCCACCCCACAAAGTCTTCCTGAGTTTGACCACGTCTTCTTTACTAACTATGCCACCTCCTCAAAACCCTGACTGTGACAGTCAGACAACTGCCAGCTCAATTGTTAATGCTAACTGTTAATACCTTGGCTGGGCTCGCTGGGACACATGTCCTTTAGGCACTTTCCCACATTGCTTAATCCCCTCACAACTTTTTATTGCAGGGAAGCATTGACCATTGATCTCTGTGAGATCTACAATTGTGAAAGGTCCTCATAATACTGCGTTTGCCCCTTAAAAAGTTTTGGGCCCATGAAACACTTAGCACAACTTGGCATCCAACTGGCACCACCCTGGCATTTCCCTATAGCATATGAAACAAGCTTGGCCCCACAAGGACACATGGCAACAAGGTCCTTGCCTACATTCCTTAATCTTCTTGCAACTTCATATTATGGGAAGCGCTAGCCCTTGATCTGATTTGAATCTACGACGATCAAAATCCTATACGACTGCATGCCTAGTCATTTAGATAGACCAATGAAATTCCCTCTTCATACTCCAACTCACCTAACAATGGCCATGAAAGATGAGCTATCATTACCTTTTGAGAAAAAGTGGGCCCATGATGTCACACCATGCCACACATCGCAAGGGTGCATACCTGCATTGTTTAATTTTCTCACAACTCCTTATTACGGGCATGCGCCAGCCGTTGATCCTTGAAGATCTAATGGTGGAAGGTATAATTGGGAACACATCACATATTGGGATACGTGTCACCAGGGCACTTTCTCGCATTACTTAATCTTCTTGCAACTTCATATTGTGGGCAAGCGCCAGCCCTCGATCAACTTGCATCAGATGGTGGATCTTGCTTTGGGAAGAATGGATGCATGATGTCATTATCAACTACGTGTCATGAAGGGGCTTACCTGTAATATTTAATCTCCTCACATCTTCACATTGTGGGCATGTGCTAGCCACTGATCTTGTGATATTTGATGGTGCTCATAACACGTGCTCTTTAAACCTTCATGAATATCCTTTGTGACATCATCTAGACACATGTCACCAGGGTGCTTACCCACATTGTTAGAAAGTTTGACAAAGCTTAGAATGTGGGAAAGTGGGTGACAAAAGAACTGCTAGCTCACCCAGCAACCTCTTGACCTACAACCCACAAGAAGAAGCTGGACCCATCGATCTATGTGTCGCAAAGGGGCTTCCCTGCATTACGTAAAGATCGTGCATTTTCAAAATGTGAGAAAGTTCCCACCATAGATCTAAACAAGTTCTAACGACATGAAAAGTCATGGGGAAGTAGAATCAAATTAGGAAAATAAGAAATATCACAAGGTTTTAATTGTTTTATTTTTTGATATTTCCATGGCATTAAAATAATACTAAAGATGGGAAGACCATTGGGTGGGCCTGTATTTAAATTTGAATTTTGGTGGGAGGAAAAATATGCAATAGTTACCCCAAAATGCATGACTAACCACTCATACAATCATTCCCTTGTCTTCAAATCAGTCTTCCACTCATCACCTTCTCTAATATGAATTCGATGGTACCCACTCTTCAAATCTATCTTTGTGAAATACTCAACTCTGCTCAAATAGTCTGTAATATCTTCCATCCTTGGCAATGGAAATTTGTATTTGATTGTGATCTTATTGATCGTGTGAGAATCTATGCACATCCTCCACTCTCCATTCTTCTTTGGTGCTAATACATCTAGTACAACACATGGACTCAAACTTTCTCAAATAAACCCCTTCTACAACTCATGAACTTGCCTATTCAACTTTTCACTTTCTTTTGGTGTCATTCTATGCACTACCTTGTTTGGAAAACTAGCTTCTTGAACCAAATCCATCTGGTGACTGATCTTCCTCATTGGGGACAATTTGTCAGGTACATTATTTGATACAATATCAAAAAACTCTCCTAACATATCAACAACTTCTACAGGCACCTCCTCTACTTCTTTATTATCTTTTGGAATTATAGAAAAACACATATGCTCATGCTTTATACATTTTAGAAACTCTTTTCCATCAACAAAACATATTCTAGAAGCACTACATACATTTTCTTCTTTATCCTTCAATGGTTTCAACTTATGTTTCACTCCATCCTTGGTCAGAGTGTAGGCATTTGCTCACCCATCGTGTACAACATGCCTGTCAAACTTCCACGACCTACCCAACAACATATGACATATGTCCATAGGTATGATATCACAAAGTACCTCCTCCTAGTAACTTCCAATCTTGAACTTCACTAAGAACTTCTCATTGACCATGACCTTGTGGTCATCTTGCATCCAAGAAATATAGTAGAGACACAAGCATTTTTGCCTCTTCAACTTCAACTTGGTGACCATCACTTTTGATGCTAGATTGTCAGTACTTCCACCATCAATGATCACATCACAACTATCTTCACATCTGCATCTTGTGTGAAACAAGCTCCTTCTTTGATTAGGTTCATTCTCACCACTTAGTAGGACTCTTCTATTAACTAAGACTTCTCCTCTTTTAGCATATTTAGAATGTGATGATCTAGCATCTTCATCAACATTTACAACTCTAGCCTGGCCTTCTAGTCTTTGATTGATCCTTCCTTGTCACCAGGTACATTCAAATGCTCTATGCCTTTCCTCTCCATAGTGAAAACATCTCCTAGGGAAGCCTCCTCTTCTAGATCCTTGTCCTCTGCCTCTTCCTCTTTGATCTCTATTATTTTGATCATGGAAACGATTGGAATTGTTTCCCCTTAGGTTCTGACTTCTACTTCTAGCCTCATCCTTGCTCTTTTGATCATCATTATGGCCATCATAATATTGTCCACCATATTTTCCACTGTGACCTCTTCCACTATTCTTGTTGTCAAACTTCTTGCTTAGTTTCTCCTCAACTCTTAGGGCAAGCTAGTATGCCTCCTCAATACTGTTCATTCAAACCAAAATTAGCTCATCCTAAATGCTTAGCCTTAACCCATTAAAATAATGAGCAACTTTCTCCTTATTAGCTTTTGCATGACTAGTTCTCATGAGAACTTGGTAGAACTCTTCAGTATACTCTTGAACAGATTTTCTTGCTTGGTTCAACCCTTTCATTTTCTTCAATAGATCAAGCTCATAATCCATAAGAATGAATTGTCACTTCAATTTAGCTATCAACCTTTCCCATTTGGTGATTTTGTCCTTTCCCTTTCTATTTCACTCCAACTGAACCTCTTGCCACCAGATCTTTGCATGTCCCTTCAGTTTCACCTTCGCAAACATGACCCTATTAGGATCATCAATATCTTCATACTCAAAGTGCTCCTCCAGTTCATTGATCCAATCAAGAAGCTCCTTTGGGTTAATATTTCCCAAAAATGTGGGAACTTCAAACTTAGGTCTTTTTCCAATCTTTGAGATGGCCCTAAAAGCCTCTCTTCCTCTGGGTTTAGAACTACCTTTGCTTCAACATTTTATTCTACTTTGTCCTCATCCTCAATTTTATCTCTTATGGGAAGATTTATTCCTTTACACATTTTTTCTTCCAATGCTTGTATTTGTCTTTGGAGGGTTCTAAAACCTTTAGGTGTAACACCTACAAATCTTCCACCGCACTCTCTTCATGGAGGCATTTTCACTGAAACCCTAGTGAAAATTGCCTCACAATCATTGATCTATCTACACACTCAACCCAAACCATAGTCCTAGTGTAAATTGCCTCATAGTTGTCGATCTATCCACACTCAAGAAATTTAGCTCTAATACCACTTGATGAAGGGTGCTCCCCTTAATACCATAAACTCATAATAGAAACAAAGAAACAATAGAAAATGCAAGAATAAAATATGGACTTCTTATTTGTGCTATATATGTGGTATTATAGAATTTACAGGTACAATATGCTAACCCACATGGGTTCCTTCATTACAATAATCTACAAGACAAGCTGCTAACTATCACCCAGACCTATCCTAGACAATGTTTGGGCCTTTCTTAAATAGGAAATTTTATGCCACTTGGGAAGGTTCTAGACAATGAAAATTAATACCTAGGGCTTAGAGACCCTAACAATACATATAGAGTCAGCCAAATACATCTTTGACAATTATTTTAGATATTTTGGGTAGCCCAACTTTAGAAGGCCATAACTCTCAAACCGTTGCTCCAATTGGCTATTATAACCACTTTTTAGAAATGCTAGCTCACGATCTAGAGTCACAGAATGATGCAAGTGCCCTTGCTCAAGTTTTCATACCTCATCCAGGAACTCTAAGGCCTCCAACAGTGAGCCTAAAGATTTTTTTGCAAATTTTTCCACCATAAATCCACAGTAACTTCTCCGATACTTAAGCTAGAGCAATGAGATTTTTTACATTAGGCATATAACTCTAAAATGAATGTTCCTATGGAAAATGATAACATTCTAAGCTCATATGAAAAAACTACTAAAAATAGAAAGTTCCCATAAATAGTAACCACCCTATCTACTAGTCCTTATTAAAATAGAAAAGACTGAAAATAAAATATTTTTGGGTGATGCAAGATTGCTCTTACACCCAGGATGCTCGTGCATCAATTTTTGACTTTGAGCTCTACAAAATGGTGTTTATATGTTATTAAAAAAATATCATTAAAAAGAGTAAGAGTTATTGAAACATTTCTTTTTTGAAATAATTTTATTTCTTTACTAATTTAACACAAATTTATATAAAACATGCATTCAATAGAAATATTTAATTGGAAAAATGTGAGAACACATATAACTTAGTTATAATGAATTTATCTAGTCATATATTTGAACAAAAATAATTTTTATATAGAACTACTCAAATTTAGTTATTCTGATAAGTCAACCTGAAAGGTGACACAACTTTGTACTTTTGCCCAATTATACTCTCTCTATCCACCCCACCCCTTCTCTTTGTATACCTCATCTCTCCTAACTCTACCTCTCACCATCTCTTCCCCATAGTTACCATTTATCTCCACCTTATCTCTCTCCTTCTAATCAATATCTTTCACCATTTCTCTTCCCTTCTCTCGTTGTTTCTTTCTCCTAATCATTATCTATGTTTCTCTCAACTTAGTTCCCCTTAATATTATCTATCTCATCTCTACCTCATGTGACTCTCTCTCTCTCTCTCTCTCTCTCACACACACACACACACACACACACACACACACACACACACACACACACACATCTCTTCCCCCTATTTACCCTCTATTCTTGTCTTGAAACCTTTCTTCATTCTCCCAATCTCTTTCTCACATCCCCTTCTTTTTACAATTAGTCTCCCTCTCTACATACAAACAATATTTAAGGTTTAAAATCTAAACTAATGGTTTAGGGTTATTTTTAGTGTTAGAAAATACATCATGGTTGTTATTATTAGTATGGATATGATTAGGACTCTAATTTTTATTGAGATCATTGTGTTAGTATCAGTAATATTGTTAGGTTTTTTTGTAAGGTTGATAATTTATATCCTTGTTATAATTAATTCTATAATTGAATTTTCTAGTTTTTAAAAAAAAATTTCTTTTACAAATCTTTGAATTCATTTATAAGTTGTAAATTTACACTTTCTAATTTCTTAACAAAGTTATAAAATCTCACAAACTCAAGTTTCTATTTTAAATTATTTTCTTAAGGTAACTTCTATCCTTATAAATTTCATTTCTCTTATATAATTGTTTGTAACTTACTTTTTATTTTTCAAATTTTCATATAATTTTTATTTTAGAATTTTTAAATTCACAATGTTTTTTGCAATATTTTGATAATATTTTTTAACATAAAATTTTAAGTGTTTAACAATGAGAAAAATAAATGACATATAAATAAATTACTAATCAATAATCTCATTCCAGTTACTTACTCAACTAATCAATGAATTTAAAATCTAATTTTTATACATATAAAAATAGTAAATAACAATGAATATTAGAACTATACAATGTTAATTTTTTTTCACAAAAATAATTAAAGTTTAATTAGTTATGATTCATTTTCTATTTTTTAAACAAAATATTTATATTACATATATTCAAATTTCAAATTTCTTCTCTCTAATTATTATTAAAAACATTATTTCTAATTTTATAAGAGCTTTCTATTACATTAAAATTATAGTCTTATTATAAACTAATAAATCAACTAAAAAGCATAATACTATCTACTATTTTATTTTTCCTTGAAATATTTCATCTTAAATTATTAATTTTTTTTTCTAATTTTAAAATAAAATAATATTAATATTTATTTATAATTTATTTTTCATTTTTCATTTAAAAAATATAGTTAATTAAAAACAAAGTCAATAAAATATGAATTTTCCATTGATAATGTTATTGAAAAATAAGCTTTAATAATAAATATTCCAAACAAATTTATCTCATAAATAAGTAATAAATATAAATAGTAAAATAAAATAGACCAAGACTTCACAATATAATCTCACATTATATACTTAATAAAGAGAAAAGAAGAGATATTATACTTTTCTTCTAGCAACTAACATTAGCTTGAGGATCTTTTAAATGTATAGTAGGGTTTGAGGAACAATTATAACCAAGACTCAAATCATTTTCAACTAAGAAATCTCATAGTTCTAGAATACAATTTCAGTCTAACTTTTCATAATTCAATTCCATTTGATAGCTTCAAATATGATACAAGTACAAAGAGATGAAACTAAATATGCAAATCAATGACCTACACAAACATATAGAGGAAACATATTATAAACTTACCCCTATTTCCAACTAAACTATAGATTTCTATTAATGATACCATACATACCCCGACCAAAGCTTCAATCCAAGAATAATAATCATGTCGAAAACTATCATAGCCCCAAAACTTAATACATCCCATAAATAATCAAATTCAACACATAGTCAACTCACATAGGAAATACATGAAAAAAAAATCTCAGTCGATAACCATGGCCATAAATACAAATCAATATAGTTCTTCCAACTACCAATTTATATCCATAAGGCTAATGTGCCCATACATTATCTTTTACTATTAATTAATACACAAAGAGGAGTCTCAATTTGAAACTAATGGGAACTTATTCAAAACATATCCCATTTGAACCCCCCAAAAAAATCTATATATTGAATACCATATTCACGTGGGAAACCAAAACCCATAACCAATTTTAAAATGAAGAGGAAATGGACTAAGAATCAATTCATTTCTCAAATAATTGAATTGAATTCAAGATTCAACCAAAATGACTTCCATAATGACCTTGCTCAAAATGATATGATGAATTATAAACAATAATATAATTTAATTAGGTTTCTTTTTAACATAACCGATACCAACCAACAAGAATAACAAGGGTATCAGTTCATATTTCCAAATCTACATTAAATGATTTTTCCAAAATTGATACCCAACATGTTTCAAATTATTGTTTGAAAACTATTGGAGAATCAACTTCTGATAACTGATACTAAAAACCACCCAAAATATTTTCAACCAAATTGAAAAGGAAACTCCATATCCTTTAATTAGTTTGGCTTCACTAATAACTTGAATCTCAAGGCTCGATATACCAATAAGAAACCGTGTCAACAACTAAAAAAACAAAGACATTAAACTTCATATCTAATACCCAATGATAGTGAATTGGTTTTAATCTCTCAAAAGAAAACAAACATTAATATATGCAAAACTAATTCACACTCTCCCCCAAATCAATTCAATAGAGAACTACATAATTCAAAAATGAGTTATAAAAGTAATACCCAAGACAACTAATGTTGCAACTTGATAATAATGAAATGAGAAAAATCAAATATGATTTTAAACTCAACCAAAACCAAAACACTAGGAAAAAAATCCAACATGAAACTTTATTGGCATTACATTTTGAAGCATCTTATGAAACATCAAGATGGATCCGATAGTGGACAACTAGAGGTATGCCCATCAAATAAAAATTAAGGTATCATTATAAATACTAGTTCTAAGGTATTCCCATGTATGTGCAAAAGCTTGAGAATTATTTCTAAATAAAAAATTCAAATTTGAAATGTCATTGTGACCCACCTCAAAATTTTAGAGATTCAATGGCTCAAACTTATGGAGTACCAAAATATTATAATCGATGTAAACAAAACAAAATAGGCGATGGTTATGACACATTAATAAATAACAATTTCTAAAACATTCTCAATTAGCTATTGCTAATAGTTTGTTATCATTTAATATGAACTTAAAGAATTACATAGATAAGTTGTTGTACGGATTCAACATTTCTTATGAGACAAAAAAATTAAACGAATAAAAATCAACAAATTTTGCATCAGTGAGCTTTACAATTTTTTTGGTGTTACACAAGTTTATGGTCCTTACATATTTTAGGGTCTTTATGTGACTGAAGAGTCTCTTAGCTAATTATAGTAGAATTACAAGATAAAATTAAATAATTATAGAGAAATAAATTCACTTGAATTGTAATATTAAAAGTAATCTAATTAGATGTGATGAAGGATGCTCCCCTTATACCATAAACACATAACAAAAATAAAGAAATAATAACAAATTGTTAGAAGAAAATACAGGTTTCTTATTATTGAAGCAAATGCGGAATTACATAATTTATAACCATAATATGCTAACCCATATGAGCACCTTCATTACATTAATCTACAAGACAAAGCTACAAACTATCACCTAGATTTATCCTAGACAATGTTCAGTCTTTCATTAAATTAGGAAATTTTATGCTGCCTAAGAAGGTTCTAGACATTCAAACTTAATACCTAGTGCTGAAAGACTCTAAAAATACATATGCAGTTGGACAAATACATTTTTGACATTTATTTTGGAAGTTTTGGTCAGCCCAACTTCGAAAGGCCATAACTCTCAAACTATTGCTTTGATTGGCTATTATAACTACTTTTTAGAAACCTCATCTTCTGATCTATAGGCTCAGATTTACACAAGCGCCCATCCATTCAATTTTTGGGCCTCATGTGAGAACTTTTAGGTCTTCAATAGTGAGGCTAAATTTTATATAATAAAATTACAAACCAAAAATCCATAATAAATCCATGAATACACATGACATGACATTGAGCCTCAACTAGTAGGTTGATATATCCAAGATGAATATCTAGCTTTGAAATTAGGACATTTTGAGCTCTCATGACTGACTTACTTAGTAGTAAGCCTCCATAGACAACAAATCTACACTAAGATAACCCTTATTCAAACAACTGAAATGAAATATTTTTGGTTGACGCAAGATTTCTCTTACGCCTAGAATGCTCCTACATTAGACAATTAGGGTAATTTGAGAAGTGACCCCATAATGTCTCAGGTATTTAGAGGAACCAAGACAATTGACCTCCTCCCTTTCTAGCCATTATTAATCTTCTATTGGCATCCCTTTCCACTTGACTAGGTATTCTTTGTAAGTTTTGTTCCTTGTACTTTTTTCAACACAACTATCCAGTATCTCCTTAATCTCCTTTGTAGCCAAACTAGCTGCTGGAATAATCCACTACACTTTTGCAACTTTATCTCCATCACCTCATTCATAATACTCTAATCAAATCTGAAATATTAAATACTAGAAAAATATTTAGTTCAATAGGCAACTCCACTTCATAGGAATTTCTATAATCATGTCTTTTCACTATCTTGCATGGTCCAAACTTCTTCATTTTCAACTTATTAATGTACCCACTGGAAAATGCTCCATTCTCAAATGAACCATGAATTCATCTATAATAAGGAATTCCTTATACCTTCTTTTCACATGTGCCTTAGCCTTGTACTATGTATTCATATTTGTAATGTGCTTCCTCACCTCTTCATGGATATTCTTAAAATGTTCAACAAATTCTTCTACTTCAACACTACTTATTTCTCTTCTATCCAATTACCTCAATTCAGAAGTTTTTATGGGACTTATCCTATATATAATATGAAATGGTGATTTAATAGTATTCTTATTGACACAATTATTATATAAAAATTCCACCTGTGGTAAAATCAGATCCCATCCTTTTGGTTTATCTCCAACTAAACATCTCAACAACTTTCCAAAATTTTGATTCACAATTTCTGTCTACCCATTAGTTTGTGGATGATGTGATGAGATGAACTTCAAATATTTCTTTAATTTCTTTCACAATTTACACCATAAATACCCAAAAAAATTGGTATCCTAATATGAAACTATACTCTTTGGCAAATCATGTAGTGTCACCACTTCTTTGAAAAACAACTCTACCACATGAACAACATCATTAGTCTTCTTGTAGGGAATGAAATGTGTCATCTTTGAAAACCTATCAACCACCACAAAAAAAAAAATCATTCCCTCACAGAGTCCTCATTAATCCAAGAACGAAATCCATGTTGACACGTACCCTCCTATGACTTCTCTGGTACATGTAATGGCTGAGTATTCTGCTTCACTCCTTTTTCCATCTGACATACTCTGCAACTCTTTACAAACTTCTTCACATCTTGTTGCAACTATGACTAATAATAATTCTCATCAACCAAAGAAATGGTCTTATTTCTCCTAAAGTGTCTAGCCAATCCTCCACTATACTTCTCCTTGATGAGATTCTCTCTCATTGAACTTCTTGGAATGCACAACTGGTTTCCTTTGAACAACATACCATCATGGATTATGAAATTTGACCACTTCATCCTATCAAGTGTAACAAGTTTTGTACAAGCCTTCCACATTTCCCCAAAATTAGGATCCTCTAGATACAAATTACTAAGTTCCTTGAACCCAACCACCTCAATTTGCATTTTTGTTAGCAAAAGTTGTCTTCTGCTTAGAGCATCTACAACTCAGTTAGACTTCCCACTCCTATGATTCAAAAAAAATGTATAACTCTACAAAAATTAACCCACTTAAAGTGTCTTTGGTTTAATTTTCCTTGACTATTCAAATATTCCAAAGCTTGATTATTAGTAAACAAAATAAACTCGTTAGGAAGAACATAGTGTCTCCACTTTTTCAATGCTTGAGCTATAGCATAAAATTCATGATCATTAACATAATATTTTATTTTGGCATCATTCAATTTCTCACTAAAATAACAAATAGGTCTACCTTCTTGGCTCAAAATAGCTCCTACTGCAGAATCACTAGCATCAAAATCTACTTGAAATACCTTGTTAAAACATGGAATTGCTAAAATAGGCTACTTTGTAACTTTCTAAATCAATAGATTAAAAATCTTATCTTCTCCTACAATCCACTTAAACTCTTTCTTATCCCTCCTCATTATTTGAGTCAAGGGTCCACAAATACTACTAAAACCTCTTATGAATTTTCTATAAAAACTAGCTAGTCCATGAAAAGATCTTACCTCTATAGCACTCTTTGGAGTAGGCCATTCAAGGATAGCCTTCACTTTCTTTGGGTCCATTTTCAGACCTAAAGTTGAGACTAAAAATCCTAGGTACACCAACTCCTTCATAAAATTTTACTTCTTTAGGTTTATCAACAAATTTTCTTCCCTCAACTTATCAAACACCTTTTGAATATGCATAAAATGCTCCTCCAATGTCTTAATAGAGATCCAAATATCATCTATGTAAAAAATGGAAAACTTACCTAGAAACTCTATCAGTACATCATTCATGAGCCGAATGAATGTGCTCAATGCATTGGTTATTCCAAAAGGAATGACTAACTATTCGTAAAATCCTTTCCTTGTCGTGAAGTTAGTCTTTTAGTCATCACCTTCTTTGATGCGAATTTGATGGTATGCACTCTTCAGATCTATCTTTATGAAATACTCATCTCCACTCAAATACTCCATAATATCATCCATCCTTGGCAATGGAAATCTATACTTGATTGTGATTTTGTTGGTAGTGTGAAGATCTATGCACATCGTCCAATATCCATTCTTCTTTGGTGCTAATACTAATGGTACAATAGATGGACTCAAAATATCCTAAATTAACCCTTTCTATAATAACTCATGAACTTGTCTGTTCAACTCCTCACTTTCTATTGGTGTTATTCTTTGTGCTACCTTGTTTGGAAAACTAGCTCTTGGAATCAAATCCATCTAGTGATTGATCTTCCTCACTAGGGGTAGTCCATCAGGTGCATTATTTGACACAATATCGAAACACCCTCCTAAAAAATTCGCAACTTCTGTAGGTACCTCCTCCTCTTCTTCTTTACCATATTTTTGGATTATAAAAATCATGTATGCTCATGCTTCATACCTTGGAGAAACTCCTTTGCATCAACAAAACATATTCTAGCAACACTACATACCTTTTCTTCTTTCTCCTTCAATAACTTGAACTTATGTTTCAATCCATCCTTAGTCAGAGTGTAGGTATTTTCTTGCCCATCATGTACAACATACCTATCAAACTTCCATGACCCACCTGACAACATATGCCATATTTCCATAGGTATGATATCACACAACACCTCATCCTGGTAGCTTCTAATCTTGAACTATACGAAAAATTGCTTACTAACCATGACCTCATGGTCATCTTGCACCCAGGAAAAGTAGTATGGATGCAAGTGTTTCTATTTCTTTAACTTCAAATTTGTGCCCATATTTTTTGTACCATATTGTCAATATTTCCACCATCAATGATTACATCACAAAACTTATCTTTACATTTGCGCCTAGTATGAAACAAGCTCCTTCTTTGATCAAGTTCATTCTTACCACTCGACAAGACTCTTCTGTCAAATAGGACTTCTCCTCTTTCAACATCTTCAAAATGCAATGATTTGGCATCTTCATCAACATGTGCAACTCTGGTTTGGCCTTTTGTTCTTTTATTTGTCCTTCCTTGGCATTGGAAACATTCAAATTCTATATGCCCTTCTTGGTAGTGAAAACATTTTCCATGGAAACCCCCTCTTCCAGATCCTTTCCCTCTTCCTCTTCCTCTCTACTCTTTGTTATTCTAATTATGGAAATGGTTGGAATTGTTTCACCTTTGGTTTTGATTGTTAGTATTCATCTCATCCTTATTCTTTTAATCATCATTTTAGACTCCATAAGATCATCCTACAAATCTTCCACTGCGACCTATTCCAGTATTTTTGATGTCAAAATTTTTTCTTAGATTCTCCTCAACTCTTAGGGTAAGCTGGTATGCCTCCTCAATATTGGTCATTCGAACCAGACTTAGCTCATCCTAAATGCTTGGTCTTAACCCATTAAGATAACAGGAAACTTTCTCCTTATCAGCTTACACATGGTCGGTTCTTATGAGAACTTGATAGAACCCATTAGTATGCTCTTGAATAGATGTCCTCACTTGCTTCTACCCTTGCAATTTATTTAGCAAATCAAGCTCATAGTCCATAGGAATAAACTATCACTTCATTTTAGCTATCATTTGATCCCATCTAGTATTTTTTTCCTTCTTTCTTCTATTTCACTCCAACTAGATCTTCTACCACCATATCTTTGCATGACCCTTCAATTTGGCCTTTGCAAACTTGACCCCATCTAGATTTTCAATATCTTCATATTAAAAGTACTCTTCTAGTTCATTGATCCAATTGATCAATTCCTCTAGCTTAAGATTTCCCAAAAATGTGGGAACATCAGACTTATGTCTTTTTCTAATCTTGGAAATGGCTTTAAAAATAGTTTCATCATCTAGGTTCAAAATGTCATCTTCTATTGCTTGATCACCATTTCCTTCTCTCTCATCTTCCTTTCGTCATCACCTATGGCCAAATTCATTCCTCTAAGTATTGGTTCTTACAATTACTATATTTTCCTCTACAAGGCTCTAAAATCCTTAGGTTTAACAACTATAACTCTTTCACCCTTCTATAATCATGGAGGCATCTTTTTGCTTCCACTAAAACCCTAGTGTAAATTAAATCACAATTAGTGATCTATCTAAATAGTTAGTCCAAACCACGGTCCTGATGTGAACTGCCTCATAGTCAGAAATATGTCCACACACTCAGGAACTCTAGTTCTAATACTACTTGATGAAGAATTCTCCCCTTAATACTATAAACACATAACAAAAAAAAGAAATAACAAAGATTTTTGAGAACAAAATATTGGGATTAAAACACAAACAAAAATAACAATTACATGAAAAAATAAACAATATCAAAAAAAATAATAGATCACATAGAAGAGAACACAAGACACCAAGATTCAATGTGGTTTACCAAAATCTTGAGCTACATCCACCAAACAACAAGTCCAATATTATTACGATCCAATGATTACAACTTGATTACAATCTATAATCTCTTACAACTCAATACTGTTGCAAGAAGCAATTTTTTGCATCACACACTATGATAGATACCTAACCCTAAGCCATTTTATACAAGTATTTTTGCCACTTTAGGTTTAAAACATGTTAGCCATAAATATTGGGCATAAATGTTAGCCATATGTTGGCCATACGTCAACCACAACTCAAAAAATTATAAAGTATGTGCAATACTTCCTTAATCAGTCACCACAAACTAACAATCTCCCACTTGGGGACTGATTGGGCTCCACTCTAAAAAAAATATCCCACTTGGAGATTGATCCTATAGTAATATTGCTACCACATGGGGCTCCTACTAGATTGAACCACCCTAGACTTAGCTATTCTTTTATTTTGTTCAGTCTAGAAGACCAATCGAAGCTGAGGAGGAGTTTAGCTTCTCCCTTATCATAACCTTTGTAAACATATCCTCTGGATTGTCATATGTATGTATGTTTTCCATCTTTAATTTTCCATCATCTAAGACTAATCAAATGAAATGGTATTACAACTGTATGTTTTTTGTCTTTGAATGAAAAGTAGAACTTTATGCAAGATGAATGACACTCTGACTATCTATAAACAAATAATTATCCTTTTGAGGGTATCCTAATTCTTCTAGGAAGAACTTAAGCCATATCATCTCCTTGGCTATCTCTCTAGTAGCAATACACTCTGCCTCTGTAGTGGATAAAGTGTTCACCTTCTATAACTTAGAAACCTAGCTCACTGTTACTCCACCAATAGTAAATACATAACCTGTAGTACTCTACCTAGTATCAATATCCCCTACCAAATTTGAGTCAACATAGCCCTATAAATCAGTAGTAGAGCCCCCCAAAATATAAACAATTATTGGATGTTCCTCTCAAATATCTTAGAATCCATTTGATGACATTCCAATGCTTAATTCCTAGATGACTCATATACCTACTTACGATTCCCATTGCATGTGCAATATCTAGTCTTGTACATACCATAACATACATCAAGCTTCCTACAGCTGAAGTATAAAGTACCTTTGACATCTTATCCTCCTCTTCTTGTGTCTTTGGACACATCTCCTTAGTCAACTTCAAATGACCAAGTAAAGTTGTGATGACATCTTTACCATTCTCCATAGAGAAACATTGCAACACCTTCGCAATATAATCAACTTGGGATAATGTCAATTTCATGTTCTTCCCATCTCTGCAAATCTTCACTTTGTTTTGCTACCCTCCAATTCCTTCATAGCAAATGAATGTGGTAACTGGTGTTTCAACCCCTTAATGTGATCCATGTTAGACCTAGCTACAAGCATATCATCAATCTATAAACATAAAATAATGTAGTTGTCATCATCCAACCTCCTAAAATAAACACAATGATCTGAATGACACCTATTATATCCATTCTCATGCATAAAATTGTCACATTTTAGATATTGTTACTAAGGTGCTTGCTTCAAGTCATATAAACTTTTCTTTAATTTGTACACTAGGTTCTCCTTACCTTTGACCTCAAATCCTTATGGCTATGCCATATATATCTCTTTGTCTAAATCACCATGAAGGAAGGTTGTTTTAACATCAAGCTACTCCAAATAAAAATCTTCAGTAGCCACAATACTTAAAACAATGTGAATAGAAGTCATTTTTATAATAAGAGATAATATCTCATCAAAATCAATGCCCTTTTTCTATGCAAATCCTTTAACAAATAACTTGGCTTTAAATCTTTTCTTACCTCCATCCTCTTCTTTCAACCTATAAACCCATTTATTTTGTAAAGCCTGTTTACCTTCAGGCAATTTGCATAAATCCCAAGTCTTATTTTTCAGCAAGGAGTCCATTTCATTTGTCATTGTAGACTCCCACTGGATCTTAGTATCCACCTTCATAGCTTCATCATAACATTCATGTTCATCAGCATCAGTAAGTAAAGTATAATATAAAGAGGGAGAAATTTTTTTTAGAGGTCTACTTAGCCTTGTGGACAGTCTAACATTCACTAGTGTGTGTGGTATTTTTTATTGTAGTTGTTGAAAATCATGAGGAATTGTTGGAATGTCATCTTTTGGAGTATTATCCAACACTACATAATCATCTTCTTTCTTCTCATGTTGTTGCAACAAATCTTTGTATAACACTTTCTCATCAAATATGATATCCCCGCTTCTTACAAATTACCAATTTTCAACATCCCAAATCCTATAGCCAAATTCATCAATGCCATATCCAAAAAATACACATTTCTTTGACTTAGCTTCCATCTTAATTCTATTTTCATAATCTATACGAGCAAATGCTTCACAATTGAAGGTTTTGAGAAAATAATAACTTACCTTCTTACCAGTCCATGCTTTCTTTGGAATACCACATCCCAAAGGAGTAGAGGTATCTCTATTAATTAGATATACAAAATTATTGACAACCTCCACCCAAATATTTAAGGAAAACCCAACATGTAACCTCATAATCCTTGCATGCTCCATTATAGTCCTGTTCATGCATTCAGCCACTCCATTTTCTTGTGGAGTCCTTGGAACAATTTTATGTGTACGAATACCATTACTGGAGAAATAATATTCAAATTCATGATTGTAATACTCACCACTATTAATAGATCTGAGACATTTTAATTTCTTATCAGTCTCATTTTCAACCAAGCATTTCTATTTCTTCAAAGTTTGAAATTGTTGCCCTAATTTTAGTCTATATTTTTCCTCTAGGGTTTTGAGTCAAGTCAAGTGTCGATGTCTTGAGTCTAAGTCTATATTCCCTATAGGATGATCTTTCTTCTCATCATTCCTTTCAGGTAACCTAATGCGGGAAATCATGTGAGCAATGCATCAGTCCAAAGCTAACTGATTAGGGTTTAGAGGTTTTCTTATGCATTATCCTAATGAGAAGAAGGTTTGGATTTTTTGCTAATTCATATTTTATTGTTCCTAATGATGTTGAAGACAAAGATTCATTTTAAGAGGTAGTTCCTCATGAAAGCATTCCTAAAAATCTCTGAGAAACCCTAATTCTATGATCAAGTGTTTCATTAAAGGTGTAATGTAGGTAGAATGGAGAAATCACATGCATACATAGAGAAAATGCAACAAACGACATCAAAGATTGAGGCTAAAGATTAATATACAAATCATGAGAACAAGTTAGAAGCAAGATCAGTTGATTTGAATACAATGTGAACACTCAAAGACAAAGAAATGGTGAAGAACATGGTCAAAGGTCACAGAGGCTAAAATTGATTAGTCAAGTAAATGGAAGAATGCATGATATTGGCCATTTGAAAAGTAAAAATGCTTACCTATCAAACTAGGTCCCATTTAAATATTAAACAAAAAGAGAATGCATTTAACCATAAGATCTTACAAGATTGACATCCATTGCTTTGTCACTTTTCAAAGTTTCATGAGGAATAACCAATGCAAAATAGCGACAAGCTGACACCTGTCCATAGGATCCATTTTAGGTGGGACCTTATTTGAAACATGTGTAGTAATTGAATGACATAATGTGAACCATCAAATCAAAAAAGATCTATGAACATCACTTTCTCACTTTTTAGAGAGTGCAATGTTTAGACATTGCGGGAAAGTGACAATTCAACATGTGTCTTATTGGGTCCCTCACATTCCATGAAGTACAATTAGAATCTAGTCATGAGGTGCCAACAAAGAAAACTAGTCTAATGTCAGATCTTCTAAGAAATGAATTAATTCCATCTATTTGTCACAAGGTACTTAAGGCATCTAGGATGAAAGAGGGACCTGTGCCACAAACTAAACAATGAAGTTATAGTCATTTTTGTGAACCGTTAGATCTTACAAGATCTACGGACGTTGCTTTCCCACTTTTAAAGATTCCCAAGGTTACACAATGTGAGGAAGTGACAATAAGACACATGGAATGGTGGACCCATGGAAGGAAATACAACAGTGACAATAAGAGTCTATAATGATTTAATTATGTATGTTAATTTAAGATCGATGACCAGAATTTGTAAAGGCAGTGACCGTTGGAATATGAAATATATGGGTTTGGCATGAAACAATAGAACATGAAGAATAAATGATTTTCAATAGGATTTTTTGAGATTACATGAAGATGATTAGTCATGGTGTGTTTTTAGGAATATCATAGATTCGAAATCATCAATAAAATAGATACCACATGTTTATATCATGATGAAGATTGGATAATTTCATATTTTATTCTCTTTTTTATATGATTGTTGCTCTTCCAGAATTAAGAAATGATAGAGAACTATAATTGTAACCTAATTTGATAACGAAAAGGTTGGAAAACTTGATGGTGAATTGGTCTATAATTCCATTTCCCCAATTTGTGTTGGAAATATAAGAGAAGTAACTGAGAGGGGCGATGAATCAGTTACTACTAAAATAAATCATAGATCCCTTAGATGTCAACTATAAAATTCAAACTAATAAAACTAGCTACTATTGATACTCGGTAAACACAGAGAAAATGTTGTAACTTGGTAAATGTAGAGTGTGAATTACTTTAGTAAATCTTAATAGGTTATTAGTAATTTCTTTCAACCATGAAAGAAATAACATGAACACATGATACACTAGGATTTAACATGGAAACCCAATTTGGGAAAAACCACCAATGTACCTAGTTACTATTTTTCACTCTTTTGAAGTGAGCCCTGTTAGGAGCCAACCCTGTTAAAGGTTACAAAACACACTGTTAGGTTTGACCTTGTTAAAGGATTTAATTACCCTATTAGGAGTGGAGTTGCAAAAGGTCTTGAAACAATTCAAAGGAATTGCCACCTTGTTAGAGGATTTAGAAATGGCTGTTAAACCAACTCTATTAAGAGATTTTAGATCACTGCTTTAATGGTTAGAGAGTAACAATGAAATGACCTAATTTTGACACAACTAAATTGCTGATTACAAATCTCTACTTTGGTTCATGCTTGATCCTTCCTGATCGAATAATACTTTTCTACACCACAAGGATATCTCTTTATCCTTCAAGTTCACTTCCTCTTCTTATTTCTTACAACTTATTTAACTTGCATACATCACACTTGAAATCACAACTTGACCTTCTAATTATATGTTTCAAATTATCAAGTCAGCTCAAATACAAATTAAAATAACCAATACTCATCACCTCATTCGGCTAGAATCAATAGGTTAAATAATTAAGCTTTATATGCCAAAATAAAAAAATCCTTTGGTAGCTGACCTAGCTTGGTAGAAACTAATTTTGAAGTGATTCACTGTGTTAACCAACATAAGCTTGGATAACACTATGAACTTACAAAATTCCTTTGGTAACTGAGTGAAATTGGTTAGCATTGACTCTGTTCAACTTTCCCTTCATTAACTGAGTGAGCTTGATTAAAATTATTTTTTTCTTAACTTCCTTCAACACTCGAGTGAGCTTGATAGAAACTACCTTCTGCATAGAGTAAACTCAAGAATGCTTTGTAGATTATGAAAACTATCTTCACTGACTAAGTGAGCTTAGCATGCATTGACTCTCAACTGATATGACATTTTTGTAACATCAAGGACAATACATAATTAATCAATTGTATCCAACAATCTCCCTCTTTGGCATTAATGGCAACACAACATGTCATAGCATAATAAAATTTTGAGAACAAGATTCCCTCTATCAGAAAGTTTCTCCGTCTTTGATTTTATACAAAAAAAATTTCTTAAAGTGTTCTCCCTTTGTGAATGAACTTCTTAACTTTTGCTTCTACACAATTTCAGAAAGATATGATAGTAGACTTCTCCCTCTTTGACAACACATGCCAAAGACAATTTTGATTAGTGCCAATTTAACTTGAGTACAGATGCATCTGCAATATGTCCTTATCACTACTACATCAACTGATTGATCTTTAACTTGGTTCTTGTTGATGCATCACTAAATTTTATTTAGTGAGCTTCAGATAAAGGAATGACCCCTATCTTACCTCTTAGATACAAAAATGCATCCTTAGGTAATGGCTTGGTGAAAATATCTGCAATTTATTCTTTTGTATGCACTTATTCCAATCTTATTTCTTTGCCTTGTACTAATTCCCTTACAAAGTGATATTTGATAGCAATGTGCTTTGTTTGGAATGCATCACTGGATTCTTTGATATGTTGATTACACTGGTATTATCACAATACATCATTATTGACTCTTTGATTTCAACCTTCATTCCTTTCAACAACTATTTGAACCAAACAATGTTAGAAAAATTCACTACTGCTACTACACATTTTACTTCTACTGTAGATTGAGATGTGTAGTTTTGCTTCTTGCTTGTCCAAGATACCAACCTTTTACCAAGAAAGAATGGTCCACCACTGGTGCTCTTTCTATCATCAAGATTTCCTACCCAATCAGCATTAGTAAATACTTTTAAGTCAAGGTTGCCTCCAAGTTTGTACCATAAGCCATAGTCTTCAGTACCTTTTAGATATCTTAAGATTCTTTTTATTGCCATCATGTTGTTTTCTTTGGGTTTAGCTGAGAATCTTGCCACTATCCCAACTACTAAGGCAATATCAGGTCTTGTATGTACCAAATATTTAAGTTTCCCAATCATTGATCTATATAAGGTCTTATCTACTTCTTTGGAGTCATCATCTTTGGTAAGCTTAAGTCCAGTACACATGGGGGTTCCAACTAGTTTTGAATCTTCCATTCCAAATTTCTTGAGTATCTCTTTGATGTACTTAGATTGAGTTATATAGACACCATTTCTATTCTGTTGTATCTACAATCCATCAAAGAATTTTATTTCTCCAAACATGGACATCTCAAATTCCTTATTCATTTGTTCTAAAAATGCTTTGCATAAATCATCATTTCTTGTGAATATAGTATCATCAACAAATATTTTTTTCAACACAATCTTCTTGAATGGCCCTTCCTTGATGTATAGGCTATTGTTATCATTTGTTCTTTTAAAATCAATATGTATCAAGTAGTTATGTAGTCTTTCGTACTAGGCCCTAGGAGCTTGTTTTAGACAATATAGGGCTTTGTGTAATTTGCAGACCATGTCCCTTTTGTTTGGATCAACAAAACCTTCTGGTTGTTCAATGTAGACTTCATGATCAAGAATTTAATTTAAGAATATAGATTTAACATCCATCTAATATACTTTGAATCCTTTGTGAGCTGCATAAGCAAGTAAAGTCCTAACATCTTCTAATCTTGGAACATGAGAAAAAGTTTCACCATAATCAATACCTTCTTCTTGAGAATAACCTTTACATGCCTACCTTGCTTTGTTTCTTGACACTTTTCTATCTTCATTCAACTTATTTATGAATACCCATTTTGTGCCAATCATATTTTTATCTTTAGGCCTAGGTACAAGAGTCCAAGTTTTATTCTTTTCTATCTGTTCTATTTCTTCATTCATAGCCTCAATCCAAATTTCATTTTCCAATGCATCTTTAATACTTCTAGTTTCAAATTCAGCAAGTAAACATGTACCTTTTAGTTTTCTTCTTGTCATTGTTCCATTAGATTTGTCTCCATTGATTTGATCAGGTGCATGATGCCTTCTGACATAGTTTGCCAATATAGGTTCTTTGGCTTTTGAATGAACTGCACTATCTTCATTTTGAATTTCAACTTCTAGCTTAGGTCCTTCTATTTGTCACTTGGGTTCTTCAAACTTGGTATGCATTAACTCGGTAGCCTTTGAATGTGACTCAGGTCCCTGTAACTCGATTTGAACTTCCTACAATTTAGTGGCCGATGGCAATTTGGTCAACTTGGGAGATGAAGTCTCCCTTTTTTCAAATGTGTTTGGTAATGTATCAAGTTCATAGTAGGAAAATATTCTATAATCCTTTAGTTCCTTTTTTCTTTCTTCTTTAGTCTTTTCTACAAACTCATCAATTCTTACATATACACTTTCTATGATTTTATGAGTGGATAAATTCAAACATTTGTATGCTTTACTTCTATAGGAATATCTTAGAAATATACCTTCATCACCTTTTACATCAACTTTTCCTTTTCTAGATTCTTTCAAGATACAACATTTGCTACAAAATACTTTCAAGTAACTTACATTGGGTTTGTAGCCATACCACAATTCATAGGGAGTTTTTTTTGAGTCCTTCTTCAATTGAACTCAGTTCAAAGTATGAACTACAGTGTTGATAGCTTCCTTTCAGTATTTGATAGCAACGTTCTTCTCAATCATTAGTGTTCTTGTATAATCCATGATGGATCTATTTTTTCTTTTAGCTATTCCATTTTTCTTAGGAGTACCAGGGGCTAATACTTGTCTTTTGATTCATCTTTCAATGTAGAAATTGTTGAATTCATTGGAGATGAATTCACCACCTCTATCTAATCTCAAGCATTTCAATCTTTTTCTAGCTTCTTTCTCTACTCTAGCTAGATGCCATTTGAATTTCTCAAAAGCTTTTGATTTATCTCTTAAATATATAATAGTCATCATTCTAGAATAATCATCAACAAAAAGAATGAAAAAAATTTCTCCACTATAAGTTTCCATTCTAAATCAATATACACAATTTTCAAGACATCTTCTAACTGATAGTTTTTGCTTTTAAAACTAGTCTTTCCCATTTTACCAATTTGGAAATTCTTGCATAATCCAACATTAGGTTTCTTCAAATTTGGAAGACCTCTTACTCTTCTGAGTTTGCTTATCTTGATCATATTATCAAAGTTTACATGACATAGCCTTCTATGCCATAGCCAACTTTCTTCTATTTGAGAAATGAAACATGAACAATCAACAATATCAAGATAAAATAGGTTACCTTTTATTAGCTTGCTTAATCCAATTAGATTCCTTTAGTTATCTAGAAATCTTGATTTGCCATTCATGAATTCTACCTTGAATCCAATGTTGTTTAGTTGTGCCACACTTAGTAAATTATGTTTTAGTCCTTCAAACCAATAGGAATTGTCACATACAAGTTCATTGGTTAATGAGATGTGGCCTTTCCCTTTTATGCAACAAGGTTCATTTTTTCCAAACCTTTTACTACCTTTATCATAGTGTTCAAAATGTTCAAACTTGGTTTTGTCTCCAGTTATATGATGAGATCATCCACTATCTATGATCCATGTGTCATTTTTGCTAACATGAGAGATAAGTGCCATCTTATCTCCTTTATCATCAGATTCATCTTTTATAGCAATATACACTATTTCATCTTCATTGTTATCAGAATCCTTGGCCATAAAACAAGTTTTCTTACCTTTGTCTTTATAGGATTTGTGACCTTTGAATTCCTTCTTGCCTTTGTACTTGTGACTTTTCTTCTCTTCCTTGTCTTCTTGGTTTGGACACCTAGCAGCAACAGGACCAATCTCTTCACAAGAAACACATATTAGAGGGATTTTACCTTTGTACTTTTGTCTACTCCTAAAATAATTCTTTCCAAGTAAAGCTTCAAAAATTTCAAGATTACTATCTAAAATTTCTTCAATTTCTTCTTCACTTTTTGATTGATTATGTTTTATTTTCTTTCCTTTCACTTTGAGTGAGAGTTTAGCCTCAAATGCAAATTCAATATTCTTGGAAGCAGCAACATAGTTGTCAAAATTGTCTATTTCAAAAGTTGTTAATCTTCCTACTAGGTCATCCAAACTTAACTTGTGATTTGGATCACATCTCTTTTCTTGAATAGAAGATACTCTAATTGCATAGATAGGAAGAAAAGTTTTGAGTACTTTACTTACAACATTTCTTCTTTGATTTCTCCTCCAGATGCTTTGATTGCACTAACATTGACCTTGATTCTTTCCACAAATTTTGCAACATTTTCATCTTCTCTCATCCTCATTTGATCAAATTGTCCTCTAAGACTTTTTGCTTTGGCTCTTCTTACATTTTCATCTCCTCCATAGATTTCTTTTAGCTTGTTCCACATATCAAAAGTAGTTTTACAGTCTTTGACCTCATCAAATTTAGCATAATTGAGAGTAGATGCAATGTCAATCATCATGATGTTATGGTTCTTCTTCTTAGTAATATCATCAACTGATAATGTTCCAGTAGGAGTTTTATATTCTTCATCAAGATATTTGCACCCTAAATCACTAATGGTAGCTAGATGAAGTCTCATAAGTCCTCGCCATTGTGCAAATTTGTCTCTATTCAGCTTTGGAATCTCTCTCTTGTAAGACATCCTGATCCTTAGCTTAGGTCCTTGAAACCTTTTTTGCAAGCACAAAAATCTATGATATCAATTGTTGGAAACATAAGAGGAGTAACTAAGAGAGGGGGTGAATCAGTTACTACTAAAATAAATCATAGATCTCTTGGATGTCAACTATAAAATTAAAACTGATAAAATTGGTTACTATTAATACTCGATAAACACACAGAAAATGCTGTAACTTAGTAAATGTAGAGTGCAAATTAATTTAGTAAATCTTAAGATGTTATCAGTAATTGCTTGCAAGCATGAAAGAAATAACATATGAACACATGAGACATGAAGATTTAATGTGGAAACCCAATTTTGGGAAAAACCAACAATGTAACTAGTTACTTTTTTTCACTCTTTTGAAGTGAGCCCTGTTAGGAGCCAACCCTATTAAAGGTTACAAAACACACTATTAGGTGTGACCCTCTTAAAAGATTTAATCACCTTTTTAGGAGTGGCCTTGCAAAAGGTCTTGAAATAATTCAAAGGAATTGCCACCTTGTTAGAGGATTTAGAAATGGTTGTTAAACCAACTCTGTTATGAGATTTTAGATCAATGCTACAATGGTTAGAGAGTAACAATAAAATGACCTAATTTTGATGCAATTGAATTACTGATTATAGATCTCTACTTTGGTTCATACTTGATCCTTCTTGATCGAATAGTACTTTTCTACACTACAAGGATATCTCTTTATCCTTCAAGTTTGCTTCCTCTTCTTATCTCTTACAACTTATTCAGTTTGCATACATCACACCTAAAATCACAACTTGACCTTTTACTTATACATTTTAGATTGTCAAGTTGGCTCAAATAAAAATTAAAATAACCAATGTTCATCACCTCAGTAATCTAGAATTAATAGGTAAAATAATTAAGCTTTATATGCCAAAACAAGAAAATCCTTTGGTAGCCAACCCAACTTGGTAGAAACTAGTTATGAAGTGATTCACTGTGTTAACCAATAGAAGCTCAGTTAACACTACAAACTTCCAAAATTCCTTTGGTAACTAAGTGAACTCAATTAGCACTAAATTTTTTCAACTTTCCCTTTGTTAACCGAGTGAGCTTGATTAACACTCTTTTCTGCTTACTTCCTTCGACGCCTAAGTGAGCTTAGTAGAAACTACCTTCTACATAGAGTAAACTTAGGAATGCTCGCTAAACTAGGAAAACTATCTTCACTGACCAAGTGAGCTCAGCATGCACTGACTATCAAATAATATGACATTTGTGTAACACCAAGGAAAACTCATAATTAATCAATTGTATCCAACAATTTGCTTGTCATGTTTTGTTGCCCATGTATAGATTAGTTCTACATTAAGAGTTGAAACACTATCATAAGCGATTCTATGATAATCATATGGATTTCATTTCATTTTGGTGATTATAGTGAAGGTAATTCCATTTACTTTCTTTATATATGGTTATGTTTTCTCTCTTGCTAGTTTTATATCATGTTAGATATTTTCATTGGGAATTCAAGAATAGATGTGTATGAATTTATTAGTAACTTATTGAATTCCATTTCATCCAAGCCTAATAGTGAAAGCAATTCCATTTCCCCCCTTTATGTGCATCTCTTCTTCTCTTCCTTTTTTCTTCATATAGATGGTTAACCTACATTTTGAATAGAAGTAAGAGTCAAAAAGTCCCAAGATCATCTGTTACAGTCATTCTATTGAGTGTGATAGGTTATCCAAATCCATCTTGCCTGAATTTTTTGTGCCTACAAATAATTTGGTTATCCTTTACTTCTCTTAGGTCAAGAGCTTATAATGTCAAGACTTCTAATCTCTTAAAAAACATATTCATTGCATATTATTACAAATCACAAGGAGTTGTACCTAATCAATTTAGGGGGCAGTGATATAATACATACACTGACCCATTTTTTGTAAACATCCTTTTGTCTCTCCAAGCATTGGGTATCAAAGAGTCAAGATTATAAAATTTAATAGGAGAACAAACTATTAACCAATAGTTTTTTTGTGACTCTATTGGAGAGATTTAGATGAAAGTTCTAAAGAGTTTTCCTTCATATTAATTTGCAATCTAATTCTATGTATTTTATTTGCAAGAAAATACTTGTGGTAGCCAGGTCTTTTTCGTAAAGACTTGATACTAGTTTTATGGCCTCAACCTACTGAATAAAAGAAGAAAATTCTAAGTTGAAGACTGGTAAGATAATTTCAAAATACCATTTTTTTGAACATTTGATACACTCTGGATTCCAAGTATACTAGGAGTGTTAAGGAGAAAGGAAGGAATGACTGAATATATGAAGAGCTACTAACTTTCCTATCTTAGAAGACCTTTATAGAAGAGGAAGAACATGTGCAAGTGAATCTATAACCAAGAAAATCCAAGATACTCTCTTAACTATAACTATTTCCCTAGAGAAGAACATAGAAGAGTCATTCTTCTGCACCTATTTTAAGGAATTCTATTCCTTCTATTTTTGATGCTTTGTTGTTGATTGGTATTTCTCTTCTTGTTTCTGTTACTTTTCAAAGAAATAAATTCATTGTACTAGTAGTTATGGCACAACCATGGGGAAATGCTATTGTTCCTCTGACCCTTACAACTAATAATGATTTTCCAAGAGCATCAAGGAAGAACTTTCCAAGATTTAATTTTGATGGTACCATCTCTACAGGAAAACATTTAAGTGCTTTTCATGAGGCTTGTAGTGTAGTAAGTCCTTAATATGAAGATGTGGCTATCAAGATGTTTGTAGATACACTGGTGGACAATGCTGGTGAGTAGTTTGAAGACCTACCTATATGATGCATCACAAATTGGGACACTATGACACAAAGGTTTGAGAAACATTACAAAAGTACAAAGGATGCACAAGTATTATTGTTCCCACTAGCACAAATAAAGAAAAACCATCAGTTTCTATGAGATATTTTAATGCAAGGTTCAAAAAACTCATAAAAAGAATACCTATTGCTAGTACACCTACAAATGATAATATGAAGACTTTCTACAATAGCTCTATTCCTCCTAATTTGGGATATCAAATTAGAAGAGAAAATGTAGAAAACTTGCAAGCTGCCTAGACACTAGTAGTATAGATGGAGGATGACATGATAGAATTTCAATATAGAACTACAAGTAATATATCTAGTACTTCTAATAGCATCGAGGCTATGCTTCAAACATTGTCTAATGAACTCATTTCATTGAAGAAACAAATCAATAGGCTTGCTCATTCTTTTCATCAAGCTCATCAAGAAGGTTATAGAAACCCAAATGGAGGTAAAGCATTTCAAATACCACCTATCCAACAAAGATTGGAAATTAAAGGTGCTCCTAAGAGAAAAAATATGTGTACTTTTCATTTAAGGGTAGTCCATGATGGAGATACATGTTCTGATATGATTAGATATAGGTAGATTATGGATAATAAAGAACAAACAGTTGAATACCCTGAAAGTGAGGATGATCATGCTCCTTGTCATGAATCTGAATTTTTTTTCTTGGAATATGAATCAAATTCAAAAGCAGGAGGTGATTTTTTTGCTACTCTAGAAGGACCTTAGTTGATAGTTATGACAAGGGGTTGAAGAATATCAAACAGATCAATAATCCAGTTCCTATAAAAAATAATGCACCATCAAACAAAACTGATAAAGATAAAGGCATGGTAACTTCAACTTCATAGAAGGAACACAAAGGTAAGTCATCTAATTTTTTTGACATAATTCAATACTGCAAAGAGACAAGAAATTAGATTTCTCCACTGGATTACTTGAAAGCTAATCCTGATCAATTGAAAAGGTTAGTTGAACATTGCAATAGTGATAAAGAACAAGTTAGTACTAATGCTAATGTTGATCATCTCAGTAGAGATAGTACTAATGGATCTTCTTTAACTAATGAAGATTTTGCACTTCCCAAGTTGTTTAGAGAAGAAAAACCTCTTGTTTTAGCCACACGCCCAAATGAAAAACCAGATCCTTTCTACATTTCCTTTGTAATGCCCCACTCAAAAACCCAAAAGAAATAAACCTAATATGTTACAAAGTCTTCTAATATTTTTTTTTTAAAGTTTAAACAACATCAAAGTAACAATAATGTAGAAGTAATATATACATACACATCAAGAACACATAATCAATTACAAATGTAGTTTCAATCCCTCAAGGGTTCCTTCACATTGAGTCACATTTGAGAAAGTTTTATTAATAAGTTTAAGTCTCAATTACAATGTCCATAAACATAAAATGAATAAATACATATGTAGTCATATAAGCCAATGCATAAGTACAACTAATAATATGAAAACATATCTACTTAATAACATACACTACACATGTCATAGGATATGTGAAAATAGATACAAGTACATCAATATGCAATAAAATACCCTGTAGGATCTCAAAAAAAATGATACATAGATAAATCAAATGAATATACGTCTTCAAGATAAGAGGAAGAATGAGAATGGTACCACTATATCAAGGAGCATCCAACATCTATTAATCTGAGGGGGACCCAAATGGTAAGAATAGACTACCTCCTAACTGCGTGGTCACCTAATCAAGCTCCCACTCCCACCATGTAGGAGAGATAATGTAAAATCCACACATAGATAATCAAATCATAAAATAATCTTAGGCAAGGAATCTTGATAGCCAAGTCTACCTCAAGGGTAACACAAACTACTCAAGAAGAAGAGATAATCAACATCAAAAGGACACTCATTCAATATCAACACCGCATACCAAGTCAACATATAAATACCAAACCAAAAATATACAACCACCTCAAAATCAATGTCAAGTGTCACAAGGACAATGACCAACATATAACAATTGTCATCAATAAAAACACCATCAATGAATAATTGATCATTCATTAATAAAAGTCATTTGCCAAAAATAAATGACATCCAATAAATGAGTAAAAAATCACAATAAATACACCACCAAAAGTAATATCCAATGAGTACACCACTAGAGAAAAATATAAAAAAACTATGAAGGAGACTCAAGCTACATACTATGGAGTGTCATCGCATGAGCCAACTCTAGAGTTACCCTAGCAGTCTCTCAAGACCCCGACACCCTACTGACTCTATGCAGAACCAAAATAACCTCTCATGATGATAAGGAAGTTAGTCATACCTCTCAAGGTATCATCTCCATCTCATCCTTAGTCTATACAAGCACTCAAGGCATGGATGAGAAAAAATCTCTAACTTATCTTTTTAATGTATCTCAAGGAAAAGGGCTAGGAAAGATATTTTAATTACTATGTTATCACTTGTTACACAACTTATAATGAGTTACCTTGGCAACCACTTTGGGCCCCGATCCCCATTGCAAGCCACTCCCATAGACATGCACCTAGACTACCTTCCCAAAAATTGCAAACCACAATAGTATCCCACACCACAAAAAGTAATATTGATTGAATTTGGTTCCTTAACAAACAACCCAAAAAATAACATTGGTTCTCAAAATCCAAGTTCTCAAAATTGCTCAATAGCATAAAACTCATAAAACATAAATCTCAATTCAAATAATAAAGTTCATCATGACATCTACTCAAATAATCATAATAGAAATCTCAAAAACTACCTCTAGTTCACATCCTAACTTGGTCAACTAAACAACTCAGAAAGAAAAACCATCATGAAAATAAACATCACAAGACTATAAATAGAATATTAGAAAACACATAATTTTTAGCCACATGATTTAATTCCACCAATTTCTCTTGTTTGATTTGGGTTATAAGGATGTGTTTAGAAATAAAGTAAGAATATACATTTTAATATAAATTGTTATGCTAATATACTTATTTAAAATAATAAGTATTTAAATATCCAATCTTTTTGTACATATACAATTTCATGCAATATTATTATGTTTTTAATTTAAATAATCTTAAATCACAAATGATTTAATTAATAACATAAATGTATATTATTATATTTAAATATTGATATTGATTTCAATTTCTAAAATGTTAATATAACGTATTTAAGTCTAATATTACTATTTACTTTACTTTAATTCATAATACAATTGGAGATAAAAGTATAAAATTAATTTAATTATTTATAATTTCTCTCATAAAATCAAATAGTTATTAACTAAATGATTACAAAGTGAACTCTACCACAGCTTCTCTTAAAATATAATAGAATTATAAATATTTATTTATTAACTTCCCTCTTGCATTAATAAATATTAAATTATTTTTATACAACTAAGAGTTTAATTAGACTTCAAGAATCACTAATATTACTAACATTCACTTTAACTAAATGAATAATATTTATTTAAATTTTTAGAAATTAATAAATAATTTTAAAATTTTATTTTTAATTAATTAATTAAATTTTCAAATAAATAAATCTAAAAATTAAATTATATTAAATAAAAATACACATGTAATTAGTATTTTCGCATGTCTTTGATCTCTCAAATCATGCAACCATACTATAGGGTATGTACAGGATTATGGTGTGCCAAAAAGTGGCGATCTAAAAAATATGTTGTTCTGAAATGCCTCAAAGAATTTCAAAATCTATTCCAACTTTTTTCCCACCCATCCTGATACTAAATGAAAACAATTAATACCTTTATAATTCCTACTATATCTTTCGATACCAACCTTATATGGTCATCTTTAAAACATCTCAAAAATGTGTTTTTTAATTCAAGCATGTAGCTGATGACTTTTTTTAAACCAAAATTTGATGTAATGAAAAGGGTTTCTTAAGAATGTTCTTAGCTTTTCATAAATGTAAGGTTTGTCAAATTACGAGTTCAGTAAGTAATTATTACTTATTTTCTAACGGAGTTAGCAGCAAAGTGCTGATTGACATGTTGGTTGAAAAATAGCTATAACTTTCAAACCATATAAGATTTGTGAAATCCAAAAGATGCATCACATTATATGCTTCAACTATTATAAGAAAAAAAAAAAAAAAAACTTAATTTTGATTTTTTTTGAACTAGTAAAGGTGGTCAGACACAGGAGTTTTTTAATTCTGAAAATAATATAGTAGAAAATTCATAATTAATTATTTATTTGGAATAAAAATTCCCAAAAATATGTGTCACATCTAGGCATGATTCTAATTTTTATATCTAAAATTATATTTAAAAATATTATCATTTCATTATGATTAAGGTGGTCAGACATACACCTACTTTTTATTTTTTCCCTAAAATTTCTGTAGTACTGCATTAAAATCCAAACTTTTGACCAATCAAATATTTTTGTCTCTAGATAAGGCCTTGTATTTTAGAAACTAGATTCAATTTCCTACAGATTATTTTCTTACAAAATTTTGATATAAAGTCTAGAACCACTTTAAAATTATGTGTCAAGTTGACATAACCCTGATTTGCTGGTTTTTCATTGCCACTTAAGGCCATAGTTTGGTACACCATGATCCTGCACATACCCTATACTTGATTTTCTATTTTAGCATATTTATTTTCACATGCATGTAACCATACTATACTTAGCTTCTATTTTTAGTATATTTGTTTCACATGCATGCAACCTTATTATACTTAACTTTTTATTTTTAGTATATTTGATTTCACATGCATGTAACCTTACTATACTTAGTTTTCTATTTTTAGCTTATTTATTTTCACATGCATGTAACCTTACTATCTTAGTTTCTATTTTTAGCATGTTTGTTTTTATATCCATGCATAAGTTTTGTTACAACATGCTTTCCTCTCAATTAATCTTATGCATGTTTGTCTTTATATCCATGTATAAGTTTAGTTACAACATGCTTTCCTCTCAATTAATCTTATGATTTCCAAATAAATATTGCAATTAAATTATTTTAGATATAAGAATAATATTTATCTATATTTAGAAAATTCATGATAATCACATAGTTCTAATAAAAAATTTAAAGTTGAAGGAGCAATCTTGAAGGAAATTGACAAAATTCTATAGGCTAGGATTATATTCCCTATTCATCACTCCACTTGGGTTGCTAATATTGTGCCAGTGAGGAAGAAGAATGGAGAAATAAGGATTTGTGTAGATTTCAGAAATCTAAATCAAGCCTCACTCAAAGATAAATTTTACTCTCCCTAATATGGATCATCTTTTACAAACTATTTCAGGATTAGAGATGATGTCCATGTTAGATGGATTTTTAAGATATAATCAAATTCAAGTAGATGAAGTAGATCAATTCAAAACTACATTTACCACACCATGGGGTACTTTTTCTTACAATAGAATGCCTTCTGGCTTAACCAATGCAGGTGCAACTTTTTACTGTGGCATGAATTCAGCCTTTAAAGATTTGAAAGATAGAATTATTGTCATATACCTTGATCATTTGACAATCTTTTCTAAGAAGAGAAAGGATCATATAAAAGATCTAGAAAAGGTATTGCAAAGATGTAAAAATTATGGTATCTCATGGAATCCAAAGAAGTCAATATTTTGTGTGATAAAAGGCAAGTTGCTTGGTCATATTGTATCCCAAGGAATAAAGATTGATCTAGATAGGATTAAAGCTATTCAATAATTAATCCTACCATTGAGAAAAATTAGAGTGAAGTCTTTCTTTGGCCAAGTAAAATTCTTGAGAAGATTTGTACCTAATTTCTCTGAGATAGTTAAATGTATAGTTGATATGATGAAAGGAAATAAAAATTTCAAATGAAGTGATGTTAAAAAAAAATCTTTTGAAGATATAAGAGATGCCATTGCCAAAGCCCCTGTGCTTGTCCATCCTAACTATACTAAAGAATTCATCATTTATTGCTATGCCTCAGAACATACTATGTTAGCTATATTAATGCAAGAAAATAAAGAAAGAATACAAACCCTAAATGCTTTCATGAGTATACCATTAAAGAATCAAGAATTGAGGTATTCACAGATGGGAAAACATGCATATGTAGTGGTGAGAGCCCTTAAGAACTTTAGATTTTATGTATTACATTCTCATTTAGTAATATGTGTGCTAGATCCTATAGTAAAAAGTATTCTAACACAACAAGAATTTGGTTGTAATAATAGAGGAGGGTGGATAGTAAAATTCCAAGAATATGATATAGAAATTAAGCCAACTAAACTTGCAAGAGGTAATGCACTTTATAAGGCCTTGGAAAAGATTCAACAATTAAAAGAAGAAGATACTCCAAAAGTTCTTATGGTAAGTCTTCAAGATCCCTGGTTCTCAAACACTGTTTATTTTCTGACATATGGTGAATATGCTGATGGATTGACTACTAAGCAAAGGAGAGATCTAAAAACAAAGACCTTGAAGTATGTGATTCATGATAATGTCTATTGGAAGCATGAATGCTGATGATATTCTTATGGGGGAGTATTGTACAAATAAGATTAGATCATTATCACAATGATATGTTACATTCATGACTGTGTTTGTTATTGATGTCAACATAGCAATTTTTTATGGTATTTGATAGAAGAATAGCGGTAAAGATCAAGTTGGTATGGATAGATCATTGAGTATTTTTGCTACCAAGATTAAAGGGAGATACTATTAAGTGTTTAGTATATACAACTAACCTCAAGTGCATAAAATATTATTTCTTAAAGAAGTTATGCAAATTTTGGTAAAGACTGTTTAGAGATAGAGTTTACAAAAGCATGTTCTAGTAAAATTGTTATATCTCTTAGTAGATTTATTATTCTAAGAAGCAAGGTTAAAGGCATGTAGAAGACATATTGGAGATGGCATGTCTAAGATCACTTGTCATAAAATTACATGTATGGAAAATTATTCAAGTTACAAGGTGATAGATTGATGTTATCTCTAAGTAAAACATGTTCTTAATAAGGTCCTATAATAATTAATTGAGAAGGTGTAATAAATGACTCAAAGGAATTATTTTATGGACTTGGTATAAAGGAAGGACATTTTCCTTTGTTATGTATGGAAGAATTCAATAAGCATGAAGAGGAAAAAGGAGAAGAAAATATATAATTTCAAGGATAGGTAGAGCAGAGTGAAGTTGGAGAAAATTTCATTGCCAAGGTTTTATTTTGAGATCTGAGATTTGATATTTGGATCCAAGGTTCATGACCTAGTGTACAAGGTTTGAAAATGATTGGTCCAGTTGATAGGATAGAGGAAAGAGAATAAAGCACAATATAAACAATTATTCTATAAGGAATAGTTGAGTGATCAGTTGGATAGTGAAGTTCAATGTTCTTTCCCCAAAGTTATTTGGATAGTGGGTCCTTCTACCTTCTACAACTCCTAACAGGGTTGCAATCTCCTAACATGGATTCAAAGTCTCCTAACAAGGACTCTTATTTATTGAATGTTTTTATAGACTCCTAATAGGGTCCATCCTCTAACAAGGAATATATATCAGTATATCTTTGGAGGCATTATTCTCACTAGGGTTTTACCTCTGATTAAGGGTTTCCCTAATTAACAAATCTGGTGTAATTGTGTACGTGCATCTTGTTACAGTTACTTTTTACTTTGGTTACATGGTTAAGATTAATTAAGGTTGATAAATATTTTAGTTGGATAACTAATTCATCCCCCCACCCCTCTCAGTTATCTTGGTGGACTATTATTTCTAATAGTCTTGTACAAGAGAGAATTTGATGGAACATTGATGAGATGTGTAGATAAGGAACAATAGGTGGATTTTTTGAGATCTTTTCATGATGAAGCATGTGGAGGACATCTTTCTAGCATTGTCACTGCATTCAAAATTTTGAGACAATGTTATTATTGGCTTGGTATGTTTAAAGATACATATAAGTGGGTGGCTAATTGTGAGCAATGCAAGATGTTTACTGGTAAACCTTAGTTACCTACTTTACCCCTTAGACTAGTAGTAATTGAAGCTCCTTTTCATCAATGGGGTTTAGATTTTATAGGTCAAATCAATCCTCCTTCTAGTTAGGGACACTCATATATATTAACCACTATAGATTATTTCAGTAAATGGGTTGAAGCTAAGCCAATGAAGAAGACTTCATCAAAGGTGGTATGTGATTTTATCAAGGAACATATTTTTATTATGTTTGGAGTTCCTATAAAGTTGATAATGGATAATGCATCTTATTTATCTTCCTCAAAGATCATTGAGTTTTTCTATGATAATGGTATTCAAGTTGGATATTCCTCTAATTATTTTACTCAAGGAAATGGGTAGGCTTAGTCTAGTAATAAGAACTTGATTAATATTTTGAAGAAATTGGTCTCAGATAATAAGAAAGGTTGGCACAGGAAGATTCATGATGCTTTATGGGATGATAGTGTTGGAGGCATGAATTTTGATGATATTCCTATGGGTGAGTATTGTAGAAACATGATTAGATCATTATCATGATGATATGTTATATTCATGATTGTGTTTTTCATTGATGTCAACATAGTAGTTTTCTATGGTATCTAATAGAAGAACAATGGTAAGGATCAAGTTGGTACAGATAAATCATTAAGTACATTCAGTAGTGATGTTAAAGGGAGATTATACTATGTGTCTAGTATACACAACTAACCTTGGAAGCATAAGATATTAAGTTCAGAAGAAGTTATGTAAGTTTTGGTGAAGACTATAAAGAGATAGAGTTTATAGAGGCATGTTCTAGTAAACTTGTTATATCTCTTAGTAGATTTGTTATTTTGAGAAGCCAATATTAAAGATAAAAATTATAATGTTATGTGTATGTAAAGTTATTCAAGTTGCAAGGCGAAAGATTAATGTTATCACTAAGTGTAATGTGTTCTTAATGTGGTCCTATGATAATTAATTGAGGTGTAACAACCAACTGAAGGAATTGTTTTATGGATTTGGTATAAAGGAAGAACATTTTCCTTTTTCATGTATGAAGGAATGTGAATGATTGTAAGTAGCACAAAAACCAAAATGTGAAGATAAGAAAAGCAGAGCAGAAGTGAAGGAAACTTCATTGCTGAGGTTTTATTATGTGATCTAAAGTTTGATACTTGGATTTGAGGTTCATGACTTAGTATACAAGGTTTGACAGTGATTGGTCTAGTTGATAGGACAAGAGGAAAGAAGTTAAACTACAGTACATATAATTATTCTACATTGAATAGTTAAGAAATTAGTTGGACAGTGATTTCAGTATTCTTGCCCTATAAGCTGTCTGGATAGTGGGTCCTTCTATCTTCTACAACTCCTAATAGGGTTGGAATCTTTTAAAAAGGATTCAAAGTATCCTAACATGGACTCATATGTACTAATTGTTGTAATAGACTCCTAATATATTCCATCCTCTAACAAGGAATATTTTTATTAGTACATCATCATGTGGGCATTATTCCCACCAAGGTTTTCCCTCTGATCAAGGGTTTCCCTAGTTAACATATCTGGTGTAATTACCTATGTGCATCTTGCTATGGTTGTTGTTTACTTTGGTTGAATGGATAAGATTGTTTAAGGTTGATAAATGGTTTAATTATTACTTAACTGATTCACCCTCCCCCACTAGTTATCTTGGTGGACTATTGTTTCTAATAGATAGGACTACACACTTGTTACACCTTTGGAGTGTAGTTTGTTTGGTTTGGGCTTCTTTTAAAATTTCATGATTTCTAAAGGGTTTTAGACTCGCTTCAAAACCTATTTTTCTTATCAAAAATAGATAGGACTACACCTAAAAGTGTTATAGGTATTTCACCATTTTAATTAGTCTATAGATTGGAAGGTAATTTGCCATTACCTTTAGAACTTGTTGCATGTAAATTAAAGACTATCATTGAAGAAGATTAAAGAGAACAAATTTACACAATCTATTATATTGTACTAATATGTTTCTGGATTTGATTGTGTTAAGATTTTTACCATCAATGTTTTGAATCACACTACGTGATCCATCATCAAGATGAAGAGCAAGAGATGCAAAAAACAATAGGTTGCAGATAATGGATGACCCAAAAAGATAAAGGGAATAGGCAGGAAAGATAGCACACACCCCGAGGTTGAAGAATGAAAATAAAATAAATAAAAATAAGAAACATTAAAAGGGGGGTAGATAGAAGGACAAGGGGCCAAAAGGGAACACACCCAAGGACAAACTAGAAAATAAATAGAGGCTAAAAAGGTGTCAAATGAATAAAGTGAAGAATTTATGACAATTGACAAGTGAAGAAATAAAAAATATAAAATAAAACAATGAATAAGATATAACTAAGAGTGTGCCTAATTTTTTTTTACGTAGACGAAATATAACAAGAATATAAAAGAAACAGTCAAAAATCTTAACACAATCGAATCCAAAAACATATCATACAATTGAAGAAGATGTTTTCAAAAATGGATTAGAGAAGAGAATCATGTATATCACCAAACTATAAGAAGAAAGAGGAGATGGTTGAAAAAATTACTGAACATTACAGAAGGATAAAGAATTTTTTTATAAGAGGGCAAGGCCTAGAAATTTTATGGAAGGTGATTTGGTGGTGTTATGAGATAAGAGACATGAATCAAGAGGTATGCATTCCAAGTTTCAATCCTCGTAGAAAGGGATGTTCAAATTATTCAAGTGAATCAAAATAATTCCTTCAAGTTGGTATATCCCACTAGAGAAACCCTACCATGTTCTTAATGGGCAGGATGTGAAGTTGTATCAAATGCAAAATTGAAAGTAGGTAACCCTTGCATAGTAGCTAGATAGGTAGGTTTTCCTTTCATGTTGTTTGCTTTCCTAGGTAGTTTGTTGTTTCCTAGATTATCCTATTATTTTATTTCTAGGTGTTCACCTTTTGTGTGGAAATAGAGATTGCTAGAATTCTTTCAAGCATTATCATGCTTAAATTCCCAAGTTTCAATCTATATTTTTGCTCTAGGGTTTTGATTCAAGTCAAATGTCAATGTCTTAAGTCTAAGTCTAGATTTCCAATAGGATGATCTTTCTTCTCATCATTCCTTTGAGCTAGCCTAATGTGAGAAATCATGTGAGCAATGCATTAATCCAAAGCTCGGTGATTAGGATTTGGAGGGTTTGTTATGCATTATCTTGATGAGAAGAAGGTCTAGATTTTCTGCTAATTCATATTTTATAGTTCCTAATGATGCTGAAGAAAAAGATTCATGTTGAGAGGTAGTTACTTATGAAAGCATCCCTAAAAATATATGGTAAACCCTAATTCTATGATCAAGTGTTCCATTAAAGGTGTAATGCAGGTAGAATGGAGAAATCATGGGCATATATAGAGTAAATGTAGCAGAGGACATTGGAGATTGAGGCTAAAGATTAATATACAGATCATGAGCACAAGTCAGAAGCAAGATCAATTAATTTGAATACAGAGTGAACACTCAAAGAAAATAAAATGATGAAGAACACAATAAAAGGTGGCAAAGGCTAAAATGGACGAGTCAAATAAATGGAAGAATGTATATTATTGGCCATTTGAAAAGTCCAAATTCTTACCTATCAAATTGGGTCCCATTTAAATATTAAATGAAAAGAGAATTCATTCAACCATCAGACCTTACAAGATTGATGTCCGTCACTTTGTTTCTTTTCAAAGTTGCACGAGGAATAACCAATGCAAAATAGAGACAAGCTAACACCTATCTGTGAGACCCAATTGAGGTGGGACCTTCTTTGAATCATGCATAGTAATTGAATGACATATTGTGGACTGCCAGATCAAAGAAGATCTATAGATGTCTCTTTCCCACTTTTCAGAGATGCACGAGGTTTAGACAATGTGGGAAAGTGACAATTCAACATGTATCTCATTAGGCCCATCACATTTCATGAAGTATGGTCAGAATCTAGTCACAAGGTGCCAACAAAGAAAACTAGTCTAATGCCAGATTTTACAAGCAATGAATTAATGTTGTTTGTCTACCACAAGGTACTGAAGGTGCCTATTTAGAAAGAAGGACCTGCACCACAAATTAAACAATGAAGTCATAGTCTTTTTCATGAACTGTTAGATCTTACAAGATCTTCAGACATCACTTTCATACTTTTTAAAGATGCTCGAGGTTTACACAATGAAAGGAAGTAATAATGAGACATGTGGAATGGTGCACCCATGGAAGGAAATACAATGGCAACAGTAAGAGTCTATAACAATTTAATTATGTCGATTAATTTAAGATCGACAACCAAAATTTCAAAAGGCAGTGATTGTTGGAATATGAAATATATGGGTTTGGTGTGAAACAACAAAACATGGAGAATACATGATTTTCTATAGGATTTTCTAAGATTGCATGTAGATGAATAGTCATGGTGTGTTTTTAGGAATATCATAGATTTAGAATCATCAATAGAAGAGATACAACGTGCTCATATCACAATATAGATTGGATAATTTTATATTTTATTCTCATTTTTATATGATTGTTTCTCTGCCAGAATTAAGAAATGATTGAGAACTATAAATGTAACCTGATTTGATAATGAAAAGTTTAGAAAACTTGATGGTGAATTGGTCTATAATTCTATTTACCCTATTTTCTTTTCATGTTTTGTTTCCCATGCATAGATTAGTTCTACATTAAGAGTTGAAAGACAATTGTAAGTGATTCTATGATAATAATATGGATTTCATTTCATTTTGGTGATTACAGTGAATGTAATTCTATTTACTTTATTTATATATGGTTATGTTTCCTCTCTTATTGGTTTCATATCATGTTAGATAGTTTCATTGGGAATTGAAGAGTAGATATGTATGAATCTATTAGTAACTTTTTGAATTCAATGTCATCCAAGCCTAATAGTCAAAGCAATTCCATTTTGCCCCTTTATGTGCATCTCTTCTTCTCTTCCTCTTTTTGCATATAGATGGTTAACCTACATTTAGAATAAAAGTAAAAGTTAGAAATTCCCAAGCTCATCTATTATAGTCATTCTATTGAGTGTGATAGGTTATCCAAAATCCATCTTGCTTGAATTTTTTGTGCCTCAAACAATTTGGTTATCCTTTACTGCTCTTAGGTTAAGAGGTTATAATGTCAAGACTCCTAATCTCATAAAAACATATTCATTACATATTATTGCAAATCATAGGGAGATGTACCTAATCAATTCAGAGGGCAGTGATAGAATACATACACTGACCCATTTGTTGGTAAACATCCTCTTGTCTCTCCAAGCATTGGGTATCAAAGAGCCAAGATTATAAAATCTAATAGGAGAGCAAAATATTAACCAATAGAAATACAACATATTTCTATCTAAGGAAATAAACCCATACTTTTGTAGTTGCATCATCAATAAATGTAACATAATAATGAGATTCACCAAGGGAAGATACCTGAGCTAGTCCCCATACATTTGTATGCACAAGCTCTAATCTCTCACTTTTATTTTCCTTCCCACTCTTCACAAAAGTCACTCTTTTTTGTTTTCTATACACACAACTTTCACAGAATCCATATTGACACATTTCAGACCTGGTGAAACTTTCTTTGAATGAAGTAATTTCATACCTTTCTCACTCATGTGCCCAAGCCTATTGTGCCAGAGCGTTGTGTTAGAATCTACAAATTTTTTTCCTAAACATCCATTTTTACCTGGAACAATTAAAGTAGAAGGAACAATATGACCTGCATAAAGATATAAGGTGCCTATTTTCACACATTTTGCTACTACAAGGGAGCCTTTTGAAACTTTCCAATTTTTATCATTAAAAGTAACTACACAACCCTCATCACTGAGTTGCCTTGCTAAAATTAAATTCCTACTCAGCCTTGGAGCATGTCTTACCTCAATCTAGTAGCCAATGATTTGCATTCTGCAACTTAATCTTAACTTTTTTCTTTCTAACAATATGACTAGGTTCATTATCCCCCAATAAAATAACCTCTATGAGGTGTAGCATGAAATACAACCCTAGAATATAAAACCCAAGAATCATCAAAACTTTCTAAAGAAAGAAGCAAAGCATCCTCTTTAGGTTTGTTACTTACCACATTTTCCTCCTTGTTCCCTTTTGGCTTATCTCCTTCATTATTCTTTTGAGTCCAGCAATATTTATTCTTATGCCCTAGTTAACCATAGTACCAATAATATCTTTATCCTCTAGATTGAGATCTCTTTCCCTTTGACTTTTCTCTTGATTTCCCATGATTTCCAAAATTATGTCATCTCTTAGTCATTTTTCCTCTACTTTATGCATTCAAAGCGCTTTCTGATGTAGATCCACTTGAGATTTTCCTACAAGTTTCGTCACTCAAAATAACACTAATCACATCATCAAATTTTAAGGTATTAGATCTAAAAGTAGAGTTACTCATAGCCATTCTAGCTTTTAGAAAAGAACACAAATTCAAGAGAGCCCTAATTTCTTCATCAAAATTAATATCCATAGAAGATAATTGACTAGTAATAGTATTAAACTCATTTAAATGATCCACAAAAAATCCACCTTCTTTTATCTTCATATTAAATAAATGCTTCATGAGAAATACCTTATTTGAAGTAAAGGGATTTTCACACAATTTCACTAAGGTTTGTATCAACTCTTTCATTGTCTTTGCTTTTGTAATGTTAAATGTCACTGATGGTTCCAGGCATAACTGAATACTTCCAAGTGCCTTTCTATATAAAATCTCTCAGTCCTCATTTTTCACAGTTCCCTATTTCTTGGCTTTTCCTTCCACAAGCTTCCATAAATCTTTCTGATAAAGATAGTCCTCCATTTTCATCTTCCATAAATAAAAGTTTTGCCCATTAAACTTTTCAACCTTCATATTAACCTCATCTACCATCACTCACACTCAACTATGAGACTTTCCTACAGAGGATAATTGAAAAACAACTAGGCTCTAATACCACTTGTTAGGATTAAACCATGGACATCAATAACAATTACATGCAAATATAAACAATATCAAACAAAATAATAGATCAAATAGAAGATAACACAAGACACCAAGATTTAACATAGTTCACTCAAACCTTGGGCTATGTCTACCAAATAGGAAGTTCAATATTATTACAATCCAATGATTACAACCTAATTACAATCTTTAATCCCTTACAACTCAATACCATCATAAGAAGAATTTTTTGCATCACACACTATGAAAGATACCTAACTCTAAGCCATTTTATGCAAGTATTTTTGTGACTTTATGGTTACAACATGTCGGCCGAAAATTTCGGCCATATGTTGACTGAAATAATAATGAAGTACGTAGAGTACTTCCCTAATTAGTCACCACAAACTAACACAAAATATGGGCTTCTTATTATTACCATAAATACAAAATTACAAAATTTAGAATCATAATATTCTAACCCACATGAGTGTCTTCATTATAGTAATTTGTAAGACAAAGCTGCAAACTATCACCCAGAGTTGTCCTAGACAATGTCTGGGCACTTCCACAATAGGAAATTTTATGTTGCCTGAGAAAGTTTTAGACATTCAAACTTAATACCTAAGGTTGAAAAACCATAGAAATACATATAGAGTTGGCCAAATACATTTTTGACATTTATTTTGGAAGTTTTGGTCAGCCCAACTTCGGAAGGCCATAGTTCTCAAACGATTGCTTCAATTGGCTATTATAACCACTTTTTCAGATTCCTCAGCTTTTGATCTATAGGATTGGATTTTCATAAGCATCCATCTATTGAGTTTTTTATGCCTCATCCAATAACTTTTAGGTCTTGAATGGTGAGCCTAAAGTTTATATACCAAAATTGCAAACCAAGAATTTACAATAAATCCATGAATACACATGATATGACATTGAGCCTCAATTAGTAAGCAAATATATCCAAGATGAATATCTAGCTTTGAAATTAGGACATTTTGTGCTCGCATGATTGACTTACTAAATATCATGCCTCCAAAAACAAAATCTCTACATTAAGACAACCCTTATTTAAACAATTGAAATGAAACATTTTTTGGTTGATGTAAGATTACTCTTACACCCAAGATTCTCTTGCATCAAGATGTAATAGGAATGCTTTTATTAAAAGATAAAAATTGAATACCTATAATGAAACAAATTTTATAGTAACTTGAACATATTGGTAAATATTTTTTATTTTATTATTTTTACTAATATATATATATATATATATATATATATATATATATATATTCAAACATATTATAAAACTCATATGTAATATATTAAATGATGATTATTAATGCTGACAAACATTCTGCACTAGTGAAAGGGTGGAGGTGTGAGGAAAATTGCAAAAAAAAAAAAACTATTTCTACAAAACCTATAATAGATCTAAAATAAATATGCAATTGAAATCCACATGCAAGAGAATAGAAAACATACCCACAAAAATGTGACAGAAGATATATCCTAGGAAACCCTCATTGGGGGAAAAAATCCTAGCCTCCAAAAGCATCCACATATTATTCAGAAAAAATACCATTGCAATACAACCATGGAAGCCTTCAAAGCCATAATCAAAACCAAGAAATCCATGTGAATAGGCATGAATTGACACATCCCATTCCATACTTCCAACCTTCACAAATTCTCCTTTGGCTAACTTGTCAAGCCTTGTCTTTCTCAACTCTTGTCTTTTTTTCTTTTTTTCTTATCACTACAACTACTGTTGTGGTTGCTTATATTAGTAGAAAGTCCCAAAAAATCACCAAGTGGTATTGCATAAACCATGAGCTAACTAACCCATTGATTCCACATTTAATATTGGGCATTTAGTTATTTTCTTCGACGTTAAATAAAATTACATCAAATATTACCACAATAGTACAATACAACTCATCAAGTATATCCCATGGGAATCTTTACATGTTACACATCAATCTAGGTGCTCGCAATTGCAACATTACATAATAAAATAAAATAATACAATATAACAATATTATACAATGTGTGCAACACCCATAATCTCAAAAATTTGCCACTTTTTGTATACATTGCATAGGGTCAATCCATAGCCACATAAATGAACAAGGAAACAATGCCTCCTAGCACATCCACCATCATGAATCAAAGTACATGAAGTGATCCATCCTGGTACCCACAAAAAAATCAAAGTATCTAGCATCTTGAACATCAATGATCCCACCTCCAATTTTGCCACTATTGCCAGACATACATAGAAGTCATCCAAAGAGAAAGCCACCCAACCTATCATATTAGAAAATCATAAAATCTTGCACCAACTCAAATTCCAAATACAAGAACTTGATCCAAAGGTAATCATGTATGTATTCATAGTTGTAAAATATATATAGCTGAAATAACCCCCACATTAGGTGCCAAACCATCTAGCTATCCATGACTCCAAAGGTATACCAAGTGAATCTCACATCACCAACATATCCAATTTGTAACCTATAATCACAAGCCTCAAGAGTAATACCTACCACACATATAACAAGAATTTCCCAATGCAAAATATAATATCAAATCTATAACCAATTCACTCACAACATCTCAAAGAAGTGAATTTATGTAGTATCAAGGAAATCCACAATACATAAACTAATAACTTGGAAGAACAACTCTCATAAAAAGTCTCAAATTCCCTCTCAAGTTCTCCACAACCAACAGATGAAATAGATAAAGAAATAACCATGTCATCTCTCACATGACATACATGAACACAAACCAATGATCACAATCTCTAACCAATCTCAAATCCAATTTAAGTGAAATTGAACGTCTAGGAAGATAATCAAGACCAAAGAGAAACTATGAAAATCATAATTTGTAACATGTCCTTCTACACACACCTCTATATGTAAACTATGGAAGTATGATCTCCTTTATAAAACCCCAAAAAGAAGCCACAACAACACCCAAACCATACCATATAACTAATCATGGATGTAATCATCTCACAAGAAGATCAAACTCATAAACCATTCTTAAACCAAGGAACAACCATTCCTAATCCAAGGAATATGCCCAATTTAAAACCATCTCCCAAACTCAACCGACATAATAAAAAATGTATGTGGACATAAACAATGCTAAAACCTCTCTCAAATGAGCCCTACATAAATAAATCATGTACCATAGCTCAAGATCTATATCCATAAAAGACAAGCATACACATAATACACTTGAGGAAAATAATGGGTTGTACCTCTCTAGTAGTAAATCACTGAGTAGACCAAGAGTGGGGAATGAGAATTCTCATCAAGCTATCCAAGTATCCAACCAAAAATCATCTAAGAAAAATCTCCTCTCAAGTCCATATCAGGTGAATTCTCCTCACACTTCTTGTTGAAACCATCAACTATTCCAATAAATACTTCTCTAATCACAAGAGAAATAAACATCATCGTCATCTCTAAGTATCCATGAGCACTTGCAACTAATCATTCCACACCAAATCCAAATGCAACATAAAAATACCATGAAGTATCCAATAAATTATCAATGTACTCAATACCAAGAAAATAAATTAAGATAAATGTTAAAGTTCCAACCGTGGCCTGAGGAATAAAAAAACATGACAACATGATCTAAACCATCTTGACCAAATAGATAACATACTCCATATGACCATACCTTAACATGTCAAAACTCCAAATGTGTATCAAGAGTATGCCATGATATTATAATGAAGCCATACTCACACTAAGGATAACATGTCCAATGAAAGCATAAACTACACCTTTACCAAGAACCTCATGAGTCCTCAAGATGTAACCATCTCCACACATCATGAAGAAAATCATCTCCACATACCATGAAGAACCATCTCCACACACCATGAAGATAACAAGTTCACCATGAAAATATCAAAGATGCTTTTGCAACAATAGGATCTAAGTAAAACTTCCAACATCTACAAATAATTAATAAATATATCAATGCGAATAACTCCCACTCAAATGTGATACTGAGTCACCCATGGCATCATAAAATTCATCTCTTACATGAAGATCCTCTAGGTCTACACTCACACAGCCAAAGTGTTAGTACCAAGTGAAACCAAGATCTCTAAACCATGAACTTCTCCTACACTTTCACCTCATCACTATCACAAGCTCTCACTTTTTATGGTCTCAAAATGCACGCCCCATTTCTTCTAAAAATGGGGATCCCATAGTAAATTTTTGTCAACTAGACTAGAGTTTGCATCACTTTTGGACTCCCCTAAGAGCTTAGGTTTTTCTTGATATTTGACTGGAAAGTCTAGAGGATTAGAGTTTGGAGAAAAGATGAGGTTTTTGAACTTTTTTGTGCTTAAGTGTGCACTAGAAAATATGCACACATGCACATGTGCATGCAATATGCAAACAAACACTGCATCTCTTTCAGAGATAAACACATGCACATTTTTGCACCTCCAGAGGGTATGCACATATGAAGGTGCACACCATGGAGATGCACACTAGGGCTTGGGGTCTATATAAGACCTCAAACCCCCTATTGTCTCTCACTTTCTCACCACTCTTAGTATTGACCACACCTCCACACCCTTTCAAGTGCACAAATCAACTTGATCTCCTCTTGCACATATAAACAAGGTTAGAAGCACCATGAAGGTGCATAGATGCACACCTCCAAACATAAACCTAAACCTAAAAAATCAAAATAAGACCTAACAAAACCTAAAACACTAAAGCACTAACAAAGGTGCATATGTGCACCTCCCCAAGGTGCGCATGTGTGCACCTTCCAAAAAAAATTAAGTATAAACAAGTGCAAGCCTTCTAAGGAACTAAAGGAAGTGTGCACATGCACACCTCCTCAAGGTGTACATGTGCATACTTTATTGTTCATTGTGAAAACAAAACACTAGCTTAAGTCTTCCCCCCCACTTTTCCATGCACTATGCATGTACGCAATTGTGCACATGTGCATGTACACACTTTACCTTGGTGCACATGTGTGCAACTAGGCACAAAAGGCCATATACGGGCTAAATCAATGCACATGTAAATCTATAGTAGTGTGTTATGTGCACTAAAGTGCATAGTACAATATTTTTGGGGGTTGTATTTAACTATTTTCATTGCATTCTCAATGGTTTTGACTAGTGTCAGAGTAAATTAGGGTTTGTTTCTAGTTAAATTTTAGCTTTCCAACTAATGTTTTCCTTTCTTGTGTAGATAAGATGGTATCCTCATCCTCTTTAATGGTAGAAAAGATATCCCCAAAACTAGTAGTATTCAAGTACCAAGAGGCACAAAGGAAATCTTGGTTTCAAGATGGGCATGTTGAGATTAGAGACACAAAACTTGGGCATATAGACTAGAACACATTCCTTAAATTTTGTAAAAAACCTAAAGAATGATATGTAATGGTTTCAACACTTATCTAGTCAGACATTGTCAATGAAATATCACATCCAACATCCATCTAGTCTTAAGAACTCATAATGACTCTTGCAAAAAACTATGTGACCAAAGAAAAGGTCATTAAGAGTGTTACAGGAGAGATAATCATGGACCTCTAACCAAGAAACATTGAGAAGGTATTCTATCTTCCCAAGGTAGAACAATATTTGAAGATAATCTATGATAGAGTAAAGAGATGGTTTCAGGAGAATGAAAACGAGGCTAAAGAAATAATTCAATCCTCTTTCCTGATTGACTAAACACATATGGTCCACAGAGTTGGAAAAGTGGAAATGACAAGGGGGTACATGAAGGATGGCATTGGATATGTAATTGTGCTTTTGAGAAGAGTCATGGGACTTCTTGCAATTAGACACCTTCAAACCTAGATGGTCCACTTTATAGAAACCATCATGGTGAAAAATATGTCAATTGATTGGGCTATTATCCTTAGTGATAACTTGCATGAGAATCTTGTAGCTATAAAAGTTGATACATGATTCTACATGACATCATATATGGTGTGTTTACTAGCAGCAAGAACCACAGACTACACATGCCTCTATAGGAAAGGGAGCATATTGTAGGATGAAAATACTTGGCCCTATGTGGTATAACCCATAATTGGTGAAGAAGAAACTCTTGGACTAGAGAGTAGAATATAGCGTGGTGAATGATGGTTGTATCTTTGCAATCATCATATTCATAAAAGGTGATTATGCAAAAAGGATGTCAATAGAAGTAGTGGATAGAACCAAAGAGATCAAAACTTACTACATTCAGTTTAAAACATTCACCTATCTTGGGGTATCCAACACTATAGAAACCCCAAAAAAGCTCCCAAGATATCCATCTAATAGGCTAATATTTTTGGATATTACACGCCAACTCAGTTCTACATATGACGGAGTGAGAAAACAAAACAACAAGACATGGGTATGGCCTATCACGATCAACACTTTCGGGGTGAAGGAAAAGAAATACATTGCCACCTTTGATTCTAAATGGGTTCGATATCTGTTGGAAGAGTACAACTCCCATTTCCCTACTTTGACAACATCAGGATGGCACAAAACCCTTGTAGGGAAGCAGTTTGTACATGAGGATGCATTTGAAGATCATTGGATGAATGTAATAGATGACTATGATATCTAGATAAGGGATTGTTGTAGGATGACACTATATCAAGAAAAATGGTTTTGAAGATAAAAATACCTCTAAAGGTTGTGGAAAAGGATATTGAAGATATCTTGGATCCTTTATATAATAGAGACAAGATTTATGACCACTCAATAATGAATGCATAAATTGGAAGGGATGAGAATGTAGATATAAATTGTCATGCTAGGCATATAGTCCAATTGACAAAGGAATGAATCAAGAAGCCTTTGAGAATGGATCCAGTTCCTTTGGATATTCCCCTACAAGCCACTGCAAGGCTAATAAAAGGAAAAGGTATGTTAGTCATAGTGTCAATGTTCCTCGCTCAATCCCCAATAAGGCTAGAAATGGTACACCAATATGAGGAGCTTGAGTACTTTAGCGATGATAAGGAGGCCAACAAAAGGAGACAAGTACTATTGTGGTTTCACAATACACATCCAATTTTTCTTTGAAATGGGGACCCCCTACTTTATTTTTTAGCTTTCTAGATCCCTAGTCTGGGGTTTGAGTCTTTTTTAGGGCTTTTCATAGTTTTTTTACCTAGTCTGAGTCTTTGGCTAAAAACCTAGTTGCTAGAAACTATGTTTCTAAGGAGGAAAGATCAAATTTTGGTATTATTAAGGGTGCACCAGTGCACCTAATACACCTCTAAAGGTGCACTAGTGTGCTACTCACATGAAGAAAAACACATTCCTCTTGGAAGTGTGCACCTACGTAGGTGCGTACCTCCAAGAGGTGCACTTAATCCTGGGTCTATAAAGCCTAGGACCCTACCATTGTCCTCACTTCACTTCTTTCCTCCAGTGCACACCTCCAAGAGGTGTGCTCAATCTCAGGCCTATAAAGCTCAGGACTCCCTTTTCCCTTTCACTTCACTTCTTTCCCCCAACTCTTGACTACCGCACTTCTACACCTTGCTAGGTGTGCCACTCTACTTCACCACCTACACACACAACACAAATATGTTTAAAACAATCCATGATAAAGGTGTACACCTTGTGCACCTCCCAAGGTTGCAAGGTGCGCACCATTTTTTGTAAAAAATCAATAAAAACTTAAATTAAACCTAAAAACTAACACAAGCATCACTTAGTGAAAGGTGCATAGGTTGTAAGGTCCCTCCTTGTATGTACTTATTAAATATGGATTTCTTTGGTGAATCCATTATAGGATATTTGAATGGATATGAAGTAATGTTTTATGTTTTAGATGTCCTAATAAAAATTGAGATAAGTTGATATGTTCATGTTTTAAATACTCCATGATTCGAGAACTACTATGTTATCTTGACTATTTAAACAAATTTCACTAATGATGATACAAGGTGTTTCAACTTATGATGACAATATTAATTATGGTACCTTGATGATTAGGTTATATGCATATTGATGGTGTAGTACAATAAATGAATGCAAGATTAGGAATGTGATTAATACTTTAATTACACAATTACTAATGATTAAATATATGAATAAAAATGATTTAAAGGTTGTTTAAATGAAATATTGATGTTTCAATTTATGTGATTATACAGATGAGTTTTAAATATATACATGTGATTTTTCTTGAACTACTGATGTGTGGAATGAGTGTGTAGGATTATTAGCCAGGAAATCTAACGAAGTACTAGTAATCGACCCTATGCACTATTTGTGAAACCCAAGGCCAAGTTTAATTAAAGATGCATACCCTTTTATTTCATTTTTATTTGTAGTGTAATTAGAATGTGTGTATCATTCTATATTCGAAAAGTTGTTAATGTTATGTAACAATGATTTTATAGTGTCACTTGACACTCATAATTTGCATATGTATATCAGCATGATAATTAGGGTTAGCTGAGTAACCTAATAATCTAAGATAGATTAACTTAGTAACCTAAGACTAATTAGTGGTAACTTGGGTTAATTACCCTAATTAGGGTTTAGTGGTATGTTTGCATTCCTAAGGTTTTTAGAAATTCCAAATATTTCAAGCAATTTAATAGGTCCTAAAATAGTCCTAGAGGCCAAAATTAATGAACACTAAGTGCCTAGGGGGAATTTAATGTGGCCAAAAAATGGTGATCTGCAGCTGGGAGGAATTGCTACCAGTAAAAAAATGGTTGATGGTTGATGAAAGCTGTTAAATGTAGCCAAAATATTCAAAGCTAGGAGTTTTGTGCCACTAAGGAGCAAGTAAATTGATGGTCAACACAAGATTTTGTAGCAATAGCTAGTGGTGAGGATTTTAGTGTTAGAGGAAGTATTGTTGTTGCTAGGGTTCACCAAATAGTGGTGCCAGAAAAGATTCAGGTTGCCAGAAGTGTGGGATAAAAATTCCACATGCATTATGTGCTGAACAAAGAGATGTATAAAAATTTGAAGCCTATGGTAAAATAACAAAGCCACTGGAGATTGTAAAGAACTTGGTGCTATGTGTTTTTTGATTGCTGGTGAGTATGTCATATGCACCTAGAAATTGTAAGGAATATGATGATCACCAAAAGTGTGACAAAATATTCTCTGTGGGGAGTTGGGATTTCACAACCTAGTTCTTGCAAAAAAAATTTCTCTGTAGGCCCTACTGGAAATTTTTTTTTCGAAAAGTACCAAAATTCAAAAATAATTGTAGAGAATAATAAAATTCAAATCTAAAATATAAATCAACAGACCTAATAAATGACCATGCTGAATTTTCAAATTTGGCCTTCGGGTGCCAGTTTGTAAAATTTTTTTGCCTCAAAATTGACTTTGGCCCAACATAGGCAAATTTATAGTCAATTTTCACCAAATTGACACTCCAGATGCAATGGTGAGGTCTACTTTGGCTCTAGATGCTCCCAATTTTTGTGGATTCTCTAGATCTGAGTTAAGGTGTCCTAAGAGAGGTGAAGCAAGATTAGTCTCCAATGACTATGAAATGATGCCTCTATGACTCTGACACCATGTAAGAATTTGGTATAGCTTTGATACCATGTAAGAATTTTCCTTAGGGAAAAATTCACCCAAGACCAAGAAGCACAATAACTAGCACAAAAAACCAATAGAGTATTATCAAAATAATGATATAATATTCAATTTATTGTCTAGTACACTAGAGGTGCCTATAAATAAAGGCCTCTATGATGCATTTAGAATGCCTAGGATTTAGCAACATGATAAGTCTTATGACTAGCCACATGTCCACCAGGTGTGAGTTATCCTCCATTAAGAATAGGAGTTAGTGTGATGATGAGAGGATAAGCCTACAAAGGTGTAGCATGTACAATTATGTTGTAGACAACATGTGCTACAATAATAGTGTGAACAACTATATTGTCTACATGACAACTCAGTTGTTTATGCAAAATCTAGTGTTGTAGACACCATGTGCTAAATTACAGTTTCATACTCCTGTGTTGTCAACACAACAACTCATATGAGTGCACATACTCCAAGGTGTCTAACATAAGAAATTATAAAATAATGCATTTAACCTAAGTAAACTTAAGTAAAATGTAAATAATAATTATTTACACTAACATTTTCCACCCCCCTAGACCCTTTTCTTGACTTTTGTGACCACCTAAATATACCAATTTTACTTTAGTGTGAAAATTGGAACTTCACCATGAGTTTGACAAGTTTATACTCCAGCATAATTTTTTTCTTAATGATAGGGCTAAGTTAGAAGACCCTAGAAGCCCTTAGTCAAGTCTAAAGTTACTACAATTTTTAGGTGGTTGAGTTAGGAACCTATTTAGTTGAAAATTTGAGGGTGGAAGAGTGTTCACCTAATCTCTACATTTATAGAGTAAAATCAAGATTGAAGGAGGAAGAATGATAGCTCCTCTCAAATTTTAGTTTGCTAGAACCATTTGTGAAGGTAGGAATCCTTCAAGTTCATGTCTTCATGTTATGTTTTCATTTTTTAAGTAGGCTTTTACATGTGTGAGTATTCATATGTATGATGAAATATGTAAGGGATGGGATTGAGATGGGTTTTCTTAAATGTTTTCTTTTTGTGTTTTACATGTTTTGGCATTATTCACCCTTGGATAGGGTAGAAGTGGCCATGTATAGGAGGAGGGCTTCATTTGGACTCTGGGTAGTGTAGAGTCTCTCCTCATGATGAGGAGAGGAAGAGAGTAGGGTGATATGGGCCCCTACTCATTAGCACAAACCATGTTTATGTTTTGGAAATTGAGAAGTGAAAGATCGAAAGTTCTTGTGATTATAACCTCAGAAGGGGCATCTGTTATGGTGTTGTGACCGACTTCTCCTGCCCTAGAAAAATCCACCTTCTCCCTAGTTTGGTTTGTTAATGAACCTATTGTGCAAACCTGGGATGAGAGTATTTAGTTGTGTGTATCTTTGTGTTAAATCTATTTGTCTCCCGATCAATTTTTGGTTTCTCCATGGTTACCTTGATGTAATTTGTAGATTTTGTAGTGGCTAACTTGATATGGAGCCAAGCATGAATTCTGAGTTTTAATTTCAATTCAAATGTATGGGATATTTCTCCTCAGGATAATGATCCCATTAGAAAAATTTATTGTTAACCTTATTTCTAAAATGATTATGATATTGGGTTTTCTTCCCTGGTACTTTCCTAAGGGAGTCCTTGAATCAGGTGTTTGAATAAAATGAATAAGAAGTGGCTAGCTCATGCATGTTGAAAAAAATGAGTATTTTCCTTTCATATGATATTCCTTATGATTAAAATTTATATGCATATGTTTATTGGTAATTAGATATAATGAAGTTACTTAACTTATGCAATTTGATTTCGAACATGGATTGGAGGAAAATCAATTTATATGGATGGAAATTCATTTTGTATTTTCATAATTATTGAGAAGAAAAATAATCCTTTTTGAGTGCATCAATATAACATCAAACATTATGCTATTAATTATCCTAGGGATTTAAATATATATATTCCCTTGCCATATAAATTAAGTTGTATTTGAAAATCTTACATTTAGGAAAAAAGGACACTTGGAAAAAAAATTCTTTGCTAGAGCAAAATGCTCTTTGCCCTTTGTATAAAAAAAAAATTAATTCCCTTTGAACAAAGAACATTCCTTTATAAATCCCACTTAATATCTTCGATACGATTTAAAAGAGAATTATGTAATAAATAATTTTTTTAGAAAAAGAGAAAGAAAACCTTTAAAAATGTATCTATGTCTATCCTAAAGCTTCACCTAATTAACTTTATCACATAATCACAACTATCTTTCCCTCCACATGACTTGGAATGGATGCAACCTTTTCAAACAAGGGGCAAGAAAAGTCAAAAGGGCATCAAAACATTTAAGTGGATCCCTCTCAAATTGAAACTTATTTATTTAATCATATCCCCACTTTTTCCATGCATACACCCATGTATTGAGACCTACACCACCTCATGATGTGAGTGCCAATTGGGCACATTAACTCTCTTGGGGGAATAAAGGGGATTATATGCAATAAATGGTTATAAAGTCCTCCCTTTTTTCCTCATATACCCTACAAGAAAAGACCTTGGGCAGTGCTTGGTACTGGGAACACATGCCAAGGAAGGAATGGGAGTAGGGTCAAGTGGTCAAGTGGCCAAGTGGTGTGGGGCAGTTGGGAAAGACTAGTGGGGTTAGTAAGGGAGTAAGGTTAGAGGATAGGTAAGGGGTTAGGTGTTTGGATTAGTTAGGTGTTAATTGGTTTGTTAGTAAGTAAGTTAGTAAAGTAAATAAAGTAAAGTTAGAAATAGTTTAGTTAGTTAGGATTAGTATAGTTATTTAATTAGTATGTTTATTTTGGTTAGTTAGTATTATTTAATTGTTAGATTGTATCAAATTAATTTAATTTTTTCTTCTTTATTTAATAACATTGTGCCATGTAAGTATTAAAAAGGTTAGTAGGAGTTAGTTTAGCTAGTTTAATATAGTGAAATTTTAGATTTGTGTAAATTATATTTTAAAAATTGAGATAGAAGTATTGGGTAAGTAGTGAATCTTTAGAAAATATAGGTGAATAAGATTTAAGTAAGTGTTAGTGTTAAGTAAACATTGTTTAACAAGTATAAGCTATATGGTTATATAAATAAAAGATTAAGTACACCATGGATTTAAATTAAAATGGTATTTACATGGTTTTATTATAATGTCATAAATATGTTGTGACATTGGCTAAGGGGGCCAAATATAGAAGTTAGGAGTTTATGTTGATGAAGTAAGTGTGTGGGTTGGTTTTTATAATGTCACAATATTTTGTATGATTAAATTATTTTATTTAGGATAAAAAATTTAATAGTGCCTTATAATAATATTTTTATATTTAATTATGGGTTTAGTTAATTCAAATTACTAAGGTTATAGTTTTGAAGGGGTTACTGAAGAGTTCTTATATAGCCAACTTGATGTCGTAATTGTTTTAATGGTGAATATATAATGTCTTGATTTAGTTATAATAGGTTATGTTAATAATTGAGATCAAGTATTAAGGTGATAGGTCAGCTTCCTAAAGATGTAGAACCAAATCACTGAGGACTTGAACCAGTATAATGAAATGGATTTAAGGTATTGTAGCAACCTAATAAAACTTGTGTTATTAATCAAAAAATTTTGTGAGATTAAATATAATCAAGCAAGGTTACCTTAACTATTAAATAGGGTTAAAACCCAAATATGTTACTTAAGGGTTATGTTTCCACCCTCATGACTAAAAAAGAAACGTGTGTATCAAACCTCACCTAAACTAAGCCTATCCAACTCAATTCAACTTAGGAACTTGGAAACCCTATATAATCCTCGAATACGATGGTATACCTTGGTAAGCATGAAACTATGGTTTAGATCAATTGAATTAACCTACCTGAATTAAGTGTTCCTTTAGCACTAGGACTTAGGGTTTCAAACCTATATAGTGTGTTGGAGTATCGACTCTACATCTCATTGAAAAATAATAGAAACTCACTTTTAATCCTTTGTTGACTTTCCATAACCTATTTATTATAGTATGTAGTGGATTATTTAACTTTTAAAAAAAATTGTTGTGTTTTTGCCCCGATATTTTGGGCATGACATTGGTGTGCACTTGTCCAAGGTGCACACATGTGCACCTTTCAAAAGGTTTAGTATTCCTTGAGTATAGTAAGGGTGCACACCTAGTGCACCCCACAAGGTGCATAGGTGTGCATCCTTAATGTTAAGAGTTTTGTGTAGGAAGGTGCACCTAACGCACCTCCGTGGTGTGCAAGGTGCACCATTTCTTCTTCACTAGAGATGTTTTAGGGGTTTTTAAGTCTTTTTTAATAGTTTGTGTAGGATTAGGGTTTCTAGGTTATATTTTTTAGTAAATAAGGTTTGTTTTAATTAATTTTTTTATGCTTTCAGAATAATGGATATTGGTTTTGGGTAGATTAAATGGCTTCCTCCTCATCCTCCCTCATTGGAAAGATGGCTCCAAAATTGGTGGTCTTAAAATTCCAAGGTGTTCCCACAAAGTCACTCTTCTAGGATGAATATTCTGAGATCTAAGATACTAAACACAACCATATCGAATGGAATGTGTTCCTAGTTTTATGTAATAAATCAACTGAGAGGTTTGCAATGGTATCTGCACTTATTAGATTAGGGCTAGTAAATGCAGTGTCACACCCAGTATCAATATAGTCTTTCAAGTTCATCATGACATTGGTAGAAAACTATGTTTTAGAGGAAAGGGTTGTGAAAAACATCACTAGAGAGATTTTCCTAGATCTGAGACCTAAGAATATAAAGAAGGTATTCCATCTTCCAAGGGAAGATAAGTACATTAAGTTAACATATCATCAAGTCAAAAGGTGGTATAGAGAGCATGGAGAGGAAGCATCCAAAATCATTCAATCCTTCTATCTCATTAAGAAGACTCCTGTTGGATAAAAAGTAGGAAAAGTAGATATGAGGAGGGGCTATATGAAAGATGATATTGGGCATTCTATAGTGATCTTGAGTAGAGTTATGGGATTACCTGTAGCTAGACACTTGAATATATGGATGGTACATTTTATCAAGACCATCAAAACAACAAAGATGACAATTGATTGGGCTTCAATTCTGAATGAGAATTTAGTTGAGAAATTGGTTGTAGTCAAGAACAACCAAAGGTTCTACATGACATCCTATTTGGTTTACTTATTAGCTACAAGAGCAACAGATCATTCGAGATTGTTCAAAAGAGGCAACATGCAAGATGCAAATGCATGGCCTTATGTGATATACCCCAGTTGGTAAAGAAAAAACTTTTAGAGCATAACAAGGAATATAGAATAGTGAATGATGCCTTCAATTTTGTAATCATCTAGTTCATTGAAGGAGATTATGCGAAAATGATGTCAAATGAGGCAACGATAAAGATTATAGAAAAATCACCTATTATATCCAATTAAAAATATTCCCCTATTTAAGGGTAATGGTTATGACTATTAATCCAAAGAATCTCCCTAGGTATCCTTGTGATAGACTTATATTGCTAGAAATTGCACAACAACTCTTGTTTGCATATGAGACAGTAAGGAAGCAACATAAGAAGACATGGGTATGGCCCATCAATATAGGCTAGTTTAGTGTTAGTCGAAAGTATGATATTGTAATTTTTGAGTCTAAATGGGATCAATATCCCTTGGAGGAATATAACTCTCCTCGTCTCTATTTTGATAACATTGGTAGAGTTTAGTCATTTGCATAGAAACAATTACAACATGAAGATGCCATAGAGGATCACTGGATGAATGTAGTAGATGACTATAAAATCTGAATAAGGGATTATTGTAGGATGACTCTCTATTTCATAGGTAATGCCTTGAAAATAAAGGTCCCTTTAAAGATAGTGCAATAATACACTGAAGAGGTCCTAAATACCTTGTATAATGGAGATAAGATATTTGATCAACCTATTATGAATGCAAAAATTGAAAGAGAGGAAAACACAAATATTAATCATAGGGCAAGACATGCCATCCAATTAACTAAGAATTGGATCAAAAGACCATTCAAGCTAGATCCAATTCCACAAACCATAGTTTTCCAAGCTACAACCTGCCTAGTGAAAGGTAGAGGAGGAAAGGTGATAGTGTCTACATTCACATCTTAGTCTCTAGTGAGGCTAGAAATAGTGCATCAACTTGATAGAGAAGTTGGGTACTTCAGGACAAAAGGAAAAGAACTTCCCCTCAAAAAGTTGAGCCTAAAGGATAGGCAATTCAAGCATCAAAGCACCAATGGGTGGAGAATGTACAAGGGTCAGAGAATGTAGAAGTCACACACACTCAAGATAATCCACTAGTGCCACCAGCAAAGTGAGGGCAAGGAGCTGAAATAGAAACACAAGAATTATCTCCGCCTGCACAAGAAGAAGAAGCATCCCCATTGGCCACCAAGAAAAGAAAGATGAAAACTTCAATTAGAAGGACAAGGAGGCAAAAGTGATAAAAAAGGTTATTCCTTTTTCATTAGTCTTGGAAGTTATTCTAGAAGAGGAAGAAGAGGACGATGAAGATGAACAAGATAACCTTCCCTTGAGTTAAAGGACTCATCTATCCAGGGCTATAGAGGTAGAACAAAGATAAATTTCTACTATAACACCACCATCCATTCTTACACAATCTATTCAGGCTACAACTTTAGAGGATGAATTATAACAATGGATTGATGAGCAAGAGGATGAAGGGGCTAATGTCTTTAAGACGTCAGATTTTAATTTCATGCTTGTAGACATTGAGTTGGTAGATGACAAGATAAAGGATACCCCAAAAAATCAAGCTCCTCAAGAGGATTGGAGTCAATTTCCACCTATGTCACCAGGACCCTTAATTGCTCCACCATCACCAAATCAATATTCATTTTACTTGGACAAAGGTTCAGCTACTACTCTCCTTCTAGGTAATGAAGAATAAGTGCAAGCTAAATATGAAGAAGAGCCACAAAAAATACCCACTAATGAAGTGTTAGAGGAATGGAAAATATATGAAGAACCTCAACAAACTTCCCAAGATACAGAGATGAGGACTATGGACTCAAAAGATATAGAGATACCTAAGGTGGATCTCTAACAAAAGGAGAAGAATTCAAAGAGGAGTGATAAGGGAAAAAGCATAGTGGTACAAACTCCATCTTCATCTAAAGATAAATCTTTGATGGAAGATACTCTGAAATAGTTGAGAAAAGAGGTGATGGTTAGACATAAAAGGTATCTGTATGGTACTAAAGAAGAGGGAATGAGAGAATTAGTTGAAGCTCTCAAGAAACCTGAGCCACCTATAGGTGATACACAAATACTAGCCTTTATTATTAATGATTGAAATTAAGACTTATTTTCCCATGTTGCTATCCCTCCTCCACATATAGATATTCAAAAGTTGACTCCAAATGATTATCAAATTAGGGAGGTCATGCTTGGAAAACCCACTGTGGGTGTTGCTAGGTTGATGGTTACTATGAGAATCAAAGAAGTGTTTAGGTTTTTGGAACATGGGGAGACTAAATTGATAAACCTCTGAAAGTAGAATGAAATCCTAAGAGCGTATTTCAATGAAGTAGTTGGTTTGTTTGATCCTGTTAGGATAAACCACGAACAAAAATAAAAATATACATGCAAATATAACCAATAACAAAAAATAATAGAACACACAGAAATGAACACAAGGCACCAAGATTTAACGTGGTTCACCCAATCCTTGGGCTACGTCCACCAAGCAATAAGTCTGATCTTATTACAATCCAGTGATTACAACCTGATTACAATCCGTAATCCCTTACAGCTCAATACCGTCACAAGAACCAATTTCAAACCACAACATAATGAAAAATACCCAACCCTAAGCCCTTTTATACAAGTATTAAACTGCTCTAGGGTTATAACATGTCAGCCATATGTCAGCCATAATATGTCAGCTACCATGTCGGCCACAGCCCAAAATTTTTTTTCGGGCCCCACTATTTATGAAGTATGTACAATACTTTCCTGATCAGTCACCACAATCTAAAAATCTCCCACTTGGGGACTGATTAGGCTCCACACTAAACAACAATCTCCCACTTGGAGACCGATCCTGTAGCAAGATCACTACCACATGGGGCTCCCACTGGATCAAACCGTCCTAGACTCTACTGTTCTTTTTTCATGTTCAGTCTAAAAAACCAACGAAAGCTGAAGAGGAGTTCAAATTCTCCCTTGTTACAACCTTTGTTAACATATCTGCTGGATTGTCATTGGTATGTATCTTCTCCAGCTTTAACTATCCATCCTCCAAAACTGACCGAATGAAATGGTACCGCAACTGTATGTGTTTGGTCTTAGAATGTAGAGCTGAATTCTTAGCAAGATGAATGGCACTCTGACTATCTGTAAATAAATAATTATCCTTCTGAGGATGTCCCAATTCTTCCAAGAAGAACTAAAGCCATATCATCTCCTTAGCTGCCTCTGTAGCAGCAACATACTTTGCCTCTGTAGTGGATAAAGCATTAATCTTCTATAACCTAGAAACCCAGCTCACGGCTGCCCCACCAACAGTAAAGACATAACCTGTAGTACTCCGCTTGGTATCAATATCCCCTACCAAATCTGAGTCAACATAGCCCTATAAATCAGTAGTAGAGCCCCCAAAGTGTAAACACTTATTGGATGTCCCTCTCAAATATCTGAGAATCCACTTGACATCATTCCAATGCTCAAATCCTGGATGACTCATATACCTGCTAACGACTCCCACTGCATGTGCAATATCTGGCCTAGTGCATACCATAGCATACATTAAGCTTCCTACAACGAAAGCATAGGGTACCTTGGACATCTTATCCTCCTCTTGCTGTGTCTTGGGACACATTTCCTTAGTCAATTTCAAATGACTGGGTAAAGGTGTGCTGATAGCTTTAGCATTCTCCATAGAGAAACGTTGCAACACCTTCTCAACATAATCAGCTTGAGATAGCGTCAATGTTCTATTCTTCCTATCTCTGCAAATCTTCATACCAAGGATTTGTTTTGCTGCCCCCAAATTCTTCATAGCAAATGCATGTGCTAACTGGCATTTTAGCCCCTTAATATGATCCATGTTAGACCCAACTATAAGCATATCATTAACATATAGACATAAAATAATGTAGCTATCATCATCCAACCTCTTAAAATAAATATAGTAATCTGAATGACACCTATTATATCCATGCTCATGCATAAAACTGTCAAATTTCAGATACCATTGCCGAGGTGCTTGCTTCAAGCCATATAAACTTTTCTTCAATTCGCACACTAAGTTCTCCTTACCTTTGACCTCAAAACCCTATGGCTGAGCCATATATATTTCTTCATCCAAATCACCATGAAGAAAGGCTATTTTAACATCCATCTACTCTAAATGCAAATCTTCAGTAGCCACAAGACTTAAAACAGTACGAATAGAAGTCATTTTAACAAAAGGAGAAAATATCTCATCAAAATCAATTCCCTTTTTCTGTGCAAATCCTTTTACAACTAACTTGGCCTTAAATCTTTTCTTACCTCCTTCCTCTTCTTTCAACCTATAAAACCACTTATTCTGTAAAGCCTTTTTACCCGCAGGCAACTTGCACAAATCCCATGTCTTATTTTTTAGCAAAGAGTCCATTTCATCTTTCATTGCATACTCCCACTGAATCTTAGTATCCACCTACACAGCTTCATCATAACTTTTAGGTTCACCAGCATCAGTAAGTAAAATAGAATACAAAGAGGGAGAAAACCTTTGTGGAGGTCTAATTTTCCTTGTTGACCATCTAACATTCACTGGTGTGTGTGGTATTTGTTGTTGTAGTTTTTGCACATCATGAGGAATGGCTAGAACATCAACTTTTGGAGTATCATCTAGCACTACATAATCATCTTCTTTCTTCTCATGTTGCTGCAACAGATCTTTGTACAACACTTTCTCATTGAATATGACATCTTGACTTCTAACAATTTTAAGATTTTTAAAATCCCAAAGCCTATAACCAAGTTGATTAATGCCATATCCAAAAAAGACACATTTCTTTGATTTAGCTTCTAGCTTGGTTCTATTTTTAGAGTCTATATGAGCAAAAGCTTCACAACCGAAGGTCTTGAGAAAAGAATAACTCACCTTCTTACTAGTCCATGCTTCCTCTGGAATACCACAGCCCAAAGGACTAGAGGGACCTCTATTAATCAAATATATACTATAGTATTGATAGCCTCCACCCACATGTGTAAGGGCAACCCAGCATGCAACCTCATGCTCCTTGCACGCTCCATTATAGTCCTATCCATGCATTCAGCCACTCCATTTTCCTATGGAGTCCTTGGAATAGTTTTTTGTCTATGAATACCATTAGTGGAGCAATAATCTTCAAATTCATGACTGCAATACTCACCACCATTATCAGATCTGAGACATTTTAATTTCTTACCAGTCTCATTTTCAACCAAGCATTTCCATTTCTTAAAAGTTTGAAATACATCAAATTTCTATCTAAGGAAGTAAACCCATACTTTTCTAGTTGCATCATCAATAAATGTAACATAATAATGAGAGCCACCAAGGGAAGATACCTGGGCTGGTCCCCATACATTTGTATGCACAAGCTCTAATTTCTCCTTTTTGTTTTCCTTCCCTGTCTTTACAAAACTCACTCTCTTTTGTTTTCCATACACACAACTTTCACAAAAATCCATATTCACACATTTCAGACCTAGTAAAACTTTCCTTGAATGAAGTAATTTCATACCTTTCTCACTCATGTGCCCAAGTCTATTGTGCCACAGCGCTATATCAGAATCTATAGTAGCTATTTGTTCTCCCTGCTCAACTACAACAATTGTTCCTGAACATTCATTTTTCATTGAAACAATCAAAGTAGAAGGAACAATATGACCTGTACAAAGATATAAGGTGCCTACTTTCACACCTTTTGCTACTACAAGGGAACCTTTTGAAACCTTCCAATTTTTATCATTAAAAGTAACTACACAACCCTCATCACCGAGTTGCCCCGGTGAAATTAAATTCCTACTTAGTTTTGGAACATGTCTTACCTCATGTAGTAGCCAATGATTCCCATTCTGCAACTTAATCTTAATTTTTCCCTTTCCAACAATTTGATAGGGTTCATTATCCCCCAAATAAACAAGCCCAAAATCCCCTTGGACATAATCAATGAAATAACCTCGATGAGGTGTAGCATGAAATGAAGCACTAGAATCTAAAACCCATGAATCATCAACACTCTCTAAAGATAGAAGCAAAGTATCCTCTTTATATTTGTTACTTACCACATTTGCCTCCTTGTCTCCATCTGATTTATCTCCTTCATTTTTCTTTCGATTCTAGCTATCTTTCTTTTTGTGCCCTGGTTTCCCACAGTACCAGCAATCATTTGGTCCTCTTGATTGAGACCTCCTCCCCTTTGACTTTCCTCTTGATTTCGCATGATTTCTAGAGTTACTTCCTCTTTCAATCATTCTACCCCTACTTTGTGCATTTAAAGCACTTCCTGATGTAGATCCACTTGAGGATTTCCTATGAGTTTCCTCACTTAAAATAACACCGATCACATCATCATATTTTAGGGTACTAGATCCACGAACATAATTACTCATAGCCATTACCAAGCCATTCCAGCTTTTAGGCAAAGAGCACAAAATCAAGAGAGCCCTAATTTCTTCATCAAAATTGATACAAAAAAAGATAATTGACTAGTAATAGTATTAAACTCATTTAAATGATCTGCAACAGATCCACCTTCTACCATTTTCATATTAAATAAACGCTTCATGAGAAATACCTTGTTTGAAGCGGAGGGCTTTTCATACAGTGTCACTAGGGTTTTCATCAAATCTTCTGTCGTCTTTGCTTTTTTAATATTAAATGCCACCGATGGTGCCAAGCATAACCGAATGCTTCTAAGTGCCTTTCTGTCCAAAAGATCCCATTCAGTCTCTAACTCAATTTGCTGATTCTTGGCTTTGCCTTCCAACAACTTCCATAAATCCTTCTGATATAGATAGTCTTCCATTTGCATCTTCCATAACTAGAAGTTCTGCCCATTAAACCTATCAACCCTCAGCTTACCCTCATCTTCCATTGCTCCCACTCAATCGTGAGACTCCCACTTAACCGTGAGACTTTCTTGCAGAGGATAACTAAAAGACAACTTCTCTCTGATACCACGTGTTAGGATAAACCATGGATAGAAATAAAAAGCTACATCCAAATATAACCAATAACAAAAAATAATAGAACACACAGAAATGAACACAAGGCACCAAGATTTAATGTGGTTCACCCAATCCCTAGGCTACGTCCACCAAACAGCAAGTCTGATCTTATTACAATCCAGTGATTACAACCTGATTACAATCTGTAATCCCTTACATCTCAATACCACCGCAAGAACCAATTTCACATCACGACATAATGAAACATACCCAACCCTAAGCCCTTTTATACAAGTATTAAACCGCTTTAGGGTTATAACATGTCGGCCATATGTCGACCATAATATGTCAACTACCATGTCGGCCACGACCCAAAATTTTTTTTTGGGGCGATGCCACGAATCCCACTATTTGTGAAGTATGTACAGTACTTTCCTGATCAGTCACCACAATCTAACAGATCCTAAAAATCCTTAGGAGACTCTAAATGTGATAGTTGATACAGGGATAAGGAGACTGTGAAATTAGATCCATTTCTGAAGGCTTGTCAACAATGGTGAGAAATTTTTGAAGAGAAAGGTCTACAGACCATACAAAGAAATCTTAAACTACTACACCACATGTAAAATAATGTGGATAAGTTCGTTGCTACATTGAACTAGGATTTTGGGTTAATGGATGAAGTACATACCTAGGGTAAAGACTTACAAGCATTGTAGTCAATAAAGGGTTAGAGATATTTGATGTTGATGGATGTATATACTACAGATGAGTTAGATAAAATAGATGACTAGATAGAGAATATTGTGGATGGTAATAAAGTAATGGAAACATTGCATGCAGATATTCATAAGCTCAAGGATCAAACCCAAGAGAAAATTTTGGAGGCAGAGAGACATTACAGTGATGTTTGTTTGGACATTTTTGAAGATGATTCAAGATATAAACTAATGACTATACAACTAGTTGTTGAACAATTTTGGAAAACTTTTGAAGAAGCTTCCACTAATGAGGATATCAGACGGGCATTTAAGACCGAAGAGGCATTGCTAGATTTGGATGTGAAATTGGGAGATTTTGCATAAACTTGCATATAGGTGGGAAACTATGGGAAAAAAGTAAAGGACAAATATGAAGATTTAGATTTTTTAGATGCAACCCAAGTCATAGAGATTATAGAGAAATTCAAGATAAAATACCTAGACATAGCTTTAGTATGAAGGGGAATGAAACCTAGAAGCTAGAATTTCAATTTTGACACTTGGTAAAAGTTTACATTTTTTGCACCTAGCTTCTAAGATGCACAAGCTTCCAAGGTGTGCTTGGTGCACTTCTTGCAAGATGCACTAGAAGTTTTTAAAGAATTTAGAGGTATGCCTATAGTTAATTATTAGTTCCAAATTTAGAGCTTTCCATGCATGAGAAACACATTTTGATGATAGTTTAACTCCTACAAACATCCAAAGAAGGTCATGCATGGGAAGCACATTATAACAATAGTTTAACTCCTACAAACATCCAGAGAAGGTTGAGCTTCTATTTTTGGCACCTCCAGAGACTCCTACATCATCTTATAGCTTTCTTCTTCTTATTTTCTCATGATTTCTTTATTTTATGACATGTAAAGGCTCATGCATCCATTAAGTGATATAAATAAGGATGAAGTCCTACTTAACACTAATTAGAGAGTCACTTTGTACATAAATGGATTTGTTTTATTAGTTTAGAAGCATATGTTTGCATAAAGAGATCTCTCACTCTGAACACAAATTGAGGAGACAATTTCTTATAAATTTATCAATGTAATATGTATTCTAGACTATTATTTTGATGCAATAATATATACTTTTGATGTTCTCATTTGGAGTGTAGTTATTCTTTCCTGAGTGTGTTATATTTTGTGAATGTATGTTCATGAAGTGTAATTGAGTCAATAGTTTTATTGTGTTATTTTTTTGTGTGATCTTCTAGTTCTAGTGTTTGTCATGTGTTTACGAATTTTGCTAAAGTACTTAGTTGGAGAAGAGATCACCATATTGGTCCTGCATAGCTTTTTTTCTTTCATGAGTGTAGTTTTTGTAGCCTTGCAATTTGATGAAAAGTGAAACATCTTACAGTTATTGAATTCCCATCAAGAATTGCATTAGTGGAATTAAGGAAGTGTTACTCCTATTTTCATTGGTTACCTACTAATCTTTTCAAAGACTTAACTTGTAGACGTGTTATTTATGAGGCTTAGGTCCATTAGGAATTTACTTTTCAAGTCATTCGCTTAAGTTTCTTACTACCCTATATTTGTTATTTTCTTTTAAAAACACTTGGTTAATTTAGGAATTCATATAGTTGAATAGTTAAAACTACATTCATTAAAAAATAGAAAAATAGAAAAATATATTTCTTTTTGTGTGGTTATTCTTTTGAGATAGCGAGAAGATTCAACATCTTATTTGAAATTAGTCAGAACTAGCAAAGGCCTCCCTATGATCAAATACATTTATCTTCCATTGAGCAGACTCCAGTAGGTTGCAAGATTTCCCAAAACCTTGGAGTTGATCTGATCATAGCTTTTCAAGAGAGGAGTTTGAAAAGATTCCTGTCATTAATGTAATGTTCCTTTTGGAACATTAGAAATATTGAAGTCTTTTTTTATGCAATATTAAATTAACTTTGAGACACATAGGCTCAAAATATTATAAAGGTCAATTTAATTTTTATATCAAGAACTAAGAGGTAAGGAGGAACAAGACAAAATGCCTTAGGGAAGTTGAAAAGCCATAAAGGGAATAAGATGAAAACTAGAGAGGATCTAAATAGTCTTAGGATTGTGTATTAAAAGAGGAAAGAAGTTCATTGTTGGGATGCCTAATTTTATTATTTAGTTCAATTTCCTCTTGTGGAGAGTCTCAAAAAGCTTTAGCTTTCAGCTAGTTGGAGGACGTAGCCCCTCATGCTAGTAGATAGTGGACGCAAACCCATTGTCTCAGAAAACATCATTTCAGGTATTTCAAAAGCACTTCCAAGTTCTTATCTAGCATTCCAATTTGACTATTAAATTTGTATTTAGGATTACGGTTTTGTACTGGATATTGCATTGTTGTTGTATAATGCAATAACATGTTTAGGAGTGTTGAAGGACTACTAGTTTTATCCTATTGATTTGTAATACATTTTCATATGCTGGAATCTTTAATCATCATTTTGAGGTAGATGGATTTATTTGGGAAAATATTGGTTTCTTATTATTGTTTTTATTACATCTTCCTATGCTTGGAATTCTGAATATTATTTTGAAATGAACTAGCTATTAATTGGCAAAGGATTTTCTAGTTTAAACATCATATTATATTCCATTTGCCTATTTCTAAGTTTGAATATTATTATTAAGAAGAAGCTTGTTAAACATCTATCAACTATTGTACTGTATTCTTTTTGTGTTGGAATACATCTGCAAAGTTTTAGTTCTATTTATTCTATTTTAAAGAGAAATTAGAAAATATTTGGGATTAGGATATTACAGTGGTATTAGAGCCTAAGGTCTTTCTAGCCTATGAGGTTTAATAACAGTGGTATTTATAAAAATCTGGTTAAATTTTTGAAAAAGGGCCTCATTAAATTTCTTTTTGGAAGAGATTAAGCTTTGTCTTTTGAAAATATCACTATAGGTACTTTATAAAGACACAAGAATTTAAAAATTTGAAATATTGATAGTTCTAGTTGCTTTGAGGTGACTAGTAAACTCAAAGGATGAAATCCCTCAAGTTGCATGAGGAAGTTGGATGATACCCCAAACTCCTCTATGGTAGTATGGCATAGTTCAGGCATAAATCGACAAGGAGTCCTAGTTTGTTTAGTTTAAAAGTAAGTATAGTCTGGTTTTATATTGAGATGCAATGATGTCATTTATTTTATCATGAGAATGAATAGAGGTTAGCCAGCTAGAAATCAATGTTTAGAGTTAAACTTGAGAGTAAGAGCATACAGACGTTATATTTTCCATAGACCAACAAGTTAGTAAATTTATAGAGATAGACCCAAATCTTCAAAACACTAGTCTGTCACCTTGGTTGACTACTAGTTTTCTATCTTGGAGGATCGACATAGGTGTCATTAAATCGGGTTGCTACATTATGGAGATGATAATGCTATGAGTTGTGGCATAATATGTAAGGACAACACCCACATCCAATTCATTCTAGCCATTGAAGAGAATGGATATTCCCTACAATACCCTATCTCCAACATGAGTACAACAGTCAGAAATATGATTGGTTTTAATGATAGATTTTTGAGACTTAAATTTCAAGTGTCTTGATCAACATCCAAGTTTTAGGATTGAAGGGTTGTCAGGCATGTTATAGTATCGAGTTGGAGTTGCATACATTCATATACCAGACATTATTGAAAGTATGAATGTTAAATTCTATGTGAAGAGGTTGGAATGGGCATATATTTTAATCCCAAAGTGCAATAATGACAAAAAAAAGATGAGGATGGTAAAAGAATGACACCAAATAGCAACGTGTCTTAATTGGGACATAACCAACAGTGATGAGAACTATTAATGGCATAGTTGGTAGCAAAAGAAGCAGGAGTCTAAGTTTGAATAGGTCACATCACCTACAACAACATCCTAGTGCCAAGCACATAGCAGGAGTAGATACAATTAACGTGAATATTAAATTTGTGGGAAAGGCTATCAAGGATAGTCATATCTTCAACAAGATTCTCTAAGTCAGAAAAACTTAACCATCACAAAAATTTGGAAAACTTCTATACCTCCACCATTAGTTGAGAGACAAGGAACGAATTAGTGAGTTGTTGGGGTGTTACAAACAACACCAAGGGATATCCATACAAAAATAAAATAAAATTTTTTGGACTATAGTAGAAAACCAAAATTATGTGTCCTATATAGAATGTAATAAAAAATAGTGTAATCATAGGAGTTTCCCTTCTCTAGCACAGAGGAGTTAAAATAGAGATTTTAATAAACAAGACGAATAGAGGTAATCACAGGTGTACAAGAGTGTCCATTTAATCAAGTGTTAACAGAGATTGAGATTTTATTAGTAGAAGTGTGAGAAGTTTGAAAATATTATACAACCATATATAACATGCTTCTATGCTTGGGATGAACTGTGCCGTCCACACAGATTGACTATAGAGGTTCCTAGTAAAGTTGGTCTTGGGTCATATGGACTTGATGATGTGAGAGATTACAAATCAATAGACTTAATAGGAATTCTTGAGAGATCAGACAGAAGATTTATTCTCTTAGTGGATGCTGAGGGACCAATAAAGGTACTCAATGTCATAGATGTAGATACACATAGTATTGAAAACTTAAATGGGAAAGGCTTGCTTAGATTTGCAGAGAAATGTACAACAAACTAGAATGGAGATAATTGCATAGAATTCAATGCAAAAATTACAATTTGTTTGCCTTCCATTGGACTTGCCATGGTAGATTCTATTCCATAGGAGCTAGCATTGCTTGTGCTAGAGGAATCAAGATCAAAATTTCAAGGCTTACAACAATAGTTCTTTTTTTCAAATAGAATCATTTCAAATTGGTAACCAACTTCCCCATCCCATATACGCTGTAATTGTTTCTATGGTCAACACTATAAAAATTATGGAATGGTACTATTTGTGAAAATATTGTACATCAGATTTAACAATAAGCAATCAAAAATTTAATGATAAAGAAACTCTGTCTAGGAAAACACATGGTAGAATAATGTATTTGGGTCAAAAGCTTATATGTTAAGGCATATCAAATGGGACTGAAATGATAATTATTTTGTTACTTGAATGAATGATAGAGATAAGGTTCAATCCCAAAATTTCATTACATTCTAACAAACAAGTTCTTAACATAGAGTGGTATTATCCTAAAGGATTTGGTGACAAATTGGTGTATCATCAAGACATTTATTGTACGCACCCAGTGGATAGAAGTTACAAATTGCAGATTGGTAAAGACTTGAAAGCCAAAAAAAGGTTGGATAACTATTGAAGAGCTAATTATTGCTCTGGGAGACACTTAGTTTCTAAAAGTTGCAACTTGTAGAAGCTGATCTTGAAGATATTATTGTTTAGTCACAAATTCCCACATTCATGTTTTCATTACCTAGCTAAAGAAGTGCTCGATACTAGTGGAAAAAGTAATCTACGTGAAGGCATCATAGAGGATAACAAGTAATATTATAGGCTTGGTAACTTGACTTGGAAGAGAAAGAACAAATCTAGTAATTGTTATTTCAGAACATATGAGATTTGGATAATATCAAGGAAGCTACTATGAGGCCATAAGAGGAGTTAGTCCAGAATTTAGATTTCCTTATAAAAATTGAAATACTCAACATTTGGAAGGATTATCAAAGAATCCATAACCAAATTTAGAATAATTTATCATTTAGGGATTATATAGATTTTTATCTCGAGCACCTAAATATGACTAATATGGAAAAATAGAAGGCCCAAGATCTTTTTGCAAATGAACAACACATAGGGGTGTACCAAAAAGTTTTGATAGACCAGAATTATCTTTTGGATGATCTTGAAATAGAAGAGCATAAAACTACCAGAGATGGGAAACCTTCTCACAATAACATAGTAGATGTTATGCAAGGTGTAGATTTCTTTTTTGGTGACTTGGAGGTGAGCTTTGTTAAACAAAATAATGAAATAGATTGCACACAATGTAGTAGTAGTTTGAGACCTTGGTATCATAAACCATATACTCATGATACTTAGAACATGAATTTAGAGGAACAACCTAAGATGATAACACAAAACAATGAATAGTTTCATTAGGAAAATAATGAAATACATGCCATACAAAATCAATAGAAGGTTAGTGAAGACATGGTTGTGGCATCCTTGGTGTAGTTTGATAGTACCCATGAGTTGGTTGAGAAACTCTATAGGAAGGTCCCAAGGGAAGGGTAAAGTGACTGGCATGTGACCAAGTTATGGAAAGTCAAAACAACCCTAGAGACTATGAAAATAGATTACTTATATTTTTTTTCCAAAAAAGATTATATTCTTAAGGTGGCTAAGATTTATACAGTAGAGTCAAGTAGGGAAAGCGATGAGATTGAGGATCTCAGTAGGACACTTAAGAATGTTCAAGAGGCACTAAGTGAAACTCAATTATCTTTACTGGAGCAAAAACAAAATCAAGCTCATGGAACACTCTTAGGAACATGAGAATAAGATGAGGCAAGAGTTCTAGAAAGTCATTGACAAACTTGTGAGCATTCAATAGATGTATGAGTTGGATAGCTAACCCAAACGATTAAGTAGCAAAACTTTAGAACACTTTTAGCTTGTTGAAAACCCTTTGTTTGAAGTTGTTTCTGATTGGAAGTCTAACAATCCTCTTTTTGTGTTAAATGAAGGATCATCTCTTGTTTTCCATGAAGAGGAAGAGTTTAATTTTAGACTTTGGGATCTTGGCTTAGATTCTAGTAGTGAATTCGAATCTCAGCAAGGAAATGATGGATACAATTCCATTGTTTATCATTTGATCAGTCCCAACATATTTTTTGATTTCATCCCATTTAGGAGTTAGGTGATTTTTCTTCATCAGCCCCTGAACAATTCTCTATGTAGTATTTTTTTGAGGTTTGTAGGTTAATTTTTAGCATCTTTTATACTCATAGCACCTATGTGTTTGAGAATTCTCCAAGTTTATGCTGATAGTATGAATTTTGATATCCATGCAATGATAGTTTCAGCTTTTGAGCAGTTAATTTCTTACATCATCTGCTTAAGTTAGGTCTTCACATTATACTAGATTATACATGGACCCTAGATGTATTTCTATCTCATCATAGTAGCGAGGCAACATAAAAGAGCTTCGGATCCAAGTGTTGGCTGATTGTATCTATGGTTGGATGACAATTTTATTGTGGGCTTGGTGTTGATTAGTGTTGATCAGTTTATAGGTATAGGTTCTGAGTTTTTTTAGAGAGTTATATGGGATCTAGGGATCTGATTGAGAGATAGATTGCAAAGAGACATTTGGCTTCGTAGTATGGTCAAAATTGTTTTCAGTTTAGATTTAAGGGCTGCTTGCAGACTCATATGGGATCTTGGTACTAATTGTTTGAGGAAAATAAATTTTAAGGAGGTGAGATTTATAATGTTCCCTTTGGAAAATTAGAAATATTGAAGTCTTATTTTATGTAATATTAAATTAACTCTAAGACATAGGGTCAAAATATTACAAAGGTCGATTTAATTGTTATATAAAGAACAAAGGGGCAAGGGGGAACAAGAAAAAATGCCTTAGGGAAGTTGAAAAAACCACAAAGGGAATAAAACAAAAAATACAGAGGATCCAAATAGTCTCAAGATTATGTATTAAAAGAGGAAAGAAGTTCATTATTGGGATGCCTAATTTTATTATTCAATTTAGTTTCCTCTCATTAAGAGTCTCAGAAAGCTTCAACTTTCAACTAGTTAGAGGACATAACCCCTCATACTAGTAGATAGTGGACACAAACCCATTGTCCTGAGAAACATCATTTTAGGTGTTTTAGTAGCACTTCTAGGTTCTTATCTAGCGTTCCAATCTAACTATTAAATCTGTATTTAGGATTGGGGTTTTGTACTAGATATTGTATTATTGTTGTCTAATGCAATAACATGTTTAGGAGTGTTGAAGGACTATTGGTTTTATCCTATTGATTTGTAATAAATTTTAATATGCTAGAATCTTTAATCATCATTGTCAGGTAGACAAATTTATTCGAGAAAATACTGGTTTCTTATTGCTATTTGTATTACATCTACCTATGCTTGGAATTCTGAATATTATTCTAAAAGGAACTAGTTATTAATTGGTGAAGGATTTTTTGGTTTAAACATCATATTGTATTCCATTTGCCTATTTCTAAGTTTATATATTATTATTAAGAAGAATCTTGTTAAACATCTATCGGTTATTGTACTGTATTCATTTTGTGTTGGACTACATCTGTAAGGTTTTAGTTCTAGTCATTATGTTTTAAAGAGAAATCAACAAATAATTGAGATCAGGATATTACAGTTAAGCATTGTGCAAAATGACAAGTCAATAGAAGTGGCACTAGAAGGAGGGCCCTTACCATTTGGAATAGAAGAAAACAACTTGCAATTTCAAAAAAATCATTTTTTACAAGTTCAAAAAATTTTCTAAACTGCTGAGGTTCTAAGGTGCGTAAGATTTCGAGGTGTGCAAGGTGCACAATGTTCCAAGGTGTGCCATATGTTTTGAGAAAGTGCACTTTTTTAGAGGTACACTTTTTTAAGAATTTACATAAACTAGAGGATCTTGATCCATGATCTCTATTTCAGTGAGCTTTGAGATCTTCACTTAGTGCACACGAGTTCCTTGAACTTAGCCATTTTCAAATGCCTCGTAGTGATAAAGGACTCGCTCAAATTTTACCACTTCCATTCAATATTTTGTTATCTTCCTTAGTTTTTCCTCCACAAAAACCACCCATTATTCCACCAAATCCCCTGATGGCCTTTTTCAATAATGCTATAGACTCACCAATCAACTTGATAGGTGTACACAATGACCTTCCTAAGAATCCTAAGAAGTTTTGCCTAAGGTTCATCTATGGAGAGATGAGAACTGTAGAAGATCACATTAAGGTATTCAAGGAAATCTACAACCAAAAGTAGATTGCTAACAATAATGTGGTTCTTTGCTTATTCCCCTACTCATTGGGGGAAGTTAACTTTAATTGGTATGTTAATTTTCCACTTGAATGTATTGGAGATTGGGATAATTTTGAGAAATTGTTCTTGAAACAATTCAAAACTTTCATCAACCTAGATGTGATACATCAACAATTCATATCAATCAAATGGGATCTAGCTGAGATAGTTTCATGCTTCAACCATCACTTTCATATGGCATATCGCAAGCTTGAAACACCATATACTATAAGCTGCAATATAGATTTATCTAAATGCTATGAACCATATTACTACTATTTTCCTAAGAAGACTTCATATAAAAAATATCAACACATTGGACAAAGTTATCTAGGAAGCAATTACCTTTGCTAAGAAAGCCAATCCTAATGGAGGAGGATTGATGCTTCCAGCTCAAGCTATTTCAACGATGCCAACATATCCTGTTGGAGCACCTATAATGCCTAGCCAATTCATACCCATGAATTTAGTTCCATTGCAGTAGGCACTTGCTCCATAAATCCTAGCTATAGCATATCTATGATATGAACCTCCAAAAGTTGCTTTCATTGAGCAAAAGGCACTAGCCTCTACTAAAGAAGACAAGAGTTTTGCCTCCGAGTTTGATCAAATGAAGAAGACCATGTCTTAAATGAAAAATAAGCTGACACACTTGAGGTTGTCACAAGGATAGAATAACAAATTTCAAAGAAATAATACTAGTTCTTACAACAACCACAATTATGGTAGAACTATAATAGGAATTTTAGTGGAAACAACAATGCAGGAATCAATAGAGGAAATAATTTCAATTTTGCTAATCACAACAATGGTTTCCAAAGATAGAATCAACAATGGAACATTGGTTTGAAAAATGAAATAATTCCTGTAGATAATAATAATAATGCTCAATATTTGGACATCAGTCAGTATGCCAATGGTCAAAATGCACCCAACAATGATGGTTCATATTACAATGGGAATCAATAAGTGAATCATAATTCCCAAAAAAATGATAATATGCCTCATGTGCAATTTAATGATATGTTACTAGAATCCTATGATTATACACAGAACACCAGAATGGAACAACTAGCCAACGAAGAATTCTTTTTTCCATTTAGTTAGGAACTAGATATTCAACTTGAAGAGATGCTTGCTTTTAGAAATGACAATCAAAATACTTACAATCTATGAAGTAAAAAAGAACCTATGACAAATGGAATTCCTCCAGTATTACAACCAAATCCTCTCTGTTTGAAAGTGAGTAACAACCTGGTACTAATTGGGCCCTTGTATGGAGGACAAAAAAATTAGAATCAGGGAAATATACCAACAATCTTGAAAAATCCTATCTGGTCTACTAAAAAGTATAGTGAAGTGGAAGATTTGAAAAGAACAAAGGCCAACATGTCCATGTTTGACATGCTACAAAAATGTCATCATCAATGAGATGCACCAGTAATGAAAACTCTTGGTCATACAAAGGCACCCCATAATATAAATATTGTTCCTCAAAAGATAGTATCTTAACAAGTCAATGATTTGGAGGCAATGTCAATTATGTTTAAAGAAAAGGTTGAGGTACCCTCATTTTTTCTTAGCATCAGAATGTATGGGAAGAATCTTCACAATTGCCTAATCAATTCAAGAGCTTCTTGTAATGTTATGCCCCTTTTGATAGCGCAAAGGTTGGGAGTCACTTCTTAGCCTTCTAATTGAATAGTGATACAATTGGATAAAACAAAAGTAAAAGTTATTGGTGTGTTGAAAGATGTTTAGATAAAATTGACAGTTTACCCCCAAATTCTAGACATCATTGATATACATGTGGTTGAGATTCATGAGACATATAGATTGCTACTAAGTAGAGAATGGACAAAATTTGTAAGAGGATGGTTTTCTATGGATTTTACTCAATTATTATTACCATGGAAAGGGTTGAATAATCAAATCAAGTTAGATGTGGATCCAAAGTTAAAAACAATGATTACAAAATATAATGCACCAAATGAGGTTGCATTCTTGCAATTAGATTCAGGCTCTTACAAAGTGATGGCTTTCGATAAAACTTCAATCAAAATATCAGATGAGCAAGATGGAAAATCCACAATTTCAATCCCAAAGCAAGAGATCATAACACAATTCATAGACAACATGGTGGCCAACTTACAATGCTTAGGAGAAAAAGCTGACCCCAATATTCTGCTTCTCCCAGGATTTTGTAGATTGCATAAAGATAGTCATTCAGAGTTTGAATGTTCACATTGCCAAGAAGTAGCTACTAAAGTACTAACATAGATGATGGAAATAAAGGATGGTAATGTTCCAATAGACGATCCCACATAGAGTCAAAATTCTACAAACATATTAGAATCTATGAAAAAAAATTGAAGAGGAAATTGAAGATCCAAATGCATCATATAGTGATACCTATTTAGATGGTGGAGGTTTGCCTTCTCCTCTACTAGGAATGATCAAAGTCCAAAGAAGGAGATGATACATAAAAGTTCAAGGATAGACTTTGGTAGTCATTCATCCTAAACCAAAAGTGGATGAAATTATAGAATTAATTGGGGAAATTTAGGACACACAAGAAAAACATAGGCTTCCTATATTAAAGAGTAACAATGGAAAATCATCAAGTTCACCCTGCAAAAGACTACTATAGATCGCCAAGAGACAATAATTTTAGACCCAAGTAAAGGAAAAAATAAGGATGAATAAGCATAAGGTTAGGAATCCCAAAGAAGATCTTATTTGGACACTCCACTTTGATGGTTCCAAATGCAAATTGGGAGTTAGCATAGGTATCAATTTAATCAACTCAAAAGGTAAGTCTTTCTATGCAGCACATCAATTATAGTTTAGATGTACTAATAATGGTATAAAATATGAAGCATTGATTCAAGGACTTCTTTTACACTAGGTAAAGGAATCAAAACTCTCATAATCAAGGGAGATTCTTAGTTGGTTATAAGACAAGTGAAATTGGTATACTCTTGCAATGATAGGAGGATGCTTGCTTACAAAAAAAGAGTTTGGGATTTAATGGATGATTTTGATTCTTTGAATATAAAGTCCATTCCAAGGAGGAAAAATGTCATAGTAGATGCCCTTGCCATTTTAACTAGTGCATTACAACCAGTCAAGAGAACAAAATTGAAAAGATTTTTAGTAGAACTGGTGGCTGCCTTATCTATCCCAGACAATATTACAAACTTCCAAGATTTTCAAGATGATCAAGATATACTCAAATTTATCATGTGAAATGGCCACTTTAAAGCAAAAGAGATTGATGACACTCTAGATGAAAAACCTAAAGATGATGAACTTGAAGATGAAGATGGGATCTTGAATTTAAAAACCAACACTATTCCTAAGGGAATGATTGAGTTGGACCGCATTTTTTACTGTCATGAGTGAGCACTTAATAGGAGAATTGTCAAAGAAAAGGGGATTGAGGACTATGATTCATATAATCTAGATATCGATGAAAATCCTAAAATGGTAAGGGTTAGAAAGGTGTGCAACACATAGAAAAGGGAAGATATGCTCAAATTGCTTATAGAATATAAGGATATCATTGCTTGGAGCTATGAAGAGCTCAAAACATATGATCCTAAAATCATTACACATGACATTCCTTTAAAACTAGATGCCAAACCCTTCCATCAAAGGAAAAAACCTATTAATCCTATAATTGGACCTTTGATAATGAAGGAAGTCAAGAAGTTACTTGATGCCAAGATCATCTTTACCATACACCATTCTACATGGATGGCTAACTTGGTTCATGTATAGAAAAAGACTAGAGAGATCCATCTTTGTGTGGATTGAATTCGTAACCTAAACCTTGCATCTCAAAAGGACAACTACCCTTTCCCCTCACTGGATGAAGTTCTACAAATTGTTAATGGATCCAAGATGATGTCTTTCTTAGATGGATATTTAGGATATAACTAGGTAATGGTTGATGAAGAGGATAGCCTAAAGATGACCTTCATGACTAAATGGGAAACTTTTTATTACAGAAGCATACCTTTTTGATTGATTAATGCATGAGCTACATTTCAACAAGCCATGGACAAAGCTTTTATGGGATTGATAAAAAGTGTATAGTCATTTACATGGTTGACTTAACTATCTTTTTAAAGGATCAAAGCACTCACATTGCTGATTTAAGACATGTATTCAATAGATGTCATAAATATGACATATCACTTAATCACAAGAAGTGTTCGTTTGGGGTTACTAAAGGAAAGCTCCTTGGCCACATCATCTCTGAAGCTAGAATCTCCATTGATCCTAATAGAATTGAAGCCATTTTGAAGTTGTCACCTCCTCAAAGTTGAAAAGAACTTAAGTCTTTCTTTGGGAAGATAAATTTAGTATGAAAGTTCATAAATGGATTTGCAGAGATAGTTCATCCCCATAATGATTTACTCAAAAAGGGAGAAAAATAGAATGGGTTTAGAGATTAAGAAATCATTTGAGGATTTTAAAGTGGCCATTTCCATGGCCCCAGTACTGGTGAGTCTAGATTATGGACTACCTTTCAAAATATACTCTTTTGCTTTAGAATATTTGTGTAATGGGTTTCTTACACAGAAGAAGGAAAAAGAAGATGAAAGGCCCATTGCCTTTATGAGTTGCCCTCTAAAAATGTTGAGTTAAATTATTCCAACCTCGATAAATAGTCTTTTTCTTTAATCAAAGTGGTAAAGAAGTTCCACCATTATATACTAAGGAGCAAGGTATATGTAATTGTGCCTGATCGTATGGTTAATACATTATTGATTCAAAATGAGCTAGGTGAAAGGCAAGGGAAATGGATGGCCATCCTTCAAGAATTTGATTTAGAAATTCAATCCATGAAGTTGGTAAGAGGCCAAGATTATAAAAAATGATAGCTAATAACTAGATCAAGGATGAAAAGAAATTCTAGTTTGATGGTGAAATAGAGGTGGAAGATTAGAAGAAGATTGTAGTATCCCAAGTTGATATTGACCAAGGTATAATAAAAAATATTTGGTACTAGGATATTGTTTACTATATTTCACAAAATCAGTACCCCAATTGGATGAATAGTTCATAGTGTAGGGGACTCAAAATGAAGTGTGAATCCTACATGTTACATTATAGAGAATTATAGAAACGAAACTACAAAAGGATTTATTTAAAGTGCCTGGGATGTGAAGAAGGAAAAGAAGTTTTGGAACAATTTCATGATAGGTATGGTACAAGGCATGGTTCAATAGAGGCTATGACCCATATGATTTTAAGATCAAGTTATTTATGGCCTACGATTTTCAAAGATAATTTTGAACATGTGTGTACTTGCCACATTTATCAGAATAGTGCTAATAGAGAAAGATATCCTATAATGCCATTACGACCAATGTTTAAGGTACACCCCTTTGCAAAGTTGGGGCTAGATTTCATTGGTCTAGTCAACCCACCATCATCAATTAGACATACCTTTGTTCTCATAGCTACTAATTATTGTACATGTTGGACATAAGCTGAGACCTTCAAAAATTACACAAAAAAAGTGGTTACAGATTTCTTGGAAGAACACATTGTTACCAAATTTGGTATGCCATTGTTTCTAGTGTGTGATAATGGATTAGCTTTGCATCAGTATTCCTTACTCAATGGGCACTGGACAATTAGGTTATTAGCAAGTTGTTTTCAAATTATTATCCATAAGGAAATGGTGTGGCCAAATCTAAAAATAAGAACTTGATCATGGTAATAAGATGTTTGTTGAAAGAAAATCCTAAAGATTGGCATACTCAACTCAAATATGTGCTATGGATAGACAAAGTCAGGGTCAAGAATTCTTTAGGGACATCTCCATATTTGATCATCTATGGACAAGAGCCAATATTCCCACTTAACCTCAGGATTCCTATTTTGAATTTTTTTGAGTGGGTATGTTTAAGATGTTGATAGGGTTCAAATCATATTGATAAATCTTTTGGAGATGGATAAAAAATAGACAACTACTTTGGAGCATATGGTGAAACATCAAGCTATCCTTAAGAGGTGGTTTGACAAAAGGGCCACAATAAAATCTTTCAAAATATTCAACCTTGTTCTTCTCTAGGACAAGGCAAAAGAAAAGTTGAGCAACCGCACTAAGTTTCAACACTTGTGGAATGGTCCTTATTAGATCGTAGAAATTCTAGGAGAAAATACTTTTAGGTTGAGTTCCTTACAAGGGGAATTGGTTTTGTTGCTAGTCAGTGGGAAATCCATGAAAAATTACATTGAGGCTTGAAAGAAAACTAAAATAATATAAAATTAGTGTGTTTATTTTTGCAAGTATGTTTTCTTTCAGTTGTGTTTGCTTTTAGTTTTGTATTTACTTTCAAAGTTGCATCAGTCTAAGGGGTTAGGTGCACTCAAGATTTTATCTTAACATATCTCATTAAATTATTTCTCATTTCAACTTTTGCTAAGAGGTATTTCTTTTTCAAAATATTTTAATGATTTTGTTTCTTATACCAACTGAGGAATGGATGTTACTTGTAGTAATAGAGGACTTTCAAGTCTTGAATTTAGAATTGTGGATCAACAAGTTTTCAACACTTTCCAAATTTAAAGATAAAAAATATTTGGTGTTTTCAAACCAAAGTCAATGATAGCAAGGGATAGTCCAAACCCTACCATTTCAAACAAAAGGGTCTTCTTGAAGGAATTGCTAAGATCATTGTTTGGCGTGAGAGTTTCCAAAAAGTTCTTAAAAGAGGAATGCAAGGGATTTCAACTAAAAATTAAATTTGAGAAATGAAACCAATGTCTTGGCCACACAATCTAAGTGAGGTACAATGTCAGTGAATAGATTGTCCTCTACAGAAATAAATACAAATTAACTCTAAATGCCCAGATAGGGAGATTGAATTAGCACTAATAGTTGGATAGGTTATCATTGGATTGATAACCTTCCTCTAAATTTTATTAGGTACAACTCATTGTACATGATTTACAATGAATTAAAATATGGATGCTTTTAACCAAAAAGCACAAAAGGTTTACAAATATCCACTCATAAACACAAAATAGATGTGAAAGATTAACTAACTAAAAGAAATTAAACAATAAATAGCACAAAGTTCATTTGCCAAGATGCTGCATTACAAAGTAAAAATGAAGAATGTATCTTCCATCCTCTTGAGAAAATGAAAAATTAGAGCTTTTAAAGATATCTTGAAATGATAATGTAATTATAAAATAGTGGCATTAAAATGAATTTTAGAGAAAATTGAAAACAATACAAAGATCGTGATCAGTGGAAAGAAATTGTCTCATAATTAAAGTTTTGATGCAATTATCCTCCAGTCTCCCTTCTCTAAAGTGTAAAAGACAACAAAGATCCTCTTACACATTTATAGTCAAAGTCACTACCTAAAGAAAATTGAAACTTTTCCCTTGCATTACATAAAACAAATCAAAATTTATCCTTTTCTCTAATACATAGTTTAGAAAAAATGTGGTTTCCCTCCCTCATAAGGAATGAAATAATTTGGAACAACTCTTTCCCTTTTGCTATAGCACATAGTCTGTAGTCTTGGGAAGAAGAAGTGGAACCCCTTGCCTTGTTGTTCCTGGCTTATTTATAATCTTCTCTTTTCCCGTAGCTTTTACATAATTTATTCTTGGAGATGCTCTTATTTTCCTATCCTCATATGATTTCTTTGGGTTCCTTGATGATAAAATTGTAGGTGATGGAAAGATGTCCTAACCTTGTTGATTACTAGATATTTGAATACAAGTTGACACATTTCAAACTCGTGTTTTGTATGCTCCCTGCTACAGGTGGGCTTAGCTTTCAATGTCTTATTAATTTCTAGGTGTGTTTAAGACTTTCTCAACCCATTCCCTTGAATCAGGTATTCACTGCCACTACTGTATAGAGATTGAGCTTCTCTACATTATCACTTGTGCATTGTGTCAAGTATTGGCAGCCTAAAGATTGTTGATGAAATTTTTCTAGCTATGCTACAATTTTCCATTATTATGGTGGTCAAGTTTTGCTTGTCGATTAGCCAAGAAGGAATTGTGGATGAGTTGAAGGGATTGTTGCTCATGTCTCTGAGAATTCACATTCAATTTACTAAATAACTTGGAAGATAATTGCATCATTTGAACTTATGCCCCCTTTTTACATTAGTTTGTCAAGTAGATCTTACTTATAGTTGATGCCTTATGATCTTCCCTAAGGGGCATGTAGGTTTCCATGGCTACCCTCTTGATGTTTTCTCAATCTTTTGTGATTCAAGATGAAGTCTTTTGCATACCAGACTTAGGTAGGCAACTTGTCAAACTGCTCATGTGCTTTGGTGAGCACCCCACTTCCTCTACTTTTTGAGAGTAGCTCCTGTAATAGAGCCAAGCCCACCATTTTCCACTCAAGATTAGGTTTTTCCTTCTTATAATACTTGATGCCATCCCATTAGAAAACCAATTGAAATGTTGTCTTTCACATTTGATGAGAAGGATGCTCATATCTTTGTGTGAAATTCATAGTGAATCTTGCCTGTATGTGATCTTCTTTGGTGATGATGGATATATGGTCTTAGCACACCTCACCAACAATACCTTCTTTTACTCAAAATATAACTATGTGGAAATGAGTCAAATTGTGGTTTGGATACATAACTTGCTATTATGTCAACTCATCCCTTCAAACTGATTTCATGTGTCAATGCACTTGAATAATCTACACACCATCTTTTATTGACTGATTTTCATCTAGCTATGTGATGATATGAGTTCTCAATAGCTTATTTCAAAACATCATGGCTTGGTTCATAATGATGAGATTTTCCAATTAACAAGTACCTTGTTATAGAATGCCACATTGGATAATATCTGACCATCTTATGGCAACACTCAGAGGTCTCACCATATTGATCTTTTGAAATAGACATATGAGTCTTTCCCAAGATATTGTGAGCCATGTAATATCTGAATCATGCTTTAGAACTTTTGACTGATCGCATTATATGATTTGAAATCCTGAATCTACAAATTAAATCTATAGAAGCTAAATCTTTGGACCATTGGACTTGAACTTAGGTTGGAAACTAGAAGTTGAACTTCAACATTGACAACTAGATGAACTTGTGAGATGTACCCTTCCAAAACTAAGAAACACTAAACCTATTCCAATCAAGTGAAACCACTTTGAATTATTTTGAACCACCTTGAACTACTTCAAACTATTTTGAACCACCTTGAACTACTTCAAACTACTCTAAATCTTAGTTCAAAGAGGTTCAGAACTCCACACTAAATTTTTTAAAACTATATCCATATTGATTATCAATAGGGGCTCTAACTGTGGGACTAATTTTGATACAAAATCAAAGAACTCCAACAATCTCTAGCAAAAGACAAGTGCCTTATACATTGGGTGAATAGAGTCACCAAGAAGAGAAAACTGGGAGCTGCTTATAGAGAGGGAAAAGGGGAATAGGGAAAAGCCAACTAACTAAAACACCTAAACTAAACACAAAGCAACAACAATCTAAAACAAGAAAAGCCAAACTACACACCACAAAAACTTATTTACATAAAGATAGGCTAGCAGCATGTACCTTTGAGAATATGTCCATCCTTTCATGGAAAGCCATGAACAAGCTATGAAAATTATCTTCTGGCTCAAAAGAGTGGATGATATGCAAGTATAACCACTCTAAATAAATAGAGTATGACTGTTATAAAGAGAAACCCATTAGTTGTATTTCCAAGAAGCCTCATGGGTGACATGTCAATACCACTAAAACTATCAACATAATAGAATTCTAGATAGAGAATATTAGTAGCTCTTTGCGTAGGCCATCTATTGCTGAAACTTGATTTTCCTTTTTTTGAAAATCCATATTTTAAGAAGGCACAGTTCACATCTATTTCTAAACAAAAGGATTTCAGCATAGGATCACCTTTAGTCAACTCATTTTCATCATCAAACATAAATACTTCAAAACTAGTAGAGTGAGTATATGATATCCACATAGAGATCTTTAATCCATCTTTCTCATAGAATGTATATGGCCTGGTTTCTAACTCATCAATCAACATATATTATGACCAAATTTAGGATCAGCAAAGTAGGTGTCTACATCCTTAGTTGCAGAAAGCAAAGGTATCAAACTAAAACTATGTTTTACCTCAGCCACACTTGTATGATTTTCATCATGTATCTTTGCAATCTATTGGAAATCACTAACCATCCTTCCTTTAGTTTCCTTGAATAGACAAGAATCATTTATAAGGGAAGGTTTCAATGGACTGTCATTCTTCGAACATGGTTCCTTGCTGAAATCTTCCATGATTTCTACAGGTGAACATAGTATACTCCCGTTGTCTTCTTGGATATCAAAATATGAACTATCTTCATGGAATGAAGTCACTAGAAAATATTTTATACAAGTCTCCATAGTCATAGAAGCCAATTGAAAAGAAACATCATCCTCTTTTTTGGATACACTCAAAATTTTCATCAGTCAAAAATAATCATGGGCAATCTAAAGTCTTTAACTCAACTTCAAGATTTACTAGAGATGATATGGAGATGGGAATCATGTGTAGATGAAAGGCATCTAGATATTCATCATCTTGTTAGCTTTTAGTTCCTTCTTCTTCAAGATCTTACTCTTGCTTGTATCCCACTTTAGCCATCTCTTCTTTTCCACATGCATGTCCTTTTTTTTCTAGATCTTGCACTTGGGATCTTTTCTTTATGAGGATGGCACCATAAAAATATTTTAGCCAACCTACTTGTCTTGCAACTTCTTCAGTAACCTCTCTAATAGGACTTCCTTTGAATGATGGGATAAAGATAAAGATTTCAGAGTTATCTTCATCTCTTGCTAGAATCTAGTCTTTTAAGATTTCTTTATATATAATGAGGGCTACTGGATATCCTTCTTCAACAGAGTTGCCAACCTCCATTCTTGGGAAGGTACCTCAAATTCTAAAAATGAAAACACTAGACTCTTTAACCACGAATTCTAAAAGTTTATAATAGAGTTTCCAATCTCTACTTGGAGAGATAACAAATTTAATCAAGGAAAGAAAAACATAGATCTATCATTTCTAATTCCCCAGTAGAGTCACTAAAAATCTATTAGTGAGCAGATTGTCCTCTGAAGAAATAAACACAAATTAACTTTAAATTCCCAGATAGGGAGATTGAATCAACACTAATAGTTGGATAGGTTATCATTGTCTTGATAACCTTCCTCTAAATTTTATTAGGTACAACTCCTTGTACATGGTTTACAATGAATTCAAAAATAGATGCTTTTAACTAGAAAGTACAAAAAGTTTACAAACATCCACTTGTAAACACAAAATAGATACGAAAGATTAACTAACTAAAAGAAATTGAACAACAAATAACACAAAGTTCATTTACCAAGATGCTGTATTACAAAGTGAAAATGAAGAATGTATCTTCCATCCTCTTGAGAAAATGAAAAATTAGAGCTTTTAAAGATATCTTGAAATGATAATGTAATCAGAAAATAGTGACATTAAAATGTATTTTAGAGAAAACAGAAAATAATACAAAGATCGTGATCATTGGAAAGAAATTGCCTCATTATCAAATTTTTGATGCAATTATCCTCCAGTATCCCTTCTCTAAAGTGTTAAAGACAACAAAGAACCTCTTACACACTTACAATCAAAGTCACTATCTAAAGATAATTGAAACTTTTCCCTTGCATTACATAAAACAAATCAAAATTTATCCTTTTCTCTAACACATAGTTCAAAAACAAGCTCAGCTTTCCCTCTCTTACAAGGAATGAAATAATCTGGAACAACTCTTTCCCTATTGCTATAGCACATAGTCTATAGTCTCATGAAGAAGAAGTGGAACCCCTTGCCTTGTTGTTGCTAGCTTATTTATATTCTTCTTTTTTCCCATAACTTTTCAATTACATAACTAATTTTTGGAGATGCTCTTATCTACCTGTCCTCATATGATTTCTTTGGTTTCCTTCATGATAAAAACACAGGTGATAGAAAGGTGCCCTAACTTTGTTGATTACTAGATATTTGAATATAAGTTGACACATTTCAAACTCATGTTCTGTATGCTCCCTGTTGTGAGTGGGCTTGGCTTTCTATGTCTTATTAATTTCTAAATGTGTTTAAGACTTTATCAACCCATTTCCTCAAATTAGGTATTCATTGCTCTTGCTGTATAGAGATCAAGCTTCTTTGCATTATCACTTTTGCATTGTTTCAAGTACTAGCAAACTAAATATTGTTGATGAAATTTGTCTAGCTATTCTGTAATTTTCCATTATTATGGTGGTCTACTTTTGCTTGTCAGTTAGCCAAGAAGGAATTGTGGATGAGTTGAAGGGATTTTTGCTCATGTCCTTGAGAATTCACATTCAATTTACTAAATAACTTGGAAGATAATTGCATCATTCGAACTTATGCCCCCTTTTTACACCAGTCTGTCAAGTAGATCTTACTTATAGTTGACATCTTGTAGGCTTCCCTAAAGGGCATGTAGGTTTCCATGGCTACTCTCTTGATGTGTTCTTGATCTTTTGTGATTCAAGATGAAGTCTTTTGCATACTAGACTTGGGTAGGAAGCTTGTCAAACTGCTCATGTGCTTTAGTGAGCACCTTGCTTCCTCTACTTTTCGAGATAGGCTCCTTTGATAGAGTTGAGCCCACCATTTTCCATTCAAGATTAGGTTTTTCCTTCTGATCATACTAGATTCCATCCCATTAGAAGACCAATTGAAATTTTGTCTTTCACATTCGATGAGAAGGATGCTTAGGTCTTTGTATGATATTTATCATGATTCACACCTGTACGTGAGCTTCTTTGGTGATGATAGATATACGATCTTAGCACGCCTCACCAACAATACCTTCTTTTACTCAAAATAAAAATATGTGGAAATGCATCAAATTGTGGGTTGAATAAGTAACATGCCATCATGTTGACTCATCCCTTCAAATTGATTTCATGTGTCAATGTGCTTGAATAATCTACACATCATCATTTATTGGCTAATTTTCATCTAGCTATGCAATGAGATGAGTTCTCAATAGCTTATTTCAAAACATCGTGGGTTGGTTCATAATGATGGGATTTTCTAGTTAACAAGTACCTCATCATAGATTGCCACATTGGATAACATCTGAGCATCTTATGGCAACACTCAGAGGTCTCACCATATTGAGCTTTTGAACTTGACATATAAGTCTTTCCCAAGATATTTTGAGCCATTGAATGTCTGAATCATGCTTTAGTACTTTTGATTGATCACGTTATAAGATTTAAATCCCTGAATCTACAAATTAAATCTGTAGACGTTGAGTCTTTGGACCATTGAACTTGAACTTAGATTAGAAACTAGAAGTTGAACTTTAACATTGATAACTAGATGAACCAATGAGATGGACCCTTTTGAAAGAAAGAAACATTAAACCTATTCTAATCAAGTCAAACCACTTTGAACTATTTTGAACCACCTTGAACTCTTTGAATTTCTCTAAATCTTAGTTTAAAGAGGATTAGAACTCCAAACTAAAATTTTTCAAACTATGTCCATATTGATTACCAACATACAAAAAGAAAATAGAGAAGAAAAATTGTGTTAAGAATGAAAGATTCTACAAAGTCTGAGAAAGGTAATTGGGCTATAGGGATATGCACTCCAAATAAGCTATCTAGTTTCAAAACAATTGCTTCATCAAAGAATCAAATAGCGACATGTCAGCTACATGAAAAAAATATTCAAAAGATTACCCAAGACTTCAAATGAGAAGTGATAACCCATTAAGATCCCTCAAGGTTGATTATCTCATCTTGTCAGACAAGGGATTGATAAACAACTTTCATGAGGATTCCTGATGAAAAGATTAGAAGGGTAGAATATTCTTCCAATTTTTTAGAAGCTTTTGATAGATTGCATTATGAGATGTCAAATAAAATGGATAGACTAAACACACACTAAACTTGGAGATTCGAGATTCTAAGGTTTTGACTGTAAAGTGACTTAAAGTATATTTGGAGTATTCAAGATTTAATTGGTGTTTGCACATATCAAAGGAATGTTTGTTGATAACGAAATGCCTTTATCATTTCTTCCCTTTTTGTCGAGGCTATTTGTTGTGGTTTCACAATGCACACCCCATTTTGCTTTGAAATGGGGACCCCCTACTTTATTTTTTATCTTTTCAGATCCCTAGTTTGAGGTCTGAGTCCTTTTTAGGGTTTTTCATATTGTTTTTACCAAGTCTAGGTCTTTGGCTAAAAACCTAGTTGCAAAAACTATGTTTCTAAGGAGGAAAGATCAAACTTTGGTATTATTAAAGGTGTGTTAGTACACTAGTCACATGAAGAAAAGCACATCACTCTTGGTGTAGGTGCACACCTCCAAGAGTTGCATTCAATCCTATGCCTATAAATCCCATGACCTCACCCTTCTCCTCACTTCACTTCTTTCATCTAGCTCCCAGCTATTGCACATCTGTACCTCGCTAGGTGGGCCACTCCACTTCACCACCTGCACACACAACACAAATATTTTAAAAGGATCCATGGTAAAGGTGTGCACCTTTTTTTGCAAAACTTTAATAAAAACTTAAATTAAACCTAAAAAATAACACAAGCATAACCTAGTGAAAGGTGCGTAGGTGTGCACCTATCCAAGGTGTGCACATGTGCACCTTTCAAAATGTTTAGTATTCCTTGAGTATAGTAAGGGTATACACCTAGTGCACCCCATGAGGTGTGTAGGTGTGCATCCTTAATGTTAAGAGTTTTGTGTAGGAAGGTGCACTTAGCGCACCTCCAAGGTGCACCATTTTTTGTTCACCATAGATGTTTTAGAGATTTTTAGGTGTTTTAAAATAGTTTGTGTAGGATTAGGGTTTTTGGGCTATATTTTTTAGTAATGAGGGTTTGTTTTAATTATTTTTTTCTGCTTCTAAACTAATGGATATTGGTTTTGGGTAGATTAAATGGCTTCCTCCTCAACCTCCCTCACTACAAAGATGGCTCCAAAAGTAGTGTTCTCCAAATTTCAAGGTGTTCTAGGAAAGTCATGCTTCTAGGATGAATATTCAGAGATCCAAGATACTAAAATTGGCCATATCAATTAGAATGTGTTTCTAGTTTTATGCAAAAAACCAATTGAGAGGTCTCCAATGGTATCTGTACTTATAAGATAAGGGCTATAAAACACAATGTCACACCCAGTATCAATACAATCTTTCGAGTTGATCATAAAATTGGTAGAAAACTATTTTTTAGAGGACAGTGTTATAAAAAGAATCACTACAGAGATCATCCTAGATTTGAGACATAAGAATATAGAGAAGGTATTCCATCTTCCAAGGGAAGATTAGTACATTCGGTTAACATATCATCAAGTAGAAAGGTGGTATAGAGATCATGAAGAGGAAGCGTATGAAATCATTCAATCCTCATATCTCATTTAGAAGAATCTTCTTGGACAAAATGAAGGAAAAGTAGATATGATAAGGGGCTATATGAAAGATGATATCAGACATCCTATAGTGGTCTTGAGTAGAGTTATTAGATCACCTATAGCCGAACACTTAAATATATGGATGGTACACTTTATTGATACAATCAAAATAGCAAAGATGCCAATTGATTAGGCTTCAATTCTTAGTGAGAATTTAGATGAACAACTATAGTAGTCAAGAACAACCAAATGTTTTGCATGACATCCTATTTCATGTACTTGTTAGCTACAAGAGCAATAGATTATCTGAGATTGTTCAAAAGAGGCAACATGCAAGATGCAAATGCCTTGCCTTATGTGGTAAAGAAAAATATTTTAGAGCATAGCAAGGAATATAGAATAATGAATGATACCTTCATTTTCATAGTCATCCAATTCATTGAAGGAGATTATGTGAAAAGGATGTTAGATGAGGTGGCGAAAAAGATTACAAAAATTGGTGTGTATTACATCCAATTTAAAATATTCACCTATTTAAGGGTAGTGGGTGTGATTGTTACTCCAAAGAAGCTCCCTATGTATCCTTGTGATAGACTTACATTACTAGCAATTACACAACAACTCTTGTCTGCATATGAAAGAGCAAGGAAGCAACATAAGAAGACATTGGTATGGCCCATCACTATAGGTCCATTTAGTGTTAGTCAGAAGAAAGATATTGTGACTTTTGAGTTTGAATGGGATAATTATCCCTTGGAGGAATATAACTCTCGCTATCCATATTTTGATAACATTGGCAAAGTTTAGTACTTGGTAGGAAAATAATTCCAACAAGAAGATGCCATAGAGGATCATTGGACGAATGTAGTAGATGACTATGAAATCTAAAAAAGGGATTATTGTAGGATGACTCTCTATTTGGTAGGTAGTGCCTTGAAATTAAAGGTCCCTTTAAAGATAGTGCAGCAAGCCACTGGAGATATCCTAGATCCCTTGTATCATAGAGATACGATATCTGATCAACCTATTATAAATGTAGAAATTGACAGAGAGGAAAATGCAGATATTAATCATAGGGCATGGCATGTCATCAATTAACTAAGTATTTGATATAAAGACCATTCAAGCTGGATCCAATTCCAAAAAGTATAGTTTTCCAATATATAGGTCACCTAGTGAAAGGTAGAGGAGCAAAGGTGACAATGCCAAAATTCACAACCTAGTCTCTAGTGAGGCCATAAACAATGCATCAGCTTGATAGAGAAGTTGGGTACTTTAGGGCATAGAAGGGTAAGGGAAAAAGGAAAAGAACTTTCTCTGAACAAGTTGATCTTGAAGGATAGGCAATTCAAGCACCAGAGCACCAAGGGGTAGAGAATGTAGAAGTAATGTAGACTCAAGATAATCCACTAGTGCCACCACCAAAACAAGGGCAAGGAGCTGAAATAGAAACACAAGAAGTGTCTCTGCCTATAAAAAAGGAAGAAGCAACCCCATTGGCCACCAAAAAAACAAAGATGAAAACTCTGATTAGGAGGACAAGGAGACAAAAAGTGATAAGAAAGGTTATTCATTTTTCATCAATCCCAAAAGTTATTCCTAAAGAGGAAGAAGAGGATAATAAAGATGAAGAAGGTAACCTTCCCTTGAGTCAAAGGACTCATCTTGCTAGGGCTACATATCTAGAATGGAGAATAATCTCTACTATAACTCCACCATCCATTCCTAAATAGACTATTTAGGCTACAACTTCAGAGGATTGATGGGCAAGAGGATGAAGGGGTTGATGTCTTCAGGATGTCATATTTTATTTCATGATAGTAGGCATTGAGTTGGTAGGTGACAAGATAACGGATACCCCAACAAATCAACCTCCTCAAGAGGATTGGATTAAATTGTTGCCTTAGTCATTGAGACCTTTAATTTTTGCACTGTCACCAAATCAAGATTCATTTTGTGTGGATAAAGTTTTAGCTACTCCTCTCCCTCAAGGTAATGAAGAATAGGTGCAAGTTGAGGAGGAAGAAGAGACACAACAAATATCCACTGATGAAGTGTTAGAGGAAGAGAAAATATATGAAGAACCTCAATAGACTTTCGAGGATATATAGGTGAGGAATATTGACTCAACATATATAGAGATGCTTGAGGTGGATCTCTCACAAAAGGAGAAGACTCCAGAGAGGATTGATAAGAGAAAAAGCATAGTGGGATAGACTCCATCTTCATCTAAAGATACATCTCTGATGGAAGATACTCTGATATGGTTGAGAAAAGAGGGGATGGTTAGACATAAAAAGGAAACTATATGGTATTGAAGAAGAGGGAATGGGAGAATTAATTAAAGCTCTCAAGAAACTTAAGCCACCCATAGGTGATGCACAAACACTGGCCTTTGTTATGAGTGATCAAAATCAAGACTTGTTCACCCATGTTGCTATCCCTCCTCCACATATATATATTCAAGATTTGACTCCAAAAGATTATCAAATTAGGGAGGTCGTGCTTTGAAAATTGACTGTGGATATTGCCAAATTTATGGTTACTATGAGAATAAAAGAAGTGTTTAGGAACTTGGAACATGATTAGACTAAATTGATAAACCTCTAAAATTATATGAAATCCTAAGCGGGTATTTGAATGAAGTGGTTCGTCTTTTGGATCCTGAAAAATCCTGAGGAGAATCTAAATACAACATTTGATAAAAGGGATAAGGAGACTGTGCAATTAGATCCATTTTTGAAGGCTTGTCAGCAATGGCAAGAAAGTTTTGAAGAGAAAGGTGTGTAGATCATACAAGGCAATCCTAAACTACTACACCACATGTAGAATAATGTAGATAAGCTAGTTGCTATATTGAACCAAGATTTTGGGTTAATGAATGAAGTACATACCTTGGCTAAAGACCTACAAGCATTGTAGTCAATAAAGGATCAAAGATATCAGATGTTGATAGATGTATATAATGAAAATAAGTTCAAAAAAATAGATGATTGGATGGAGAAGATTGTAGATGGAAATAAAGTAATGGAAACATTACATGAAAATATTCATAAGCTCAAGGATCAAACCCAAGAGAAAATTTTGGAGGTAGAGAGACATTACATTGATGCTTGTTTGGACATTTTTGAAGATGATTCAAGAGAAAACTAATGACTATACAATTAGTTGTTAAACAAGTTTGGAAGACTTTTAAAGAAGCTTCCACTAATGAGGATATCAAGTGATGGCTCTTGAGATAAATTCAACCAAGAGACCAAAAAATTTGAATAAAGAATATATGATCCCTATCCCAAAAGAAGATCTTGTGACTTAGCTCATAGATAGTATGGTTGTGAACCCACAATGCTTAGGTGAAGAATCAAAACCAATTTTTTTGCTTCTTCCAATATTTTACAAATTGCACCAAGTTAGCCATTCAAAATTTGACTGCTCACATTGTAAAGAAGTAGTTGCTAGGGTACTCACTAAGATAAGGCAATCTAAAAATGGTCAAACTCTAAATTAGATACAAAAGGAAAGTTCAAGTTCCACATGCATATTTTATGGGGATTAATGAAGAAGAAAAAGAAGATTCTAATGCATCATGTAATGACACTTCTTTAGATGGTGGGGATTTACCTAATCCTCCACTAGGGATGATCAAAGTCCTAAGCAGGAGACATTTTGTAAAAGTTCAAGGTTGGACTTCGTTGGTTGTTCATCCTAAACCACAAGTTGATAAAATCACTAAATTAATTTAAGATATTCAAAGTCAACAAGAAAAATAGGCAACCTCAATATCAAAGGTAAACAATTGAAACTTGCCAAGTCCACCAAGAAAAAGTTACAATGGATCTTGAAGAAAGAATCCTTCAAATTTAAAGTGAAAGAAAAGATCTAAATGAATAAACAAAAGTCCAAAAAGCCCAAAGAAAAACCAATTTGGACACTCAAGTTTGTTGGTTCTAAATGCAAATTAGGAACTAGTGCAGATATTGAATTAATTAATCCCAAAGGTAGGTCTTTTTATGTAGCATATCATTTACATTTTAGATGTACTAACAATGTTGTAGAGTATGAAGCCTTGATTCACAGACTTCTCTTTGCATTAGAGAAAGATGTCAAAGATCTCATAATTGAAGGAGATTCTTAGTTGGTCATTAGATAAGTGATATCAATTTGTTTTTGCAATGATAGAAGATTACTTGTGTACCGAAAAAGAGTTTGGGACTTATTGGAAGATTTTGAGGCCTTGAATATAAGGTCCATTATGAGGAAGAATGATATGGTATCTAATGCCTTTTCCATTTTAGCAGGTGCATTGCAACCCATTGAAAGAAAAAAATTAAAGAGGTTTTCAGCTAAATTGGTTGTGGCCTTGTCTATTCTAGACAACATTATGAACTTACAAGTCTTCCAAGATCACCAACATATTCTCGAGTTCATTATGTGCAATATCCTTTTCAAAGGACAAGAGATTGATGACACTCTCGATGAAAAACTTGAGGAGGATGAGCTAGAGGATGAAGATGGGATTATAAATTTGAAGACCAATTCTATTCCTTAGGGGATGGTAGAGTTGGAATGTATCTTCAATTGAGATGAATCAGCACATATTAAAAAAAAAATTGAAGAAAAGAGATTGAAGAATGTAATTCATATAATTTGGAGATGAAAGAAGATCCTAAGTTAGTAAGAAATGACAAGGAATGTAACCCTCAAGAATGAGAAAGTATCCTTCAATTAATTGCAGAATATAAAGATGTCATAGCATAGAGTTATGAAGAACTCAAGACATATGATCCTAAAATTGTCACTCATGATATTTTTTTGAATCCTGATGCCAAACCTTTTTGTCAAAGACAAAGACTAGTGAATCCCATAATTGAGACTTAGATAATGAATGAAGCCCAAAAATCACTTGATTCTAAAATTATCTTCCTAATCTAATATTCTATATGGATTACTAACTTGGTTCTAGTAAGGAAAAAGACTAGAGAAATTCACCTTTGTGTGGAATTTTACAATTTGAACCTAGCTTCCCAAAAGGATAACTACCCTTTGCCCTCTCTTGATGAAGTATTACAAATTGTGAATGGATCTAAAATGATGTCTTTTCTAGACAGATATACTAGATACACCCAAGTAATGGTAGACGAAGAAGATAGGTTGAACAATGCATTTATAAAAAAATGGGGAATCTTTTCATATTGAAGGATGCCTATGGATTGATTGATTCAGGAGCCACATTCCTGATGAAAGAAGCAATCAAAGGGATGATAAAAAAATGTATAGTTATCTATATGGATGACTTAACCATCTTTTTGAAAGACCATAGTACTCATATTTTTTATTTGAATCAAGTATTCAACTAATGTTGAAGGCATGGCATATCACTTAATCCCAAAAAGTGTTCATTTGGGGTCACAAAAGGAAAGCTTCTCAGTCATATTGTTTCTAAAGTTGGGATATCTATTGATCCTAAAATGATAGAAACAATTATTAATCTATCATCTCCTTGTAGTTATAAAGAGATGAAATCTTTCTTTGACAAGATCAATTTTGAGTGTAAGTTCATTAGTGGATTTTTGGAGATAGTATATCCCCTTAATGACTTATACAAGAAAGGAGAAAATATTGAATGGGTTCGTAAAATAAAGAAATCTTTTGAAGACATCAATGTAGCCATCTCTAAAGCTCTAGTTCTTGTAAGTCCAAATTATGATTTACCATTAAAAATCTATTCATTTTATTTAGAGCATTCATGTGTCATGATTCTCACTCAAAATAAAGACAAAAATGATGAAAGACCTATTGCATTCATGAATTCTCTACTACAAAATATTGAATTAAACTATTCCAATCTTTAAAAACAATCATTCGCTCTAATAATGGAAGTCAAGAAATTCTATAATTACATACTCTGGAGCAAGGTAAATGCAATTGTGCTAGATCTTGTCATCAAATTAACATTATTGATGCAGAATGAATTAGGTGAAAGATGAGGAAAATGGATGGCTATATTAAAAAATTTTAATTTAGAGATTCAACCAATCAAGTTGGTGATAGGACAAGGAATAACTAAGAATGATAGCTACTAATGAGATCAATAATGATAATGAAATCAAATTTGATGATGAAATCAACACTAAAAATCGATAGAGGATCATAGTATCTCAAGTGGGTATTGATGAAGGAATAATTATAGATGTGTGGTATCAAGATATTATCTATTATCTTTTTCAGAATCAATACCCTAAGTACATGAATATTTCCAAATGCAGAGGACTCAAGATGAAATGTGAATCCTATATGCTACAAGATAGAAATTTTTACAAAAGAAACTATGAGGTAATTTATTTGAAGTGTTTATGATGTGAAGAAGTGAAATTAGTTTTGGAATAGTTTCATGATAGGTATGGCACATGAAATAGAACAATAGAGGCTACAACTAACATGATTTTGAGATCAGGATACTTTTTGCCTACTATCTTCAAGGATACATTTGAACATGTATACTCTTGCCACATTTGTTAGACAAGTGCCAATAGAGAGAGACATCTAGCTATGCCACTACAACCAGTGTTTGAGATACACCCTTTTGCCAAGAGGGGGCTAGAATTTATAGGACCAATAAACCCACCATCATCTACATCACATATGTTCATCTTCATAGCTATAAACTATTGCACGTGTTGGATAGAAGTGGAGACTTTTTAAAATTATATAGCAAAAGTGGTTACTGATTTCTTGGGATAATGCATTATCACAAGGTTTGGTATGTCATTCTTCCTAGTATGCAACAATAGATCATCTCTTGTGTTAATCTTCCTCACTTAATGGTCATTAGAAAATCATGTCATAATCACGTTCTCATCTAATTACTATCACCAAAGGAATGGTGTGGTTGAGTCTACCAATAAGAACTCGATCACAGTGATAAATAAATTACTACAAGAAAACCCAAAAGATTGACACACTTAGCTGAAATATGTAATAATGATTGACATAGTTAGAATCAAAAATTGTTTAGGACATCTCCATATCTACTCTTCTATGGATAGGAATCAATGTTCCCACTCAATCTCAGAATTCTAGTTTTGAAATTCATGAGGGGGTATGTGGAGGATGCTAATAGAGATTAGATCAGATTAATAAATCTCCTGGAATTGGATGAGAAAATGATAGTCATTTTAGAGCATAAGGAAAAACATTAGGCTAGCATCAAATGCTGGTTTGAAAAGTAGGCCACAATAAAATATTTCATAATTTATGACCTTGTTCTCCTATGGAATAAGGTGAAAGAAATGTTGGGCAATCAAAAATGTTGGGCAATCACACTAAGTTTCAATGCTCGTGGATGGACCTTTATCAAATTGCGGAGATTTTGGGACAAAATACTTGTAGGCTAAGTTCTATACAAGGGGAATTGATCTCATTACTAGTTAATGGATATTTTCTAAAACATTAATTTGAGGCCTAAAAATGGAAAATATTTCAAAATAAAAATTAAAAAAATTACTTTCTACAAGTGCGTTTACTTTTAGTTGTTTATTTATTTGAACTTGTGTGCTTGTTTCAAAAGTTGTATATGTTACTTCTAGTTAGTCTAGGAGTTAGGTTAAATAAAGACTCTTTCTTGTTACTTCTAGTTAGTCTAGGAGTTAGGTTAAATAAAGACTCTTTCTTGACACATCCCATAGATCACTCCTTTTGGTTTGAACTTTAGGGAAGAGGTATTTCTTTATCAAAGAATTTAGATGATTTTGTTTCTTGTACCAACTAAAAGTGGATATGACCTGTAGTTGTAAAGGATGTTCAGTCTTTAAATCAGAGTTGTAGATTGATAGCTCTCAAACACTTCATAAAATTTAAGGATTGACTATCTTGGTGATTTTCAAATCTAGGTTAATAGTAGTGAGGGATTATCCAAACTTGCTAGTTTAGACAAAGGGTGTCTTTAATGAACTACTAAGATTACTATTTGGCGTGAGAGTTTCTTGAAAGTTCAATAAAAGAGGAATACAAGGGTTATCAAATTAAAAAAGAAATTGGAAAATAATGCCAATGCCTTGGATACATAGTTTAAGTGTGGTTAGAGTATAGAAGAAAGAAAAACATTACAAATGGTGTTAAAAATAAAGATTCCAAAATATCCTAAGAGGTAATCAAACAAAAGGGATATGCACTCCATAATGGCTATCCACCAAATATGCCAAAAACTTCAAGGAATAATCAAATAAAAACATGAAATCTTTGCAAAGAAAATCAAAAGAGGTTACCAAAAATCCAAATAAAAATTGATAACTTGTGAAGAGGCCTCATAACAGATTCTCTCAACTAGTTAGATAGTGATTGATAAATAGAAAGATGAGGATTCTTGATGAATAGACTGGTGCAACAAAAGATTGTCTCCAAGTTGCTAAATACTCATAATGGATTATAGCTCAAGATGTCAAAGAAAAGGGATACATCTATTGGAAATCTGATTGAAAAGATCATTGATGAAGAAGATTGAAGATCAAAGAGGGAGATTGTTGCAAAGAAACAAGTTGGTTGTTAAAAGAATGTTTTCAATCATTGATTTGTCATTGATGTCAAACTTGCTATTTGTAGGAATGAAAATTTCCTATAAGATCCAAGTAACATCACTTAGTTGATTGATGAAAAGGATTTGATAAACAAGATGTAACAAGAGTACCTAAGGGAAAGGTTGAGTTATGGTTTTTTCATGAAGTGCAAGGATCAACTAAGACAATGGTTAAATGATGTATTGATAACATACTTGAAGATATAGAGGCTAGCCACACTTAGAAAAATTAGAAGTATAAGTTGTAACAAGGTTGACTGCAAAGCTTAAAATAAGTTCATTAGTGGGTGCCAAGCAAGCTAGTTTAAGCCGAGCAAATTTTCAGTTGGAGCTGAGCAGATAGAAAATCTAGTGTGTGCCAAGTGAACTTTAGTGGGTGCCAAGTGAAGTTCAAGTGTTGAGTGATATAGAAGGTGCCAAGAATTAGAAAATCTTAGTTAGTGACAAGTGAGCTTTAGGTGCTGAAGATTAGTAAAACACAATTGATGCTGAGTAACAGAGTATGTGCTAAGCACCAAGATTTCAATAGTGTCGAGCTGCTACATTATTATAAATGTTGAAGATTTTCCAAATCTAAGCTGATAGAGTTGTTACCTTGAATTTTGTGAACCAATTAGAAGATAAGGATGATGAGTTGGTGGCACAAAATTTTATGTAAACCAATTTTGAGAAAATTAAAGAGGATTCTTCATGATGTTTCTAGAAGAAGCAAAATATGGGTTAGATTCAATGAATCCTACCTAATCCATATGAATTGAAATTAAAGGAGGGAAGAATCAAGTGGGAAAAGGAGTTCTAGATTCCTATTTAAGGAGTCACAGACTAAGAAGCAAGAGCTACTAGTGTGCCAAATTGTGAAGTAGTTGAAAGGGTTTCAAGGAGGAGACATCTTGGAGAAGGAAGAATAGAGCACAGAGACTCTGCTTCAATAAGTGGTTAAAGAGAGATGATTGCATTGTTACATTGAGCATGGAGACTCAAAGAGACTAAGCTTGATAAAAGGGCAAGCTCTTAGTGTTGTAGAGATTGAAAGCCAAGAAAAGTTATGAGCTCAGAAGTGATATGAAATCTGCAAGTTGAGTTGTATTCTGTAATCAGGTCAAAACCCCTTATTGTTACTCTCTAGCAATTGTATTAGTTAGGGTAAAAGGAAAAATTCTATGGACCTAGGTTGGTCTAATAGTCATTTTAAAATCCTTTAATAGGGTGAAATTCCAAGTGAATGATCTAAAGTCCTCTAGCTAGACCCACTTCTAGTAGGGTGGTTAAATCCTTTAACTAGGTCACACTTAATAGTGTGTTGTAAGCCTTTAATAGGGTAGGACTTTCATGAGGCATCACTTTAGAAGAGTAAAAATTGAGTAGCATGCTACTGGTGGTTATTTCCAAATTGGTTTTCCACGTAAATCACTATGTTATGTATTGAATTTTTCATGTGTTATGCTTGCATGTTGATTTACAATAACTTGCTAAATAGGAAAGTTAAAGCTTGGATGAATGAATAGTTATATGGGTACACTTTACTTGATGAAGAAGATTGAATTGGATATGATGGAATTTGAATAACTGATTCACCCCCACTCTTAGTTATTCTAAAGAATTTCTAACAATTGGTATCAGAGCCATCTGCCAATTTAGTTTCAAGGTACTAGAAGCAGGAAGATCAAGATGTCAAAGAGAGAAGTTCCCAAGCTCAACAAAGATAACTTTGTTGCATGGAAAAGTCTAATGAAATTGCACCCTGGATCAATAGATGATTATTCAAAAACCTCAATTGGAACAGAGCATGTAGACCCAACTGGATCCCTTACTACAAATGATTTGAACAAAAGGAAGGAGTACAATCAAGCAATGCTGGAGATTACCTCTACACTCAGTTATGCTGAATTTGATGACATCAAAGAATGTTATATTGCATTCAAGATGTGGAAAGACCTGATAGATATCTAGTGAGGAGATCAAAATTTTTAGAGAACAAAGAGAGAAAGTCTCAGAGTAAAGTTTGATGACATGAAAATGGAAGAAGGTGAAAATGCTGCTCAATACAGTGCTAGAATGAAAGAAGTGGTAAGTGCAATAAGAAGTCAAGGTGGTCAATTGGAAGAAGAGACTATCAATAGAAAATACTTAAGGACTTTTCTCCCTATCTATGCTTTTAGAGTTTCATCCATTCAAGAACTAAGGTGTGTACAAGGAAACACACTATCCTTTGAAGGAATAGTAGGAAGACTTACTGCATTTGAATTGTCCAATTTTGACAACTACAGACCTAAGAACCTTGAATCTATTTTCAAGGCCAAGATGACATTGAAGGACATTAAGGAGGTGACATCAAACAAGAACAAAAGAAAAGGAAAACATTCATCTAGTGATAGGAACACAGATGAGGACGATGTGGAACCATTGGAAGCACTACTAGCTAGGAGATTGCATAGAGGCAAAGGTAAATTCAAAGGTAAGTTTCCTATCATATGTTTTAACTACAATGAAGTAGGAGATATTGATGCAAGGTGTACATAGAAGAAGAACTAAAAAGAAGGAAACAAGTACAAGAACAAGAGAGGAGATGATAGAAAAGATTACAAGGACAAAGGTAGAAGATGCTATATTGTTGAAGAAGATTCTGATCAAAATAATGATGAAGTAGTCTATGTGGCTATGAAGGATGAATTAGATGAAGATGAAGCAATAGTGTTGGTGACTTGTGTGAACAAGAATGACAAGTGGATCATAGATAGTGGATGCTCACATCACATGACATCAGACAAAATTAAGTTTATTACCTTTACTAAATATGATGGAAATAGTGTTAGATTTGGTAATGATGCTCCATGTCAAATCAAAGGAAAAGCTTCATTAAACTTAAAGAGAAAATTTCATGTGATAATGCATACTATGTCAAAGGACTGAACTATAATCTATTGAGTGTATCATAGTTAGGAAATGTAGGTTACAAAGTAGAATCTGGAAACAAAACTGCCAAGATCTATGACACTGATCGAAATCTAATAGGAAAAGGTGAACAAACTAGGAGTAACTTGTTTTACCTAGATATGGAAGATGCAACTTGTCTTGTTGTTAGACTTGATGATGTGTGGTTATGGCATAAAAGATTATATCATGTTAACTTTCACAATCTGATTAGCATCAACAAGAAGAAGAAAGTTAGAGGTTTGCCTAAACTAAAGAAGCCTGAAAACATAATGTGCAAAAAATGTCAACTAGGGAAGATGACTAAGTATAGTTTCAAAAGCAAAACATACACTTCCAAAGAAGTACTAGAGTTAGCCCATTTAGACTTATGTGGTCCAATAGAAGTGCAAAGTTACCTAGGAGATAGATAAATAATGCTATTTGTAGATGACTATTCTAGGATGATAACTGCTATGCTATTTAAGCAAAATTCTGATGCATTTCAAATGTTTAAGTGGTATTTGGCTAGAATTGTGAAGGAAATAGGTCAGCGTTTGAAATACCTAAGATTAGACAGAGGAGAAGAGTTTACATCAAAGGAATTTGAGATATTCTACAATGACAAAGGTATCAAAAGGCAAACATCAGCACCCAGAACTCCACCATAGAATGGTGTTGCTGAAAGAAGGAATAGATTAGTAATAGATTGTGGTAGAATCTTGATGATGGAGAAAAATATTGCTCTAAAGTACTGGAGAGAAGCTGTAAGCACTACTGTTTACACCCTAAAGAGAGTCCAAGTCAAGAAAGGTAAAAATGCAAGACCTTTTGAATTATGGTATGGTCACTCACCTAATGTAAAACATTTCAAAGTCTTTGGTTGTAAATGCTATATTCTTAAAGATACTAGAAATGAAAAGTTTGATTTAAAAAGTGATGAAGGGATATTCCTTGGAAACTCCACTAGAAGCAAGGCATATAAGTATTTGAATACTAACACTAACAAGATTGTGGAGAGTGCTAATGTAAATTTTGATGAACATGCAGAAATCCAAGTTGATGATTCTAGGAAGTTAGAAGAGTATAGATCTTTTGTATATTTTTATGAAGGAATGATTATTGAAGATAATGCTGCCAATCAAGTTGGGAATCAGCAAAAAATCCCAATATTAGCTGAGTCATAGCCAGTGAATGTCAAGCTACATTCAAAAGCCAAGTTGTAGAATGTAGGAAATGCACATTCTGACTATAAAAGTAGTATACATGAAAGAAATGATGAAGCACTAGATGGAGAAGAACAAAATGACTTTGAAACTGAAGGATCAAACATGGAAAGAAGGACAAAACCAAGGTTAGCCAAGTATGTAAGAAGACACCACCCTATAGATGAAATTATTGGTGACAAGAATGCCAAACCAATGAAAAGGAATAGACTCATCAATGAATTATGTTTGTTGAGCAAGGTTAAGCCTGAAATACTGTAAGATGCACTTCAAGATAATGACTTGTATAAAGCTATGGAAGAGGAGATAGATTAGATTGAGAAGAACAAAACTTGGACCCTAGTTCTTAGACTAGCCGATAAGAATGTAATTGGTACCAAATGGGTGTTTAGGAACAAACTTGATGAGAATGGTGAAATAACAAGAAACAAAGCCATACTAGTTTGCAAAGGCTATGCTCAAGAAGAAGGACTAGATTATGGCGAAACATTTGTCCTTGTTGCAAGAATAGAAGGAGTAATAACATTGCTTGCATATGCTGCTTACAAAGGTTTCAAAGTCTACCAAATGGATGTGAAGTTTTCTTTTTTGAATGGTATACTAGAAGAAGAAGTCTACATAGAACAACCAGAGGGATTTGTTGATGACAACAACAAGGATATGGTTTGCAAATTGCATAATGCACTCTATGGTTTGAAGCAAGCAACTTCTTGCCTATACCGATAGCCACATCTTACTGGCCTACCATTCTATAGGCGGGCCTACCATTCTATGGGGTATCTCAAAAAATATCTTAATGCATGTAGAGGGAGGCCAAGAGGGAAGGGGCCTAAATCTCCCTCCCTAGAGCATGGTATGAGAGACTACACAAATATCTTGTGAAGATAGGATTTGAGAGAACAAATGACAACAACAACTTGTACAACAAGGTAGAAAAAGGTAAAGACATTTTGATATCTAAAATCTTTGTTGATGATATAATATTTGGAGGAAAAGATGCTCTATGCAAAGATTTTGCTGATCAAATGAAACATGAGTTTGAAATGTCAATGTTTGGAGAAATCAATTTCTTTGTTGGATTACAAGTACATCAATTGAAGCATGGCATATTTGTGACCCAATAAAACTATATCAAGGAGATACTCAAGACATTTGGATTAGAAGACTCAAAACTAGTCAGCACACCAATGGTGACAAGACATAAGTTATCAAAGAATGATGAGTCAGCTAAAGTGAATCAGACAATGTATAGATCAATGATTGTAAAGTTGTAGTATGTTGTACATAGTAGACCAAACATTGCATTAGCTATTAGAATAGTGGCAATATTTTCTTCAAATCCAAGAGAAAATCATCTGATGGCAGTATAGAGAATAATGAGGTATCTAAAAGGAACCGATGACTTTGGTTTTTACTACAAGAGAAGTGAAAAGTTTGAGCTAAGAGCCTACACTGATGTAGATTGGGGAGGTAATATTGATGACAGAAAAAGTACCAGTGGAGGAGCACTTTTCTTGGGAAAAACATTGATTACATAGACTAGAAAAAAGTAAAGTTGTACCTCACAATCCACTGTAGAAGCTAAATATGTTGTAGCTGCTATCAATTGCACTAATATTGTATGGATCAACCAATTGCTGCAAGGTATGAAGGAAGAGGTAAATGAGCTTGTGATCCTTTATTGTGATAATATAAGTGCTATCAACATATCAAAGAACCCTATAATGCATGCCTATAATGCATGCCAAAACCAAACACATTGCAATCAAGTATCACTATGTAAGAGAATTGGTAGAAGACAAACATGTGAAGATGGAATATGTTAGCTTAAAGGAACAAATTGTTGACATCTTTAAGAAAGCACTACCTAAAGATGATTTTGAGTATCTTAGAGGTGAGTTAGGGGTGATACCCCTAGCCAAGGCTACTGGAAGCAAAAGAAAGACTGCTCTACATCAAATAAATTGATTGTTGATATATTACACATTGATGTAGAGGATACCTACTTTAGGATTACTCCTGAAGTAATTAAAGTGATGAAGTTCCAAATCAATCACAAGCAAGGTGATAGAGGGAGAAAGTGAAAGAACTTGCAAAAGCTATAGTTACATATTAAGATGCTAAAACAATATGTCTTTGGCATTGTTGTAAAAGAGGGAGAAATAGCAAAAAAATGATCAACAACTGATGAGAAGATAAAGAATGAAGAAAGAGGAAGAAAATACAGAAACTAATCAATAATTGAGGGAGAAGATGAAGAAGCTGATTATAACAAAGATAAATAGTAGAAGATGAGAAATGCATATAGAGGGAGAGAAGGAAATAAAAAAAGATACAATAGCTAAGAGGAGAAGTAGAAATGAAGCAATCAGGATAGTAGATCAAAAGAGGGAGATGTGAAAATTGATGGTAACACAATTATTTTTTGGCATTTGACTTACTGTTCTAACCTAGTTAGCATGTTGATAACTTGGTTAAATAGTTTAGTCTGATGGTTGATCAGCTTGGTTTGCCATCAATGCCAATGAGGGAGATTGTTGGAAATCTGATTGAAAAGATCATTGATGAAGAAGATTGAAGATCAAAGAGGGAGATTATTGCAAAGAATAAAGTTGTTTGTTAAAAGAATATTTTCAATAATTGTTTTGTCATTGATGTCAAACCTACTATTTGTAGGAATCACAATTTCTTATAAGATCCAAGTACTATCACTTAGTTGATTGATGAAAAGGATTTGATCAACAAGATGTAAGAAGAGTACCTAAGGGAAAGGTTGAGTTATGGTTTTGTAATGAAGTGAAAGGATCAGCTAAGACAATGGTTAAATGATGTATTGATAACATACTTGAAGATATAGAGGCTGGCCATACTTAGAAACATTATAAGTATAAGTTGAAACAAGGTTGACTGCAAAGCTTAAACTAAGTTCATTAGTGGGTGCCGAGCAGATAGAAAATCTAGTGTGTGCCGAGTGAACTTCAATGGGTGCTGAGTGAAGTTCAAGTGTTGAGTGATATAGAAGGTGTTGAGCATCAAAAAATCTTGGTGCTAAGTGAACATCAGGTGCCGAGCATCAGTAAAACATAGTTGATGCTGAGTAACAAAGTATGTGTCGAGCACTAGGATTTCAATAGTGCTGAGCTACTACATTATTGGAAATGTTGAAGAGTTGCCAAATCTAAGTTGATAGAGTTGTTACCTTGAATTTTTTGAACTAGTTGGAAGATAAGGATGATGAGCTAGTGGGACAAAATTTTATGTAAACCATTTTTGAGAAAATTCAAGAGGATTCTTCATGATGTTTCTAGAAGAAACAAAATATGGGTTAGATTCAATGAATCCTACCTAATCCATACAAATTGAAATTAAAAGAGGGAAGAATTGAGTAGGAAAAGGAGTTCCAAATTCCTATTTACGAATTCATAGACCAAGAAGCAAGAGCTACTGGTGTGCCAAATTGTCAAGTAGTTGAAAGGGTGTCAAGGAGAAGAAATCTAGGAGAAGGAAGAATAGAGCATAGAGACTCTATTTCAATAAGTGGTTAGAGAGAGATGATTGCATTGGTACATTGAGCATGGAGACTCAAAGAGACTAAGCTTGATAGGAGGGAAATCTGTCAGAGTTGCAGAGTTTGAAAGCCAAGCAAAGGTATGGGCTGAGAAGTGATCTAAAATCTGCAAGTTGAGTTGTATTCTATAATCAGGTCAAAACCCCTTATTGTTACTCTCTAGCAATTATATCAGTTAGGGTAAAAGGAAAAATCCTATGGACTTAGGTTAGTCTAATAGCCATTTGTAAATCCCTTAATGGGGTGACATTCCAAGAAAATGATCTAAAGTCCTCTAACTAGGCCCACTTCTAGCAGGGTGGTTAAATCTTTTAACCAGGTCACATTTAACAGTGTCTTGTAAGCCTTTAATAGGGAAGGCCTTTCATAGGGCATCACTTTAGAAGAGTAAAAATTGAATAGCATGTTATTGATGGATTTTCCCAAATTGGGTTTCCACAAAAATCACTGTGTTATGTGTTGAACTTTTCATGTGTTATGCTTGCATGTTGATTTATAGTAACTTGCTAAATAGGAAAGTTAAAGCTTGGATGAATGAATAGTTATATGGGCACACTTGATGAAAAAGTTTGAATTGGACATGTTGGACCTTGAATAATTGATTCACCCCCCCTCTAAGTTATTCTAAATAATTTCTAACAACATCAAGCACACATTGATCTTAAAGATGTGAGATTCTAAAGTTTTGACTATCAAGGATTTTGAAAGCTTCTTGAAGTATTTAGAATTTTGTTGTCATTTGATACATGTCAGAAGAATGCTTGTTGATGAAGAAATACTTTTGTCATTTCTTCCCTTTTGTTGGGGCTATTTTTTGTGGTCTCACAATACATGCCCTATTTCTCCTAGAAATGGGGACCCCCTAGTAAAGTTTTACCAACCAGATTAGATTTTTGGGTCACTTTTGGACTCCCTTAAGAGTCTAGGTTTTCCCTAGTATCTAAATAAAAAGTTTAGAGGATTAGAGTTTGGAGAAAAGATAAGGTTTTTTGATCTTTTATATGCTTAAATGTGCACTAGTATACTAGCACACATGTGCATGTGTGTATTGTGCACAAGTGCATACTGAGTCTCCTTTTAGAGATTTGTACATGCACATGTGTGCACTTCCAAAGGGTGTGCACTTGGAAAGGTGTGCACCCACACAAGTGCACACTAGCACCTACACTCTATATAAGACCCCAGACCCCCTATCCTCTTTCATTTTCTCTCCACTCCCAATATTGACTACACCTCCTATTGTGGTTTCACAATGCACACCCCATTTTTCCTACAAATGGGAACCCCCTACTTTGTTTTTAGCTTTCTAGATCCATAGTTTGGGGTATGAGTCTTTTTTAGAGTTTTTCCTAGTGTCTTTAGCTAATATTTGTCTCTGCTTGAAAACCTAAAAGCCAGAAACCATATTTCTAAAGGAGAAAGTCATTTTTTACATGCTAAGGTGTGCTAGCTTCCAAGGTGTTCTTGGTGCATAGGTGTGCCAGGTGCACTATGTGCATTGCATTCGAGGTGCACTTATTTTGAGGTGCATTGGAAGTTTTTGAAGAATTCAAAGGTGCATTGATAATTAACTACTAGTTCCAAATTTAGAGCTTTACATGCACTAAAATGCATTTTGATGGGAGTTTAACTCCTACAAACATTCAATGAAGATTGAGCTTCCACTTTTGGCATCTCTAGAGACTCCTATATCATCTAATGGCTTTCTTCTTCTTATTTTCTCATGCTTTCTTTGTTTTAAGACATGTAAAGGCTCATACATCCATTGAATAATATAAATAAGGATGGATTCCTACTTAGCACTAGTTAGAGAGTTATTTTGTACACAAATAGATTTATTTTATTAGTTTAGAAGCATATGTTTGCATAAAGAGATCACTCACTCTAAAAAAAATTTGAGGAGATGATTTCTTATAAATTTAGGAATGTAACATGTATTCTAGGACATTATTTTAATGCAATAATATATGCTATTGGTGCTCACATTCAGAGTGTAGTTATTCTTTCATGAGTGATCTTTTAGTTCTAGTGTTTGCTATAGTATTACGAATTCCACTGACATACTTAGTTCAAGAAGAGATCACCATATTGTTCCTACATAGCCTTTTGTCTTGCATGAGCACACTTTTTGTGGCCTTGCGATCAGATGAAAAGTGAAACATCTTACGATTATTGAATTCCCATCAACGATTGCATCATTTTAATTAAGGAAGTGTTGCTCCTATTTTTATTGGTTACCTACCAATCTTTTTGAAGGCTTAACTCAGAGATGTGTTGTTTCCATAGCTTATATCTATTAGCAATTTACTTTTCAAGTTATTTGTTTGAACTTCTTGCTATCCTATCTTCATTATTTTATTTTACAAATACTTGGTTAATTTAGAAATTCATATAGTTGGATTGTTAGATTGCATTTATTTAAAAATAGAAAAATAGAGTTATTTTTGTGTGGTTTGTTTTCTTTTGAGATAGCAAGCAAATTCAAAATCTTATCTAAAATTGGTCAGAACCAACAAAGGCCTCCCTATGAACAAATACATTTATCTTCAACTAAATGGATTCGAGTAGGTCACAAGATCACACAAAACCTTGGAGTTGATCCCAGATCAAATTTTCAAGAGAGGAGTTTGAAAGGATTCCTGTCATTAAGCATTGTGCAAAATGATAGCTCAATAGAAACAGCACTAGAAGGAGGTCCCTAACCATTTAGAATAGAAGAAAACAACTTGCAATTTCCAAAATTTGAATTTTTACATGTTTAGAAATTTTTTTGAGCTTTTGAGGCTCCAAGGTGCACTAGTGTCCAAGGTGCACTAGGTGTGCAAGGTTCCAAGGTGCACCATATTTTTTTAAAAAGTGTAATTCTGTAGAGCTATTCTTTTTCCAAAATTGATGCAAACTAAAAGATCCTAATCCATCATCCCCATTTTAGTAAGCTTTAAGGTCTTTACCCAGTGCACATGAGTTCCTTGAACTTAGCCATTTTTGTAAGCCTCATAGTGTCAAAGGGTTACCTCGAGTTCTACCACTTCCATTCAACATTTCATACTCTTCTTTAGTTTTGCTTCCACAAAAACCACCTACTATTCCACAAAATCCTTCAATGGCCTTTTTTGAAAATGTTGTAGACTCACCAATCAACTTGATAGGTGTACTCAATGACCTTCCTAAGAATCTTGAGAAGGTTTCCCCAAGTTTTATCTATGGAGAGACAAGAATTGCTGAAAATCACATTAAGGTGTTCAAGGAAATTTGCAATTGAAAGTACATTGCTAATGAGAATGTGGTTCTTTGCTTAAATTAGCCTACTCATTGGGGGAAGTTACCTTTAATTGGTATGTTAATTTTCTACCTAAATGTATCGGAGACTAGGATGATTTCAAAAAATTGTTCTTGGAATAATTCAAAACCTTCATCAACCCAACCATGATACATCAACAATTCATATCAATCAAAAGGGACCCAGGCGAGACAGTTTCACGCTTCAACCATCATTTTCATATGGCATACTGCAAGTTGGAAATGACATACATTATACTAGTTGAAGCTACTATTTAGATTTATTTGAATGCTATGGACCATTTTACTGCTATTTTTCTAAGAAGACTTCCTACAACAAATATTGACACACTGGATAAAGTCTTCTCAGAAGCAATTACCTTTACTAAGCTCAACAATCCTAATAAAGGAGGATTGATGCTTCTAGCTCAAGCTATTATAATGATGGCAACATATCTTATTTGAGTACCTGTGATGCTTAGCTAGTTCATACTAATGAATCTAGTTCCATTATAGTAGGCACCCACTCCACAAACCCTAGCTATAACATATCTAGGATATAAAACTCCAAAAGCTTCTTTCTTTGAGTAAAAGGTAGTAGCTTCCACTAAAGTAGACAATGATTTTGCCTTTGAATTTGGTCAAATGAAGAAGACCATGTCACAAATGAATAATGAGTTGACACACTTGAGGTTGTCGTAAGGAAAGAACAACAACTTTCAAAGAAACAATGCTGGTCCTTACAATAACAACAATTATGGTTAGAGCTAAAATAGAAATTTCAGTGGAAACAACAATACTAGGAAAGTAAACAGGATCTTTCTAACTTCATAAATAATCTGGCCCTTATGGACGTAGAGCTTAAGGGCGGATCCTTTACCTGGTCAAACAAGAGAAAAGGCCATGATTGCATTCAGGTTAGGCTGGATAGAGCTCTTATATCTTCGGACTGGCTTCAATCCTTCAGCTGCAGACTATCTCTGCTTCCCAGAATTGGTTCGGATCACTCTTCCATTTCTCTTTTAGTTTCCCCTCTGGTACACAGGAGATACCATCCTTTTAGGTTTGAGAAAATGTGGACCTCTCACCCTGACCTCTTGGATAATATCAAGAAATGGTGGGGGATAGAGGTGGAGGGCTCAGCCATGTTCAGAGTCACCAGAAAACTTAGCAATGTGAAGAGGATGATTAAAATTTGGAACAAGTCTGATTTTGGTCACATCTTCCATGAAAAGAAAGAGTTATTTGATAATCTAACTATTATCCAAGATTGCATTTAGAAGGAAGGTTACATTGAGACCAACAGGGTTTCGGAGCTCAAGACCCTGTCTGAAATTCATAACATTATTAATAAGGAAGAAAAAATTTGGAGGCAAAGATCGAGGATCACCTGGCTAAAGGAAGGAGATCGGAACACTAAGTTTTTTCACCTAACCACCCTCAAGCACCGTGCTAGTAATAAGATCTTTGGTATCAGAAAGGGGCAGGAGCTGTTAACTGAAGAATCTGCCATCTCGGAAGAAGCTGTTTCCTTTTTCTCTAGCCTTCTCTCTGAGGACCCATTGCTTTCCATTTTGGACCAGGAGGATTTGTTACACTGTATCCCTCAGCTCATTCAACCTATCCATAATAAACAGCTCTGTGCTATTCCTAATGCTTCAAAAGTTAGAGAGGCTCTCTTTTCTCTGCCTACTGACAAGGCTCCAGGCTCGGACGGTTTTCCCACTTTTTTCTTCCAAAGGTTCTGGGCGGTGATCATGGGAGAGGTTGTTCAGGCTGTCCAGGAATTCTTTGGAGCCAAATCTATTCTCAAGGAGCTCAACTCAACTTTTGTGGTTCTCATTCCTAAATCCCCTAGGGCAGACTCGTTGGACAACTTTAGACCTATTAGTCTGTGCAACTCACTCTACAAGATCATCTCTAAAGTTCTCACTTTAAGAATGCTCAAGATCTTGCCCTTGATAATCTCGCAGCATCAATCGGGTTTTGTTCCAGGGAGACAAATTTTCGATTCTGTCCAGATGGTGCACGAAGTCATCCACTCTCTTGAAGCATCCAAATGAGAAGGTATGTTTCTCAAACTAGATCTTTCTAAAGCTTATGACAGGGTGGACTAGTCTCTCCTTGGGAAGGTCCTCTCAACTTTTGGCTTTGACAGTAAAGTTTGCAAAATTATCTCTCAATTGGTGTCCACCTCCTCCTTGGCTGTTCTGGTTAATGGAGTCCCTTCTAATTTTTTCAAACCTTCCAGAGGCCTCAGATAAGGAGACCCCCTTTCGCCCATTTTGTTCATCATTTTAGCTGAATTCTTAGGAAGGATTATAGACTGTAGAAAGCGTGAGGCTTGTATCAAAGGGATCCTTCCCTCCTCTAATTGCGTTCCCTTCACTCATCAGCAATTTGTTGACGATACTATCTTGGGGGGGGAAGCTTCTGTCAAAGAGGCCAGAGCCCTGAAGAAGATTCTTGATACTTACTCTAGTGGGATGGGTCATCTGATTAATTGGAACAAAAGCTCACTCTTTTTCATCAACACCTCTGAGTTTAGACAAAGAAAAATCGCCAGGATTCTGGGTTGTGGGGTAGGCTCTTTCCCCTCTACCTATCTTGGTCTTCCTTTGGGATCCTCACCCCCGGAGTCTTTTTGGAATGGTATTTTGGACAGATTCAACAGGAAGATGGCTAGTTGGAAAGGGGTCTCTCTTAGTCAAGCGGGGAAATGCCTCTTAGTCAAATCTTCTCTTCAAAATCTGCCAATCTACGCCCTGAGCCTCTTTGGAATTTCGAGGAAAATAGCTGAAAGAATGGAGAAAATCCAGAGAGACTTCCTTTGGAATGGTAATGAAGGGAAGAAAAGATACCCTCTTGTTGCTTGGGAGAAGGTTTGCCTCCCTAAGAGGTACGGAGGTCTGGGCATTAGAAAGATCACTCACCTCAATAAGGCTCTCCTAGCTAAACAAATATGGCGGATCTTCAGTAGCACCGGTGAATGGAGGGACACCCTGGTAAAAAAGTACCTTAGAAGACCCACTCTTCTTTTCACCCTTTTTAATGAAGATATCCCAAAAGGATCGAACATTTGGAATGGGATCATGAAAGCCAGGGACCTGGCTAAGGCCAAGATATCATGGAAATTGGGAAATGGGAAGGACATCCAGTTCTGGTCGGATAGATGGCTTTCCCAAGATCCACTTATCAATAACCCTATTTTTGAGAGATGGATGCAAGCTTGTACTGATCAAATTGGGTCCAAAGTTTGTGATTATTGGAATGGCCAGGAATGGAGTGACCTATCCCTCATCTCTGAGGACTTGACTCCTATAATGCTTATGCTCAATTCCATGATTCCTATCAATTTGGGGGATGAGCTGGTCTGGAGGGATAATCCCAATGGAAGATACTCTGTTGCCTCAGGCTATAATTCCCTTTGGAGCTTAAAAGAGAAGGCCCCTTGGGTAGAGGCTTGGATTCCGGGTCTCACTCCAAAGATCAACATTTTTTACTGGCTGGCTCTTCAGAACAAAATCCTTACTCATGACAATCTCATGAAGCGAGGACATGTTATGCCCAGTAGATGTCCCTTGTGTAAGAATCAGGCTGAGACCGGAAATCACATTTTCATCTTATGTGACTATGCCAGGGAGGTGTGGAATGTCATCACACATGATAATAAAACCCTCTGGTGCAAACTGGATAATCTCATGGATTTTTTCCATCAGTGGAAAGGTCTTTGTAAGATTGGTGGTCGGTAGGATCACTCAGACTAGATTTTACCCCATTTTTGCTGGGGAATTTGGAAGGAAAGGAATAATAGAATATTTAGAGACAGAGAGGAGCCGGCTATAATCCTTGGCAAGAAAGTCTCGAAGAATATAAAGGAAAATCTCCAAGTGCTGAAGGAGGAAGAAGAAGAAGAAGGGGGCAGAAAGATAGCTAAAGAAAAAGACAAGAACCTCAAAAGGCAGGATGCTAGCTGGCTTCTCCCCCCAGATGGTTGGTCAAAAGCCAACTTGGATGGGGCTTCTAAGGGTAACCCAGGCCCTTCAGGTTGCGGTGGAATCATAAGAAATAGCTATGGGGAGGGAATAGCTGCCTTTGCTTCCCCGCTGGGAATCCAGACTATTCATCTGGCTGAAGCAAGAGCTGCGAGTAAGGTGGTCAAGTTGGCTTTTGAAGCCGGGATTACTAAACTCTGGCTTGAGGGGGACTCCAAAAACATTATTAATACCATTAATGGTATTTCCCCTCCCTCGTGGATGATTGCAAACATAATTGCTGAGACTTGCGCCACTCTCACAAAGTTCGATAAGGTCCACGTCACTCATGTTTACAGAGAGGCAAACCTAGTCCCTGATTGGTTTGCTAATAAAGGGGTTAACGCCACCAATAATCTGACCTGGCATGTCGGAAAAGATTTTTCGGCGGAGGCAAAGTTGCTCATCGACCAAGATAAAATCTTGGGAAGGACAGCTCAAATCCAATGCAATTATGGATAATAAAGATTTCTTAATGAATGGTAAGTGCCATTATTGGCATCATGATTTTCACCAGCAAAAGGGGTTTCCTCTGACATTTCGACACATTCGAAAGGATGATACCATTATTTTCAGAAAGGGGTATATTCACGAGTATCATAAAAGAAACATCACCATTTTTTCGAATGCAAACAACTTGCACAGTTCAGAGTTCATGAGAATTGTGGAAGTTGATCAGGTAAACATGACGGGTGAGAGGAGCAGAAAGGAGCTGGTGGGGGAAGTTCAGAAGTGGAAGAACAAGGCCAAAGTTTGGAGAGAGCTGGAAAAGGGTGGGGTTACTAATTTTTTCGAGAAACTTCATGGCTCGGATCCTGAGATCACTAACAGCATGGTGAATTCGTGGAATAATGGTAAGGTTAAGGTGAACGGGGTCTACTTTCAAATTACTGAGGATGTGGTTGCTGAAGTCACGGGGATTCCGATGGAGGGGCATAAATTCTTCAGAGACAAGAAGATGTCTTCTAATGCAATCAAGGATTTTGTGAAAAACACTGAAGAGCTGAACAAGCTGGGCAAGAAAGAGACGTTTTTTGTAACGGATACTATAAAGAAGCTCTGGAGGTATGTTCTCTATGCTGTCATTGAATATATAACCCTAGACCCCAGGTTTGATAGGGTTAGGACTCACGATTTTGTGATTCTGAATCATTTTCGCCATGGTAGTAAGATCTCCTTCCCGTATTATCTTTTTAACTCGATGAACAAGGCCATTTCTAGTTTTAAAAAGAAAGCTACCGTCAACCCGGCACTGCATGAGGGTCTTCTGCTTCTGATTCATGAGCATTTCCATGCTCAAACCATTAGCAAAAACCCTATCCAGGGGGCGGATGTTGACAAGAGCAGCTCCAGTTTTTCCTCAGATTTCGACGATGTCGAGAGCATCAGCTCTGACGAGGTTTTTGAGCATTCAGGTAAGAAGACTAAAAGCCATAAGAAGGATTACCCCTCTATCAAATTACCCAGCAGAAAGAGCCCTAGAGGTCATACCCCAGCTAAAATTGGCTCTGCTAAGGTGGAGGAGGAAATGGATACTGATGATTCTGACAAGGTTTTGAAGGAGGAGCTGGATGAGGAGAAACTGAGAAAAATACAGAAGAGGGAGGGAGAGAGCATGGAGTGCTCCAGTAGTCAGGGAAAGAATTCTTTGCCCATTCCCCTCTCCCCTATACATCCTCAGCCTCCTTTGGAGGAAAATGACAACTCTGGACAGATTGAGGGGGAAGTGCAAGTTAATAATAGAAGGAAGGCTTGGAAGAACTTCAATGTGAGAATGACCACTATGGGAATCTACAGAGAGGCGATGAACCCCCAACTCCTGGTGGACGACCTTGAGAAGCCTAGACTCAATGAGCTAATTGACCCGGCTATGGTGGCTATTTCTGATAATGCAAGAGAAATGGGCATGAATCTGTTGAACAATGCCCGTAATAGCATGATCGACAACTTCAGATCAATTAAATGGCTTTTCCATGAGCTTGAGGATGTCAGAGATAGGGTTTCCCAAATGGAAAAAATCAAGAGCAAGACAGGTGCAGAAAGCCAAGGCGACTGGAACAGCTGGGAGACTCTGATGGAGAGGAGAGTAAAAAATATTGAGAACTACAATCACAACCTGGCAAGTCAAATGATCTCCCTCCTCGCTTCGATCAACGACAACATCCTCTCTCTCTTGGAAAATCTGAAAGACAGGAACCAGATGGAGGAAGATGATAAACATAACAGAGACAAAGATAGGCTGGATGTGGATAAAGCCAAGGACAACACTATGGAGCAGGATTTGATGAATGCCCAGGATCATAAGGCAGAAGAGCAACAAGAGTGCGCCGAAGCTGCCCAGACCATGATCGAGATGGAGAAGTAGTCTGCTAGGTTGGGTCTCTGTCCTTTGGTTTTTGTTTCTCCTGGCTTTGGCTTTTTGTCTGGTCTCTATTTTTTTGGTTGGTTCTCTGGCCTTTTTAGTGGGTAGTTGTTTCGGGCTGGGCCTTTGGGCTTATTTTCAGCCGTAAGGCTTATGTTTTGGCTGGGCATTTTTTCGCTTATTTTCAGCCTTTCTTGTTGTTAAACTTATGGGTTTCAGGACCCCTTAAAACCTGTTTACCTTATCAAAAACAATACTGGGAACAACAATGTAGGAAACAATAATGGCGGAAACAATTTCAATCCTCCCCATCATAATATCAGCTTCCAAAGAAAAAATTGACAATGGAACACTTGTCTAAACAATGGAAGCATTCCTACAGATAACAATAACAATAATGTTCAATATGTGGACATCAATCAGTATGGTGATAGTCAAAACACATATAACAATGATGGTTTATATTATAATGGAAATCAAGAAATGAATTAAAGTTCACAAGAAAATGATAATTTCCCTCATATGCAATTTAATACTATGCTACTAGAATCATATGATTCTCCACAAAACACATAGGTGGAACAACCAACCAACAAAGAATTATCTTTTCCATTTAGTCAAGAACTAGATATTCAACCTGAAGAGACGCTTGCTTTTCAAAATGAGAATTAGAATACTTACAATTTATGAAGTCAAAAGAACCTATAATAGATGGAATTCCCCCAGCATTACAACCAACTCCTCCTGATCAAAGAGAAAATAATAAGATGATACTAATTAGTCCCCCTTATGGAGGACAACAAAATCATAATCAAGGAAATTTACCAACAATCTTGAAAAATCATGCCTGATCTACTGAAAAGTATAGTGCAGTGGAAGATTTGAAATGAAAAAAGGCCAACATGTCCATGTTTGACATGCTAAAAAACCATCCTCATCAATAGGAAGCACTGATCAAAACTCTTGATCCTACAAAGGCACCCCATAATATGAATACTATTCCTCAAAAGACAATATCTCAACAAGTCAATGCTTTGGAGGCAATGCCAACTATGTTTAAAGACAAAGTTGAGGTGTCCTTGTTTTTGCACGGCATCATGATATATGAAAAAGATCTTCATAATTTCCTAATTGATTCGAGAGCCTCTTCTAATGTTATTGTTGGTGTAAATATGTATTTACTATTTACACTTACTTAAGTTTACTTAGGTTAATGCATCATTTTAATATTTAATTATTAGCAACCTAGGTGTATGCGTACTCTTATCAATTGTCATGTTGATAACACAGGAGTTTACACCTCATTTATGCACATGGTGTCTACAACACAGGAGTAAGCACTTTATTTCAGCACATGGTGTCTACAACTTCTCCACACATGGGATAGCTTGCCATGCTTATCCTCTCATTGTTGCACGTATATTCATGCACAATGGAGGATGTGTGCTTAGTTGTCAAGCTTATCTCTTGGCACCTTCTAGAGACATTCTAGATGCATCTTAGAGGCCTTTATATACAGACACTCCTAGTGTGTACACTCATCTAAACACATAATGATGTATCAAGACATGCTATGATATATTGATCATACTTTTTTTGGTCTACAATTGTGCTTGTGTTCGAGTTCTTTGATCTTGGGTGAATTTTTGCCTAACGAAAATTCTTACATGGTATCATGCTCTTGGGAAATTTCTCTTCACATAGCCATTCGAGACCATTCTTTCTTTCACCTCAACCCAGATTTGGAGAATCCACAAAAATTGGGAGTGTCTAGAGCCAAAGTGGACCTCACCATTGCATCTAGAATGTCGAGTCAATGAATTGACTATAAAATTGCCTATGTTGGTCCATAGTCAAAATTTAGGTAACATTGTTTTTGCAAACTAACAACCTAAAGGACCGATTTGCAAAGTTGGTATGATCATTTCAGATCTCTAAATTTAAATTTCAAATATGCATATTTTATCATTTGAATCTCTGCTATTTTTTTGGATCTACAATATTTTTTGAATTTTTTTTGGCCATCAGGCTAGTAAGAGAGATTTATTGTAGGCAAAAATTAGAGCTTACAGGTACTAATCGAATATTTGCATCATATTTAGAAGGTCAAAAAACCCCCAAATTAGATTTTGTTTCATCTAAATCAGACATCTGAGGAAAAATCTAGAGCCATTTGATTTTTGGAGGCACAATGATGATGATTCAAGAAAAATAACATCAAAGGTGATTTTTAAATAGTGATATCTCCCTCATACAGACTCCTTTTTGCAAGTAATTATTTTTTGTTTGAGATCTCTGTTCTTGAATTTTTCTCTTCCCACTTCAAATCTTTAGTACAAGCTTATCTAGACACATAATTAGGTTCCATTTTTTTTGTCTACTTTCTAGATTTGCAATCCGATTATAGGTTTTGTGGATAGAAATACTACTTTTAGAAACAGGCCCTAAATTGGCAAGTGGCTGTAAAGTGCCTAAATCATACATTGGGGGGGGTTTTTTTGATTCTCTCTTGCATTTTTGGGGGTTCATTGATTGATCTCATGGATTCTTGTCACACATGTTAGTTTGGTGTTAGACCAAAGTTGACAACAAGGAACTATAAAAAATGGAGTGCTTTGATACTTGATCATCTAAGAGACCATCAGGAAGTGTTTCCCTATCTCTATTCATTGCCACCACATTGTAATTGCACATATCTTTTGCAACTTCATCGCTTATTGTATAACAGTATGAGTAAGGAAGCTTTTTCTTCTCTTAGAATTGCAAGTTTTTCTCATGATATGTGGATGGCTCTTTGGGAAGCAGATGGAGATCCATGTGTTCCTTCCTTTCTAGAGTACATTCTACATCTAGTCACTCTAGATGAGATCACAACTCCAGATGCTCCTGTTGCCTCTACTGATGTAGTTCTAGCCATAGATTGCTTCAGATATATTGTAGTAAGACACTTTATGTCTTCTTACTTTACCTTCATGTGTCGACTTCCTTCTAGACATTACAGGTCTATTCATGTTGTCTCACATTGAAGATGTGGGAGACATCCTTGATGACATTCATCTTCTCTTTGAAGAAAATACTTCATCCATTGCCACAGTGATTGATCTAGCACAATAGGGTATACTTTTTCTTCTAGTTCTAGTCTTAGGTGATGACTTCTTGGTAGAAATTTTAGTTTTGTTCATGGAGTCACACATCATAGACTTGGAAGACTTCTTTGATGATATATCACTTCTCTTTGATGAGGCATATCCTTCTCTAGTTGTTGTGAGGGATCACTCTGACCCTCATGTCAATTCTCTACATGATCAGTCTTTACAAGGTGATGTGATTTTCAATCCTTATGTACAACATTTGCAGGAGGTCTCTTTATCATTTGAGGAAATAGATTGTTCTTTGAAATAGGTTCTACATCAATCCTTGCTAGATCTACACTTCTTCTCAACACTTTTGGGAGGAGCCACCATCAGTATTGACACAAGGATAGTTGAGCAAGTTTCAGAGACATCTTTCATCATCAAGATTCTTTCCACACCCAAGGGAAGTGTCTCACTAGTACATCTTCCATTGTTTCTTCCAAAGGGGAGGAACATTATTTAGCACTCATGGATCAACTTCTACATTTGAGTAGCTCTCACTGATTGACACACTACCTTTAGGGGGGGGACTACCTTGTCTCCTTCTTCTCCTTTATGGGGGTAAATTTTTCCTCTTAAGGGGTTTTGTCCTTCACATACTTCTCTTTTTTATATACTTGATGTATGTCATAATTGGGGGTTCTTGATACTCCATCCATCCATGCATCTTGCCTTTTCATCTCTCTTTTTGGGGGAGGGCTTTTCCCACGATGTTTTCCCTCTTTCTCCACTTTATAGGAGATTGCATTTCCATTATGTACATTAATACCTAATATTGCCTAGTAACTAGGACCCATCATGCATTTCATCCTAGTTTTCATAAGCTTAAGGGAATTCCCCTAAGTTGCACTTAAGGGGGGGTGTTGGTGTAGATACACATTTACTATGTACACTTACTTAAGTTTACTTAGGTTAATGCATCATTTTAATATTTATTTATTAGTCACCTAGGAGTATGCATACTCTTGTGAGTTGTCATGTTGACAACATAGGAGTTCACACCTCATTTATGCACATGGTGTCTACAACATAGGAGTAAGCACTTTATTTCAGCACATGGTGTCTACAATATCTCCACATGTGGGACACATTGTCATGCTTATCCTCTCATTATTTTTCGTATATTCATACACAATGGAGGACGTGTGCTTAGTTGTCAAGCTTATCTCCTGGCACCTTCTAGGGACATTCTAGATGCATCTTAGAGGCCTTTATATATAGGCACTCCTAGTATGTACACTCATGTGAAACACATAGTGATGTATCAGGACATGCTATGATATATTGATCATACTCTTTTTGGTCTACAATCATGCTTGTGTTTCAGTTCTTCGATCTTGGGTGAATTTTTCCCTAAGGAAAATCTTATAGTTATGCCACTATCGATAGGACAAACGTTGGGAGTCACCCCTTAACCCTCTAATCAAATAGTGATACAATTGGATAAGACAGAGGTAAAAGTCATTGGTGTGTTGAAAGATGTTCAGATATAGTTGATAGTTGACTCTTGAATTCAAGACATTCAGATATACATGTGGTCAAGATTCCTAAGACATACAAATTGCTACTAAGTAGAGAATGGAAAAAATGCCTAAGAGGATGGTTTTCTATAGGTTTTACTCAATTATGGTTACCATGTAGGGATAACTTTAAGAAACCCCTCTCAAGAAAAAATGTAAAATGCTAGCAAATTCAACATTAAATATGCAAGAGAAATTTCTAATCGAGGGCAATTTTTCATTTGAGGCAAGGGAGAAAATTATTTTCTATTGGTGAAATTTTCCTTTTCGTATCAAAATTTAATAATAATTGTGGCAAATTAAAATTATTTTTTTAGTCTGAAAAAAAATTTAGGCTATTTATTTTGTCGATCATAAACATTTTTGTAATGTAAGAGGTGAATTAATTATTTCATATAACACAAAATATTAATATAGTTTGATAATATGTCATTTTCCAAAGAGAGATTATGTAAAAATTTGGTGAATTTATTGAGTCACAAGTGGTCCATGGCCCACATGCCAAGTGTACACTGTACAATATACTTGTAGTATGCTAATCCATTAAGATTTAATTAATAATGTGCCCTTTTCTATTATCAACTTGGTTGTCATCATGTTTAATGTTATCATTTTTATGGTGGAAGGAATTAATTTGGACCATTGATGTAATATAGATCAATGGATTCAAATCTATTTTGAGTCTAATTTTAAATGACATACCATAAAATCTGAATCTTCTTAGAATTAGGACATGTGTCCCAAATACCAAAACATAAAGTAGTTGGCTAAATAGGGATAGTTGGAGACACACATCAGTAAAATGGTAGGCAATGCTCAACCTGAGGGAAAATATTATTTTATTTTAAGGGAAAAATAACATCATCCAATAAGAAAACATTAAGGAAATGTTGGCAAAAATTTAAAATAATTGTGTTCTAAATGTAGATTACATTGGTGATTGGACCAGGATTATGACCAATTATGTGTAAACTAATGAGCGATTAGCCTTGGATTTTAACCCAAATTATTTAATATCTTGGTGACATGGTTGACCCCATATCTAGGTTTTATTAGCCAAGTTGTAATTTCTTAAAGAGATGGAATAGCCAATTGGTAAATATTCGCCACTAAAAAAATTATTGTTACCATGGAAAGGGTTGAATAATCAAATCAATATAGATGCAGAGAAAAAGTTAAAAACAATGATTACATAATACAATGCTCCAAATGAGGTGGTATTCTTACAATCAAATTTGGGCTCTTAAAAAGTGATGGCTTTTGATACAACTTCAACCAAAATATTAGATGATGAGGATGAAAAATCCAAGATTTCAATCCCAAAGCAAGAGATCATAACACAGTTCATAGACAACATGGTGACTAACTTACAATGTTTATGAGAAGAAGCTGACCCCAATATTCTAGTCCTCCTATGATTTTTTAGATTGCATAAAGTTAGTCATTCAAAGTTTGAATGTTCATTTTTCCAAGAAGCAGTCACTAAGGTATTAACTCAAATAATGGAAATAACATTCCAAAAGATGAGCCCATAGAACATCAAAGTTCTAAAAACATATTTGAATCGATAGAAAAAGTTGAAGAGGAGATTGAAGATCTAAATGCATCATACAATGATACCTCTTCAGATGGTGGAGGTTTATCTTCTCCTCCACTAAGAATGATCAAAGTCCAAAGAAGGAGATGATATGTGAGAGGTCAAGGATGGAATTTGGTAGTCATTCATCCTAAACCCAAAGTGGATGAAATTACATAATTGATAGGGGAAATTCAAGACAAATAAGAAAAATATATGCACCCTATATCAAGAGTTAACAATGGAAAATAATCAAGTCCACCTCGTTAAAGGCTACAGTGGGTCCCGAAGAAAAAATCCTTTCAGGCCCAAGCAAAGGAAAGCCTAAGTAAGAATAAGCATATGGTTAGGAAGCCCAAAGAATATCCAATTTGGAGACTTCCCTTCAATGATTCTAAATGTAAATTAGGAGCTAGCATAGGTATTGAGTTGATCAACCTAAAAGGTAAGTCTCTCTATGTAGCATATTGATTGTAGTTTAGATGTACTAATAATGTTGTAGAGTACAAAGCATTTATTTGATGACTTATTTTCACATTGGAGAAAGAGTCATAGCTCTCATAGTTGAGGAAGATTCTTAGTTGGTTATAAGACAAGTGAAATCAATATATTCTTGCACTGATAGGAGGTTGCTTGCTTATAGTCAAAGAGTATGGGATCTAATGGATGATTTTAAAGCTTTGAATATAAAGCCAATTCCAAGGAGGAAAAAAATGGTAGTAGATGCCCTTGCTATTTTAGGTAGCACATATAAAATAGTCGAGAGAACAAAATTTTTAAAAAAATAGTAGAATTGGTTGCTACCCAATCTATCCCAGACAATACTACGAACTTCCAAGTTTTTTAGGATGATCAACATATGCTCAAATTTATCATGTCCAATGACCACTTTAAAGGGAAGGAGATTGATGAAACTTTGGATGACAAACCTAAGAATGATGAACTTGAAGATGAAGATTGGATCCTAAACTTTAAAACCAACACTATTCCTAAGGGAATGGTTGAGTTGGAATGTATTTTTGATCATTATGAATTAGCACTCAACAAAATAATGGTCAAAGAAAAGTGAATTAAGGAATTCGATTCATACAACTTGGTTACTAATGAAGATCCTAGAATGGTAAGGGTTGGAAAGGTGTGCAATGTAGAGGAAAGGGGAGATATGCTTAAATTGCTTACAAAGTACAAGGATGTTAGTGCTTGGAGCTATGAAGAGGTCAAAACATATGATCCTAAAATCATTACACATGACATTCCTTTGAAACTAGATGCCGAACCCTTCTGTTAAAGGAAAAGTCCTATTAATCCTATTATTGAACCACTAATAATAAAGGAAGTTAAGAAGTTGATTGATGCCAAGATCATCTTTCCCATTCACCATTCTATGTGGGTGGCTAACTTGGTTCCTATGTGGAAAAATATTGGAGAGATTTGTCTTTGTGTGCATTTTCGTAACCTAAACCTTGCATCTCAAAAGGATAAGTACCCTTTGCCTTCATTGGATGAGGTTCTACAAATTGGCAATGGTTCCAAGATGATGTCTTTCTTAGATGGATATTTGGGATATAATTAGTCAATGGTTGATGAAGAGGATAGGCTAAATATGGCCTTTATGACTAAATAGGGAACTTTTGCTTACAAAAGAATTTCTTTTGGGCTGATGAATGTAGGGGCTACATTTTAATGAGCCACGAGAAAAGATTTTAAGGGGTTAATAAATAAGTGTGTAGTCATCTACATGGATGACTTAACTATCTTTTCAAAGGATCAAAGCACTCATGTTTCTCATTTAAGATAGGTATTCAATAAATGTTGTAAATACAACATATCACTCAATCCCAATAAATGTTAGTTTGGGGTTACTAAAAGAAAGCTCCTAGGTCATATCATCGTTGAGGCTAGAATCTCCATTGATCTTGATAGAATTGAGGCTATTCTAAAGTTGTCAGCTCTTCACTGTCGAAAGAAAGACTTAACATAAATTTTGTGCAAAAATTCATAAGTAGGTTTGCGAAGATAGTTTATCCCCTTAATGATTTACTCAAAAAGGGAAAAAAAATAGAATTTGTTCTGGAGATTAAGAAATCATTTGAGGATATCAAAGTGGCTATTTCCATGACCCTATTACTAGTGAGTCCAAGTATGGACTATCTTTAAAAATCTATTCTTTTTATTTAGAACATTCATGTGCTGGGATCCTAATGCAGAAGAAGGAAAAGGAGGATGAAAGTGCCATGATGGGACTCAAAATTTCATTCCCATTTTGAGTGTCCATTCCAAATTTTGAGTCATCTTGAGCACTTACGAATCCCATGCTTAATCCATAGGTTCTACTGATATAAATTCCTAGTTATCCCTCCATGTTAAAGAAGCAAAAAACAATGGAGGTCCACATCCAAAGTCAGGGAGGTATAAGCAGAGCCATCCATGATGGCATGCAGAGAAGAAGCCATAGTTTGCAATAGGGGAGGTAGCGTGGAATATATAATTTGGGAGGTATATCCCACATTGGGTGCAAAACAAGTTAGAAAATGTTTTAAAATCAAAGTTACTTAGCTAATGAAGTGTCTTCAAGACACGTTGTTTGAAGAAAAGTTGTTGCTCGATGATGGAGGGGCCCATCCACTGTGGCATGTTAAAGTTAGCATATTTTGACCTTCAGCATAGAAGGAATGTGCCACATGGTAGTTTCATGGAGCCCAGTCATAGGATCACCATGTAAAAATTAGAGGTTTGCAATGTTACGACTAATCATAGGGTCAGATGGCCAAATTTGAAGGTGTGCAATACTATGATGAAGGCATGTCATCATAAGGTTGGGACCTAGAGACTAAAGTTGTTCAATCATATGATGGTTTTGTAGGATTGTGTGAGGGGATAAATGAGCCTCTGATCTTATAATTTTTGTAAGGTCAGGAGGATAATTTTAACGGGCTGCAATATTACGACCACCCCAAAAAAAGGCTTGATGTTATGATGGATTACCTTGACATCATAGGATCACAAAGCACTTTTAAAATGTTTATGATGCTATGAAAATGATAAGGTTGTCATGGGATTAGAGAAATAAAACTCTATGGCCACGATAATACAATTTCACTTGATCATAATATCATAAAATTCAAATGTTTCAAATGCATAATATGATGTGGGGCCACCTAGGTACAATCAAAAAATGGAGAATGGACAGGTGGTAGTGGTTGATTGGGAAAAATGAATATAAAAAATAATTTAGAGATTTCAACGTAGTATTTCAAATGGTTTAAAGATTTAAATGTTTCTATATAGTTTTGACTATATAATCATTTAAATTTTTATTTTAGCTCTATTCAATCCTACAACTACTTTTTAGTTTCAATCTCAGGGGCACAAATTTCATCCAAAATATGAAGTATTATATATTGTTGGAATCAAAAAATAACTAACTTTCCATTTTTGCAGTCAAATTTTATGTAGGTGTGAACCAAAAGTAGCTACAGGGGAATTTGTAATTGTGAGGGGCTTCTCAGTGAAAAGTGCAAATTTATTGTTGCAGATGAAATTGCAATCAGATATAATAAGATTTTCATCAATTTTGATCTCATCAGAAACTTGAAGGATGATTTGATTGTTTTAATTGTAGTTGGTAGCAATAGATGTAATTAAGTGTTTTTGCCAACAGCACAAGTTCATCTTATGGAAAAAGCAGATGTGACTAGCTAAATCAAATTTTGACCTTGCAGCTTAGATTTGATTTGTACTTGATATTTTCTCCATGAGATATTTTGCTAATTGTTTTAAAGTGAGATATATCAGATATTTTTTTTCATCATTTATGATTTTTGGTTACAGGCAGTTGAAGCAAGTTCAGTTTTAGCAACATCAGATTGAAGACATTTCTAGGGGGCCACATGTCAAATTTAGCTTCTAGACCCAAAAATATCTTCTCTCCTATATATCTTCCTTTTTTTCTCTTTGTAAGGGTTACAATTTTTATGACTAGTGAGATCACAAGGTTGGCTCTAGTTTTAGAGTTGTGATACCATTTTCCTTAGTATTCCTCTATTATGAATAATAGTATTGTATTTCTTTTGAGGCATTTGTAGGTATACAGTCATTTCTTGGTGTTCTTTTCTAAATTTTGGCATACAAATGATGTATTGCTTTCAAGGAAATTAATCTAAGAGATTCATTTCTTTTAGTTTCATTTTGATTCTCATCTCCTACTTCTATTACTTGAAATGTTTTCTGTTTAGGAAAGAAGAGCTTAAATTCATTTGTAGTCCTGTAAGGTTGTATGTCAGGATAAATGTCTTGTTGGAACAAAGAAGCCAAGTAAAGGCTTGTTTACATTGACAAGATTGTCATTCACACCAAGAGGATTTTATCATAAGTATGAGAGATTTTATGAAGATTGATGTCTATTTGCAAGTCAAATAGATAGATAATATGTTTGAGTATATGAGTATACTTCAAGTACCCATCTATATGTGAAGGTTTAGTTGATGTCGAATGGATAAGGGACTAGTTAGCTTGGAGGTTACATGTTCTCTATTGTTGCATACCTGGGTTATGCTGAGATATCAAAAATTTAATTGAATATCTTTCCCTTTATGTTTAAAAGCTAAAAGAGTTTTCGCTCACTTGGTTTATCAAGTTCATGTGCTCTGTTATTAGCTATTTCACCCATGAATTCTTGCATAAACATAGAAGATTAAGGGATTTTATCTATTTTATAGATTCAGTTGTATGCCTTTACACTGGTACCATATAAAGAATCTAAGGTCCACTAGCCTAGGTCTTATAAAGCCTGAAGAAGAAGAAGGAATTATCCTTATAGTTGGCCTAAGATTGTAGTCAAGTGCATCCATTATAGGAATTTTCTAACCTTAGATGTATTGGTCTGGGTTCTTGGTTATTTTCAAAATGATTAAATTAGGAGCCAACAAAATGGTGACTTTTCTGGGGACTATGTGAAGTAATTCACTATTTAAAGGACAAGAATCTCTAGTGTGAACTTATATATTTCAGTCCTATATTTTGACATGGTTTTTCCCATCCAAGTCACCAACATAATGGCAACTCTACTAGGGAAACTATGTGAAATAAACCTTGTTAAAAGGACAAGAATCTCTGGTTCATATTGAATATTTCAATCCTATTTTTTAGTTTGGTTTTGCCCATCCGAGTTGCCAACAAAAATGGTGACTCTATTAGGGAGTATTGCAATCTGAAGGTGATTCAATACAATTACAAGAAAGGCATGCAAAATTTTGTTATCAGCAACAAGGTCATGCTAAATTTTCACGCCTCCCAGTGATGTTTTATACAAGATTGTAGTAGCTTTGAAGGTTAAAGAAAGATTTTATTGTTACTAGTGTTTCCATCATTAGCCAGTTCAACCTAGAAGTGTTTTCAAAGTGCTATAGTGTTCAGAGTCAAGAGTGAACAACATGGTTTTTTCTCTATCTTCAAGATTGTAAATCTATAAGAGTGGTTTGATGATTTTAGTTTTTCTACCATTGAAAGTCTTGTTTAGATTTTGTCAAGTAACAAATCTTGTTTTATTTCTCATGTTTATGAGTGGCAACTCTATCTTTGTACCAGTATATCCTAGTTGATTTCATGTTTAAAAGTTTAAGGACTTTCAAGTGTAGGATAGATTTGAAGCTCTTGATAGTTTCTTTGAAAATACGTGTTTTTTACTAAGGTTCAGTATTGTTGTTTCTTCTGTTATAAAAATTTGAATGTTTAAAAGTGAATCATAGCTATGATTTATTTTTCCTTTTAAAGAATGTGGCAGTTCTACAATAGTTTCATATATGGTGTGAGGAAGTTCATGTCAACACTAGTGCCAAAATCGGCAGAGGAAAGTTTACATCAACATTGAAGGTATTTTACTTTTCATGAGTTTCATTTTCATGAAAGTTGAATGTTTAAAAAGAAATACCTCTATTCAGTGATTTTCAGTACTATAGAAAGAGGTGAAATTTTTATTTTAAGATGGATTCATACATCAGTTCTGAGGTTAGTCTACAATTTTTTGATAGTTTGAAAGCTATGGCTAGTAATATTGTTATGTTAAATAAGCAAATCCACAATATGATTATCAATATTGTCAGAGGGAAAATGGGAAGTCTTTAGGGTCTAAATGTTCAACAAGTTTATGTAAAGTTTAAATCAGTAATTAGTATGATTCCATTGCATTCTAGACTAGAGGAATCTTCCCTACCTAGTGTTTTCCTAGATATTATAGCACCTGATTCAATTAATTGGTCAACACCTATAAGATTACAAGATCTTTTAAAAGCTAATAGATTCATTAGGGAGATGGAAAGTGATAATGATAGTGTTCATATTATGCCTCCTAACGATGATAATACATGTGCTAAAAGTCAAGGTAATCATGAATGCAATGAATCCGTAAATAATGGTAATCTATCTTCTGAGTGTGAAGAGATGGATTCAACTTTTAATGAATTAGAGGGTTGCAACCAGCATAAAGGAGATGGATATGAAATTGAAAATGAGTCTTGTGACAGTGAATATGGGATTGAGGAAGTTTGTAACAACAATAGAGGTGTTGATTGCCATGATGAGAACGAGTGTTATAATGATCTTGATATTTTAGATTGTTGTACTAATGTTGCTGCTATTGTGAGTTCTTCATGTCATCCAAATAATAATCATAGCCAAGAGAAGATTTGTGAGGAAATCTTCTTGAGCCATGATGAGATTTTAGATTTGTTGGCTCATGAGTTTGATAAATATGTAAGTACTTCTAAGGATGTTTGTATTCTCCCTCATAGGTTTTCTTCATTTAGTCAAGTCACTTCCCCAATGTTTGATGTAGAAAAAGATACAAAATCTGAAAAAATCTTTGTCAAACTTTGGAGGTGCATATAATAATACCTCAGATGTATATGCACATGACAACTTGATAGATGTAGGGGATGTGTTTGAGCAGAAGTTTGCTACTGTCTCAATGTTTTCTCATTCTGGTGATTGTAGTAAAATATGTTTTGATACTTTAAGAGATGAAGAGGAAAATAGTGAAATTCCTATTGTTGATTATGATTCCCCTTTTGTTACTAATAAATCATGTAATAAGACATTTGATGATTTTAATGTTTCCTCTAATAGTTTGTTAGATGAAGACAAGGATTGTGATCAACAAATTTTGGATCAGCATTTTGAGAATAGCTTTTTAGATTTGGTGACTAACCATTTGTTTCAGTATGAAGAGTTTTCAGTGAGTGGTAAATTTGATGTAATGAGTGATATAATTACAAAGAGGCAAGGATTAGATTTTACATACCCTTTATACCCAAACACAAAAGGTGAGTTACAAATTGATTCATCTAACTCATTGAACAAAGTGGAATATGAACACTTTGTGTTTCCTCTTGATAGCATGCATCCTTCATATGTTTATGATGGTTCTCAGTTTGACTTTTATATTCAAGAACATGCTAGTTCACAATTTCATAATGGACAAGATGAAGAAAGTAATTCAAGTTTTTATATGCACTATGAAAATGGTTTTGTTTCACCTAATCCACTAATGAGAAGATCTAATGTGTTGGGTAAAATAAAGGAGAATGAAAGTTTTAGTTTACCTCAGGAAGATGTTAATGAAAATTAGGTATATGACAAAGGTAGGAAGCTTTGAAAAAAAATTAGTGGCTTGGGGTCACCATCTTGTACAGTTAGAATAGATTTCTTATTTTTAGTATTTGTTTGGAAAAAGTTTTTGAGAGGTCTTCTTCATCCAGAGTTTTGATTTCTTGTCATGCTCACAAGGGGCATGCATCCCCAGAAAAAGCCACTAATGGCACTCAATATTGCATTCCTATTTTGAGTATCCATTCCAAATTTTGACTCATTTTGATCCCTTACAAATCCCATGCTTAATCCATAGGTTCTACTGATAGAAATTCCCAATTATCCCTCCATGTTAAAGAAGCAAAAAACAATGGAGGTCCATGTCCAAAGTCAGGGAGGTATAAGTAGAGCCATCCATGGTAGCATGTAGAGAAGAAGCTATAGTTTGCAACAAGGGAGGCAACATGAAATATTTAATTTGAGAGATATATCCCACATTGGGCATAAAATGAGTCAGCAAATGTTTTAAAATCAAAGTTACTCAGCTAATGAAGTGTCTTCAAGACATGTTGTTTGAAGACAAGTTGTTGCTCGAGGGGCCCATCCACTGTGGCATGCTAAAGTTAGCATAGTTTGACCTTCAACATAGAAGGAACATGCCATGTAATAGTTTCATGGAGCCCAGTCATAGGATCACATGCAAAAGTTAGAGGCTTATCATGTTACAATGCTACGATGTTACAACTGATTGTAGGGTCAGACAACCAAATTTGAAGGTGTGTGATACTATGATGAAGGCATGTCATCGTAAGGTCAGGACCTAGAGATTGAAGTTGTGTGATCATATGATGGTTTCATAGGATCGTGCAAGGGGATAAATGGGCCTTCGATCTTACAATTTTCATAAGGTTAGGAGGAGAATTTTAACAGGTTGCAATATTACGACCACCCAAAAAAAGGCCTAATGTTACGATGGATTACCTTGACATCGTAGGATCGTAAGGTACTTTTAAAATTTTTATGATGGTACAAAAATGATGAGGTTGTTATGGGATGAGAGAAAGAAAATTCTATGGCTATGATAATATGATTTCACTTGATTGTAATATCGTAAAGTTCAAATGTTTCAAATGCATAATATGATGTGGGGTCACTTGGGTACAATCAACAAATGGAGGATGGATAGGTGGAAATGGTTGATTGGGAAAAATGAATATTAAAATCAATTCAGAGATTTCAATGTAGCATTTCAAATTATTTAAAGATTTAAATGTTTCTATATAGTTTTGACTATATAATCATTTCAATTTTTATTTTAGCTTTGTTCAGTCTTGGAGCTAGTTTTTCAATTCCATCTCAGGGGCAAGAATTTCATCCAAAATATGAAGTATGATATACTATTTGAATCAACAAAGAATGAATTTTCCATTTTTGTAGTTAGATTGTACAGGTATAAACCAGAAGTAGCTTCAGGGGGACTTGTAATTGTGAGTGGCTTCTTAGTGAAAAGTGTAAATTTATTGTTGCAGATGAAATTGCAATTAGATATAATCAGATTTTCATCAATTTTGATCTCATCAGCAACTTGAAGGATGATTTGATTGTTTTAATTGTAGTTGGTAGCAAAAGATGTAATTAAGTGTTTTTGCCAATAGCACAAGTTGATCTCATAGAAAAAGCAAATGTGACCAGCTAAATCAAAATTTGAGCCTCCAGCTTAGATTTGATTTGTGCTTCATATTTTCTGCATGAGTTATTTGCTATTTTTTTTAAAGTGAGATATATCAGATATTTTTTCATCATTTATATTTTTGGTTACAGGCAGTTGAAGGAAGTTCAATTTCAACAACATCAAATTGAAGACATTTCTAGGGGGACACATGTCAAATTTAGCTTCCAAACCCAAAAATATCTTCTCTCCTATATATCTTCCTTTTCTACTCTTTATAAGGGTTCCAATTTTTATGACTAGTGAGACCACAAGGTTGGCTCTAGTTTTAGAGTTGTGATACCATTTTCCTCAATATTCCTCTATTATGAATAACAAAATTGTATTCTTTTGAGGCATTTGTAGATATACAGTCATTTCCTCATGTTCTTTTTTGAATTTTGGCATATAGATGATGTATTGTTTTCAAGGATATTAATACAAGAGCTTCATTTCTTTTAGTTTCATTCTGATTCTCATCTCTTGCTTCTATTACTTTCAATGTTTTGTGTTTACGAACGAGGAGCTTAAATTCATTTATAGTCCTGTAAGGTTGTATGTTAGGATAAAATTTTTGTTGGAACAAAGAAGCCAAGTAAATGCTTGTTTACACTGACAAAATTGCGGGTTACACCAGGAGGATTTCATCATAAGAATGAGATTTTTTATGAAGATTGATGTCTATTTTCAAGTCAAATAGATAGATCATATGTTTGAGTATATGAGAATACTTTAGGTATGCATCTATATGTGAAGGTTCAGTTGAAGCCCAATGGATAAGGGACTGGTTAGCTTGGAGGTTACATGTTCTCTATTGTTGCATACTCTAGTTATGCTGAAATATCAAAACTTTAATTGAATATCTTTCCCTTGATGTTTAAAAGTTAAAGGAGTTTTCCCTCACTTGGTTTTTTAGGTTCATGTGCTCTATTATTAGCTATTTCACCCATGAATGCTTGCATCAACATAGAAGATTAAGGGATTTTATCTATTTTCCAAATTTAGTTGTATGCCTTTACACTAGTACCATATAAAGAATCTAAGGTCCACCCACCTAGGTTTTATAGAGCCTGAAGAAGAAGAAGGAATTATCCTTATAGTTGGCCCAAGACTATAGTCAAGTGCATCCATTAGAGAAATTTTCTAACCTTAGATGTACTGGTCTAGTTTCTTGGTTATTTTTGAAACTGTTAAATCATGAGCCAACATGCCATTTCCTTTATGAGTTATTTTTTAAAGGGGGGTAAATGCTTTGACCTGGAGCTATGAATCAATGAGGCCACAAATGGGGGACCTCATCCCCATTAGATTTGAACCTTGATGGCAAGGATAACAACTCAAAAAATTAACTATCACAACATACCCATATTGGTGCCATTGCCTTTATGAGTTGCCCTCTAAAAAATTATGAATTAAATTATTCCAACTTCAATAAATAGTCTTTTGCGTTAATCAAAGTAGTAAAGAATTTTTTCCATTATATATTAAGGAGCAAGGTATATGCAATTGTGCCCAATCCTATAGTTAAGACATTGATGCAAAATGAACTTGGTGAAAGACAAGGAAAATGGATAACAATCCTTCAAAAATTTGATTTAGAGATTCAAACCATGAGGTTGGTAAGAGGTCAAGGATTATTAAAAATGATAGTGGATAACCAAATCAAGGATAAGAAATTCTAGTTTGATGGTGAAATAAAGATGGAAGATCAAAAGAAGATTATAGTATCTCAAGTTGATATTGACTAATGTATAATAACATATGTCTAGTATCAAGATATTGAACTTACTATCTTTTACAAAATTAGTACCCTAAGTGGATGAATATTTCATAGTGTAGGGGACTCGAAGTGAAGTGTGAATCCTATATGCTACATGATAGGAAATTATGCAAAAGGAACTATGAAGGAATTTACCTAAACTGCTTTGGACATGAACAAGTTAAAGAAGATTTGGAATAGTTTCATGATAAGTATGGTACAAGTCATGGTTTAGTAGAGGCTATGACCCATATGATTTTAAGATTAGGTTATTTCTAGCCTATGATATTCAAAGATACTTTTGAACATGTGTGTACCTACCACATTTGTTACACTAGTGCTAATAGAGAAAGATAGTTTGCAATGCCATTACGACTAGTGTTTGAGGTACATCCTTTGCAAAGTGGGGGATAGATTTGATTGGCCCAATCAACCCACCACCATCAATTGGACATGTTTTTTTCTCATAACTACTGATTATTGAATGTGCTAGATTGAAGCTAAGACTTTTAGAAATTGCATGGCTAAGGTGGTTATAGATTTCTTGGAAGAACACATTGTTACTAGATTTGGAATGCTATTCTTTCTAGTGTGTGATAATGGATTAGCTTTTGCAACGGTCTTCCTTACTCAATGGGAATTGGAAAATTAGGTTTTTTTCAAGTTCTCTTCAAATTATTATCCACAAGGAAATAGAGTGGCCAAATCTACAAATAAGAACTTGATCATGGTAATAAAATGTTTATTGAAAGAAAATCCTAAAGATTGGCATACTCAACTCAAATATGCACTATGGATAGATTGAGTCAGGGTCAAGAACACGCTGGGGACATCTCCATATTTGCTCATCTATAGACAAGAACTAGTATTCTCACTTAACCTTAAGATTCCTTTTTTGAAATTCATAAGTGGGTACGTTGAAGATGCTGATAGGTTACAAATTAGACTAATGAATCTTTTGGAGATGGATGAGAAATAAATAGATCTTTATTTCTACAAGTTTGTTTATTTTTGCAAGTGTTTTTTTTCAATTCTGTGTTTGCTTTCAAAGTTGTGTTAGTCCATGGGTTAGATGCACTCAAGATTTTATCTTGAAATATCTTATTAACTACCTTTTTGGTTTTGAATTTTGGGAAGAGTTATTTCTTTGTCAAAACATTTTAATGATTTTGTTTTTGACACCAATAGAGGAATAGGTGTTACTTACAGTAATAGGGGACTTTTAGTCTTGAATTTAGAATTATAGATTGACATGTTTTCAACACTTTGTAAACTTAAAGATTGACTATCTTAGGTGTTTTAAAACCAAGGTTGAAGGTATAAAGGGATAGTCCAAAGCGTACCAGTTCAAATAGAAGGGTCTTCTCAAAGGAATTGGTAAGATCATTGTTTGGCGTGAGAGTTTCTAAAAGGTTCTTGAAAGAGGAATGTAAGGGATGTTTGCTAAAGATTGAATCTAAGAAGCAACACCAATGTCTTGGCTACATAGTCTAAGTGTGATCAAGGTATAGAAAGAAAATAAAAATATATGAAGAATGAAAGATTCCACAAAGTCTAAGAAAGGAAATCTAACTATAGGAATAAGCATTCCAAATAAGCTATTTTGTATCAAAACAATTGCTTCATCAGAGAATCAAATGGATGCATTGTGAGCTGCATGAAGAAAATATTCAACATATAACCCAAGACTTCAAAATGAAAAGTGATAGCCCATTAAGAGCCCTCAGAATTGATTCTCTCATCTGGTCAGATAAGGGATTGATAAACTGCTTTCATGAAGATTCTCGATGAATGGACCAGAAGGAGTGGAAGATTGTTTCCAAGTTGTCAGAAAATTTTGATAGATTACATTCTAAGATGTAAAAGGAAATGGATACATTGGACACACACTAAATTTGGGCATTCAAGATTCTAAGGTTTTGACTGTAAAGTGACTCAAAATACACTTGGAGTATTCAAGGTTTAGTTGGTGTATGACATATATCAAAGGAATGTTTGTTGATGAAGAATGCCTTTTTCATTTCTTCCTTTTTATTGGGGCTATTTATTGTGGTTTCACAATGCACACCCCATTTCACCTAGAAATGGGGACCCCCTCCTTCATTTTTAGCTTTCAAAATCCCTAGTCTAGGGTTTGAGTCTTTTTTAGGGCTTTTCCTAGTGTCTTTAGCTAATCTAGGTCTCTGACTAGAAATCCAAAAGTTGGAAACCATATGTATGAAGGAGAAAGCCATTTTAACATGTTGAGGTGCACTAGCATCTGAGGTGTAGCTGGTGTGTAGGTGCACCAGGTACACTAGGTGCAATACTTCTAAGGTGTGCTTCTTCTAAGGTGTGCTATAAGTTTTTGAAGAATTAAGAGGTGCACCAATAGTTAACTACTAGTTCCAAATTTTAAGCTTTCCATGCATAGGAAATGCATTTTGATGCTAGTTTTACTCCTACAAACATCCAATGAAGATTGAGCTTCTATTTTGGCATCTCCAGAGACTTCTACATAATCTAATGGCTTTCTTCTTCTTATTTTCTCATGCTTTCTTTGTTTTAAGACATTTAAAGGGTTTTGCATCCATTAAATGATATAAATAAGGATGGAGTCCTACTTAGCACCAACTAGAGAGTCAATTTGTACATAAATAGATTTGTTTTATTAGTTTAGAAGCATATGTTTTCATAAAGAGATCTCTCACTCACAACACAAATTGAGGAGATGATTTCTTATAAATTTAGTAATGTAACATGTATTCTAGCTTGTTATATGAATGCAATAATATATGCTATTGGTGATCGCATTCAGAGTGTAGTTATTCTTTCTAGAGTGTGTTATATTTTGTGAATGTATGTTCATGGAGTGTAATTTAACCAATAGTTTTATTGTGTTATTTTGATTGAGCAATCTTTTAGTTTTGGTGTTTTCTATGGCATTATAAATTCCATTGACATGCATAGTTCGAGAAGAGATCACCATGTTGTCCTGCATAGCTTTTTGTCTTGCATGAGTGCACTTTTCATGGCCTTGTGATCTGATGAAAAGTGAAACATCTTATGGTTACTAAATTCTCATTAATGATTGCATTAGTGGAATTGAGGAAGCATTGCTCATATTTTCATTGGTTACCTACTGATCTTTTCAAAGGCTTAACTCACAAACATGTTGTTTCCATAGCACATGTCCATTAGGAATTTACTTTTCAAGCCATTTGCTTAAATTTCTTGTTACCCTATCTTTATTATTGTATTTTACAAACACTTGGTTAATTTAGGAATTCATATAGTTTCATTGTTAGATTGCATTCATTTAAAAATAGAAAAATATAAAATTATATTTCTTTTTGTGTGGTTTTTTTTTCTTTTGAGACAACAAGTAGATTCAAAATCATCTAAAATTGGTTAGAACTAGCAAAGGTCTCCCTATTAAAAAGTACATTTATCTTCAACTAAGAAGATTCCAATAGGTTGTAAGATCTCCTAGATCCTTGGAGTTGATCCTAGATTGGATTTTCAAGAGAGGAGTTTGAAAAGATTCCTTTTGTTAAGCATCATGCAAAATGATAGCTCAACATGTCTACACACTTTTAAGTGTGTAACTCCACTTGATGTCCTCTTGCACACACAAACAAGGTTAGAAACCATGAAAGTATGCACGTGCACACCTCTATGAACATAAAACTAAACCTAAAACATAAAAAGAAGACCTAACAAAACTTAAAACACTAAATCACTAAGGAAGGTGTGCACATGGGCAGCTCCCCAAGGTGTGCATGTGTGCACCTTCCAACAAAAAACAAGTATCAACAAGTGCAAACCCTCTAATACACAAAAAAAAGTGTACACATGTGAACCTCCTCAAGGTGCACATGTGTGCAATTTTGTGCTTGCTATAAAAAACAAAACACTAGCTTTAGGTCTTCCCCACTTTGCAATGCACTATGTATGTGTGCAATTGCACACCTTACCTAGGTGCACACATGTACAATTGTATATAAAAGGACATATAGGGGCTAAATAAAAACACCTACACACTTGTAAGGATGCATTGAAGTACATATTAGTTATTTTGAGGGTGATTTAACTATTTTCATTGCATTTTGATTAATTTTGACTAGTGTCAAAGTAAAATTAGGTTTTATTTTAGATTAAATTTTAGCTTTCCAACTAATGTTTGCCTTTCTTGTAAAGATAAGATGGCATCCTCGTCCTCTTCAATTGTAGAAAAGATTTCCAAAAAACTAGTAGTATTCAAGTACCAAGGGGCACCAATAAAATCTTAGTTTCAAGATGGGCATGTTGAGATTAGAGATGCAAAACTCAGGCATATAAAATGGAACACATTCCTTAAAATTTGTAACAAACCTAAAGAATGGTTTGCAATGTTCTCAACACTTATCTAGTATAGCCTTGTTAATGTGACATCATATCCAACACTCATCTAATCCTCATAACTCATAATGACTCTTGAAAAAAACTATGTGACTGAAGAAAAGGTTGTTAAGAGTGTTATACGAGAGATAGTCCAAGATCTCTAACCAAGAAACGTTGAGAACATATTCCATCTTCCCAAGGCAGGCCAACATTTGAAGATAACTTATGATAGAGTAGAGAAATATGATTGGGAGAATGAGAAAGGAGGTAGATAAATAATTCAATAGTCTTTCTTGATTGATCAAACACTAATGGGTCATAGAGTTAGCAAAGTGGACATGACAAGGGGGTATATGAAGGATGACATTATATATGTAATTTTCTTTGAGCAGAGTTATGGGACTTTCAACATTCAGACACCTTCAAACCTAGATGGTCCACTTTATAGAAACCATTTGGACAAAAAAGATGTTGACTAATTAGGCTACTATCCTTAGTAATAACTTGCATGAGAAACTTATAGATATAAAAGTTGATCCACAATTCTACATGACTTCATATATGGTGTATTTACTAGTGGAAATAACTACATACTACCCAGACCTCTACAAGAAAGGAAGAATTTAGGATGCTAATGCTTGACCCTATGTGGTATATCTACAATTGGTGAAGAAGAAAGTCTTGGAACAGAGTGTAGAATATAGGGTGGTGAATTATGGTTTTTTCTTCACAATCATTAGATTTAGAGAAGGTGATTATGCAAAAAGGATTTTAGTAGAAGTAGTAGTTATAATCACAGAGATCAACACTTATTACATTTAGTTTAAATATTCACCTATCTTAGGGTAGCCAACACTCTAGAAAACCCAAAGAAGCTCCCAAGATATCCATCTGATAGGCTAATCTTATTGGAGATTACGTGCCAAATCACTTTTGCATATGATAGAGTCAAAATAAAACATAACAAGACATGGATATGGCCTATCACAATTGATTTTTTCAAGGTGAAGGAAAAGAAAGACATTGCTACCTTTTATTTTGAATGGGATCAATGTCCCTTAGAAGAGTACAACTCCCCTTGCCCCTACTTTGACAACATCATGATGGCACAACACTTGATAGGGAAGCAGTTTGTGCATAAGGATGCATTGAAATATCACTATATGAATGAAATAGATGACTATGACATCTAGATAAGGGATTATTGTAGGATGGATCTATATCTAGCAAAAAAGGTATTGAAGATAAAAATCTATCTAAAGGTTCTAGAAAAGGATACTGAAGATATCTTGGATTCTTTATACAATAGGGACAAGATTTATGACCAACTGATAATGAATGTAGAAATTGGAAGGGACAAGAATGCAAATATAAATCATTAGGCTAGGCATATAGTCCAATTAACAAAGGAATGGATCAAGAAGCCTTTGAGAATGGATCCAGTTCATCAGGATATTCCCCTATAAGCCACTACAAGGTTGATCAAAGGAAAAATTACATTAGTCATAATACCAACCTTCTCTACTCAATCCCCTGTAATGTTGGAAATGGTACACCAACATGAGGGGGAGGTTGAGTACTTCAAATTTGATAAGGGCACAAACAAAAGGAAAATAGTACTTGCAAAGGAAAAGGAGCAAATAGCTTAGGTATAAGAACCTCAACAAGAATAGATACAACCTAAATAAACTAGGCCTAAAGTATAAGAGCCAACTCAAGATCCCACATAAAAGCCACAAAAAAATCCACAACTAGAATAGAGGAACAGAACATGGCACTAGTGGATACACAAGAGGAAGAAGCCTCCCCCTTAGCTTCCAAAAGAGCTAGTGTTGAATCAACTATGGTAGGAACATGAAGCAAAAGATTAAAGAACACTTTGTCTCCACAAGTTCCCAAGACAATCCTATAAGTGGAGACATATGAAGAAGAAGGGGAGAAGATTGAATATGTCCCCCTAAGCCAAAGGACTCATTTAGCAAGGGAAAAAAAGAGGAGAGAATAATTTCAACACTAACACCTCCATCTACTCCAAACGAGTTTATCCAAGTATCAACATTAGAGGATGAACAATATAAATAGATAGATGATATGGAGGGCCAAGAAACTAATGTCTTCAACCTCTCTAACTTTGACTTCATGCCAGTGGGAACTAAGATGGTGAGAGAGAAAATAAGAGATACTCCCATGAGTGAACCCTTAGGAGAGGAATGGAGTCAAATGTCACCTCTACCTTAAGGAGCTCTGGGTATTCCACCACCACCATCTCAAGATTTGGCATTTATGGATAAGGGATTAGTGATTCCACTTCCTTAGGCTACAGAACAAGAAGAAAAAATGATAGAGGAAGGGGAGCCTCAGTAGCTAGATGTTGATGAAGTATCTGAGGAAGGGAAAGTACTTGAAGAGCCTCAGTAAACTCCTAAGAATACTAAGGCTAGGAACATAGCCCAACCAGATGCAACCCAATTAGGTACAAAGACTTAAACTATAGATCTTTCTCAACAAGAAAAGACTCTATAGAGGATTGATAAGGGGAAGGAGCTTGTAGTAGAAACAACCTCTTCAACAAAATACATGTCTCCCATGGGCGCCACACTATCATGGCTAAAGAGGGAGGTCATGTTTTAGCATAAAAGGCTACAAGACCTAATAGCTAAGGAGAGAATGGAGGAATTAGTCAAAGAAGTCAAGAAGCCTGAACCACCCATAGGTGATGCATGAACATTGACCTTCATAATGAAAAATCAAGATTGGGACTTTCTTGCACATATAGCCATCCTCCTCCCTACACTGACACTGAATAATTGACTCTTAAAGACTACCAAATCAAGGAGGTCATGCTAGGAAGACCAATGGTAGACACATCCAAAGTGATGGTCACTATAGGTATGAAAGAGGTGTTCAGGCATATGGATCAGGATGAGTCTAAGTTGATAGTACTCTAGAGTAAAAATGAGACATTAGGAGGCTATCTATATGAAGTTGTGGGCCCAATTGACCTAGATAATCTAGGGATCACTCTTGTGGCAACATTAGGGGGGAAAGGCATGAAGAAAAACACCATTAGATCCATTTTTGGAAGCATGTTAGTAATAGCATGACAATTTTGAAGAGAAAGGTGTGCAAATCATACATGGAAATTTAGGTTTGTTACACCACATCCAGTCAAGTGTAGATAAGTTGGTTTCCATAGTGAACAAAGATTTTGGTTTAATGGATAAAGTACATACCTAGGTGAAAGACCTACATGCATTAATATCAATAAAATGTCAAATGTATCATATGCCAATGGAAGTATATATTGCTAAGGAGGTAGACAAACTTGATGACTAGATTAAGAAGATATCAATAGGAAATATTATCATGAAGGGACAACCCACAGATATCCAAAGGATAAGAGATCAAACTCAAGAGATTTTGGAAGTGAAAAGGTACTACAATGCCACTTGCCTTGAGATTTTTGAACATGAGTCCAAAACCAAGCTTGTTATGATGTAATTAGTGGTCCAAAAATTTGGAGAAACTTTAAAAGGTGCTTCCTCAGATGAAGACATAAGTCAAGCATTCAAGACTGAAGAGGTATTGTTGGAGTTGGACACTAAACTTGAGGATTTTGTGGCAACTTGAATAGAAGTCAGTAACCATTGGTAGTTAGTTAAAGATAAATATGAGGCTTTGGATTTTCTAGAAGCCACCAAAGTAGCAGAAATTATAGAGAAATTCAAGAGTAAACATCCAGACATCATTTTGGTATAAAAGGGAAGAAAACCCAAATGTTGGAAATTATTCAATTTTGACACTCATAAAATTATTGGATTTTTTGAACCTATCACCAAGGTGGACAGGTGTGTAGGTGCAAAACTTGTAGACCCAAAAATTCATCATACATATTTGAAAAATACTCATAACCATATCATCATGGGACCAATGTGAACTATGAACTAAGTATACAATGACATCACAATCCAAATCTCCAAAAGATACAATGCCATAAACTCATAATGTTACCATAGTCAATATATATCATAAAACATTCATATCAAGATATGACCAAATAAATCATTCCAAAATTGCACCAAATCTAAACTTATGTGTAGAACTCTCCAAGAGCTTTTTGTTGATTATTCAAAGTTCAAAATCTGATTCTGTATGCCTAAGTTATGTGCTAATATGTACTCAAAATAAATAACATCTAAATTTTTGGCTCTTAAAACCTGAAAAAATATCCAAATCATAGAATCAAATCTATTTAATGTTGTAGTTCTCTAAATTAGCTTTCCAACGAGTGTAAGAAGTCTAAAATTCAGTATTCTAAGAGAAAGTTATGGTCATTTTACCAAGACAATGTTTTTGTCATTTTCATTGTGATTTTTTATTTTTCATTTGTATTTTGGGCGATGAAAATTCTAATGGTATTAAATTTGATGGCTATCACAAGTTGAAACTAAAAACACTTTACATCTTCTCTTCGCATGGCCAAACTAGGGCATATTATAATATTAAATTTATGGAAACATCGACCCAGATCCAATGGTGAGGTCTATTTTTTTCCGACAAGGTCATTTCTACAAGTTCCCTTTTAAAACCCTCATTTAAATGAAACTTCCAAAAAAATCTATATGACCAATAATTTGACATGCCCAAAATTTACTTTTTAGGTTAAATTTGACAACCATCTACATGTCAAAAACTTAATATTTTTTTATAAATAGAGAATATTTTATAAAATAATTTTATAAACACTACATACAATATTTACTAAAATTAGAAAGTTTGGAGATATAAATTTTCTTAGAAATTAAAATATAAACTTAAGTGAGTGAATACTTTTTTAATAGAAATCTAGGAAAATATAAATAGTATTTAGATGTAGTAAATTAAATTTTAATCATTTTAAAGCCTATATCTATCTGCATATTTTATATAAATTTATTTAAGATAACAATACTAGTTTTTATATTTTGTATGAGTAAAAACGCTTTAAATTTTTTAATCCTAATAAGTTAAATTTTATTTTAAAATTAGATTTAATAAAATTTATATTAAACATTAGCTAACATATATATCTTATATTTAATTTATATAAATTAGATCTATATATCACTTTATATTTTAATATGATATATAATTTATATATAGTATATAAAGAAATATTATACTATCAAATTAACAAAGTTAATAAAGAGTGAAACAAATCTAGCCATTTTTTTTAATGATTTTATAAAGTAAAAATTTCACATATATGGCAATCCTAATCTTCTTGTAATTTTAAATTAGAAAGTTTTTTTTTTAAATGGCAAACTTCTCAAAAATGCAATAAAAAGTAGATCAGTTAACCTCCAAGGCACATTCATTTCTCAGATTTGATAATGAGGGAAATAACCCTAGTAGATATTCTCGCATGATTTATAAGAAGTTTGGAAGTTTCAGATCAGGGCAAAAGACTACTAAAAACCCAAGATTTCAACACCAAAATAGTTTTGAAATTTTGGCAACATTACACGAAGAGAAAGGGAATCGACTTGCAAAGGGAATGAAAGGAAAAGAAAATCAACAAGGCTTTCCCTAGATCTCCATAGAGAAAGCATTAATTCTAGTAGGGACCAATCAATTGACAAACACCCACAACATTTCCTTTTCAGCCTTGGTTAGACTCTATGAAATCAGAGGCAAAGAAGTTGTGATAGCCTGAGGAGAAGAGGAGGTGAATAGAAAGTAAAAGTCGCCACAAAAAACTAAATCCACAAAAGAGGAATGGCTTGAAGAGGGTTGGAAGTTTCTCTCTAAGTGGAAGACAAGGCAAAGAAACTAAGCAAAACCCCAAAAAGCTATAGCAATAGATCAAATCCAAAATCAAGTAGAACATAGTAAAAATTGATGAAGCTTAAATAAGGAAACAAATGGCTCATTTATCTAGTTTAAATATGTAATTAAATAGAGTCATTATGAAATCCTAATCCCATCTTTAAACTTGTCTCAGATGAGTTTTGTAGGAACCCTAGTTTTAGAAATAACCATCCAAAAAATCTTTCTAAAACTAATAGCATGCCTATTGGATCCAAGTCATCCCTTGTTGTTATAGATTGGAAAATCATTGAGAAGCCTCAAAACCTTAATACCCTAGCAAGAATCACTAAGGCCTACATTCTACATTATAGGAAATTAACAAGAGATGGTTATAATTATCATAATGTAGGTTTAACTCCATTGATCCCAAGAAGTAATTCAAAAGAAGGAAAATTGTTAGTAGGTCACAATTCCCCTAAATGTATTCAAATTATTAGTAATGAATTCAATGAAAGAAGGCATTGGGAATGTCAAGCTAGGAGTGTACACTTACTAGAATGGTTATCTAGAAAAAATTCCAAAATTGGTAAGATGGTTAAAGGATATATGCAGGGAGCACATGATTATTTCTACTTATTCTAACCATTTTCTATATTTACATTGTCAAAATAAAGATATTCGAAATAAACTTGTTTCAATTTCCTACTATTTTTACATGGGTCATTCTCTTAAATTTGTACGCTAGATACCAAACTGTAATGAACAAAAGCTAGAAAATCATTTAGCTCCCTCTTGGCTTGGATGCAAAAATATTCCTCTAGAATTGAACCAAATTCAAATTATAAATAAAATGAGGAAATATCTAGGAAATTTATTAGGAATTGAATCTGACCACAACTCAACTAATAATATCAAGTTTCTTATAAGTATAAAGGTAGGGCAAAGTGATTTCAAAACTAAAAAGATCATTATAAATAGATCTATCTACAATATCACCTTAAATACATATGAAGGAAAAATTAATGGAATCATTAGTATAGACTCTATAGACTCTAATAGGACTCCTCATCAGATAAGACAACCACAAATCTTAACGAATTACTCAACATAACTTATTCCTTGGGAAAGAGGTTAGATTAGGAGAAAGATGGAAAACTAGAAGAGATTGGAAATCCAACTACAAAAAATAATAGAAAGAAGGGAAACAATGGAGAATCATTGGAAGAAGGAGAAATTAGATGCTGGAACTTAGAAGAAAGAATGACATCTATAATAAACAAACAACTAGAAAAAAATAAGGAAGATCTAGGGGGAAAAGATATGTTGGAAGAGAAAGAAAGGGGTAATAATGTGTATGAGGAGACACAACAAAAAATAAATAGGTTTTTCTAATACACTCTATGTCAAAAAGAGAATGGATTACTAAAAGAACTAAGCTCCATCTTGAAGATTTACATCCGATTAACACATGATCTTTCACTTACTTAGAATGATATTTATGATCAAATTATTATAGGAGAACATGAGCACTCATAACATTTCTATTCAGAATCAAAAACTTGAGAAAGCATATCTCCAAGTAATCAAAGAAAATGATGCTAGAACAAAAGAAGTAAGAGTAATAGAGGGAACAATAGGTAAAATTGTACAAAGAAAGACACTAGAATCAGAAAGAATTTTGGTAAATCAGGATAGAAATTTGGAACCCATTTATATCAAAAGAAAAAAACTTAGACTTAAGTCTAGTGACATTGAATCAAAGCCTAGGTAGGAATATAGAGTCAACAACAATTAAAAGGAAAGGAAAAAAAAGAATAAAGGAGGATAGACTGCCCTAAGAAGTTGAGATAAGAAATTTAAACAATAAGGAAAATGAATATAAAGAGAGAAACAGAGCTAAATCAAAATTAACAAACCTAAAAGAAAATAAAGGGGAAGGTTGTATGACAAAGAATGACTTAGATCAAAGGAACAATGAGTCAGGAATACTAGAAATAAATAATTGTAAAGAGTGGATAGAAGTAGTAGCTCAAGGAGAAAGTCAAATACAAGAAACTAATATCCCCTCAACAACATCCATACATTGGGGAAATGTTATTGTCTAGAAAAAATCTAAAAAGAGAGCACACAAGTTTTGGAAAACCCTAGCAAATGGGAAAAACCCTTTTGAAGATAGTTATAGTGAAGTTGAACTGAGAAAGGTAGGTAAGGATAAGAATGAGTGCCTCCTTATACTAGTGGAAGTGGAAACCTTTATAAATGAGATTACATTTCAAAGGCAAGAAGAACTAGAAAATAGTAAGGAAGTAGGAAAAATAAATGGAAAACAATTAGAAAATAGATAATCATGGGAAGAGTTTGGAGTATTAGATACTATAGAACAACTTATCAAGAAGGAAAAGACCAAAGAAATGGATCCTAAACTTGAAGAGGAAAAGGAAATAGAAATGGATGCAATGGATATAGGGTATTATATTATGAAGAATTGGAAGAAGAAGAGGTGGTATTGAAGGAAGAAAAATCATATATGAGCACTAACAATGCCAAAAAGTACATAGAAAAATTAGGTATCTCAATTAATCAAGAGGGATTAAAAGCCCCTAGATGTGGAAATAAAAAGATGCAGAGAGGAAGAAAGACATTGATAGAACTAAGATCTTCTATAGTGAAAGAAAATAACCAGAAAAAGCTTAGCAAAATATTGAATGTAGTGAAGGGGAGGTTCCTTCCTACAAAACAATGAGGATAACAATCTAGAATGCTAGGGAACTTAATGCCCTTAGAAAAAAGTGTTTACTAAAGTAAAATTCAACCTTATTTGACTCATAAATAATATTAATTCAAGAGACTAAATTAAACAAAGAAGAAGGAATCATATTAGAAAAGAAACCAAGGAATTGGAAGGCAGAATTAATAGAATCTAATGGAACATCAGGAGGTATGGGGATTATATGGAATCCCAGAAAAATAGATTTCAACAAAATGTCTTCAAATAATAATTGGATGGGTGGTAGAGTTAAATTTTTTAGACATAATCTCCAATTAACCTGCATCGATGTATATGGACTCATCCAAACAACATATAAGAAAGAATTATGGAATGAAATCAACACATTTATCGAAGTGAATCATAGGGATAATTTTCTCATAGGTGGAGACTTTAATGGGATCTTAAATTTGGAAGAAAAATATGATGGACCCCAGATAGTATCACATGCAGTAATAGATTTTAGAGAATCCTTTGAAATAAATAACTTAATGTATATTCCAACAAATAATAGAATATTCATATGGAATAATAGAAGATTAGGCTTATATAGCATAGTGGAAAGACTAGATAGATTTATATTTAAGGGGGACCTAAGCACAATAGATCCTACCAAATGTTGGATCAAATTACTTCCCTGTCAGGATGGAATTTGTTGAAACTGAAAAACCATTAAGGAATCCATTCAAATGTGAAAAAATGTGGTTCTTAGAAAACAAATTTATGGAAAAGATCAAACTATGGTGGCAATAGTGCTCTTTCCAAGGATCAAACATTAACTACTTTGTGTCTAAACTAAAAAGACTTAAAGGAAAAATCCTAAAATGGAATCTCATTTTAATAATATATTTAAAGAAAAATTATATAATAAAGAAGAACTAAAGAAAATAAATGAAGATATAATTTTAAAAAGGGATGGATAATGAGAATTATCGTAAAGAGAAGGAGTTATTAGCAAAAGAGGATTTTTTTAGGAAACAAAAATTGAGGGAGGACTGGCTAGTTGAGGGGGATTGAAAAACTAAGTCTTTTCATAATAGAAAAATAAATAATAGAAACATTAATAGAATCACCAAAATCAGAAATAAAGAGGTTCACTTAGAAGAAGACCCTACCAAACTAGCAGTGGTTTTTTAGGATTATTACATAAACATCTTAAATAATTTTGATAGATCTAATTGGATAGCTCAAAACAAAATGTTAAATGCAATCCCTAAACTAAAAAGAGTTGATGAAAATAAATTGTTAAATAAACCTTTCTTTATAGAAGTCAAAAAATCCCTTTTTAGTATTAATCTAGATAAATCATTGGGACTAGATGGATTCCAAGCCTTTAGGGGAAGATCTATGGAAGGCAATAAAAGACACTAGAAATGCAAGATCATTATTGATAGAGATTAATTGCACCTTTTTAACCCGCATACCTCATAAAAGGAATCATGATAAACCCAATGAATTTAGACCTATAGCATTGTGTAACACTATTTACAAAATTCTATCAAAAGCATTATCATCAAGACTTAAAAACATCTTCCCTAAACTAATATCTGAAGAAAAAACTAGTTTTGTCCTTAGTAGATCTATATTATATGGATCATCATTATTCAAGAAATAATCCATTCAACCAAAAATAACAAAGATACATGCGTGTTTATGAAGCTAGACATCCAAAAAGCATATGATATGTTGGATTGGATACTCTTGTGCAAGACCCTAGAAGCATTTGGTTTTTCACATCAATTGATAAACCTCATGTTTAGGTGTATTACAACCCCTAAACTATCACTTCTCATTAATGGTTCACTAGAAGGTTTCTTTAGTATATTCAGAGGAATCAAACAAGGGGGACCTAGTTTCACCCTTCCTATTCATCATTATGGTTGAAGCATTTGGAAGAGCATTCAAAAGATTCAAGAATGTAGTAAGAATAATAGGGATAATGGTGGCTAAAAGCATTCTGAATGTTATCCATCAATAGCTTGTAGATGACAAAATTTTACCTGGGGAAAATACAATAGAAGAAGTGTGAAACTTTAAACATATTATACAACACTATATGCAAGAATCAGGGAAAAAGGTGAATGGTAAAAAATCAGAAATATTTTTTATTAACACCTCAGTAGAAATGGAAAATAAGATCTACAATATTATGGGGTTTAGGAAGGGTACGTTCCCTTGTAAGTATCTAGGAATTATTCTAGAAAAGTGATTCATGAATTCTAAAACATGGGATCCCATTTAGAAAGAGTTGACAAGAAAAAATAGAAAACTAGAAATGGAAATGGTTAACCAAGGCACGAAGAACTAAAAAAATTAAAGTGGTCCTATGAACCATTCCTACATATCAAATGTCATGCTTACCCCTACCCAAAAGAGTAAACAAGAAACTAGAGAGAAAAATAAGAATTTTTTTTTGGAAAGGGATAAAAGAAAAAAAGAAATTAGCCCTTATCAAATGGGAAAATATTTGTGAACCTAGATATCTAGGAGGTTTATGTATTAAAAGCTTTAGTTGGAAAATTGAAGGAAAAACTAGTCTAGAGATTATACTAAGAGAATGATATAAAATGGGCAAAAAATATTTATCATAAATATCTGAATGAATTAGATTTGATATCTTTATTTAGAGTTAGGAACCCTCCAAAAGTGTATAACTCTTGTAACTTTATGTTATAGTGCCACAATATCACTTGTGATTATGTCACATGGGAATTCAGGAAAATAGAGGAAGCTTTATTTTGGGAAGATTCTTGGGATAGACTTCCCCCTCCTAATAATTTTAATATGCCTATACACATTAAAAAAAAATACATTAGTTCACTTATGGGTCAAATAGGTAAAAGATTATAAACAAGTCAAAAAGGAGAATGGGGAAGAGTTACGATCATGGAAATCATTAGAAGGAATGAACTTATCTATAGAAGAAAAAAAGGTTTTTACTAAATTACTTAGACAAAGTCAAGTCAATCATAAAGATGGAAAAGATAAACTAATATGAGGGCATCGAAGGATGGATAGCATATTATAAAGAAAGGCTATGACCTAATAATTAATTCACAAAGATGGGAGAAAATTAATATCGATCTAAAACTTTATTGGGATCCATCTTGTTTGCCAAAGGCTCAGATTTTTTATGGGTTGCAATACAAAAGAGAATTTTAACAAATGACATATTCTTGAAGACAAGATTTGAGGGACCATTGAGATGTACATTATGTAAAGAGAATTGAGAGACAATTGAACACTTACTATTCTAATATCTCTTTACAAGGGAATGTTGGTATTGGCTTTGATAGAAACTAAATTGGAAAACACCTTAACTTGAAAACCTTGAGTGCCTTCTAAATAGTTGGCCTTATGGTGGAAATACAAAAATCTATAGTAAATTATGGAATATTTCTCCCTTTATTCTCATGTGAGAAATATGGAAGGAAAGTAATGGGCAAACTTTGAACGATTCTAAAATGAACATTCCTTCCTTCCTAGATAAAGTAGAATCTTTTATTATGAGAGTAATGAACAACAATCTAAGGAGGAAAATTAAAGAAGAAGGTTAATTCTTGGATTGAGACATAGATATGTGAAAAAAGTGAACTAAATTCATAAATCCAACATAAATATACTACAAGAAAAATTAACTTGTAGAGAAGGAATGCAAATGGGAATTGCCTTGAAAAATTTAACCAAATTGAACTTTGATGGAGCATCTAGAGGTAATTTGGGCAAGGCAAGAATAGGATGTATCATATATTCGGATAATGGAGACTAGATAGTTAAGCAAGCCAAGCTAATAGGCATTACCATGAATAATATAACAGAACTAGAAGCTATAGGGGAATGGTTCAAACTAAGTCTAGAATTGGGTATGAAGAAACTAATTATTGAAGGGGACTCTTAGATTATTCTAAATTTGTTAAGAAAATAGAGCACACCAAATTGGTTCATAAATTCTAAGCTTGAGATGGTACTAATTCTAATAGACACATATGAGGAAATTAGAATCTAATAGATGTATAAAGAGGGGAACAAGGAAGAAGATCAACTAGCAAATAGGGGAGTAGATGGTGAGGATATCATCCTACAAGTATCTTAGACTAGACTATGTCCTGTTGACCCCTCTTCTTCCTTCGAACCCCTTACTTTTATCCTTTCATTTTCTCTACTATAATGTTCCTCTTCAAGACTTCATAATTTCCCTATCTTAAAGTTTTCTTGGTTTTAACTCTCTACCCCCTTGGTCATCCTTCCCTTTTAGCCCCTAGAATGAGAAATTTAAAACTAGAGATTAAATTACTTTATATAGGTTAACTTTACTATGATATCTTTTCTTTACTTTAGTATTAGCCCCCCTAAACTCGATCTAGAGAGTATACTAATAATAGGGGAAATAATAATATAAATTCACATTCCCCATAGAATCAGTTATAAATAACAAGCATTAAGATGAAAATAGTGATCCTTAACAAGATTATATTATTTTTTACTAACCAGGAATTAAGTAGTACTCAACTCATAATTATGTCTGATGAGTGGTATAATTAGTCTAGGTAGGATTAATTGAAAATTTACCAATGTTTTCTCCCTAACCTATATATGGATTGGTATATTAATTTAATTTCCTTTAATTACCTACAAAATGGTCATGCTAAAAAATAAGAACACTCAATCATGAGATGAGATTGTCTTTCTTGTGTACTCATGAAGGATCTTCATTTCTAGGAAACTTTTTTATACCCCTTTGGTAGTAGTCTCTTCCATCTTCTAGATCCTTCTAGAGGTTCTACCTATAAAAATGTCCATTTTATTCACATTTGTCACCTTGGGATTGATTTCTTTCCAAGTGTTTTCTATTGTGCTTCATGGACCTAGAGTAGAATCTACGATTAATGTGCTTCATGCTTTTGAAGTAAGAACCATGGCCTTTAGGGGTTCTGCTAAATTCAATCATTGGAATAGGATTCTTGATCTAGTAGATGATATGTCTAGGGTGGCTATTATTAAGGCCTCAAGAGAAAAGGATTTTAACTATGATTGTACATGGCGTACCAATAGCTTAGTAATTGGTTCTTTCATAGCTTGTCTAGTTAGGGCTTAGAATGGCCATTGGGATATCATCTAGTTTTGTTATAACTTATTTGACCCAACCTAGTTGGTGGGGTTAGAGCATGTGATCCTTAGCATGAATAGGAATCTAGAAATTCCATATGTAGAAGATTACATGTACAATGGTTTGGGGAGCCTACTCCAAGCATATGTCTCTAGATTCTATATTTTACAAATTAAAGACATTGATATGTTCAAAAAGGAGTGGTTGAAGATGAAGGCAAGTATTAATTTCCTTCTGAAATGGAGAGGCATTGTTGAAGACCAAAGTCAAGAATGGATTCTCAATCATCTCAGAATCTTAGATTCAAACATCGAGCCAGGGGTGGAATTCTCTAATTTGAGAAAACTAGATTTTTCATTACCCAATTTTAACATATCTAGCATGGAGAAAACTACATTTTTCCTATCATCAGGCTTGAGGGAAATCAATCTAGAGGAAGTGGAAGATATCATTATGGTATTACAAAAAATAGATGCTTTAGCTTAACCTTACGAGATCCTTTGTATTTCTTTCTATTATGCTATATTGTATGGGTGTGCATCTTAAGTATTTTTAAGAATCTATAGATATATAATTTAAATGTTTGTTATATTATATAATAATCTAATATGTCATTGAATATACAAGAATTATATAAATATAATTAAAATATAATAAATTAATAATTAATATCATCAAAGAACTTATGCATGTATAATAGAATAAATGATTAAATGGATATTATATCTTGATCAAAGTATAACTTGGTGGAGGGCATTCATTGTGAATGTCATGTGAAATGATCCAAGTATAACATGGTGGAGGGCAATCATTGTGAATATCATGGTACAATCAATAACTTGGTGCAGGACACTCACTACAATACTCTTTTCAAATTAGACAAATTATTATATATATGAAATATTATTAATGAACTTAACATTTTTTTGTAGTTATTATGGTTCCAAACTAACCCTAATAGTGGGGACATTATGGTGGTATTGGAGCATGATCGTGCTAGCCTATACATTAAAGATAAAATAGAAATTCACATATAAAAAAAAAAAAAAAAAAAACCTTTATGAAAAATAACAAAAGGGGTCAAAGAGCATTATAATGAGAGAGGAAATAAATAAAGTAAGTCTCCCCAAATTTGACAAGTTTGTTATGTCTAAAAAATATTAGATTGACCATACTTAAGAAAAATTACTTGAGGACAAGGAATGGGGAAAGAAGACTATCATATCCCCTTAATTGAGCCTTAATAAAACCCAAAAAATTATGCAATCATTATTTGTTTAATATATGTGTATTGGTAATAATTAATTTTTGTTAAAATATTAAAAATAACTGGTCCATATATAGATAATTTAACATATATTTGTAATTGCTAGTACAAAAATAATTTAAATATTTAATATACTAAACATATATTTACTATTTAACATTGTAATATAATAGATGACTCATACCAAAAAATGAATGAAAAATGTTATATTATATTTTTAACAAATATATTAAATATAAACAAGTGCCACATAGTGGCTTGTACTTGTCATGTGAATAGTTTTATAATAAAATGTATTGTGAATGATACGATATATTAGAAAATGTAGATATATTACAATATATATAGTTATAGTTTTAACTATGATATATAATATAGTATTATTATATTATAATTAAATTATAATACTTGTTTATAACATGTATATATTATAATTTTGATACAATAAGTATTTTAGCAATGAGTACTTTTAAATTATGTTATAAAAAAATTATATTGTAAATGATAAAATTATATTAGAAAATGTAATATATATTTAATTATATTTTAGAATATTAAGATATATTACATAAATATAATATTATAACATTATAGTTATTATATAATATTATATTTAATATTGTAATAAATGTATATATTATGATTTAGATATAATAAATATTTTAGCATATAGAATTGTGAGATCTTATAATATCTTTAAAACATAATAACAATCCATAATTCAAATCTATATATACATATTAAAAATTGGTATACATGAATCATCCATAGATTTACTCATATAGTTATATAGTTTATGATTGTGAGATTTTATAATATCATTCAAAATATAATAATAATAGTAATTAATTCAAATCTATATATGAATTGTCAATATATTTATTTATATAATTAATAGTTTTTATTGAATATAACTATATTATATTACTATAATTATTATATTAAATTGCATTTATGAATATAGTTAGATTGTTATTAACGATCTATATAAATGGTTCCTAAAATTTGGCCAAAAAATATACAATATGGAGAGTTTCCAAGAAAAGGGCTCCTATAGCACACAATCAATTCAACCAATCATATGTTAGAAAAATAAAATGTATAATAAAAGAATTAATAAATAAGTATCAAAACTTTAGAAATATTCAATTTTTATAAAAATAGTTACTGTTGATTGGTTCTAAAAGAATATAGTAATTGACTAATTGCATAGAAGTGAATGCAATAGTACATTGCCAACAACAAGTACAATAACTAACTAAATATATTAGAAGATTATCCTAAAATATATAAAGTGGCACTTATTAAGTAAATTAAGGAAGAAAGGACTTAACCATAGGAAGAAAATATTAAAAAGCTCATTTGGAAAGGGTAGAAAAATAACAAGTGCCACGTAGTGGCATGTACTTGCCTTAAAATTTAATTGTATTTGTATTAAGTTTATGAAATATAAATTATTATTTATTATATTTTAAATAAATTTAATTTAGTCTAATTCAAATATTCTTTTACTCAAGACTTATATTATAGTTAGAATATTATTGTGAAAAGTGAAAAATATTTCATAATTAATAAATTGTTGGAAAAATAAAATAAAATTACATAGAAATTCCTTTTTAACATGAATCTAAACAATGTAATCAATATTAAAGTTTATATAAGTTCTTATTGTATGTGGTATCCATTTCTTATATTTTATTTACAATTAATCTTTCCAAAATATATTAAATTCACTTCAATTATAATTTCATCATTTTGATATTAAATTATTATTATGATTATTTAATGGTCTTTCACTTCCTTCTTCTCAAGAAAAGGCTAATATCTAGATTAAATATAATTGTAAGCTAGTATATTTTTATAACATTTGTTATACTTATTTTTTAAAAATTAAGCTTTTCTTTTATAAATTTTTATATATCTTTCTTTTATATATAGCAATGTGTTTATTTCCCTCTTAAATAACTTCATTATCAATGATATAATGTAACTATGGGAATTTTGTCGAAAAGATTGCAATATGTAGAACCTTTGAAAAAAGGGCTTCTATAACACAAAACCAATTCAGCCAATCATAGAATTTGTTTGAAATATAAAAATTATAAATGAATAACAAAATTTTATAAGTATTTGAATTATTCAAAAATAGTTAGTTTTAATTGGCTCATAGATGATAAACTAATACAATCCTTGTGCAAAGTCAATGCAATAGTACTAGCCTATGACAAGTACAATAACATATAAATTAATAGAAAGCATGCCATGAAGTTAAAATATTATTTTGAAATCCTAGGGAAGAAAGTTACCTTCTACAAAATATTAGGAAAGAGCATGTGAGTTGGCATGTAAGGTAAGATAAAAAGAGGTATGTTTTTATAATTAAGTTAAATTAAGTTATTTTCATTTTAAACATTAGGGTTTGTGAGGATTCTTATATTCTTTGTGGTTTTCCAAATAGCAAAGAGGATTTGGCGGTTGTAAAATCTTCTAGGCATTTGCCTCAATGAGTTCTCTAGCAAGGTGTTTGGAGGGATAGTGTGAAGTTAGGGTAGGTTGATGGATCACAAATCTAGAGGAATCAATTGTCTTGGGCAAATTGGGCTAGGGTTAGATCTGTTATTCCACCTAGGGCCTCTATATTTCAAGGTATTTTGGGCTCTCATCCTTATACTATTGGTTTTTATGGTAAATCTTTTGGCCCTCCTCCTTTTCAGTATCATAAGTGGTGCTATTTGCCTATTTAGAAACCTAAGCATAAGGAGGCTTTTGTCTAAAACCCTCCATTTGATATCTACCGAGATTATTAACCCATGTCACCCTTTTCGGTGTATCAGGGTAGCCCAATTCCTTATTTTGTGTCTTCTTTGAATAGGAATCTAGTTCAGAAGCCCCCTTCTCAACCTTGTAGATCTCTCTTCACTCCAAATATTGGAGATCTTTTCCCTAACCCACTTTTTCCATCTACCCTAGACCAAGATGTGTGTGCTCTAGTTCATAAGAGTCCATCTCATTGGCCATCTAAGCCTGGGGTTATTATTCCATTTGAGTTAATTAGAGATAAGGTGGATGGTTTATGCTTTATGACGCTTATTGGTGTGCTCCATTCTACAGTGGAGTTTGATTCTTTACTTTCATTGGCAAGTTGTTATTAGGTGTGTCTTATCTAAACTTTTTCTATTGGACAAGGATTCTCTTTCTTTTGTGGGAGTATTTGACTCTAAAGACCATAAAGTAGTAGTGCATAAGTTTAAGGGCTAGTTTTTTAATGGGATTGGCATCACTACTATGGGCTAGACACCACATTTTGATGTCTGAAACGTTTTGCTTCACTTTTTCCCTAGTGGGTTGCATTTCCAAATCTCCCATTGGAAAACAGGGATCTTGCATTGGTCAAGATATTAGCTAACAAGGTGGGTATTTTTGTTAAGCATGACTTGATTCCATTTGTGTGGCCACATATGGTAGTGAATGTGTGTATCCTTATGTAGGAGGGAGAGAAATTTCCTTCACAAGTGACTATTTGTTCAAAATTAGAGGTTTGGGTGCAATAGATTCAATATGTGGAGGCAGCTATTGTTGCTAAGAATGCTCATTCATTGGGCCATTTCTTGCATTAGTGTAAAGACTTTCTTCTAATATCACAAGATATATATCAATGTTTTAATTCAAATTCTCTGTTATGCTCATTTGATGGTAGGTAGTTGGTTTTAGAGTCAAATTCTCTACAATTGGTTCTAGTTCTCTATAGTTCTTTTGGTGGTCAGTTGGAGGAAGAGTCTGAGGTGTCCTCCACTAGGGCTAACTTAGACCAACAATCTGGGTTGGTTCATGATTCATTTCCAATTTAGTTGGTTCCTGGTTCTTGTGATATTTGTTGAGGTTTTTTCTTAAAGAAATATTTCAAGGCTTCTTTTGTCCAATATACAATGGTCACTTATAAGGTTCTCTCTGTTCTCTTCCCTATTCATTCTTTGGTTTTTTAGTGTCTTTTCAGGTATGGATGGTAAGTCCATTTTTTCTTTTTCATTGGTTTGTGATTTTGGTTTGTCTTTTAGAGATCCTCTTTTTTTTGTTGCACATCGTTTGTCTCTTGCTTCATCTAGTTTTTTGTTGGCTAGTAAGGTTGTTCCTCCTATGGATGCTCAGGGCATCATTTAGAATTTTTTGTTTTGTAGCCTTCCCTTTGTCCCTATTTCATCTTCTTTAGCTTCCCTAGTAGATAGTCATGAGACTTGTTTGTAGTTTGGTAGTGTCATCATCTTAGTTGCCTCTTAGGATTGGGATGAGATTCTACCAGAAGTAGGGACATTTGGGAATGATAACTTTGAGCATAAGTGTCCACCTGCTACTAATTGTTTTGATTATTCCCAAGAATTATCCATATCACAAACAAAGGCCTCTCATGATCTAGTAGCTCCAGCTTCAGTTGTTAAAACCTTGAAGAGAAAGGTCGAAAGCCTCTCATTTGTAAGGTTAAGGAGGAAATTGAAGTTGGTATTCAATCAAATCTTTTGGAATCTTTCTCACATATTATTCGAACTAGGACTGCATCGTGGCGTCCTATTGCAGTATGAAGATTTTGTCTTGGAATGTTAGGGGATTGAATTCCCCATATAAAAGTAGTAGAATTAGGAAGTTTATTTTATCTTCTCAAGTTGACATTGTTCTTCTTCAAGAGTATAAATTATCTTAGGAGTCTTTTGGTAATTTTGTTAATAATTGGTCTTCTTGGGAGTTTGCTTGTGTTCCTTCTTCTGGTGCTTCTGGAGGCCTTATTTTGTTGCAAAAAAATAAATGTATTTTAGGGGTGCTCCTGATTTTTCTGGAGGCCTTATTTTGTTGAAAAAAACAAAAAAATGTATTTTAGGGGCACTCCTGATGTCACAAACCAAATGGAAACTCATTCAATTTAATTGGTTTGATGTTAAATTCTTTTTATTTAATGTCTATAGGCCTTCTTCAGTCTAGGATAAACTTTTAATATGGGAAGCAATCACTGATCAGATGAGTAAAATGGAGGATTTCCCTATTGTTATTGGCGGTGATTTTAATGCCATCTCTTCATCCAACAAAAAAATTGGGGGTAATGCTATTGCCTCGAGAATCATACAGGAGTTTAATTCTTTTATTCAAAATAATGCCTTAAGGGAGGTACCTTTCTTGAATGGTGGTTTTACTTGGTCTAATCATAGATTTTTTGCTCCCATATCTTCCAAGTTAAATATATTTATGATTTATCAAGAGATGAAGCTTCTTTATTTGTCCTTTTTGGCTCAAATTCTGTCCTCCTCTAAATTAGGTCATTTTCCCATCTTCCTAGAGATTAATAGGCCAAATCTACCAAAAATTAGTTCTACCTTTAAATTTGAGAGTAGGTGGTTTACTCATCCTCATTTTTTATAGCTGCTTCGGCAGTGATGGGTTAGTGCCCCTTAGTGTAAAGGAAATAAAATGTTTCAATTTGCAAATAAGCTATCTTTTCTAAGATCCAAAATTTGTATTTGGAATAAAGAGGTTTTAAAAAATGTGTTCCATGAAAATTCTAGGGTTGAAAGTGATCTCAAGAACATTGCAGATCATGTTATGAATTTCACATCGATGCAAAGTTGGCAGTAAAATAGAGATCTCTTCAAGGTTATTATGAAATTTTGTGTGGAAGGGAGGAGATTTATTGGAGGCAAAAGTCTAGGGAATTATGGTTAAAAGAGGGTGATAGGAACACGAATTTTTTATATGCTTCGAGTAAGATTAGGAAGGCATCTTCTTATATTTTGGATATTAACAATGCTTCAACTAGAGATAATTTGGCTTCTCAACAAGATATTTTCAATGAGGGTGTTAATTTTTACAAAAACTTGCTTCGGATAAGTGTCTAAGAAAAAATAAGGATGATAGGAGTTTGTTGTTGCAGTCCATTCCCTCTTTAGTCACCAATTCAGATAATGAGCATCTTATAAAGCCTTTTAGTGCTGAAGAGATTTGTTCTATTATTTTTTCTATGGCCCCTGAGAAAGCTCCTAGTCCTAATGGATTCACTATCTATGGTGCCTGCCCTAATTTACATTTTTTTATCATTGCCAAACTCTTTTAGGCTAGTTTTATGCTTGATGATTAGTAGCATTATCTTTCAGATTATCAGATATTATTTCATATTTAGTTGATTTTATGATGAAACTACTTGGTACTCTATACTTCATGTATGCATGATGATTATGATAGTGATTTTAGTTATTGATGATGATTAGTTATATGGATTATCATATGTTTTTTCTTATGGATACTAACCCCATACTTCATGTGTATGGTGTGTGTGTATATTTTCTTTATGTATAACATTTTCAATGTGGTTAAGGAAGGGAGTCATAGTCACCTGCTAGTTAGGATCTACAATATGCACCATTTCCTACCATTTCTTGTTTAGCTTAGTGTATATGTGTTTGTACATGCGTAGATTTTATGTAGATTGTAGGTACCAAGTATTGACTTCATTAAATTTCTAGGATGAGTGTACCCTATCACATTATCTCAACGGTAAGAGAGCGAAGATAAATTCTTGAGTCCAAATCCTAACCTTTAAACCCATTTGTCCTAGAAAATTAGGACAAGTATCCAAGTTGATTATGTAGTGCCTGTCCCTAGTTCGCATTTTTGCTATCATTGTCAAACTCTTTTAGGTCAATTGTATATTAATGATTATTAGTAACATTATTTTGATATTGTTTTAGATTCGATTTATTATATGATGAGATTACTTGGTACTTTATAGTTCATGTATGTATGATGATTATTCAGTGATTTTAGTTATTGATGATGATTAGTTAGATGATTTATTATCATAAGTGTTTTCTCATGGATACTTACCCCATACTTGCATGTGTATGGTGTGCGTGTTTATTTTCTTTCTGTATGGCATTTCTACTGTGGTTAAGGAAGGGAGTCATAGTCACCTGCTAGTTGGGATCTACACGATGCACCACTTCCTACCATTGTCTATTTAGCTTAGTATATATTGTGTTTGTACATGCATAGATTTTATGTAGGTTGCAGGTATTAGGTATCGACTTCCCTGAATTGCCAGGATGAGCATACCCTATCACATTATCTCAATGGTAAGAGAGCGGAGATAAATTATCAAGTCCAAGTCCCAACCCTTTAGGCCATTTGTCCTTATTGAAAATGAGGACAAGTATCAGAGTCGAGTACCCTTCGAATACGTCGGATGATGTAATTCATGATATTAACCCTTTTGGTTTGATTTTGTATGTATTTTGCTATGATGGGATTTTATATTTTACCTTATGAGTCTTTGGTGTATTTTCTATTAATTAAATCTAATTAAAAGATTTAATTAATGGTTTAATTTAATGAAAAATTAATATGATATTTTTATTTTATTTTATTTAATTAATTAGAAAATTAATTAAATAAAAATAATTAATTTGAAGATAAAAATTATGAGTTTAAAGTTGGAACGTGATAATATTTATTTAATTTAATAATAATATATCTAGAGTTCATTTTTAAATAAATGATAAATAATATTATTATTTAAGTTAGTAAATATTTTATCAATTAAGTTTAAAAAATAAATTTAAAAGTGGAAAAGATATTAAAATTATTAAAAGATTCTAGATCGCATGATGCGTGCATGTGACTAAAATATATTAAGATTAAACAAGTGGATTTATTAAAGTGAGTGCATGAGATGTAAAATTAATAAATTAATTTAAATAAATAAATAAAGTGAATATTAAATAAATTAATGTGTCTTATTTTAATACTTATTCACATAGGAGTATGCGAACTCTTATGAGTTGTCATGTTGACAACATAGGAGTTTGCACTCTAATTATGCACGTGTTGTCCTTAGGAGTTAGCATATTATTTGAGCAGATGTTGTCTACAACATTCTAGAGACCTCATCATGTCTATCTTCTTGTCATGAAAGTTACATGCTTAGTTGTCATGATTATCTCCTAGTTCTTTCTAGACACATTCTAGATGCATCTTAGAGGCCTTTATATAGAGGCTCTCCTAGTGTGTATGGACAAGCTTACATGCATTTGAGATGCTCATATGCTTCTACAAGAACTTCTAGTCACTTGGGGGTTTTGGTTGGTTTGATTCTTGGAGGAATGGAAAATGCTGGAGAAGGAAGGGATTTTTCTATGGGCTTCTGAGGCATAGCAAACTAGCATCAGTATCCAGGTGCACTCATAATTTTTGCATATTCCATTTGCACTCTTTCTCTTCCTGTCTTCTTCATGTCTTTTATATGTGTCTGAATATACTCCATGAACGAATCTTCAATCTTGAAATTGGAATCTAGATATGTATGTTAATTTTTATTTGGTTGCAAAGAAAACATTAGGAAACCCTAGTTTTATTAATGAAGGAAATTCATCACAAACTGCCCTGTCGTTGTCCCTTACATAGACCCGAACTCAGACATTCATAACTTTTTATCTAGACCAAATTTATTTGATCGCTCTAGTCATATTTGGTGCAACTTGGCCCTCTCCAACATATTTCAAATTCATATCGATCCAACATTTTATTAGGGAGATATGGCCCCCGTACTGGGACTATTTTATTCAATGACAGTCATTCCTCCATTTTCCATAACCAGGAGTTCTTTGTGCTTAAACTTCAGAAAAATAATCTATCAAAGCATGGAATGAATTAAAAACTAAACCAACATAGATCCAATACATTTATACTCTAGATTTTATCCAAATGAGAAGTCTTTTCAATACAAAAAGCAGACTGTGCCCTTACGGTAGCAAGCTAGGACTTTGTAGAGAATTTAATTTGGTATTGTATGAAACTTTGATAGCCTTACATCATCATTCCAAAGTATTTTCAAGAGTTTTATACCAACTTTAAATCCTCAAACCACTCTTAAATCCCATAAACCCTCAATGAGCCTTCTAGGCTTCATTTTGCCAATTTTTGGCAATTTACATTTTTAGGCACTTCAAGTGCATTTGACACCATATAATGGCTCTACTTTCCATATTAAAATAAATTGGACCTTTTATGGTCTTTAAATAACTCATCTACCTTAGAATCCCAAAGTGAACCCTAGGTTATTTGATGTTCTTATTATGGATTATCTTTTGGTATTTCACTTGTATAGGACTAAGGTGATTTTGTGATTTATGATTCCATGAGCCTAGGGTGGGTTATCTACTTGTAGTGTTGAGAAGTGGCTTGCAATGGAGGTCGGGGCCCTAAGTTGCTGCCAGGGTAACTCATTGTAAGTTGTTTTAATAAGTGAAAACATTTACACTAAATGGAGATTAAAATGAACCTAATAAGATAATTGTTTGTTCTCACCCATGCCTCGAGTTCTAATATAGACTAGGATGGGAGTAGAGAGAATGCTTGGTTACGACCTTGCATTCCATAGTATGCCTCATCAGTATGAGAGGATACTAATGGCCACATAGGGATCACTAGGGGGTCGAGGTCTATTAAAAGACTACCAAGGTAACTCTAGCATGATCTGTGCGATGACACTTTCCCACTTACATAGTATGTTTCCTACGTGTCTTTGTGTGCCTCTAAGAATTAGATGTCATTTTATATTGGAACCTTTGAGTTAGTATACTTTTAGGATTTCTGGACTTAGAGAGTACTTGGGTTATGTGATTTGATATCATATTTGGGACTTGAGACTATCTCCTTAGCATGGTGGGAGTGGGCCATTTAAGTCCCACGCAGTTGGGTGATAGTACTTTTTCACTCTTACCATTTGAGATCCGTCTGAGACACTGTGGCTGATGCATTCTTTGTTGGCATCTATCTTCATTCTATTCATGGATTGTGATGGTGGACACATATCCTTATATTGATGGTTTGTACATGTTAGATGATGTTATCTTATGTTTTATTCTTGCATGTTAGATTTATTTATGCATATGTTGTAGTATGTTTAGGAGTGACATTCCTACTATGATAATACTGATGATCTCTTCGGTGACTTGGGATGTTACGCGTGGGGGATGGCTAGGGCCCACGATGGTCTAATGATGCTATTGATAGTTGGGAGGAACTGCGCACTTAGTTGTATTTTATGATGGACGGTTATCTTTTGCGATGGTTGTTATATCTCTAATGATGGATGGATGTATCTTGTATGTTAATGTTTTCATTTAATTTATTGTACTTGTATCATGGATTCAATGAGGATGACATATCTTTATTTTTACATATGTTTAATATTTTAAGCTTTTCATACCCTGTGACATGTGCAGTGGATGATAGAGCATTCTAAATTTTATTGCCAAGAGGCATTTAGAACAAATGTATATTATGGACATTGGAATTTTTAATTATTCTTTAATGTGGATGTGGTAATTATTAGACTTAGTACTAGTTAGATTAAATGTGACTCAACGTCTTGGGATCCTTAAGGAATGTAACCTGTTACATATGCTTTAGTTGATTGCATGTTATTACTTCTGCTACTATGTGTTTGATGTGTATGATTATCTTTCTTGTTTTAAAAAAAAAAAATTGTTTGGCAAACTTAGTAAAATTTTAGGTTAATTCTTTTGGGTCCCTTGGCAAGGCATTACAGATTACCTTCTGAATGCATTGTATGATATAAATTTGTGATTATAACCCTTTAGTTTGATCTTGGATGGGTTTTTCTATGATGGGTTTTTGTATTTCGTTCTATAGGTCTTTGGTGATTTTTCTATTAATTAAGTCTAATTAAAAGATTAAATTAATAATTTAATTTAATGAAAAATTATTATGATATTTTTAATATTTAATTATATTTAATTAATTGAGAAATTAAATAAATAAAAAGAATTAAATTTAAAGATAAAATTATAAGCCTAATTTTAGAGTGTAATAATATTTATTTATTTTAATAATAATATATGTAGGAGATCATTTTTAAATAAATGTTAAATATTATTATTACTTAAGTTAATAAATATTTTATCAATTAACGCTTCAAAAATAAATCAAAGAATGAAAAAGATATTAATTTATTAAAGAGTTTTAAGATTGTATAAAGTATGCATGAGATTAAAATTTAATAAATTAATTTTAAAAAAGAGAGAAGTCAAGTGAATTTAAATAAATATATTTTATATTGCAATAAATGTGCATGAAAACATAAAAGAAAGATAATAAAGAGTTAAAGAGTTGTAAGGAAGGAGTCCTCTTGGGTGATCACACAATTAGTACCCTGAATTTAGGAGAGAGCTCCTTATCAACAATTGAGGGTTCATTTTTGAGGGACCACAAATTTTGGAGAAGGAAGTTTCAGAGAGAAACAATTTCTCTCACAAATATTTTGGGTGTTTGCAATTTTAGCATCAGAACCAAGTAGATTCTTGTGTTTTGATTCACCCAGTTAATTACATTCTTTATTATTCTTGTCTTCTTCATGACTGTGAATTGTTTATCTGAATTTCTTTGTGACAAATATTTCAATATTGTAAATTTTGGATATTTATGTTAATTTCTTCTGTATACATAAAGATTGAAATTTTATAGAATCCTCATCCAGTAATTTTACAAATTAGAATTTAAACTAGGAAGGTTTTGAATTGAAAAGGATATTTTAAATTGAAAATTCGACTGGCTGGTCATATTTGCCCTATCAGTAAATTGAGAATTGTTATTAAAAAAAATATAAATTAAAAGAGAGGAGGGTTTTTATTTTTAAAAATTTATATAAAATTTTTTATAAAACAAAATTTTAAAATAAAAAAAATTAGGGAAGGGTTGTCGGGGGGGGGGAATTACCACACCCCTCCCCCTATACTTGTTGTCACCTTTAATAGGCCATGTCAACAGGTATACTACTGCTCGTAGCAGCAGTTATACTGCTGACTGTGGCAGTAGTGTAACCTGCCTCTACAAGATATAAGGCCGATGGGCCTTTAAAACATACACCAAATTTTGTTATGGGTTTTTTTTATAAAATAATTTTTTATTATTAATTTTTATTTTTAAAAGTTATTTTTATTAATAATTAATAATATTAAATTTTTTATTTATTAATTTTATTAATATTTATAAATTTAATAAATGATTATATATAGTTTTTAATATGATTATTAATTAATTAAATTAATTATAATGTAATTGAGTTTAATTGAAAATACAAGTTATTTAATAGAGGTAAATTTATTTATTTATTATTAACAATTCAAATTTTAAAGAAATTGTAAATTATTTTATTTAAAATCAATGAGTATAATTTTAATATTTTAAATAAATAATTACCCTTAAGTCATTTGGAACAATAAACTTAAAATCGAATTAGGGTAATTGTGCATTTTATTCAAATATAAGAATGGGATAAATTGTAAATCATAGGTACTCGCAAACTTACATTGAAACAAGTATTTAAACCTTACTGTGACTCAACTATGTGCTTTTGAAATCAAACCAAACTGTGAAAGGGTTAAATTATAAATCATAGGTACTCGCAAACTTACATTGAAACAAGTATTTAAACCTTACTGTGACTCAACTATGTGCTTTCGAAATCAAACCAAACTATGAAACTAATATGTTATCTTTATGTTGTCTATATTTTGGGTTTGGGTTGACTAGAGTGTTGACTAGTTTTAGGATGTCTACTAGAGGCTTGGGAGTTCTTTGATTGTGGTATTATGTTGAACCGATCATGATCTTTTAAACTCAACCATGGTAATACGTTGGTTGATGAGGCATATTAATGTCTCAAATTTGATATAGTTTTTATATAGTCTGAACTTACTCTTTGAGCCTTGTGAAAAACATTTTCAACATATTTGTCTTATGCTGGATGTAGTATAACTTATTAAACTTATGGATAATGGATATAACATACCTTGCTTAATATTATTTATAAAGTGCAGTATTTCATATAATTTTTTAAAGATATGTTCTAATATTTGAATAATAGTTGTTGTGCATATGTGTTAGAATGTTTCTAATTTTCAAAAAATGGAGAAGTGCAAAGAGTGGTGAGCACCATATTAAAGGAGTAATTAAGACCAATCATAGCATGAGAAGCACAGGTCAATTCTGAGTGATAAGCCGCATCTATGAGAAGAGTTATTCTAGGAGACCTAACTTGCTACATTATCTATGGACTATTATTCTATTGCTCAATCAATGTTTTAAAGTCATGGTTGGCATTCCCCTTTTTCCTTCTAACAATGTTTACTCATGGTTTTTATGTTATGTTTGTAATAAGTTCCAATCCTCTATATATAAGGAAGGAGGGGAAAAGTTAGTTAGTCAAGAGGGATTCTAAAGTTTCTCTTTTCTGTTCTATATGAATTATTTAGTCATGTAACAAAAGAATAATTCTAATGAGAGAGTGATTTTGGGGAATATCTATTGTTCTTAGTTAGTTGAAGCCAACCAAGGGGGCCCACTTGGGAGGTGGAATAGATTTAGGTAGAGTAGATTCATTCCTTGTAATTTCCTATTTAAGACAGACTTATTACATTAGTCCTCGAACATAGTTATTGTGAAAGTTCCTATAGCACTTGTGGAAAATGATCATAGTGGATGTTTGAATTGTTAACTAGTTTAAAATTCCTTTTCCAAAGTTCTTTGTAGTTCTTTTTTGTTAGTCTAAGTGTGTTTACTATATTGTATCCATAGTATAGATTCCTTTCATGCATTTTACTTTCTTGTGGTATAGGTGTTAAGAATCTTAAAGGAACTTAGTGCACATACTGTGTTGACCCATTTCAAGTCCTATGTCCTTGGTTTGACAATTCAAATGTATTTTCATAATGGAATAGATAGTTCTTAAAATGGATATAGTATCTTTGAGAGAGGAATAATGGTGTGATTATCTTGACCTGTTATGGAAACCTTGCATTGGTATGCTCTTTGATGAGTTTGATTATATTGTTGTTTTTTTTTTTAAGTGCCATTGTGGGATAACAAGATGAATGTTATGACATACTTGAATTAACCATTTTGAGTCTTTGATCAATGCTTTTGGGATACTTTCCAATTGCTTGTAAAGAACTGATGGGTTATTGTGATTTATCTTTTGATGATTTCCAATCACTTGTATAAGACTGGGGTGAAATATTATGATTATTTGATTTGTGCTTTTATGAGCTTAGGGTAGGTTATCTATATGTAATGTCGAGAAGTGGCTTGCAATGGAGGCTGGGGCCCTAAGTGGCTACTAGGGTAACCCATTGTATTTTTTTTAATAAGTGAAAACACTACACTAAATGAGAGTAAAATGAACCTAATAAGAGTCTTTGTGTGTTCCTACCCATGCCTTGAGTGCTAGTACAAATTAGGATGGGAGTAGAGAGAATGCTTGGTTGCGACCATGCATCATTAGTATGCCTTAATCTCAGTACGAGAGGGTACTAGTGCCTCATAGAGTCATTAGGGGGCTCGGGTCAAGTTAGATTGGTAGGGTAACTCTAGTGTTGATTCATGCAATGACACTTGCCTGCTTCCATTGTAGGTTTCCTACGTGTCTATGTTTGCCTCTAGGTCTAGATGTTGATTTATCTTGGAACCTTTGAGTTAGATTACTTTTAGGGTTTCTTGGACTTAGATATTACTTTTGATTTTTGGATTGATATCCCATTTGGGACTTGAGACTATCTCCTTAGTGTAACTTGGGAGTGGACCTTTTTGGGTTACCACATAGTTGGATGGTAGTGCTTTTTACTCTTACTATTAAGATCCATCCGTTGTTGCTGTGGTTGGAGATTCTTGTTTGCTTTTCCTTTCATTCTATCTTTGTGTATTATGATGGATAGTTATAAATTTATGATGGATGATTATATCTTTATGGTGCATGATCTTTACTTATTGTATTATACTTTGTTTCATGGATTTGAAAGGAATGATGTTAACTATTTTAAATGATATTCCTTCAACCTTTCATACCCTGTGGCATGTACAGTGGATGATTGTGCATTCCAAATTTTATTGCCAAGTGGCATTCAGAAAAAATGTATATTATTTAAATGGAATTGGACTTATAATTATTCTTTTATGTGGATGTGATATTTATTAGACTTAGTATTAATTAAACTTAAATGTGATTCAACATCTTGGGATCCTTAAGGAATGTAATCTGTTATGTTTGCTTCTGTATGATTGTATGTTATTTCTTCTGCTACTTTATGTTTGATGTGTATGTTGTTCTTTCTTTTTAAAATAAAGTTTGGAACATAGTAAAACTTTAGGTTTATTCTTTTGGATCCCTTGTTGGGGAGTTACACCATTCTTTTTTATCAAAAGTGTTGGGACATGATTAGTTTTGATCTTCTTATAGTCTTAGAAGAATCTTTGAAGAAAGGATATATCCTAAAAAGTTTTAACAAAAATAATATCACTTTGATTCCTAAGGTGAAGTCTCTTTGACATTTGCAGATTTTAGGCCCATTTCTTTATGTAATTCCATATATAAGATCATTACTAAGGCAATTTATCTTAGGCTGAAATCCTTAACTCCAAAGTTAGTTTCCTCTCAATGAGGAGGTTTTGTCCCAGGTAGAGATATGTTAGATGGGGCACTTGTTTCTTTGGAATTTCTTCATACCATTGAGTCATATCAAAAATCCTTGTTTGTTGCTAAGTTACACATGATGAAAGCCTATGATAAAGTAGATTGGGACTTCCTCTTGGCTGTGCTCTCTAAATTTGGTTTTTTGATCTTTTGGTGTAAGTGGACTAAGAAGTGCCTTTCGGGTGCTTCTTTTGTAGTCATAATCAATGGTATTCCTTCTTCATTCTTTCAAGCTACCCAAGGAGTTTAACAACGATATCCACTTTCTCCTTTTTTATTTATTATTTTGGATGAAACTCTTAGTAGATCTATTCTTAAGAAGAATGTTTTAGCTAATTGGAAAGGTATCACTATTCCAAATTTTGAGATTTTTGTCACCCATAATTTCTTTGTGGATGATACACTTCTCTTTGGTAGATCATCGATCAAAGAATCCAAGTGTATTAAGAAGATTCTAGATATTTATACTAATGGGTCTAGTCAAGTCATTAATCTGAATAAGTCTAAAGTTTTACTACTCTTTACACATGAGTTAGTTAAGCAAAGAATAAATAAAATTCTTGGTTTCTCAGTGGAGGAATTGCCATCTTTTATCTGGGGATCCCATTTTTTGGGACCAATGAAGCTTTCTTTTTGGAATAATGTGAATAATAGACTAAAGGGTAGCTACAATTTCAGCCTAGAGGGCGAGGTGGCTTTCCCTTTCTGGGAGAATTTTATTGGTCAAAATAGTTCTCCTAACCATTCTTAATTATTATTTGTATGTCCTTCAAGCTCCATTGTCTATTATTGCTCACATTGAGAGAATCATTCATAATTTCCTATGGTCTTCCAACATGACTAATACTAGGAAGATGCCTTTGATATCCTTACAAAAGATATCTTTGAGTAAGTCTTCTAGAGGGGCCGAGGTACACAACCTTTCCTTGAGGAATAAAGCTTTTGGGGGGAACTCATTTGGAATATGTATTATAAATCCCAATCATTATGGTGTCAAATCATGTAATCTAAACATCTTGACTCATCTTTTCCTCATAGAATCTTTACTATTTTGAATCCCCTAGTAGGTTTGCCTACTTGTAATTTAATGATGTCATCTAAGGCAGTAGTCACAAATTTTTTTTCCTGGAAGGTTCATTTTGGATTTGAGGTTTCCTTTTGGAAAGATTCCTAGAATGGAAGTCTTTTGTTGTGTCATATTTTCTCCTTGAATGAGGCTATGGAAGTTGTGTCTATAGAATGGGGATTTCAGCTAGTGGATTATGTGGACAATGTTGACATTGTGTCTCACAAGGGTTGTTGGAAAGATCCTTTTTCACTATCTATTGTAAGAGAATTGGCTAGGAATTTTGTTGATATTCTAGTGACCAAATTGGTCTTTTTGACCAAATGTTATGATAGGCTCATTTGGTGTCCTGCTAAGAGTGGTTTGTACTCAATCAAATTTGGATATTAGGCCCTCTTGGGTATGTCCAAGCAACATGATGCAAAGTGAGTTTTTACCTTTTGTTGGGATAAGTGTGTTTTTTCGAAAGCTAGAGTTTTCTCTTGGTTGGCCATTCAAGGAATAATTTTGATTAGTGATAGACTTAGTAGACTACATATAGCATATACATTTGAATGTGTCTTGTGTGGTCTAGAAGATGAAACTGCTGATCATCTTTTTGTGCATTGTCACTTCTCCATGTAGTGTTGGTATTCTATATTGGGGAAATTTCCCTTTTCCCTTCCTTTTCCTAAGTCTTTAATGGGATTTGTTCCAATCTTGGCTGATTTTGTTTATTAATTCTATATTTTCTTATTTATGGATTATTGTTCCCTCATCAATTATTTGGTTTATTTGGTGGGAATGAAAGAAGAGGATTTTTAGAAAAGAGGTGTTTGATGTGAGCCTTGTGATTGATATAATTAAACAACTTATTTGTGAATTAGTGAACAATTATGTTTCTAGTCACTTTAAGGGGGATGGTATGTTTTCATCCTAGGATAGTTAAATACTTCAAAATTGGAAGCTTATATCTCTTCCTTCATCTCCTGTGTTTCCTCAAATTAGGTCTATTCCAATTTGTAGGAATTCTATTAAATGGAAGCCTCTTGAATCCCCATTTATCAAGCTCAACTTTGATGGAGCATCTAGAGGGAATCCTAGTGAATCAGGTATTGGGACTTCTTTGAGAAATCAATTCAATGAACTACTAGCTTTTTATGCAACACTAATTTCTATTGTCACCAATAATATGGCAGAATCCATAGCTCTACTCAAAGGTCTGATTTTAGCAAAGTATATGTCTTTTTCTTGTTTACATATAGAAGGTGATTCTTTTTTTGTTATTAATGCATGCATTCGTAGGAAGCTCAATAATTGGCATTTGGATTATATTTTTTAGTGTATTTGGGATCTCATTGACTCTTTAGAGCTATTTGTTATTACATGTGTACATGGAAGGTAATGCTTTGGCTAATAATTTAGGCAATATTGGTTGTGATGGTACAATTTTGGAAAATTTATCTTCAAAGTGGTTTATACAAATGTTTCCTTGTATTGTTTCTATCGTTAAGAGAGAATCTTAATTTTCCTACTAGGTGTGAATTACTAGGTTTGTGTTATGATGGTTAATATCACTATGTGTGCCTTACTTATGCATATCTTATTTAATAGATATGGTTATAAGTGAATAGACATAATGGTTGTTTTAATCATAATAGCATTGGGTTAGCAATTGGCATCAAGTGGGGAAGTTTAATTGATTCATGGATGGGATTTGAGATCTTAAAAGTTATTATGATTTGGCACATGGCTCAGTCACTTGTACTTAGCATGACTTCATTGTCAGGCATTTTTTTTATGACATTGGTTAGTTTTCTATCATATTTCACAGTGGAATTAGTTTCCAATAGATGACATCATTTTTTTAAAAATTCTTGGAAATTGATCTTGCAATGCCATGTACTTCATCCTTTTTGTATGCTTCAATTGTCAGCTAGTTGATTTAGAAAATATGTGTGCAATTTAAATACCTTATTTTTCTCTGGTTTAAAGCACCCAATACGTGTGTTCTAATTTTTTAGTTTATTGTGATAGATTTCATATCTTTTTCCATTATGGTAATTATTATTTGTGGTTTTCTTATCATGCTAGCTTTTGAAATTGCTTTGGTTTTCTTGGTGTTTGGGTGGTCATTTTTGGTCTCTACATTTTGTGAGAGTTGTTCTTCGCTATTGTTAGAAGCAACAATATGTCGAGTCAACACAACTCGTTGGTTGGAGTAAGTTATCCAATTGATGTTTTCTTGACCTATTCTTCCCTGCACATGGATTATTATCCAAGGAATTATAGGGTGTTCTTAGAGCTTGAGGATTGGGAGATACCTTTTCTCGGTTGTATTTAGGATGACATGCTAGCAATCATCTTCTTCTATGAACGTCCTCATAATCAAAGAGGTATCAAGAGGATTATTGGGAATGATATTGTCTTTCCTCCTAGAAAAAGACTTATTTATCCCTCTCAAATTTTGTCAATTTTTCTATCAATTGCCTTGATTTATTGTAGTCCTAGTTTCACTTGGAGCTCATAGTTTCTAGGTTTATCAAACCCAATTTTATACAAGGAGTAAAATTGCTAAAGCCTGTCAAAAGTATGACCTTTGGAGTGGTGTTTCCATCATTGGGAGTTTGTTTCATCATCTTGCACTCCTAAGTAATCATAGTGTTAATGTGATGTTTGAGAGCATAAAAAAAGCTCTAGAGAGGCAGTATTTTCATCCTATTAAGGCTACATTGCAACAATATGGTGGCTATTTTCCCAAAAATTATGTTAATAATGTGCATGAAATTTTTTTTGCTATACTATATCGTGTAGAGCATGAATCTTCGTAGGCCTCTAGTCCACTTGTGATATACCTTCCTTCTGCCACTCTTGATCTAACTCTTAAGCTTGGTAATTCTATTCCTATTGGAGGTGACATGGAGGAATAAGATTACTTGGTATTGTGTTTTGGGGTTTTATGTTTTTTTCATTCTTAAATATGAGTAGGTTATTGCATGGAGATACTTTAACATACTAGGTTGCTATTGGACTGGTCGATTGGTCTAATTTTTGTAGCATTCTCTTATTGATCTTTCATGTCATTTTGTAGAGATTATCCTATTAAACTTTATTATGTAATTATTTGTACATGTTAGCTAGATGTTTACTTCTCTTTTTCTTCTTTAGATATATATTGTAATTTGGAGGTTCCATTCTTGGATTGTTATAACCGGGTCTATTTACCTACCATCTTCTTCTTTCCTCTCTTATATCTTCTTTTCCTTCTTCTTCTTGATGGGGTTATGAACAAAGTTTTTCTTCCTTATTCTTTTCTCCAAGAGCTCTATATGTTATAATTAGAGTAAATTTACAATATATTAAAATTTATATATAAATATATCAAGTGACTAGATCACTGTTTTTCAAAAAAAAAAAAATTATTATATATATAGTTTTCAAATGTACAATTATATTGTAATGAATTTATAGTGGATTTTAGAATCTATAGATATATACTTTAAATTTTTGTTATAATATATAATAATGTAATATGTCATTGAATATACAAAAATTATATAAATATAATTAAAATATAATGAATTAATAATTAATATCATCAAATAAATTACTTATGCATGTATAATAGAATACATGATTAAATGAATATTATATCTTGGTCCAAGTATAAACTTGGTAGAGGAAATTCTTTATGAGTGTCATATTATGATCCAAGTGCACTTGGTGGGGAATGATCCAAGTTTAACTTGGTGGAGGGCATTCATTGTGAATGTCATAGTACAATCAATATCTTGGTGGAGTACATTCATTACGATTGTTAATCATTTTAAATTAGACAAATTATTATAGATATGAAATATTTTTAATGAACTTACCATTTTTTGTAGTCATTATGGTTCCAAACTAACACTAATAGTGGGGACATTACACATGCCATTTTGACTAGCTTTTTCTTACGTATGACGATGGTGTTTTGACCAATTAATAAATCTTGTACATTGATATTATGGAAATAAGAATGAAATTACATATTAATTTGAAGTAATTCTCTATTACAATTTTTTTTAATATGTTTTAATGGTAATTTTAGATTTCTCAAAGTAGCAATAGACTCAGAATATTCTAATCTTAGAAATTAGAACACAGACAAGAGAAGCTATAGATACATAAAGCTATTTTAAAAATATTTCTTCAAATTATAAATACTTATAACATTGGTTTTGATCTCTTAATGGTTGCAAAAGAATCCCACAAGAAAGGATATATTCTTAAAAGTTTAAATAGAACTAATCTCACTTTGATCCCCAAGTCAAAATCTCCTCAAACATTTGTGGACTTTAGGCCCATCTCATTATGTAATTCCATATATAAGATCATAACAAAGGAATTTTATCTCAAGCTCAAACACCTCATTCCTAGATTAGTTCCTCCCCAATAAGGAGGTTTTATTCCTGGTAGGGATACATTTGATGGTGCTCTAGTTGCTTTGGAAGTCCTTCATGTAGACACCTAAATTTGATTACACTACTTCGATAATCTTATTTAGCTATCTCTAAAGGAATCATTAATTAAATTCCTATTTAATTAATCCTTTGCCATCCCCTATCTGATTAATTTAATTAATCATCTATAGTCCTAATTGATAAATCAAATGACCCATTATTTATCAATTAATCCTATTCTCCTATCTAATTCCAAAACCCTCATTTATTAAATAAATCTATTTGATAAATAAAGCCCTCAAATCTAATAACCCCTAAACTATCCTAAATCCTCCATTTAGCCTAATCCACCCCATCCACCTATACTAACCTAGCTTAGCCACTAATTCACCCACCCTCATGAATGCCATCCATTTACATATCTCTAACAAGCCTAATCTAATCCCTAAATCACCTCTAATCCCCCCTAACCTTGTTAAATTCCCTAAGCAAGCTTAAGACTTTCCTAAACCAAGTAAAGTCAACAATGTCAACTCCTTCCAAAATATCCCAACCACTAAGCCTTCAATGCTCTTACAGAGCCATAAAGACTCTTACAAGCCCATTCATTTCTCTTACAAGACATTTATGAAGGGTCTTTATGAAGATATTATCCCTTGAGCCTCCTTTGTTGACTCATCCTTGCCCTTTCTTCCATCCACTCACCCTGTGACATGTGTCACTCCCTGTTGGTGCTAAACAAGCACGTGCTCCCCTTTGAGTGCATCCTAGCCCTCCTTAAGCTTTCATCTCTCCTTACATCTTAACCCTCCATCCCTCAAGTCCTTAGCCTATAAATTGGATCCCCTCTCAAGCCATATCATCACAATCCATTGAGTTAAAGTTATAATGCTAGTTTGGGAAGCCAAAGCCCTTAACCATACCCTTATAATGCCAAATTGAGAGCTCACAAAGCTACCAATTTTCCATTTTCCATCTCCATTGAAGCATAGTTTGAGTATCTTGAGCATACTACCCACATCCACATAATAGACTCATCCCTAAAACAAGAAAGGTCTCATTGAGAGAACCTCTTAATGGTTCATATTCTCAATTCAGGGCTTGTCTTAGTCTCTCATATATGTTATATTAGTGTTGTTAGTTGATGCTTTGTTTCTTTAAATAGATTAGTGTTTCTTGCTAACATATTAGTGTATACATTTTGGCATGCCCGGTGGGACCCCATTATGGGTCATTTAATCATCCATTTCTATCTATATGTTATTTTTTCTAATAATCTAATATTTCTTGTTGTCTGAGTGAGTTGTAGGGTGTTTCACTTGTTTTTGCAGGTTGAAGAACGCACTTGGGAAGAAAACATACCCTCTAAAAACCCAAAAATAATCAAAAAAATCAAAAAATTCTAAAAAAATTTGCACATTTCAGTTATGTTTGCGTAGTGTCATCTCTGCAGATCAGCGTCTCTGCAGATTGGCATCTGCGCCTGGTGAACTGTCATCTGCGCTTGGTAAACTGTCATCTCTACAACCTCAACTGTTGTCTCCACAGATTGGTGTTTGTGCCTGCAAACTATCATCTCCTCTGTCACCTCTAATATTTTTTCATCTATGCCACCGCAAAACTAAACTGTCATCTCCGTAGTTCAGCGTCTCTGCCTGGTTTCCTGTTTTCTACGTCGTCGAACTAAACTGTCATTTTTGCCTCTTTCTCTGTCGTCTCTGCGAATTGGTGTCTTTGCAGTTCAGTTTCTCCGTAGATTGGCATCTCCACAGTTGGAGTACATATGAAACCACTAATCATGTTTTTTGCAGGTTCTCCTTACATGGTTTAATGCACTTGAAAAATAAACTTGAATGTTTAAACACTTGTCTTTGAATGCATGTTTCTAAAAAGAATCTACATTCTAGAAACTTTCTAAATTATAAAAATCAAATAAAGACGCTCTAAGTGAGTTTGTAGTTGGACTCACCCTTTTTAATCACACATCAATTTAACCATTGGTTGCAATCTCAGTGCCATCTATGGGGATGGGTCCACCTAAGAAGGTGTTGAGTGCTCCACAAAGATCAAACTTCACTTGTGTTTTTATTAGTTTTTTTAACTTAGAAAATTTCTTGAATGCACATTAGGCTCACTAACACTTTATTTGGGCATTAAAATTTGAACAAATCTTGACATGGAGGGTCTTCAAGCACACGCTTGAAATCAAGTTTTACACATCTTTCTTTTTGGGCTTAAAATAAAATCACACCAACTCTTGAATGCCTTAAAGAAAATTAGTCGATACTAGACATGGAGGGCCTCCAGCACGCGAGTTTACTTTCTTGTTGACTCTAACTCTTCTTCTTATTCGCATTCTTTGATCAATTTTTCTTTGTTGGCACATTTCAAAGTTGGAATTGAACATTGTCTCTTAAACATGAGTGCTTGCCAGGTCTAGATAAGCACACATAAGAGTCAGTTAGTAAAAGAACAAACATGTTTTCTAGCCCAAGGTCATCCAAGTCTTCTCTCCCCTTGTCATCTTTCGAGACCATCTTGGGTGCATAAGATTAGGATCCAAAACCTTGTTTCTCTTTTTAGGAGGCCTACTTGGGGATTTCATCACCCCTTGGATGACCTCAACTCCAGTGTTCCAGTAGAGTATAAAGATCGGGAGGTGAATCTAAAGACACCTATCTTGGAATCAAGACTTTGTCACTCGGGCTAAGCCTCAAGGAACTTTATACCCTTGAGAAGTGAAAGAGGAGAAGTGGGTTACCACTCCTCTCGGCTGTGTGACATCTTTTTGGTTTCATTTACAGATTTGGGCCTCACGTACCTTGCGTATATCAAGGACTCCCTAGCTAAACCAACTGTCAGCCTTGTAGACAACCATCTAGGATGTTAATGTGTTTGAAGTGACTGATCAAAAAATTTGTAAAACATACACACTCCTTGGCACAAGTATCACATTCTGAGAATCAAAAACTTCTATCTGGTTGTTCCTATCTATTGCTTGATTTTTTATTTGTTGAATGAATTTTTTCCAAACTTGGTCAATCCTAGCTTAGGGTATACTTACTGTAGTCACTGCCTATTCTAGAAGTCAAACGAGTTGAAGCAAAACAATCAACATCTCTCAAAACCAAGCAAATTTAGGAATTGATGTCAGAACAACCCAAACCCAAACCCAAACAGAAGTTTCACAAAGTCAAACTCAAGCCATCTCAGGCATACCAAGAACTTTCAGCCAAGAGAAAGGAAATAACACCAAGCCCTCAAATTGCCAAACTCCACAAAGCAGAAGACAAAGCTGCCGATGAAGCCCTTCAAGATGCCTAGTTAGATCGCACTATCCAACTTAACCAACATCTAGGAGTTAACCCTACTTATGCCTTACCAACTAGGCATGATTTCTATGATTAGACCCCCTTGTTTCTCCACATCTTCTTGCATAAGCTTTACTTTAGAGTCATCCTTGTAGAAAATCCAACCATCTTTAGTCCTCCCCTTAAGCATTTTAGCTCATCCATCTCATTTAGAACCAAACCATCTAGCCAGCAATCCAAAACTTTGCATCCAAGCCTTCAAAATTGTTGTCACTTTGCAAAAATTTTGCCATTCCTAACATCTTCCAAATCCACCAGTCTCACCAAGGTTATCCCTTTGACAGATCTTTGTCTAGGGTAATCTAGCTTTGTCACTTGTTATCCCTCATCACCTTGAGCTAAAGGTTGGGATCCACAAGTGGTCAATCTCATGTTCTTCCTAAAGGATCATCAGTCTATCCTTAAGTTGACACAATCACCACCAAGCTTGCACATAGGAAAGTAGACCCTTTGTGCTTTGGCAACATATCTTTGAAGTTAGAATCTCCAACCCAATCCTCCTTAGGTTTTGTCATATAGATTTTCCTCAACCTAAGAAATCTTTTGCATAGAAAAGCCTTCCCCTTTTGCATCCATCAACATTGTTGCATCTAATCCCTAGGAAACATTCTGCATTTTCATGCCACCTGTCACTCACTTAGCTAAGAAGAAGGAAACAATGGAGCCCTATCATTTGGATCAAACAGCATTGCTCCCCTTGAGCAGTCAACCATCCTTCAGCCCAAATAACACTATACCATCACCTACTGACATTGAAGCTTTCATGAACCAACCAGAAAATGCAGTATTGGTGAACGCCATTATAGACAAAAACAAGGAAACAATCATGGCTAACTTTCAAAGGGATAACATTGGAGCCTTTGACTTTGGAAGACCTCCTCCCCTATTAGAGCCATCTCACTTGTTTTTTGGACAACTCCCACTCCCAATAGGCTCTTATGATTCAAATTATCCTTAATATGTGCCAAAAGAAGAGCCCCAACCCACCCCATATGATCCAATAGACCCAAACATACCAGCTTCCACTCAAGTTGAAATCTCCCTTCCGCAAGCCAATCCAGCCACCACCACTCCACCATTGGTCCATACCACTCCATCCCAAACCCCCTTCACCCAAAACACCTCATCATTCACTCCCTTCACTATTGCTACTGCTGCTCTCCAACCCAGCCTTCCAAATCCACCCATCTCCCAAATTAGTGCTAGCATCTTTGGCCAACCTCAACAATATACAACCAGGATGCCACCCATGGTGCCAAGTAATCAACCATTCATCACCCCCAGCATATTTACCTTAGCTCAGAACACAATTTCATCATTTACCCTAGGTCCTTGGAGTTCAGTGCCATTAGCCACAAATCCACAAGCTACTGCCCTCACTCCACAAAGCTATATAACCCCACCAGCTACTACCAATGTTCTGCCAAGCTCTCAAGTGACCCAAGCTCCTACCACCACTCTACCAAGCTTTCAAATCCAGCCACCAAGCTATCAAACCCAATCAATTCCATTCCCAAGCTTTCAATTCCCACCACCTCCACCACCAACTAATCCATTACCTCCTATTACCAATTATTTTTCTATGCCACTTCTAGGAGGAAATCCACCACCACCAACCACCAATTACTTGGCCTCTTTTTCCATGCAGATACCTTCCCAAATGGGGGCACAACCCACATATATTGGTCAAACTCCTCAAATCCAAAGTCAAGTTCCACAAGCTCCCTGATCCTTTCCCCAAGCTTCACAACCATCTTATACCTTACCTCCACAAAGCAATCCATTTATCCCACAGCCAGCTTATGTTCCTCAATCCCAACCTCAAATTTAATATCAGCAGCAAGCCTCGCAATACATGCAGCACTATGTGCCACCTCCACCTCAGCAACCCATCATCCACCATTCAATTGTCCAAGCCATGTACAATCCCTACCAGCCCATACCTCAAAGCCATCCATATTCCATTACCCCATCTAGCACATACCTACCTCAGGGCACTCCTACATTGGGGGCACCCCAACCATCACCCATTAATTCAGAATGGGAAGCCATGAAGACAGCTTTGAAGAACATGCAAGAGGGAAATTATCCAAAAACCTTCAAGTTTGAGAATGTGTGTCCTTACCCTTTTGATAGAGCCATTACCATGACACCATTTCCCAAACATTTTGAGACACCCAAATTTGACAAATTTAGAGGAAAAGGAGACCCTGTCACACATATCAAAAAATTTTACATGCACTGCCAAGAAGTGGCATATGATGACATCTTCCTCTTGTGTCTCTTTCCCAAAAGCTTGGCCGGACCAGCTCTTGAATGGTTTTATAGAATCCCCTATGGCACAATTAAATTTTTTGCTGAATTATCTGAGGCATTTGTAGCCCAATACGTCGATCTTGTTGAAACAGAGCTATCAGTAGTTGATCTTGTCCACACTAAGAAAAAAGGTGGAGAAAGCCTTCCTGAATATCTGCAAAGATGGAAAACCCTTACCACCCGCATATCTTGCACCTTGCCAGAGTGCCATTTAGTGAAAATGTTTAATTATAATGCCCATCCTAGCTTGGCTCACCACATGACCATGAATTGTTTGCAGACCTACAAAGATATCAAAGAGAAAGGAATGATGCTTGAGCAAGGACTCATTAAAGATGGTGTGGTCAAGATTTACAAAGAGGCTAACCAAAATCAAAAAAATTCCAATGACAAGTCTAGGTATTGGAACAAAAACAAGCATGTTGCAACAGATGGCGTCATTGACACCAGACATGTGAATATTGTTGGTCCTTCTCAAAACTAGTCTAATCCACCATATCAATGAAACAATTAACAAGCTATCAACTACGAACAACAGAATAACCAAAGCTATCAAAACCACAATCCAAGACAGAACTTCCAAGGGTCTAGCAATCAAGCTAATGCCATCAATGTAGTTGCAGGGCAAAAGCCCAGATTCCAACTTGCACCTAGAAACTATACACCCCTTGGTGAGCCATTGGATGTCATTTTTGAGAAATTAGTCAAGGAAAACCTCATCAAATTTCCTCCTACCCAACAAATTGACCCAAGCCAATCCAAAGCTGCATGGTACAAAGATAATGAGTACTACAAATTTCATAGGGTAAAAGGTCACACTACCCTCAGATGCATGAAATTAAAAGATTATGTGTAGGACCTCATTGATCGGAAAGAAATCACCATTGGTGCCCAAACCTCTCCCAATGCAGGCTTACAGATCTATCAAAATGCTTTTCCTCCTCACAAAAACCAAAATCTTGGAAAAGCACCTATCCAAACCAACAACAACACCAACAACCACCAGCCAAACCAACAACATAGGAAGAACAATGACCACACTTCATCCTATATAGACTATGGTAGCCTCATCGGTTGTATATCCGAGAAAGAGCCTTCTGTCAATGTTATCAATATCCAAGGACAAAATAATGAGTATGCAGTCACCACTCAAAGAGCACAATTTAACATTGTAGGCCCACCAGTTTCACTAGCACCATCAGCTCCATCAAAAAGCCAATGCAATATCTTGGAACACCTTGGGAACATGCCAGCCCAAATATCCATTTTAGACCTTCTCCACACCAGTCTTGTGTACAAGAACATCCTTGACAGTGCTCTCATAGAATCTCATGTCCCTTCAAATATCAACGCTACTAGTTTTTGTAATCTCTTTGGACACCTATCCTCCTCATGTGCCCTATCTCTCAAACCCACCGACATACCCGTGGTTGAGCCAGATCACACCCTTTCACTTTGCATAGCCATCATGGTATCCAATTTTTTCGTAAAAAGAGTAATGATAGATAATGGATCAGCCTTGAATATTTGCACCCTCAAATTCATAAAACAAGCTGGGTATACTGAGGCAGATATCATTAGTGAGGTTATCACCATCAAAGATTATGACAACTTGGAAAGAACCACGGAAGGAACTATTTTTCTACCAATCAAGGTTGGGCAAGTCATCCAAGAAACACTCTACCATGTTATTGATCTAAACCTACCATTCAACATCCTCCTCGGTCACCCATGGATTCATGCCATGAAATCCGTTCCATCCACTTACCATCAGTGCGTCAAATTTTTGCATCAGGGCACTGAGGTAACCATCCATGCCGATCCAAAACCCTTTGCTTACTGCAATGCGATTGAAGCTTCATATACAAACCACTACCCTAGAATTGATATCGACACATCCATCGCTAGCTCATCCCACACTTGTAATGACTCAAAAACCATCCTTGCCTCCACCCTGTCTAACGTGAAGATCAATAACAAAGGCTATGGTAAGTATAGTCTGTCGGATGCATTTGTTGTCGTGACACTCCCACTTGATCCACATGCCCATGGATGATTGACATATCACAAAGCTAAGGAGATTCCACCTCCTCGATACAAATATTTTGGCCTAACAACCTTTGTATCCTCAAAAATCCCTCTTCATGAGGAGCTCACTCCAGATATCAACAATTGGTTACATAAGGATGCACCTCCAAGAAATCAAGCATGCCTTGATCACTTTAGCTAGAAGTATCCCTAAGAACATAAACTCATCACTGACAAATGAAACTATCAAGGTGGTGATCTAGGACCAAAAGAAAGAGGCATGCAGTGTCCTATCGACGCACACAAGTGGGAATCGAAGTCAGGTCTTGGCTTTGGCATACCCACAACTGGGGGCACCAATACAGACGGTCATGCTTTTCCGAACATTCACTACGACCATGTCAAAATCAAAGACATTCCTGAGGAAGTTGAAAAGAGAGCCTATGACGATATCCCAGACCAAATCTTCCTCAGAGACTCTATTCTCCAAGAACTATCCATCCACCTCATTGATCTACCACTCGCCCATCTACAACTCATAGATTGGGACCAAGCAAGCGTCATACACATTAATGAGTTCACATTAGAGGAAGAACTTCTAAGATTCATGGGAGTTGAAACACCTCACAAGAAAACAAAGCCAGATTCTGCCTATATCTATAAGCTAGATCCCAAGGGGTATTTTGGAGAAAATCCCCAACTTAGTTCCGATACACCCAAAACTGGAACTAAGGTGAATCTAGGACTAGCTAAGGCAGCGAAGAGAACCCCTCAGTAAGAAAATCCAAAGCCACAAGAAGAACATGAGGATTTAGCATTGCCTCCTCAAGATAATCAATCAAAGGTGTCTTCTATTCTAATTGAAGATACTAGAGAAGTCAACATCGGTTGTTTAGAGATCCCCATACTTGTTCACATTGCTGCATCCCTATCACAAGACCAAGTTGACCTCCTCTTTGAGGTCTTAAGAGAGAACATTGACTAATTTGCATGGTCATATCAGGACATGCCAGGACTTGATCCAAACCTTGTAGTTCATCATCTTGCAGTCAATCCAAAGATCAAGCCCGTCAGACAAAAGCTTAGAATAATGCACCCCAAGGTGGCATTACTGGTCAAAGTTGATTTAGAAAGAATGTTAGCTGCTAAGGTTATCTGACCTATCGACTACTCAGAGTGGATCTCCAACATAGTCCCCATCACTAAACCTTTCAGTGACATTAGAATTTGCACTAATTTCAGAGATCTTAACAAAGCTTGTCCAAAAGATGATTTTCCCTTGCTCACCATAGATATGATTGTAGATCTTATAGCTGGACATGAAATTTTGTCCCTCATGGATGGATTTTTTGGGTACAATCAAATCAAGATTGCAGAAGAGGATCAGCATAAGACAACATTCACTACCCCTTGGAGAACCTTTTTTTACAACATGATGCCTTTTGGCCTAAAGAATGCTAGGGCTACCTATCAAAGAGTTATGACAGCCATTTTTCATGATCTCATCCATAGCATTTTGGAAGATTATGTGGATGATATCTTGGTTAAATCTCACACCTTCATGGATCATCTTGTTGACCTGGAGAAAGTCTTTGATAGGTTAGCCAAATATCATCTCATGCTGAATCCCAAGAAATGTGTCTTTGGGGTCACATCAAGCAAGCTTCTAGGCTTTATAGTTTCTAAACAAGGTATAGAGATCGACCCCAAGAAGGTCAAGGCTATCTTAGACATGCCTCCTCCCTAGACACTATGACAGCTTCACTCTCTTCAAGGAAAGCTTCAATTCATTTGGCGCTTCATCTCCTAGCTTGCAGATAAGTGTACGTCATTTAGACATTTACTGAAGAAGGATGAAAACTTCAAGTGGGATCCTTTATGTCAATGCAACTTTGATCATCTCAAACAGTATCTCACCAATCCCCCTATCTTGGTTCCACCAGTTCCTGGTCATCCCTTGATCTTGTACATATCAACAACACCTACTGATCTAGGGGCACTTCTAGCATAGCTCGATGACTACGACAGAGAAAGAGCCATCTACTACATTAGTAGAACCCTAGTTGGTTATGAACTCAATTACACTCTTATGGAAAAATCTTGTTTGGTAGTTGTTTTCTCAACTCAAAAGCTTCACCATTACATGATAAGTCATACCATCCAACTAGTCTCCAAGATTGATCCTCTCAAGTATATGCTCTCCAGAACAACACTTACAAGTCGTTTGGCTAAATGGGTTATGATCCTTAGCAAATTTGACATCCAGTATGTGGACAAAAAGGCAATCAAAGAGAAAGCTATACCAGATCACCTAGCTGATGCACCTCTAATAGATGCTTATCCTTGGATTACATAATTTCTAGATGAGCATATCTATCTAATTGAAGAACAACCCCCATGGAAACTTTATTTTGATGGCTCATACACATCTCGTGGATCAGGGGCAGGAATATTGTTGGTCACACCTAAAGGAGATTACATTCCAAAATCCTTCAAGCTACAATTCCCTAGCACCAACAATATAGCTGAATATGAGGCCCTCATAGCAGGATTAAAGATAGCCACAGAATGGAATATCATTGAGTTACAAATCTTTGGCGATTCTCAGCTCATCATCAAGCAAGCCCTAAATGAATATCAAACCAAAGATGAAAAGCTATTACCCTACAAAGAGCTAGTTGATCAGCTCACCCAGCATTTTACAAAGCTTCAATTTACACAAGTGCCTCAAATGCATAACAAAGTAGTAGATGCTATGGCTACTATTGGCTTGCTCTTGGAAATTCTCCAAGAAGCTACACAGTATGAGTTTTTAGTCTAGTAGCTCCTCACACTCGCCTATGCGAATGAGGATTCAAACCATGTTTGTATCTTGGTTGGTCCCCAATCCCCTTGGTACCATGAGATTCACGCTTACCTTAATGATGGTATCATATCCCCTCACCTCACATGTAGTCAACGCCAAAACCTCATCCAAAAATCATCCCGCTATGTTATCATAGCCAATACCCTATATCGTCGAGGTTATCATGATACTCTCTCTTGATGTTTAGACCAAAACAAGGCCGCAATGGTGTTAAAAGAAGTACACTCTGGACTTTGCGGTGCCCACAAGAGTGGTATTTTCCTAGCATGACAAATCCTTAGAGTAGGCTACTATTGCCCTACCATTGAAGAAGGCTCCTATGACTTTGTCAGAAAATGTCTCCCATGTTAGCAACAAATCTCGTGCACGCCCCAGCACAGGATCTAGAGCCTATTGCACCACCTTGGCCTTTCGCTTGTTGGGGCCTTGATCTAGTTGGAACTATCACACCTATCTCATCTGATGGACATAAATGGATAATAACAGCTATAGACTATTTCACTAAATGGTTGGAAGCAGTCCCCCTAGTCTTAGTTACAGGAGTTTAGGTCTCCAAGTTCATCTTGTACCACATTGTTTGCTACTTTGGCATCCCATCCACCATCTTCACCGACCACAGAGGTAACTTTTAAAATCTCAACATGGAAGAATTGTGTACTTCCCTTCACATCCATCACCACTTTTCTAGCCCATATTTCCCACAAGGTAATGGCCAGGCAGAGACAACTAACAAAACCCTCCTCAAAATCTTAAAGAAAGTTATCAATGATTTCGGCCGTGATTGGCACCTATAAATAAATCCAGCCCTATGGGCCTATCAAACTTCCTTCTGTACATCCACAGGCACAAATCCATACTCCTTAGTCTATGGTGCTAAAGCAATACTACACATAGAGGTTGAACTTCCCTCCTTGCGCATATCGTTGCAGGGGCAAATATCAGATGAAGAATATAGAGTAGCTCGGCTCACCCATCTAGATCTCTTAGACAAGAAGCGACAAAAAGCCTATGATCATCTCACAGTCTATCAAACTCATCTCAAAAGGAATTTCAACAAGAAGGTACTTCCATGACACTTTCAGCCAGGTGACATGGTCCTCAAAGAAAACATGAAAGTCCAAGCAGATCGAGAAAAGAAAAGCAAGTTTGAACCTACATGGCTTGCTCCTTATTTTGTCACTACATCCTTTAGCTCTAGAGCCTATTAGCTATCTACACTAGAAGGAGAACTCTTGAATGATCCTACTAATATTATTCATCTCAAGAAGTTCTATGCTTGAAGATCCTTGGTATACCCAGCTTTTGAAAAATACAAAAAAATAGTAAAGAGAAATAAGCATCCAATGGTGAAAACTTGGCAATTCAAGCACCTTGGATAGGTACCTTGGTGGAAACCTGGTAATTCAAGCGCCTTGTGTAATAAGACTAATCTATTATCTATCACTATCCTATCCCTCATCCATCCACCCACCATCCCATAAAACACCTTCTGGTTCCCTTGGTGTTCCGACCAAATATCCAAAATCTAATGGAGCTTGTAAATACCTCTTGTACAGCTTGTAAATCTTGTACCTCAGCTTGTAAATCTTGTACCCCAGCTTGTAAATCTTGTATCATCCCTTGTATCATAGCTTGTATATCCAAATCTTGTCCAAAGCTACTACCATATTCCAACTTGTACATAATCTTGTATCCTAGCTTGTATCCTATCACATGCACACAAAGAATCCCATTTTTACTTATGCTTTTCACAAACCATCCACCTATTCACCTATCAACTATTACAGACATCCCACCCTTCACAAATATTTCCATCTCATCAAACCCAAACATGAACAACCTTGTACATTTGTAAAATATCTTGGTCCGTCAGCTTGTACATCCTCTTTAGCTTAGTAACATTGTATTTATCTAGCTTTCGTGTCCATTCCTCCTTGATCAGCATCTCACACACATCGGACAACCCTTGGTTAGCTATTCCAATGCATCTTTTAGCTAGATCTCCTATCACCAAAGTGTTATCCTTCTTAGTTCAGCTTGCCAAACGCATCACTCATCCCGATCCATCAGCTTAGGTGTTCTTTGATAGATCCTTGCAGGATATAGCTTTCCTCATGTTTGATCTTGGTTTGTTAGTACCTTGTCCTACCCATCTCATTGGCAAACGGTTCTCTTTTGGATTTTTGCTTTCTTTTGATTTGGAATCTTCCCTTTTGGGTCTTGAAGTATCTTTTCCAAACAATCTTTTTTTCCCTCCTCAAGGTTGCCATGATCTTCCATATCATGGTATACTATGAATGGGGCAATCTGAGTGTAAGGTCTTGATCAGGTCTTTTGTTTGTTTTTCTTTTTTGCTTATGGGTTACCCAGTGTTGGTTCCACTCTGATTCTTTTGAGATTCATGTGTGATTCTAGGGCAATCCTTGTGTGTTTGTTTTGAGTCAGTCTGTTAGTCCTCTGGATAGTTGGTGACATGGCCTTGATGTTATTGGTAACCTTGGATTTTAACCAATAGTCCTATAGCAAATCTAGTGCTCAACTACATGGTGGTACTTCTCTTTGAAGTATCCCCCCGCTCAAAAAAGCTTTAATGGATTCCCTTCATCTCCATTATCCTCGATCTATATCCAACATCTGTCTCTCCTACCCCAGCTTGTGCAACTGTATCTCTTTGAATCAATCATCACTCTTAGCTTTAGGGATCCACAATCCTAGTCTTAGGGATCCATCAATCCAATCAATCCACCAAGCCTCATCTTTCGAGATCCACAATCCTAGTCCTAGGGATCTCTAAAACCCATCTTTTGCCAAGCCGACTCTTTGAAATCTTGTTGCATCAGCTTTTTCATCCCACAATCCCTCCCCCTATCCTAGATTCCTTTTTATAGTGCTCTTCTCTTTCCTCACCTTCCCTAAAGTCTTAAGCTTGCTTCCTCTTGTGCATCTGATTCTCCCTTTATCATTCTCACGTAGTGAGAGTTTGAGCTACTTCAGCCCCTTCTCTTTGCTAATCTATATCTTTGCTCATCCCAGATTCTTGTACTTTTCAAGAAGCCATCGAGCTTCATTTTCTCTCCTCGCTGCCTTCTTGAGGGGGCATCTCTAAGTCTAGTGTCTCCTCTTCTTATTCGAGATTGGGGCAACCTTATTGCTAAAACATCTTCCTCGTGTCATCTCCATTCAAACTTCTTTGAAATAGTGTTGTCTCAACACTATGTCAAAGAGGGGCAAAATGTAGACACCTAAATCTGATTACATCGCTTCAATAATCTTATTTAGCTATCTCTAAAGGCATCATTAATTAAATTCCTATTTAATTAATCCTTTGCCATCCCCTAGCTGATTAATTTAATTAATCATCTATAGTCCTAATTGATAAATAAAATAACCCATTATTTATCAATTAATCCTATTCTCCTATCTAATTCCAAAACCCTCATTTCTTAAATAAATCTATTTGATAAATAAAGCTCTCAAATCTAATAACCCCTAAACTATCCTAAATCCTCCATTTAGCCTAATCCACCCCATCCACCCATACTAACCTAGCTTAGCTACTAACTCACCCACCCTAATGAAGGGAAATGAGAGCATCCCATAAATTCATCTGAGATTAGTATGCACATCCTGTATGCAATAGTTTCTTGTACAACTTCTAGTCAGCAAATACAAGTGCATACTACTATGCCATAAAAGCGGAAACAAACATAGTTGATTTCCCACAATTAAAACCTTAAAGGGAAGTGATTGCAATTTACCGATCTAAACAAAATTCAGCAGCATTACGACATACAGATTATTACTCTATAATCATAGAACTAGAGGAATGAGACATAATAGAGAACATTGATATACATGGGGAAAACCTTTCCAGGTAAAAAACCCCACCCTCCAAACCTTCAAGCTAATGTATTAATCAGTAACAAGTTACAATACATTTTCAGCCTTCACATGAAGATTTACATCTTGCTCCATTCTAGAGAAAATCTGGCAGCATAACCCTGTGCAAATATCTTCTCATCTCTCACTCTCACACTATTGCATTACTGCATTATAACATGCAATACTCCTTTTATAAACATCTTAAGACCCAACAAAATGCCCACAAAAGAGTTGGGAATTTTTCATGGCTCAACCACCAAGAAACATGCACAATGCCACATGTACATCCCATACCAAGAAAAGGGCGTCCATCCCTTGAATAGGCAATAACAGCTTGTCATAGAATCCACCAAAAATAGCGGTCACAAGAGAAGTGTAAGGGAATCCATCATACCAACCTATTTTTGGCATATTCTCTTACACACACCAACCACTTATTCTTGGGTGCCCAAATAGGCCTCATTTCATAAGATGCTCTTACACCTATCATAGCATATTCCTTAAATAGCTCTTACGCATCATAGGAATCCGTCATAACCATTTCAGCCATGATCTCCTTCACACACTTCAAGATGCCGACACATGTAAGTGATCAACATGCCAACTGGACATGTACACTCACATTTACATATTATTTGCAAAAATACATTTACAAAACAAATAATAATAAGAATAGGAATTATACAAGGTTGAGACACCTTATTCCTAACACCCAATGAATGTCATGCACTTGAATATCTCTAAGAAGCCTAATCTAATCCCTAAATCACCTCTAATCCCCCCCCTAACCTTGTCACATTCCCTAAGCAAACTTAAGACTTTCCTAAACCAAGAAAAGTCAACAATCTCAACTCCTTCCAAAATATCCCAACCACTAAGCCTTCAATGCTCTTACAAGGCCATAAAGACTCTTACAAGCCCATTCATTGCTCTTACAAGCCATTTATGAAGGGTCTTTATGAAGATATTATCCCTTGAGCCTCCTTTTTTGACTCATCCTTGCCTTTTCCTCCATCCACTCACCCTATGACATGTGTCACTCCCTGGTTGGTGCTAAACAAGCACAATCCATGTGCTCCCCTTTGAGTGCATCCTAGCCCTCCTTAAGCTTTCATCTCTCCTTGCATCTTAAACCTCCATCCCTCAAGCCCTTAGCCTATAAATTGGATCCCCTCCCAAGCCATATCATCACAATCCTTGAGCTAAAGTTATAATGCCATTTTGAGAGCAAGTTTTACATCAAATCCATTCACCCAAGCAAAAATCCATCAAGAACACCATTGAAGCTAGCTTTGAGAAGCCTTGAGCATACATACCAATCCTCTACTTAGACTCATCTACCAAGAAAAGAGCTAATTCCTATTGGGAGAGTCCATTTGTTTGGCTCACATTTCTAATTAGGGGTTCCTCTTTTAGTCTCTCTTATATGTTATATTAATCTTTGTTAGTTAATGCTTTGTTCTCTTAATAGATTAGTGTTTCTTGCTAACATATTAGTATATACACTTCATACTATTGAAACTTCTCAGATTCCTTCTTTTGTGGCAAAGTTAGATATGATGAAAGCCTATGATAAAGTTGATTGGTAATTTTTATTGGAAGTACTTTCTAAATTTGGTTTCTTGGTTTCCTAGTGCAAATGGATTAAGAAGTTTTTTAGGTCACCCAAGAAATTTGACAAGGGGACACTTTATCTCAATTTTTGTTTATTATCATGGCTGAAACTCTTAGTATATCTATTCATTGACAAAACCTTCTTTCCAACTAGAAGGGCATTAGTATTCCTAATTCATAGTTTTCTATGACCCATAATTTTTTTTTGTTGATGATACACTTTTGTTTGGTAGATCCTCTATACATGAGGCCAAATGTATTAAGTAGATATTAGATACATATAGTTATGGTTCTATCTTGGTCATTAATATAATTAAATATAAATTTTATATGCTTTATAGACCTAAATTAGTAAAGCATAGAATCACTAATATCCTTGGCTTTTTGGTGGATGATTTTCCATCTACCTATCTTGGGATTCTATTCTTCTTGGGTCAAGTGAAAGTTTCATTTTGGGACAATGTTATTAGTAGGCTTAAAAATAGAATTGTAGCCTAGAAAGTGTGGTGACTCTCTCTTTTTGGCAGAATTTTATTGATCAAAATTGTTCTTCCAGCCACTCCTAACTATTATATTTCTATCCTTCAGGCATCATCATTTGTAATTAGCCAAATTGAAAAAATCATTCAAACTTTTATTTGGTCCTCTAATATGACTAATACCAATAAGAATTCTCTTGTATCTTTGTAGAAGCTTTCCATCAATAAAATTTCTAGAGGGGTTAGGGTGCAAAACTTATCTCTTAGAAATAAAGCTTTTGGTGGGAAGCTAGTTTCAAATATGTACTTTAAACCTCAATCTTTGTGGTGACAAATTATGCAAGCTAAATATTTAGACTTCCCTTGCTCCTAAATAATTTTTACTATTTCTAATCCTCCCACTAGCTCTTCTATCTAGAATTTTATGATGTCTTATAGAGAATTTGTAACCAATTTTTTAACTTGGTAGGTTCACAATGATTTTAGTGTCTCCTTTTGGAAGGATTCTTGGGATGGTTTTCCACCATTATGACTCACTATCTCATTAAATGAGGTTATGAGGGTTTCTTCTCTAGTTTGGGGGGAAATTATTAGTGGATTATTTAGACTGCATTGATGTGATGAACCCTTTTTATTTCCTTGACCTAAAATTCAAAATTTAGGCATATGTTAGGGAATCATCCAAATTAAGCAATCTATGGCCATCTTTATTATTAAGGTGATTGAGGAGATGAGTGTTTAATTTAATTTACTTAATTCATTTGGAAGATTTATTCTTATAGTACACAGACAACTTTCTCTCTCCTTATTACAATCATCTTGAGATGGTAGATTTACAATGTAGAGGGTGCGTGAAATAGGCTACAAGCAATTCCCTAGAGGATATCCGTCATGTGCCCAAAATTACTCTGCCTCTCCCTCCACCAACCCCCTATCTTAAGATTTCATAATTCAGACGAGAGATGGACTCTTTGTACTATAATTGAAATGTATTATAATTGCTATATTTAAAATGTTATGCATGTTTTCCTTAAATCAATATTACTTATATGTCATATATTTATATATGTATTTGTGTGTCTGTATATATATATTAAAGACTTGTATCATATGTTTACTTCTTGATGAAATTTCGAATATAATACAATGTTTATTCTTAGACTCATGTGAATCTCTTATTCAATTCATTAATCACCTTCTATTTAATTACATATATGTTTCTTGAACAAGAATAGAATTGAATGAATTTAACATAATTTGTAAGTATGGAATTTCAAATATAATTAAATGTTTGTACCTTAATGTAAGAATGTATTATCAATCACTTTCTATTAAATTTCATTGATTCATATCCTAACGTATAGAATGGATCGCATTTATATTTATACGTACCTTAATGATGTTGATAGTGTACTGCAGTAATGTTAGTCCTTGGGCAAGTAAGGAAATTTAGATACCTAATTGTACTTGATGTAGGGACTATCTACAATTGGGTGCAAAGTTGCTAGTATGTTGGCACAAAGATTATTAGTTCGTTCACATAGAGTTTATTAGTATTGGTACATGGATCTTCATGTGGAGTATATAACATTTTTTGCACTTCCCCTATTCACTTCTCCTTTTTCATATGCGAAGAGTAACCTAACCCTAATAAATAGTATTTGAGCAGACATGATGAAAAGTTGTGTCCACAATATATGATGTTTTTCCATTGTTATCAAATGTTATGAGGTTAATTAGGTTTAGGTTTAGGTTTATTTTATTTTATTGAATTGAAAACATTTACAGTTTATAGTAATGGTAAAGGTTAATGTATAGTTTATGATAGTATTTGTTTAATTAGTGTATTTTGAATGAGTAATACATTTGTAATACAATTATGAGAGATGAATGATCAACACTTTTTCTTGGTGATCATTAATTCAACATTAATACTATTAATTATAATTTTTATTCTATTGATTAATATAATTGAACAATAGTGCTATATTTAAAGTATTAACTCAAATAATCAAACAAATATAAGCATATATTTTATAAATGAAGAATACGTCAAGTATGGCTCATAACAATTGATATTGTGTCACAAAAGGTGATTTGGAAATATCTTCTTTCTCTCCCTATAGGAAGAAATTTGGATAGGACACTAGTGGACATTCTAGCAAACAGGTTGGTTTTAATGTCTAAAGGTTGTGATAAATTATTGTGGTGTCCTACCAAAAATGGTTTATATTATGTTAAATATGGGTATGAGGCCCTTCAACAGTTGGTTGAGCAGTATAGTTCCCAATGAGCTTTTATTTTCTATTGGGATAAATGTGTCCTTCCAAAAGATGGTGTTTTTTCTTGGCTGGCTATTCAAAGCATAATTCTAGCTAGTGAAAGATTTGTAAAATTTCATATAGATGATCCCTTTAAATATTTTCTACGTGGATTATATGAGGATCAATTGATCATCTTTTTGTGCATTGTCAATTTTCTCTACAATATTGGTATTATGTCATGGAAAAAATATCTATTTCCTTTCCCTCCCTAGTTCCTTATGGGATATGTTTCAAACCTAGACTATTCTATTTACAAATTCAAATTTTGCATACTTTTGGATTATTGTTCCTTCATTAGTTATCTAGCCTATTTGGTACGAGTGTAACAAAAGAATTTTTAGAAAAGAGGTGGCAGATGTGTCTATAGTTATCTCCACAATAGAGTGACTTATTTATGAACAAGTGAATAACTTCACTTCTAGTCATTTTAATGTGAATGTCATTTTCTCTTGGGATAGTTTAATAGTTAAATTTTGGAAGCTTATCTCATTTCCATTTTCCCCTCTTTTTCCTCATTTTAGAAAAATCCCTATACTTAGAGCTTTAATAAAATGGAATGCTCACAACTTCTCATTTGTCAAGCTTAATTATGATGGTTCATCTAGAGGGAATCTTAGTGAGTCAAGTATTGGGGCTTGTCTAAGAAATTATTTGGGTAAAGTCTTGTCCTTCTATGCAACTCCTATTAGCCCTAGTACTAATAATATGGAAGAAGCTATTACTTTGTTAGAAGGCTTAATTCTTGCTAAGAGAATGTCTTTTTCTTATTTGCATATTGAGGGTGATTCTTCTATTATTATTAATGCTTGCACTCACAAGAAAATTAATAGTTGGCATCTAAGCTATGTTCTTCAATGAATTTGGGAACTTGTCGATTCTTTGGACAACTATCTTATATCACATGATTATAGAGAAGGTAATGTTTTGGCAGATTGCTTAATGAATTTTGGATGTAATAAAGTTATTCTGGATACTTGTTCTTCTATTAGCTTGTTAGGAAACTTTCCTACCATTATCTTGACCATCAAGAATGAATCATCTTAATTATTGCTCACTGTGGGTTGCTAATTTTATTTTATTATGCTTAGTGCCATCATGGGTGTTGTATTTATGTATAGCTAGTTATATATTTTATATGTATAATCAATTATGGTTATGAGTATATATCACATGATGTTAGTATGGGGTGCATTAGGCATTATATTATAGGATTAGTAGCTAACAGTTGAGTGGATGGTTTAGTATGAGTTGGAAATGGTTTTAATAGTAAGTTGATCTAGCATCGAATCACAATGGCCTCCATTGGTTGTGTTATCATGAATTCATACTTGAAGTGCTTATGTGGAGGTAATCAGTGGTTTACATATGATGTTTGGATTTCAAATTCTTATCTATATTTCAGCTTTTTTAATTTTATTTGGTAGCCGTCGGGTGGCATATCTTTGTATCATATTCGTTGTGTGAAATTATGCAAGCATACTTCCCAAATTATGCAAGTATTCTTCTCATGTGTCATCTGCATCTTTCACATAATCCATGGGATTTCAATAATTTTTCTATTAATTGTCATTATATAAAATTTAAGGCCTCTTATTTCCTTGAGTAGTAGTCATTATGTTTATTGTGGGTATTCTATCTTTTTTGCTAAGATTTTGTTAGGGAGTTGGACTGTGGCTTTGTGTTATGGATTTTCTTAGTATTCTGCATTATGTTGGGTCATCCCAGTTCTTTGGTAGGGGTAAGTTATCTAGTACAACTTTTTTTTGTTTATTTAGTATTACTTATGGACTATTATTCTAGAAATTATAGAGTCTTTATGGAAATTGAAGGGTGGGAAATGCCATTTTTTGGTTGCATAAAAGATGATATGCTTTCATCCATCTTCTTTTTTGATCACCTACATATTTGCCACAATATAAAAAGGATCATTGGGAATGACATTCTTTTCCCTTTGAGAAAGAGAATAATTTACCTTTCTCAAATCTTTTTATTATTTTTATCAAATTCTCTGGATTTTCTACAATCCCCATTTCATCTTGAGTTGATTGTTGGCAGATTTATCAAGCCTAGTTTTTTGAAGGAAGGCAAGGTAGCTAAAGCTTGTCAGAAATATGACCTATTGGGTGATACTACTCTAATAGGAGGTCTTTTTCACCATCATGCAGTTCTTAGTAATCATGGTATTTATATGGTTTTTGAGAGTATTAAAAAGGCTCTTGAAAGGTAGTCTTTCCATTTGGTTAAAGTTACTTTGCAAAAAAATGGTGCACACTTGTCAAGAGATTGTGTCAATAGTGTGCATTGGGTTGTATTTTCTATATTGGATCTTTTGGAGCATGATTCATCTAGTGCTCCATCCTCATAGCCACTTATTTCCCCACATATTTTGGATTCTTCTCACCCCTTCCATGATTTTACTCTCAAGCTCGGGTCTTTAGATCCTACAACAGGTTTTATGGAGGTTTAAGATGTATAATATGCTATGAATTTTAGCCATTGTTGTTATATGTCCAAGTTATCATCTACGAGGGATCTCTATAGTAGTGTGTTCCTTTTTACTTGATGATGATGGTAAGGGATTGAAAGTGTTTATGTTCTTTGTCAAGAAATTCTACTTCAGTGCTCTTCTAGTTTCATACTATTGTATATTATGTAAAGGAAGTCATAATCATAGGGATACTATGATTTTCTAAGATATTTGTATGTATAAATCAGTCTATAGTTTTAGGTTCTTCTTCATATCTCTTCTATCTGATGTAAATTGGAGGCATTGATTTTGGGGTCTAAGTTTCCTCCCTATAATAGTGGTCCTTCATTTATTTCTCTCTCTCTCGATGGGGTCATGAACAAAGTTTTTCTTCTTGGTTCTTTTATTTGGGAGATCCTTATGTCAGAATCAATATATTTGTAAAATAAAAAATAAAAAGTTATCATATATATAATATATCAAGTGGCTTTGCCACCTTTTTAAGAAAATAAAAAATAAAAAATAAAAAATTCTAGCTACTAGATTAAACGTGGAAATAGTTAATATTATAACTTACAAGTGGACTTGTGTGGAGATTCTAATGCCATGCCATTCATTAAGTGTTATAAACAATTTGAAACAAATCTCCAAAGATCCTTTAAACACTTGGACTATATCCTAGTCTAATTCTGTCATCTTTTTAATCCATTATCAAAAGGGCTAAAGTTGAACATATGTAAATTGTTTTATTAGTATATCTTTGGAAATCTAAAGAATATCTTAGTAATCTAAATATGTATCAGTTAAGTTATATTACTAATAATCAAAGTTGATAAATATAAAAAAATACTTGCAAGCCTAATCACATTCAACACAGACATATAGAATCCTTCCAAAATGTTATCATTGAGCTATTATAATGATTGAGGAACTGGTGATAGCTAGTAGATCTTAACTTTTCCTTCTCCTATATGGTTTCCCCTTTAATTTTGAAATAGTGATTTTCTGCATAGGTCATTTCTCATATTGATCCTTTTTTTAGCCTCCCTTTCTTAGGTTTAACAATTTCCTCTTTTATATTTGGCATCTTACAATAAAAAAATTGTTTAGAAAATACTAATAATCAAAGCAGTAAGCAAAGGAGTACTAAAACTAGTAACTAATTACAATCACCTATCAATTATATCTAACCTAGCTTACACTCATCATTTTCTAGAATTCCATTAAGGATAGTAATAATGTGTCACTCATGACACAAGAATTCTCAAATAGTGTGCAAATTCCTATTATTTCTTAGAATTGATCACAACCCAAGAACTTGATGATATTTTATCATCAAATATAATTTTCACTATCACTGCTAGTCATTAACTTATGTTGGCTTGTTATTAATCAAAGTTTCCTTTGAACAACTGATATTCATAGAGCCTCCTCATCTTTAGGCATCAAGAGAGGATATCGAGGCTCCCCATCTTTTGTAGACTCTTTAGATTCCAAAATAGGCAGATCTAATAAATCTGGGGTCAAGATTTGATTAGTCTCTCATACATCCAAATGGTCTTCCTTTATGTACCTATCCATCCAATTGAGTCTAGTTGTAGATCAAACATGAAAGAAGACTAGTAGGAAAGCAACATTCCTCCTTACTATTGGGAGCCACCTTATTAGTCTAGCAATTTCAATTGTAGACACTAGAGGATATATGGGAACAAGTTGTCTATACTTGAGGGTAAATCATAATAATAAGATAAAAATATATACATATCATTCTGAATAATGGAAAAAACCTTATCTATATTTCCTAGATACTATGCCTTAAATATCTACTTGCAAAGAGTATGGGACTATATTTACTGGGCTTGGATAGGAAAATCATGGCTAAGAACATAGAAGGAATATCACCAAGAAATCTATAACATTTAGAATTATTAATGAATTCCTTGCCCAAAATTTGGTATACAACTCTCAAGATTGGGAAATGGGTATTCAAGAGAATAATATAGAGATTCAAGCTAGAAATAGGGTCATCAAAGGCTATTTGGGGAACCAACCCTTTTAGCTTTATTACAATGTTCATGTCAGAATTCTTGTAGGAAGTAGAGCCAGATTCTTGATGACAACTATCTATACAAGTTTTGAGAAGTCTTCTTCATGAACAAAGTAAGCCCTGAACATAAGCGAGTTTATGACTACTTTAAATAACCATCAATCAAAATTTGGGTAGACTATTGATCTTCAACATCTTGTAAGGAGTCCCTTAGAGCCGTAATCCTCTTTCTTAGCCCCTCTTCACACCCTTCTCTTTAAGAAAATAGTTTCTCTTAGGATATGTAGGGTAGATTGGTTTTATAATTCAATTTTTCTTATTTAAGAAAAATCTAACACTAATATTTCTGAAGAATCCTCAATCTCGGTAGTAATGTAATTAACATTTATTTATACCTTGGGGTTCTTCTATTCCTTCCATGAGACCTAAGTGATATATCTCAAATTTCCATATGGATATACATTGAAAAAATTTCATAGGTTATTATTATACTAATCTTTACCTAATATATTTCTTTGAGTTTTGAATGTTTACTAGCATGTTGAACACAAAGGGGAGGAGGAGATTAACAGGAAGCATCTCAATAAGCATCACCAAAAAAGGATACAAAGAAACAAGAGTGTATGGAATATTATAGAAAGATTAAGAGTTAAATGGAACCATACGATTTCTTAAAATTTTAACTGTATAAGTCCTTCCAATCAAAAACTTATGTGGCAAGATATAAATAAATGTAATATTGGGGTATGCCCCTTTTTATTTTTTGTAATTTGTATATGACCAATGTCATGGGCAAGGTTGAACAAAGACTAATCTAAAAAAATTCTATATTAATAAAACCTTATATTGCTTCAACCTAATACTGATAAAAATAGAGAGAAAAGATTCACAAAAGTACTATTAAAAAATCTAAAAAAAACTTTTTAAAAAAATTCTTAATTTTTATTAGCTGAAATTAAAAAATATATATTATACCTCCTTTCACATAAGTAATATTTTTAGTTATAAATCAAATTGGATGAATATACATTGCACTCAAAACTTCACTCTAACTTCAAGTTCTCATCTAATTAATATTAATATAAGAAAACTACATCACATGTGCTCAAAATTTTACCCTTTTTTTTTTATATTAAATATGATTTTATCAATATTTTATTGTAAATATGAGATCCAAATTATATTTTTGTAAAATATGTTCTCCACTTAGACACTCATTTAAGTTTGTTTTAATTAACAATATAAAATATGGAAAAATGTTATATTCTAAATTGGCAAAATCAAGGTTAGAATCTAATTGTGTTTTTGTATTTTTACAACTTTTCTTAAAACTTATTTAGACCATATAGGTTGACATATTATACTTTTATAAATCGACACTTTATAAATATGAATAAATCTTATTATTGTATTTGCCAATGCACTCCTCCACAATTAGTATAATAATTGAATATTTGAAAGGCAAGAGCCTACAGTATTGGTAAATTGTGATCCTATCATTAGAGATGTCTTCAATTCGCATCTACTCAAGATTAACACATAATAATAATTAATCTTAACAATAATAATAAATGCATAATAATTAATCTAGGCTTTGGTTGATTACGTATAAAAAAATTAAAAAATTAAAAGAATATTTGTAAAGTTTTTATATTTATTTATTAATTTTCTATATTATACATTTATTTATCTCAAATACTATTGACTTTATTGGTTTTGTATTATAGAAGCCTTTCTTAGAAGCTCTTCCATATTGCATTTTTCTAAGAAAAATTTTCGCTAAGAATTATTAATATTAATATGTTTTTACAATGAAACTAAAAATGTATAATTATATTCTAGTAAAATATATAATTATATAAATAAATACATTAAACTAAAAACATATAATTATATTCTTGTAAAACTATATAATTATATAAATAAATACATTACTATGTCAAATACCACAACAAATTTTGTTATATGTATTATCAATTTTTATTATATATTATTGTTATTTTTAAACAATATTATAATTTATGACAAATATATATTGTAAAATATTTATTATATTAAACTTTAATATATACATACTATAAATAAATATTATAATTTAAAATAGATAAAATATATTATTATATAATCTATATAAAATACAATAATATAATTTGATATCTTAAAATTAAATTAAATATACATTATAGTATATCTTATATATTCTAATACAATATTATCATTTACAAACACATTTTTTTTCTTCAATAAAATTTACTACTTGAGTATTTTTTTTTTTTGAGATTTATATTTGTATAATGTGTAATATAATATTTCTTTGTATTTGTTAGTTGATAGGCTTTTAATGTGGGATTGTCCTTTTACATTTTTACTAGAAAATTTGTCTCATGTGAAACTAATTTAAAAGCCACAAAATAATATTTAGAAAACTGTAAAATGATTTTGCTCAAAAAATGTGTTCACGTTAAGAAAATAATTTCAACATTATATTTCTAATTTTATTTGAAAAAAATTCTTCTTATCTATTTTTTATTTGGTAAAATAATCATTACTAATTATCTTTTTAATTAATCAATTTAGAAATTAAAATAAATAATACTATTGTATGATTTAATTGAAGAAAGTATTAAAAGTATAAGTAAAATGGTAGTATAAATTTTTTTTTCTAATAGAATAACATTATAAAAAAGTTTACTTCTTTAAATTAATTGTTCTTTTTCCAAAAAAAAAAAATTAATCTATTTTTTAATTAATTAAAATAATCTTTATAAAGTTTCTCTTTTATTGATTAAAAAATAATAATATATTTGAGTGAATAAAATAAAAAATATAAATATAATAATAATATCCTCTTTTAAAGTTAAAATTATTTTATATTAAAAATTAAATAAATAGTTTCTCAATATTTTTATCTTCATACAAAAAATCATTTAGTTAATTAATTTTAAAATCTTTATACACTACAATTAAGATTATTTTTTATATTAAAAATGAAATATATTCTCAATATTTTTATTTTTATAAAATTATTATGTATTTAATTAATTAAAAAAATTTACATAAAAATTAAGAAAAATAATATTCATAGATCTCTATAATAATAAATAAAATATGTTTGTATTAATTGAAAAAATTATAATTTAAGGCAAGAGCCTACAACACAATGGTAACTTGTGAGCTTCTCATTATGGAGGTGTTGGGTTCAAAACTACTCAAGCTTAACAAATGATAATAATTAAGATTCGCAAATAATAATAAATAAATGATAAATAATCAAGACTTTGGCCAATTACCTATCAAAAAATTATGATTTAAATTTTTGATAACAGTCAAATCTAAAAATTCTTATTATCTATTTTTTATTAATTAAAATAATTAGTAAAACTAATTTATTTTATTAAATTAAAAAAATGAGATATATTGTAATGAGATTCCTTGTTTTCTAAAATAATAAATAACATCTATTTGTATTAATTAAACATATTTCTATTAATTGAATATACATATATGTATATATACATACATATATGTATATGTGTGTGTGTGTGTGTACATATATATGTACATATATACATATACACCTATATACACACACATAATACACACACACACACATATATATACATATACACATATGAATATATCTATATATATATATATAGATATATATACACACACATATGTGTGTATATATATGTATATATGTATATATGTATGTATATATATATATAGATATACATATATACATACACACACACACACACACACACACACACACACACACACACACACACACATATGTGTGTGTGTGTGTATCTATATATATGCATGTATGTATGTATGTATGTAAGCTTTGTGGTGGTAAATGTTTATATCCCAACCACAATAGTTAGCAAAAAAATATTGTGAAGTTTGCTATCAGGAGTGTTGCATAATTTGGAGCCACTTAAAGTTATAATAGGAGGGGATTTCAGTTCATCCTTCGGGTTGCAAGATAAACTAGGTGGTTTTGTTGCATCTCCTAAAGTCACTTAGTACTTTTCAAACTTCATTAAAAGAAATGCTTTATTTGATTGCTTCTCAATAAACGAGACTATTATGTGGTCAAATAGGAGGAAGGGGTTAAATCATGTGGGGGTTAGGTTGGATAGGTTTATTCTCAATCTGATATGGATGATGGAATATGGCTACTACATCTCTAATATCCTCCCTTTCATAGCGTCAAATCACTTTCCTATCAATCTAGCCATCCCAAATTCTTCCAGTGCCTTTAAATTGAAATCCTATTTAAAAAGAGAGAGGATGTAGTTCTTGGATAAGAACTTCTTCGACTTGTTATAACATTGGTGGGATGAAAGTCCATATTTTGAAGGCTCAAGGATGTTCCAACAAGAAAAGAGATTAAACCTCATCAAGTCAAAAATTAATTATTGGAATTAGGTTAGTTTTAGGAATATATTTGAGGAGAAAAAGAAATTGGAAAAATAGTTAAATCAACTAAATGAACGAGATATTTTGATGGGCCTTTCAAAGGAGGTACATGAGAAGCAAAAAATTCTCAAAGGAAGATTGGAAGAAGTGCTCCTTAGTGAAGAAATCTATTGGAGGAAACGATCTAGGGAGTTGTGGCTTAAGGAAGGAGATAGAAATACATGCTTTTTTCATGCCTAAACAAAAATCAATAGACACAAGAATGCTATCTTCCAAATCAAGGATGGGAGAGAGATATTACTCAAGGATTCAAACTAGATACAAAAGGAAGTGGTTCACTTCTTTAAAATTTTCTAAACTCCCATGAGGATCCTCAACATCAATCTAAGGTTTTGGACAACATTCCTTTGCTTGTTTCTAACCAACATAATTCCTTTTTGTTTGCCCCCTTTTCTTTGGAATAAGTTAGGAGTACAATCTTTTCAATGATGTTTGATATGGCCCTAGGGCTAGATGGCTTCTCCCCACTCTTTTTTCAAAAGTTTTTAGACTTCATGGACATAGACATCTAGAGAGTCATTAAGGAGTCTAGAATCCATGGGTGTATGCTAAAAAAATTTAATATGAACTTTATTACGCTTATCCCCAAGTGCTCTCAACCATCATCTTTTGTAGATTTTAGATTGATCTCACTTTGTAATACCATATACAATATCATTAAAAAATCAATTGCTTCAAGTTTGGCTAAGGTAATTACTTCCATTATTTTAGAATAGTAAGGGAGTTTCATTCCAGGTAGAGAAACCATAGAAGGTTCCTTGGTTGCACATGAAGTATTGCATTCCATTAAGGTGGAAGCTAGTTCAGAAATGGTTTTGAAGCTAGATATGATGAAGGCATACAACAGGATTAGCTAGGCCTTTTTGAGGATGTTTATGGAAAAAATGAGTTTTCATCGAAAATGGATTACATGGAACATGTTGTGTATCATGGGAGCCAAGTTCTCAACTCTAGTTAATGACACACCCTATGACATCTTCTCTTCTTTCCAGGGGGTTAGACAGGGTGATTTGATGTCCCCTTTTTTATTTATTCTCTTTGCTGAAGGAATAAGTACATTAATTCAATTAAACACAATTCAATTTTATGGAAGGGTATTAGGATCCATAATTAGATAGTTATTACTTATAACCTTTTTGCAAAAGATGCGTTACTTTTTAGTAGAGGAAATGTCAAGGAGGATTCAATCATCAAAGAGACACTAATTGAGTATTGTGAGGCCCTGGGGTAGAAATTGGACTTGTCAAAAAAAATCTTCTTTAATATTATCCTTTCGGAAAGGACATCCATTCAAATTTTTTTGGGTTTTGGTGTGGCTGATACCCATGGTACTTATTTGGGTATTCTTTTGTTTCCAAGGAGAAAATAGAGTAGTACATTGGGCTAAGATTATCCAATTGGTAAAAGGTTGAATTGTAGGATAGAAAGTGGGATGGTTACCTTTGGTGGGTCACATTCTTTTGGTAAGAACAATCCTTAATACAATTCCTAACTTTGTCATATTAGCTATTTCCACTCCTAAAGGTGTTATTGAAATGTTGAAAAAAATTACTGAGAAATTTCATATGGATAGGCAACATGGAGGATAAGAAGAAGGTTCCACTTGTGTCATGAGACATAATTTTCCAACCCAAAGATGTGGGCAGTGTGTGTCTTATCAATATGTATGAGATAAATTTGAGTTTAGTTGCTAAATTTACTTGGAAGTATTATGAAAAACCATCAACATTCTGGGAAAAGATCATTAGAGATAAATATTTGGATTAGGATGACCCAACTAGGAATTTTACTATGAGGAATCCCCCTTTTGAATCTTCTATGTGGAACTTTGTGATAAAAAGTAGAGTGGTTATCCTTCCTTACCTATCTTGGGTTATGAATTCAGGTGATATAGCATCATTCTAGGCTAATTCTTGGAATGACATGTCTGCCATTTCTTCTATGTGTAATATTCCCAAAGCTTGGGGAGTTCTTGAAAAAAGTTGGGGTGTTATAGTTTCAAATTATGTTTTAGTGGAAATTCGTGATGGCTCACCATCAACTATATGGATAGATTTGAAAAATGTGCCCATCCCAAAGGAGGAAAATTCCTAGCTAAAAAGGGTTCTCCAAGGTAGAAGAATCAATATTAACCATGAGGTAGATAGGCTAATATGGGCTAGGAATTGAGATGAGTTGAGATGACCTTCGTTGAGATACTTTCTCACTAATGATAGATACTTAGTTAAGGAGGGATACAAATAATTGAGTTATAAGGGTTATAACAAGATCAAGGAGTATAGGTTTTGTTGGCATGATGTAGTCCTACCCAAAGATAGGGCTTTCTTATGGCTTTCTTTGCAAGGTAGAATCCTCATCAACGACCAGCTAGATAGGCCAGACATAGCATAGAGCTTCCTTTGTGTAATGTGTGGGAAAGTTAGGGAGGATGCTAATCATCCACTAGTTAGTTATAATTTTTCCCTACCATGTTGGATACATATTTTGTGTTGAAAATAGATTGATACAAGTATGATAAATGTATTTTAATCATTGTTTTGTCACTAATGTCAAACTAGCTACTTGCTAATAAGATAATTGCTTATATGATTTAAGTACTATCATTTATTTGATTGATGAAGAGGATCTGATCAAATTAGGTAACAATGACACCTAGAGGAAAGGTTGAGTTATGATATGGAAAAGGAGTACAAGAATTGGTTAAGACAGTGATATTATAGTGCATTGATAATCTACTTAAGGTTTCCAAGGTTGGTTACACTGATAAAGTTTAGAAAAATAAGTTAAACAAAGTTTGTATGCCAAGCTTGATAATTTGCATAGTAGGTGCCGAGAAAAGTTAGTGCAAGCCAAGTAGAAAATTAGTTGGAGCTGAGAAAAGTCAATTTCAGTATAAGCTAAGTAAAATAGTGTAAGTCAAGTAAAGTTTAGTTGATGTCAAGCACTAGTAAACATTATTTCATGCCAAGTGATTTGATAGTGGATGTTGAGCAACACAGTATGTGTTAAGCATCAGAAGCTAGTTAATGTCAAGTGTTAGCATTATGAGAAAGATCGAGAAATTGATGAATCTAAGCCAACGAGTTTAATTTCTTGAATTGTGTGAACTATGTAGAATATAAGGTTAATGAGATGGTGGCACAAAATTCATGATGAACCATTTTGAGGCAAATTCAAAGTGGATTGAAGAAGTTTCTAGAAGGGAATGAAATAAAATAAGAGGTAGATTCATTGAATCCTACCTAATTTGATCTAACCCTAAATTGAATGATGGAGAATGAATGAAAAAATATCTTAATTCTCTATTTATAGAGATGGCTGGTTAGAAGCAAGGGTTATCATGTGCGAGAACCTAAGGAAGATAAGGAGTCTAGGGTATTGTTTCATTTAGTGACCTAAGAGAAGAGATTGCATTGGCAAGAAAAGAAAGAAGGCTTAAGGGTATGGATGCTTGAAGGGTGAACAAGCTATCAGAGCTAGAGTGTGTGAAAGCCAAGTAGAATGGAGGACTAAAACAAAGATATGTAATCTGCAAGTGTGTTGTAAGTTGTTATTAGATCAAGCCATACCTTTACTTTCTAATCATTCTATCAGTCTAGGGTAAATCCTTTGGATTAAGGTTGACCTAATAGTCATGTGTAATCCTTTAATTGGGTGACATTCCAAGTGAGTGATCTAAAGTCCTCTAACAAGGCTCACTCCTAATAGGGTGATTGAAATCCTTTAACTGGGTCACATTTAATAGTGTGCATTATAACCTTTAACAGGGTTGGCCTTTCACAAGGCATCACTTTAGACGAGTGAGAATGAGTAGCATGTTACTAGTGGTTTTTTCCAAGTTAAGTTTCAATGTTAAATCATTGTGTCAAATGTGTTATTGAATGTGTTTTGTTTCATGTTTACATTTTTGCAAATTGATTTTGACAGTAACCTACAAGTTTAAGTGATTGCATAATCTAATTGATGCATGCACGATGAAAAGGTTTTTATGGATATGGGTTGACTAAGTTGTGAAATTTTTTAATTGTACATTTGGACCTTGGATAACTGATTCCCCATCCCCCCAATCTTAGTTATTCTAAAGAGTTGCAATAATTGGTATTAGAGCCATCTGCTTAAGAGGACTAGTTTGAAGGTATTAGAAGCACAAAGATCAAGATGTGAAAAAGAGAGGTACCCAAGCTTAATAGAGATAACTTTCTTGCAGGAAAAATTCTATTGAAGCTACACCAAGGAGGAGTTGGAAATCATGCACAATCTACCATCACTAAAGAGTATGTTGATCCTACTAGAGTCCTAATTATTGAAGATCTAAAAAAGAAGAAAGAACACAACCAAGCAATTTTGGAAATTTCCTCTACCCCAAGCTATGCCAAGTTTGATGAGATCAAGGATTGTGATAGTGCAAATAAAATGTGGGTTGTTCTACACACTATCTATGGAGGTGAAAAAAATGTTCGAAGAGCCAAAGCTCAAGGTATTAGAGGTAAGTTTGATGATATGAGAATGCAAGAAAGTGAGAATGTTTCTCAATATTGTTCTAGAATAAAAGATGTTGTCAATGCAACAAGAGGAGCTACTAGTAAAATAGATGATGATACTTTACTAAGCAAAGTTTTGAGAATACTATTGCCCATCTATGCTATTAGAGTTTTTGCAATACAAAAATTAAGATGTATGCTAGGGAATGATCTGAATCTTGAAGATCTGGTAGGTAGGCTCACTGCTTTTGAGCCATCTAATTTTGATAATTACAAACCTAAAAATATTGAATCTACTTTCAATGCTAAGTTGTCATTGAAGGAACCCAATTAGAAGAAGAAGAAAAAGTTAAAATATGTATCTAGTGACAATGATACAGATGAGGAAGATGTAGATCAACTTGAAGCACTAGTGGCAAGGAGATTTCATAGAGGAAAAGACAAGTTCAAAGGTAAGTTACCTATCATGTGTTTCAATTGTAATGAGGTTGGTCATATTACTGCTAGATGTCTAGAGAAGAAGAATTACAAAAGTGGTGACAAGTACAAAAGTAGGAGAGATGAAGACAACAAAGATTACAAAGATAAAGGCAAGAAGTCTTGCTACATTACTGAAGAGGAAACAAAAGATGAATTTGATGATCATGATGATGAAGTGGCATATGTTGCAATAAAGGATGAATCTAATTAGGATGAGGCAACTGCACTAGTGTCTTGTGTGAACAAGAATGGCAGATGGATCATTTATAGTGGGCGTTCACATCACATGATTGTAAATAAAAGTAAGTTCATTACCTTGAATTATTATGATAGAAATAGTGTAAGGTTTGGTAATGATGCACCATGTATGATAAAAGGAAAAGGTTCTATAAAGTGATGGAATTACAAGTGGAAAGAGTAAACTTCTGAGGGGGGGTGGGGGGTAAATTAGTAGTTTAAACTTAGACCCATTAAGCTTTCACCATTCATTCATTACATGCATTAGTAAGCTGAAATAACATGTAAAGCATATGCATCTAAAACATATAAGCATTCACACACATAACACCAAATATGATTACCTAGAAACCCTCCAAGTGAGAAGGTAAAATTGGGGTGGGGATGACACCCACAAATCTTCAGTACTACAACAATAAAGTGTATCCAATGAAGGTTACAATGATTTGACCATGAAACATGATCTATCCTATGAAAGGTCTACCTTGTTAAAGGCTTACAAAGACTATTAGGTCTCACCTTGTTTCAAGATTTCAACATCCTGTTAGAAGTATGCCTGGTCAGATGATTTCAACTTACAACTAAGCAAGCACCTTGTTAAAGGATTTCATACAGCCTATTAGGACTACTCTATTAAGAGATTTAACTGATATCACCTATTAAAATGTCTCAACATAGATCCTACAATTGGCACTTGCTTGCCTAATAACCAATCACCTCTATATAATGTCTTATTGATCCTTCATGATCAGATGTCTCAATGTTGTATCCTTTCTTCAATCCTCTATTCTTCTCTAACTGATTCTACAATTTACTTTCACTTCTAAGTCAACTTGAATGCTCTTCAAACTATCTTGTTCGCTCCTCCAATTCAATCACTCACCCATAAAGAGTTTAAGGCTTCATCCTCCTTAAGAAGACTTAGGTGGCTTAGAGTTAGGTATGAATCTATGGCTGAGATTCATCCATTTTTTTGCTTAAACCTTCCATTTTTCTGATTGGTTACATCTAATTGCATAGGGAATCCAAGTAGAGATTCATCCTTATCTCCAAAATATCAAAATCTATCTTTAAGTTGGCTTTAAAATTATTTACATAGTTGTTTATGCCATTACAAAAAAAATTCCAAAACTATGTCACTCGACATATGAAGTTTTTGATGCTTGGCATGGACTATTTTGTATGCTATGACTTGGCATCTGCTATTTACTCAACTCCTAAATCACTCAGCATGGTCTATCTACTTACTAGTTGAGTGACTTGGCACATGAGTGACTCAACACTCATTCCAACTTGACATAGTCTCATATTTACATGTTGTGCTCAACATGTATTACTAGTTTGGCATGAACTAACTAAATGGCTTAAGTGTGTTGACACTCACCTAACAAAACCAATCTGAGATCAACAATCTCCCCCTTTTGACATGAGTGTCAAAAACACTTGAATATTCATGATCATCCTTAATCCCTCAAGCATAACATATCCACAACTCGACATATATAAAAAATTTCAAAATTTTGTACTAACTTATATACCTCAAAATTATATAACTCCCCCTGAGTTAATTTGTTTTATTTGTATCCAAAATCTATGCTCCATTTGACTTCAATATGCTGCATCGGATACTCTTTTATCTAATATGCTCTCTCTTAGCTGATATATGTATTGTTTTGTTGCTTTCTCTCAAAAATGTATATCACCCTAATGATATAACTCTGCTACTATGCTCCCCCTTTCTTATTTGTCTCTCTTTTGTCATACTCATATTATACCTCCCCCTTGATTATATCTCCCCCTGTATTATATTTCTCCCCCTTTTCTGACACTTATGTCCAATGGGTAATACACCTATGGTGTGTTTTTCCAAAAATGATTTATGGACATCCATTATTATCCTTAGAGTTGCATCCTAGTTATCACATGCAACATTCAATAACTTAATTTGGATTGCAAGCTCAACAAAAAGGTGCACTAGACCATCTAAAGTAGAAAGATTGGGGTCTTTCTTCAATAAAGTCTTAGCATAGCCTAGATCTTTGTGCATTATCTCCATATGAGGGGTGAGGGTAGCTTGAATACTTGTCAGTTTGACTCTAATATTAGCCTCTTCTACTGTTAAGATAGCTAACTAACTCTATGTTTGAAGCAATGTTCTAAAATGCTTCTCACTCTAAGCTGGATTTGATGGTAAGCTTGCACCCGATGTAGATATTTTTCTCTCCAGACTCAGAATGTGACTTCTGGTCTCTTGGGTGAAGAGTGTAGGATTGCATAGTTTTGTTTATAGTGAGAATATATTCTCAAGTACCTTCTTCATATCCTCAACCTTTTTTGCTAATGAAACTAATTTTAGTGCTATCTCACTAGATATTTTCTCATTTATCTTGCCTTGAAACTTCTTTTTAGACCATTCCAAGAGTTTTGCATTTGTACCAAGGTCTTTGTTAGCGACCTTTTCCACTATATCAGTCAATTGTTCTATAAGTGGCTTGGTCTCTTTAGGAGTTAGTAAGCTAAATGCATCTAAAAAGATGTCCTTTATATCTTGAAGTGCTTGCTTTTGCCCATGTTCTCTTTTAAGCATTTCATGATGTTTTTTCCTTTTTAAGGCTTGTTACAAAATGCCTATCTTCTCCAATGTCATAGTATCATAGTCATACTTTGTAATAAAAATTTCTTCATCAAGGCTTATGTCTCCATAATGAATTACCTTTTCTACCTTTGGTGAGCTAGGGCTTGGCACTAAGATTTTCAGTGGAATGGCTTCTGTGCTTGGCCTTTGAAGAGTTTGTATAGAAGGAGTGGTAGATGTTAGTAAGGCTACTAGTGCTTGGATGACCACTTGTTCCTTCACCTTTGGTGTTTTCTTACTCTCTTCAGGCTTGCCCTAGTCTATTTCTATTCTATAGTTGTTTGAACCAATAGTTGTACATGAGTATCTAAAGGGATGATTGAAGGTGGTTCTTGTGGATTCACCTTCTCACTTGTGACTTTAATCACTACCTTTCACAATTCTTCTACACTAACCAAAACTAGATTTCCACATAATTTGGCTTGAAGTGTGGACTAATTCAATATCTTCTTTAGATCTTCTATAGTAAGTGGGTTGATGTTTTGAATTGATGCATCAGAAACATCCTTAACAATTATGGTTTTAAAGGTCTTTGTTGTGTCATGGGGAGGACTGACACTCAACACTTGTGTGTCTTGTACACTCTATTCATCTTACTCCTACTCAGCTATTACCTTGGCATCTTCTTGCTTTTATGTCTCTTCCCCAACTATATCATCTTTGTCATCATCTTCCTTATCATATTCTGTGTCATCATCTTTATCATCATCCTTATCATCATGTTTACCCTCTGAAGGATCAGCTTCTCCTTGCTTCATAGTGGTCAACCCATAGATAAGTTTCCATATTTGAGTTGATTTCTTGACCACATCTTCAATGTTGTTTTGGAGAATGCTAAAGGCTCTATATTTAGGTGTGAACCCAACTTCATATCTCTTGATAGCCTTAGTAAATTGTCCCTTTGTCAACTCTAGTATTACTTGGGCTAATGTTGTTTCCCTGATCTATCTTTCCAAATTCAAACAATAATGCCATTTTTGCTCAACAATATCACATAAGCCTTTTGGTATTGAGTTGGAAAATTCTAGTGGAGTGTTCTTAAACTTTGACATCATGGCATATAATGCCTCTTCCACTTGGTTTTTCTCTTCTTTTACCAGTTTATCAAAGTCAATATGTCTAATACTAGATAATCTGTGTTTCTCTTGACATTTTCACATGAGTTCTCAAGATCAAAGAGAGGATTATGACTTACCACCTTGAATTGACTGTTATCATCTGATTTTGTCTTCTCTTTATTAGAATTTGGCTATGCCACATACTTTCTTCTCTGTCTTTTCTGCTCTTGTCCTCTTTGCTCAATCTACTTGGTCTTTTCTTTGGCCTTTTGGGTAGTTACAAGTGTGCTAGCTCTGGTGGTAGGAGCAATAGGCTTGGCTCGGCTAGGTTTTACAACATTCTTTACCTTTTCCATTGGCTATGCCTTTTCTTTTCTCTTCTTTGACTCAATAGTAGTAGGTGATTCCTCTGCTTCTTCTCCCTCAACACCTAGAGTCTCCTCTTCTTCCTTATCTTTTCCCATGCCTTGAGTCAGAGCTAGAGGTTCTTGTGCTTGTGCTTGTTCTTCCTCTTCATCCTCTTCTTCTTCTTCCTCTTCCTCTTCTACACCTTCTCCCAACTTTTCTTTTAGCTTCTTAACCATCTTATCCTTCTTCTTGATTGTGGAGGTAGTTTTCAATTCCATTACAATTTTTGATTTCACCATCTTATAGTTTCCAAAGACTTTAGCAGTCTTATCTACTTCCTCTGCAAGTAGGGTTGTTATGGTTGATGAGGCTTCATCAACATTGATGTCATAACCTAAGGGTCTCAACCATCTTACTCTTGGTGTGGTAGCTTGCACAAATGTATAGTCAACATCAACAAGAAAACATACATCATTATAATGTTTCTCAACTAAGGAAACTAGAATCTTGAGTCTCTACTTCATTGAATTCTTAAAATCTTCAAAGTAACTTGTCATTATAGTTTCAAATTTTTCTCCTAATTGCTTAATGTACTCATTAATCTGCACTATAATTGATCTATTTATCTTCCATCCTATAGTACCAAAAGAGGGGAATGTATTCTGTACATGAAAGAATATGCAAACCAACATAGAACTAAACTGACATTGTGCACTCTTGGTTTTCCTTACAGCACCAAGGTTCTCCATAAGTTGTTGTAGTTGAAGTTCTGCTAGATCATATGTATGATCTTTCTTGACAATTTTATAACCAACATCCATAGCTATGTAGGGTACACTATTCAATCTACTAGATTGATAGAATTTATTTGAGAGTACCCTTATTGTAAAGTTTAGCAATGGATCAGTGATGGTATCTATAGTCATACCTTTTTTATTCCAAATTGCTCTAGTATTCTTCTCAATCACTTCCTTTGAATCACTTTTGAGTGTCTTTGGCTGATCTAGGGTTGGGTAGCCAATAACCCTATGAATCATTCTCTTGGTTATTTTGATTGATCCTCCTTCTAGCCACAAGGAACCATCATGAATTCAGCTAGCACAATTCTTACCCACTTAGTCTTAAATACATTTAGAAACTCTAGGAATCATGTTAGACCTTTTTTCTCAACAATTTTGTATTCCTATTTCAAGACACCATTTTCACCCAATCTATTATATGCACCTCTTATCTCCATGTCACCAATGCTTCCTATCTTGCAATTGTAGCATTTCCTCACATCTTGCACCATTATCACATTTGGTAGGATCATTGATAATGCACCAGAAGGGTCTTGTTTATAGGCGATGTTAGGAATGGCCTTAAATACAGGTTGTTTTACCTCATTACTAACTAGCTGAACATTTAAAACTTCTTTCCCTTCAACATTTTTTGAACTAGATGCTATCATGTCAAACTAGGTTTACAAAAATTGAAATTGCATAGCTTAGCTTCTAATAAATACCTTTAAAAATTATCAAACTAATGATGAATCTCTGCACAAATCTTTTGTAATCACTTCTAACAAATTTGAGGTCACTCTTGGCTCTTCTTACTGTTTCTTGATTTCAAAATGATGAAAAATGAGTTCAAATTGATCATATACCCTTTGAAAACCTTGCATTTAATACTATATGCTTACAACTAGCTCAACAATAACCAATTTTAGGTTCACTCGACATCCATTGAGATTTCCACCACTCGACAACTACTACAAGTTTAGCATCCACTAGATAGTTTGGTAGCATGACATCAACTAACATTCCACTCGGCATACATAGATAATGTTTCATACTCAGCAACAACATGAAAAATTTAAAATTTTGTCTTGGATTTCTAACAACATCTTGCATCTTTATTGATGCTAATTTAATCTTTTCAATACTATATCCTTTTGAAACTAATGCATGATATAACCTTTAAATATCATTCCCACATACCTCTTGTTTACCTAGTTTGATGAGGTGTGATCAACTAACTCATTGAGTGAAGTGATCCCTTCTCCATTTGATGTGCTGCAAACATCTTTCTTTTTCCATGTCTTGTTCATCTCATCCCTGATGTGTTCAACATTTGCCTTGCTTTTACCTTTATCAAATTTACAACTTGGTGCCTTTGACCTAGTTGGACAATATTTACTGATGTGACTAGTCTTCAAATAGCTAAAACATGTAGTTTGACTTAACCACCTTTTGTAGTTACCATTGAAGTGTGTCCTAATATAATTCTTAGGAACATGTCCATACTCTTGAAAGTAATGATAGTTATATCTTGTATTATAATCCCAATTGTAAGTATTGTTGGATTGTTTGATGATTTGGATCTGCATTCAAGGGCTCTATGTCCATACTTTTGACACTTGTAGCAATAACCTTCAAATCTTTGTGTATGCATGGTCCTAGTTCTAAATTCATGTATATGATGACCTTGCTTGTTGTACTTATGATGATGAATCATGTTCTTAGTCTTGACATTCTGACTTGTATTCTTTCTCCTGCAGACATTAGTAGTATGTCCTTTCTTACCACAATTATGACAAGTAGGTTTGGAGTTCTTACCTTTGATGTTCCTTTCTTTTGCTACTTTGGATGATTCTATTTCTTCAATGCTTATGTAGCCTAATCTTGATGTATCATTGTTAGGTCTAGGGGATCTCAATAATTGCTCAAAGTATTTGATGGCTTCATTTGAATTCTTTGAAACTTTTAAAAAAATTCTTTTCTCTCTTTAGTTCACTATGTAATTGTTCATTTTGCAACTTTAATTTGGTTATCTCAATGCCTTTGACATTCAATTCATAGTTGGCATTCATCATTTGATGTAGACTATCCAATTGTATGTTGGAAATCTTGGTTAACTCTATTGACTTCTCTTCTAATGTGTTGGCTAGAATTCTTTTGTCTTCTTCAATCATGGCTATGTCTTCTTTGGATTTCTTCTTTTGTTAAGTCACCTCGGATAGTAGTATAGCTTGTGATTCTTGCTCTAGCTTGAGATTTCTAATTTCCTCAGCTTGGATTCTATTCTATTCCATTAGATCTGCAACTACTGCATCAAATTCATTGTAGTCGCAATCTACAAAATAAGCTTGGTAGTGCCTATCTCTTTGTATAGTGTGTAATTCTCTGCAATAGAAATTTTTTTCCTTCTCTTCAAGGATTTCTTTAGTTCCTCTCTTGCCTCATTTAGTTGATGTAGTATGAGATGTATTTCAATCTCCTAGTTCTCAATCATTTTTCCTAGCTTGTAGACTTCCATTTCAATATCTTTCTTTAAGGCTACAAATCTTCTTTTTTAGAGAACAAGGATCTAATACCAATTGTTGGAATTATAAGTGGAAAGAGTAAACTTTTGAGGGGGGGTGGGGTGGTGGTGAATCACTAGTTTAAACTTAGACACATAAAATTTTCACCATTCATTCATTACATGCATTAGTAAGCTGAAATAACATGTAAAGCATATGCATCTAAAACATATAAGCATTCACACACATAACACCAAATATGATTACCTAGAAACCCTCCAAGTGAGAAGGTAATATTGGGGTGGGGATGACACCCACAAATCTTCACTGTTGTAATAATAAAGTGTATCCAATGAAGGTTATAATGACTTGACCATGAAACATGATCTACCCTATGAAAGATTTTCCTTGTTTAAGGCTTACAAATATTGTTAAGTCTCACCTTGTTAGAGGATTTCAATACCTTATTAGAAGTGTGCCTAGTTAGAGGACTACAACTTACAATTAAGTAAAAACTCTATTATGGGATTTCATATAGCATGTTAGGACTACTTTGTTAAGAGATTTAATTGATATCACCTATTAAAATGTCTCAACATAGATCCTATGATTGGCACTTTCTTGCTTGATAACATATTACCTATAAACAATGTCTTATTTATCCTTTATGATCAGATGTCTTAATATTGTATCCTTTCTTCTATCCTCTATTCTTGTCTAACAAATTCTACAATTCACTTTCACTTCTAAGTCACCTTGAATGCTCTATAAACTATCTTGTTTGCTCCTCCAATTTGATTACTCACCTATAAAGAGTTTAGAGCTTCATGCTCCTTAAGAAGACTTAAGCATCTTAGGGTTAGGTATGAATCTACAACTAAGATTCATCCATTTTTTCATTTAAACCTTCCCTTTTTCTGATTGGTTGCATGTAATTGCATAGCGAATCTAAGTAGAGATTCATCCTTATCTCCAAAATATCAAAATATATCTTTAAGTTGGCTTAAAAATGTTTTACATAGTTGTTTGTGCCATTTCAAACAAATATATCAAAATTGTATCACTCGACATATAAAGTCTCTAATGCTTGGCATGCACTATTCTATATATTGTGACTCTACACCTGCATTATTTGGCATCCATTGTTTACTCAACTCCTGAATCACTTAGCATGGTCTATCTACTTGGCACTTGAGTGACTCAGCACATGAATGACTAGCCACTCATTGCAACTTAGTATGGTCCAATATTTCCATGTTGTGCTCAACATGTATTACTATTTCAGCATGAACTAAGTAAATGGTTTAAGTGTGTTGACACTCACTTGTCAATACCAATTTGAAATCAACATCAAGCTCATAGAAAATGTTTTATGCAACAATGCTTGCTATGTTGAAAGACTTAACTATAATTTGTTGAGTGTGTCACAACTAAATAATTTAGGATGTGGGCTTGAGTTTGAGAACAAAATTTCTAAGATATATGATACTAATGGAAAACTAATTGGAAGAGGTGATCAAACTAGAGGTAATCTATTCTACCTTGATATAGAGGATGCTAATTGTTTAATTATATAATTTGATGATGTATAGCTATGGCACAAGAGGTTATATCATGTTAATTTTGATAACTTGGTTAACATCACTAACATGAGAAGAGTTAGAGGTTTTCCTAAGTTGAAGAAGCCTAATAATATAATTTGCAAACAATGTTAGTTAGGAAAAATGACAAAGTCAAGCTTTAAGAGTAAGACTCATACCTCTAAAGGAATAATTGAGATTGTTCATACTAACTTATGTGGACTAATTGAAGTGTAAAGCTACAAAGGAGATAAGTACATTATGCTATTTGTTAATGATTATTCTAGAATGATGATAGTTATATTTCTAAAATAGAAATCTGATGCTTTCCAAATGTCTAAGTGGTACTTAGCAAGAGTTGAGAAAGAAATAGGTAAAATTCTTAAATGTTTGAGATCTAATAGAGGAGAAGAATTTACATCAAATGAGTTTGAGATGTTGTGTAATGACAGAGGAATTAAAAAATAGACATCTACTCCTAGAATCACTCTACAAAATGGAATTTCTAAAAGGATGAACAAGTTTGTAATGTACTGTACTAGGACACTCATGATGGAGAAGAATTTTGCTTTTAAATACTAGAGAGAAGTTGTAAGTACAACTATCTATACCTTGAACTGTGTGCAAGTCAAGAAAGGTACTCATTCAACACATTTTGAACTATGGTTTGGATACTCACTAAATGTAAAATATTTTAAGGTATTTGGAAGAAAATGCTATATTCTCAAAAATTTCAAGAATGGTAAACTAGATGAAAAAAGTGAAGAAGGTATATTCCTTGGTTATTTCATGAGAAGTAAAGCTTATAAGTGTTTAAATACTAACACTAACAAAGTTGTGGAAAGTAAAAATGTAAAATTTGATGAATATACAAAAAGTATATAAGGTTGAACCTATGAAGAAACCAAAAGAATACAAATCATTTGTATACTTTTATGAAGGTATGCCTGCTGATGAAGATGTTGTAAATCAAGTTCCAAAGCAACATCAAATTTTAGTTACTACTGATTCACATGCTATAAATGTCAAGTTGCATTCAAGAACTAAGCTATATTCAGGTACCAAGTTACAAAATGAAGTTGAGGCACATTCTGATTCTAAGATTAATGTACATGAAAGAGGTGTTGAACTACCTAATAGAGATGCACATAGTGATTCAGAAGTTGAGAGATCAAATGAAGAAAATAGAGCATAACCAAGATTGTCTAAGTATGTCAAGAGACATTACCCTACTACACAAATCATTGGAGATAAATATGCTAGACCAATGACAAGGAACAAGTTGAGAAACGATACATGTTTGCTAAGCATACAAGAACCAAAAATAGTGAAAGATGCCTTAGAAGATGTGGATTGGAGAAAAGCCATGAAAGAAGAGATTGAACAAATTAAGAAAAATAAAACATGGACTCTAGTTCCTAGACTAGAAGACAAAAAATGTGATTGGTACCAAGTGGGTATATAGAAACAAGTTTCATTAAAATGGTAAAGTCACAAGGAACAAGACAAGATTAGTTCATAAAAGATATGTATAGGAAGAAGGGATTGGCTATGGAGAACCATTTTCCCATGTTACAAGATTGGAAGGAGTAAGAACTCTGTTTGCTTACTCTACATACAAAGGTTTCAAAGTTTATCAAATGGATGTTAAGTCTACATTTCTGATGGTATATTGGAGGAAGACATTTATATAGAACAACCAAAAGGATTTGTTGATGCTAACAACAAAAGCATGGTATGTAGACTACATAAAGCTTAATATAGTTTGCAGCAAGCACCAAGAGCATGGTATGGCATACTTCATAATTATCTTGTGAAGATTGGATCTGAGAGGACTGATGATAACAACAATTTGTACTTGAAGACAAAGAAAGGAAAGGTATTTTATTTTCTAAAATTTTTGTTGAATATATGATATTTGGAGGTCAAGATACTTTATGTAAGGTTTTTTCAAATGAAATAAAGCAAGAATTTGAGATGTCTATGTTTGGAGAGATCAAGTTCTTTGTGGGTTTGCAAGTACATCAGATGAAATATGGTATATACATCACTTTGTCAAAGTATTTTAAGGAGATACTAAAAGCTTTTGTATTGGAGGATTCCAAGCTAGTAAGTACACCTATGGTGATAGGACATAAATTTTTAAAGAATGATGATTTAGCTGAGGTGAATCAAACATTATTTAGATCTATGATTGGCAAATTGCAATATGTAGTACACAACAGACCTGATATTGTGTTATCTGTAGGGATAGTTGCAAGATTCTCTACTAATCCTAGGGAGAATCATTTGATGGATGCTAAGGGAATAATGACTAGATATCTGAAAGGAATAGAGGAATATGGTCTATACTACAAGAAAAATGAGAAATTTGAATTGAGAACTTGTACAAATGTTGATTGGGTTAGAAATATTGATGACAAAAAGATCACCAGTGGAGGATCATTTCTTTTAGGCAAAAGGATGATTACATGGACTAGCAAGAAAAAAAAATTTGCATTTCTCAATCTACTATCAAAGTTGAATATGTTGTTGCTACAGTAAATTGTACAAACATTGTATGGATCAAACAGCTACTCAAAGGTATGAAGGAAGAAATCACTGAACTTGTGATACTTTATTGTGATAATACAAGTGATATAAATATATCAAAGAATCCTATGATGCATAAAAACACTAAGCAAATTGCAATCAAGTATCATTACTTGAGAGAATTAGTTCAAGATAAAGAGGTGAAGATGGAGTATGTCAAATTGCTAATATCTTTACAAAAGCATTGCCTAAGGATGCTCATGAGTATCTAAGAGGTAAATGAGGGGTGATACCCCTATCAAAGGCTATCTAAGAAGCATGAGGAGTGTCATTCATCAAACAATATTGATTGACATATGTTACATATTGATGTAGTGGATCTTACTTTAGGAGTTGCCTAAAGTAATCAAAGAGTTGGGACTACAAATTAGTCACAAGCTAGGTGACCAAGGAAGAAACTCAAAATGTTCATATTTGCATATGAAGATGACATGTATTTGGCATTGTTTTTAAAGAGGGAGATAAAGGAATTTAAATAAGAGAATAAGAGGGAGAAAGTGTATCAAGTTTCATAAAAGCTGAGGGAGATGAAGGAGAAATCCTGATTTGCCTAATCTTGACTACTGAGGGAGAAAGTGTACCTGCTGATTACATCTACCTAGTAAGAGGGAGATAAGTTTGTGGGAGATATAAGACGTGATCAAGAGGGAGTCATAATGATGAGCTAATTATCTGTTGATCATAACAGAATTTTGTAACCTATTCAAAAGATAAAATTTGATGATAGAGGGAGAAATTTCAATACAAGGAATTATTTTCTTTTTTGATATTTTGTTGGTTATATTGATTTAGTTTGGTCAGTTTGGTGTGCCATCAATGCCAAAGAGGGAGATTGTTGAAAGAAAATTGATATAAGTATAATAAATGTGTTTTAATTATTTTTTGTCACTGATGTCAACCTCACTACTTATTGGTAAGATAATTGCTTATATGATTAAAGTACTATCATTTGTTTGATTGATGAAGAGGGTTTGATCAAATGAGGTAACAATAGCACCTAGAGGAAAGGTTGAGTTATGATATGGAAAATGAGTAAAAGAATCGATTAAGATAGTGATATTATAGCACATTGATAATCTACTTAAGGTTACAAAGGTTGGTTACACCAATTAAGTTTAGAAGAACAAGTTAAACAAAGTTTGTCTATCAAGCTTGACAATTTGCATATTAGGTGTTGAGAAAAGTTAGTGCAAGTTGAGTAGAAAATTGGGTGGAGCTGAACAAAGTCAATTTCAATATAAGCCAAGTAAAATAGTGTAAGCCAAGTAAATTTTAGTTGATGTTGGGCACTAGTAAACTTTAGTTCATACTAAGTCATTTGACAATGGATGTCAAGCAATGTAGTATGTGTTGAGCATCAAAAGCCATTTAATGTTGAGTGTTAGTATTATGAGAAAGATTGGGAATTTGATGAATCTGAGCTGAAAATTTTGATTTCTTGAATTGTGTGAACTATGTAGATGATAAAATTAATGAGTTGGTTGTACAGATTTCATGATGAACCATTTTGAGGCAATTTCAGAGAGGATTAAAGGAGAAGTTTCTAGAAGGCAATGAAATGAAATAAGGGCTAGATTCATTTAATCCTACCTAATGTAACCTAACATTAAAATATATTATGGAGGATGAATGGAAAAATATCTTAATTCTCTATTTATAGAAATGGCTAGTTAGAAGAAAGGGTTGTCATGTGCAAGAATCTAAGGAAGACAAGGAGTCTAGGGTATTGCTTCATTCGGTGACCTAAGAGAAGAGACTACATTGGAAAGCAAAGCAAGAAGGCTTAAGGGTATGGATGCTTGAAGGGTGAACACGTTATTAGAGCTAAAGTGTGTGAAAGCCAAGTAGAATGGAGGACTAAAATAGAGATCTATAATCTGCAAGTGTGTTGTAAGTTGTTATCAAATCAAGCCTTACTATTACTTTCTAATCATTGTATTAGTCTAGGGTAAATCCTTTGGATTAAGGTTGACCTAATAGTCATTTGTAAATCCTTTAACAAGGTGACATTCCAAGTGAATGATCTAAAGTCCTCTAACAAGGCTCACTCCTAATAGGGTGATTTAAATCCCTTAACTAGGTCACATTTAACAATGTGCATTGTAACCTTTAATAGGGTTGGCCTTTCATAGGGCATCACTTTAGAAGAGTGAGAATGAATCTGTTATGTTTCATATTTATATTTCTAAAAATTGACTTGAGAGTAACCGACAAGTTTAAGTGATTACATAATCTAATGGATGCATGCATGATGAAAATGTTTTTATGGATATGGGTTTCACTAAGTTGTGAAAAGTTTTAATTGTACATCTATACCTTGGATAATTGATTCACCCCCCCCCAACCCTAGTTATTCTAAATATTTCCAACAATTTTTCTTAAGCTTGGTTGGTATGGTTTTCTTCCTCCTTCTCTAGAAAAAATCCTTCTACGGTGGCCCCTTCTTTATAAAGGTACTTTCTTATCAAAGATTTGGAGAATTACTCCTTTAGCTATGGTGTGGGAAATTTGGTGGGGAGAGAACAAAAGGATCTTCAAAAAGGCTATTATGGAGGTAGAGAAAGTATGTGATCTAATAGAATCTTCCATTGGAGAGTCTATAAATTCCTTTTCTATGAGGTCTAAATCCCTATCATCTACTTTTGGGTCAGTTGATAACACTATTTTGAATAATTGGAGAAGTGTAAAAATTCCTTTTAAGGGTGTCATAGTAGGTAAACCTCAAAAATGAGATGCAAGAAGGAAATTAAAATGGGAAAGGCCCCTATAACCTTTCATCAAATTAAATTTTGATAGGGCTTCAAAAGGAAACCCAGGTCATTCAAGCTTTGGTGCAATTTTAAGAGACCATAAGGGTGGTCTCCTAAAAGCTATGTATTCTAGGATTCTTGATGAATCAAATAATGTGGCAGAAGCTTTTACAGTTTTGTAGGGAATCAAGTTGGCCATTTCATCTAGTTTCTACAAAGTTCATATTGAGGGAGATTCTCAGATCGTCACATCTTCTCTTATTTCAAAGAAGGTAGTTAACTGGGAGTTGCAATATATTTTAGGGGAAGTTTGGAGACTACTTCCTAGTTTTTCAAAGTTCAAAATATTCCATTGTTACTAAGTGACAAATGGTGTAGCAGATTGGCTAGCTACTTTGGGAGTTTTACAAAATGAAGGGTCTTGTGTGATGGAGGGTGTTCAACTTAGAAATTGTTTTCTAGATCACAACCTTCCTTGAACCTTGCAGGAGGAAATATTTGATGACACCTTTGTGTAACTGCAACTTGTGGACCTTTTCCTTTCTTTCCTTTGGTTTTTAGTTTTACTCATGAAACTCTCTTTTGAATGGCTTCCTCAAGTCTGTCAGAGATCCCTGAGCTCCTCTATTTTTTCATAGAGAGCTCTTTCACACTATTGCCTTTCTAGCTGGTTCTTGGTATTTAGATGTCTTGCATAAGATTTTGGACCTTGCTTCTCTCAGCTTCAAAGTATATATTGCTTCATCTTTTTTAATTTCTCTTTTTTCTCTAATAAATTTTTGGGTCTCTACCTTTTATCCAAAAAAATTATTATTTAATAATAATTAAAATAATCAATATTTTTTATTAAATAAAATACTAACATTAAAATAAACAATAATAAGATATCTAAATTTCTAAAATAATAAATAAAATAGTTTTCATTAAATAAAAAATTTGTATTAATTGGAAAAATATATTTTTAGTTTTAATTTTGGCCATATAATATAAAATCTTATCTATTTTTTAATAATTACAATAATCAATATAAATAGTCTATTTTATTAAATAAAAATATTAAAATTAGAATAAATAATAATAAGATTCCTAAATCTCTAAAATAATAAATAAATAAATACTTTATTTTTTGAGTATTTTAAATTTTCGTAAAAAACTATGTATAAATTTTCTTATGTGTTGAACTTCTACCTATAAATATAGGGCAAGAGTAGTTCAAAGAACCATAAATTTAAAAAGACTCACACACTAAAAGATGTTTGACATATTCATATGAATGAGGTTCAAGTTGGATGTTCAATTGTCAATATTTTTGTAGTTGTTTATTTTGTATAGTGTTAACTGTTAATTGTTCATTAAATATTAGGGACAACTTTAAGACACCTGTCTCCAATCAAATAAAGACACTTGTCCCCATTCAAATATATTTTGGGCCAAAATGAGAAAGGATAAAAAGTCTCATGGAAAGTCTATAGAATAGAGACGCATGTCAAATCTACTGCTTAACCTATAACCTAACTTAAATTCTACCAAATATTGGTGAATTCATGTGACCATCAATTACGACAAGCCTTGGAAATTGTAGGAAAAAATATTTAATTTACTACATGGAAAAATTATATTCCATAGGTAAATTCATCACTAAAATAAAAATACTTCTTTATTATTATTCGTGATAATCCTAAGCACGAGACCCAATTTTCGTAAAGTGCAGGCGATGTGGCCACCCCAAAAGTACAATAAAATTAGCCAAATTTATGGTCCTTGATGAGTGAGATTAGCCAATTGGTGAATATTAGTCACTAAACTTATCCTTGTTACATATACTAACTATTGTCTTTCTTGGCTTTTCTATAACAAGGGTTTGCATTTATTGTTTCAAAGTAAAGGAGGCACATACACAAAAAGGTGTGTCTTTTTCATTCAATCTTTAGAGAAAATGTTTATTTTGTCATCATGTTATTTCAATAATGTCCTCTATGTGTTAGGGAATATTTACATATTTTTTATCCAATTTCTCTTTGTTAATCTCTTATTTTGTGCATTCCTTGTGATATTCTACTATTTCCAATTAAGTTCTTCAATTTTTTTGTTGGTGTGAAAAAAGTATTTGACATTCCTTAATTAGTAAACTTAGACTAGACAATCCCTATTTCTAGGGTATAATGTACATTTGTTTCTTTATCCACTATCTTTTACCTTCAGGCTATGGAAAACAATCAACTATCTCAACCAATTATAGACATTTCAAGTGATGACTCTAACAAGGATGTCCCAACACTAATTGAAATGTCAACATCTATGAGTTAGAGAGGAAATGTCCAAAACATTATTACAATTTTTTCAAATAGCCTTCTAGTAACTTAAGCTAAGATATGTGACAATATCATTCAAATAATTGAGGATGAAGATGATATACAACATGTTCAAATTACCACTATCAACATGACTAATTTAATAATCACTGAAGTCAATATAGTTGATTTCATTGATGAAAGCAGCTACCTCATAAATGAGATTTATACTCTGTGAAAAGCTTCTATGACTTAATATCTCAATGTATTCAACTATCTTTAAAGTGTTTTTAGGTTAGAGTAAAAGTTGTACTTTGGGCCATATTGCATCAAACAATGATTTTCTCTACAATGAGGTTCCAAGGTCCCTTCAAAACTTGTCCTCTACTTTTTAAAATAAAATTATTTATATTATTATTGTAATATGATTGATGATACATATTATTTCAAAAAATGTCAATTTATGAATTGTATGGTTTATGCACCAAATCATGATTACTTTTTTATCTAATTCGTTAATGTATAGAATAGGCTTACAATATGATAGAGTTGATTCATTATTATTGTAATAAGAAGAATGAAAGTTACTATTCCAACTATCAAAAAGCCATTTTATGATGTATGTGTATTGTGCAAATAGGTGTGAATGTTAGTTTAAGTACTCAATTAACATACTAAACATGCTTTGAATACAATATAGTATGTTTATATTTTACACTCTTCACACATATCAAATGAATACTATTAGTAAAACTTTCAAACATATAGGATAATTAGAGAGGGAATAATAACAATAGTTCATAAATAAAGTTTCTTTCTTTTATCGATCCTAAATATGGATGTAAAAGATGTTGAGACACAACCCTTTTAAGAACAAAAAATATAAGTACAATCTTGTAAGAGAAGTCAATTGTATTATACTTGACATAAAGAGGAAATAAGTACATGTCACACCATAAAATGATTAGAATGCTCAAAAGAAAAATCTAGTCTTGCAATACTTATCCATGCTTAAACACCAACAAATACTATAAATCAACAAACTAGTAGTCCTAAAGAAATAAGTGCACAAACACAAATAGCTGAAAATGACAACACAATTTACAACATGAGAATCAAAAAGTTAGACAAAATTTTAAAGACAACAAATTTTTTAAGAAAACAATAGATGCACTATCAATATTAGAACATGTTGTATATACTAATATGTTAGCAAGAAACACTAATTTATTAAGAGAACAAAGCATTAACTAACAAAGATTAATATAACATATAAGAGAGACTAAAGAGGAACCCCTAATTAGGAATTTGAGCCAAATGAATGGACTCTCCCAATAGGAATTAGCTCTTTGCTTGGTAGATGAGTCTAAATGAAGGATTAGTATGTATGCTCAAGATACTCAAACTATGCTTCAATGGAGATGGGTAATGGCAAATTGGTAGCTTTGTGAGCTCTCAATTTGGCATTATAAGGGTATGGTTAAAAGCTTTGGCTTCTCAAACTAGCATTATAACTTTAACTCAAGGATTGTGATGATATGGCTTGGGAGGGGATTCAATTTATAGGCTAAGGGCTTGAGGGTTTGAGAGCTAAGATGTAAGGATGGGGAAAAGCTTATGGAGGGCTCAGATTGCATGAGAGAAGAGCTCATGGATTGTGCTTTCTTACAGCCAATTAGGGAGTGACACATGTCACAAGGTAAGAGGATGGAGGAAAGGGCAAGGATGAGTCAAAAAAAGAGGCTCAAGGCCTTAAAGACCCTCATAAATGGCTTGCAAGAGCAATGAATGGATTTGTAAGTCTTTATGGCCTTGTAAGAGCATTCATGGCTAGTGGTTGGGTTATTTTGGAGGGATTTGAGATTGTTGACTTTGCTTAGTTTAGGAAAGTCTTAAGCTTACTTAGGGAATGTGACAAGGTAAGGGGGGGGATTAGAGGTGATTTAGGATTAGACTAAGCTTGTTAGAGATATGCAAGTGGATGGCATTTAATGAGGGTGGGTGAGTTAGTAGCTAAGCTTGGTTAGTATGGGTGGATGGGGTGGATTAGGCTAAAAAGGGGGTTTAGGGATAGGCTTAGGGTTAGGATAAATAAAGTTTATTTATTTCATAGGTTTGGTTTGAGGAGATATTTATTAAAACATTTTTAATAAATATGAGAATTAATATTTAACCTTAGTTAAATATTTTGAGTTGGGATTAGGGGTAGAAAATGATGGGATTAGCCTTTAATCGAAATTAAAGAAGGATTAGAAGATTTTGGAAGAGGTTAGTGATCTTAAGGAAATTGGCCAAGTTTTGGGCAAAAAATAAATTATTTATTTATTTTGGGATTTTTGGTCAATTTATTAATTAAATAATTAATAAATAAGGAAAATAATGTTTAAATAAGATTTAAACATTTTTGGGAGGGATTCCTTAATTAAATATTTTTAATTAAGACAAGGGGATTTAATGGCATAAAAATAAATAAATAAATTAAATAAATAATTAATTAATAAATGATGATGTCATCAGAGACTTTTTCATAAAATAAAAATACTTTATTTTCTAAGGGATTTTAGGTGTCTACATTTTTCCCCTCTTTGATGTGATGCTGCAAGTGGCATGGCATCAAAGATAAGAAAATAAGATGCCCAAGGCTAGAGTAGAAGAGGAGAGAATGGACTGCAAGATGCCCCCTCAAGAAGGCGACAAGAAGAGAAAGCAAGGCTCGATGGCTTCTTGAAAAAAGATACAAGAATCTGGGATGGGATGAGCAAGGAGACTCACATTGGCAACAAGAAGGGGCTGAATTAGCCCAAACTCTCACTACGGGAGAATCATAAAGGGAGGTCAGAGGCACAAGAGGAAGCAAGCTTAATATCTCGAGGATTGTAGAGGATGAAGGAGCGGGGTGCTATAAAAAGGAATCCAAGATAGGGAGATGGATGAGGGGATTATAAAGCTGACGCAATAGGATTTCAAAGAGTAAGATTGGTAGAAGATGGGTTTCGGAGATCCCTAGGACTAGGATTGTGGATCTCAAAAGATGAGGCTTGGTGGATTGATTGGATTGGTGGATTCCTAAGACTAGAATTGTGGATCCCTAAAGCTAAAAGTGAAGATTGATTCAAAGAGATACTGATGCATAAGTTGGAGTAGGAGAGATAGATGCTGGAGATGGATGGGGGATAATGGAGATTAAGGGAATCCATTGAAGCTTTTTGAGTAGGGGGATACTTCAAAGATAAGTACCACCATGTAGTTGAGCACTAGATTTGCTATAAGACTGTTGGTTAATTTCCAAGGTTACCAAGAACATCAAGGCCGTGTCACCAATTGTTCAGAGGACTAACGGATTGACTTAAAACAAACATGCAAGGATTGCCCCAGCATCACACATGAATCTCAAAAGAATCAAAGTGGAACCGACACTAGGTAACCCACAAGCAGAAAAGAAAGACAAACAAAAGACTTGATCAAGACCTTACACTCAGATTGCACCATTCGCAGCATACCATGATATGGAAGATCGTGGAAACCTTGAGGAGGGAACAAAAAGATTGGTTGAAAAAGATATTTCAAGACCTAAAAGGGAAGATTCCAAATCAAAAGCAAGTGAAAATCCAAAAGAGAACCATTTGCCAACAAGATGGGTGGGACGAGGTACTAACGGACCAAGATCGGACATGAGGAAAGCTATATCCTGCAAGGATCTATCAGAGAGCACCTAACCTGGTGGATTTGGATGAGTGATGCATCTGGCAAGCTGAACTAAGAAGGATAACTCTTTGGTGACAGGGGATCTAGCTAAAGGATGCATTGGAATAGCTAACCAAGGATTGTGCAATGTGTGCAAGATGTTGATCAAGGATGAACTGACACGAAAGTTGGATAGATACAATGGTACTAAGCTGAAGAGGATGTACAAGATGATAGACCAAGATATGTTACAAATGTACAAGGTTTTCCATATTTTTTTTTTGTGAGATGGAAATGTTTGTGAAGGGTGGGATGTCTATAATAGTTGATAGGCAGATAGGTATATGGTTTGCGAAAAGCTTAAGTGAAAATGGGGTTCTTTGTGTGCATGTGATAGGATACAAGCTAGGATACAAGATTTGGCATATAATACAAGCTGAAATATGGTACAAGCTTTGGACAAGATTTGGATATACAAGCTATGATACAAGGGATGATACAAGATTTACAAGTTGAGGTACATGATTTACAAGCTGTACAAGAGGTATTTACAAGCTTCATCAGATTTTTGATATTTGGTCGGAACACCAAGGGAACAACCAGGTGTTTTATTGGATTGTGGGTGAATGGATGAGGGATATGATAGTGATAGATAATAGATTAGTCTTAGTACACGAGGCACTTGAATTACTAGGTTTTCACCAAGGTACCTATCCAAGGTGCTTGAATTGCCAAGTTTTCACCATTGGACGCTTATTTCTCTTTACTATTTTTTTGTATTTTTCAAAAGCTGGGTATACCAAGGATTTTCAAGCATAGAACCTCTTGAGATGAATGTTGTTAGTAGGATCATTCAATAGTTGTCCTTCCGATGTAGATAGCTGATAGGCTTCGAAGCCAAAGGAGGCAGTGACAACATAAGGACCAAGCCATGTAGGTTCAAACTTACCTTTCTTTTCTCGATCTGCTTGCACTTTCATGTTTTCTTTGAGGACCATGTCGCCCGGCTAAAAGTGTCGTGGAAGCACCTTCTTATTGAAATTCCTTTTGAGACAAGTTTGATAGACTGTGAGATGATCATAGGCTTTTTGTCACTTCTTGTCTAAGAGATCTAGCTGGGTGAGCCAAGCTACTCTGTATTCTTCATTTGATATTTGCCCCTACAAAGATATGTGCAAGGAGGGAAGCTCAACCTCTATGGGTAGTACTACTTTGGCACCATAGACTAGGGAGTATGTAGTTGTTCCTGTGGATGTATGGAAGGAGGTCCGATAGGCCCATAGAGCTAGATTTATTTGTAGGTGCCAATTGCGGCCAAAATCATTGACAACTTTCTTTAGGATTTTGAGAAGAGTTTTGTTAGTTGCCTTTGCCTGGTCGTTACCTTGTGGGAAATATGGGCTAGAAAAGCAGTGATGGATGCAGAGGGAAGTGCATAATTCTTCCATGTTGAGATTTTCAAAGTTACCTCCGTGGTCGATGAAGATGGTGGATGGGATGTCGAAGCAACAAACAATGTGGTACAAGATGAACTTGGAGACCTGAACTCCTGTAGTTGAGACTAGGGGGACTGCTTCCACCCATTTAGTGAAATAGTCTATAGCTGTTATTATCCATTTATGTCCATCAGATGAGAGAGGTTTGATAGTTCCAACTAGATCAAGGCCCCAACAAGCAAAAGGCCAAGGTGGTGCAATAGGCTGTAGAACCTGTGCTAAAGCGTGCACAAGATTTGTGTGCTACTAACATGGGAGAAATTTTTTGACAAAGTCACAAGAATCTTCTTCGATGGTAGGCCAATAATAGCCTACTCTAAGGATTTGTCATGCTAGGAAAATACCACTCGTGTGGGCACTGCAAAGTCCAGAATGTACTTCTTTGAATGCCATCACAACCTCATTTTCATCTAAACATCGACAGAGAGTATCGTGATAACCCCAATGATATAGTGTATTGGCTATGACAACATAGCAGGATGATTTTTGGATGAGGTTTTGGCGTTGGGTACATGTGAGGTGAGGGGATATGATACCGTCGTTAAGGTAAGTGTGAATCTCATGGTACCAAGGGGATTGGGGACCAACCAAGATACAAACATGGTTTGAGTCATCATTTGCATAAGCAAGTGTGAGGAGCTACTCAACTAAAAACTCATACTATGTAGCTACTTGGAGAATTTCCAAGAGCGAGCCGATAGTAGCCATAGCATCTGCTGCTTTGTTCTACATTCGAGGCACTTGTCTAAACTGAAGCTTTGTAAAATGTTGGGTTAGCCGATCAACTAGCTCCTTGTAGGGTAATAGCTTTTCATCTTTGGTTTGATATTCATCTAGAGCTTGCTTGATGATGAGATGAGAATCACCAAAGATTTGTAACTCAGTGATGTTCCATTCTATGGCTATCTTTAATCCTGCTATGAGGGCCTCATATTCACTTATATTGTTGGTGCTAGGGAATTGTAGCTTGAAGGCTTTTGGAATGTAATCTCCTTAAGGTGTGACCAACAATATCCTACCCTTGATCCACGAGATGTGTGTGAGCCAGCAAAATAAAGTTTCCATGGAGGTTGTTCTTCAATTAGACATATATGCTCATCTAAAAATTCTATGATCAAAGGATATGCATCTATTAGAGGTGCATTAGCTAGGTGATATGCTATAGCTTTCCCTTTGATTGCCTTTTTGTCCACATACTAGATGTCAAATTCGCTAAGGAGCATAACCCATTTGGCCAAATGGCCTGTAACTGTTGTTCTAGAGAGCATATACTTGAGAGGGTCGATCTTGGAGACTAGTTGGATGGTATGACTTAGCTTGTAGTGGTGAAGCTTTTGAGTTGAGAAAACAACTGCCAAACAAGCTTTTTCAATAGGAGTATAATTGAGTTCATAACCAACTAGGGTTTGACTGATGTAGTAGATGGCTCTTTCTCTGCCATAGTCATCGAGCTATGCTAGACGTGCCCCTAGAGAAGTAGGCATTGCTGATATGTACAAGATCAAGGGATGACCAAGAACTGGTGGAACCAAGATAGGGGGATTGGTGAGATACTGCTTGAGCTGATCGAAGTTGCATTGACATAAAGGATCCCACTTGAAGTTTTCATCCTTCTTCAGTAAATGTGTAAATGGTGTACACTTATCTGCAAGCTAGGAGATGAAGCACCAAATGAATTGAAGCTTTCCCTAAAGAGAGAAAATTTGTCACAGTGTCTGGGGAGGAGGCATGTCTAAGATATCCTTGACCTTCTTGGGGTCGATCTCTATGCCTTGTTTAGAAACTATAAAGCCTAGGAGCTTACCAGATGTGACCCCAAAGACACACTTCTTGGGATTCAGCATGAGATGATATTTGACTAACCTATCAAAGACTTTCTTTAGGTTAGCAAGATGATCCATGAAGGTACGAGATTTGACCAAGATATCATCCACATAATCCTCCAAAATGCTATGGATGAGATCATGAAAAATGGTTGTCATAGCTCTTTGATAGGTAGCCCTTGCATTCTTTAGGCCAAAAGGCATCATGTTGTAACAAAAGGTTCCCCAAGGGGTAGTGAATGTTGTCTTATGCTAATCCTCTTCTGCATTCTTGATTTGATTATATCCGGAAAATCCATCCATGAGGGATAGAAATTCATGTCCAGCGGTAAGATCTACAATCATATCTATGTTGGGCAAGGGAAAATCATCTTTTGGACAAGCTTTGTTAAGATCTCTGAAATCAATGCAGATTCTGATGTCATCAGAAGGTTTAGTGATGGGGACCATGTTGGATATCCACTCTGAGTAGTCGATAGGCTAGATAACCTTAGTAGCTATCATTCTTTCTAATTTAGCTTTGACCAGTAATGCTACCTTGGGGTGCATTTTTCTAAGCTTTTGTCAAACGGGCTTGATCTTTGGATCGACTGGAAGATGATGAACTACAAGCTTTAGATCAAGTCTTGGCATGTCCTAATATGACCATGCAAATCGGCCAATTTTCTCTCTTAAGACCTCAAAGAGTTGGTCAGCTTGGTCTTGTGATAGGGATGTAGCAATGTGAACAAGTCTGGGGATCTCTAAAGAATCGATGTTGACTTCTCTAGTATCCTCAATTAGAATAGAAGACACCTCTGGTCAATTATCTTGAGGAGGCAATGCTAGATCCTCATGTTCTGCTTGTGACTCTGGAGTTTCTTGCTAAGGGGTTCTCTTCACTACCTTAGCTAATCTTAAATTTTCCTTAGGTCCATTTTTGGGTGTATCAAAACTAGATTTGGGATTTTCTCCACAATACCCCTTGGGATCTAGCTTATAGATATAGGCAAAATCTGGCTTTTTTTTCTTATGAGGTATTTCAGCTCCCATGAATCTCAAAAGTGCTTCCTCTGATGTGAACTCATCAATGTGTATGACACTTGGTTTGTCCCAATCTATGAGTTGTGGATGGGCCAGTGGTAGGTCAATGAAATGGATGGATAGTTCTTGGAGAAGAGAGTCTCTGAGGAAGATTTTCTCTGGGATATCATCGTAGGCTCTCTTTTCAACTTCCTTAGGAATGTCTTTGATTTCAACAAGGTTGCGGTGAATGTTCAAAAAAGCGTGACCATCTGTATTGGTGCCCCCAGTTGTGGGCATGCCAAGCCAAGACTTGACTTTGATTCCCACTTGTGTGTGTCGATAGGCCACTACATCCCTCTTTCTTCTGGTCTTAGACCACCACCTTGATAGTTCCATTTGTCAGTGATGAGCTTATGTTCTTGGGGATACTTCTAGCTGAAGTGATCAAGGCATGCTTGATTTCTTGGAGGTGCACCCTTATGTAACCAATTGTTGATATCTGGAGTGAGCTCCTCATGAAGAGGGATTTTTGAGGATACAAAGGTTGTTGGGCCAAACTATTTGTATTGAGGAGGTAGAATCTCCTTAGCTTTGTGATATGTTAGTTGTCCATGGGCATGTGGATCAAGTGGGAGTGCCCCAATAGCAAATGCATCTAACAGACTATACTCTCCACAGCCTTTGTTATTGATCTTCACGGTAGATAGGGTGGAGGTGAGGATGATTTTTGGGTCATTACAAGTGTGGGGTGAGCTAGCGATGGTTGTGCCGATATCAATTCTAGGGCAATGGTTTGCATATGAAGCTTCAACCGCATTGCAGTAAGCAAAGGGTTCTAGATCGGCATGGATGGTTTCCTCAGTGCCCTGATGCAAAAATTTGAAGCATTGATGGTAAGTGGATGGAACGACTTTCATGGCATGAATCCATAGGCAACCAAGGAGGATGTTAAATGGTAGGTTTAGATCAATAATATGGCAGAATGTTTCTTGGATGACTAGCCCAACCTTGATTGGCAACAAAATAGTTCCTGCTGTTGTTCTTTCCAAGTTGTCATAAGCTTTGATGGTGATAACATCATTGATGATATCTGCCTCATTATACCTAGCTTGTTTATGAATTTTAGGGTGCAAATATTTAAGGCTGATCCATTATCTATCATTACTCTTTTTACAACAAAATTAGATACCATAATGGCTATGCAGAGTGGAAGGGTGTGATCTGGCTCGACCATGGGTATGTCGGTGGGTTTGAAAGATAGGGCACATGAGGATGAAAGGTGTCCAAAAAGATTAGGAAAATTAGTAGCGTTGATATCTGAAGGGACACAAGATTCTATGAGAGCATTGTCAAGGATGTTCTTGTGCACAGGACTAGTGTGGAGAAGGTCTAAAATGGAGATTTTGGCTAGCATGTTCCCAAGGTGTTCCAAGATATTGTACTAGCTTTTTGATGGAGCTGATGGTGCTGGTGAAATGGGTGGACCTGCAATGTTAAATTACGCTCTTCGAGTGATGACTGCACACTCATTGTTTGGGCCTTGGATATTGATAACATTGACAGAAGGCTCTTTTTTAGATATACAACCAATGAGGCTACCATAGTCTATGTAGGATGAAGTGTGGTCATTGTTCTTCCCATACTGTTGGTTTGGATAGGTGCTTTTCTAGGATTTTGGTTGTTGTGAGGAGGAAAAGTATTTTGATAGATCTGTAAGCCTGCATTTGATGAGGTTTTCCTTAGTCAATTTCTCAAAAATGACATCCAATGGCTCACCAAGGGGTGTATAATTTTTAGGTGTAGGTTGGAATCTGGGCTTTTTCCCTATAGCTACATTGATGGCATTAGCTTGATTGCTAGACCCTTGTAAGTTAGGTCTTGGATAGTGGTTTTGATAGCTTTGGTTATTTTGTTGTTGGTAGTTGATAGCTTGTTGATTGTGTGGTTGATATGGTGGGTTGGACTGGTTTTGAGAAGGACCAACAATATTCACATGTCTGGTGTTAGTGACACCATCTGTTGCAACGTGCTTGTTTTTGTTCCAATACCTAGACTTGTCATTTGAATGTGTTTGATTTTGGTTGTCGTCCTTGTAAATCTTGACCACACCATCTTTAATGAGTCCTTGCTCAAGGATCATTCCTTTTTCTCTGATATCTTTGTAGGTCTGCAAACAATTCATGGTAATGTGGTGAGCCAAGTTGGGATGGGCATTATCAATAAACATTTTCACCAAATGGCGCTCTAGCAAGGTGCAAGATATGTGGGTGGTAAGGGTTTTCCATCTTTGCAGATATTCAGGAAGTCTTTCTCCACCTTTTTGCTTAGTGTGGACAAGATCAACTACTGATAATTCTATTTCAACAAGATGGGCATATTGGGCTACAAATGCCTCAGACAATTCAACAAAGTTTTTAATTGTGCCATATGGTATTCTATAAAACCATTCAACAGCTGGTCCGACCAAGCTTTTGGGAAAGAGACACAAGAGGAAGACGTCATTGTATGCCACTTCTTGGTAGTGCATGTAAAATTCTTTGATATGTGTGACAGGGTCTCCTTTTCCTCTGAATTTGTCAAACTTGGGTGTCTCAAAGTGTTTGGGAAATGGTGTCATGGTAATGGCTCTGTCAAATGGGTAAGGTCACACATTCTCAAATTTGAAGGTTTTTGGATCATTTCCCTCCTGGATGTTTTTCAAAGTTGTCTTCATGGCTTCCCATTCTAAATGAATGGGTGATGGTTGGGGTGCCCCCAATGTAGGAGTACCCTGAGGTCGGTATGTGCTAGATGGGGCAATGGAATATGGATGGCTTTGGGGTATGGGTTGGTAGGGATTGTACATGGCTTGGGAAACTAACTGGTGGATGATGGGTTGCTAAGGTGGAGGGGGCACATATTGCTGCATGTGTTGTGAGGCTTGCTGCTGATATTGGATTTGAGGTTGGGATTGAGGAACATAAGTTGGCTATGGGATAAATGGATTGCTTTGTGGAGGTAAGGTATAAGATGGGTGTGAAGCTTGGGGAAAGGATTGGGGAGCTTGTGGAACTTGACTTTCGATTTGAGGAGTTTGACCAATATATGTGGGCTGTGCCCCCATCTGGGAAGGTGTCTACATGGAAAAAGAGGCCAAGTAATTGGTGGTTGGTGGTGGTGGATTTCATCCTAGAAATGGCATAGAAAAATAGTTGGTAATAGGAGGTAATGGATTAGCTGGTGGTGGAGGTGGTGGAAATTGAAACCTTGGAAATGGAACTGATGGGGTTTGATAGTTTGGTGGCTAGATTTGAAAGCTTGGTAGAGGGGTGGTAGGAACTTGGGTCACTTGAGAGCTTGGTAGAACATTGGTAGTAGCTGGTGGGGGTTAATAGCTTTGTGGAGTGAGGGTAGTAGCTTGTGGATTTGTAGTTGATGGCACTGAGCTCCAAGGACCTAGTGGAAATGATGGAATTGTGCTTCGAGCTGAGGTAAAAAAATTGGGGGTGATGAAAGGTTGATTACTTGGCCCCATGGGTGGCATCTCGGTTGTATATTGCTGAGGTTGGCCAAAGATGCTAGCACTGATTTGGGAGATGGGTGGATTTGGAAGGCTGGGTTGAAGAGTAGTAGCAATAATAGTGAAGGGAGTGAATGATGAGGTATTTTGGGTGAAGGGGGTTTGGGATGGAGTGGTATGGACCAATGGTGGAGTGGTGGTGGTTGGATTGGCTTGCGAAAGGGAGATTTCAACTTGGGTGGAGGTTGGTATGTTTGGGTCTGTTGGATCATATGGGGTGGGTTGAGGCTCTTCTTTTGGTACATATTAAGGATAATCTAAATAATAAGAGCCTATTGGGAGTGGTAGTTGTCCAAAAAATGGGTGAGATGGATCTGATAAGGGAGGAGGTCTTCCAAAGTAAAAGGCTCCTATATTGTCCCTTCGAAAGTTAGCCATGATTTTTTCTTTGTTCTTGTCTATAATGGCGTTCACCAATACTGCATTTCCTAGTTGGTTCATGAATGCTTCAATGTTAGTAGGTGACGGTATAGCTTTCTCTGGGTTGAAGGATGGTTGGGTACTTAAGGGGAGCGATGCTATTTGATCCAAATGATAGGGCTCCATTATTTTCTTCTTCTTCTTGGCTAAGCAAGTGACGGGTGGCATGAAAATGCAGAATGTTCCTAAGGATGAGATGCAACAATGCTGATGGATGCAAAAGGGGAAGGCTTTTCTATGCAAATGATTTCCTAGGTTGAGGAAAATCTGTATGAAAAAACCTAAGGAGGATTGGGTTGGAAATTCTAACTTCAAAGATATGTTGCCAAAGCATGAAAGGTCTGCTTTCCTATGTGCAAGCTTGGTGGTGATTGTGTCAACTTAAGGATAGACTAATGATCCTTTAGGAAGAACACGAGATTGACCACTTGTGGATCCCAACATTTAGCTCAAGGTGATGAGGGATAGCAAGTGACAAAGCTAGATTACCCTAGAAAAAGCTCTGTCAAAGGAATAACCTTGGTGAGATTGGTGGATTTGGAAGATGTTAGGAATGGAAAACTTTTGGCAAGGTGACAACAATTTTGAAGGCTTGGATGTGAAGCTTTTTGGATTGATGGCTAGATGGTTTGGTTCTAAATGAGATGGATGAGCTAAAATGCTTAAGGGGAGGACTAAAGATGGTTGGCTTACCTACAAGGATGACTCTAAAGTGAAGCTTATGCAAAAATATGTGGAGAAACAAGAGGGTCTAATCATAGAAATCATGTCTAGTTGGTAATGCATAAGTAGAGTTAATTCCTAGATGTTGGTTAAGTTGGATGGTTTGATCTAACCAGGCATCTTGAAGGGCTTCATCAGCAGCTTTGTCCTCTACTTTGTGAAGTTTGGCAATTCTAGGGCTTGGTGTTATTTCTTTTCTCTTGGCTGAAAGTTCTCGGTATGCCTGAGATGGCTTGAGTTTGACTTTATGAAACTTCTATTTGGATTTGGGTTGTTCTGACATAAATTTTTGAATCTACTTGGCTTTGAGAGATCTCGATTTTTTTGCTTCAACTTGTTCAACTTTTGAAATAGGCAATGACTACGCTAAGTGTACCCTAAGCTAGGATTAACCAAGTTTGGCAAACATTCATTCAACAAGTAAAAAAAATCAAGCAATAGATAGGAACAACCAGATAGAAGTTTTTGATTCTCAGAATGTGATACTTGTGGCGAGGAGTGTGTATGTTTTACAAATGTTTTGATCAGTCACTTCAAACACATTAACATCCTAGATGGTTGTCTATAAGGTTGGCAATTGGTTTAGCTAGGGAGTCCTTGATATACCCAAGGTACGTGAGGCCGAAATCCATAGATGAAACCAAAATAATGTCACACAGTCGAGAGGAGTAGTAACCCACTTCTCCTATTTCACTTCTCAAGGGTATAAAGTTCCTTGAGGATTAGCCTGAGTGACAAAATTTTGATTCTAAGAGAGGTGTCTTTAGATTCACCTCCTGATTTTTATACTCCGTCGGAACGCTAGAGTTGAGGTCATCCAAGGGGTGATAAAATTCCCAAGTAGGCCTCCTAAAACTTAAACAAAATTTTGGATCCTAATCTTACGCACCCAAGATGGCCTCAAAAGATGACAAGGGGAGAGAAGACTTGGATTATCTTGGGCTAAAAAACACGTTTGTTCTTTTACCAACTGACTCTTATGTGTGCTGATCTAGACTTTGCAAGCACTCATGTTTAAGATGTAAATGTTCAATTCCAACTTTGAAATGCACCAACAAAGAAAAATCGATCGAAGAATGTGAACAAGAAGAAGAGTTAGGGTCAACAAGAAAGTAAACCCGCGCGCTTGGAGGCCCTCCACGTCAAGTATCGATTAATTTTCTTTAAGGCATTCAAGAGTTGGTGTGATTTTTTTTAAGCTCAAAAAGAAAGATGTGTAAAACTCAGTTTCAAGCGCACGCTCGGAGGCCCTCCACATCAAGATTTGTTCAAATTTTAATGCTCAAATAAAGTGTTAGCGAGCCTAATGTGCATTCAAGAAATTTTCTAAGTTAGAAAAATTAATAAAAATACAAGTGAAGTTTGATCTTTGTGGAGCACTTAACACCTTCTTAGGTGGACCCATCCCCATAGATGGCACTGAGATTGCAACCAATGGTTAAATTGATGGGTGATTAAAGAGGGTGAGTCCAACTACAAACTCACTTAGAGCATCTTTATTTGATTTTTATAATTTATGAAGTTTCTAGAATGTAGATTCTTTTTATGCCCCAAAAGATGATTATTTGATCTATGGCATTCAAGATTGGATTTGTTGTTTTAATTATGAATTCCAAAAAAAATTTGATTTTAATCCATGGCATTCAAGATTGTGTTTGAGCAACATTCATTCAATGAAAAATGTTTAAACATTCAAGTTCATTTTAGCAACATGCATTCAAAGACAAGTGTTTAAACATTCAAGTTTTTTTTTCAAGAGCATTAAACCATGTAAGGAGAACCTACAAGAAACATGGTTAGTGGTTTCGTATATGCTCCAACCTGCAAAACTACAAAAGCCAATTTGATTAGTAACCCAAAAATCTCAAAAATTTCAAGCCTAACTATGATGAAAATAAAATCAACTTTTTTTGTTCTTTTTCCCAGGCATAAAAATGCTTAGAAAAACCTCTACTCTATGGAACCACCAAAAGTGCAGGAATAGAGATGTTAAAAATAGAAATGCAACAATAACAGGCGTAGACGACAGTTCATCAGGCTGAGATGCCAAACTACGAAAATGATGAACTGCAGAGATGTTGATCTGCGGAGACAACAGAGAAAGAGGCAAAGATGATAGTTCAGTTTGGCAGTGTAGACAATTGAAAAAAAAGGAGAGATGGTAAACTATGGAGATGATAGTTTAGGTTGGCGACAGCGGAGATGACAGTTTAGGGTGCAGAGATGACAGTTTAGGTTGGCGGCGACAGAGATGACAGTTTAGGTTGGCACCGACAGAGATGATAGTTCACCAGGCATAGATGCCAATCTGTGGAGACAACGATTGAGGTTGTGGAGATGACAATTTACGAGGCACAGACACCAATCTGCAGAGACGCTGAACTGTGTAGACAACACTGTGCGAATAGAACTGAAATGTACGAGTTTTTCCAAAAAAATTTGATTTTTTTGATTATTTTCAGATTTTTAGAGGGTATGTCTTCTTCATAAGTATGTCCTTTAACTTTCAAAAATAAGAAAAAAACCTTACAACCCACTCAAACAACAACAAACGTTAGATGGTTAGTTTATAAGAACAAAACATAGGGTGAAATGGATGAATAAATGACCCATAGTAGGGTCCCACCGAGCATGCCAAAATGTATATACTAATATGTTAGCAAGAAACATTAATCTATTAAGAGAACAAAGCATTAACTAACAAAGATTAATATAACATATAAGAGAGACTAAAGAGGAACCCCTAATTAGGAATGTGAGCCAAATGAATGGACTCTCCTAATAGGAATTAGCTCTTTGCTTGGTAGATGAGTCTAAATGAAGGATTAGTATGTATTCTCAAGATACTCAAACTATGCTTCAATGGAGATGGGTAATGGCAAATTGGTAGCTTTGTGAGCTCTCAATTTGGCATTATAAGGGTATGGTTAAGAGCTTTGGCTTCTCAAACTAGCATTATAACTTTAACTCAAGGATTGTGATGATATGGCTTGGGATGGGATTCAGTTTATAGGCTAAGAGTTTGATGGTTTGAGGGCTAAGATGTAAGGATGGGGAAAAGCTTATGGAGGGTTCAGATTGCATGAGAGGAGAGCACATGGATTGTGCTTCCATACAGCCAATCAGGAAGTGACACATGTCACAGGGTGAGAGGATGGAGGAAAGAGAAAGGATGAGTCAACAAAGGAGGCTCAAGGCCTTAAAGACCCTCATAAATGGCTTGTAAGAGAAATAAATGGGTTTGTAAGAGTCTTTATGGCCTTGTAAGAGCATTCATGGCTAGGTGGTTGGGATATTTTGGAGGGAGTTGAGATTGTTGACTTTGCTTAGTTTAGGAAAATCTTAAGCTTTCTTAGGGAATGTGACAAGGTTAGGGGGGGATTAGAGGTGATTTAGGATTAGACTAAGCTTGTTAGAGATATGCAAGTGGATGGCATTTAATGAGGGTGGGTGAGTTAGTAGCTAAGCTTGGTTAGTATGGGTGGATGGGGTGGATTAGGCTAAAAAGGGGGTTTAGGGATAGGCTTAGGGTTAGGATAAATAAAGTTTATTTATCTCATAGGTTTGGTTTGAGGAGATATTTATTAAAACATTTTTAATAAATATGAGAATTAATATTTAACCTTAGTTAAATATTTTGAGTTGAGATTAGGGGTATAAAATGATGGGATTAGCCTTTAATCAAAATTAAAGAAGGATTAGAAGATTTTGGAAGAGGTTAGTGATCTTAAAGAAATTGGCCAAGTTTTGAGCAAAAAATAAATAAATAATTTATTTTGAGATTTTTGGTCAATTTATTAATTAAATAATTAATAAATAAGGAAAATAATGTTTAAATAAGATTTAAACATTTTTGGGAGGGATTTCTTAATTAAATATTTTTAATTAGGACAAGGGTATTTAATGGCATAAAAATAAATAAATTAATTAATTAATTAATTAATTAATTAATGATGATGTCATCAGAGACTTTTTCAAAAAATAAAAATACTTTATTTTCTAAGGGATTTTAGGTGTCTACACATGTAGCATATGTAATGAACACTACCCTAATATGCATGCTTATTTAGCAAATAATACTACTACTTATAGAAGATGCATTAATGAAAAAGGAATACATTGAATATCTAGAAACAATAATATGAACTCATCTAAAGAACCATTACTGTTAAAAAAACCTTAGTCAAGTAGAAGAGATGCTCATTTTTTGTGTCAATATGATTTTACAAGTTACCTATACTTATAAAGGTCAATACAAATATAGCAGATACATAATTAGTTTCCCTTAAGACATCAAGAAAATGATCTTGGTGTAGTAATAGCTTAAAGGATAAATACAAATAAATTGTTACATTTGTAGAAGTCACGTTGAAAATGTACTAGCATGTATAAAATAATAAATGACCCCTACTACGAGGATGTCAAAATCAATGTTGATGCTTTATACCATTGCCTAACTTTAATACAAACATTTCATAAATGATTCATGCAAATGAAAGTGATACTAATAAAAGTATGACAAAATTTGCGACATTGATAATAGGTAAGTTGAAGAGGATGTTAAAATAGAGTAATCATGCCATTTATCGAAAAAGTACCAAAAAATGATGTGAACTACAAACTTTTAAAGAATCTTTAAAAATAAAAAGTTAGAATGACCTTGTTATTGATTGGCCACAAATAAGCTCCACCCCTATTAATGAATACACTACTCAAAGCCTATTTGACATGGCATTTCCCACTCTCTTTCGAGATGGAAAAGGACTACCGCTACAAGCTAGATATATGGAAGTACAACTTCATGAATATACATTGCACCTTATGTGCTTCTAAGGCAATAGATCTAGAAAACATTCACATTTTTGATACTTTATTCTTAATCTTATGATGTACCACCTTAGATAAGCTCAGGCTATAGTCTTCATCAAAACAAAGTTAAATGAAAAAATACAAACAAGTACTGAAGACCTATGACAATACTTTAAAACTTTATTAGACACTTGATTAGTAGAGGAACTAATGCACTTTGGGAGTACATTACAAGGAACAAGATCGTATTGGAATAAATGTCACTTTGATATGACAACTACGATCAATCAAATTGGTTTCCCAACATTGTTCTTCACTTTAGATGCAATAACCACAAAATGGCCTACATATATAGGGTTTTTCAAACAAACAATCACCAACAATGTTAAGTTAAAAACTATATCCCTATAACATAACTAAAAACATACACCACAAAACTCTACATAAATAAATATTTTACAATATTCCATAAAGATGTAATTGAGAAACACTTACATGCAATAAATTATTGGTACCACTATGAATGGAAACATCAAGGATTTGAACATATACACAGATTTATTTGGCTACCTAAAGCACCTAAAATGGATGCACTCAATTGGGAAAATAGAGCCAAAGTTATCAAAGTAAAGGATATGTTTGATAAGTATGTTATTTCTTGGAGACTACGTTCAAAAATATCAAGAGAAAATATGATACACATATCTCCTACAAACTACCCATGCCTATTCAACACATTTGAAATCTTTCCAATAGATCCTAATGATGATCTTATGTGGAGTTAGTAAATCATGTCCAAAGACACAAAAAATACATAGAATAAACTTGCCTCTATAAAAAAGGAACCAAGTAGAATGTATCTATAAAGTTATAAGGAAATAATGCATGGAATCCACCTTAACATTTGATGAATTAGGCTAAAAAATCATACAAACATGTTGGTGTACTTTTAGTCTCCCTATTTTTAAACTCCTAGCTTGGTGTCAAGTCAATGTTCAAGGTCCATGTCCTAGTCTAGCTTTACATTAGGAAGCTTCTTCTCTCATCTATCCCTATCTATTTTCCTATGTGAGAAATCAAGCAATTTAGTTGCATTTATTCATTCTAGGTGATGTAGGCTTGGGAAGGTAAGTTTCTTGCATTTTCTAGATGAGAGAGGAGCTATTCCAACTCTTAGATTCCTAAATTCTATGGTAAAGCTAACCTTTATTTAAAGATAGATTGCATTTGAAAGGAAAGATCACACAATATTTAGAGATAATGGTAGTAAAGAACATCAAAATTGAAGCTAGAGAATATGTCTCTATCATGGGAGAAGATTGGAAGCAAGTTTAATTCAATTGAATGTAGAGGAAGCAGTGAAGTTCTCAGTAATGGTGAAGTGATGCAATCAAATTTGGAAGAACAAGCATGGAAAATGAATCAATAACCTGTATTAAATCTATGCATCCATGTGGCAAGGTTGAAAAGGCAATTGGCTCAAAGATTGAAACCTAAATGTTGGATGGAGCTCAGATCAATGGGCAAGATTTAAAGTTATATTTATGTGAACCTAAGTAAAAAAGTTATGTCCCAGAAGGATCTAACAATCCCCATTAGTCCACAATGACTAGATGCATATTCATGTGATAATTATCACAACATCATGAGAGCCATTGATATCCACTTAACCATAAGGCTATGGGCCTAGTTTGGAAATTCATCTTGATCATCCAACAAAGATTAGATCGACTCCAAATGAATTTTAGGCCAATTTTGGACAAGAGTCATCTTGTATTCACAAAGTCGCTAGAACGAGGACATGTGGCATACTTGATGTAACATCTATTATGACAAGGATTTGTTGATATCATTTGTTCATAAAGGGTGCGCACACCCAAGTATAGTTACACATTGTTCAATCAACAAAGATCAAATGGCCCTAGTCATATTTTGGGCCTAAAGGTTGAAGGAAAAAAAGTTTTGGAGAAAGTCTCTAGAAAAATGACACATGTCCACATAAAGATTAAATCTAGACATCCATTCTTCATAAGAGAAAAGGAAATGTGTAGGTTAGTTAAAACAAAATATTTTAATCTCAACCTTCCATTGGCTAAAAGGCTAGATCAATGCTCACAATTTATAGATCAACTATCCATTGGAATTTGAAAAGAGGAAATGATGCCAAAGGGGTTTCTAAAAAATTAGAGAGGAATATGAACCATTTTGAGGAGATTCTAATTTAGCTAGGGATTGCATAGGCTGAGATAGATGCCACGCATCCATGGAAACATCAAGATGTTAAAACCAAACACCTGGGATGTGATTTAAATAATTATTTGTGCCTACAAATGGAAATTGAATAGTCTTTCTCCCTCTATCTTTGAAATGTGGAATTTTAACGAATGACTATTGATTCCTGAGTGATTCAAATGCTCTACAATTGTAACAAATCAATTTTTAACTAACCAAGAACCCTAAGAGGGGGCCTATATATGTATTTTTCTAGGTTAATAGAAAGCATCAACAACTTTTTTTGCAATCTTCCCCTAGTAGCTAGGACTACTGAGTGAGACTCAAAGTTGTAGAGAGAGGGTTGATTGTTGAAAGGTTTGGGAATCATTTGAGCCTTGATAGCTTATTGGGGTAAGCAGTTCTTGTGACTGATTATCACTTTGATTCTTTCATTTTCACCTTACTCTCAAGCTAGGCCTACTAGTTTGTTTGAGGATTAGAATACAAACTAGTTGGGAAGTTAGTGATAGTGGTTTTTACATGAACTATAATCCATTTTTCATCAGGACCAATTTCAATTTTTATTATGTTTTTATTTAGTTGGTTTAGATTCATGTAGAAGTAGACAATAGTTTAGAGACAGTCCTAAAATCTTCCTGAGTATCCTATAGTTATAGGTTACTTAGTTCTTCCTCTATTACTCTTGGCTTAAGAGCATACCTTTAAATTATTTGTAGGACCAAAATAGATTGAAAATCATTCTAGAGGGGAGTTGTACCCTTAAAATTCAAGGGTCTTTGATAGAGCACCTACCTAGACTCATTTTGTTGGTATAAGTTTGTTCCTTTAGTTTTAGGCAAAGTGTTGAGGCTAAGACCATTTTCAAGAAAGGATAATCTATTATCCAACAAAATGATCAAGATATGATGATAGGATCAATATCTATAATCATGAGATGCTCTCAATAAGGAGAGATAACATAGATTGTAAATCAATAATCTTGCACCATATCGTTCTAAAACACATTTCCAAGTACATATCAAAGAAGGAAAGAAAATTAGAGACCTGTGTTAGTAGGCAAGGATTTTCTCACATGAAACATTACAACAAACATCCCTCAAAGCATTCCAAAATTTTATGTCAAATATTTTTGTAGAGAGAGAGATATAGGAGCATAAGAAATGTGTCATATACTTCAAAAATTATCACTAGTGATATGCAATCAACAATATTTATCACTAGGTGTGTGTAAAAAGGTTCTCCAATGCCTAAAGAAAAAAATGATGGAAGTGATATACAATAAAACTATATCCAATCCTACATGCATAGACCCAATCACCTAGAAAGGGTAACACTAATTAAATCAATAAGATCTTACACATATCTTCCTTCTTGCAAAGAATGAAAAAGAAAGAAAAGAAAAAGTGGTAGTACCAGTGTTTCTACAATATTATACTACTCCAAAAGAAGACCTAGAACATTTGGGGACATTTTGTTGGAGTGAGTAACTATTATATAAGAATTTTTGAATAATTGATGAAGAAATCAAGAAAATAAAAGAAGAAATTATTGACAATTGGAAGCAAATGAAGGTGCAAAAATATACTGCATGGAATGTCCATAAAATAGATGAAACTAAAGCTAATATAGATAATAATACCTCATCTGATGAAGAAATAAACAATTAGATGATGTCCAAATGAATGAATGGGAGCTACTATCTCAAACATGAATTTCTAGTAGTATCAACTTAAATGATCTTGCAATTCTAGGTCGACATGACTTTGACATTTACAATAATTGAGAAACCACAATGTCCCACTAGCTTTGTATGAAACTACACCTGAATTTTTAAGCACAAACAATACCTATAAATAGTATACACAAACAACCATAGACATTCACATTTAGAACAACACTTTATCTTTAGAACAAGAACTTTCACTTACTATTATTAGAAATCATCTGTTGGCTATCTCTTCCACACAACCATTATAAGATGGTCATACAAGGAAAAAAGGGAATTGGGAAATCCTATCTCATCAACTACATAAGAAAAATACTACAAAGACAAGGACAAAAAGAAGTAAACCCACTCCTTGTTCTTTCTCTAATAGGAATAGCTACATTTAATATACAATTCTCAAGAATACATGCAAACCTAAAGATTCCAATCAGAGACATGCAACCTCTCCAAGCACAACCATTAACATCTCTTAAGAAGAGATGAAAAATATAAGATACATTCTCACTAATGAGATGAGCTTTGTTGTGCAAATTGATAGCAAGCTCCATGAAGAAATACCCCAAAAAAAACATCTTTTCTTCAAGGGAATTAGTATCATACTTGTAGGTAACTTTGCACAACTACCACCTACGATGGACAAACCTATCTATGCATCTCATACAACTGCAAAAAAAATATATGGTGCAAATTTAATATAGTTGTAACATTGCAATAAAAAATACAAACAAGAGGGTGGCAATCAAATGCAAGTACAATTTTGAGAAACCTAACAAAATATGCATAATATAGAACCAAAACAACTAGATTGGGAATTATTAATGACACACACCAACAAGGAGGAACAACTTTAAGAAACCCCCCTTTGGAAAAGAATATAAAATTTTGGCAAAAACTAATTGAGGGGGGAAAAACTAATTGCTATTGGCAAATTTTCTCTTTAGAGTAGGAATTTTTTAAAACTTTATTGGCTTTTTTTTGAAATGTATGAAAATTCTATAAAATCCTAGGGAATATTTTATTATTATAGAAAATCATGAATTAAAGTGCACATACCTAGAAACCATAATTTCATTATTATTTTATGGAGTTTGATTAATTATCAAACATGAAGGTTAAATTTAGCCCACTTTTATCATTACAATTTTCCTTCAAATTATTGAATGGTTATTTGGGGGAGCACCACATTTATTTATATCATTGGATGGTCCTAAATCAATGGCCTAAATTCTATTTTGAGAAAAAAAATTAAAAGTATACTAACTTTTAAAGAAAGTCTCCAAAATAAAGACACTTGTCCCTAATCAAATATATTTTGGGCCAAAATGAGCAAGGATAAAAAGTTTCATGGAAAGTCTCAAGAATAGAGACATGCATCAAATATACTACATAACCTATAACCCAACTTCAATTCTTACTGAATATTGATGAATATTACCATCAATTAAGACAAGCCTTGGAAATTATAGGAGAATATATTTAATAAATACTACATGGAAAAAATAGATTCCATTGATGAAGTTATCACTAAAATAGAAATACTTCTTTATTATTATTTACAATAGGCTAAGCATGGGACCCAATTTTTGTAAAGTGCAAGTGATGTGGCCACCCCAAAAGTGTAATAAAATTAGCTAAATTTGGGGTCCCTAATGAGTGAGATTAGCCAATTGGTGAATACTAGTCACTAAAGTTATCCTTGTCAACAAGAACCTAACAAAAACTAAATAAGAAGATTTTGACCTATCCATACACTTATTCCTAGCAAATGAACTTGAAACAATACACAATAGAAAAAAGGTTGCAACAACTAAATGTACCTATTGCACTAAGCCTTGTAGCAAACCCACAGTGTAAATCAGGCAATACTGATAATGACAAGCAGCTACCCCAAGAAGTATTACTAAGAAAATTTCAAGGCGTAATGCTACCGACAAACATATGGATCCAGGCTAGACTTATAAATGGGTCACTTAGAGAAGTCAAAGATATAGCCTACTACACATGATTGAAACCATTAGAATTGCCAACATATGTGACTATAACAGTTGATAACAATAAGTGTCCATCATGGGATGTAAAAAAACCAAAGAAATGCTAATAAAACCAATAACATGAGGGAACCGTAGACAAATTCCTCTATCAATGACATGGGCTATCACTATACATAAATTAGAAGGCTTGCCACTCAAGAAGGCAACGATTGATATTGGTAAAGTTGAACACCAAGGCCTCACCTTTACTGTAGTATCTCAGGTAAAAAAATACAAGGGCTTTAGATACAACCACCATTCTCTTTTGATCGCTATTCCAAAATGAAAAAGAATAATACAATTACCAAAATAGATTATTTTGATAAGTTGACAATTATCAAAATTACCACATCAAAAGTTGCCTATCAGCTATTCCCTTGCACCTCCTATGATGCAAGTGGTAGTGATATATTAATTTAAAGCATGTATTAGATTGAATTCATTCAAACCCATTAAAATCATTTACAAATTTAATTTAATGATATGAACTAAAATCAAAATACTTAAATTTGGTTAAAAATCAAAGTGAAAATAAAAGAAGAGGTCAATGATAAACAATTTAATCTATATGATTGCAAAAAAATAAAATTAGGGTCTTCAAAGTGTAGAATCAAATTTGGGCATGTAATGTGAAGAATATTAGTTTTTAGGAAAAAAAAGTTATTATATATTAGAAATACAAAATTTATGTTAAATGAAAAATGCAAATAAGATAGCTCAAATCTAATAAATGCTAGTTAAAATGATAAATATTTAGTATAATTTGGTCTTCATTTTTTGTTTTGCATTTCATTCTTATTAAATAATTTTGGTTTCGAATCTTATCATTCAATGTGTTGTTCTCATATTTTTGTGTTCAAATCTATTTTCACCTTTTAGATATCTTGGTTGACTTTGATGAAATGGGTACCTATAGTCTTTGACTCTAGAATGAGATTCAGCCTAATACTCATTTTCCTATGTTTTAGATTATGGTAAAAGCAGGTTTTGAAGGGACCCCAAAACCCTTTAACAAAAAATAGAAAGATAAAGCAAGACAGCCCAACCAGGAAAAAACCTGCAACAAACTGAAGAACAGTATCATAATCAGGTTTTACAGGGACTTGAAACCACTAGAAAAGTCCAAAAAAAAAACTAACCTAGGTTTTACAATGACCTGGAACCACAAACAGTCTAAACTATAAAAAACCAGAAACCAAGACCAGAGTCCCCAACCAGCAACCAATACCAGACATGCACCAAACCAGAGAACCCACCCCAATGCCACTATTGCAGCTCCAGGATTAATTTAGCTGCTTCCTTACCAATTGCAGCAGTCTCTTGAATGGAAACAACATCCATAGTAGCATCAGCTTTCATAGCACTCTTCCTCGAGCTCTGCCTTGTTCTTTTGCTCAGACCCTCAGCTAAAATGATATCTTCATTCGCCCTTTTGCCCAGGCTAGCAGCGGCTGCCCAAATACTCGAGGTGACCTATTCCATCTTAGTGCTACTCTCCTTGATTAACATTGTGAGGTTTTGCTCATAGTTGTTAAGTTTGTTAGGGATGTCTCCCTCTGTCCTTCCATATAACTAAGTTTAGCATTGATAGTATCCAAGTTATGTTGCAGAATTTCTACCTTTTTCTTCAAACCCATTATTTCATTGTAGATCCAGGAATCAACCTTGAGACTGGTGTTGGCTTTCTCCTTAGCAGAATGCCGGAAGGTAAGCATGGTATCCCTCTGCATAGCGTCACAATCATCTTCAATAGTCTCGTGTGGGGGGGAGCAGACATTGTCATTGATATCCTCCATTTTCGTTTGATCCTCCTTTCAACCCTCGGCATAGTCCTCAGGATGAGTAGAGTCCTTCCTTTTTTCTTCCTCTATCCCCTTAACAGGAGAAGCAGTAATAGCCGTATGGTCCTCCTTATTCTTCTCAACAGGATTCCCGACAATGTTATCTTCCACTTTATTACCCCCACTAGAAATAACCTGGTTACCCTCATTATTAGATTTACTCTGTTCAAAATTACCTTCACTATTGTTTTCCTCTTTTCCTTTTTCATTATTATCTTCAGTCTCTGGATACCCGTCCAAATTAGAACTTAACTCTCCAATTTCAGTATCATCCTCATCCTCAGGTTTCCAATTCTCACAGCTTTCCAAATTATCAATCTCAGACTCCTCATCCTCAAGAACTTGAGAGGCAGAGGGTTTCAAATTCAGGGCATTTTCTTTACCTTTAACAGAGTCACCCTTCTTACTCTTAAAGGGCTCTTTCTTCTTGTCCTTAGAGGGAGTAGAGGCAATGTGCTTATTTTTACAATATCCCTCAATAAGAAGGATCAGACCTTCATGAAGAATGGGTCTGGATTCCTTTTTCTTATGGGCTTCTAAACTATTAAGTAAATGATAAATAATAGAACCAACTTGTAAATGATATAAAATCTAAAAATATAATTATTGTGTTCTTATAATATTTTCAGTTCTTTTCATAAAATAAAATTTGATTTCAATTCTTTCATTTAACTTATTCTCTTGATTTTTCTCCATACTAATCTATTTTCAAAATTTTAATATCTTAATTAACTCTTATCGAGTGTATATGCTATACATATTTCAGCCTAAGATTCTCCTCCCATATCAAACAACAAAACAATCCTAAGATGATGCAAAATCTTTAAAAATAATATTTTGTTATGTATAGACTTAATCCCGGACTCATTCTTTTAACATTTTCAATAATTTAAAAAATTAGATTTGAATTTCATTCATTTAATTTATTTTCATAATTTTTCCCTATTTTAATCTATTATTAAAATTGTAAATATCTTAGTCAACTTGGATGAAACAAATACCCAACAATCTTTAACTTGCAGAAAGATTTCAATCCAAGAAACTTTTCCTTTATCAAACAAAAATCGATTTTACTGATTATATAAATCCAGAAAAGAGCATTATCACGCCATTGATAAAATATAATTCTTCATGGAAACCCAATTCATGGTAGGCTCCAGTTTCATACAATTTTGAATTATTTAAATTTTGATAATCTGAACTTTCAATCAAGTGGGTCTCAATTGATTAATTCCTTTGATTGATCAATGGTTTCATTTTACGTTTGATCAATTGATCAAATGTCTATCATCTGATTCGAAGCAAGATCACATCCATATGTTGACTCAATACATTTTTGGGTTTATTTGGTTTTTTTGGGGTCACAGATTGAATCTCAGACAAGGCTTGAGACTCAATAAGATTTGTTTTTAGGTTGCTTAGGGTTTAGTTCAAAGACAATTTTAGCAATCCTATCATGAATGAACTAGTTTTTTTTTTAATCAATGATGTTTATGTTATTTTTCTTGTCATTTATTATTGATAGAGATGATTTGCTGATAAGACCAGAGAATTAAATATTGCTTGTTAGCACCATTTTGGACTTTTGAGACAGAATGAGCAATTTCATGTTATTAATGTAACCATCAATCAATGTTAATTTGAGGTCCATGGAGGATAGTATTATTATTAAAGAGTTTTTTTTATCAGGCCAGATAAGTGATTAGAGACAAACTTTATTGTTTATTGTTTAGGTTCTAATAATGCCTTTCATGGTGATCGAGGTAAACCATATCATATTTTATAAGAAACCAAGCATGAGTTAATATCAAAGCTTACAATTTTTTTTTCCTAGAAAAGGTGAATGATGATGTCTTGTACTTGAAAGTTTAGATCATGTTTTATAATATCTTCATCTTTACTAAGATATCAAACATGAAATATTAGTGAAATTCAGATTTATTTTTTTCAGAATAGACAAACATCAACGATGGTATTTGTGTAGGTGGGAAGTTATATTGAATAGCATTTATTTAATAGTTCTTATGAGTCTAGCTCCAGGGAGAAGATCTTTGTCATAAGGTGACATTTATTGGTTGTGCTAATCATTATTATAGTTTGATATATTTGTTTGGTTATGAATGTTGTATAGGTTGCTGAGTATTAATTCAACATATTTTTTGTCTTTGTCTTGTTGGTATTAGGAAATGAATTTTTCATAAAGAGGATTTATATGTTATAGCTAAGTTCTTGCTTGCCAAAGGTACTAAATGGCCACCAAAATATTCTAAGATGTACTAATTACTAAATTCAATTTTAGTAAAATTTATGATCAAAATGCTAGCCATTCAACCTTGAAATAATAAAGTGGATGGACTTTGATTTCAAAATCTAGAAGAATTTTTTTATGTTATTTGTTAATGTTAATGCTAAAGTCGTGAAGGAAGTCCTATCTCCTAGATTTCTTTTGAAAAACTCCATCAGTCAAGGCTTCCCTCTTGCCCCATCTTTATTTTTATTGCAATTGATGCTCTTAAATAAAATTTTCAGGATGAGTTTTCTACGAAACATGTCCATCATATCTCACTCCCAATGAATTTGAATGTTTGTTAAAAAGAAACAACATTGTTGTCATTGATGTCAAAGCTTGTGATCCAAAATGTTGTACTCAGAATGATGTACAATAATGATCTATCCCATACTATGTCCTATAATGATGAGTAACATGGATTTTATCCTTGATATAGGTAGTACTTCTTTTGGGGACAAAAATGAAAGACAATTAGTATAGAATTTAATGAAGATTAAACCTTCAATATTGGTTGTTATGTTCAATGCTTATTTTAGGTAGCTTTGTTATCCATACATTCATGCAATATGTTAAAAGTTCTAAATATGTCACTTCAATTTGAATTATGAACAAATGTGATTATTTATGTTGCTTGGTTGTTACTAAATTTAATGAATAGTTGGTCTTGGTTATGACATTCTCATCCACACTAGAGCATATCTAGCTACCTCAAAGTTCTTTATCGTTTAGTAATTATGCTATGCAAAACACTTATATTATGTATGACCTATCCATAGGTCCTACGGTAATATGAAAAATAATATCTTTAGGTGTGGCCTATCCTTTGGGTCCAATGATAGCATGCTAAATCTTAATGCATATTTCAAGATTTCCTTTTAGTGTTTGTGTTAACATATGTGCCAAGCTGACCTATTCTAGATTTATAGTATTCTACAAGATAATAGAGAACATATTTTTAGATCTAAAAGTAGTGTGTTCGATCTAAAAATAGGATGTGAAGGATGATGAAGTAACATGATAATGAATAAATAAGAAAATGGCAAGCATGAAGAGGTATGTGACTATGATATGATGTAGTAAATAATATTTATGAGCTCGTGCGAAGAAGTTGTTGGAATTTGGTAGAAGATTTCTTACTAGTTATATTGCAAAAAAAAATTGTGCTCTTAACTAGAACTAACTTTATGAATATGTAGAGGCAGCTCCATTAGTTTATGTTTTGATAGTAAGATTATTTGGTAATTAGTTGTTTTATAATTTATTATTTTTTAGAAGTGATCTAGTGCAAAAGCACAAAGGATGTTATGACCATATCCCTTGAAATTTTGGTGTGTGAGTCAATTAGAAAGTAGAATTTTATGTTTATAATGGGTTGAAGTCATTTTAGGTTGATTAGAATTCATTTGTTCATATTTTGGCATAATAAGGCTATGTTAGCTAGATGGTCAACTAAAGTCAACATTGGTCAAATGGTTAGTCAATGTTGAAATTTGACAAATGATGTAAAATATAATATCTTTGTCTGATTTGGGATCCATTGGTCATATTTTCTTGGCTCATAGGTTGGGTATGAGTGAAAATGCTCAAATGTTACAATTTTGCAAGAAAAGTTGCAAAGTTTTGCATTTTGGTGAATATGAAAGTCATTTTGTTTTTTTATCATGGAGATTCCTTAAAGGAAGGTAGAAGGCCATATTCCATGCTTGTATAAGGACCATTCATGACTTTTGAAAGGGTTAATGAAGTTTGTGACTGGATTTGGTGAATAAATTATGTACTATGGTAATGCTCAAAAGTTCACTATTATTTTCATCTTTTCATTTACTTGACTTGTTAAAGTTGTGAATGGATTGAAGATGTTGTATATTGTATTTTATTCAATTTGAGAACATTAGTTGATAGTTGTGTTTGATTTCAAGGACTTAAGAAAAATTGATTGTTCACTAGCCCTATAAGATACCAAATAATGGGTTATCTCTCCTAATCTCACCATTGAAAATTGGAGACCTTTATAGAGAGGGAGTTATCCTCATGTACATTAAGGTTATGCATTCATTTATCATGCCACTCACCATATCCATGCAAGATTCAACATGTTAGGTTTGTTGGAAATATAAGAGGAGTAACTAAGAGGGGAGGGATGAATTAGTTACCACAAAAATAAATCCCAGATCCCTTAGATGTCAGTACAAAATAAACTCTGAAAACTAAATACTGTTGATGCTCAACAAACACACATAAAATGTTGTAACTTGGTAAATACTGAATATGCTTGGTAAGTACTTAACATGCAAATCTTAGATATTATCTATGATTACCATTATCTTAACTTAGATGCAAGCACATAAAAGAAATTAGCATGAACACATTTGACACCAAGATTTAATGTGGAAACCCAATTTAGAAAAAACAACCAATTGCAACTAGTTATTGTTTTCACTCTTATGAAGTGAGCCCTATTAGGAGCCAACCTTGTTAAAGGTTACAAAACATTTTTATATGTGACCCTATTAGGAGTGACCTTGTTAGAGGTCTTTAGAAAATTCAATAGAACTACCACCTTGTTAGAGGTTTTGCAAATAACTATTGAGCCAACTCTGTTAAGAGATTTAGATCACTGCTACAATGGTTAGAGAGTAACAATGAGATGACTTGATTTCTGATACAACTAAATTTTTGATTATAGATCTATGTTCTGGCTTGTACTTGATCCTTCCTCATGAAATATATCTTTTCAACTTCATAAGGATATTCTACTTATCCTTCTGATTCACTTCCTTACTGCATCATTAGATCTTCAAAATCTTCTATGAATTCACACTCTTACACACTTTCAAATTCTCAACTTGACCTTATATTATTCATATTGTCAAATTGACTCATATACAACTTAGGATAATTAATATTCATCTCATCAATCGGCTAGAACCAATAGATAAATCAATTAAACTCAATATGCCAAAATAAGAAAATCCTTCGTTAGCCAACCCTACTTAGTAGACACTAACTCAGAAATGATTTTCCTGCATTAACCAAGTAAACTCTATTAAAACTGCATATTCACAAAGATCCTTTGGTAAATGAGTGAGCTCGGTTAACACTAGTTCCATCCAAAATTTCCTTTATTAACTGAGTGAGCTGGGTTAACACTCACCTTCTGTAGACTTTCCTTTGACACTCGAGTGAACTCAGTAGACACTGCCTTCTGAACTAGGCAAACACAAGAATGCTCGGTAGACACCAAAAACTATCTTCACTACCTAAGTGGGCTTGACATGTACTGACTGATAATGATATGACATTTGTGTAACATCAAGGACAATACACAATTAATCAATTGTATCCAACAATCTCCCTCTTTGGCATTAATGGCAACACAACATGTCATAACATAATGAAATTTTGGAACAAGAATAAAATAAGGAACATATCCTCATTTTCATTCTGATTCACATCTATGAGAACTTTCTCTATCAGTATGAACTATTTTTTCCTTTGGTTTCTCCCTCTGTCAGGAAACTTCTATCTACAACAACTTCTTACAAGTTCATTCTCCCTCTTAGGCATATCTATGATATCATGCTTCTCCCTCTTACAAAAAACTTCTCCTTCTAATTAAAAATTTCTTTTGAGATATGACATTAAACTTCTCCCTCTTTGACAACACATGCCAAAGACAACAATTCTATTAATATCAATGTACTTTAAGTACTAATTCATTTGAAAAATGCCCTTGTCAATACTACACCAACTGATTGATTAGCAATAGGTTCTGTTGATGCATCACTAAACTTCATTTAGTGAGTTTTAGATAGGGGAATGGCCCCTAGCTTACCTCTTAGATACATAAATGCATCCTTAGGTAATGGCTTGGTGAATATGTCTGCAATTTGTTCTTTTGTATTTACATATTCCAATCTAACTTCTTTATCTTGCACCAATTCTCTTAAGAAGTGATATTTTATAGCAATGTGCTTTGTTTTGGTATGCATCACTGGGTTCTTTGATATATTTATTGCACTAGTGCTATCATTTATATGACTACTGGATCTTTGATCTCTATCTTCATTCCTTCCAATAGTTGTTTGAACCAAATAATGTTAGAACAATTAACTACTATTGCCACACATTCTACCTCTACTATGGATTAGGAGATGCAATTGTCTTTCTTGCTTGTCTAAGACACTAGTCTTTTACCTAGAAATAATGCTCCACCATTAGTGATTTTCCTATCATCAATACTTCCTACCCAATCAACATTAGTGAACACTTTTAAGTCCAAAGTGCCTCCATGTTTATACCATAAGCCATAGCCTTTAGTACCTTTCAGATATCTCATGATACTCTTGATTGCAATTATGTGATTTTCTCTAGGATTTGTTGAGAATCTTGCTACCATACCAATTGTTGATGCAATATCAGGCCTTGTATGCACTAAATATCATGATTTTCTAATCATTGATCTGTATGTGGTCTGATCTACTTCCTTTGAATCATCATTTTTGGAAAGCTTATGTCCAATAGGCATAGGGGTTCCAATTGGTCTTGAAGCTTCCATTCCAAATGTCTTTAGTATCTCCTTGATTAGGAGATGGATTTTCTATAAATAGGATTTATATGTTATAACTGAGTTCTTGCTTGCAAAAGGTACCAAATGACCACCAAAATATTCTAAGATGTACTAATTACTAAATTTAATTTTGGTAAAATTTATGATCAAAATGCTAGCCATTCAACCTTCAAATAATAAAGTGGTGACTTTGATTCCAAAATCTAGAAGATTTTTTTAATGTTATTTGTTAATATTAATGTCAAAGTTGTGAAGGAAGTCATATCTCCTAGATTCCTTTTTGAAAAACTCCATCATTCAAGGCTTCCCTCTTGCCCCATCTTTATTTTATTGCAATTGATGATCTTAAATAAAAAATTTAGCGAGAGTTTTCTATGAAACATGTCCATTGTATCTTAGTCACAATAAATTTTAATGTTTGTTGAAAAGAAACAACATTGTCATCATTGATGTCAAAACTTGTGATCCAAAATGTTGTGCTCAGAATGATGTACAATAATGATATAACCCATACTATGTCCTATAATGATGAGTAACATGGATTTTATCCTTAATATAGGCAGTGCTTCTTTTGGGGACAAAAATGGAAGACAATTAGTATAGAATAATGAAGATTAAACCTTTAATATTGGTTGTTATGTTCAATGTTTATTGTGGATAGCTTTTTTATCCATACATTCATGCAATATGTTAAAAGTTCTAGATATTCCACTTCCATTTGAATTATGAACAAATATTATTATTTATGTTGGTTGTTACTAAATTTAATGAATAGTTGGTCTTGGTTATGACATTCTCATCCACACCATAGCATATCTAGCTACCTCAAAGTTCTTTATCGTTTAGTAATAATGCTACATAAAACACTTATATTATGTATGGCTTATCCATGGGTCCTATGGTGATATGAAAATAATATCTTTAGGTGTGGCCTATCCTTGGGGTCCAGTGATAGCATGCTAAATCTTAATGCATATTTCAAGATTTTCTTTTAACATTTATGTTAACATATGTGCCAAGCTGACCTATTCTAGATTTCTAGTATTCTATGAGATAATATAGAACACATTTTTAGATCTAAAAGTAGTGTGTCTAATCTAAAAATGGGATGTGAAGGATGATGAAGTAATGTGATAATGAATAAATAAGAAAATGACAAGCATGAAGAGGTATGTGACTATGATATGATGTAGTGAACAATATTTATTAGCTTGTGTGAAGAGGTTGTTGGAGTTTGGTAGAATATTTCTTACTAGATATATTGCAAAAAAAATTGTGCTCTTAACTAGAACTAAATTTATGAATATGTAGAGGTAGCTCCATTAGTTTATGTTTTGATAGTAATATTATTTGGTAATTAGTTATTTTATATTATTTTTGAGAAGTGATCTAGTACAGAAGCACAAAGGATGTTATGACTGTATCCCTTGAAATTCTAGTGTTGAGTTAGTTAGAAAGTAGAATTTCATGTTTATAATAGGTTGAAGTCATTTTAGGTTGATTAGAAGTCATTTGTTCATATTTTGGCATAATAAGACTATGTTAGCTAGATGGTCAACTAAAGTCGACATTGGTCAAATGGTTAGTCAAGGTTAAAATGTGAGAAATGATGTAAAACATAATGTCTTTTTCTAATTTGGGATCCATTGGTCATATTCTCTTGGTTCTTAGGTTTGGTATGAGTGAAAATGCTCAAATGTTGCAATTTTGCAAGAAAAGTTGCAAAGTTGCAAAATATGCAAAATGCAAAGTTTTACATTTTGGTGACTATGAAAGTCATTTTATTTTTTATCATGGAGATGTCTTAAAGGAAGGTAGAAGGTCATATTACATGCTTATATAAGAACCATTCATGACTTTTGAAAGGGTTAATGAAGTTTGTGACTGGATTTGGTGAGTAAATTATGTACTATGGTAACGAGAAAGTTCACTATTGCTTTCATTTTTCATTTACTTGACTTATTAAAATTGTGAATGGATTGAAGATGTTGTATATTGTATTTTATTCAGTTTGAGAACATTGGTTGATAGTTGTGTTTTATTTCAAGGACTTAAGAAAATTTGATTGTTCACTAGCCCTATAAGACTGTAACTAGGACTCTAGCAAATAATGGGTTATCTCTCCTAATTTCACCATTGAAAAGTGGAGACCTTTGTAGAAAGTGAGGTAATCCTCATGTACATTAAGATTCTTAATTTATTTATCATGCCACTCACCATATCCATACAAGATTCAACATGTTAGGGTAGGCATCATTATGTACCTAATTTGGTTTAGGGGTAATAACATGATATTGTAGTGATTGTATGGTGGTTGATCAAACAAACAAGGTTTATTGAGGTGTTCATATCAAGCTTAGAAGATTGTACCAATTGGGTACTAAGAAAAACTTAGAATATTTTGAGTCTTTTTAACCCTCAATCCTAGGGTTTTATGGTTTAGTGGCTTGGCAATAATATGGAGACATAACACTTTGGAATCTTAAGGAACTCCCAAATGGGTATTCACATATCAATTTCTTTTAGAACTCTTTGGAACAATTTTGTGTTATTTTCCATATACTTGATATGGAGGTCTACTTTAATTAGGTTTATTTTAGGCCTATTTGATAGTTTCTTCTTGTGGGCTTTAGGAATTAGACTTGAACCCTCAAATTTTATTGATTCTATATTGGTTGAGTTGATTAAACCCTTAGGTATGCTTATGAGATTTATTCAAGGTGTTGGTGTTGTAAGATCCTTGGGGGTGCTTGTTAATCTTAGATTGATTTTGACAAGTGAGTGTCTATGCACCTAAGTCTTTTACTTAGTTAATACCAAACAAGTAACATATGCTAAGCACAACATATAAGTTATAGAATGCTGAGTAAATAGTGATTGTCAAGTCACTCATATGTCAAGTCACTCAAAAGTCAAGTAGATAGTATGTGTTGAGTGATTTAGGAGCTGAGTAGGCAGTGCATGTTGAGTTATTCAGATGTCGAGTGATAGTATTGAAATCACATTGATGTCAAGAATCAAGGACTTCAGATGCTAAGTAACACAATTTTATCATAGTTGTTTGTATTGGCACAAACTGCTATGTGAATTATTTTTGGGCTGACTTGAGGATTGAATTACGATATTTTGTTGATAAGGATGATTTTGAATTGAGAATTCCTATGTATTACATGCACCCAATTAGATAAAGAGAAGGTTTAAGTGGTGATATGGATGAATCACAATCATTGATTCATACCTAACCCTAAGTCACCTAGGTCTTCTTAAGGAGGACAAACCCTAAATTTCTTATGTGTGGAGAGGGAATGAATGAATGATCAAGGAGATTTTTGCATGTGAAAACTAGTACATTCATGGTGATCAAGGTATTATGATATGAATTGCATTATAGAATTAGTCAAAGGAGAAAAGAGGATGGAAACAATGAACAATAGAGAGACATCTGATTAAGAAGGATCAAGTATACATTAGTATAGAGGTGATATATCATCAAGCAATAGAGTGCTATTTGTAGGATCAATGCCAAGACATTCTAATAGGTGAATCAATTAAATTTCTTAATAGATTAGTCCTAATAAGTTGTATTGAAATCCTCTAACAAGGTGCTTACTTAATTGTGAGTTAAAGTCCTTTAATCAGACACACTTCTAATAGAGTGTTGAAATATTTTAACAACGTACGACCTAATAGTCTTTCTAATATTTTAATACGGTAGAAATTTTGCAAGGTAGATCATGTTTCATAATCAAATATTGTAACCTTCATTGGATACACTTTATTACTGCAGTAGTGAAGATTTGTGAGTGTCATCCCCATCACAGTTTTACACCCCCCCCCAAAAGTTTACCTTTCCTATTGTAATTCCAACTATTGGTATGAGAGCCTTGTTCTCTAAAAGTGAAGCCTAACAACTTTGAGGAAAGATTTTGGAAATGGAAGTCTACAAGTTAGGAAAATTTATTGAGAACTAGGAGATTGAAATACAACTCATTCTACATCAATTGAATGAAGCAAGAGAAGATCTAAAGAAATCATTGAGAAGAAGGAAGGAAATTTATATTGAGAAAAATGACACTAAATACTAAGAGATGGACACTACTAAGTTATTTGCAAATGCAAACTCCAATGAATTTGATGCAATAATTGTAGATCTAATGAAAAAGAATAGAACCCTAGTTAAAGAGGTCAGAAATCTTAATATAGAACAAGAATCACAAGCCATATTACTATGTGAGGTGATAGAATAGAAAAAAAAATCTATAGAAGACAAATTCATGATTGAAGATGACATAAGAGTTTTGACTAGTACACTAGAAGAGAGATCATCAGAGGTAACTAGGATTTCTAACATGCAATTGAAAACTTCAGGTCAAATGATGATTGCAAATCATGAACCAAATGCCAAATATATTGAGATCACAACACTGAAGTTGCAGAATGAATAGTTGAGCACTGATCTGAAAAGGGAAAAGGAGTTTGCCAAAAGTTTCAATAAACCTAGTGAAGCTATCAAGTACTTTGAGTAATTGATGAGATCTCCTAGATCTAACAATGATACGTGTGGACTAGGATACACAAGTACTAAAGAAGGAGAATCATCCAAAAGTACTAAAAAAAGAAGTAACAAAGGTAAGAACTCAAAAGCTACTTTTCATAATTGTGGTAAGAAAGGACATACTACTAATGTGTGCAAGAGCAAGACTGTAAATCAAAATGCTAAGTAGAAGAGCATGGGTCATTTCCATAAGTACAAAAAACAAGGTCATTAGGCACATGAATGTAGGACTAATACTATGCACACTTAAATATTTGAATGATATTGTTATAACTATCAGAAGTATGGACATAGAGCTTTTGAATGCAGATCTAAACCCAACTAGTCATCAAACAAGCAAACAAAGGCAAAGAATAATGACAACTCTTATAATTGGGATTATAATACAAGGTATAGTTGTCACTAATATCAAGAGTATGGACATGTTCCTAAGAACTATATTAGAACACACTTTAGAAGTGATTAAAAAAGGTGGTTGAGTCAAACCACATGTTTTAGCTATTTGAAGACTGATCACATCAATCGATATTGTCCAACAAGGTCAAAAGCACCAAGTTGTGAGTTCAACAAAGGCAAATGTGAGGTAGATATTGAAAATGTTAGAGATGAGGTGAACAAGACATGGAAGGGAAAGGAGGATTTCAACACATCATGTGCTAATGGGATCACTTCACCCAATGGGTTAGATAATCACACCTCATCAAACTAAGAAATCTAGAGATTTTTGGGACTGATATTTAAAATATATACCATACATTAGTTCCAAGGATTTAGTTCTGAAAAGATTACATATGCATGAATAAAGATGAAAAGTGTTATTAGAAAGCAAGGAAAAATCTTTAAGTTTTGTCAGTTTTTCATGTTATTGTCAAGCACAAAAAGGTTTTTTATGGTTGTCAAGTAAAACGTTAGTGGATGTCAAGATAAAAAAAATTGGTTAGTTGAAGCTAAGCTTGTAACTATTTCTAAGTGAATGGAAAGACACGTGGATGTCAAGTGAGCTAGAAATCTATTGATGTCAAGCTTACAACTATGTAAGCACTTAGCATTAACTGTAGTGTTTTAAGGGCTATTTGATTGATTTCTACTAATTTAACATCATTTGAATTTGAGAAAGGACATGAAGAGCTAAAGGAGATCTAGAGAACTTCATCTGAAGAATCTGTAGGAGATTTGAATAGTTGTTTGACACCATTTCATTAGGATTTGTAAGGTATTTATTGTATGCCTAGTTGCGCAGTTTCAAATTTCACAAACCCTACATATATGTGATGGTGTCTAGTTCTTCCAAAGTTAAAGGAGTAGAGGAAAAAGAGGTTTTAAATGTTCAATTAATTATCAATGAGATCAAAGAACCCATTTTCAAGGCTATTCTAGATATAGTGTACACGCAAGATCCTTGTGGTACATTGTCTATGATACCACTGCGAGTGTTAATAATTCAAGATGTTAGAAATTGCTACAATTGCAAGATTGGAAGCATAGAAGATATGGAAACCAAAGAAGAATATGGAAGTCTACGTGAAAAAAAAATGTTAAAGGAAGAATACAAGATTGTAGAGAAGAAAGGGTTAACTTGTGCCCTAGATTTCCCTAATGTTTTCAAAACTGAGTGGATTAAGATTGTCTTAAGTAGAATTCATGATAGCTCAGTATGGTTAGATAATGGGAAAATTAAAATCACAAAGAAAATTGTTCATAGGGTAATAGGGTATCCAACCCTAGATCAGCTAAAGACTATGAGAAGTGAGTCAAAAGAAGTTATTGAAAAGAACATAGGGGTTGTATGGAACAAAAGGGGAATGACCATTGACACTATCACAAATCCCCTAATAGCTTTTGTAGTAAGGGTAATAGCTCACAAGTTTTATCAATCAAGTAGATTAAACAATGTACCTTGCATTGTAGTGGATATGGGCTACAAAATTTTGAAGAAAGATCATACTTATGATCTTGTCAAGCTATAGTTACAATAATTGGTTGAAAATCTAAGAGCTACAAGGAAAACCAAGAGTACTCAGTGTAAATTTAGATCTATTCTGGTATGTATTTTCTTCTATGTGCAAAATACATTTCGTACATTTGGAAATGTTTCATGGAAGACAAATAGATCAATTGTAGTTCAAATAGGAGAGTTCATTGAATAATTAGGTAATAACTTTGAATCAGTAATGACTAGTTATTTTGAAGATTTTAAACAATCTATGAAGAAAACATTAAGAATACTAGTCTCACATGTGTAGAACCAATATGATGGTGGTTGCTTCCTAGTTGATGTTGATCACACATTTGTAAAAGAAGAAATTCCTAGGGTGAGATGGCTAAGGCCATTAGGTTATGAGATCAATGTTGATGAGGCCTTTGTAGCAATCACAACATGAGTTGTAGAAGAAGTGGACAAAGAAGCCAAAGCATTTGGTAACTATGAATTGGACAAATCAAATATTACTATGGAGTTGAAGACTGCTTCTATAATCAAGAAGAAGAATAAATTCGTGAAGAAACTAAAAGAAAAATTTGGTGATGGAGATGAGGAAGATGAAGAAGAAGGGGATATATAGGTTCAAGCACCATTGACACTAGCATAAGGTCAAGGAGAGGATCAACAAGAAGAGGAAATAGAAATTGCAGAAGGTGTTGAGGAAAAAGAAGCTGAGAAAGCACCTATTCCTACTAATAAGAAGAAAAGAAAGGCTAAGACACAAGTAGTGACAAGACCAAATAAGGTTGCAAAACCAAGCCAGCCTAAACTAACAACACCTACCACAAGGGCTAGTACAAGAGTCACTACAGAGAAGGCTAAAGAGGTAGCCAAGCCTAAAGATCAAGAATGTGAAGCATAAAAAAGACCAAGAAGAAAGTGTGTTGCTCAGATTGAATCTGATGAGGAGAAGACTGAATCTGATGACAATAGCCAATTCCAAGTGGTGAGTAAACCATCCTTAGACCTAGATAATTTATCTAAAAATGTTAAAAATGATGCTAATTTATCAGGTTTTTCTCACATTGAATTTGATAATCTTGGAAAATTTTAGAAGAATCAAGTAGAGGAGCCAATATATGCCATGCTAGCTACTTTTGAGAAAGCTCCTCTAGAAATTTCAAACTCCATACCTAAGAGTTTATATGAAAGAGTTGAGCAAAAATGGAACTATTGTTTAGATAGAGAAAAGAAAATTAGGGAGACATCCCTTGCTCAAGTTATGCCAGAACTTAGTAAGGATGAAATGACAAAAGCCATTAAGAAATATGCTATTAGATTTGTGCCAAAGTATAGGGCATTTAGCATATTATAGAACAATATAGAGGATTTGTCCATAAGTCCAAACAAATGTGGAAGATTAAATATGGACTAGCCACAACGAAAGATGCTAACCAATAACCTATTGAGGTAGGAGATGATGAAGAAGATGATAAAGATCAAGACATGGTTGAGGGAGGCACTAATATGGATATTGATAATTAGGTAATAACTAAGGTAGAGCAACAACAAGAATAGAGTGTACAAGATACACTAATGTCGAGTGCCAACCCTTCGTAGGTGACAAGTATAATCACTAAAACTATCAAAGTAAAGGATGTCTCTAATCCTACTAATTAGAACATCAATCCCCTAATAGAGAAAGATTTGAAAAGGATACTTATCCAATCTACTTTTCAAGCCAAATTATGTGACAACCCTGTATTGGTAAGTGTGAATGAAATTCAGAAGCTGGAGTCTATGACTGTAGGGGAGGAAGTAAAAACACAAAAACTACCTACAATCACTCCTCAAGTCACTAGTGTACAACCTTCACAACCCTTAATTTTATACCAAAGGAAGGATATAGTAGGATGCATTGTTAATACACTTATTAAAGGCACTCCTATCTATGTACAAGAACCTAAAAAAGACAAGGTTGAGAGAGATGGAGAAAACAAGGTGGAAACACAAATAAATAATCGAATACAAAGCCAAACAGGTCAACTAGATGTACCTACACCTCCAACACAAGATCAAGGTCAATAGAAATCAAGAGGTAGAAAAGGATAAGCCTGAAGAGCCAAGTTTGACACCCAAGCTAAAAGAGCTAGTAGCAATTCAAGCACGAGTGACATTACCAAAATCTAGACCTCCTTCTAGTCAAACTCTTCAAAGGCTAAGCACAAATGCAACACCTTTGCAATTCTTAGTGATGAGTCCTAGCTCATCTAAGGCAAAAGAGGTAATAACTTATGGAGATGTTAGCCTAGATAAAGAAATTGTATTGCCCAAGTTTGGTTATGCAACAATAACAATTGAGCAAATGGGTATACTTCAAGAGGCCCTAACAAGAAAGAAACATCAAGAACTACTTAGAAGGGAACATAGGTAGAAGTAAGCTTTGATTGAGATCAAAGAGATTTTATTACATGCATTTAGTCTACCTACTCTAGATGAAACAAAGCTAATTATTTAACAATTGACCAATATAGTGGAAAGAGTAAGTGACACAGACTTGGATAGTAATTTCAAACTATTAGAATAGTCTAAGAAGAAGTTTTAAAATAAAGTTAATGTGAAGATATCTAGTGATATTGTACTCACATAGGTTGCATTGGAAACTAAGATAGATAGTGTGAAGAAGGTACTAGAGAACATTTTCTCTATGTACTCCAAATTGTGTAACCCTACACTCTTCACACAAGAGATAAGGAATCGCATCCTGAGTTTGGAGAGTCAAATGAACTCATCTAGTGAAAAATTTCCCATGTCTCTAGCTCAAAGTGAGAAACACTTTAGGACCCTTTTGCAATTCCAAAGTTAGGTAGCAGATGAAGCCAATATAAGGGCTAAATTGATCAACATCCAAACTACATTGACTTGTCACATGGATATTTTACACAAGGAGCTAGGCTATGTAGAAATACTTATAAAGAAAGACCCCAATCTTTCTACATTAGAGGGCTTAGTACACCTTGCTATTGAGCTAGCTGTCCAAATTAAGTCTTTAGAGGTAGCTTGTGATAATTGGAATGTAGCTCTTAAAATAATACTTTAGGTCCATAAATATTTCTTGGAAAAATACACTCTTAGTGTATGACCAATTGACATCAATGTCAAAAGAGGGAGTAAGAGCAATGGGGGAGTAAGAGAAAGTGGAAGAGTGATGGGGACACAACCCAAGCTCAGAATGGACACAACAAAAAAAGGGAAATTGTATTAACTATGAAAATAAGCTAGTACATTTAGTACAGAGATAATAGACTTCAAAACATGCCCCAAGGGCTTACAATAGCACAAAACTGGAGATAATTTCTCCTTTTGGTACCTCCTCTCAAACTCCACTCCGAACTGCCTTTTATAATGCCAGTAATGTCCTCAAATAGACCCCGAAGGGTTAAGAACTAGGAGTACATTCTAGAAAGTGCTAGTAGGCATCCACCGACCAAGTAGAAGGCTCCAGAAGCCACTTTAGAAGTTGGTGTAAATCTAGAAGAATCCAAAAATGGTAACCGAACTTTCGGGAGGCATAACTTTTGAACCATAGCTCCGATTGATGAACCGTTTACATTTTTGGAAAGCTCTCAAAGTGCTCTATAGCCCTATGGACCAGCTTTTCTCGTCCCCCATTTTTTTTCCCTTTTAAAGATCATTTAATGCCCCTAACCTGACTTTGAATCATTCTTAGGAGGTCTCCAAAAACCAAAAAATTGCAATAACTTTCAAACTGTGGGGCCTTTTGACCTGATTCTTTTTTTGGAATGCTCTAAATTACAATTACATTCATCTAGCCAATTTACACCTTCTAGTTCACCAAAATGATTGCTCAATTACATACTCCTATTTTTTTCAACATTTATACATATCCCAAGGTGTTCAAATACTCTATCCTAGAACACTGATAGTGGAACTGTGAGAGTTGGAACCTTTATTTGACCCAAATGGGTATCCAAAAATGATAACACATGAAACAAAAAGTAAGTCTAAGTACATTTTTTTTTGGGTGACATAGGATTGCCCTTATACCTCTGGATGCTCCTACATCAGACACCCAGGGTAGATTAAAAAGTGACCCTGTCACTTTATGAATGGTAGAGGAAACCCCAAATGGGAAACCTCAGCTGCTGAAATCCAAGTTGAGTCCTCTATCAGTCATCTTTTCCACTTGACCAAATACTCTTCATACTACCTATTTCTAGTACTCCTACCCACACGATGATCTAGAATGTCTTCTATCTCCTCCTTCTTAGAAGCAGGAATTGGACATGGCTCTAGCATCGGTTCCTCATCTGCACCATCATCATGATACTCTATTAAGTCTGCAATCTTGAAAATAGGAGAAATGTGAATACCATATAGCAACTCCACCTCATATGCATTTCCTGAGTCATGTTTCTTCAGAATTTTGTAGAGGCCAAATTTCTTCATTTTCAACTTGTTGTAAGTGCCAGCTGGAAATCTTTCTTTTTGTAAGTGTACCATGACTAGATCCCCTGCATGGAATTCCTTATGTCTTCTCCTTTGATCAGCCCTAGCTTTATACTCTTGATTCATCTTGGTAATGTGTGCTTGAACCTCCTCATGTAGACGCTTGATATGTTCAACAAATTCTTCAGCTTCAGCACTTGTCCTCTCCCCTTGCTTTATCTTCCTCAATTCTGGTGCAGTCCTTGGGCTACTTCCATATACAATTTGGAATGGTGATCTACCAGTACTCCTATTTATAGAGTTATTGTAAGAAAACTCAGCTTGTGGTAGAATCAAATCCCACCCATTGGGCTTATCCCCAACTAAACATCTCAACAAATTGCCCAGACTTCTATTTACCACTTTTGTTTGGCCGTCAGTTTGTGGTTGATGTGTGGAACTAAATTTCAAGTCTGTTCTCAACTTTTTCCACAATGTTCTCCAAAAATAACCCACAAATTTAGTGTCTCTGTCAGAAACTATACTCCTTGGAAGACCATGTAGTCTTATCACTTCTCTGAAAAACAAGTTTGCAATATGGACAACATCATGAGTTTTGTGGCATGGAATGAAATGTGCCATTTTGGAGAACCTATCAACCACCATAAATACTGAGTCACTACCCCTTTGTGTCCTTGGCAATCTAAGAACAAAATCCATACTTATGTCCTCCCATGGCTTTGATGGAACAGGCAATGGCTGATATAGTCTAGTATTGTGGCTAAATCCCTTGGCAACTTGACAAACCTAGCAACTCTGTATAAACTTCTTCACATCTTGTGAAATCTGAGGTCAAAAATAATGTTCTCTAAGAATGACAATGGTCTTATCTCGACCAAAATGTCCTACCATCCCTCCATTGTGTTTCTCTTTAATCAAATTTTCCCTCATGGAACTCCTTGGAATGCACAATTGGCTGCCCTTGAATAACATACCATCCTGAATCAGATAGTCTAACCACTTAGTTCTATCTACAGCAATAGGCTCTTTACAAGCTTTCCATGATTCAGCAAAATCAGGATCTTCAGGGTATATATTCTTGAGTTCATCAAACCCAACTACTTCAACCTACATTACTGTAAGCAACAACTATCTCCTGCTTAGTGCATCTGCAACCCTATTAGATTTTCCACTTCTATGTTTCAACACAAATGTATAGCTCTGCAAGAACTCTACCCACTTCATATGCCTCTGATTCAATTTACCTTGGCTATTTAGGTACTGTAATGCCTGATGATCAATATACAAAACAAATTCCTTTGGCAATAAATAATGCCTCCATTTCTTTAAGGCCTGAACTATTGCATAGAACTCTTGATCATAAACAGAATACTTCTTCTTTGCATCATTCAATTTTTCACTAAAATATGCAATAGGCTTACCTTCTTGGCTTAATACAGCCCCAATAGCATTGCCACTAGCATCACAATCCACCTAGAACACCTTTCTAAAATTTGGAAGTACCAACATAGGTTGTTCTGTCACCTTCTTCTTCAACAATTCATAACTTCTCGCAGCTGCTGCAATCCATTTGAACTCTTTTCTATCCCCTCTTATTGTGTCAGTTAGGGGTGCACATATGCCACTGAAATTCTTAATAAACTTCTTGTAAAAAATAACCAGACCATGAAATGATCTTACCTCAGTAGCAGACCTTGGATTAGGCCATTCCAAGATGGCTTTTACCTTCTCTGGATCCATTTTTTAGACCTTTAGGTGATATAAAAAACCCCAAATAGACTAACTCCCTTTTTGCAAAGATACACTTCTTCAAATTAATTAACAGTTTCTCTTCCCTTAACCTTTCAAGGACACTACGAATATGCAATAAATGTTCTTCCAAAGTCTTGCTGAAAATTAAAATATCATCCAAATAGACAATAACAAATTTTCCCAAGAACTTCTTAAGTACCTCATTCATAAGCCGCATGAAGGTGCTTGGGGCGTTCATCAATCCAAAGGACATGACTAACCACTCATAAAGACCCTCCTTGGTCTTGAAGGCCATTTTCCACTCATCTCCTTCTCGAATCCATATCTGGTGATAACCACTCTTGAGATCTATCTTTGCGAAGTACTGAGCTCCACTCAAGCAGTCCATAAGATCATCCATTCTTGGCAAAGGAAACCGATATTTGATGGTTATCCTATTTATAGCTTGAGAGTCTATACACATCCTCCACTCTCCATCCTTCTTTGGTGCTAGTACTACAAGTACTGCACATGGACTCAGGCTCTCTCGAATCAAGCCCTTCCTCAATAGTTCCTGAACCTGTCTATTTAGCTCCTTAGTTTAAGTAGGAGTCATCCTGTGAGTAGCCTTGTTAGGCAAACTAGCTCCTAGGATTAAATCTATCTGATGACTGATTTGCCTTACTGGTGGTAATCATTTTGGAACATTATCAGAGATAATATCTCCAAACTGACCTAGTAAATCTAAAACTTCAAGTGGTATTTCACTACTACCTTCTTTATCTTTCCTAGGAATCAAAGCATAGCACATACGCTGATGTTTCATTCCATCTAAAAACTTTCTTCCATCAAAAAGAAAAATCCTAGTACTGCTACATACCTTTTCATCTTCCTTTTTCATGGGCTTCAATTTGTGGCGAACTCCATCCTTTGTTAGAGAGAATGTGTTTGCATGACCATCATGTACTGCATGTCTATCAAACTGCCATGGTCTACCCAACAATAGATGGAAAACATCCATTGGAATAACATCACAGAGAACTTCATCATGGTAACTCCCAATTTTGAATTTCACTAGGCATTGTTCACTTACCAGGACCTTATGATCATCTTTCACCCAAGCAATCTGATAGGGCTGGGGGTGTTTCTCCCTCTTGAGCTTTAGCTTAGAGACCATCTCCTCTGACACCAAGTTGTCAGTGCTACCACCATCAATGATCACATCACAACATTTTTCCTCACATTTGCATCGGGTATGAAATAAACTCCTCCTTTTTCCTAGTTTAATCTCACCACTTAGTAGGACCCTTTCATTCACTAAAGTCTCTCCTCTTTCTACATCCTCTGAATGTGATGACTGTGCATCCTTATTCACATGAGCAACCCTAGCTTGACCCTCAGCTCTCCTATCTGTCCTTCCTTGTCATTGAGGGCATTCAAAGGCATGATGACCTTCTTCATTGCAATGGCAATAGGTACCACAGAAGCCTCCTCTTCCTTTTCCATTTCCTCTACCTCTTCCTCTCTGATTTCCAAAGTCTTGATCATGAGAGTGGTTGAAACCCTCATTCCTCTGGTTCCTGCTAGTACCCACATCTTCATTTTTCTTTTGTGTTTCATTTAGGCCTCCAAATGACCTACCGCTTCCCCTTCCTCCTTGACCATGCCCTCTTTGTCTCCCTTCAAACCTCTTATTTATCTTCTCTTCAACTTGTAGGGAAAACCGGTATGCCTCTTCAATGCTGGTCATTCTTACTAGACTTAATTCCTCTTGGATGCTAGGTCGCAACCCACTAATATAATGAGAAACCTTCTCTTTATTTTATTTTGCATACCCTGCTCTAATCAAAAGTTGATAAAACTCCTCTATATATTCTTGTTTTGATCTTCTTGCTTGCTTTAGCCCATGCATCTTCTTAAACAAATGAAGCTCGTAGTCCACAGGAATGAACTGCTTCTTCAATTTGTCCACCATGCGATCCCACCTTGTGATCTTCTACTTTCCTCTTCTATTTCTTTCCAATTAAACCTCTTTCCACTAAATTTTGGCATGGCCTTTCAGTTTGGCCTTTGCAAACTTAACCCTATCTGGGTCCCTGATATCTTCATACTCAAAGTATTCTTCCAATTCATTGATCCAGTCAATCAACTCATCTGGTTTCAGATTTCCTGAAAATACACCCACATCAATTGTAGGTCTTTTCCCAAACGTAGTAATGGCCCTAAAAAGCCTTTCCTCTACTTGATTCAGAACTTCCTTGTCATATTCCCCTTCTGGTCCAATTTCTTCTTCTTCATTGTCACCCTCATTGTCATCACTTGCGGCAACATTTGTTCTTCTACGGAGCTCCTCCTGCAATGCTTGTACCTGCCTTTGGAGGGCTCTAACCTCCTCAGGATTAACATCTCCAGCCCTTCCACCATGCTCTTTTTGTGGAGGCATCTTCTTAACTCAAACACACAACCACACAGTCGACGCTCTGTCTACACACTCAGGAAAACCAGCTCTGATACCACTTGATGGGGACACAACCCAAGCTTAGAATAGACACAATGGGAAAAGGAAAATTGTATTAACTATGAAAATAAGCTAGTACTTTCAGTACAGAGATAATAGACTTCAAAACATGCCCTAAGGGCTTACAATAGCACAAAACTAGAGATAATTTCTCCTTTTGGTACCTCCTCTCAAACTCCACTCCGAACCGCCTTTTACAATGCCAGTAATGTCCTTAAATAGACCCTGGAGGGTTAAGGACTAGGAGTACATTCTAGAAAGTGCTAGTAGGCATCCACCGACCAAGTAGAAGGCTCCAGAAGCTGCATTAGAAGTTGGTGTAAATCTAGAAGAATCCAAAAATGGTAACCGAACTTTCGGGAGGCATAACTTTTGAATCGTAGCTCCGATTGACGAACCGTTTACATTTTCGAAAAGCTCTCGAAGTTCTCTATAGCCCTATTGACCATCTTCACTCATCCCCCATTTTTCAACCTTTTTTGAGGTCATTTAATTCCCCTAACTTGACTTTGAAGCATTCTTAGGAGGTCTCCAAAAACCAAAAACCTGCAATAACTTTCAAAATGTGGGGCCTTTTGACCTGATTCTTTTTCTGGAATGCTCTAAATTACAATTACATTCATCCAACCAATTTACACCTTCTAGTTCACCAAAATGATGGCTCAATTACATACTCCTATTTTTTTCAGCATTTACACGTATCCCAAGGTGTTCAAATACTCTATCCTAGAACACTAATAGTGGAACTATGAGAGTTGGAACCTTTATTTGACCCAAATGGGTATCCAAAAATGAAAACACATGAAACAAAAACTAAGTCTAAGTACTTTTTTTTTTGGGTGACACAGGATTGTCCTTATACCTCTGGATGCTCCTGCATCAAAGAGCAAGAAAGTAGAGAAAGACTATCTGTTGATGTAAATCTACTTAGCAAGAGAACAATTTTGATACAGAGTATAGAATACAATAGATCAAACAACTTAGGGGGATTTATGAGAGTTTTGAGGTATAAGTCATGTTGCAAAATTTTGATATTTTGAAATTTTTTATAGAAGCCAAATAATCTTTTGTGTTATGCTCATAAGTATAAGAGTATCAATGTATGACCAAGTGTTTTTGACACTCATGTCAAAGGGGGAGATTTTTAATATCAGATTGGTTTTGACAAGTGAGTTTCTATACACTTAAGTCATTTACTTAGTTCATACCAAACAAGTAACGTATGTTGAGCATAACAAATAAGTTAGAGCATGTCGAGTAAACAGTGAGTGCCAAGTTACTCAAGTGCTAAGCAGATAGTATGTGTTGAGTGATTCAAGATTTGAGTAGGTAGTGCATATCAAGTCATTTAGATGCTAAGTGATAGTATTGAAGTCATAGTTGATGTTGAGCATCAAGGACTTTAGATGCCGAGTAACACAATTTTATCATAGTTGTTTGTATTGTAATAAACTACTATGTGAACCATTCTTGGGCCAACTTAAGGATTGAATTATGATATATTTTTAATAAGGATGAATATTAGTTAGGAATCCCTATGTATTACATGTAGCCAATCAAATAAAGGGAAGGTTTAAGCAACAATATGGCTGAATCACAGTCATTTATTCATACCTAACCCTAAGACAGCTAGGTCTTCTTAAGGAGGAAAAATCCTAAATTTCTTGTGTGTGGAGAAGGAATGAATCAACGGTCAAGAAGAGTTTTGCATGCCCAAACCAGGACATTCATGGTGATCAAGGTATTATGATCTAAATTACATTGTAGAATTAGTTAAAGGAGTATAGAGGAAGGAAAGAACAAACAATAGAGAGAAATCCAATCAAGAAGGATCAAGTATACATCAGTATAGAGGTGATCTATCATTAAGCAATAGAGTGCTAATCATAGGATCAATGTTGAGACATTCTAATAGGTGAACCAATTAAATATCTTAATAGAGTAGTCCTAACAGGCTATATTGAAATCCTCTAACAAGGTGCTTACTTAATTGTGAGTTAAGGTCCTTTAATCAAGCACACTTCTAACAAGGTGTTGAAATCCTTTAATAGGGTAAGACCTAATAGTGTTTGTAAGATTTTAATAGGGTAGACCTTTCATAGGGTAGATCATGTTCCATGATCAAATATTGTAACCTTCATTGGATACACTTTATAACTACAGTAGTGAAGATTTTTGGGTGTCATCCCCACCCCAATTTTACCTTCTCATTGGAGGGTTTCTAGGTAATCATATCTTGTATCATATATGTGTGAATACTTAGTTGTTTACATACTTTAGATGTATATGCTTTACATGGTATTTTGGTTTACTTATTGAATATGTGAGATGGATGTGTTGTGAATATTTTTATGGGTTAAAGTTTAAAGCATTGATTCACCCCCCTCCCCCTCTTAGAGTTTACCTTTCCTATTTTAATTCCAATAGTGATAATGAGGATTAAAAGAAACGTGAAGAGTCATCTTGGAGTTTGGTGAAGATTTTTTGTGTGGAAATAGAAATAGGTGAGATTGTGGTGTTTGGTGTATTTGTGAGTACCATTACCCTTCTACCTAATTTCCTAATCCATAAAAAAACTTGGCCATTTTCCTTTCTTTATCTTACCTTGACCAATTGTGAACTTACCTTATCTTGCATCAATTCTACTTGTATTTCATTGGTATCAGGGTCATACAAATTGAATTTTATTTCAATTAAAAATAGAGGCATTCAATATTCCACCTATAGGAGCTAGATCCTTCAAAATGCGATTGAACTAATGGAGAAGAGTATTGACCATAAATGGGAAAAGATATTGAAGAAGATGGTGGGTAAGTTGAAAGCTAGGGAGAAAAATTATTATAGTAAAGAAGAGAAAGAGTAGGAAGAGAAGGAAGAACGTGGGGAAAAGACCCAAGAACCATAATCTTCAAGCAATAGAGTTGTAAATAAGGTTAGGCTAGATAAACAAACATTCCTAGATGCCATCAGGGAATCCAAGAAAGAGAACTCCAGAGTGAACTACCTACTTTCAGTAGAAAAATGGATGGAGAGGAACTAGCAAAATGGATAGCTTCCTTAGATACCTATTGTTATCTAAATGAGGTAGAAGGGGATAAAAAGGTAAAATATGCAAGGACCAAACTTAAGGGTTTTGCAATTATTTGGTGGAATTACACACAAAATGAGAGAAAAAAGGAATGATAATAAGCCTATTACAAAATAAAAAAAGATAATTTTCATGATGAAGAATAAATTCATGCCTATTGACTTTGAGGTGCATATGATAAGAAAATTTTACAATCTCAAGAAGAAAGACTTTGATTTTTCCACCTATATTGAATAGTTTCATAAACTCAGTATGAGGGAAAACCACAATGAAGATAAAAAAGAACTAGTTGTAAGGTATGTAAATAGATTGAAGTACAACATCTAGGCTGAAAAAAATGCTTCTACCAAAAATATTTGATGAATGCTTCAAATTAACCATTAGGGCTGTGAAAAAACTTAAAAGGAAGGTTCATCAAGGTAATAGGGGTATAGGAGGTAGGAGTAATCATAGAGTTAGAGTGAACTTATATAGAAAGGATTAGAGCATTAGGAATGAAGAAAACTAGAGTAATGAGTTTAGAGGTGCAAATAGTCACATAGGTGGACAAAATATCTGAGGTCGAATAAGGCCATGTAATATAACTAGAGGATATACTAGGTATATGAAAAGGAGACTTCACTAATAAATGTTACAGTTGTGATCAATTTGGGCATACAAGAAATCAATATCTAAATAAAGCTTCTAGTTCATTTGCAAGAAGAGACAAGAGGATTTGACTCATAATGGATAAAGACTATAGTTGAAGTCATGTCAATGAACTAGTTGGTAGTGCAACACCTTATATCTTGGATGTGGAAAGCATTATGATAAAGAGGACTCTAGTAAAATTTCCATTGAAGCAAGAGCCTTTCCAAAGAAAGTAATTATATAGAACACAAGGGAAAGCTTATGAAAAATTATGCAAGATGATTGTTGACTCTAGTTCAACATAGAATTTTATGTCAAAAAATATGGTGGAGAACTATAAACTCGAGAGGTTACTCCATAATTAACCTCACAAGATATCTTGGCTTAACACAAGTTAGAGCTTCATTATGGAAGAATAGACATGGGTTGAGTTTGAGATTGTAAAATATAAAGATAAATGTCTATGTGTGATAATACCTATGGATGTCCTCCATTTGATACTTGGAAGGCCATGGTAATTTGATGTCATAACCCAACATGATGGTGAACTAAACACATACATAATCACCAAGAATGGAAAAAAGTTCAAGATGGATACTTTACCTGAAAAAAATGGCAAGGACAAAGGTGAGTCATCTATGATGTTGATAAGAGGTAAGGAATTTTTTATTCTAACAAAGGAGAATGATTTTTAGGGTTGTGCATTGATTTTCAAGACTAAGGAAGACATGAAGAAGCATGAATCATTTGCCAAGGAGGTAACTAATTTGTTAATATAGTTTCCAAGTTTAGTAGTAGGAGAACAATTTGAGTCTTTGCCACTAATTAGGATTCATGTAAGTCACCAAATTGACTTGATACAAAGAACCACATTACCTAATAAGGTTTTCTACAAACTAACTCCACAATAAAATGTAAAGATAAGTAAAAAAGTTTGAGGCCATGTGAAGTGCCCTCAGCCCTAGTACCTAAAAAGGATAGAAAATGGAAATTGTGTCTGGACTCTAGAGCCATAAATAAAATCTCCATAAGATATAGGTTCCCCATCCCAATGATAGAGGACCTATTAGACTAATTAGATGAATCATGCTATTACTCCAAGATTGACCTCAAATATGGTTATTTTTAGATAAGGATAAGGCATGGTGATGAATGAAAGACAAAATTCAAAACAAATGGAGTTATATGAATATATTTTCATGCCCTTTTCATTGAGAAATTATCCAAGAAACTTTGTGTAATTGATGAATGAGGTCTTAGTTCATTTTATTGGCAAATTTTTTATTGTATATATTGATAAAAATTTAGTGTTTAGAAGGTCAAAAGAGGAGCATCTAGAGAATCCTATGTTGCTGATGCAGAAACTTGAACATGAACATTCAAAGACCACCTTAGAAAAGTGTAGGTTTCTCAAAATAAAACTAGTATATTTGGTTTTTGTCATATCTTAGGGTATTCCAAAAATGGATCCGTAAAAGATGGATGCCATCTTGAATTGGAAAACTCTATGATCACTTGGTGATGTGAGGAGTTTTCATGGCCTTACAACCTCTTATAGGAAGTTTATTAGAGGATTCAATGGGATTTTGGTTCCTATTCTCAACACTATTAAAGGTAGAGTAAAATGTAAATTTGAATGGACTAAGGTGGATGAGGATAGTTTCAATACCTAAGGTAAAGAGTAGAAACTTCACCAACACCCATGTTTCCTAATTTTTACAAGGTATTTTTAGTAGGGTGTGATCTTAGTAAGAAAGCCATTAGGCTAATATTAAGATAGGATGGGAATCCTATAGAATTATTTGTAGAGAAATTAAATAAGGCTAAGAAGAGGTTCAATACCTATGATCTTGATCTATATGTTGTGGTGCAATCCTTGCTAAAATGGAGGTACTATTTGATGCAAAAGGAATTTGTAGTTTTTATTGATAACCATGAATTAAGTTACATGAATAGGAAGGAAAAATTGAACCACATGGATGTTAATGTTTGAATTCAAACACCACTATGGGGGGGGGGGGTGTGAATCAGTAGTTACTTGAAACTTGTTCTTTTAAAACTTTTACAATTATAACATATGCTTATGAAACATGAACAAAAGAAGAAAAAGAAGAAAGTACATAATATTTATAGTGGAAAACCCCTTAGGGTAAAAAACCATTTTGAATCTAAAACTTTATTGGCCTCATGGGAAAATCTTTTAGAGCTATAACTTTGGGAAGCACCAACACCATGTTTTAGAAACACCAATTTCAAGGAACACCAATCCATTACAAAAATAAAAGACCAAATACTAATAGTTCAACATACTCCCCCTTTGGCATTGATGTCAATACAAACTTTCACATGTATATCCATGTGTACTTGAACCTATATATCCATCATGTAGTTGTCTTCAACTTTATTGTTCCTTGATATCTTTTTGTTTTGATCAAATTTATTTCTAAAGACCCATTTAGAACCTATTACATTTTTATCTTTAGGTATAGGCACTAATTCCCATGTCTTATTATTTTCAATTTTACTTAGTTCCTCTTTCATAGCTTTAACCCAAAACTCATCCATAATCACTTATTTATATGATGTAGGTTCAATTTGAGATAACAAAAAAAGATTAGGATATTCACTAGATGTAGTTATTGTTCTTTTTTGAATACCTACATGTTTATCCCCTATAATCTATTCTTGAGGATTTAACTTTGTCAAGCTTGTTCTTGTAGCCTTTATACTTGTTGGTTTTGGTGTTTTTGTTTGAGCTTTTATCTCTTCTTCACCTTCATCAGCTTATTATTTGATTCATTTAAGTCTTTATCATAGTCTTGTAGGAAAGTATTATCCATTCTTATTTTCTTTTTATTCTACACAACTTCATCCACTTTCACATGCACACTTTCAACAAGTTTGTTCAACCTTTTATTAAAAACATTTTTAAGCTTTACTTTGAGAAGAATATCTTAACAATATTCCATAATCACGTCTTGAATCAAAGCTTCTTATTTTATCATCATAATTCTTAATAAAACATCTACTTCCAAAAATTCTAAAATGCCTAATAGAAGTAGGGTGTCCATACCATAACTCATAAGGAGTGTACTAAGTTTTCACCCTTAGTTGTACCCTATTGAAAACATATACTATTGTGGGAATTGCTTCTTTCCAATATTGGTTTGGTACTTTAGATTCATCTCACATATTCCTTGCCATATATTTCACTATTTGGTTCTTTCTCTCAACAACTCCATTTTTTTGAGGTGTCCTAGATGTTTCAAATTTTCTTTTGATGCCATATTTTTCACAATAATAAACAGATTCATCTGAAGTAAACTCACTACCTCTATCTGATCTTAAGCACTTAATCTTCATGTCTGACTCATTTTCAACCATTTTCCTAAAAATCTTAAGCTTGTGAAATGCATTTGATTTATGATTTAAGAAAGTTACCCATGTCATTCTTGTATAATCATCTATAAAAAGCATGGAATATTTTTCACCATTTCATGACATTGTCCTTGTAGGACCACATAAATTAGTATGCACTAATTGCAATGGTTTAGAGGAAAATTATTCTTTTGAAGGAAAAGATGCTTTTTTTTGTTTACCATGTTGACACCCTTCACAAGTAACATTATTTGGCTTACTTATACATGACATATCTCTTACTTTCTAATGCTTACTAACTTTTACCAAGTTTTCAAAATTCAAGTGCCCAAGCCTTTTGTTTCATAAACAACTTTTATTCACCTATCTCATAAGGCAAACATCTTCATGATTGTTAGTATTTGTGATTTTTTTTAATTGTATAAATTCCCTTTAGATCTTTTACTTGATGCAACCAACTATTTGGATTTTGATTTGATTTGACAATCGTGATCATCAAAAAACTTCATATCCATGATCACAAATTTGACTAACACTTAGAAGATTGTATTTTAATCCATCAACATAATACACATCATGAATGGATACTTTATCACTAAGCATCAAAGAACCCAAACCTTTAATTTTCCTTGAAGAATCATCACCAAAACTAAAATTGCCACCTTTGTAGTTAATCAATTTGTCAAACTTTGTCTTACCTCTTGTCATTTGTCTAGAAAAACCACTATCAATTATCCACAAGTAATTATATTTAGAATGTAGATCCATTTGAAAAAAAATAGACTTATTAATCTTAGGCCTCCATATCTTAGTCACTTTAGTATCAAATTCTTTATCAACTTGTAGAATAGCATAAGATTGATCATTCTGAAATGACTTAGTTTTGTAGTTCCTCATAACATGACCAAAGAGATTGAATTTGTAAAATCTTAGACCATTCATTGTAGGAAAGTAATAATCAAAAATAAACTTTGAATATCTCCTTGACATGTATCTGCAATTACTTTTTCTATGTCCATATTGATGACACATGAAGCAATACCCATCAAAGAAAGAAGTGAACCTATTTGAGTGTCTTTTACCCATGAATGAAGTGCTTGATATAACTTTATTTTTATCATTAGAAACATGATTAAAATATGCATTTTTACATATGTTTGAAGTGGTATTATTCTGATTTGTATCATTACTTTCAAATTTAAATATTTCAAATAAAGATTTTATTAGAAATGCTTTAGAATAATTGAAGGGGGGGGGGGGGTGAATCAGTTATTCAAGGTCTAAATGTCCTATTCAAACTTTTTCATCAAGTAAAGTGTTCCTATCAAACCATTCATTCATCCAAGCTTAAAATTTTCTACTTTAGTAAGTTACTATAAATCAACATGCAAGCATAACACATGAAGAATCAACACATAACACAGTGATTTATGAGGAAACCCAATTTGGGAAAAATTGTCAGTAACATGCTACTCAATTCTCACTCTTCTAAAGTGATGCCCTATGAAAGGCCTTCCCTATTAAAGGCTACAACACATTGTTAAATGTGACTTGGTTAAAGGATTTAACCACTCTATTAGAAGTGGGCCTGGTTAGAGGACTTTAGAACATTCACTTAGAATGCCACCCTGTTAAAGGATTTACACATGGTTGTTAAACCAACCTAAGTCCATACGATTTTCATATCTAATACAATTTCTAGAAATTATTAGAAAGACTTTGAACTAATTACAATTCACAACTTATCTTCTAGATTTTAGATCATCGTTCAACTCATAACATTTCCTAGCTTTTAGTCTCTACAGCTCTGACAACTTGTTCTCCTTTCAATCTTTGTCTCCTTGAGTCTCAATTCTTGATATACCAGTGCAATCCTCTCTTTTTGACCACTTATCAAAGTAGAGTCTCTATGCTCTGTTCTTCCTTCTCCTAGATGCCTTCTCCTTGACACCCTTCGACCACTTCACAATTTGGCACACCAATAGCTCTTTCTTCTTGGCCCGTGACTCCTTAAATAGAAGTCTAGAGTTATCTTTTCTTTCTCAATTCTTCTCTCCTTTAATTTTCTTTTGAAAGGATTAGGTAGGATTCACTGAATCTAACCCACATCTTGTTCCTTCTAGAGACATCATGAAAAATCCTCTTAAATTCACTCAAAAATGATTTACACAAAATTTTGTGCCACCATCTCATCATCCTTATCCTCCAATTGGTTCACAAAATTCAAATTAACAACTTTTTCGGCTTAGATTTGGTGAATCTTTGACTTTTCAAAAAATGTAGCAACTCGGCACTATTGAAATTCTAGTGCTTAGCACATACTGTGTTACTCAGCATCAACTACATTTTACTAATACTCGACACCTACTGTGGATTCACATACTAGATATTTTCATTTGCTCGACACTAACTAAAAATTTGTTCAGCTTGAACTAGCTTGCTCAACACTCACTAATGAACTTAGTAAGCTTTGTAGTTAACCTTGTTGCAACTTATTTCTCCAATGTTTCTAAGTGTGACCAACCTCTATGTCTTCAAGTATGTTATCAATACATCATTTAACCATTTTCTTAACTGATCCTTGCACTTTATTACAAAACCATAACTTAACCTTTCCCTTAGGTGCTCTTGTTACATCTTGTTGATTGAATCCTCTTCATCAATCAACTAAGTGATAGTACTTCGATATTATAAGCAATTGTCATTCGAACAATTAGCAGGTTTAACATCAATGACAACAATAATTGAAAACAACAACCTCCCTCATTGCAATCAATCTCCTTTAATGATCTTTTCAATCAGATTTCCAACAATCTCCCTCTTTGGCATTGATGGAAAACCAAATTGATCAACCATCAAACCAAACTATTCAACCAAGTTATCAAAATGCTAACTAGGTTAGAATAGTAAGTCAAATGCCAAAAAGAAATTATGTTACCATCAATTTTCACATCTCCCTCTTTGATTCTAGTTTTGATTACTTTAATTCTGCTTCTCCCTCTTAGTTGTTGTTCACTCTTAGCTATATCTTCCTGAACATCCTTTTTCTCCCTCTTTTATATGGCTTACCACTGTTCACTTTGATCTTGTACTATTCTTAACTTCTTCTTTCATCATCTCTTCCTCTGTTTAGCTTCTTACTACTCCCACAACTCTTGATTAGTTTCTACTATTTCTCCCTCTTTGACAACAATTCCAAAGACATATTATCTCAACATCTTAACATGCAAGTGTAGCATTTTTAGGTACTCAAATTTCTCCTTTTGTCACCTTTTTTGTGACTGATTTAGAACTATACCACTTTTAATTAGTTTAGGCAAAATCTAAAAGTAAGTATCCTCTGTATCAATGTAAGTATCCTCTGTATCAATGTGTAATATTTCAATAATCAACTCATTTGATGTAGGGAAATCTTGTTTTTGCTTCAAGTAGACTTGGCTAGGGGTATCACCCCTAACTTATCCCTAAGATACTCAAAATCATCTTTAGGTAGAGCTTTTGTAAAGATGTTAGCAATTTGTTCCTTTGAACTAACATATTCCATTCTCACTTACTTATCTTCCAACAATCTCTTACATAATGATACTTAATTGCTATATGCTTTATTTTGGCATGCATCACATGATTCTTTGATATGTTCATGGCACTTGTGTTATCACAATAGAGTGTCATAGGTTTAGTTACCTTTTCTTGGATACCTTGCAATAGATGTTTGATCGATACAATATTGGTGCAATTGATAGCAGCTACAAAATATTTAGCTTCTGATGTAGATTGTGAGGTACAACTGATGGGGACACGACCCAAGAATAGAATGGACACAATAGAAAAGGGAAATTATATTAACTGAGAAAATAAGCTAGTACAAATAGTACAGAGAAAATAAACTTCAGAACATGCCCTAAGGGCTTACAATAGTATAAATCTGGAGAATATTTCTCCTTTTAGCACCTCCTCTCAAACTCCACTCCGAACTGCCTTTTACAATGCCAGAAATCTCCTTAAATAGACCCCGAAGGGTTAAGGACTAGGAGTACATTCTAGAAAGTGCTATTAGGCATCCACTGACAAAATAGAAGGTTCCAAAAGCTGCGTTAGAAGTCGGTGCAAATCTAGAAGAATCCAGAAACGGTAGCCGAACTTCTGGGAGGCATAACTTTTGAACCGTAGCTCCGACTGACGAACCGTTTACATTTTTGGAAAGCTCTCCAAGCGCTCTATAGCCCTATGGACAAGATTTTCTTGTCCCCCATTTTTGACCCTTTTCAAGGTCATTTAATGCCCCAAACCTAACTTTGAAGCATTCTTAGGAGGTCTCCAAAACCCAAAGAACTGTAATAACTTTCAAACTGTGGGGCCTATTGACCTGATTCTTTTTTTGGAATGCTCTAAATCATGATTACATTCATCTGGCCAATTCACACCTTCTAGTTTACCAAAATGATGGCTCAAATACATGCTCCTATTTTTTTCAGAATTTTCAAATGCACTGATAGTTGAACTATGAGAGTTGGAACTTTTATTTGAGCCAAATGGGTAGCCAAAAATGTAAAGACATGAAACAAAAACTAAGTCTAAGTAAATTTTTTTTTTGGGTGACACAGGATTGCCCTTATACCTCTGGATGCTCCTGCATCAACAACTTTGCTTTTTTCTGGTCCAAGTAATTAGTATTTTCCCTAAGAAAAGTGCTCCTCCACTAGTGATTTTTCTATCATCAATATTACCTCCCTAATCTAGATCAGTGAAGGCTCTCAACTCAAACTTTTCACTTCTCTTGTAATAAAAATCGAAGTCATCAGTTCCTTTCAAGTACCTCAGTATTCTCTTTACTGCCATTAGATGATTTTCTTTTGGATTTGCAAAAAATCTTGCCACTATTCTAATAGCTAATGCAATGTTTGGTCTACTATGTATGACATACTACAAATTTCCAATCATTGATCTATACATTGTCTGATTCACTTCAACTGATTCATCATTCTTGGATAACTTATGTCCTGTTACCATTAGTGTATTGACTGGTTTTGAATCTTCTAATCCAAATGTCTTGAGTATCTCCTTGATATATTTTTATTGGGTCACAAATATGCCATGCTTCAGTTGATGTACTTGCAATCCAACAAAGAATTTAGTTTCTCCAAACATTGACATCTCAAACTCATGTTTCATTTGATCAACAAAATATTTGCATGGAGCATCTTTTCCTCCAAATATTATATCATCAACAAAAATTTCAGATATCAAAATATCTTTACCTTTTTCTACTTTGATATATAGGTTGTTGTTGTCATATGTTCTCTCAAATCCTATCTTCATAAGATATTTGTATAGTCTCTTATACCATGCTCTAGGTGCTTGCTTCAAACCATATAGTGGTTTATGCAGTTTGCAAACCATATCCTCCTTGTTGTCATCAAAATATCCCTTAGGTTTTTCAATATAGACTTCCTATTCCAATATTCCATTTAGAAAAGCAAACTTTACATCCATCTGGTAAACTTTGAAACCTTTGTAAGCAGCATATGCAAGTAGTGTTTTGACTCCTTCCATTCTTGCAATAGGGGCAAATGTTTCTCCATAGTGCAATCCTTCTTCTTGTACATAGCCTTTACAAAATAGTCTAGACTTGTTTCTTATTATCTCACCATTCTCATCAAGTTTGTTTCTAAACACCCATTTGGTACCAATTGCATTCTTGTCAGCTAGTCTAGGAACTAGGGTCTAGGTTTTTTTCTTCTCAATTTGATCAATCTCCTCTTCCATAGCTTTATGCCAATTATCATCTTGTAGTGCATCTTTCACTATTTTGGGTTCAACCTTGCTCAAAAGACATGATTCATTCCTTAGTCTATTCCTTGTCATTGGTCTTGAATCCTTGTCACCAATTATTTGATCTGCAGGGTCATTTCTTCTCACATACCTAGCTAGTCTTGGTTTTGTCTTTCTTTCCATGTTTGGTCCTTCAGCTTTAGAGTCATTTTGCACTTCTCCTTTTGGTATTTCATCATCTCTTCCATGTGTGCTGATTTCAGAGTTAGAATGTGCATTTTCTTCATTTTGCAACTCAACTTCTAAATACAGCTTGGCATTCATTGGCTATGACTCGGCTGATACTAAGATTTGATGTTGATTTCCAACTTGATTGACAACTTCATCTTCAATAGGAATTCCTTCATAGAAGTATACAAAATATTTATAATCTTCTAATTTCTTTTATTCATCAGCTTGGACTTCTGCATGCTCATCAAAATTTACATTTGCACTCTTCACAATCTTGTTAGTGTTAGTGTTCAAACACTTCTATGCTTTGCTTCTAGTGGAGTATCCAAGGAATATGCTTTCATCACTCTTTGCATCAAACTTTCCATTTCTAGTATCTTTAAGAATATATAATTTACAACCAAATACTTTGAAATGTTTTACATTGGATGAGTGACCATACCATAATTCAAAAGGTGTTGCATTTGTTCCTTTCTTGACTTGAACTCTATTTAGGGTGTAGACTATAGTACTAACAACCTCTCTCTAGTACTTGAGTGCAACATTTTTCTCCATCATCAAGGTTCTGGCATAGTCTATTATTGATCTATTCCTTCTCTTAGCAATACCATTCTGTGGGGGAGTTCTTGGTGCTGATGTTTGTCTCTTGATTTCTTTATCATTGTAAAATGTCTCAAACTCTTTTGATGTAAACTCTCCTCCTCTGTCTGATCTCAAACACTTTAGACTCTTTCCTATTCCTTTTTCAACTCTAGCCAAATACAACTTGCACATTTTAAATGCATCAAATTTTTGCTTTAAGAACATGGCAACCATCATCCTAGAGTAGTCATCCACAAATAACATTATGTATCTATCTCCTTAGTAGCTTTGTACTTCCATTGGACCACATAAGTCAGTATGCACTAACTCTAGTACTTTAGAAGTGTAGGGTTTGCTCTTGAAACTAGACTTAGTCATCTTTCCTAGTTGACATTGTTTGCACATTGTATTTTCAGGTTTCTTCAGCTTAGGCAAACCTATGACTTTCTTATTTTTGCTGATGCTAATCAGATTGCCAAAGTTAACATGACACAACCTTTTATGCCATAACCAAACATCATCAAGTCTAACAAGAAGACATGTTGCATTTTCCATATCTAGGTAAAATAGATTACTTCTAGTTTTTTCACCTTTTCCTATCAGATTTCCATCAGTATCATAGATTTTGGCAGTTTTGTTTCCAAATTCTACTTTGCAACCTACATTGCCTAACTGTGATACACTTATCAAATTGTAGTTCAATCCTTCAACATAGTATGCATTATCACGTGAGATTTTCTCTGTAAGTTTAACAAAACCTTTTGCTTTGATTTGACATGGAGCATCATTACCAAATCTAACACTATTTCCATCATACTGAGTGAAGGTAATAAACTTACTTCTATCTCCTATCATGTGATGTGAGCATCTACTATTTATGATCCATTTGTTATTCTTGTTCACATAGGTTACCAATGTTGTTGATTCATCTTCATCTGATTCATCCTTCATGGCTACATAGACTACTTCATCATCTTTCTCATCAGAATCTTCTTCAACAATGTAACATCTTTTGTCTTTGTCCTTGTAATCTCTTCTATCATCTTCTCTTTTGTTCATGTACTTGTTTCCTTCTTTGTAGTTCTTCTTCTGTGTACACCTTGCTGCAATATGGCCTACTTCATTGCAATTAAAACAAATGATAGGGAGCTTACCTTTGAATTGACCTTTGCCTCTATGAAATCTCCTAACCAGTAGTGCTTCCAATTATTCCACATCTTCCTCATTTGTACTGATGTCACTAGATACATGTTTTTCTTTTCTACTCTTCTTCTTTGATTTCACCTCCTCAGTGTCTTTCAATGTCAGCTTGGCCTTGAAATAAGATTCAAGGTTCTGAGGTCTATAGTTATCAAAGTTGGACAACTCAAAATTAGTGAGTCTTCCTACTATACCTTCAAAGGTTAGTGTGTTCCCTGATACACACCTTAATTCTTGGATGGCTAAAATGCTAATAGCATAGTTAGGGAGTAGAGTTCTTAAGTATTTTCTATTAATAGTATCATCTTCCAATTGACCACCTAGACTTCATATTGCACTTACCACTTCTTTTATTCTAGCAGTATATTGAGTAGCATTCTCACCTTCCTCCATTTTCATGTCATCAAACTTTCCTCTAAGGCTTTGTCTCTTTGCTCTTTGAACATTTTGATCTCCTCCATAGATATCTGATAGTTTTAAATGCAATGTCACAACCTTTAATGTCATCTGCAGTAAGGGATCCAACTGGATCTACATGTTCCACTCCAATTGAGGTTTTTGCATAATCACATATTTATCCAAGGTGCAATTTCATTAGACTCTACCATGTAATGAAGTTATCTTTGTTGGGCTTGGGAACTTCTCTCTTGGACATCTTGATCTTCCTGCTTCTAGTACCTTTAAACTAAGTCAATAGGTGGCTTTGATAACAATTGCTAGAAATGCTTTAGACTAATTGAGGGGGGGGGGGGGTGTGAATCAATTATTCAAGGTCTAAATGTCCAATTCAAACTTTTTCATCAAGTAAAGTGTGCCCATCAAACTATTCATTCATCCAAGCTTAAACTTTTATAATTTAGCAAGTTACTGTAAAATAAACATGCAAGCATAACACATGAAGAATCAACACATAACATAGTGATTTATGTGGAAACCCAATTTGGGAAAAATGACCAGTAACATGCTACTCAATTCTCACTCTTCTGAAGTGATGCCCTCTGAAAGGCCTACCCTATTAAAGGCTATAACACATTGTTAAATGTGACCTAGTTAAAGGATTTAACCACTTTGTTAGAAGCGGGTTTGGTTAGAGGACTTTAGAACATTCACTTAGAATGCCACCCTATTAAAGGATTTACAAATCATTGTTAAACCAATCTAAGTCCATAGGATTTTCATATCCAATACAATTACTAGAAAGTATTAGAAAGAATTTGACCTAATTACAATTCACAACTTATCTTACAGATTTCATATCACTATTTAGCTCATAACATTGCCTAGCTTTCAGTCTCTATAGCTCTAACAACTTGTTCTCCTTTCAACCTTTGTCTACTTGAGTCTCCATTCTTGATATACCAATGTAATCCTCTCTTTCTGACCACTTATCAAAGTAGAGTCTTTATGTTCTATTCTTCCTTCTCCTAGATGCCTTCTCTTTGACACCCTTCAACCACTTAGCAATTTGGCACACCAACAACTCTTGCTTCTTATCCTATGAATCCTTAAATAGAAGTATGAAATTCTCTTTTCCTGCTCAATTCTTCCCTCCTTTAGTTTTAGTTTGAAAGGATTAGGTAGGATTCATTGAATCTAACCCACATCTTGTTTCTTCTAGAGACATCATGAAGAATCCTCTTAAATTCTCTCAAAAATGGTTTACACAAAATTATGTGCCACCAACTCATCATCCTTATCCTCCGACTAGTTCACAAAATTCAAGGTAACAACTTTGTTAGCTTAGATTTGGCAAATCTTTGACTTTTCAAATAATGCAGTAGCTCAGCACTATTGAAATTTTGGTGCTTGAAACATATTGTGTTACTCAGCATCAACTACATTATAGAAATGCTCGGCACCTACTATGGATTTACTTGGCATCCACTAAGTTTTTCTGACACTCAATACTTGAACATGCTCAACTCCTTATGTATCACTTGGCACATACTAGATTTTTTCATTTGCTCAGAACTAACTAAAAGTTTGCTCGACTTGAACTAGCTTGCTCAACACTCACTAATGAACTTAGTTAAGCTTTGTAGTTAACCTTGTTGCAACTTATTTCTCTAATGTTCCTAAGTGTGACCAACCTCTATATTTTCAAGTATGTTATCAATACATCATTTAACCATTGTCTTAACTAATCCTTGCACTTCATTACAAAACCATAACTCAACCTTTCCCTTAGGTGCTCTTGTTACATCTTGTTGATTAAATCCTCTTCATCAATAAACTAAGTGATAGTACTTGGATCTTATAAGAAATTTTCATTCTAGCAATTAGTAGGTTTGATAGCAATGACAAAACAATTATTGAAAACAACAATATCCATCATTGCAATCAATCTTCTTCAATGATCTTTTCAATTAGATTTCCAACAGATTTATCTTTCTTGTGACTAGAAGATTGTCCAAGTTGAAAACCACTTCTTGCTAGACCATCAGTTCTCCTTTATTTCCTTAACATATCATCCAAAGTAGTGTTCTCATATTTTTATAACTTTATTTTATATGATACTACTTCATTCATTAACCTTGTACATTCCCAATCTTTATAACTTAACTCTTCCTTAGTGACAAAGACAATTCTATTTTGTTCCTCAACTTGTAATTTCAATTCTATAACTTTTTTATTTAATTTCTTAGTTTCTTTTTCAAAGTTCTCTTTTTCCTTTAAGAAGTGATTTTCTTGAACACTTAAATTCCTTTTTAATTCCTTGATCTTTTTAAGTACATCAATAAATTCACATTCTAAATTAACCTCAAAAAGTTCAATATCATCATTACTATCTAATTCTTAACAAGTAGTTTCTATAGCCATGAATAAAACTTCATTTTCATCACATTCAAAAATACTAGATTCACTATCTAATACACTTGAAATCAAACTCTTCTTCTTCTTAAAGAATTTCTTTTTGTTATAGAATTTATTTTTACTCAATTTCTCTTTCTCATCTTCTACTTCATCATGGTTATTATAAGGATATTTAGATGCAAAGTGTCATATTTTACCACAATTAGAGCATTTGAAAGGAAGTTACCTTTGTATTTTCTTGCACATTTCTTTAATTTCCTTGATAAATATGCTTCAAGAACATCAAGCTCTTCTGATTCCAAAGAGACTTGCTTCACTTTTTTTTTAAACCTTGCATGTTGCTTCTTTGATTATGGAATCCTTCTTGCCAAACTTTCTTATTTAATAAGCTACAAATGCTCCATGAATATATTTCATTGTAGACTTGTTAATATCTCTATTTTCTTCTATAGATCATATCTTAGAATCAAATTTATCAAGAAGAGATCTCAAAATTTTCTTTACAACATCAATATCACCAATTTTTTTTACCAAGTCCTCTTATGTCATTTATAGTTTCATCTATCTTAAGGAGATATCCTTCTACCTTTTCATCAACACCCATCTTAAGGTCTTCAAATATTTCTTTCAAATGTTGTATCTTGGCTTCTTTAACTCTATTATTACCATGATATGTATTTTTCAATTTGTCCCATACTTCTTTAGAAGAACTACAATGCATTACCTTAACAAAAATATCTTTAGATAAACTATTAAGTATAAAAAAATTAACTTTCATATCAATTTCATACTTCCTCTTTTCATCAAGATCTATAGGTAAAATATTAGAAACTTTATAACCATTAACAACTGAATTCTAAACATCAACATTAATAGATAACAAATATGTTTGCATCATTACTTCCCAAAAAGCATAATCGGATCCATCAAAAATTAAAAACTTTGAATAACTATCTTGAGCCATAAAAGATAAGTATTACACTCAACCAAAATCTACTCAAATTTTTTAAACTTGATGTAGGGAACCTTGCTCTGATAACACTTGTTGGAATACAAACACCATTGAGAGGGGGGTGAATCAATGGTTACTTGAAACTTGTTCTTTTCAAACTTTTACAATTATAACTTATATTTATGAAACATGAATAAAAGAAGAAATATAACAAAGTACATAATTTTTATAGTGTAAAACCCCTTAGGGTAAAAAACCACTTTGAATCTTAAATTGTATTGGCCTCTTGGACAAATCTTTTAGAGCTACAACTCTGGGAAGCATCAACACCCTATTTTAGAAATACCAATTGTATGGAACACTAATCTCTTACACCTAAAGGACCAATTTCATGAATACAAGAAGTACCAACTTCCAAAATGAACAAATGAGATACAAAATCAGAGGATCATCTTTTTTATAATACAAATCATGAATCACTAGTTTCAACTTCTTGTTGAAAACATAATGCAGAATATACTTCTATTCTTCTCTCTTACTGATTCTTTTATATAATACATTGCACCAAAGTATGCAATCCTCTTTCAATGAATCTATTAGATGATGAAATGTATAATCAGATCTGAAACAAAATATATGAATGTAATAAGATGACTTGAATTAATGTCTTTCAAACTATCACCTTTCTTGAAGTTATAAACCCTTGTTTCTCCTCAAAACATCAAGTATCTAAATACATTTTCATTTTCCATTAAAAGATCTGATCAAATACTAATATGAATATATAAAGAAGAAATATATAACCCTTCTTCTACCTCTAATATAATTCTACAATGAAAATTGAATCACAAATAGGAAAATAGAAACACAAAGCATTACCATCTTCTTTTTTGTTTAAAATCTACTTGCAAACTATTTGGTCTACTCTTGCAACTTCTGTCAAAACCACCTGTAGGACATTTTAGACCAAAACTCCTAAAAAATGCTAAAAATATCATAAAAATTTGGTAATTGCTTATGATTAATAGAGGTTTTCTCTTTCTGTACATGTGTTATGCAAAAAACTAACAAAGACCCATTTTAGCTAACTCAACAACCTTTAAAAAAAGGTACTATAGTTGATGTCTAACTAATAATTAAGCCTTTTGACTTTCCAACAAACCAAAACTATTTTTTGATAATTGTTTTCTTAACCAATGTGAACATTAAGTGTTAATTGTATAACACATAAGTGTTTGTCTTGAATATATTTTGAACAATATTAAAGGACATCAAATAAGATTATTACATGATGTTAAACATACCATATTCTCATTATAATTGCATGGAAAAATTATTGGCATCAATGACAACAATCAAAGACCAAATACCAAGGGTTCAACAATTAAGTGCCAGACGGAAAAAAAATATAACCATTTACCTTCATAATTAAGCACAAGAATGGGGAAACTAATAAGGTAGTTGATGCCTTAAGTAGAATACTATTATCCATACAATAAATCCAATGAGAGAGTGTGGGTTTGGATCATATCAAGGATATACATCAGGAGGATAATGACTTCAAAGAGGCTTACAATGTTTTCTCCAACCTTGCTATTCATTTCTATGGTAAGTTTTCTAATTTTGTAGTGCAAGAGGGACTTCTATTCAAAGAAAGTAGATTGTGTGTTCCCAATTCATCCATGAGAGAGAATATAGTCAAGGAGAAATATAATAGGGGAAATTAGGAGATATTTTGGAGCAAAAAAGGATCTTGAGCAAATTACAAGATTTTATTATTGACAAAGGTTGTAACAAAAGAATGTTATAAGGTATGTAGAAAGTTATTTGATACATTAGAGGGCTAAGGAACCTTATCAAATTCTAGATTATATCAACCCCTCCCAATCACAAAAAACCATGGGATAACATTAGTATGGACTTAATTTTAGGATTGCCTAAAACTACCATAGGGTGTGAACATAGTATTTTTTTTATTGTGGTCAAATTTATTAAAATGGCCCATTTTATGTCATGTAGGAGTAATCATGATGCTTAAGTTAATATATCCATAGAGAATACCATATTTTATAAATATTCAAATTATGCATAGTACAAGTGTAGCAGGTGAGATCCTCATAGATGCAATGAAGTTCGTGCATGAGGAAGTTGAGTCTTAGTTAGAGAAATCAGAGCCTAAGTAAAAGGAAAATGAAAATAAAAGAAAGAAGGGAGTATACTTCAATGTTTGAGGCCTAGTAATGGCATTTTTTAGGAAGGAGAGGCTTCCTAAGGGTCATAATAGTAAGCTATTGATGAAAAAGATTGGACCATGCAAGTTCTTCACAAGTATGGTTCCAATGGCTATGAAATTGAACTTCCACATGACATAGGGATATCCACCATATTTAATATTATTTACCTCAATTTTTTTTAAGGGGACGATAAATCTCATGATAAGAATAGGGTAGAATCCACGACTAAAGATGTGGAATAGGCTAAAGATTTTCATCCAAATAGACATATGAAGATGGAGTGTATCCTTGAATCCAAGGTGATTAGGAAGATAAGAAAGTGCACATACAAAGAGTACCTAGTTAAATCAAGGTATTCTAGAGGCTGAAGAAGTTTAGATGTCTAAAGGTAATATACTCAAACATGGAGTCACTCTGCAAGAGCTAGCAACTAAAGGGACTTGAACTTTCAAGTCATGGAGAGTATGGTGCAAGAGAAAAAAAGGATGTCCTAACTATATCCCTTTAAATTTTGGTATGTGAGTCATTTAGGAAGTATCATTATATTTTTATAATCTATTGAAGTAATTTTAGATTTACTACAAGTCATTTGTTCATATTCTGGCATAATAAGGCTATGTTAGCCAAACAATTAACTAAAGTCAATGCTAGTCAAAGGGTCAATCAAGGTTGAAGCTTGAATATAATGTAAAGGATAATTTATTGGAATGATATGGGACCCATTTTTCATATTTTATTGGTTTATAGGTTGGGTGTGAATGAAAATTCTCAAATGTTGCTATTTTGCAAGAAAAGTTGCAAAATGCAACTTTTGCAACTTTTTGCATTTTAGTGAATGTGAACAATCATTTTTTTTAATCACATATATTCCTCAAAGGAAGGTAGAAGGACACTTTTCATGACTTTATAAGGATTGTGCATTCATTTTCAAAGGGTTAATGAAAATTTTAATTTGATTTGGTGAGAGATTTCAGTACTGTGGTACCCAATAAGTTCACTATTGCTTGCATTTTTCCATTTACTTGAATTTTTTATACTTTTAATGGATTGAGGATGTTGCATATTCTATTTTATTCAATTTAAGCATATCAATTGGTAGTTATTTTTTATTTTAAGGACTCAAGAAAAATGTGATTTCTCACTAGTTCTACAAGACTATAACTAGGGTTTTAGCAAAGAATGGACCATCTCTCATGATTTTACTATTTAAAAAATGGATACCTTTTGAAAAGAGGAAGGTACACTTGAGTGCCTTAATATTTTTCTTCACTTATCATTCCACTCACCATATGCATGCAAGATTCATCCTATTAGGTTAGGCATCATTATATGACTAAACTAGTTTAGGGGTAACAACATGTTCTAGTACTATTTGTATAGTGGTTGATCCAGTGAAGAAGGTGTATTGATCAATTGCATTGTATCAATTCTACTGGCATCATGATTCCACTTACATTAATAAATTTGGTAGTGAACCACCCTTTTAAAAAATTATCTTAACCCATGCCAACTTGATTGGTGTTTCATAATTGAGAATGATCATTCTCTATATGTTTTTCCATCTTGATTTTTTGACATAAAATTTGGCTTTTATTATGTATGGTGTTATTATGTTCTTTCATGTTCATAAATAAATTTTATCTTGATAAATTAAAATTATTTTAGGATAACTAATTTACCCCCTCTTAGTTATCAAAATTTCTCAATAAATGGAATCAAACTTTGGTCCCTTGTAGATAGAGCTTAACCACTTGGTGGAGACCTTGGCAATTTGAACAAATGTAAAAAGAATATTACTTTGATAGAGGAAAAAATACAATTTTAGGTGATATGGAATGCACAAAATTTGAAAATGAATAATTGAAAGAAATAATTAAGGAGGAAAATGACTATATCATGAAGCTAAGGGAGAAAATCTAGAAATTCAATGAAAGACATAAAGAAGTAAGCCAAAAGTTCAAGGAATCAAAACAAAATAATGTTCATTTGAAGCTACGATTGAAGTAATACAAGAAGAATAAATAAAATATCATAGATACTATAAAACATAAATTAGAAGAAAATGAGAAGTTAGATTAAGAGTTAAGGTAGATAAAATGAAAATCAAGTATACATGAGAGTAGCATAATTATTTTTGTCCATACAGTTAAATCACAAGGATAAGAAAGGACTAGTTTTCTACACAAAGGCTCAAATCATAACTTTAGGGGTAAAGAAAAAGTAGTTGAAGATGAAGTAAGATATGAATCAACAAGAAAGGTATGAAATTTTGGAACACCTATAAAAGACCTTCAATTAGGAAACCAATTGATCATAGGCACTCATCATTCAATGGTTATTATTTTTAATGGAAAAATTTTATACATAAGGTTGCAGAAAATAAAAGCAATGAGGTATTGTGTATTCAGTACTTTAACTATCACAAACTAAGTAATTGTATAAGTCAGTTATCTAATTCAATGAGAATGAATAATATCTATCATAGTAATTTATATTTATGTAATGGTTAAGGTCACCTATACAATGAGACCAGATCTAGAGTTCACTCCATAAATTTAGGAAAAAAGGAATATCAGATGTTTGAAATGTATTCAATCTAAACATTATGATAACACATATAGATATGTAGCTACTCTAAAAAAAATTGAAAATAAAAATAAATCTATAGAATTAGATGAATCTAAAACAAAGATGGTCATGGTATGGAATCAAAAGGAAGCATGTGAAGAGAACTCTTTTGTGGCACTAGATCTCGGTGCAAGTAATTCCAGAATTTGAGCCATCTTCCTTGGAATAAGGGGGAGTTTTTCAAAACATGTCATGTTATTTCTCCTTCCACAAAGTGATTTACAATGTGTCTTACTCATGTTTACATTTGATCTAGTGGTTGAAAAGTGAAGTCAAATTGTTGGTATCATCTATGCACTTCTTGGAAATAAAATAATCAAGAGAAATTAAGGATAAAATGGTAGTGTCAGAATAATTCAAATAGAATAAGGGTTAAAGAAGCTAAATCAAGTGCAATCATAGAATCCAAATTGATTGTTGAATATTAAATGACAATTTCCTATTGAAACTAAAAAGGGTAAAATTGGAAGAAGATGATCATTAAAAGATAAGGGAAGTGGAATTTGGGTTCAATGTTGATGAGTTGCAAAACATTAGAACCTTAGGAGTTGATCTATAGGGAGAATTCACTTGATTTTATGAAAAATAATCTATCTTATTCATGTTCATTTAATTGAAGTTTTGAAGCATCATTTAGGGAAAACCTCATCCAATCTCTAAGGAAAAAATTGAAGTTATTACTAGATTTTGTAAAATTGGTCACCCCCTGATAAATAAAAATATGGAATAAAAATATTTTTCAGAACTTAGTGGTATCAACAAAGACCCTTGATAATTATTGGTATACTCTATATTTATATCATGCACTCAACTATGTTTCTCATAATATCATTTCCAAAGTCTATTTTTAGAATCATAAGGTTATACATTGGCTATTGTTTCGTATCTTTAAAATATGCTTGTGAAGTAAAATTAACTATTTGACTTATGTATCTAATAGTGAAGAATCTTATGGAGAATATTAGAATGTATTTGATCAAGAGTTATTCTTTCAATTTTGGGTCTCTTCTCATGTATTTAGTATTCTACTTTATGAATTCATTACCATTGAGGACATATATTAAGTAGAAACAAAACATCCCTAATAGAAAATATGTTTACAAATATTTGGACTGTAGGGAAGTTAATAAATTACATGAAAATTTTATTTATCATCCTTACAAATAGATATATGCTTTGGTTTGGTAATACCTAGTTATATAATTGTCAATAATTGTAAAGAGGATTCCTCCTTTGGTAAGAAATAATTATAGGTTTTCATTGGTGGTTCCCCTTAGAAACCTAAAAGGAGGAAAGAAAGAACAAAGGGAAAATAAGTCATTACTAAAATCTCAAAAGAGAAGGAGAAGGAAGAAAATCCTCCATCTAGGTTTAACTCTTTTGATTCAAATGAAATTAATTATAAGTTGGAAAAGGGTGATCTCAAAAATATTGGTGATGTTGGAAATCTAATATAAAAGCTCATTGTTGAAGATCAAAGAGGGAGATTATTGCAAAGAAGGAAGATTGTTGTTTTCAATCATTGTTTTGTCATTGATGTCAAACCTGCTACTTGTAGGAATGACATTTGCTTGTAAGATCCAAGTACTATCACTTAGTTGATTGATGAAGAGGATTCAATCAACAAGATGTAACAAGAGAACCTAAGGGAAAGGTTGAGTTATGATGTTGTCATGAAGTGCAAGGATCAGTTAAGACAATGAATAAATGATGTATAGATAACATACTCAAAGATACAGAGGTTGGTCACACTTAGAAACATTGCAGGAAGAAGTTGTAACAAGGGTGACTACAAAGCTTAAACTAAGATCATTAGTCAGTGCCGAGCAAGTTAGTTGAAGCTAAGAAAATTCTTAGTTGGAGTCGAGTGAAGATTAGGTGCTGAGCATCAAAAAATCTTAGTTGGTGTTGAGTGATCTTTAGGTGCCAAGCATTAGGAAAAACATAGTTGATGTTGAGTAACACAGTATGTGTCGAGCACCAGTATTTCAATAGTGTCAAGCCGCTGCATTATTTCAAGTGATGAAGATTCACCAAATCTGAGCCAAAAAAGTGGTTATCTTGAATTTTGTGAATGAGTTGGAAGATAAGGATGATGAGCTAGTGTCATAGAATTCTATGTAAACCATTTTTGGGTGAATTCAAAAGGGTTATTCAAAAAGTTTCTATATGAAACAAAATATGGGTTAGATGCAATGAATCCTACCTAATCCATATGAATTGAAATTAAAGAATGGAAGAATCAAGTGAGAAAAGAAACTCCAAGACTTCTATTTAAGGAGTCATAGACCAAGAAGACAATGTTGTTGATACTGTTGCTGCTAAAGAGCCAAACTATGAAGTGGTTAGAAGGGTGTCAAGGAGAAGACATCTAGGAGAAGGAAGAGCATAGAGGCTATGCTTCTACAAGTGGTCATAACGAGATGATTACACTAGTACATTAAGCATGGAGACTCAAGGAGACTAAGCTTGAAAGGAGGGCAAGCTGTCAAAGTTGCAGAGATTGAAGGCTAGGCAATGGTATGAGCTGAGAAGTGATCTAAGATCTACAAGTTAAGTTGTATGTTGTAGTCAGGTCAAAGATTTTCTAATATTCTCTAGCAATTGTATTAGATATGAAAATCCTATGGACTTAGGTTGGTTTAATAACTATTTGTAAATCCTTTAACATGGTGGCATTCCAAGTGAATGTTCTAAAGTCCTCTAAGCAGGCCCACTTTTAATAGGGTGGTAAAATCCTCTAACAAGGTCACATTTTACAGTGTGTTGTAAGCTTTTAATAGGGCATGCCTTTCATAGGACATCACTTTAGAAGAGTGAGAATGGAGTAGCATGTTATTGGTGGTTTTTTCCAAATTGGGTTCCCACATAAATCACTATGCTATGTGTTGATTTATTATGTGTTATGCTTGCATGTTGATTTATAGTAACTTGCTGGTCAGAAAAGTTAAAGCTTGGATGAATGAATGGTTGAATGGGCTCACTATACTTAGTAAAAAGTTTGAATAGGAAATTTGGACCTTGAATAACTAATTAATGCCCCCCCCCCTCCCTTTAGTTATTCTAAAGCATTTCTAACAATTGGTATTAGAGCCATCTGCTGATTTAGTTTCAAGGTACTAGAGGTAGGAAGATCAAGATGTCCAAGAGAGAAGTTCCCAAACTCAACAAGGATAACTTTTTTGCATGCTAGAGTTTGATGAAACTACACCTTGGATCAATAGGTGATTATGCACAAATATCAATTGGAACAAGGAAAGATGACTAAGTCTAGCTACAAAATCTAAATATACACTTCCAAAGAAGTACTAGAGTTAGTCCATATAGACTTATGTGGTCCAATAGAAGTGCAAAGCTACCTAGGAGATAGATACATAATGCTATTTGTAGATGATTATTCCAAGATGATGACTGCTATGTTTTTAAAGCAAAAATATGCTGCATTTCAAATGTTTAAGTGGTATTTAGCCAGAGTTAAGAAGGAAATAGGAAAGAACTTGAAGTGCTTGAGGTCAAATAGAGGTGGTGAATTCACATCAAAAGAGTTTGAAATATCCTGCAATGACAAAGGTATCAAAAGGCAAACATCAACACTAAGAACTCCCCCATAGAATGGTATTGTTGAAAGAAGGAATAGGTCAGTGATTGACTATGCTAGAACCTTGATGATGGAGAAAAATGTTGCACTAAATTACTGGAGAGAAGCTATAAGTACTGCAGTCTATACACTGAATAGGATTCAAGTCAAGAAAGGTACAAATGCAACACCTTTTGAATTATAGTATGGTCACTCACCTAATGTTAAACATTTCAAAGTATTTGGTTGTAAATTCTATATTCTTAAAGATGCTAGAAGTGGTAAGTTTGATGCAAAGAGTAATGAAGGCATATTCCTTGGATACTCCACTAGAGGTAAGGCATATAAGTGTTTGAATACTAACACTAACAAGATTGCAGAGAGCGCAAATGTAAATTTTGATGAGCATATAAAAGTCCAAGTGATTAGAGGATTATAGATCCTTTGTATACTTCTATGAAGGAATGACTGTTGAAGACAATGCTACAAATCAAGTTGGGAATCAGCAACAAATTTTAGTATCTGCCGAGTCTTAGCTAGTGAATGTCAAGTTGCATTCAGAAGCCATGCTGCAGAATGTAGAGAATGCATATTCTAGTTCTGAAAATAGTATACCTGAGGGGAATGATGAAATTCTAGATGAAGAAGAACAAAATAACTATGAAGCTAAAGGATCAAACATGGAAAGAAGGATAGAACCAAGGTTAGCCAAGTATGTGAGAAGACATCACCTTGTAGATCAAATCATTGGTGACAAGGAATAGACTAAGGAATGAATCATGTCTACAAAGCAAGGTTGAACCTAAAATAGTGAAAGATGCACTACAAGATGATGACTGGTATAAAGAAATGGAAAAGGAGATAGATCAAATTGAGAAGAAGAATACCTGGACCCTAGTTCCTAGACCAGCTGATAAGATTGTGATTGGTACCAAATGGGTATTTAGAAAAAAACTTGATGAGAATGATGAGATAACAAGAAACAAAGCCAGACTAGTTTATGGGGAAACATTTGTCCCTATTGCAAAAATGGAAGGAGTAAGAACATTACTTGCATATCTTGCATACAAAGGTTTCAAAGTGTACCAAATGAATGTGAAATCTACTTTTCTAAATGGTATACTAGAAGAGGAATTCTACATAGAACAACCGGAGGGATTTTTTGATGAGAAGAACAAGGACATGGTCTACAAACTTTACAAAGCACTTTATGGATTGAAGCAAGCACCTAGAGCATGGTATGAGAGGTTGCATAAATATCTTGTAAAAATAGGATTTGAGAAAATAGATGACAACAACAACTTTTATATCAAATCTAAAAAAAGTAAAAACATTTTGATATCAAAAATCTTTGTTGATGATATAATATTTGGAGGAAAAGATGTTCTTTGCAAAGATTTTGCTGATCAAATGAAGCATGAATTTGAGATGTCAATGTTTGGAAAAATTAGATTCTTTGTTGGTTTACAAGTACATCAATTAAAGCATGGCATATTTGTGACTCAATTCAAATACATCAAGGAGATACTCAAAAAAATTGGGTTAGAAGACTCAAAACTAGTCAACACACCAATGGCAATAGGTCATAAGCTATCCAAGAATGATGAATCAGTTGAAGTGAATTAGACACTATATAGGTCAATGATTAGAAAGTTGCAATATGTTATACATGGAAGACCAGATATTGCATTAGCTTTTGGAATAGTGGCTAGATTTTTTGCAAATCCAAGAGAAAACCATTTAATGACAGTAAAGAGAATACTGAGATACCTGAAAGGAACTGATGATTTTGGTTTGTATTACAAGAGGAGTGAAAAATTTGAACTGAGAGCCTACACTAATGTAGATTGGGGAGGTAACATTGATGATAGAAAAAGCACCAGTGGAGGAGGACTTTTCTTGGGAAAAAGGTTGATCACATGGACTAGCAAAAAGCAAAGTTGCACCTCACAGTCCACTGCTCAAGCTGAATATGTTGCAGCTCCTATAAATTGCACCAATATTGTATTGATCAAACATTTGCTACAAGGTGTTAAGGAAGAGATAACTGAGCCTGTGATACTTTATTGTGATAATACAAGTGCTATCAACATATCAAAGAACCTTGTAATGCATGCTAAAACCAAGCACATTGCAATCAAGTATCACTATGTAAGAGAGTTGGTGGAAGACAAACAAGTGAAGATGGAATATGTTAGCTCAAAGGAATAGATTGTTGACATCTTCACAAAAGCACTACCTAAAGATGCTTTTGAGTATCTTAGAGGTAAATTAGGGGTGATACCCCTAGCTAAGGCTACTTGAAGAAAAAACAAGACTTCCCTAGATCAAATGAGTTGATTGTTAAAAGATTTTACACATTGATGCAAAGGATGTTTACTTTAGGATTCATGTCTAAAGTAGTAGATGTGTTGAAGTTCCAAATCAGTCACAAGAAAGGTGACAGAGGGAGAAATTGAATGAACCTACAAAAGCTACACTTGCATACTAAGATGTTAATATGTCTTTGGCATTGTTTTCAAAGAGGGAGAAGATGTGATAAATTGATCAATGAGAGAAGTTGTGAGAAATTGATCACATGCTAATGATTTGGTGATCAAAAGTATGAGAAAGATACTGATCAAATGAAGATAGAGGGAGAAGTTGACAGAAATAATCAAAGGTTGATCAGAACAACAGAAGATGAGTAATATAGAGAGAGAAAAACAAAGAACAAGGAAATAGCAGCAAAGAGGGAGAAGTAGAAATGAAGCAATCAGAATAGTAGAGAAAGATGTGAAGTTACAGTTTATTTTTTGGAATTTGACTTACTTTTCTAACCTAGTAAGCTTGTGGTTGAATAATTTAGTTTGATGGTTGATCAGTTTGGTTTGCCATCAATGCCAAAGAGGGAGATTGTTGGAAATCTGATTGAAAAGCTCATTGCTGAAGATCAAAGAGGGAGATTGTTGCAAAGAAGGAAGATTGTTGTTTTCAATCATTGTTTTGTCATTGATGTCAAACTTGCTACTTGTAGGAATGACATTTTCTTATAAGATCCAAGTTCTATAACTTAGTTGATTGATGAAGAGGATTCAATCAACAAGATGTAACAAGAGCACCTAAGGGAAAGGTTGAGTTATGATTTTGTAATGAAGTGTAAGGATCAATTAAGACAATGATTAAATGATTTATTGATAACATAGTCAAAGATACAGAGGTTGGTCACACTTAAAAACATTGGAGGAAGAAGTTGTAACGAGGGTGACTATAAAGCTTAAACTAAGATCATTAGTGGGTGTTGATAAAGTTAGTTAAAGCCTAGAAAATTCTTAGTTGGGGCCAAGTAACAAAAAATTCTAGTGTGTGCCGAGTGAAGATCAGGTGCCAAGCATGAGAAAATCTTAGTTGGTGCCAAGTGATCTTCAGGTATCGAGCATTAGGAAAAATATAGTTGATGTTGATTAACACAGTATGTGTTGAGAACCAGTATTTCAATAGTGTTGATCTACTACATTATTTCAAATGATGAAGATTTTCCAAATTTGAGCTGACAAAGTGGTTATCTTCAATTTTGGGAATGAATTGAAAGATAAGAATGATGAGCTGGTGGCACAAAATTCTATGTAAACCATTTTTAAGAAAATTCAAAAGGGTTATTCAAGAAGTTTCTAGAGGAAACAAAATATGGGTTAGATGCAATGAATCCTACCTAATCCATACAAATTGAAATTAAATAATGGAAGAATTGAGCAGGAAAAGGAACTCCAAGACTTCTATTTAAGGAGTCATAGACCAAGAAGAAAATGTTGTTGATACTGTTGCTGCTGAAGAGCCACATTTTGAAGTGGTTACAAGTGGTCATGAAGAGATGATTGCACTAGCACATTGAGCATTGAGACTTAAGGAGACTAAGCTTGAAAGGAGGGTAGGAAATGGTATGAGTTGAGAAGTGATCTGAGATTTGCAAGTTAAGTTGTATGTTGTAGTCAAGTCAAAGATTTTCTAATACTCTTTAGCAATTGTATTAGATATGAAAATCCTATGGACTTAGGTTGGTTTAATAGCCATTTGTAAATCTTTTAGCAGGGTGGCATTCCAAGTAAATGTTCTAAAGTTCTCTAACCAGGCCCACTTTTAATAGGGTGGTTAAATCCTCTAACAAGGTCACATTTAATAGTGTGTTGTAAGCCTTTAATAGGGTAGGCCTTTCACAAGGCATCACTTGAGAAGAGTGAGAATGGAGTAGCATGCTACTAGTGGTTTTTCCCAAATTGGGTTTCCACATAAATCACTGTGTTATGTGTTGATTTCTTATGTGTTATGCTTGCATGTTGATTTACAATAATTTTCTGGTTAGAAAAATTAAAGCTTGGATGAATGAATGGTTGAATGGGCTCACTATACTTAGTGAAAAGTTTGAATAGGACATTTGGACCTTGAATAACTGATTCACCCCCCCCTGTTATTCTAAAGCATTTCTAATAGGTGAAAAGTGGTGTTCTTGGTCTCTAGTTAGGAGACCTAAAACTAAAGACACTTTAGTTAATTATCTACTCAAATTGGGTATTATTATTTCTACTATTTATGAATCTTTACCATATGATATAGTATAAGTGTTGGCATTATGATGGAAAGATTCATGTAAAACATAAGGAGATACCTAGTTGGTTATAATTGATGATAACCAAGTTAGAAAAACTAGACAATATGATTAGTGAAGACATAATCAAGATAAGACACGGTCACTAAGAAGGTTTTATGGTTAATGATGATACAAAAAGGCTAAGTCTAGGAGAGTGGTTGATTTTTTAAACAACACATTGATGGTAATAATGGTACATATATAATTATATAGTATGATTACAAGTATGCCATCATTATGGTTATATTTTAACATAATCATGACCATAACCTAATTAGTTGATTTGTAATAAAGTTTAGATTGTCACAGTTATCAAAACATTTAATAACACTTGAGTTCTTGAATATAGGTAGAATATTGTAGATTCATGAGAATCGTAGTATGTGAGATAATGTTGGGTGTGTGAAAATAAATATTGGGAGTTATGGTAATTATGAGTTCTCATTTTTAGATCATTGAAAAAGTATAAGGAATATTTGAAGTAGTGTGTTGGAGGAGTGAAAATGTGTTTGAATACCTTCAATAATTGATAGGGAAGATCTTGTTGAAGACCAACACAATCATGATGAAATGTATTATGGCATCAAGATAGGTGAATCTATTAAGGTGTTTGCGGGGAAAGACTAAGGTTTGAATACATTTTTGTGATTAAGAGGAATAAAATTGTGTTTGAAACATAAATATTCTTAAGAATGTATTTGATAAGAAAAATTAAGTTTGATTGTGAATTTCTAATGTTGTGATTGAGATATAGGGTATAGAAGTTCATATAACACTTCTAGGTGTATATAAAGAAGATTATATCTAATAGGATAGAAATGCCACATCTAGATCAATGATCATGTTTTTTCCTAATAGTTGTAGTAGGTAACTCCCTAAATCAGATAAAATCTAGTAAGATATTGTTGTAAATCCCTTAATTGGGTAAGCCCTTAAGAGATTTTTCAAAATCCTCTCATTATAAGTTGGATCTTTATAGATATGTGTGTACTTCTAACAAGCTAAAAATCACTCCTAATAGGGTGAACCCTCATAAAGGGTTATTGTAGCTCCTAACATGACAACTCATTTACTATAGTAGTGAGCTTGTGGGTATCATCTCCACCATAGTTTTCAACCTCTAGCAAGGGTTTCCACAATACTAAAATAGTTGTGTAACTATGTGTAATAGTTTTGTGGTTGTTGGGTTTTTCCTCTTTTATTTACTTGTATTGGTCATATGCTTTTTGATTTTGAAGTTAATGTTTCATTTGAGAAGATTGATATTTGAATTTGTATATACATTACCTATTTTTACTAATACATCCCCTCTCGGTACCTAAGAATATTAACAATTGGTATTAGAGATCTAATCCTCTCAAAAATAAGTCTAATAGATTAAGGGAAAGATCCAAATTCATGGATAGGTAAAGGTATGAGAATCAAATTTAAAGTGGAAACCAAATGATCTAAGAGTTGTGGGGAAAACTGAGAAAGTTTCTAACTATAAGAAGAAAACTCACTATAAATATAAATGAAAGCAAGGACTAAATTGACTAGTTGTCTAAAGGAGTCATAAATGAAGAATGTGAGGAAGTAATTGTAGAATTGATGGAAAATAATCAAAAGCCTAAAGAAAATTTTGAAATTTTGAAAAGAGACCTTGAAATCCAATCTATTAGGATGTGTGAACATTTTGAAGGAAAGAGAGTACTTGTGAAAGAAAGGAATATAATAGAATATTTAAAGAAATTTTTTGAGGGCACACTAAGTGAAAGGATTAATTTTTTTTAGTATATCACAAGAGAATGACATCATGCACAAGAACCTTCATGCAAAAAGTATAGAGAATTGACAAATTGAGATTGAAAATTAAAGGCTAAAAAAGGAAAACGAGAAATTAAAGAAGGAATTGCAAACTAATAAATATTAAAATGAAAATATAAAGCAATATAGAAAAAACCTTCGAAAAGGTTGATGAAAAATTGAAGAAAAAGAGAAGACATGATGACGTAGCTGATCTTGATTGCATAGGGAAAGGAACATCTATGACCAATGAGTCATCCAAATTTGAACCCAAGAAGAAAAGGAATAGTCAAGAGGGATCCACAAACAATCCAAGTAAGAGGCTATCAAAACCACTTGTTATAATTGTGGAAATCTTGGTCATACCACAAATACATGTTGTAGAAAACTAGTGAATAATTCCTATTCATTTAAAGGTTCTTATTTTAATTGTTACAAGTATTGTCATGTTTCTTATGAGTGTAAATCTAGACCTAATAATGGTAGTTTTAATGGAAATCATTACATGTGCAATAGATATCAATGCAAAGATTTGGAATGGAGATCTAAAATGAAAGATCCTAGGTCACATGTTCAATTGGTCAACTCTTAGAGAAGAGAGAAACAATTTAATGCTACATTATCAGTATGTGGTAACTTTGGACATATAGATGTTAGAATTCTTTTAGAATAACTAAGAGAGGGGGTGAATTAGTTATCCAAAGTGAAATGATGTCCAATTCAAACTTTCTAATAAAATAGGAGTGAATTAGAAGTGTTATGCTTCTTCTTTCTTATCATGCATGCAATTAAACATTAAATAATCATAAAAAGTAAACATGCATCACCACATAACACGAAGAATTTTGGTAACCCAAAAACCCTCCAGGAATAAGAAGGTAAAATTGGAGTGGGGATGATACCCAAAAAATAACTACACAATTGATTTCAACCACTCCTGATGGTCTACCCTGTTAAAGGCCTGCCCTATTAAAGGCTACAACACACTGTTAAATGTGACCCTATTAAAGGATTTCTACACCCTGTTAGGAGTGTCCCTTGTTAGAGGACTTAAGAACATTCAACTTAGAATTCCACGCTATTAAAAGATTTTCATAGAGCTATTAGGCTCACCCAAGTTCATGGGATTTACAGTCACCTTCTCAAAAGAATCTTTCATCCCTCTCTAAGGATCTCCTATCCTCCTCCTAAGGATCTCTTATCCTTCTCCTAAGGATCTCTCTATCCTTCTCCTAAGGATCTCTTTATCCTTTTTTTGGGGATCTCTTTATCCTTTTCTTGAGGCTTATCCACCTAGGTGTTAAGCTAACCTAGCAAAGTAGGATTTCAATATCTAATACAATGGTAAGAGAGTATTAGAAGGGTTTTGACCTAATACAGATTGCAACTTCAACCTTGCAAATTTTAGATCACTATTTAGTTATTTTCTCTAGCTTGGCTTTCCTCCCTTGCAGTGCTGATAGCTTGTTCACCCTTCAAGATCTGTCTCATTGAGTTCTTCCACTTGTTATGCCAATGTACTCCATGGTCACTTGATCAACTTAGATTTTTGATGCTCTGTTCTTACTCCTCTTGGCTTCTTCGCATGACCACACTTAAGACCAAATCCCTCTCATACATGCCCATTTGATCTCTAACCTATAACTCCTTATAAAGAAGTTTTGTTCTTCATTTCCTACTCAAATCTTAATTTGATCTTGAGAAAAAGGTATTGTTTTCCCTCCAAATTGTTTCTTCTAGAAACTTCATAATAAATCCATTAGCATTCATCTTGAATTGGTTTGCATGGTTTACATAAAATTATGTGACATCTACTCATCATCCTTATCATCCAACTAATTCACAAAATTTGATGTAACAAACTTATCGTTGCTGATTTGGCAAATCTTTCACTTAACAAATAATGCAACAACTCAACATCATTGATTTACTGATGCTTAGCTCCTTGTATGTTACTCAACTTCTACTATTATTTTACTGGTGCTCAGCACCTGAAGGACTTCTCGGCACCTATAGCATTTCTACTTTGCTTGGCACTTGAAGACTTACTCGTAACTTGATGATCACTTGGCACTTGTTAGATTGCTTGGCACATACTAAAGTTGAACTTGCTTAGCTTCAACTGAGAATCTGCTCGACTGTCTCTAATGAACTTAGTTAGGCTTTACGAATGAATTAGTTAAACCTTACATCTTTTTTGTGTCTTAGTGTGTCCATCTTTTTAGAGTATGTCATCAATACACTGTTTCATCAATGGTTTAGCTGATCCTTATACTTCATTACAACATCATAACTTCAACCTTTCTCTAGGTACTCTAGTTACATCTTATTGATTGCCTCCTCCTTGTCAATCAACCAATTAATAGTATTTGGATCACTTAAGCAATTGTCATTCCTGCAAGTAGCAAGTTTGACATCAATGAAAAAACAATGATTGAAAACATTCTTTACCAATTCCATTAATCTTTATTCATGATCTTTTCAATCATTTCCAACAATAGAAACAAATTATTGATTGAGAACACAAAAAGGTAATGTTGAAGCTTGGTTTCCAATACCTTTTTTTCAATGTCACAAGGTCACTCAACTTGTTAAAACTTGAATATCCTTATTCATTTGAAGGTTGTTATTTTAATTTTTACAAGTATTGTCATGTTTCTTATGAGTGTAAATCTAGATCTAATAATGCATCTAGTAATGGTAGTTTTAATGGAAATCATTACATGTGCAATAGATAGGGATGCAAGGCTTTGGAATGGAGATCTAAAATGAAAGATCCTAGGTTACATGTTCAATTGGTTAACTCTTAGAGAAGAGAGAAATAATTTAATGCTGCATTCTTAGTATGTGGTAACTTTGGACATATAGAAACAAATGATTGATCGAGAACACAAAAAGGTAATTTTGAAGCTTGGTTTCCAATACATTTTTTTCAATGTAACAAGTTCACTCAACTCATTAAAAATTGAATATCCTAGAATTGATTTCCTAATTATATACCAGAGAAGAAAGAAAAGATGATCATAAATATTGATGAAATTAGAAGTGAGAGGAAGAAACATTGGTTTAAGAAAAAAGAAAAGAAAGAATAAGTCAAGTCAACTAAAGGCAAAGAACCTTCCTCTGGTACAAAGGACTCATCTTCAATCTAAGCAGAATACTTTCTTAGGTGGAGCACATAAAACAAATCATTATCAATCCCCTGCATTTAAGAGTGGTAAGATATAGCTACACATTATTATGTAATAATTTTTTATTTTAGATTTTGGGAAGGATTTGATAATTTGGAGTAAATCTATGATGACCATATTAGAGAATTTATGGTATGCATCTATTTTTAATTAGTCATTGTAATACCCCAAAATTGGCCTCCTAAACCAATTTGCTCCTAAACCTCAAACATCAATCAATTGATCAACAAAAGTCCTAGTTCACTATGCATTTATAGCCCTATTTAACACCACTCAATTTAAATATCAATTGGAGAAAACTAATAACCTTCAATAATCACTAAATCTTGATAAATTCTTGATTATCAACATATTGGGTCTTAAACCTACTAAATTAATTGATTTAATTTGAAAGTTCTAGAACATTGATTAAATTAATTAACCTTTTGTTTCCAAAATTACATGAAAATTTTATTAAATATTTGAATTTAAATATTCAAAATGTGAGACAATATTTAAATAATATCTCCAAAATTTCTTCATGAGTTCAAAAATGGAAACTTTGAGTTAACTTGAAAAAAAGAAGGAAACTAAATAATTGTCTCCCTCTCAAATGGAAACTTTCAATTCAAACTGAACTCATGGGCAATCAATCTCCATAGTAAATTTCATTTAATCTACACCATTGATCTATTCCAAATTTGCTAATAAATTGGGAACTATCATTTCTCATTTCAGAGGTGCACATTTTAAGTATTGAGATGCAACATGAGTTTTGCTAAGACATTGTATTATTACTAGCTATTTTCTCTTAGCGTATTTAATTTGGATTCATTTCTAGATTAATCAATACTTTCATTCATATATTAAATTCACTCACCATCTAAATTAGTTTCATTTTTACTTGCATAGAAAATACAAAAACACATAGCTTAATCTTACATTCATATTTTGTTTAAATCCTTCATTCTAGTTCAATCTCTGATCATGGATCTCTTAATTCTTAGAGAAGTCCTTCAATCCCCAACTGGATAGAAGGTAATACCTATCACCAAGTTTAGATCCTTCAATATCAACAATTGTTCATTCTTGAATACATTCTAACATAGAGTGATTGTGTTGAAGTGTGTATCTAACCCACTTTAGCACATACATTTAAGGTGCCTACCGTGAGGGGAAAAAATGATTTTATGGCCTCATTTCTCATTAAATTTTCCATCTAAATATTTTTTTTTTCGTACATCATACAAAAGTCTTGTATATAATTTCTTTTTCACACATGAGCCTCTTGTTTACTCATCCTACACTTGGTTCTAGCTTGCATGAGTCTGAAGGGATTCAACCCTCATCCCAGGTCTAATTTTGAGTCATACAAGGTTTATGAATCCTTTTCTAGGAAATTTCTAACTTGTATGAGACTTTCTATTAGGTCTTTACTTATTTTAGGAATGGAAACCATTTTATAGAGAATTTCAAAATGTATTTTTACATGTTTATGATGCTAATAGTGATCTGATGTTCTATATTTGCCTAATTGAGCAAGTGAACATTTTATATTGAACGCATGTCAAAGAATCCTTGAAACTTACACAAACTGACTTACAATTTTCTTGCAAGACGCTTGTCAAAGAACACTTTTCAAAGATGCAATTCAAACCTACTTAAAATTTTGACATCTATTTTAATGCTTTCCAAACATATTCTAATTAGAGTCTTGTTAAAATTTCTTTTGGTTCTTGTTAGCATAATATAGGATTATGCTCTTCATTACATAGAAGTGGTGACCATGGACAAATCCAAAACCTAGACACTTCTAAGAGATAGATAACTGAGGAAGTGGGGAAAGGTAGTGAGTTCTTTAACAATTATTTTAGTCAGGGAAGTATGTTCTTTTCTCCTAGTGGGAAAATCAAAAATCTTGAAGCTCCTATACTTTGTTGGAGGATGAACTAGCTTGGTGATTAATGTGTTCTACATGTTTGTAATATGTGAAAAGGATAAAGAAGTATGTTATTCTCCTTTAAAGAACTAGAAAACTAGACTAGATTAAATCTTGTCAATACCAAGAGTCACCTTTAGTGGGCCTATTAGAGTGATCCAACCTCTAGGAATGACCCAAGTGAGTACACACCTTTTTCTAGTGATTCTTTCTCACTATATTAAAGAATTTTTGTCGAGTCCAAAGACTTCAAAACTATTGGAATGTCTTAATGGAAAGAATGCTTCTGAGAGGGGGGGGGGGGGGGGGGGGGGGGTGGGGTGTGAATCAGAAGTACTAGCTTTTGGCCTATTTTTAAACCCTTAATAACATATGATTGAAATGAACATGCATGCATATAAACATTAAGCAATCATGAGAAACAAATATGCATCACCACATAACACTTGATATTTTGGTAACCCAAAAACCCTCCAAGAATAAGAAGGTAAAACTGGGGTGGGGATGATACCCACAAAATCATTGCAGTAATAATATTTGACCACTACTGATGGTCTGCCATGTTAAAGGCCTGCCCCATTAAAGGCTTTACACTGTGTCAATATTGACCTGGTTAAAGGATTTACAAACGCTTTACATGAAGTGTTACCCTATTAAAGGATTTAATCACCTCTTCAAAGGATCTACAACCTAGCTGTTAAGCTAACCTATCAACATAGGATGTCCTTTCTAATACAATTTCTAGAGAGTATTAGGTATAATAAACCTAATAGCTTACAATCATTGATTGTTGAATTCAAGCACTTGATCTTCTTTCTTTGATATTGATTCTCTGAAATATAATATGTGTTCGTGCCCCTTCCTTTGTTCTGATCAACTAAATGTCTCACTTTTGCTCTTTTTCCTCTAAGTCTTTTTACTCTTCACTCTGAATTCCACTATATTTTCCCCTTTTTACACTTTTTTTTTTCATCTCTCATGAGATTTTGTCTTCCTTATAAAGACATTCGAAGACTTAGGGTTCGGTGTGGATCTACGATCCATATTGAATCTCTATTTCCCACTCATTCCTTGCACTTTTATTATTGGTTGCATGCCTTCTCCATTTTTCTTATTAGCTACATGTAGATTGCATAGGAAATACAAAAGATTTGATCTTATCTATTTAATCCTTTGAGATTCATCATATGTCAGCCATAAAGTGGTTTACATATGAGTTTGTGGCTTTTCAAACTCATATATGCATTTTGTGTTACTTGGCACTTACTAATTCCTCTAATTCCTGATGCTCAACACATATAAGAAAATTATCTCACTCGACTCCTGTTGCGGTCTTGTTTTGCTCGGCATCGTCTATGATTGGGCACCTAAATATTACTTGGCACTTGTATCATGCTCAGCACTTGAAGTCACTTGGCACTTGATCTTCCCTCAACACTTGAAGGTTGCTTGACACCTGAAGATCACTCGATACCTGTTAGATTTTTTGACTTGGCTCATGCTATGGCTCGGCATACATAGTGTGCTCAGCTCAAAAGTGGTTAAGTGTGTTGGCACTCAAATGTCAAAATCACTAACAATCTCCCCCTTTGACATGAGTGACAAAAACAATTAACTAAGCATTATTTATCTGACATTATGAGTACATTCACTAATCTACTTGCTATATATACAGAGGTTAAAGAAAATGTGATCAAAATTTTGTAACTTACAATAGATATACCTCAAAATTATTCTAACTCCCCCTGAGTGAATTGTGCCATTAACTATGTTGTATTATATGTCTCATGTTGAATGCTTATATACTTAATGCTAATATTATATCAACTCCCCCTTTATCTTATCTCCCCCATTCTCTTTATCTCCCCCTTTTTGAAACTTATGTCAAAGGGTACTAAGGGTTAAGATCATATTTTTGCCAAAAATGCACTATTTACCTCCATAATCATCCTGAGAGAAGCATCCCAATTACTCAAAGCAATTTCAAGAGATTTGTGCTATATGGCAGTCTCTGCAGCAAGATGAACAAGTCCATCTAGAGTAGAAAGATTATGATATTTCTTGAGAACAATTTCTGCATGGACCTGTTCTTTATGGAGTACTTCCAAATGTGAGGTAATGGAGGATTGGAGTTGTATTAGTTTGGCCTTGATGGTGGCCTCTTCTGATGTCAGCATAGCTACTTCTTTCTGGGTGTGAAGCGTTTGAGCAAAATGCTTCTCACTTTGAGCTGGATCATTAGGTAGTTGCATGCTTGAAATATTCAAATTCCTCTCCTAGCTCATTATCTTCTGGCTGGTCTCTTGTGTGAAATATGAGAAGTCACACAACTTTTTGTACAATGAGAATATATTCTCAAGTACCTATTTGACCTTCTCAATTTTCTTAGCTAGTTCAACTTGTGATAATGCTATTTCATGTGCAATTTTCTCATTTGCTTTTCCTTGAAATTTATTTTCAGACCATTCCATGAGTTTTACATTGGTCTCTTGGTCTTCACTTTGTACTTGTTCCACTATGTTGGCTAGTTGCTCCATTATGGGCTTTGTTTCATTAGGTGCCTATAAATTGAAAGCATCTTGAAATATATCCTTAATTTCTACTAATGCTTGCCTCTGTTTGTACTCATACCTAAGTACCTCTTGCTTCTTCTTCCTTTCAAGTGCCTCTTGCACTTCAATCATTTGGGAAATGGTCATGGTGTCATAGTCATATCTAGGAATGACTATTTCTTCATCAAGAGTAGGGTATCCATAGTGAAGTACCCTTGCAACCTTGGTATAACTCGAGCCTGGTATAGATATCTACAATAGTACTGCAGAGCTCGGCTACTGTGAAGTTTTAGTGGGAGTCCCTGTTCTAGGCAAGTTGGCCAAATTTTTAATTGTCTACTACTCCTTCTCCTTAGGGCTCTCCCCTTGTCCTATTCTTTTCTGCCTTGATCAATGATAATTATCTTAGGCAATGCACCTTGTGTTTGTGCTAGAGATATAGAGGTATCTTTCTATCTAGTTTTCTCTTTTGTTGTCTCCCCTGCAAGTGTACTCACTAAAGTGTCAACCTGAGTAGTTGTATCTTTAACTTTGTACTCTTTAGGTTGAGTACTAGTGGCTGTAGGACTTTGTGAAGGTGGTTCTTGTGGATTCACCTTTTCCTTTGTAATTTTAGCTACTGCCTTCTGCAACTCATCTACACTCACCAAAACAGGGCTAGTGTACAACTCTAACTACAATGTTGTTTGGTGAAGAATCTTCTTCAGATCCTCTACAGTGAGTGGATTGATGTTCTGACAAGAGGTGTCAAGAACATCCTTTATTTTTATAGATTTTGCAAGTGTAGTTGCAATATGTGGAGGACTAGGTGGTGGCAATTGGGTGTCTTGGACAATATGTTCTTGTTGTTGCTCCTCAGTTGTTGCCTGTTCACCTTCTTGGGCATCTTTCTCCACATCTTCCTCTTTTTCAATTTCATTAATATCTTCTTCTTCATTTCTCCCTTCAAAAGGGTCCTCTTCTCCCTCCTTTCTTGTAGTCAATCCATAGATTACCTTCCATATTTGTGTTGACTTTTTGACATCTTCAATTTGGTTCTCAAGATACTGAAAGCTCAGTATTTAGGTACAAATTTGCTTGCATATTTCTTGCTTGCCTTACTATTTTGAACTTTTGAAAGGTTTGGCATTACACGAGCCAAAGTTGACTCTCTTATTTCCTTTTCCATTTTGAGGCAGTAATCTCACTTATTCTCAATTAATGTGCTTAGCTCCTTGGGTATTGAGTCATTAAGTTCAAGTGGAGTTGTCTTGAACTTTTCCATCATAGTGTAGATGGACTCCTCAACTATATTTTTTTTTTCTATAGACAACTTATCAAACTTTATGGTCTTAAGACCAGATAAATCTGCATTATCTCTAATATTATTACAAATGCTTTATAATCTGGATGAAGTAGAGCATCTTACCACCTTAAATTGTTCTTCATTAGATTCTATTTCTTCTTCCTTCGACTCTTGTGGTGCAACAAAATTTCTTTTCTTTTGCTCTGTAGGCCCACCTTGCTCTATTGCCTTCTTCTTTTCTTTTTTCTTTTCTACTTGGGTTGTTCCCCTTTTATTTGCCCTTGTAGTTGGCTTAGCTGGGCTAGATTTTTTCATAGTTTTTTGTGCCTTAGTCTATGCAACTAGTTGCTTCTTTGCTTTCCTTTTCTTGGGCTCTACCTTGGGTGCATCCTTCTCTACACTTTCCTCTTCTTCAGCATCTTCACCCATGCCTTGGGTTAATGCAGGTGGTCCTTGCTCTTTCTCTTCTTCTTCTCCTTCTGCTTCCTCATCCTCTTCATCACCTTTTGTTGTGCCTTCACCAAGTTTTTCCTTTAGCTTTTTAACCAATTTTTCCTTTTTCTTGAGTGTGGAGGTAGTCTTTAACTGCATATTCACCTTTGACCTTACCACATCATAAGTGCCAAAGTGCGGGGCACTCTTGTCTATCTCTTCTGCCAATAATGCAGTTATTGTTGTAGATGCTTCATCTATATTGATCTCATAACCAAAAGGCCTCAACCATCTCATCCTTGGTATGATGGACTGAATATAGGTATAGTCAATATCCACAAGAAAACAAACATCATTTACATGTTTCTCCACTAGAGAAACTAGAATCTCGAGTCTTTGCTTCATTGATTTCTTAAAATCTTCAAAATAACTTGTCATCAGTGTGTCAAAATTGTCTCCCATTTGTTCTATATATTCATAATTTGGGCTACTATAGTTCTATCATTTCTCCATGCAACTTTTCCAAAAGAAGGAAATTCATTCTAAACATAGAAGAATATACAAACCAAATTTGCACCAAATTTGCATTGGGCACCCTTTGTCCTTCTTATAGCTGGTGGGTTTTCATTGATCTATTGTAGTTGTAGTTCTGTAAGATCATAAGTATGATCCTTTTTAACCAATTTTTAACCTACATCTACTACAATACATGGCACACTATTGATTTTACTAGATTGATAGAATTTATGGGCAATAACTCTAACAACAAATTCAATAAGAGGATCTTGAATGGTGTGAATTGTCATTCCTCTTTTATTCCACTAGACACATGTGTTTTTCTCAATAACCTCTTTGGAATCACTTCTCAAGGTGTTGTACTGATCTAGGGTAGGATATCTAGTTACCCTATGAATGATTCTTTTTGTGATCTAATTGGGAACATCTTCTAGCCACAGATTACCATCATGAATTCTGCTTAACACAAGTCTAATCCATTTTGTCTTAAATATGGTGGGAAAACTCAAACCTCATGTTAAACCCTTCCTCTCAGCAATTTTTTATTCATCCTTCAAAACTCCATCAACACATAACTTTTCATAGGCTTCCAATATTTCCATATCTCCTATGGCTCCTATCTTACAGTTATAGCATCTCCTTACATCCTGAACCATTACAACTTTTGGGGGTATGCAGGAGAGGACTCTAGCGAGATCATTTTGATATGCAACTTCAGGGATGGGATGAAAATTAGGCTACTTAACCTCATTAGATACTAGCTAGATCTTGAATGACTCTTTTTCATGGGTTTTCTTAGAACTCAAAGCCATTTGTGCAAACTAGGGTTTCCTTTTCAAAGAAATATGAGACTGCGTAGCTCGACACAAATGAAAATACCTCAAGTTTGATGAAAACATGTTGTAAGAGGTTGGAATCTACTTGGAATACTAGATTCTCTACTATGAAGTCGCTCCGCTCTCTTTCTCTTCTTTGCTTCTTGATTGCAATGAAGAATAATGATTAAAATTACAATAATATACCCTATTTCTATTACATTAAATGCTCAACTGCCCACTCAGCTTCTGAAGGATTTTTAACATTACTTGGCTTTCACTTCATTTCCACTTCACTCGACTTCCATTGGAGTTATTCAACTCGACATAAATTATCAACTCAGTCACTGTTAGGAACTCGACACCCACTAGAGTTTTACTTGGCCTCTGAGGACAACTCGACAGTTTTGTAAGTATCTTCATATTATGACTTGACATATTTGCTTATTTTGATTTCTTTTTTTCAGTATTTCTTTGTCTTGGGACTGGTGTGTGATATAACCTTGTATATCAATCCCATGCACCTTTCTTATGTTTAGTTTGATGAAGTGTGATCACTTGACCCATTGGGTGAAGTGATCCCTTCACTTGATGTGCTACCCTTATTTTTCCTCTTCCATGTCTTATTCATCTCTTCTCTTATGTGTTCAATGCCTACCTTTTCCTTTCCTTTGTTGAACTCAGAACTTGGTGCCTTGTACCTTGTAGGATAGTTTCTACTTATATGACCAATTTTCAAGCAACTAAAACATGTGGTTTGGTTCAACCATCTTTTATAGCTCCCCTTGAAATGTGTTCTTTTGCAGTTTTGGGGTATATGTCCATATTCCTGACAATAATGATAGCTATACCTGGTGTTATAATCCCAACAGTAGTGATTTTCTTTTGTTTTTGCTAGTTGATTTGATGTCCACATAGGCTTTGATCTACATTCAAAGGCTCTATGTCCATACTTCTTGCAATTATGACAATGTCCATCAAATTTTTGTGTCCTTGTGACTTTAGACCTACAATCTTGTGTCATATGTCCTTGCATGTTGCACTTGTGACAGTAACCCTTGCTTTTGGGTGTGTTTGACTGATTGATTCTTCTACTTCTTCACACATTAGCAATATGCCCCTTTTTATTACAGTAATGACAAGTGGGTTTAGAATCCTTACCTTTGTCACTTCTTTGCTCAACACTCTTTGATGATTCCCCTACTTTAGTGCTGTTGTATCCAAGTCTTGATGTATTATGGGCTGATCTTGGGAATTTCAATAATTGTTCAAAGTACTTGATGGCTTTACTTGACTTGTTGAGATTCTCTGCTATCTCTTTTTCTTTGTTCAATTCATTCTACAGTTGTTCATTCTGCATCCTCAAAGTAGAGATCTCAATATCTTTCATATTGAGTTCATGATGAAGGTTCATCATTTGGGCAAGTGTATCCATTTGCATGTTTGAGATCCTTGTTAATTCAATACATTTTTCTTCCATTCTATTTGCAAGATTCCTTTTGTCATCTTCCATCATGACTCTATCCTCAACTGCTATTTTCTTTTATTCAGTGATTTTACATAACATTATGGCCTGTGATTCATGTTCCATCTTGAGAGATCTCATCTCTTCTGCTTGAACTTTGTTTTTCTCCATCAGTTTTGCTATTGCTACATCAAACTCTTTAGTGTCTTCATTGGAAAACACTTGTGTGGTGTCAATCTCCTTGTAGTTTATATCATTTTCAGCTATGGCTATCTCCTTTCTTCTTTTCAAGGATTTTCTTAATTCCTCTCTAGCTTCCTCTACCTTGTGTAGAGCGAGATGCACATCTATCACCTAGTTCTCAATGATCTTTCCAAGTTTGAAAACTTCCATCTTTTAGATATTTTCCTCCAAGTTGTTAGGATTCTTCTTGAGAGAACTCAGCTCTAATACCAATTGTTGGAATGTCTTAATGGAAAGAATGCTTCTGAGAAGGGGGGGGGGGGGGGGGGTGAATCAGAAGTACTAGCTTTTGGCCTATTTTTAAACTCTTAATAACATATGATTGAAATGAACATGCATGCATATGAACATTAAGTACTCATGAGAAACAAATATGCATCACCACATAACAATTGAGATTTTGGTAACCCAGAAACCCTCCAAGAATAAGAAGGTAAAATTGGGGTGGGGATGATATCCACAAAATCACTGTAGTAGTAATGTTTGACCACTTTTGATGGTCTGCCTTGTTAAAGGCCTGCCCTATTAAAGGCTTTACACTGTGTCAATAATGACCCGGTTAAAGGATTTAAAAATACTTTACATGAAGTGTTACCCTGTTAAAGGATTTAATTACCTCTTCAAAGGATCTACAACCTAGCTATTAAGCTAACCTATCAACATAGGATTTCCTTTCTAATACAATTTCTAGAGAGTATTAGGTATAATAAACCTGATAGCTTACAATCCTTGATTGCTGAATTTAAGCACTTGATCTTATTTCTTTGATCTTGATTCTTTGAAATTTGATATCTATTCGTGTCCCTTGCTTTGTTCTAATCAACTGAATGTCTCACTTCTGCTCTTTTTCCTATAAGTCTTTTTACTCTTCACTCTGAATTCCACTATATTTTCCCCTTTTTACACTTTTTTTTTCCATCTCTCATAAGATTTCATCTTCCCTATAAAGAAATTTAAAGACTTGGGGTTAGGTGTGGATCTACGATCCATATTGAATCTTTGTTTCTCACTCATTCCTTTCACTTTTATTATTGGTTGCATGCCTTCTCCATTTTTCTTATTGGCTGCATGTAGATTGCATAGAAAATACAAAAGATTTGATCTTATCTATTTAATCCTTTGAGATTCATCATATGTCAGCCATAAAATGGTTTACATATGAGTTTGTGCCTTTCCAAACTCATATACCCATTCTGTGGTACTTGGCAGTTACTGATTCCTCTGATTCTTGATGCTTAGCACATATAACAAAACTATTTCACTCGGCTCCTGTTGCATTCCTATTTTTCTTAGCATCGTTTATGGCTTGACACCTAAATATTACTTGGCACTTGTATCATGCTTGGCACCTACAGTCACTCGACACTTGATCTTCACTCAACACCTGAAGGATGCTTGGCACCTGAAGATCACTCGACACTTGTTGGATTTTTTGACTCGGCTCATGCTGTTGCTTGGCATACATAGTGTGCTCGGCTCAAAAGTGGTTAAGTGTGTTGGCACTCAAATGTCAAAATCACTAACAAAAACCATTTTAATTTTACTATCTTGATTCCATCTCATATATCTTGAGTGTGACATGTCTGTTGTACTAAGAAGTGTCACTTCTAGCCTTGCTTGGCAAAGGTGTATACTTCTAGGTGTTGGTGTGGCTGAGAGGCCTTAATCTCACTAGATATAACACTAGGGGTTAGCATGAACAAAAGCCTATGAAATATCTCTTAGTTAAAAGCTTACCTAGCTCACATTTGAAAGTGGGCATAATCTTTGTGCAATGAGGGGAGGGGGATAATCTCTTATATGGATCCTCACCATAGGTATACACCTAGACAATTGAAGGTGGTATATGACATTTGCCCCTTCTTCAAGGGTAACCTTTGAACACATATTATTGAATCCTTTGAAATACCAAAAAAAAAATACCCTTTAGGAGGTGACATGGTTGTGTGAGGTGAACATATATACATAACATGTGAGACAAAGGTTTTTCCTTCTCTACCATTTTCTTTCTAGGGATATAGTGTTTCTTTGAGTCAATCTCATCCAAAGTAGTCCAAGTTCATCAAAACTCCCCCATCCTTTCAATTTTATTTGTCCTTAGTTGGATTGTCTGCAGCTACTGCCTATTTTACAATCTATTTTTTTGTCCCAAAACATGTTTGAAAAATAACCTTGCAAACTAAAATAGTTGAAATATACCTTAAAAGTTGTGTAAAATAAAAAATTGCCTTAATACTTGTATGACACTGTGAGAAATCTTGTACGATCTAGAATCTAAAAAGTGTTATTTTTCTTTCCTCATACTAAGGTGTTAGGTCCAATTTTGTCTCATATGAGACTTTTCTAGAAAGTGTCAAAAAACTTTCTGAAAAAGTTGTCCAACCTAAAAACTATTATCAATACTCATCTGGCTTTGTATTTCCTCATATAAGCCAAAAAAACACTCATCTGGGAAAGTATTGTTATAGTAAAGTGTTAATTTAATTTCATTGATTAAATTCTCTTTATTCCCTTCTTAAGATTTTACTTTATGCACCTTTTTGCATCTCTAATTAATAATTAGTTAGTAATTATTAAATAGATTTTCCTTTTTAGGTAACCCTTTTGGGTTTTGATCTCCTTTTATAAGGATTGATCTTTTGTAATTGTTTTCTTTATCTCTTCCATTTTTTGAGAATACAGTAGAATAATTTTCAGAACAAAAAACTTGCCTCCTCTTGTCTTTTTCTTCTATGATAGGTTTTTTGCATGTAGGTGTTCGAAGGCTTTATGGATTTGTATTGATCAAATTCTTCATGGTATTAGAGATAGATCTATTGTAGCTTTTTTGTTATTTGAAGAAAAAAGAGAATGCGAGTTTGACAAAATAGATCTAGAGTTTTTAAGGTATTTTCTAAGAAAATAGAGGGGTCACTAATTTTTGGAGAAGTTTGAGGCCAAAAAAACTTCATAGATGGATTTAGAAGGTGTTAAAACCCCTATTTCCATATAAAATTTGTCCATTTTGGACAACATTGATCCAAGAGGCAAAATGTTTTTCCACAATAGGGTCGTATGGCCTCTACATGCAGTTTGAGACAAAAGAATTAAAAAATGGAAATTTTTTACTATTTTGGTTTGCAAAAACAAGCTAGCAGTCATTAAAATTGCTAGAGGTCATAGTAACTACCAACAGTTTAGCTAGCCACTATGGTCCTGGCATTGCCAACTATCGGCTAGTACTACTAGCAACTAGTGGACCATACTTCCACCACCATGGTATCCCACCTCTACCAGAACTCTCCTATGATCAACCACCTTTGTTAGTGTCTCATCTCGGACTCCGCTCTGCCCAACAACTAATTTTATTTATTCATTTATTTATTTATTTTAAATAAAATTCTTTTTATGCTTCTGAGGGCCCTATTAATTTTTTTGTGATAACTCAAGCATACAAGGGTCTTTTTTTATCCAAAGGAAGCATCAAAAAGCTAGTTCTAAGATGGAGATGATGGAGAATATTTTTTTGGTTTTTTTTTTAGATTGATACCTATTTTAGTGTTTGAAGTCTTTTGATGACTTCTATCTTCTAGGGGGCATAGTTGGAATCTATATAAGCCACTAATTGAAGTCTTGTACTAGCTACATAGTGTATCCCATGTGTATGTATACCTTTGATGTAGTGCAAGATTTATTTGGATACCTTCCAATGAAGTTCATGTGGCTCTTGCATGAAGTGAGAAGCCATGCCAACTACAAATGAGATGTCAGGGCATGTATGTGTCAACTACATAAGGCTTCCAACCAACTGTGTATACAAAGTCACATCAACAAGTGGAGTGGAACACTTTTCTTCAAACTTAACACCAAAAAGGAATGAGGTAGATGTAGCTTTGCAGTTACTCATGCAAATTGAGCAAGAAGATCAAGAGCGTATTTGGGTTGTGATAATATTATCCCTAATGAAGATTGATGTATCCCTATACCAAGGAAATAGTGTAGTAGACTAAAGTCTATCATCGAAAACCTATCTTGCAAAGTAGCCTTGACATTGTAGATGATGGATTTAGTACTTCTTCTAATGATTAAGTCATCCACATGAAGTACAAGGAGAAAATGTGAATCATCCCTCTGAGGAATGTAGACATTTGGATAAAAATGACATCTGGTGAACCCTTCGAAGAGAAGGAAGGAATCCATCTTGGCATGCCAAGCTTTAGGAGCTTTTTAAAGTCCATAGATGGACTTCTTCAATTTGAAAAACAAGGTAGCATCCTATATGAATCCTTGTGGTTGCTCCATATATATCTTCTCATGAAGATCCCTATTTAAAAATGTGCTCTTCACATCCATCTGATGAAAACCCATCTCTAAGCTATTGCTATAGCTATTGTCAAATGAATGGAATTCATCTTTGCCACTAGTGCAAAAGTCTCAGTATAATCAATGTTGAGTACCTAAGAAAAACCTTTTTCAATGAGTCAAGCTTTATGTTTATCAACACTTCCATCTACTATGGATTTGGTCTAATAGAGCCACTTACATCAAACCAATTTTCTTCCCTTAGGAAGAGAGACTAAGTCCCATGTATCATTTCTCATGAGAGAATTATATTCTTCCTCCATTGCCATATCCCATTCTGGAATACCTGATGCTTCTATAAATGATTTTGGATCCAAAGCAACTACAATATAAGCGTGTGGGAGTGAGTTGTGATATGATATTGTCCTCCTTATATCAGAAGGATTCCCTACCAATGGTCCTACCACATCCAATGTATGCTTAGCCCATCTAGGTATATTGGAAGAAGATGTAGTGGGAGTATCCTCAATCTCAATTGGTTGATGCCTCTATGTTGGTCAAGGATGAACATATTCCAAGTCACTAGATTCACTATCATTCTCTTCAATGAAGGAGGAAGAAGGAGGATTTGAAGAATGTGAAGCCTCACCTCGCTCATCATAGCATAGATATTTTAGTTACATTTTGACATTTGACACTTTGGTATTTTGATAGCTATACAAGACTTAGATGGATAGTGGATTGTGTTATCTATTGATTTTGATACTTTAGTAATGTTTTACAATTATGGTATGAACTAAGAAACTAATATTATGTATGCAATGATTAGACACATATGGATGCATTTTTATGACATGATAATATTAGTTTATAATGCGATGCAAAATGTTAAATTAGATTATGATGATTTATGATATTTAGATAAAAGATGGATTTAATATGATGATTTATGATATGCAAATAAATGTTAAGTTGAATAAGATGGTTTAGGATATGCAGACTTATTATGATGGTTTATGATATACATAATTGAGATTCTAACACCTTGAATGATTTAATTGAAATGATTAGGAAAGAGAATTTAAATTGAATTATGCAATTACGATACATATATTTAATATGACCTCCTTGGACTACTAATGCTTGAGTTTAATGTGCAGGAAGTGGAACCATGGAAATTCTTGGGGGAAACAAGTTCCAAACCTTGTGAACATAGTTTAACCAAGGCAAATCTTTGGAAGATTCAAAAGCCTCATTTTGAAAGTATTTTTCTCTCTAAATGTAAGGTTGCTTTCTTGTGGAAATGTTTAATCATAAAGATACATTAGGAGCATGTCATGGTAATGTGTTTTTATGTGTCACTTGACACTTGTGGATTTTGTGTGTAGTTGACATGTCATTTAGGTTTTTGATCATGGTGGTAACTTGACCTAAAACTAATTACCTTGTTTATGAGTAATTAAACCCACTTGACGAGGGTAAGATGGGTCAAAATCAGAGAAAATTCGAATTTGGACTTGGCTAGGGTTTTGAGAGGTCATTAGGTGGTCCCAAGGTGTCTTTTATGATAAAATAAGTTAACCATATGATAGTATATAAAGTTAGGGACCTAATTTTGACCATGTGAGTGCCTCGATAGCCTAGGGGGCCCCTTTACCCATGCATTCTTCCATCAATTTGAATTTGGAGTTGTCACATGTGTTTTCTCCCATGTTCCCACTAGGTCAAATATAGCAAATTTAGAGGAGAAAAGTTTGTAAGAGGAAGTGGCTAGGTGTTTTTGCTAAAATAGTTAGTGGGAAGGCATTATTAGAGAGTCTTGGTCAAATTAGTCAGTTGTTCACCCACTCTCTATTTTCAAAGACAATTTGGGTTTTGGAGGGAGATTAAGGGACCTCTACTAAAACTATCATTGCCTTTTGCTTGGGCCAAGGTTGGTGTCTCAAAACATGTTTATTTTCTTCCTTTCTTTTAGTATGACAAAATAAATCTACAACTATGGAGGATTTTTCAATAGAGCATGCATTGTATTGTGAATCTTGCATTGTGGACTTTGGTATTGTGTTCTGGTAATGTGAATGTGTATTGTGTTCTTGAAGATTTCTTTGGTTTTTTGCCTTCTTCATTTCCTTGTTGGATTTGAATGTTGAATGTGATTATGGGTGTGAAGGCTTCACTCACCATTGGGGGGGGGGGGGGAGAGAAGCCTTCGATGAAGGGATTAGTTGGGCTCAACATTGTAGTTGAGAAGATTTACCTCATAATGAGGAGTTATTTTTCTTTCATGGAGTATGGGCTTCATTGAAGCCATATACCTTGTTGTCTTGGGAGGTACAAGGGATTTTGTATGCTATAAGGAGCAAATATTTATGATGGCCTTGAAAGGAAAATGTAATTACAATATGATGTTTATGTTTGGTTATGGCATCTCCTCTTTGAAAAGTCCACCTTCACCCAATATGAGATGATTCCAATGGTGAATCATTGTGCAAGCCATGAGAGGGAGTTGTTTTGTGTTATGTGTTGTGTTCATGCAATGGCAAGTGATGTGTGTGTGTAACCTATTTGGATCTTGTTTCCACTACTCGATGGGTGGCTTCATAGAAGCCTAGGTTGGGAGGTGAGCCTCCATGGTTCCTAGTTTGCGTGTCATGTGCAAGTTTTGTGAAGATAACTTCCTTGAAGATTTTAGGGATGCATACTTGACAAGCTTGAAAGCTCAAGTGTGTAGAGAGACCAAGTAAAGATTAATCTCCATTTTTTTTGCTTTCAATGAGATGTAAAGTGAAAATTTTCCCCTATTAATTTATGTTGTTGAAAATATGTAAGTAAGGATTGAGAAGTTGTGTATAGTTCTCTTGCAATGAAAGCTTCATTGTGAGTATCACACTTTGTAATCTGATGTACCATGGAGGAGTTATGAAATGAAATCCTTTTTCTTTAATGATCTATAACTGATTTAATAGGTATATTGCATAGTTTTAGTGGATAATAATTCTTTTTATATGGTTGAATTAATGAGGATGAATTCAATGTAAATAGGTTATGCTTTTAATACAATGGAAGAAAAAAATAAATCAATAACTCACGGTACATGATGGAATATTGTTTCATTTAGAATTTAAGTCTAATTAAACCCTTAAACTAGATAACATCATCACACCATCAACACAATCACTAAAATTTCATGGTAGAATAAAATAGAATTTGTTTGAAAAGTGAACATGCATATTGCCAAATCTATGAAAAGACTTGCTATAGGAGCATATTATGCTCTTTGGAAAATGTATGGGGAAGAAAAATAATTCCTTCCACATAATATAGAGAAATAATAAGAAGATTTTACACTAGGACCTAGAACACCAAATATTAATAGAATAATATATTGCATCCTTAGAGGAAATACTTCAACATCACAAACCTATACCATAAGTTACAAATGGGGACTCACTTGAGTCATGTGACTCATGGGTCACCATCACACCAAATTAAAAATAAAAATAAAAATAATAAAAACAATCAAATAAAGTAAATAAATAAATCAAACTACACACATTAACCAAGCAAGAGAGGAACCCAAAAAAAAAAAACTAATCACATCTAAACCCTATCTATACACCTCTTACCTAGGCAACTATCTTCAACACAAAAAGAATGGATAAAGTGAATATATGAAAGGTTTTGGAGGACAGTAGGTCCCCACCACCACCCTTGTCATCAACATCCCATCTTTAAGCCTTGGAAGGCATGGGAAACATGATATTCTCATTGACATAGGAAAAAACTTCCGTGAATTAGGTCCCCACCTTGTAAAAAAACAAATTAAACTTTTCATGTTCTTGCTGACTTGACCTTGCTTCTTGTATGCCTAAAATGTGGGTACACTTCTATGAGTCCAAACAAGGTCTCTTGTGAAATCAATGATTACTAATTCAAGAGGTCAAAGCACAATAACCCAAGGTGCAAACGAGCTTCTAACAATGGGGTAAGTAGCCTAATCTAAATTGGATCAACCTAGGGAGACTGAAAATAATAGGACAACAAAGTAGTTTGATCATAAAGTCTCGACTCAAGAACTTAGATTTTGCTTGTTTTAAACATCCAACTAGGTGTATCAATAGATTTTGAATCATGAACCATGCATGCAAGATAGAAATCATCAATTTCAAGAAAATGTCTTCAAAAAATGAGCAAGGGACAATACAACCTCGTACATGAACAAGAATAGTGCCATAGTATCAATCTAATTCCTAGAACCACTACTGTATATGTTCTCAAAATGTTTTTCAATCACACACATAGTCCTAGAAAAGAAAATTTGGTAGCACTATGGTTCTTAGTAATGTTCAACTCTTTAGCTTTTTCAATTTAGAGTGGTCGAAATCCAATCTTGGTGCACCAGGGTTTTGACATATTCTAAGAATTTAATCAATCAAAGATTTGACAGCACTATGGTTCTTAGTAATGTTCAACTCTCTAGCTTTTGCAATCTAGAGTGGGTGAAATCCAATCCTGGTGCACTAGGGTTTTGACATATTTTGAGAATTTAATCAATCAAAGATACTAAAGAGATCTGATAGCCCAACAAAAGACTACACCCATGAGGATTTCTTCTACAGGTACATTTATATAGTGGTTGCTACTACCACATCAAAAATGGCTATTACTGCTTGAGGTACCGTCCATGTGGTTGACCCAATAAAGGGAATGTCCACTATGGTTTAACTCTCTCTAATCAAGGAAGACTCACAAAGTTGTACCACATGGGGACTTGGTTTGGATTTGAGGGTTCTAAGTTTCTGATGTGCCCAAAAGGGAACATAGCATACTCCTCTAGCCTCTTCACCTTACCCAAACATAGAAAACAAGATTCTTTGACATACTTATTTGAAATCACCTCAACAACTATTTGAAAAATCTAACAACAAATACCACCAATCTTAAAACAGAAATGACTAATGGATGTTGAGGACAAATCCAAGTAGAATAGCGAGATAATAACAAATATCCTTCCCTACCTACAAGGGGATCCTTCGTCAAGAGGAGCTTTAAATGTAAAGCAAGTGAATGAAGCTCAGTCTCTCAAGATCTTCCAAATAGTGTTCATAGGGCCTAATTACTATGTGAAACATAGATGCATGATAGCAAATCTAGATCTAGTTTTAGAGCAACAAATGAAGTGTGAATCTATGAAAGCATGTAAAAGCACTCAAACCAAACATATGAGATGTTCATTTTAGTTCCAAATCCAAATGTTATAGATATATTTAAAAAATACTTGGTAATCCTTGCAATGCATCTTTTCTCTGGGGGTACCTTTCGTTTACGCTTGAATGCTCACTCACAACGAACAAAGCAACAAGCAAAACAAGCAAACACAAGATATGCAATATATGTCCAACTCATGCAAAACTAGGGTCAGATCCGAAAATATGATTTTTAATAGTGATAATAATCAAAAAGTAACTCAAATAAAATCCCATATCATGCATTGATTCATTGTAAATATTAAATGCAACCTATTTGTTAAATGTCCTTTTTTTATTGATTTTTTTGATCTAGTCATAAAGATTGGACCTATATGATATGAATTCGGAGCCAAAACTTTAAATGCAAAAAATAGACCCCTATCAAAAATTAGAGAGCTTTCCAAAAATGGAATTTTTTTTGAAAAATATGCTAATTTAATCTAAAAAATGATTTTTCATTAAAAATCAAAGAAAAATCATTAAAAAAATGAAAATATTTCAGAAAAATTTTCAAATTGGACTGAAGCTTTCTTGATATGTCACCATCTTGCAAATAAAATTTTAGATAAAAATACCAAGGCATTTGAAATATATGATCAAATCTTTAAAATCTAAGGTTTTTTTGTACTCCAAACAGGTCTGCACAAAAACCAGCAAGCAAAGGTGGGTTTCCCCACGGTGGGCACCAAAAATGCATGCCAAAAATGTGGGCACACTTCTATGTATTATTATATTTAAGATTTCTCAAAAATGAGGTCTTGAATGGTGGCTCATAGCTCTATATTCATGGAGTGCAAGGGTTTGTAATGGAGGCCCTCAGTCTGATCTAGTTTGTGCTCATGCAAGTACAACACAAAATGAGAGGTTCAAAGATCCAATATGCATGCAAGTGGAGATGAAAACTAATCTATATGATAACAATGCAAAACAATTCAAGATCTAATGTATGAAAGTAAGATCTAATCTATCAATGCAAGATCTAAGCTAATATGAAAATTAAACGATGGATCATGATGATGGAAGCCATGCATGCAAGAAAGAATAAGACAAGAAGATAGAAGTTCTCCACAAAAAGCTCTGAATGCTACAAATTCTACACCTTTATACTCATTCCAACTAAAATAAATATTGTCATTGCTCATAGAAACAATATTTTTCTACTCCAAAGCTCATTCAAGGATTTTACAAGAAGAAATAAAATTCAAACTCCTTCAAAAATCGCTCTCTAAACCTGTAGCATAACAATAGCATAATAATGGATGATATCTAAAATAAGGAGAGGGCTCTCTCTTATAAAGGAGATTGGATGATCAAGATTAAGAGGAAAAAAGATTTAATCAAGGGTGGAGAAAGAATAATCTATGGGAAAACAAAATCCACCAATGAGAAAATAGGAAAAGAATTAAATGGAGAAGAAAATGGAAAGAGGAAAAAGATAAATCCCACATTAAGTGTAGAGAAAACAAAAGAAACAAATTTATTCAAATTTTTATTTGTTTTATTTCCTTTTTCATCAAACTGAGATTTAAGTGGGATATTTATTTAATTAAAAGGGAGCAAGTTCTTTTAATTAAATAGGAAATATTTAATTAAATTAAAAGAGGGGTTTTTCTCTTAATTAATTAAATGTGGATGAACTATTTAATTAAAAGAGAGGTTTTCTTTTAATTAAATGGGGACTTATTTTATTTAATTAAAAGGGAGATTTTCTTTTAATTAAATAAGACTTAGGATAAAATGATCAACCTTAAAAATAAAAATAAAATTGAATTTGATCAAAGAAATTGATTTAAATTGATTTAATAAAATATTGCAAACCATTGATTCAGGAAATTTGATGGGACCAAGGCTACATTGCCTTGGAAGGAGGGATAAGGGAGGCACTAAGGGAGTAAAAGGGGTAGACTTAGGTGAAATTTTAAGCATGTGAGAATTACATGATAAGGTAAAGTGGGTATATAGATTATAAAGTTATGTCTAAGTTGTTAAAGTAGCCTGTAATTGTTATTGTTAGAAGGGTAGTGGGACAATAAGTAGTTATTTTATTTACATGAATTGTTATTTCATGTTGTGTGTGACATTAAGTAGTTTATTTTATTTAAATGTTTTGTTATTCCATGTTGTATGTAGGAAATTGGAAATGGGTTATTAATATTCAAGGGATAGTAGGTAATTGGGTACTTCTTTTTCAAATATATTGTTAATGAAAAGTTTGTTAATAGGACATGTAGTGACCACCCCACATGATAATGGAATGTATGGATTTTTTTTTATATATGATAAAATAAATATTCAAAAATAAATAAAACTAATAAAATGAATTATTAAAATAAAAAGAACATAATAAAGAAATAATCACATTCAATAGGAAAACCAAAGACATTGAAGTGCTTAATCATAGGTTTCCTACCATTCCATGCTTCAAAAGGAATTACACCATCCAAAGCATTTTGAGGACTCCTATTCTGAATATAGTTAGCACAATTCATTTCTTTAGCCTAAAAGACTTGATCAAGAGACTTGTTTTGTAGCATGCAAGTGGTCATCTCTTTGAGAGTTATTTTTTTCCTTTCAGCAACACCATTTTTTTGTGGCATATATGGTAGTGAATTCTGAAGGTCAATTCCCTCTTGAGTGCAAAAGTCTATTAGTCTTGTGTTCACATACTCCCCCCCCCCCCCCCCCCCCCCATTATCAATTTGAAGAACTTTGATGGCTTTTCTAGACTACTTTTCCACTTGAGCTTTGAAGTTAAGAAATTCTTCAAACACTTCACTCTTGTGAGCCATGAGGAAAACCAAAGTAAAGTGAGAGTAGTCATCTATGAATGTGACTGCATAGCATGACTTGCCAAATGATGGCACTGGAAATGGGCTTGCCACATCACTATGAACTAATTCAAGAACACATTGTGCTCTCCAAGACATCTCCTTTTCATATAACTTTTTTGGATGTTTTCCAAGTGAGCAACCTAAACTAACACCTTTGAAAAACTAAATTTGAGGTAGGCCATTGACCATTTTCTTGTTGCTAAGCTACTGAAGATATTTTTAGTTGAGATGTCCAAATCTCTCATGCCATAGTTTGCTTTCTAAATTTGAATGTAATAACAAGGCTTGTGCATTTTATTTTGGCACAAAGGAGGAGAAAGTGTAAAGCCTTGAATCATGATTGGCTTTACCTATTGCAATAATTGAGTCCTCCTTAATGCTTTTCACTACCACTAAATCTGAAAGAAATTCAACTTTATTTCCACCTTCATAGTGAGTCATTTGGTAGACTAAAAGTAGGTTAAAGGTAAGATTAGGAACATATAGAACATCCTTGAACACTCCATTATTCATCTCAACTTTGCCTTTACCTTCAACATCCACCTTAGTATCATCACCTAAAAGATGTGTGGTACCTCTGAATGTATCATGGAAGAAAAATCTCACTTTGACACGCCCATATGATGTGTGGCACCTGAATCAATGATCCATTCTCCCTAAATAATAGTTTTTGTGAGTAAAGCATGCCCTTTGCCCTTAGAATCTGAGGATGAAGATCCTTTCTCCTTATAAGCATTAGGTAATGGAATATTGTGTTTCTTCATGATGTTCTTCAACTCATCAATCTGCTTATGCAAATACTGATGTCCATCATGACCCATCTTCTTACAATAGACGTATTTTCCTTCTCTTGATTACTGTCTCCCTTTTTTTTGGTATTTGAGGAAGAATTTCCTTGTCGTTGATTTGATTGAGGTGTTGATTTTTCTATATCCTCTTATTTTTTGTTCTTCCACTTCTTCTTCTTACCCTTTCCTTTGTTTGAACTTTGACTAGCTGAATTTTTAGAACCCTCATTATTAGCCACCAATGCCTTAGACTTTGATGACTTGAGAATCCCCATTATTTGCAACTTAGCTTGTTCATCTTCTAATAGTTGAGCATTATCATCATAAGTAATTTTCTTATAGGAAAACCCTAATGTAGTCTTTGTGGTGTTGTAGGAAGAAACAAATGCGGAGTACTCAAATGGCAGCTTATTATGAATGAGATAGATCAATCTGTCATCCTTCATAGTACTGCCAAAATCATCTAGCTTTGTTCTTAATTCATTCACCTTAATGATAAAATCTTGAATAGGATCAAATGTCTTAGTATCTAGGAAGAAAATCTCATCTTCAATTTTGTAAACATCCTCCTTAAACACTTTACCATATAGGTTTTTGAGGGCATCCCAAGCTTTCTGGATGTATTATACTTCATGATCTGATAGAGGGTCTTGTGTTCAAACCCCATCCTAATATCACTCAGGGCTTTCCTACCTACCTATTCCCAAGTAGTAATATCACTTTTAGATACTTGATCACCTATTGGTTTAGAAAGGGTACCATCTACATATTGTGAAACTTTATTATGCATCAGTTGACACTGCATTTTAATAGACCATGTGGCATAGTTATTTGGTGTTAATTTTGGAAATTTAAGATTTCCCGTGATGCAAGAAATGAAAGATAATAGTAGGAAAAAGAGGAACACAACACCAAGAGACACCCCCACTTTCACTCAATCAAGAAACCCCCCCAAATGAAAGATTTTGGCACTTTATACTTAGTGTGTTTACAATAGCCACTTGCCAATTTTGGCCTTAGTGGACTTTTGATTTTGATTTTTTATAACCTCCTTTTGGAGTAAGTTTGGAACTTTATAATGTACAAAAAATTGAAGCAATATAATGCAAAGAAAGGACCTATTTTTGAAAGTGATCTTTTTGCCCACACAAGCCTATAATTTGATTGCAAATTTGAAAAGTACACAAAAATTATGCACCTTCAAAAAAAATAGAACCTGATTTGGAGTCTAGATGAGCCCATATAGAGCAATTAAAGTTGCAAAATGCAAGATTAGATAGGTACAATCACAAAAAAATACAATTTCTAATAAATTCGTGCACCAAAACCAAAAAAAATAGCACCACTAAAAAATTCAAGAAATTATAGCCAAAATAAAAAATGTACCTAATTTGGAGCCTGGATGATTGAGATATGGCCTCCTAAAGTCAGACTATCAAATCAAAATTGAATCTAGAGAGGGGTTTGATCAGCAAATTGTGAGGTTAAATTTGATGGTCAAACAACCATCATAATAGTTCTATTTGGCCTCTGGATGATGGTCAAATGGACATCAAATTTAATGACATCAATTGTATGGATGTTGACATATGGAAATAGGCATGGCAGGTATGGTCAATATGACATTTAGACATGGTAGTCCAGCTAGAGCTAACATGGCCCTGCATAGAGGAGTGACATGTCTGAGCTGGCATTCTACATGGTAGGTGATTTAGCAACCTATGTGTCAAAGTTCTTGTACCACTGTGTCACTAGTGGGTTTTGACTCTACCTCAATGTGGTGGATTAGGGACACTAATAGGGCTAGTAGGGGTCCATGTGGAGAGTGCAACTATTGTTGCATTACTAAAGGCTTGAGGTAAGCAAGTTTTGTGATCAAAAATTACTATGATGTCAAAGAAAATGAGAGACATAGATAGTTTGACTCTGGCTAGTGAGAGCTATGAACGATGCTTACTTTGCCAATAAAATGGAAGATATAGTTGGCGAGAACCAATAAATAGTAGCAAGTAGTCATAAAGTTTAAAATGTCAGTGGGTATTATCCCACATGCATGTGGTGGGAACACTTAGCATTTTTAAAAATGAAATGCCCACAGGTGTATACCAAAGCAAGGCCATTGGATTTTGTAAGGAATTTACTAGTATGTTGAGGATGCTCACCGATGTGATTTGTTTGGCTGCCAAATTTTATTAAAATGGCCGACTTTGGTTGTCATTGAAAACATCATAGTGTGCTAGCCAAAATTTGTTGCAGACAAATGGAATATTCTGCCAAATACTCTATGGGGGGCCGAGATTTCACCGCCTGGTTCCTAGAAAAAAAATTCTTTGCAAGCCTAATGGCCTTAAAAAAATTTGAAAATTTGTTTAGAAAAATTGCTCCGAAAATGGAAGGGAAAATAAAATTAATAGATCCAAAAAATAACTTAAATAGATCTAAAAATGATCATATTGGATTTGCAAATTGGGCCTTCCAGTGTCGATTTGAAAAAAAATTTGCCTAAAAATTGACTATGGCCTAATATAGGTGTATTTCTAGTCAATTTTTGCCAAATCAATGCTCCAGACTCAACGGTGAGGTGTTCTTTGGCTCTAGATGCTCCCAATATATGTGGGTACTCTGGATCTAGATTGAGGTGTCCTCAGAGAGATGAAGCAAGATCAATATCCAATGGCTATGAAATGATGCTCCGATGGCTCTGATACCATGTAATAATTTTCCTTAGGGAAAAAGCACCCAAGATCAAGAAGCACAATAACTAGCAAAAAATAGACCAACAAAGTATGATTAGAATAACAATATGATACTCAATTGATTGTTTAGTACACTAGAGGTGCCTATATATAAAGGCCTCTATGATGCATCTAGAATGTCTAGGAGTTAGCAATATGATAAGCTCCACAACTAAGCACATGTCCACTAAGAATGGGTTATCCTCTATTAAGCACAAGAGTTAGTGTGATGATGAGAGGATAAGCCTACAAAGGTGTGCCATGTAAAATTATGTTGTAGACACCATGTACTTAATTAAGAGTGCCAACAACTATGTTGTCAACATGACAACTCATATGAGTATGAAAAATCCTAGGTGTCTAACCTAAGAAATAATAAAATAATGCATTTATCCTAAGTAAAGTGTAAATAATAATTTTTTACACTAACACCCACAATTATCACACCTAGAAGACCTTGATGACTTAGCTTCTCCGATCAAAAGGGTTGTGGTCATGTTTAGATGATGTGTAGCCTATTTTTTAGAGGCCTTTTGAGATCATGCAACATCAAAATAAAATGGATGAGGCAATTGGATTGATTGCATTATAGGTATCAGATAGTTTACAATTTCATTTGGACAGGTGCAATACTCCTCTAGATATGTGGACCAAGCTTCATGGCTTGTTTGGTACAATGAATGAGTTCAAGGAATTTTAGATAGAGACAAATATTACATCACTTGTGTTGGATTCCTTTTTTACTATTGATGACTTCTTGATGAAGTTTACTCAATAGAGATCCTTGCTGTAGGGTTGTGGAAAGACAAAGACTATACTGATTACATATATTTGATTCTCTCAAAGCTTTGAGAGAATTTTTAGATATTTTCTTCCATGTTCTATTGCACCAAAGATGCTCTAGGGAATAGATTTTTTATGCCTTCTTTTGAGGTTGACTAAAGAGAAGTAAAATCTCATATAGTTGGATACTATGACTAGTTCTAAGACAAAGGCATTGGTAGCTTAGACATCTACAAGAAAGCCAAAGTAGAAACTAAAGCATAAGACAGATTCAGTAGGTAGTGAGAGTTCCTCTGAGCCTCCTCCCAAATTAGATGCTCAAAAGCCCTCTCAGAAGGGTAATACTTCTAAGTCTACTGAGTATTCCTCCAAGACTAAGAAGTATATAGGTGAACCTTGCAATTTTTGTGGCATGGAAGGACATCTAGTTTCTAGGCATTGGAAATGTCTTGAGGCATTAGAGGAGGCCATGTAACATTGTAGTATTGCTTCTCCAAGGCCACCTCGTCCACCTACTAGGAAAGGAAATGCTCTTTTTGCACAAGCATATCTTCTCCAACTCGGATTCTTGATTCTGGGGCTTCCCATCATATGACACACTCACCTGATTTGTGCACGGTTCTATAATAGATCAAGATAATTAGACCATTTTTCCTCTTTCAAGAATACTATTTCTATGTTTGAGAACTATCTATTCCATCATGAAAAATACACTTGAATTGTCAACCTAGAGATGTAAGACTTGAAATGGGTTAGCACGATATGTGCACTAAGTTTCTTAAAGAGTCTCAACACCTATGCTACAGGAAAGTAAAATGCATGAAAGGGATCTATACTACTGATACAAAATAGTAAACACATTTGGACTAACAAAAGATAACTATAAAAACTTTGGAAAAGGAATTCTAAACTAGTTAACAATTCAAACGTCCACTATGATCATTTTTCACAAGTGCTGCAAGAACTTTCACAGTAACTATGCTACAGGACTAATACAGTAAATCTATCTTAAAATAAGAGATTGCAAGAAATGAATCTATTCTACCTAAATCTATTCCACCTCCCAAGTGGGCCCCCTTGGTTGGCTTCAACTAATTAAGAACACAATAGGTATTCCAAAATCACTCTCTCATTAGAATTATTCTTTGATTAAATGACTAAATAATTCATGAAGAATAGAAAAGAGAAACTTCTAAATCTCAAACTAGTAATATTTCATTAAGTTTTCATCTCCTCCTTTCAAAATGACCCCTTCTTCCTTATATATAGAAGATTGGATGCTTATTACAAGCATAACATAAAAGGTGCAAACAAATATCACCAAAAAAGAAGGCAGAATGTCAACCATGACATAAAACATTGATTAAGCAATAGAATAATAGTCCACATGAAATATGGCAAGTCAAGTCTTCCTAGTTTTTCTAAACAATTACTCTCCTTGTAGACATAGCTTATCATTTAGAACTGACCTATGCTTCTTTTTCCATGAATGGTCTTCATTACTTTCTCCTTTAATACAATAATCACCACTCTTCATGCCACTTCCCTAAAAATTATAAACATTTGGAACATAAGCACAATAACATTTCTACTTTTATTCAAATATTAGAACATAGCTTAAAATATTTATATGAAATACAGCACATTATGTATAATATTAAGCAAGATATATCATATCCACTATCCATAAGCTTAAAAGGTTCCAACCGTACTTGACATAAGTTCACTAGATATTTTTTAAAAAATATGTTGGAATTTTTTTTCACAAGGCTCAAAGAGTAAGTTCAAACTATATCAAAACTATCAAGTTTGAAAAATTAATATGCCTCATCATCTGCCCCCCACATTGCAAATGTTTTTACTCAAGCATTTTACTTCTTTTCCATGACTCCAAAATCTCCCACTATAGTCTTCCCTTGTTTCCCACTTCTGAAAGTGTAGAAATATCCTCTGGTTTGTCTCCAATGTGCACCTAAGTGTTCTTCAATCAATGGGTCTAATATGGTAGCATTATTTTCATATAGAGGCTAGAGAAGGGTAGGAGTTTTAATATTTAGTGGCATCCATAGCTCTTTTCTGATTTGACTTCCCAGTTGCATATATTTAGCCACTCGATTAATTGTTCCCTCAAAATTGATAGGGTTGTGTGGTTCAAACTTTCTAGAAGGTTCTGGTAGTCAACTCCATTGATTTCTAAGCCTTGCACTTTCTCTTTGTTGTGTGAAATTTGGTATTCTCTGTAAACTTTTTTCCTTTCTTCAAACACTTTCTCTTTGATTTCTAGTTTTGATCTCCCAATAGTTAATCTGAACTAATCTCTCAAAAGGTTATAAGGCTCATGGGATTTAGCCCAGAGTGGTAATGGTTCAGACTTTTCAAGATCTCTATAAGTATCCAACTACCTATCATAATTTATTTCATTGTGTGTCCAAGACATTAGAGCTCTTAGGTGAACATTCCCTATGTAAAGTAGAGTATTCCACTCTGTCTCATGTGAAATTATGAAATTATGCAAATAGAGCTGACACAACAAATTCTTTTTCCATGACGGAAAATTCTAATACACATTATAAAAATCTTGAGCAAAATTCACAATCAATATCTCTCATTTTCATCATTAACTAAAATAACATAAACTATTCCTTCAAACAAATAGCATACACCCTTGGAGGTAGTCTATAGGCCATTACTTGATTAGCTAGCTTTAAAGCTTTACTCATCTATTGTTTCTATTTTTCAAGTTGTTTCTTCAATGATTCAATTTTCTCATCTCTATCAACTATTTCCTTCTACATTTGGTTTCTTTCTTGCCTCCACAAGACCTTTTGAAAAATAGAATGTTTGTGTAGGCCAAACAATATTGACTAAATTGTAGATGAAAACAATTCTTGAGCCTTAGATTTCATCTTTTGTTCTTTGGCAACTTGTTCAAAATATTGAGTGTGCCAGGAAGATTTATAGGGTATAAGAGAAACATTAGCATATTCAGGAATTGGTAGCATGGTAGGTTGATCATTGCTAGGGGCTTCTTCAAGAATAGTAGTAGGGTTTGATTAACACATTTCCTGATTCTCTTGCAGTATCTCATTATTAGGCTCATTTTCATGTGTTTCCTCATTTTGAGGTTCTAATTGCATAGGAGAATCATTCGAGATATTTTCAACTACTGATTTTGTGCGAGACTTTGAAATTGGGGCATTTTGATTCTCAATGGGAACTAGGGATGCTCAACCTCACATACAAGGGCTTCTACACACAAGAATCTCTTTATCTTTGACCATTTTGTGGATTTTCTTTGGTTTAAGCATGACCGGACTAGATGCTGTAGGAATGGTTGTTGCAAGAACATACCTTTTTCTTTTTGTTACTTTAATAGAGGGGTTTTGAGCTTCCTTTTCAAGATTAGGGCTTTCTTTACTAATCTTATGCTTGCCCTTATCTATAGAAGAACTCGATATAACATCCTCTAAAATAGGTTCAACAAGCTTATCAGGAGAGGGTTCTTTTTTCATTTTTGCCAAATTTTGACTTGGCTTTGTGATTTCTTCCTCATTTCCTAAATTTCGAGCAATAGGGTTGGCTTGCAACTGTAAGGTCTTGAATTCAAAAAATTCTAACCATGATATATGGGAAGAATCCCTAAGAGATCTTTCAACTAGAAGTTTAACAAGGGAATGATGGGAAATAGAATTTTCCTTTCCTTTTTGAGTTTCTTCAGCACTAATGCACAACATATTATAAAGGAAATTGGGGGCATAACTTACATGTTATGTCCTATGCAACTAAGTAATTTAAAATGATGTGCATACAAGTTTAAGAACCTGCCTTCACAAGTTAAATACTTGATAATGTGGGTTGCCAATTCCAGATATGAAACTGGAAGAGAAAGTCTTTTACACCCTTATTTTGCAATGTCTAGTTGAGAGTCACCTGGCTAAGTGAACTGTGCCCATGAGGACATGGCATAATGTTCATTTGGATAATGCGCCCCAACTACTAGTAGTCTTGGGACTTCTACTATCTTCTCCTTAGTAGAAATTACTCTTAGTCCCCATACTGTGGCTTCCCCTTCATCAAATGTAGTCATAAATTCCATTGCCACTTCTTCATTGTACTCAGTTAATTCTAAGAAATAGCCAAGCCATCTACAAGCATGAAATTGTTGGACTGCTTCAACATTCACTAGTAAAATATTATGAATTACTGGCTCATACCTCTTTGAGTGTCCCCCCATCTCAAAATGTGTAGCTTTGATTTCCTCTACTCTCACCACTCTGATAAGGTTTTTCCACTTTTCACCTCTACAAATTCCCTCTTCTTTGAATTTTGAATTGATCTTTATGAAAAATGTTGTTACCACTTTTCTTAACAAAACTCCATCGTGTTTGGAATGTAAAATAATTATGCATTAATTATGAAGGACATTCAGATTTAACTGAATGCATTTTTATAATAACTTATAGTCATTTTAATCATGCCAAAGATAGGTGATCTGCCCTAATATTGCAATGAAAAGGTATGACAGATATAGAAAGATTTTAAAAATTAATGAAAAAAATCAGACTACCACCAAAGTACATCCTATAATGTGGACATGACTTAGGATAATTTGAAGATGGCATTTGGAAATTAGTACACTTTCTTGGCCCCCCACTAAAATTTGACAAGTGTCTACACTTTAAAATTTTGGTATAGGAATGAGAAACTGGCTTAAGACTTATATCATACATATAATGCAGTATTATATATAAATATTGAAACCTATATACTAAAAATGAATAAAGAGTAAAGAAATTGTTATAGCTGAAAATTTGAGAGTGTATGTCTACCTGTAGATTGGTGAGGTGGCGATGTTTGATGACTGCAAAAAAGATGTTGATGGTATAATTTATTAAAAATAGTCAAAATAGAATGTGTAGGTGATGTGGAGTGTGAGTGGATTGTAGATAAAGAAATGAGATGGGTTGATATGAAGAAAGAGAAAAGTGAATGAAAGAATGGACCTCATATTAAATGAGGTTTTATTATAAGGGTTTTGTGAAAGTTTGTCATGGAATAGTTTTAGGAAGAAGGTTTTTTACCCTCTACTATAAGAACTATGTTTGTAGGAGCTGGTAAACTTGTTGGTTGGAACTACTATAGGAACTCATCCTTGGTATGTGGTTTATGATAGAGGCACAACCTATGGCTATTTACAAGTAACTTGAACTAAATAGAATTAATCAATTGTTTTCAAATGCACTACTCCATTGTCAAATACATATTGAATTTCATAAGGCCCTAACCATCAAGTCCACAGCTTCCCTAGATTTTCTTTGAAGTGAGAATCATATAGGAGAGCCTAGTCTCCTACTTTGAATTGTTTATTATGGATATGTGCATCATGCCATTTATTTTGTTGTTGAATAAGTTCTATTCTTTCCAAAGTTGTCTTTCTTATTTCATCTAGTGAGTTCAAGTGGAGAAGTCTCTCTTCTTGTGTTGCAGGAAGACTGATGTTCAACTCTAAAGTAGTGCATAGTGTTTTATGCTCAAATTCAATAGGCAACATGGCTACTTTACCATAGAAAAGATCAAATGGAGTGAATCTAGTTCTTGTCTTCCATGTGGTCCTATATGCCCAAACAACTTCAGTTAATCTATTGGCCCAATCTTTGTTGTGTATGTGCACTATCTTAGTCAGAATGACTTCAATTTCTCTATTAGTGACCTCAACTAGCCCATTTTCTTGAAGGTGATAGGGACTAGATTTATGGTGCCTTATGTTGTATTCTTTTGTAACCTCAGTGATTAGGTTTGATGTGAATTGGGCTCCTTGATCTATAACAAGTTCTCTAGGGACTTCATAATGGGTGAAGATTTCTTCATATAGGAATTTGGCTACTTTCTCATCTCTTGCATTTTTCATTACTCTAACTTCCACCCATTTGGTTACATAATCTGTACATACTAAGATGCAAGATATTCCACTTGATGGTGGGTTAATGGGACCTATGAAGTCCATATTCCACTTGTCAAAAGGTGTTACTAAAATCTATGGATTGAGTGACATTTTGTCAGTTTTGGTTGGTCAACTCATCCTCTAGAATTTGTCACAATTGGTTGTATAAGTCATTGCATCTTTATGTAAATTTGGCCAATAATATCCAGTTGTAAATACTTTCAATGTTTTTCTTTTTCTTACAAAATGGCCTCCACATGGTTCATCATGACAAGAATGTAGTATATCATATATCTCATCTTCCCTGACACATCTCCTCATAACTTGAACTAGTCCAACATAGAAGAGATTGTTATCTATCCAAGAATAAGGAAAACTTTTCTCTACTAGCTTCCTCCTTTCTTTGTGAGAGAAATGTTGGGACATTCTATTTGCAACTAGATAATTAGCTATATCTGCATTCCATGGTATATGAGTTTCTATATGAAACAAGTGTTCATTTGGAAAGGAATCTCCAATTGGAGTTGGATCTTCATCAATAATGGTCAATCTAGACAAATAATCAGCAACTATGTTGGATTTTCCTAGCTTATCAATAATGGTAATATCAAACTCCTATAACAACAAGAGCCATCTTGCCAATCTACCAGTTATAGCTAGTTTGTTCATTAAGTACCTTATAGTTGAGTGATTGGTATGAACAAAAATAGGATATCCAATTACATAATGTCTGAATTTTTTCAATGCATAGACTACAAGTAAAAGTTCTTTTTCAGTTAAAGTGTAATTTAGTCTAGGTCCATGAATGCTTTTACTAATATAGTAGATGACATTTTCAAGATTGGCATGCTTTTGTCCTAATACAACTCCTACAGTATAATCTAATGCATCTGTATAGATATGAAATGGAATTAACCAATTAGGTCCCTTTAAAACTGATGTCATAGTGAGGAGTTTCTTAAGCTATAGGAAGGCTTCATTACATTCAGGTGTCCAAATGAATTCAACTTCCTTAGTCAATATTATATACAAAGGACTAGCTATTTTACTGAAATATTTTATGAAACACCTATAATATCCAGCATGACCTAAAAAAGACTTACATCTTTTGGTTTTGTAGGTATGGGCATTGTTAGAATTACCTCTACCTTAGCCGGATCAACTTGTATTCCTATGACTGATATAAAATGACCAAGCACCACTCCTTCCTGCATAAGCATGAAACATTTTTCACTTTTGAGTGATAGGTTATGTTCTTTGTATCATCAAACAAGAACCTTTTCAAAATTCATCAAGGCCTCTTCAAAGGTGACTCCAAATGTTGTGAAATCATCCATGTATATTTCCATGCAATCATGTAATATATCAGTAAAAATGTTGATCATTTCTTGTTGAAATATTGTAGGTGCATTACATAGGCCAAATAGCAAGATAGAATATGCAAAAGTACCCCATGGGCATGTAAATGTAGCTTTATCTTGATCTTCAGGAACTATACTTATTTGATTATAACCACTGTACCCATCTAGAAAAGAAAAATATTTCTTACCAACTAGAGTGTCCAGAACTTGATCAATGAATGCTAAAGGAAAATGATCCTTTTTGGTTGCTTTATTAAATTCTCTATAATCTACACAAATCCACCATTTTCCTCCCTTTTTAGGCACTATGAATAGAGGTGAAACCCATCTACTATCAGATATATGATATATAAAACCAACATCAAGCAATTTCTATAATTCAGTTTTAACTATTTCTCGAAGGGTTGGATTAATCCTTCTCTGGGTTTGACAGAGTGGTAGGCACCCTTCATTGATGTTTATTCTATAAGTGCATAATGAAGGACTCAACCCTTTCATATCCCTACAGTCCCATGCAAAATCCTTTTCATTTTTTTGAAGAAGCTTTGTTAACTATTTCATTTGTGTAGAAGAAAATTTGGGATTGACATGAAGATTATGACCTTTTGATAACTCAACAGTAGTTGTAAGATCAACTATAGCAGCTTTAGAGATTGGACTTGTATCTAGTTCACATGATAAGAGTTGATGGATAATGTTTGGCTCCTTAAGCAGAGAACAACTCTCATGACACTCCTCATATGTAGTTAATTCTAAGATAGAACTATCAAATACATCTTTTTCCACCACAAAAGTATTGTTAAGAATGCTCTAAATTACTGAATCCTCTTCCTGTAGCTTTATAAAAGACTATCTATGTAGCATCATAAGCTATGCTATAGAGTTTAATTCTTCTTCTCTATCCCCTAAATCTAGCCATATAGATTTACTTAAATCTAGTTGTGGTTGTGATGGAGGATATAGATCAAAATTATTTGTTGCATGTCCATTAGATATGGTCATACTCCCTGACCTAAAACTTATATTTGCATCAATTGTAGCTAACCATGGTCATCCTAAAATGATAGGGTAACCAGATAAATTGATTTTTGGAGATAGGATCATTAAATCTACAGGGTACTCTAGAGAGTCTAGGGTTACTACTATGTCTTCTATCATCCCATGAAGAGTGACAGTAGAACTATCTAAAAGTTACAAAATTGTTGGGGTAGCCCTCAATCCTTCTATATTCATCTTTTTCATAGTATCCTTAGTCATGATATTTACAGTAGCACCAAGATCTATTAAAGAATTTTTAATAGACTATCCATTTATAATCACATTCACAACTGGACTTCCTGGATCAAAATATTTAGGGATGATCAATTTTCCTAACATGATGTCAGCTAATTTTCCTACAATATGGACTATAGTTGGATCCTTTTTCTTCCTCCCAATATTTTTTAGACAAGATTCTCTAATGGCTTTTCCATAAATAGGAACATCTTTAATAGCGTCGAATAAGGGTATTTGGACATGCATGCTCTTTAACTAATTAATGATGTTAAAGGATTGTTCCTCTATTTGTGCAAGTTTACTTTGTATGGGATTTTCTAGAAAAGGAGGTTCAATAGCTATTTGAGTTTGAGCTGAGCAAGTTACATTGGTTGGGTCAACCACTTGTGGCTCAAAAGTTGTAGGTTCTAATGCTATAGGAGTATCTAGTATTTCAGCTATAAGAGGTAGTTTAGGTGCTAGTAAGGTTGTATCAGATCTCAAATATTTATTTGAAACATTTATATTATAAGCAAGATATTGATGAGCATTAGCAGAATAAATAGGTTATTGTGAATGTTGGCTATTTGGATTTGGTTGAGCTTGTGTAGGTAATTGAGTTTGTTTTTGAGGTCTAGAACTCATAGGTGGTGACATTAATGTGGGTTATTGGACTAGAGTTGGTAATTGTGGATTACCATATTTTGGTTAGGTCATTTCTGAGGTCCTCTCCATTGGTTTATAAAACTAATCAATGATGTTAAAGGATTATTCCTCTATTTGTGCAAGTTTACTTTGTATGGGCTTTTCTAGAAAAGGAGATTCAACTAATATTTGAGTTTGAACTGAGCAAGTTACATTGGTTGGGCCAACCACTTGTGGCTTAGAAGTTGTGGGTTCTGAAGCTGTAGGAGAATCTAGTATTTCAGTTGTAAGAGGTAGTTTAGGTGTTAGTAAGGTTGTATTAGATCTCAAATGTATATCTGAAACATTTACAATGTAAGTAGGATATTGCTGAGCATCAGTAGAATACATAGGTTGTTGCAAATTTTGGCTATTTGGATTTGGTTGAAGTTGTGTAGGTAACTAAGTTTTCTTTTGAGGTCTAGAACTTGTAGGTGGTGGCATTAATGTGGGTTGTTGGACTAGAGTTGGTAATTGTGGATTACTAGTATTTTGGTTAGGTCATTTTTGAGGTCCTCTCTATTGGTTTATAGACTACCAATTCCCTTGGGGTGGTTGCCATTAGTTTTGTTGATTTTGCCATTGATTATTTTGCTGGGTTGGATAGAAAGGTTGGGAATATTGGGGTTGAGTCTATTGTGGATTATTTTTCTAGAAATTATTCCAATTAGGTTGACTATATTGTGGAGGACCTTGGGTACTACAATTTTACCATTGATTACCACATAGATTTGAATTTTGTAAAGGGTCCTAAGACATACCTTGGCATTGGGCGCATGGCTTAAATTGAGCAACAAAGAATACTTTCTCATCCTCTCCATCTATCTTGATGTACTCAGTTAGAAGATGTTGGATTTCCACATTAGTGACCAATTTGCATTGGCAATCTTTCGTCTACTTCTGGCAGTGTGGGTAGTACTCAACTAATTGCACCTCAGCTTCTGAATGCTTCTTCTTTACAATTATTGTGTCAAGATGTGTAGCAACATCATTTATGATATCTTGCTTAAAATATGAGAGCAAATAAGATATCTTGAGCTTTGAAATTCCCTAACTGATTCCTTTAGTAGTTGTAGTCCAGTGTCCCCTTCCTTTCTTCATAGTTGACCTTGAGTAGTTAAGATAGATTTTCTTAAGGTCATCCCGAGAAGATTGATATACATCACCACCAGCCATCAAGTCTAGTGCCTCTAGACAATTATCATTCACCCCTCTCAAGAAGACTAGGTTTGGTGAATCCTCTAACAGTACATGCTGAGGGTTCTTCTATAGTGTATACAAGAAATGTGAAACTAGTCTTCTAATGTTTCATCCTCCTTTTTTTATATTCTAAAGATATCATCTCCTCTTGAATCATTTTCTTTGCAATACTCTTTGTATTTGTCTAGAAACAGAGTTTGCATTTCATCCCAACTACCTACTGCATTCGCTCCTAAGCCCATGAACCATCATAAAGCTAATTCTTTCAGTGTTGTTGGAAATAACTTGAGCTTATGGGCATCAGTATTGTAGTCAAAGCTATGATAGATTATGTCAAACTCAAACAAAAAAGTATCAGGATCTTTAGTTACAAGACCATAAAATTTTGGAAGAGCATTTAGAGGTATATTTTTGAGATTAGCATTGGTTATGAGGCTTGGGAGAGGAAATGGAAAAGTAGTTTGTGCCATTATTGGAGGTATTTGATTATAGGGTTGTTGCTAAAAAGGAGCATTGGGTACTAGATGGTTAACAACCAGTGGAGTTGGAATACTACTATCAAGGAAATTGGCCAAAACTTCAAGAAAAGGTTGAAGGCCACTTGTATCTAGGGGTTTTGCTCTTAAGGATGATTTTGTAGGAAAAATAGGGCTTGTGTTTGAAAAAGGAAACTCAAATTCTTCTTCAATTTCTTCATTTAGATTAATAGGCTCTCATGGAAGAAATATCCCATATTCATGTTGTTGTCTCCATCTTCAATGCATGAAATTGAATTGGTGACTTGTTAATCAAGCCCACAATTTTGTGGTTTTGAACTAGCAAACTAATTTGAAAATAAATGACTGATCATTAAGGTTCCTAGTTTGACACCATCCTCAACAACGATGCTAAAAAAGAACAATTCCATAATAGATCAAGATAATTAGACCATTATTTCTCTTTCAAGGATACTATGTTCATTTTTTAGAACTATCTATTCCATCATGAAAAATAGATTTGAATTGTGTACCCAAGGTTGTAGGACTTGAAATGGGTCAGCACGATATGTGCACTAAGTTTCTTAAAAAGTATCAACACCTATGCTTCAGGAAAGTAAAATGCATGAAAGGGATCTATACTATAGATATAGAATAGTAAACACACTTGAACTAATAATAGATAATTGCAAAAAAATTGAAAAAGGAATTCTAAACTAGTTAACAATTCAAACATCCACTATGATCATTTTCCACAAGTGCTGTAGGAACTTTCACAGTAATTATGTTGCAAGACTAATATAAGAAATCTATCTTAAAATAGGAGATTGCAAGAAATGAATCTATTCTACCTAAATCTATTCCACCTCCCAAGTGGGTCCCCTTGGTTGGCTTAAACTAACTAAGAACACAATAGGTATTCCAAAATCATTGTCTCATTAGAATTCTTCTTTGATTACATGACTAAATAATTCATGAAGAACAAAAAGAGAAACTTCTGAATCTCAAACTAGTAATGTTTCATTAAGTTTTCATCTCCTCCTTTCAAGATGACCCCTTCTTCCTTGTATATAGAAGATTGGATACTTATTACAAACATAATATAAAAGTTTCAAATAAACATCACCAAAAAAGAAGGCGGAATGCCAACCATGACATAAAACATTGATTAAGAAACAGAATAAAAATTCACAAGAAATATAGAAAGTTGAATATTCCTAGTTTTTTTGAACAATTACTCTCCTTGTAGGCATGGCTTATCATTCATAACTAACTTGTGCTTCTTTTTCCATGAATGATCTTCATTACTTCCTCCTTTAATATGGTAATCACCACTCTTCATGCCACTTCCATAAAAATTAGAAACATTTGAAACATATGTACAAAAACATTTCTACTTTTATTCAAATATTAAAACATAGCTTAAAATATTTATATGAAATACTACATATTATGTATAATATTAAGCATGGTATATCATATCTACTATCCATAAGTTTAATAGGTTCCCACCGTACCCAACATAAGTTTATAAGATATTTAAAACAAATATGTTGGAAATGTTTTTCACAAGTCTCATAGAGTAAGTTCAAACTATATAAAAACTATCAAATTTGAGACATTAATATGCCTCATCAATTTGGTTACTTCACTTTCTCAGAGTGTTACCACACAGATTGTAGTTGGTGATTCTTCTCAGCTTTTAGTCACAGGTTTAGGAACTATCTCTCTAGAAGGTGGTTCACTACAGGATGTTCTCTTGGTTCCAACCATTTCTACAAACCTCTTGTCTATCTTTCAGATTTTTCATTCCTTTGGAAAGACAGTTTAGTTCTCATGACATGATGTGGTTATTGGAGACCTCCATGATCTTGATTTGGTTATTTCTATAGTGAGTGTTAATCTTCAATCTCACTTATATCTATTTGATGGCTTTGAGAGCTCTGATTCTACAGGTGTTTCTCTTATTGCTCATGTAGACACAGTGAGAAATATTTGGCATGAGTGTTTTGGCCATGTTAACTATAGTTATCTACAATAGATGAGTGCATAGGAGCTAGTGATTAGATTACCTCAGATCTCTTATATTGATGATGTGTGTTAAGGTTGTTCACTTCGTAAACATCACATAGATCCTTTTTGGGCAGGTAGATCCACACATGCTAAGGCACCATTGGAGTTGATACACAATGTTTTTATGTAATTTCCCACTCCATCTTTTTCAAGTACTAGATATGTGCTCATCTTCATTGATGACTTCTCCAGATGAACGTGAGTGTACTTTTTGAAGTACGAGTCTGATATCTTTGATTCATTTCAAATCTTTAAGACTTTTGTGGAGAAGCAGTCTGGTCTTTTAGTCAGGCATATATGCACTAACAACGGGGGGGAAATATGTGAATCAGTCTTTGAGATATATTTTCCCTAAGCATGGTTTACAACATTAGTTCTTTCTTCCTTGTACACCTCAATAGAACAGGCTTACAAAGAGAAAGAATAGGACATTACGAGAGATGGCCAATTGTATGATCCATTCTTGTGCTATGAGTTCTTCATTTTGGGCTGAGGCTATCAATTGTGCCAACTATATTTAGAATCAGATGCCTCACAAGGCATTGCAACACTTGACTCCTAAGGAGGCTTGGACTCATGTCAAGCCCAATATTTCTACTTTTGACATTTTTGGAAATGAGGCTTGGGCATTTATTCTAGATACTCAGTAGAAAGCTAGGGAGAAGAAGAACCAACCACTCATTTTTGTTGGCTACTATGAGGATGTGAAAGCATATATGTTGTTTAATCCCAATTCCAAAGATGTCTTGTTTCAACGAGATGTTTAGTTTGATGAGCATTATCCTTCGATGGATCCTCTATCTTTAGCTTACTCCTCTATAGGATTATGCATCCTCTAAGGAAGATCTTGATATTGGTCCCCCTTCACCACCTCCACTAGATTTTCAACAAGTTTCCAAGTGGGCTCATGATATTGTTGATACAGTTGGACCTCTGGCAAGTGATCCTATAGATGCTCATCGTACTTATTCTCAAACTACAGGTAGTGGCCTTTTGAGTCATGTCATTTTAGATGATCCTCAAAAAATTTCATAGGCAATAGGACACTTAGAGTGGGATAGGTCTATGGATGAGGAGTATTCTTCTTTGATGAAGAACCACACATGGGATCTTTTTCCTCTTCTGAAAAGAAGAAAGTTGGTTTGGTGCCATTGGGTGTAACATACCAAGTATGTTGTAGATGATTCCATTGATAGGTATAAGGAACATCTTGTGGAAAAGGGCTTTTCACAAGTTGAGGGTATTGATTACTTAGAGACCTTTTCCCCTATTGCCAAGATGAATTCTATTTGCCTTGTACTCTCTCTAGCAACTTCACAGGGATGGATAATTTTTCAGATGGATGTGAAGAGTGCTTTTCTGCATGGAGACCTTCATTAGGAGATCTATATGGAGCAGCCTAATGGTTTTGTATAGGACTTTTCACTAGTATGCCAACTTTGGAGGTCTTTATATGGTCTCAAACAGGCCCCTAGGGCTTGTATGAGAAGATGGATTCCTTCTAGCTTGCTTCACAGTTCACTCGATGTTATTTTGACCCTATAGTTTACATTCGTTATCATAGAGGTGACTTATTGATACCTATGCTTTATGTGGATGACCTCATCATCATAGGAAGCTCAGACTCCATGATATAGGGTGTTCAACAAGCATTGAGAGAGCAGTTTGAGATGACAGATCTTGGACTTCTGCACTATTTTTTGGGCCTTTAGGTTGTTCGGTCTTTAGATGGGATAGCCATACTCCAAAAAAATTATGCTCTTGATATGCTTCAAAGATTTTCCATGCTTGATTACAAGCCTACCCCCACACATTTTTAGTTAGGTGTCATTTTATCTACCACTTGCTCTACTCCTACAATCAATTCCACTCTATACAGACAACTTGTGGGTAGTTTTTTGTACTTGACACACACACACATCTTGATATTTCCTTTGTAGTTGGACTTGTCTCTCAATTCTCCCATGATCCTCATGAGATTCATTGGCAAGCATCCAAATGTATCTTGTGGTATATTAGAGGTACAACATGTTATGGCATTCAATACACATCAAGAGATCCTCACATTATTGGTTTCACAGATTCAAATTGGGTTGGTGATATTGATGATCACAAGTCTACTTCTACTTTTGTATTTTGTCTTGGTTTTGGTCCTATCAAATGGTCTTGCAAGAAGTAGCATGCTCATGCATTATCATCTACAAAGGTAGAATACAAGGCAGCTATATTGGCTAGTCATGAGCTTTTGTGGCTTTGATAGTTGATGACAGAGTTTGGATTTCCTCCTGACAATCCCACCTTTCTGTGGTGTAAAAATTAGAGTGCTATACACATTTCATGCAACCCAGTTGAGCATCAATAGACCAAGCACATTGAGCTTCATATCTACTTCATCAGGCATCTCATTCAGGATGACGCCTTGAGCTTCGAGTACATTCCTATTGCTAACCAAGTTGAACACATCTTCACTAAACCTTTTGCATCCCCACAATATCTTCAGCTACATTCTATGCTTGGGGTGAAGGAAGTTGTCCATGGGGGGTCTTAGTGACGAGTCGTTCCTTCCTTTTTTTTATTGTTATCTCTTTTTGGAGTAGATTTTTTCCCACTAGGTTTTCTCTATTTCTCTATTTCATAGAGATTTAGTTGTGATTGGGTACCTCATCAGGCCTTGTTTTTGGGACCTAAGTTTGCTTTCAACATTGCATTGTAGTTTCCTTTCTCATGCTACATTGTTGCTCATCTTAAGGGGGGGTGTTAGAGTAAAGTGTTAATTTAATTTAATTTATTAAATTCTCTTTATTCCCCTCTTATGATTTTACTTTATACACCTTTTGCATCTATATTTAATAATTAATTAGGAATTATTAAATAGCTTTTCCTTTTTAGTTTAACCTTTTGAGTTTTGATCTCCTTTTATAAGGATTTATCTTTTGTAATTGTTTGTTATCTCTTCCATTTTCTAAGAATTCATTAGCATAATTTTCAAGAAAAACCCTTGCCTCCCCTCATCCTTTTCTTCTATGATAGGTTTTTTGCATGCAGGTGTTTGAAGGCTTTGTGGATTTGTATTGATTAAATGCTTCAAGTATTTCCTTGTATGAGTTTATCATAAAATTTCTTTCACCATCCTCAAGATTAATATTTTGGTTACTCAATATGTCCTAGTGATTATCTAGGAACCATGTGTACTTTATGTGTCTATAAATAGTCCAAATCTTAATCTAAATCACTTGGTTGAACACTTTGATCCATGTGAAAACTACTTTCTCACTCGACTATTCTACTTGTCTTTTTGTGTTTTCACAACTTGTTATTGTGATAAGTCAAACATCTTAGCTATTCTAGCCACCACTCTAATGACTTGAAAGCTATGTAAACTAAAAAAATTCCTTAATACTTGTATGACCTTGTGAGAAATCTTGTATGATCTAGAAACCAAAAAGTGGTTATTTTTCTTTCCTCATATTAAGGTGCTAGGTCTAGTTTTGTCTCATATGAGACTTTTCTAGAAAGTGTCAAAAAACTTGTTGAAAAAAATATCCAACCTGCAAACTACTATCAATACTCATCTGGCTTTGTATTTTCTCATATAAGCCAAAAAACACTCATCTGGGAAAGTATTTCCTCATATGAGTCTATCATAAAATAGCTTTCAACATCCTCAATATTAATATTTTAGTTACTCAATATGTCCTAGTTGTTATCTAGGAACCCTATGTACTTTATGTGTCTATAAATTGTCCAAATCTTAATCTAAATCACTTGGTTGAACACTTTGATCCATGTGAAAACTACTCTTCCACTTGACTATTCTACTTGTCTTTCTATGTTTTCACAACTTGTTATTGTGATAAGTCAAACATCTCAACTATTCTATCCACCACTTTGATGACGTGTACCTTGGTGTACATCACGCCCCCTTTCATATTTTCTTACCTTTAGATGAATTCTAAATGTGTTCTTGGTCTAAACTTGTCACACTTTTGTTTTCTGATTGTTAAAACTAGGAGCAAAGAGATTTTTCTTTGCATAGACTTAGGAAAAGAAGAGGTAGAGGTAGAAATTGAGGTAGAGGTCATTCCAGGTTCTTGATACACTCTAAGTTTAGCAAAGGATCCTCTTGGTCTCCTTCACTTATCACACAATCCCCAAACCCTAGTGAAGATTTATCATGATCCCCATCCCCTATTGACCAACCTTATGTTAGATGCACTTTCTCAATAAACTATAATCACATTTGCAATCCACTATTTCAAGAAAAATCATCTCCTAAACTTGATTTCATCACTATAAATAAGGCACCATTACTTATTTCTCAAAATTCACGACTTTCACACACTGAACCCCTACATACTAAAAAATTACACAAGGACAACATGGTTGATCAAAACCAAGAAAGAAGGGAAAACAATAGAGGGGAATATAGAGAAGAAAAATAAAAACAACACCACACCTAAATTCCAAAATAGAAGACATAGAAATATATCAAACAAACAAAAAAATCAAAAAATTATTGAAATCTTGATAAAGAAAGAAAGAGAGAGATACTTCCTTGAACTGCCTAAGGAGGGAGCCAAGCCACCTCCACACTATGATGTAGACACTATTGTGATCAAAGAGGAAGAAACTTAAATGTCCAAAAATCCATTAACTAATCCAAGCTATGCAAGAAAAATTACAAAAAAATCATGAAAGAAAAGTAAAAACTTGCCAAGCAATACACTATGGATGTCATTTGTCTATTTCCTTTTGATAAGAACATCTACATGCCTCCTTTTTCTAAAGGTATTGAGATACTAGAATATGACAAGTACTTGGGCACTTCTAACCCCCAAGATCATTCGGGAGAGTTTGGTACCTATCTAAGGAGTTCATGCATGATCAAAATTACCTCCTATGCTTGTTTCTTTTAGAAATAGGAAATACTAAGAGGGGGGATGGGGGTGCGGAAGGGGGGGGGGGGGGGGTGGTGGTTCAATATTTTAGAAAATTTTAACCAACTAAGGATATCTTTAACAATCTTAAAACATGCACATGTGATTAAACTAAAAAGTGAACATAGTAGTAACACAATGAAACTCATAGCACTATTATTTGTTAACAAGGGAAACCTTGGCCAAGGGAAAACCCTAGTGGGGAGGGTACCGAAAAAATGATCCACTAATCAAAAGTATCTTGTGAAAGATATTGACCCTATTAAGAGTCTATTACATCTGTATAGTGTCTCTTTCCTTGTTATATGACTACACCTTGTTAGGAATATTAAACCTATTAGGAGTTAGTATCACAATTGCAAAAGTAGCAAGATGATCCCGCAGCTCAAACATGCATATACAAAGATATATTATATACACAAAAGGTATAGATACAAAAAAATGTTGACAATGTTGATATCTTCAATATATTATTTTTACTTTGTATCTCTCTATACATATCTTCACATATACTATCATTTCTCTTCTCTAACATAAATTTCACACCATATTACAACTATATTTCAATGTCCAAAAATATTGCACAACTTTGTCTATTCAAATATTTCCTTTATACCATTTTATTTTGTCTTTTCAACCTTCAAGTCTTCACATGTATCCCAAAACACAAATTTAACATTTTTCCTACTTAGGTTTGACATCTAGGATGTCATCCCTAATTATTTAAATAATTATTTTGGTAAACCAAAATTATTCCATAACACAAATTACCATTTCCTTGCCTACGCTCTATGCTGCATGTACATGACTAGGATTAATAAATCCTTAATAACTCTGTTCATACAAATCATGGTGACATGCACTCTGAGATGTAGGATTATTATACCTTATTCCATATTCCCTTAATTATGCATGTACAAATATGCTCATTATAAACTTTTCCACTGAAAAAAGGTGTATTTGTTTTTAGTTATTTTTTGTAACACTTAGACAATTTTCTAATTCTTAAAATTGGAACTTTATCTTCACAACTTGCTAACTTAACATCGATAATAATTTTCCATAAATGAAAACCTCAAAGTATTTCCATACTCACCTCTTAGCCAAATTTCAAATAGTTTCCACGTAGTCTGGGTGGACAAGCTATAGAGTGGTTTCCTAGGTTGCTCACTAGAATCAAAACCTTTGATGAAATTGAGAATTTGTTCATACAGCAATACTCCCACAAAATTTAAAATCTAGTTAACATAAAAGGCCTTTTCTAGCTCAAAAATAATAACAAGAGAATAATTCTTGAACTTTCTCCATAGATGGAGACAACAACATATCAAATACTCCTGAAAGATCCCTAAAAAAGAAAAACTTGACATCTTCATGAAATTTTTTTGCCTAATTTTGGTTATAAACTAAAATTCCAATGGCCCACAATGAGATAATTAAATAATTTTTCCACATAGAGACGTTCATGGTCAAGAAGGGTGAATTGACCTTATAAAAATAATATAAACATGGATCTTACTCAAGCAAAGATAAGATCAAATATATCAACAAAAACTTGACATAGTGAATCATGGAGTAATATTGTAACTCCCAAACCTCATAAAAGTACCTTTAAGCTCACAAAAAACATACAAGGAGCTAAAGCTATAAAAAGGCTACCACAAGTGCTAAACCAACTGGAAACATCTCCAAAGACAAGCCTTGGGCTCCTAGACCCAAGTGTGACTATATACGTCTCGGTGACTCATTGTAAGTGGTCTACAAGATACTTGTAAAAAATTGAATCATCATTCCTATAGATAAATATCAACCATACAATCCACAACCTAGACCCAAAGGGTAGAATGGTGTAGATTACTATAAATACCACTACAAAAAGGGTCACAAAACAAACAACTACATACAACTAAGGCACAAAATTTAGGATCTAATCAATGATGGTGACATAGTTGTTGGAGGATGTAAGAAAAATTCTTATCATGAAGCATTCAGGGAACCATTTCCTCCACATGAAAAAGGGGAGACATTTAACTATAGTACAACATGAAGGTCAATTATATGTAGTTTAATGATGACAATGTAATCAACATTCAATTTAACCTATGGAATTTGAATACTATGAAGCCATCACCATAAAGGGGAAAAGTAACAACACGAGAACATCAAAAACCCCATTTGTTGTTAAATAATTTGAATCTTATATATTTGATCAAAGATAATCTTAATTTTTTGCAAACATTGTTACATGATCCCATGAAAAACTAGTACTCAATGACCCTACACCTTCTACATCTAAACAAGAAAAGACTAAAGATAAACCTACTACTGGCACTACCAATAAGACCTATTACTTTTGATATTTGGTATGATTAAGAGTTATTTAGTTGTTTGAGTGTGTTTAATAAGCTCCAATTTTCCTTGGAATGTAACTATTCCAATTATAGGAGCTAAGTTGCTCTTTAAGTCTTAGTTGCTCAAAAGTTGCTCATGGAGCCAAAATTGCTCAATAGGTCAAATTTGTGTAGGAGTGTGAAACTAAGATTTTTTTTTGTCTAATTAAGTCCTAGGTAGTATACCTAAGGTCCTAGAAAGGTTCTAGGTGAACCCATTTGACCAAAAGAGTCAAAGAGAAAAAGTTGCTAAAATGTTGCAAAGTTGCTCAAAAGTTGCTTGAGCAACTTTTGAAATTTTTGCAAGAAATTGAAAATGCATAGTTGTGTAGGTTTGTAACTACCCATGCTTGGGTATATGAGCATGGAAGATCATTTTTTTAAGGTTAGAATTTTTACCATTAGTTTGTGCACTTGTGGAAGTATTGTACTGACATTTCTGCGAAGTTTCCATTGTTTATTGTTGTAGTTCAAACTTGTACTGATTGGCACAATAGATCAAGGTTATATTTTTGATAGATTAGTTTTTTTCTAGTTCTTTTCCATATTCATATTGTTGTTGGAGTTCTAGGATCTTAAAGTTATAGGTTTTTCTTGTTGACTAGTTTAAGAATCATATTACAGTGTTGTTTGTACTAAAATGCCTCTAACATAATCACCTACGGTGAAAAATGGATGAAACTAAGTGGTGTGATAGGTTAGAAAGTGTACATAGTCTTTGTTTTTTTCCTTCTTTCTTGTGATGGGTTTCCAAGCCAAAAAGTGATTCCCTAGGATGACTACTAGGAGTATGTAAGCCTGGATAGTCTTACAAATGAAGTTACAAAGCATACCCCTGATCTTGCTAGGTTAAATAAATATTGTTCCTAGAAGCCCTAGGATGTTATTTTTAAGGTGCAAGTGTAATAGAGGCTTCAAGTGAAGTTTGAATACCTTGAGAGACTTTTGTTTGCTGACTAGATAGGAGGCCTGAAATAAAGGATAGAAATTAGAGCTTGGTACTAAATAGGGTTGTTGGTGTCTTAGAGCTCTGAAAATATGGATTCTTTGTGTGATAGGAGATATCTACCAGATTCTTAAGTTTTTTTAGAGGTTTTTTGGAAGAATTTTGAGAATGGAAACAAAGTAGGATTGTTAGACCTAGAAGACAATAGGTCTAATTAGCCCTATGTGAAGAATTTGGATTCTCTTGGTGTTTCATTGTGACTAGAAGTATTGAACAAGGTTAGAGAGGTTATGGAGAGTATCTAAACTATTATTAGACTCCAAGGTAGTGGAAGTGAACTATCCTAAGCAAGGCTTAAGGTTCTGGGGGTGAGAAGGACTAGTTGGACTAGTCTCATAGATGGAATTTAAGTCTACACCAGGCCAACTACACCTAGGAGGCAAGTTGGTGGAGGTCTTGGAGGCTTGGATTGGTGTCAAGAAAAGGGACAAGAACCATTAGATGGTTCAAGATTAGATCCTTAACTAAAGGTAGTTTTGGATAAAAACCTAAGCTTTTTGCATCACATTTGTATTAGATCCAACTTTCAATTTAGTTTATGTCTAATGAGGAAGAAAGCCAAGAAGTTGATAGTATGCCACCTAAGACCATGAGAAAGGGTGACATAGTGGATTTGGTCAAAGACCTATTTTCTAAAGCCAATCAAGTAAAAACAAAGAGCAAGAAGAAAATCATAGAATGGGGAGATTAGAGTGATGAGAAAGATAGAAGGCTCATAGGGGAGACATCTAAAAGCAAGGATCTTGAGGTGGATCAAGATAAGAAGGTGTTTTTGAATGCATTCAAGTCTCTTAACAAGGAAAGTATGGAACATATCCCTTACTATAGTGGTAGGTTGAATGGAAATGAATTTCTAGATTGGTTGGAAGCTATTGACAACTAGTTTGATTACAAGGAGGTACAAGAAGAAAAGGGAGTTAGTTATGCCAAGGCTAAGCTCAAGGGATCTGCATTAGTTTGGTGGAACATAATGCAATATGATAGGGTAGCATTAGGGAAGAAGAAGATAGTTTCATGGGAGAAAATGAATATCTAAATTAAGTCTCAATTCTTGCCCACTGATTATGAGCTCCAAATAAATAAAAAGGTGCAAAATATATGGAAAAGAGACCTAACAGTAAGTGCCTATACTAAAGAGTTTAATAGGTTGAGTCTCAGAGCTAGAAGACAAGGAGAAGAGGTGGAAAGGGTAGCAAGGTACCTTAATAGCCTAAGACAAGGGATCCAAGATGAAGTCACAATGATGGCTCTAGATAGTATGCACAAATGCTTTCAAATGGCATTGAGGGTAGAAGATAAAGCTAAAAGGAAGAATGAGTCCTATCAAAGAGGAAGAGGCAATAATAGGAGATTCAAAGGTAAAGGTAATTTTGGAAGAGGACAAAGTCCTAATAGGACTGATGAAGCTCAGTTTGCTGACAATAGTGGGAACAACTAGTATAGAGGGTCATCCCAAAGAGGAGAATATAGAGGAAGGGGACCACCTAGAGGTAGATTCTAGTCACAAGGTAGGGGCAATACTATTTTTACTGGAAGATGTTACAATTGTAACCAAGTGGGCCATACTATGGGTAGATGTCCTAAGAAAGATTCATTTTCATCTATGGGTGAAATAAGAACATAGTTAGTGCAAGAGGATGACACTTAAAGTGTTACATCACCCATATCTAAGGTAGGACTAGTAGTAGATGGTGAGAATCTAATATTAAGAAGGACCTTGTTGAAGATACCTAATGTGGTTGAACCACCACAGAGGAAAAGCTTATTTATAACTACTTACAGGTCACATGGAAAGATTTGCAAGGTGATAGTGGATTATGGTTCCACTAAAAACATAGTGTCAATTGAAATGGTGGAAAAGTTGAAGCTTTGGAGAATACTCCACACAACACCATACAAGGTGTTATGGTTGAGAAATGGTCAATAGGTCTTGGTGGATGAACAATCTCTAGTGGAGTTTGAGATTGGGGAATACAAGGACAAGGTCCTATGTAATGCCTCTCCCATTTGATTTCTTTAAGTCATCCTAATGGATGCAATCTTGATGATCTTGCTTAGTGATCATGATTGGGACCATGAGTGACCCTTTGGGTGATTGGATTTATGTTTTTGTATCAATTTATTTGGTTATGCTTATGGTTGATTTATGAGCTAATGATGTGGTAGATGGTTCAGTAAGGTTTGTGCTAGTGGTTAGCAAGATCGATGTGGTATCATGATGTTGTTCCATGATTGCCCTGAGATATGTGCAGAGATTGCTCTATGTATTATTATCCTGCTACACTAGACTAGGTTCATGTACCAGTGGTTAGTCATGTATTTAACTATGTTTTCTTATTTGTTTTATGTGCCTTTTTCCTATTATTTAAACAACCATTATTGAATGCTTAAATAATTAGAAATTGATTGTCCATGTTGGATCCATTGGTTATGTGTTGTGGATATTTACCTTTTTATATTTGGATTTGAGATATACTTGTTACTCATGTTACGTTTTACATTTGAGATGACTTGAGGTTAGATGTTATACTTTGATTTTAGTATCATAGATGTTAGACTACTATGTTGTTTAGTTGATCATATTTCATGATGATGCAATTTTGAGATGACAATATGTTTTATGATGATATATGGTTATCCAGTATTTGGACATATCTCTAATTATGTTATGTGATGGGTTTAATGCTATGGTTATTTACTCCATCTATACTTCATTATGTTATATGTGAGTGTGAGTGATGTAAATAGATTATTTTAGTATAATAGAATAAATGGTTAAATTAGGTGATTTAATTCATTTATTGCTTTGCCTAAGTTATTATATGCAATTGCACTTCATCGTGTATTTTAGTGTGTAGGATTTATATACCTAGAAATGGCACATGAAGTTATTGATTCAACTATTCATAACATATCTTATTTAATTGTTAAATTAAACATGTTGAGCTATCATTTTGCATGATGCTTAATGACAAGAATCCTTTTGAACTCCTCTCTTGAAAAGCTAATATGGGATTAACTTCAAGGTTTTAGGTGATCTTGTAACCTACTAGAATCTTCTCAATAGAAGATAAATTGAGTATTCATGAGGAGGCCTTTGCTGGTTTGACCAATTTTATATAAGATGTTGAATCTACTTGCTATCTCAAAAGAGTAACCACACAAAAAAAAAGAAATATATTTTTGTAATTTTTTGTTTATAATAAATGCAATTTTAACTATGCAACTATATGAATTCCTAAATTAACCAAGTGTTTGTAAAAGAAAATAACGAAGGTAAGGTAACAAGAATTTTAAGGAAATGACTTGAAAATAAATCCCTAATGGACATAAGCCACCAAAACAACACATCTATGAATTGAGCCTTTGAAAAGATCGATAGGTAACCAATAAAAATAGGAGTAGCACTTCCTTAATTCCACTAATGCAATCATTGATGGGAATTTAGTAACCATAAGAAGTTTCATTTCTCATCAAATTGTAAGGTCATAGAAAGTTCACTCATGCAAGACGAAAAGCTATGTAGGAATAGTAGGTGTTCTCTTCTCCAACTAAATATCTCAGTAGAATTTGCAAACACATGACAAACACTAGAACTAAAAGATCGCTCAATCAAAATAATACAACAAAGCCATTGGCTCCATTACACTCCATGGACATACATCCACAAAATATAACACACTTTGGAAAGAATAACTACACTCAGAATGAGAGCACCAATAGCATATATTATTGCATCAAAATAACTGTCTAGAATACATATTTAATTCTTCAATTTATAAGAAATCATCTCCTTGATTTGTGTTGAGAGTGACGAATATTTTCATGCAAATTTATGCTTAAAACTAATAAAAAAAATCTAATTATTTACAAACTGACTCTTGAAATGGTGCTAAGTAGGACTCCACCCTTGTTTATATCAATTAATATGTGCATGAGCCTTTACATGTCTTAAAACAAAGAAAGCATGTGAAAATAAGAAGGAATCTATTAGATGGATGTAGGAGTCTCTAGAGATGCCAAAAATAGAAGCTCAACCTTCTCTAGATGTTTGTAGGAGTTGAATTGTTGTTAGAATGAATTTCTAGTGCGTGGAAAGCTCTAAATTTGGGACTGGCAGTTAATTGTCGATGTACCTCCAACTTCTTCAAAAAAAATTGATGCACCTTTGAATGTGGCACCTTGTGCACCTTTGAAGAGGTACACCTTAGTGATAGGGGTGAAAAAAACCAAAATTTTCCAAAGTTTCAAAACTAAAATTCTAGCTTCTAGGTTTTAATCCCCTTTATACTAGAGCTATGTTTGGATGTTTTCTCTTGAATTTCTCTATTAACTCCATCACTTGGGTTGCATCCAGAAAATCCAAAGCATCATACTTATCTTTTACTATTTGTTGATAGTTTCCCACTTCTATACGAGTCTCTACAAATTCTTTGAGTTTTACATCCAATTCTAACAATGCCTCCTCCATCTTAAATGCTTTTCTAATGCCTTCATCAATTGAAGCTTCTTCGAAGATCTTTTGAAATTTTTTGATGACTATTTGCACTGACAAGAGTAATCTCTTGACTCATCCTCAAAAATGTCAAGGCACACATCACTATAATACTTCTCTACTTCCAAGTTTTTCTCTTGGGTTTGATCCTTGAGCTTATGAATATCTGTGTCTAATGTCTCCATTACTTTATTACTAGCTGCAATCTTCTCAATCTAATTATCTATCTTATCTAATTCATATCCTGTATATGCATCCATCAGCATACAATACCTTTGAACTTTTATTGACTACAATGCTCAAAGGTCTTCTCCCTAGGTATGTACTTCATCTATCAATCCAAAATATTGGTTCAAAATAGCAACCAGTTTCTTTGCATTATTTTGCATATGGTGCAATAACTTAAGGTTCATGTGTATTATTTGCACACCCTTTTCCTCAAAACTTTCTCACCATAATTGACAAGCCTTCAAAAATGGATCCACCTATATAACTACCTCTCTTTATCTTTCTTCTCTAAATTTTCTTCAAGGGTGGCCTCCAGATTATCTAGGTTAATAGGACTAACTAAATCATGTAGAAACCCCCTCATGATTTCATTTTTCTTTGTCAACTTGACCAATTCAGCCTCATCTTTGTCTAAGTGCTTAAACACTTATTTGATTCTTGTAGTGACCAAAACTTTGGTAGTGTCCACTATTGGCTTTCCCAGCAAGACCTCCTTAATTTGATAGTGTTTTGGGGTTAGATCTTCAATATATGTATGTAATGGAGGGATGGAAATATGAGTCAACAATGTTGATATATGATTGAAAAGATTATTTGAGTTAGAATATTTTTGTAAGAAGTATTTTCAATCATTGTTTTGTCACTGATGTCAAACTTGCTATATGTTTGTAAAAAAATTGCTTATATGTTTCAAGTACTATTTCTTAGTTGATTGAAGAAGAGGATTTGATCAACGAGATGTAACAAAAGTACCTAGAGGAAAGGTTGAGTTATGATTATGTATTGAAGTGCAAGAATCAGTTAAGATAGTGATAAAATAATGTCTTGATGATCTACTTGGGGTTATGAAATTTTTGGGTACACTTAGAAAATTCAAATGAAAAAGGTTTAACAAAGTTCATTTGCTAAGCTTGACCAAATTGATAAGAAGGTGCTGAGTAAAGTTAGTGTAAGCTGAGCAGAAAGTCAATCAAAGCTGAGTGAAAACATTTTCTAGTGGATGTCGAGCAAACTAACAAGAGCAAAGCAAGTTATTAGATGCTGAGTGATTTTTAGTATGTGTCAAGCACCAGTAAAATCTAGTTGATGTTGAGTGATTCTACAGTAGATGTTGAGTAACATATTATGTGCCAAGCATCAGTAAATTGATAATGCCAAGTTGCTACATTGTGAAAAAGATTAAAGATTCGCCAAATAAAAGCTAACAAGTTTGTTTTTTGGAAACTTGTGAATTAGGAGGAAGATAAGATTGATTAGCTGGAGGCACAAAATCTTATGTAAACCATTTTGGAGGTAGATTCAAATGGATTCTAGGAAAAGCTTCTAGAAAAGACAAGATATGGGGTAGATACATTGTATCCTACCTAATCCATCAAAAACCCTAATTTTTAAGATGGATATTGAGTAGGAAAAAGAGTTCTTATTCCCCATATCTATGGATTCCTAGTCATGAAGAAAAATTAGAGAGAGAGAGAGGTCAAAAATATTTTTGGATGCAAAAAATTGACAAGGTAGAAGGAAGGGTTTGCTTCATCAAGTGATCTAAGTGAATAAGTCTGCAATGGAAAACTAAGCAAGAAGGCTTCATGAAGCTTAATGAAGATGAATGCTTGAAGGGTGAAAAAGCTATCAAAACTACAAAGATTGAAAGCCAAGCAGAGTTGAGGACTGAATAGTGATCTATAATCTGCAAGTAAGGTTGTAAGTTGTATCAGATCAAACTCTATAGTAACTCTCTAAAAATTGTATCAGATTAGGGTAAATCCTTTGGAGAAAGGTTGACTTAATAGTCATTGGAAAATCCTTTAATAGGGTGGCATTCCAAGTGAATGATCTAAAGTCCTCTAATAAGGCTCACTTTTAACAGGGTGATTGAAATCCCTTAATTGGGTCACATTTAACAGTGTGTGTTGTAACCTTTAACAGGGTTGGCCTTTAATAGTGCATCACTTTAGAAGAGTGAGAAAGGAGTAGCATGTTACTAGTGGTTTTTCCCAAATTGGGTTTCCATGTTAAATCATTGGGTCATGTATATTGATGAATGTGTTGTGTTTTATGCTTTGTATTTCTCCATGATAGTTTAACAATAACATATTAGTTTTGGTTAACTCACAATGATTGCATGCATGGTTAAGAATGTTAAATGGGTTCACTAAATTGTAAAATGTTTTATTTGGACATCTGGACCTTGAATAACTGGTTCACCCCCCTTAGTTATTCTAAAAGAATTCCAAAAATTGGTATCAAAGGAAAATTGCTTAAGAGGATTAGTTTCAAGGTACTAAAAGCATAACGATCAAGATGTCAAAGAGAGATGTACCCAAGTTGAATAGAGATAACTTTCCTGCATAGAAAATTTTGATGAAGCTTCACCTTGGAGGACTTAGAGACTATGCAAAAACTTGCATTATAATAGAACATGTTGATCCAGAAGGAGCCCTAACTAGTGAAGATTTGAAGAAAAATGAAGAGCACAATCAAGCGATGTTGGAGATTGCCTCTGCCCTGAGCTATGCTAAGTTTGATGATATTAAAGACCTTAAAAGTACAAAGCAAATGTGGGATTCCCTAAAAACCATCTATGGAGGAGACAACAATGTTCAAAGAGCTAAGTCAGAGAGCCTCAGAGGTAAGTTTGATGACATGAAAATGGAAGAAGGTAAAAATATTGCTCAATATGTTGCTAGAATAAAAGAAGTTTTTAGTGTTATTAAAGGTGCAACTAGTAAAATAGATGATGAAACTATGATGAGTAAAGTCTTAAGAACATTGTTACCTATATATTTCATTAGAGTGTTTACAATTCAAGAGTTAAGATGTATGCTAGGAAATGATCTAACCCTTGAAGGTATAGTAGGTAGACTCACTGCATTTGAGTTATCTAATTTTGACAACTATAGACCAGAGAGTATTGAATCGACTTTCAAAGCCAAATTATTACTGAAGGACTTTGAGAAAGTAAAGCCCAAGAAGAAGAAAAGAAAGATAAAGTATGCATCCAGTGACAATAGTATAGATGAGGAAGACATTGAACAATTGGAAGCATTGCTGGTAAGAAGATTCCATAAAGGAAAAGGTAAAGTCAAAGGTAAGCTGCCTATCATTTGTTTTAGTTTAATGAAGTTGGTCATATTGCAGCAAGATGTACATAGAAGAAGAACTCTTGAGAAGGTAAAAAGTACAAAAAAAAAAGAGAAGATGATGGAAGAGACTACAGAGATAAAGGCAAGAAGTCATGCTACATTGATAATGAAAAAAACTCTAATAAAAATGATGATGAAGTGTTATATGTTGCAATGAAGGATGAATCAGATGAGGATGAGGTAAACTACACTAATGACTTGTGTGAACAAGAATGGAAAATGGATCATTGACAATAGATGCTCACATTACATGATTGGAGACAAAAGTAAGTTCATTACCTTAACTTTTTATGATGGAAATACTGTAAGATTTGGTAATGATGCACCGTGTTCAATAAGAGGAAAAGGGTCTATTAAACTTACATAAAAGATATCATGTGACAATGCTTATTATGTTGAAGGATTGAATTATACTTTTTTTTGTGCGTCACAATTGAACAATTTGGGGTGCAAAGTTGAGTTTCAATTTTTTTTAGCTAAGATATATGATACAAATGGAAATCTAATTGGAAAAAGTGATCAATCTAGGAGTAATCTATTCTATTTGGATATAGAAGATGCTACTTGTCTTATTGCAAAATTTGATGATGTATGACTTTGGCACAAGAGATTATGTCATGTCAACTTTGATAATCTAATTAGTATACATAACATGAAAAGAGTTAGAGGTTTGCCTAAGTTGAAGAAACTAGAAAACATAATGTGCAAACAATGTCAGCTAGGCAAGATGACAAACTCAAGCTTTAAAAGCAAAGCTTACACCTCTAAGGAAATACTTGAAATTGTTTATACTGACTTGTGTGGACCTATTGAAGTGCAAAGCTACAAAGGAGATAGGTATATAATGGTGCTTGTTGATGATTACTCTAGAATGATGACTATCATGTTTTTAAAACAAAAATTAGATGCTTTTCAAATGTTTAAATGGTACTTGGTAAGAGTTGAGAAAGAAATAGTTAAGAGCTTGAAATGCTTGAGATCAGACAGAGGAGGTGAATTCACTGCATATGAATTTGAAGTGTTCTACAATGATAGAGGAATTAAAAGAAACACATCAACACCATAGACTCCCCCACAAAATGGAATTTCTGAAAGAAGAAATAAATCTATAATGGACTGTGCCAGAACACTAATGATGGAGAAAAATGTTGCCCTAAAATATTGGACAGAAGCTGTAAGTACTGTAGTATACACTCTGAACAATGTACAAGTAAAGAAAGGTACTCACTCAACACCTTTTGAACTATGGTATGGTCATCCACCTAATGTGAAATATTTTAAGGTATTTGGAAGAAAATGCTATATTCTCAAAGTTGTTAGAAGTGAAAAGTTTGATGCAAAGAGCGAAGAAGGTATATTCCTTGGTTACTCCACAATAAGTAAAGCTTACATGTATTTAATTACTAACACTAAAAAAATTATGGAAAGTGCTAATGTGAATTTTGATGAGTTTACAGAAGCACATGAAGCTAAATCTACAAAAGAACCAAAAGATTACAAGACATTTGCATACTACTATGAAGGAATGCCTTTTGAAGAAGATGTCACAAATCATGCAGAAAATTGCACAATCTGACTCTGAGATTAGCACACATGAAAGAGATGCTGAAATACCTAATAGAGATGCACATAGTGATACTGAATCTAAGATAGAAAATGTAGTCACAAGAACTAAGCCTAGACTATCCAAATATGTCAAAAGACACCATCCTATAGATCAAATCATTGGAGACAAAGATGCAAAGCTAATGACAAGAAATAGATTGAGAGGTGAATCATGTTTGCTGAGCATGAAGGAACCTAAGACAATAAAAGATGCATTGGAAGATGATGATTGCTTCAAGGCTATGGAAGAATAAATTCAACAAATAGAAAAGAACAAGACTTGGAGCCTAGTTCCTAGACCAAAGGACAAGAATGTGATTGACACAAAATGGGTATTCAGGAACAAGCTAGACGAGAATGGTAAAGTAACAAGAAATAAAGCAAGACTAGTTTGTGAAGGATATGCACAAGAAGAAGGAATTGACTATGGTGAAATGTTTGCCCCTATTGCAAGAATGGAAGGAGTAAGAATTTTTCTTGCATATGTTGCTTATAAAAGTTTCAAAGTTTACCAGATGGATGTCAAGTCTACATTTTTTAATGGAAGATTAGAAGAAGAAGTCTACATAGAATAGCCAGAAGGATTTATGGATAAGAACAATAAGAATATGGTATATAAACTGCACAAAGCCCTATATGGATTGAAACAAGCACCAAGAGCATGGTATGAAAGACTTCATACTTATCTTGTTAAGATTGGATTTGAAAGAATAGATGATAACAACAATTTGTACATGAAGAAAGAGGAAGAAAAAGGTATACTATTATCTAAAATTTTTGTTGATGACATTATATTTGGAGGACAAGATGCTTTGTGTAAAGATTTTGAAAATCAAATGAACCAAGAGTTTGAGATGTCAATGTTTGGTGAGATCAAATTCTTTGTGGGACTACAAGTATATCAAATGAAGTATGGTATATACATTACTCAATCAAAATATGTCAAGGAAATTTTGAAGACATTTGGACTTGTGGACTCAAAACCAGTAAGTACACCTATGGTAACAACACTCAAGCTATCAAAGAATAATGAATCAGCTAAGGTCAATCAAACATTGTATAGATCCATAATTGAAAAATTGCAATATGTAGTACATAGCAGACATGATATTGCATTAGTTGTGGGAATAGTTTCTAGATTATCTGCTAACCCAAGAGAAAATCACCTTATGGAAGTGAAAAAGATAATGAGATACTTGAAGGGAACATAAGAGTATGGATTATACTATAAGAAAACTAAAAAGTTTGAACTGAAAGCCTACATTGATGCTGATTGGGCTGGAAATATTGATGACAGGAAGAGCACCAGTGGAGGAGTATTTTTCTTAGGAAGATGACTTGTTACATGGACAAGCAAGAAGCAAAGCTTTACTTCACAATATATTTCTAAAGTAGAGTATGTTGTTGCTACTATCAATTGCATAAACATTATATGGATCAAACAACTACTAAAAGGAATGAAGGAAGAAATCACTGAACTAGTGACACTTTATTGTGATAATACAAGTGCTATAAATATATCAAAGAATCTTGTTATGCATACAAATACAAAGAATATTGCAATAAAATATCATTATGTAAGGGAGTTGGTTCAAGAAAAAGAGGTGAAGATGGAATATATCAACACAAAAGAGCAAATTGCTGATATCTTCACCAAAGCATTACCTAAGGATGCTTATGAGTATCTAAGAGGTAAATTAGGGGTGATACCCCTATCAAAGGCTATGTAAAAGAAAAAGGGAGTACCCTACATCAAACAAGATAACATGCATTTCATACAAATTGATGTAGTGGGTCTTACTTTAGCAAGTTGCCTAAAGTAATCATAAAGCTAGAAATTCAAATCAGTCACAAGCAAGGTGACAAAGAGAGAAAATTGAAGAGCTTGAAAAAGTCTATGTTTGCATATATTAAGATGCCAAGTGTATACATGTCTTTGGTATTATTATCAAAGAGGAAGAATGTTCAACAAACTAATCAAGTGAATATTGATCAAGATGAAGATGATCAAAGCAAAAAATCAAGTCAGAGGGAGAGCAAAAGAAGAATAATGAAGCAAAGGTACATTATCAAAAAATTACAAGACTAGAAGGAAAAAAAGAGGGAGAAGATTTTGTAACCTAAGAAGGAGTGGTTGATAGAGGGAGAAGTTTTGGTATTGCCTTACTATTTAACCTAGTTAGTTTGATGTTTGATTGGTTAATTAGTTTGGTTTGTCATCAATGCCAAAGAGGGAGATTGTTAATATATCATTGAAAAGATAATTTGAGTTAGAACATTGTTGTAAGAAGTGTTTTCCATCGTTGTTTTGTCACTAATGTCAAACCTACTATAAGTTGGTAAGATAATTGCTTATATGTTTCAAGCACTATCACTTAGTTGATTGATGAAGAAGATTTGATCAACAATATGTAACAAAAGTACCTAAAGGAAAGGTTGAGTTATGATTATGTATTGAAGTGCAAGAATCAGTTAAGACAGTGATAACATAATGTCTTGATGATCTACTTGGGGTTACAAAATGTTTGACTACACTTAGAAAATTTAGATGAAAAAGGTTGAACAAAGTTCATTTTCTAAGCTTGCCCAAATTGATAAGGAGCTGAGTAAAGTTAGTGCAAGTTGAGCAAAAAGTCAATCAAAGTTGAGTGAAAGCATTTTCTAGTGGATGTCGAGCAAACTAACAGGAGCTAATAAAGTTAGTAGATGCTAATTGATTTTTAGTATGTGTCAAGCACCATTAAAATCTAGTTGATGTCGAGTGATTCTACAGTAGATGTTGAGTAACATAGTATGTGCCAAGCATTAGTAAAGTGACAAAGCCGAGCTGTTGCATTATAAAAAAAGATAGAAGATTCACCAAATAAAAGCTGAAAAGTTTGTTTTCTTGGAACTTGTAAATCTAGAGGAAGATAAGATTGATGAACTAGAGGCACAAAATCTTATGTAAACTATTTTGGAGGTAGATTCAAATGGATTCTAGGAGAAGCTTATAGAAAAGACAAGATATGGGGTAGATACATTATATCCTACCTAATCCATTGAAAACCCTGATTTTTAAGATAGATATTGAGTGGGAAAAAGAGTTATAATTCCCTATATCTAGGGATGCTTGGTCATAAATAAAATTTAGAGAGAGAGAGGTCAAAAATATTTTTGGATGCATAAAATTGACAAGGTAGAAGGAAGAAGGGTTTGCTTCATCAAGTGACCTAAGTAAAGAAGTCTACAATGGAAAACTAAGAAAGAAGGCTTAATGAAGCTTAATGAAGATGAATTCTTGAAGGGTGAAAAAGCTATCAAAACTAAAAGTATTGAAAGACAAGTAGAGTTGAGGACTGAATAGTGATTTGTAATCTGCAAGTAAGGTTGTAAGTTGTATCAAGTCAAACTCTACTATTACTCTCTAACAATTGTATCAGATTAGGGTAAATCCTTTGGAGAAAGGTTGAATTAATAGTCATTGGAAAATCTTTTAATGGGGTGGCATTCCAAGTGAATGACCTAAAGTCCTCTAACAAGGCTCACTTTTAACAGGGTGATTGAAATCCCTAAACTGGGTCACATGTAATAGTGTGTGTTGTAACCTTTAACAGGGTTGGCCTTTAATAGGGAATCACTTCAGAAGAGTGAGAAAGGAGTAGCATGTTACTAGTGGTTTTTCCCAAATTGGGTTTCCATATTAAATCATTGTGTCATTTGAACTAATGAATGTGTTGTCTTTAATGCTTTAGCTCACAATGATTGCATGCATGATTAAGAATGTTAAATGGGTTTACTAAAGTGTAAAAAGTTTTATTTGGACATCTGGACCTTGAATAACTAATTCACCCTCCTCCCTCTTAGTTATCCTAAAATAATTCCAACAAAAAAGTCTTGATTTTGGTTCTTCATAATGAAGGTCAATGTTTGTGCATCACCCATAGGTGGCTCAAGTGTCTTGAGGGCTTCAACCAATTCTTTTGTTGCCTCATCCTTAGTACAATGCAATTGCCTCTTCTTTCTAATCATCACCTCCCTTTTCAACTAGCTTGGAGAAGTTCCAATTGAAGACATATACTGAGCTGAAGAGGTGGTCTGTATGACTAGCTCTTTTCCCTTATCGCTCCTCTTTGGAGTCTTCTCTTTCTATGAGAGATCTGCATTAGGCATCATCATATCATTTGAGTCCATAGTCCTTACCTCTATATCTTGGAAATTTTTCCAAGGTTCTTCATATATTTTTTCCTCTTCTGATACTTCATCAACTGGTCTTTATTGTGGCTCTTCTTCTTGCACTAGTTGCACCTGTTCTTCATTGATCATAGGGAGAGGAGTGGATGAACCTTTATCCAAGAAGGATAAATCTTGACTTGGTGATGGTGGGGCACCTTGAAGTCCTTGTGGTTGAGATGGTGATTGACTCCAATCCCCTTCCAAAGGTTGATTTGTTAGTGTATCCATTATCTTATCACCAACAAGCTTAGTGACCATAGGCATGAAGTCAAAATTTGACATATCAAATTCATTTCCTTGATTCTCATGCTCTTAAATCCACTATTATAGCTCATCCTCCAAAGTAGTAACCTAAATTAGTTGTGTAGGAATGGATGGCACAATTATAGTAGACCTCCATCTCCACTCTTCTTCCATGGCCCTAGAAAGACAAGTCCTTTGACTCAAGGGAAGGTCATCCCCTTCATCTTCTTCATCCTCTTTGGGGATGGTTTCTAGAAATAAGGGAATATGAATAACTCTTCTTATCACCTTTTGTCTCTTTTTCCTTCTTATTGGAGTCTTTTTCTTCTTACCTTTCTTAGCTATTGATGGGGAAGCCTCTTGACTAGGAAAAGACACTTCTTGTGCTTCTTCTTGGTTAACTGAAGATACTTTTTGTGCTCTTTCTTATGATCATTTACCCTCTTCTAATGATGTTACTTGTAGATTATTCTAGACTTGAGTAGCTTCTACATTTCCCAGCTCTTAATTGTAAGGGGCTTGAGTTACCTCTTGGACTTGATTCCCTTTAGCTTTAGGCTCAGCTTGTTGAGGAGAATCCCTCTTCCTCTTATTCTTACTCTTGTCTAGTTTGAAGTACCCAACTTCCCTATCATGGTGATATATTTTCTCTAGCCTAATTGGAGACTAGGTTGTGAACATTGGTACTATAACCTTTGCTCCTCTACCTTTCACTGGGTGGACTATAGCTTGGAAAACTACTACTTGTGGAACTGGGTCTAGCTTGAAGGGCTTCTTGATCTAATATTTGGTTAATTGAATAATATTTCTTACCTTGTAATTGATATCTACATTCTCATCCCTATCAATCTCTACATCCATGATCAGTTGATCAAATATCTTATCTTGATTGTATAAGGGATCTAAGACCTCTTATGTGTCTTGTTGAACCAATTTCAATGGGACTCTAACATTCAAGACCTTTTTTACTAGATAAAGATTCATCCTATAATAGTCCCTAATTCAAATATCATATTTGTCTATGACATTCATCCAGTGATCCTCTATAGCATCCTAATGCTCAAATTGCTTTCCCACCAAATATTGGGCTCTGTCGTTATTGTCAAAGCACAAACAAGGGGAGTTATAATCCTCCAAGGGATAGTAATCCCATTCTGAATCAAAAGTCATTATGTCCTACTTTTTCTTAACTATGAAAGGACCTATAGTAATGGGCCATACCTAGGTCTTCTTATGTTATTTTCTCACTCTTTCATACGTAGATGTGAATTGCCTTGCTATCTCCAAAAAAATGAGTCTATCAGATAGATACCTAGGGAACTTCTTAGGATTTACCATTTTGCCTACTAACCTTAGGTAAGTGAATGTCTTTAATTGGATGTAGTAGACACCTATTTTTACAACTCTTGATGTTGCCTCTATTGACATCATTTTTGCATAATTACCTTCAATGAATCTAATCATTGAAAAAATGAAAGTGTCATTCATAATCCAATACTATTTACTTTGATCTAAAAATTTATTCTTCACCAACTAGGGGTATTCCAAATATGGCCAAGCATTAGCATCTTGCATGATTCCCCTCTTAAACAACTCTAGGTAATCAGTAGTCCTTGCTGCTAACAAATATAACAAGTATAAGTTCATATAGAATCTTGGATCAATTTTGATGGCCACCTACTATTCATTTAAATTCTCACTAAGCATTGTAGCCTAGTCAATTTCCATCTTTTTTGTTCTAATGGTTTTGATGAAGTGTACCATCCATATGTTTAAGTGTCTTTCTATTGGTAATCCCATGATCCTACTCAAGAGCACTATGGAATGTTTGATATCATCCTTCATGTAACCTCTTGCCATATCTACCTTCCCCACTCTTCACCTAATAGGTGTTCTATCAATGAGATATGAAGATTGAATAATTTCAAAAAACAATTGTTCATTGTCTCTATATCACCTTTCTACTTGATGATATGTCATTCTTATGTATTGATTTGCCCTCAGAAGATGGAATACTTTCTCTATTTTTTTGGGTCTTAGATTGAGAAAGATCTCTCCTATTATGTTTGACCACCCTCTCTTCTAAAACATAATTCTTGGCCAAATACATGATCAACTTGGAAGATTGTACTAAAACAAGGTGTGAAGTTGTGTTTACTAATCTTGATCTTATAAGTGTAGAAACCATTAGGGATCTCTCATTTGGTTTGTTGGAAAGAACCAAGAATACATTCCAGTAAATATGAACCATCTCTATGTCTCTAATCTCTAAATGTGCATCCTAAAAACATGATTTGGATGGTACACCCTGAAACTTGAAAATAATTGGCTTAGTAGCAATCTTTGCTACAAGGGAGGATGAAGAAGAATCCATTATATCTACTCAAAAAAATTAAAACATATCAGTCCAAAAGGTGGAAAATACAATCCTAAATAAACCCTAATTACTAAGAAAATTGACCCAAAAACCCTAAATCTTCTTGAAACAACTAAAAACCTCTTTAAGACCCTATTATGCTAATTTTTAGCCCACCCTATGAACCTTGAAGATGTGCTAGGTGTGCTCTTCATACCTAACAAGCCTTTTAACTACTGAGGTGTGCATATGTGCACCTAGTAGGGTGTGCATGTGTGCACCTATTTCTTTCAAATGGCCTTAAGCATATAGAAACTAGGTGTACATGTGTGCACCCATCGAGGTGCACATGTGTATACCCTAATCTCTTGAAAATTTGGCCTTTAAAACCAAAAACTGTGTGTAGTTGCGCAACTTGGAAAGGTGCGCAACTGCTCACCATTCTTATCTTGTCTTTTCTTTAGGTTTTGTAACACAGTTATTAGTTATTTAGGTTCTTTTTCTTAGTAAAATAAAGGTGTGCACCTTGCACACCTTAGATAGGTGTGCAACCTTATACTTAGGTTTATGTATGTAAGTGTAGGGACTAAAGAAAGTAGCGCACCTTACTAGGTGTGAAGGTGCGCTATTAGAGGTTTGAAGGCATGAAGTGTGAGGAAAAAGGGGTGAGGCCCTAGGCTTTTATAGGCCCATGGAGGAGTGCACCCTTTGGGGGTGCGCACCTGTGCATGTGTGTAGGTGCACACTTCCAAAGAGAAATGCTCTCGTGCTAAGCCACCAAGTGCACTAGTGCCCCATAGAAGGTGTGAATGTGCACTAGGTGTGCTAATCTACACCTTGCATACTTAAAATTCCCATTTTTATTCAAAAAATCTCCCGATCTGACAACTGTGTTTTTCAAGTAGAGGGCTAGGGTAGACTTGGACACTAGATAAAGTCTTAAAAAAGACTCAAACTTTAGACTAGGGATCTAGGAAAAATAAAATTTTACTAGGGGTCCTCATTTCTTGGGAGAAATGGGGCATGCATTGTAAAGCCACAAGAAAACCTTCTGGTGATTTGATAAATCCAAACTCATTTGCATTACGTGATTAGACTTGTGAACGTATCTATGCATTTAGAGGTTCACAAAAGTTATTAAGTAAACTATGTGATTTGTAATTTTTGGACTTCAATTTATCTTATTTTAATTTCTCGTAGCTTTTCCATAGATGAATTCCATTTACTTGGAATATCCTATTTTTTTTTGGATTGATTCAAGATTTAACTAGGGTTTCTAGTTATTTGTCCTAATCCATGATTCACTCAAAAAGTGAATAAGTATCCAAAAAGGAATTGAATTCCTTAATTCTCACTTTTGAATTAGAAACTTTGAGAGAAAAACCCAAAAATCCTTTTCATTAGGAATTACTATTCTTTTCATTGTGGGAACTGCAAGCATGGGATCATCCTAAGATTGATCTCATTGGATCTAGCTAGGGGAGACCTTGGATTACCCTAATTTTTGGCTACTTCTATGAGATTTTTATTTTATGGTTGTGATTCTCATGATTCCCTTTTGGCTGTGAGATACGGCTCTCTCATTTTATTGTTTCGTCTCTATTTCCACTTCTATTTTTGGTAATCCTTTGTTAGAAGGCTGAGAACTAGTGTTCCCCTCCATTTCTATATGCTAGCTCTACCTAGTTGGGCAGGTATGAGTATTTCCTTATTTTTTGAGATGAGGGGTGTGGGGTTTTGCACTATTATGCTGTTCATTTTTGCATAAGGTATCTAAACCTAGATTTTATTGGATTTTTCTAACTTTTGTGCCTTAAGACTAAATGGGTTTTAATTTTGAAGTTTTCAAGTTTTGGGGTTTTTAACCTTGATTTGTGTGTTTCTCAGTTTTCTTCAGTTTTATTGGCATGATGTTGGTCATGAACTTGGATTATTCGTAGGTTGTTATTCAGATCATTTTTGCACTTTTATGTTTCATTGGTATGTGTGGCACATCTATACTCACAACTTTGTGTTTGGTTGAGTGATTTTATACCTAGTGTTATTGTATCCTTTGGACCCTTGTTATTTTATGGACATTAGGATTTGTGTAGAATCCATACTCCCAGATTGAGGCTTATTGAGTGAGTTCATGATGTTTAGTCTTGTTGCATCATTTGGATTTGTGTAGAATCCATCCTTCCAAATTGAGGCCAGTTGAGTGAGTTCATGATGTATGGTTTTACTATTCTTGACATTCGTGTAGAATCCATCCTCCTGAGTTTGTTTTTAGTTGAGTGATATTTTTTTTATGTCTCATCCAATCCTTGTGATATAATCTTTTTGATTGTGGTGCACCACACACAAGCATGTGTGTGTTCATTTTTTGGGTTACTTCTGAGGTCTAATCTTCTATGGTTTTTTAGAAGTATAATCATTTGGGGTTGGGTTTGGAATATGCATGCCTACGAGCACTCATCATTTGATGAACATGGGTAGGGTAGGGTAGCATATGGAGGGGGATTATATCTCACAACCTAGTGATCACTATGCCTAGAGGGTTGGCAAAGGAAGTTTTAATCAAGTGATAACTAAATAAAATGTGTGAGTGGTAATAAAACTTGAGGTAATAAAAATGTGGTGTGCTAGAGCCTTCCATTGAGGAGTTGAATCTACACAGTCTAAGCTTGGGCTTTTGGATGCAAAGTGACTCTCCATGATGTCATGCCCTACTTAGTAGCCCATTGAGTGTCTAACCATGACCTATTTGTTCTTGCATTGTCTCATGACCTTGCTTTTAGTCCTCATTACTGTCTGGAGTGAGTGTTAGCCTTAGACATTTTCTTTGAGTGTGTTTATGGTTGGATCATTATCTCCATCAGCATGGTGGGAGTGGACCTATAGGTTTCATTTGATTGGGAGGCATAGCTACCCATACCACTACTAAGTACTAGTATACAGAGATGGTCTATTGTCCTAGTGTGACCATTGTTGGGTGTTTTCACTTCATACTTTAGGTTCTAGAGTATGCTTTCTCGTGATTTATGCTTTCATTATAATGCTTGGATATCATGTTTAGATGATCTTAGTTTATTTGATGCATTACCATATTATGATGTTTAGCATATGATTAGATGATGTTATTTTCTTAATTGGAGTATCTATTTCTTATTGGATTATCATGTTAGATTTCATGTTCTTATGATGTTATTATGCTTTAGAAGTGACGTCCTTATAAGATAGCTATGACTATCTAATTGGCAGTTTGGGATGTTACATGCAAAGGATTGTGAGGACCTTCAAGGTTTCATGATGCTATTATGGTTGGGAGGAACCGCACATGAGTTTTTTTGTGTTGATGCTTATTGGTTTATGTTTTCCTTCATATGATGTTTGGTTCATGTACAATGTATGCACATTGCAATGTTTCTTTCTACATGTTCCTTTATATGTTGTTATGGATTAGATGGATTGTTGTATTCTACTCCCTATGGCATGGTGTTTTGTATTTCATGCACTTGAGTGTCCAGGCCTTGATTATAGTGGATTTGGTACTCCCTAGTTTGGAGGTTCTTTCTCTTTGTCCCTTTTGATTTTTCGTCAAATTGTTTCTTTTCTATCTTGGGTGACAATGGTTCAACACTAGGTGATACTGGAAGAGTATCACATGACTTAAGGAGAAAGCTCATATGATACTATAAGGTATTGCACCATAGTAGTGTGAAATATTGTACAACACTGGTGAAGTATTGCATGGTCGTACTAAAAACTACCACCTAGCCATACTAAGAAGTGTCACCTGGCTATAGTGAAAAGTATCACCTTGGCAAAAAGTATCGCCAGACTATATTGAAGTGTCACCTAGTTTTTTTGCAAAAAGCTAATTGGTCAAATAGAAAATATCTCTGGACTTTTCATTAGGGAGTTGATTGGTGTTTTGAGTACCCTTTAGGGTTTTCCTAGTTCAGCAGATGTTTCTATGAGGTTTACAATACATCATTTAAGTATAAGTTACCTTATACTTAAGATATATTTTAATCTATGTGATTATTCATTTGAGATAGGTTCTAGACGTCTCCAAGATAAGGTGTAGAATCTAGAAAATTTTCAAGGCTTCAAGATTTCAAACTTAAGCCAAATTTCAAGAATCAACATTTATCTTTTAGCATGGTGTTTAGTAGATGAGAGGTGGTAACTTTGAGCCCTCATCTTCTTCTTGACCATTATTGGTCTCTGTTTGTGAATCATGATTATGATTTGATTTGTGGATATGGACTTGTATGTCTAAGCATGCTATGAGCTTTTACCTTGGGATTGAATGAGAATATCCCCTTGGTATATCCTTATGATTCATGTGGGTTTGGTTGTGCATTGTAGTTTTGAGCTTGGAGATCTTTGGAAGTAGTTGTAAAACTTTTGCTAGTGTAGGTGAACATGTGAGTCTTGCCATGTTCCCTCTTCTCATCACCTTGTCCTAGTGTTTCATTATTACACTTTTTTTTTTTTTTTTTGTTAAGTAACTAATCTTAAGAAAAAAATTATTCAATGCATGTTTTATCCAGGCAGTGTTAGAAATAGGGATTACTAGGGAAGGTGAATCAGTAATATAAAAACTTTAGTTTTAAATTGGATATTATTTCTTACTTTAAACCATACATAACTAATTAATAAAGTAATGTTGAATAGTAATAGTAACCATCCACAAAGATAACTCATAACACCATATTTTGTTAACTAGGAAACCCTAGCCAAGGGAAAACCCTAGTGGGGATGATACACACTAGATAATATATTGATATATAAGTTACTTATTAGAGGATGAACTATGTTAGGATTCAATGAGAAAATTCAATATAAAGAGACCCTATTAGAAGACTTTGAATCCTTGTTAGGAGATTCTAACTCTATTAGGAGTTGTAGCAGAAAGAATGCAATATAAGCCCACTAACCAAACATGTACTTCTAATTACAAGAGGAGCTCACTAGTCAAACAAGTAATTAGACTTTTGGAATATAAGTATTGTATATTCTTCCTTGATTGATCTTTGATCTTCAACTCAATCTCAAATTAGAAAATATCTTATACAAAACTTCACATATATCAATTTCATAGTAAGTTTGCACATCATAATATTTGCACAAATTACATCCTTCATCAAAAAATTTCCTTTGCATAAATACCATGCCTTTACACAAATTTATACTAGGTTGGCTAAGACCACAATCCACTTTTCCAACTTAGAGTAAGCATCTAGGATGTCAGCCCTAATTGGATAAGTAATTACTTTGTAAACAAAATAATTCTTTCCTTCAATTTTGCTCTTCTATTTTGTTTCAAACATGAGTATCTCTATTCTATATAGTTTGTACTAACTTTTGAGGTTATACATGTCATCACCAACATGCATACTATCTCTATCTAACTTTTCTATTCATAATATGATGTCAAAAATAAGTTATAAACAAAACAATATACTTCTATATACCAAATTCCATACTTGGATAATTTTTTGATTACCACAAGCTAAGTTTGTTTATTTCTAAGGTTTCCTGTAAGCATGTAAATCATGTGTTCCCATAAATGACAACAATTAATTATCTCTATTAGCCTATTGTCAATAATGATACCACTTGTTACAAGCTAGAGTTGTCATTGCACCAAAAGATCGAGCTATCAATGCTTGATGCAACCACTAGACTTATAGAACATAGGAGGCAGTTAAGCCATGTCATGAATCCTAAATGGGAATGTTGGTAGTTAGTCCAATAATCCCCCCTTGAGTGTTACCCGAGGAGATTCAAACTTGTAACAAAGATCTGATACCACTTGTTACAAGCTAGAGTTGTCATTGCACCAAAAGATTGACCTGTCAATGCCCAATACAAACACTAGACTTATAGAACACAAGAGGTGGTTAAGCCATGTCACAAATCCCAAAGTGGAATGCTGGTGGTTAGTCCAATAAGCAAGGCATTACATCCTATGTGACATAATTCCTATGGATGCATGCCATCTCTTGTTGGGGTGTCCATGGCAATATGATGTAAAGGTCATACATGATGGTGAACAAAATAGCTATGTGATAACCAAAGAAGGTAAGAAGTATCAAATGGACCCTTTGGTAGAACTTAGTGGAGAGAAGCAAGTAGGAAATAGTGTCATGCTATTAAGTGGAAAAGATTTCTTAAAGGTCATGAAGAAGTAGAAAGGGGTATGTTGTGCAGTCATTATTAAGCCAAGGGAAGAAACCAAGGGAAAGTTAGTATTCCAAAAGAAGTGCAGCAACTACTGGAGAGATACCATGAGATAGTGGATAATTGGTTTCCTAGTGAACTACCACCTATGAGGGAAGTAAGTAATAAAATGGACCTAATACAAAGGGATCACCTACCTAATAAGATGGCCTACAAGATGACACCAAGCCAAAATGTAGAGATAGCAAGGAAGATTCAAGATTTGTTGGATCATAAGGAAAATTTTGAGTCCTTGTGTAGTCCCTACAGTCCTTTCACCTAAGAAGGATGGAAAATAGAGGATGTGTACAGACTCTAGGGCCATAAATAAGATCACTATTGTATATAGGTTTCCTATGCCAAGGGTTGAAGATTTGCTAGACAATCTAGGAGGCTCATGCTACTTCTATAAAGTGGATTTAAAGTTAGGGTATAATCAAATCAGAATGAGGCCTAGTGATGAGTGGAATATAGCATTCAAAACAAATGAAGGGTTGTATGAGTGGCTAGTAATTCCATTTCGCGTAACAAATGCCCCAAGTACCTTCATGATACTAATGAATGAGGTACTAGAAGAGTTCATTAGTAAGTTTACAATTATGTATTTGGATGACATTTTAATCTTTAGTGGGTCCAAGGAGGAGAATATGAATCACTTGGAGATGGTATTGATGAGGTTACACCAAGAGAAGTCATTGATTAATCATGACAAACGTGAGTTCCTAAAAACTGAACTAGAGTACCTTGTTTTTGTTATTGACAATGGATGTATTAAGATGGTTCTAGATAAGGTCAAATCCATACTAGAATGGCCAACTCCCAAATCTATAGGGGATGTTAGAAGTTTCCATTAGTTGGCATACTATTATAGGAAATTTGTAAAAGGTTTTAGTCATATATGTGCACCTATAATGAACACCATCAAGAGAGGAGTGAAATGTTAGTTCACATGGATAGATACAGCAGATAAGGGTTTTGAGATGTTGAAGAAAAGGAAAGCAGAATTTCCTGCTATTAGGTTTCCTAATTTTTTTTTTTTATTTGTGGTGGAATGTGATTCTAGTAAGCTAGCCATTGGAGGAATTTTAAGCCAATAAGGTAATCATGTGGCATTCTTTTCAGAGAAGTTAAATGAGGCCAAGAAAAAGTATTCAACCTATGATTTGGAGTTGTATGCAATGGTGCAAGCCTTGAAGAAATGGAAACATTACATCCTTCCAAAATAATTTGTGGTTTATATAGATAAACATGCCCTTAGTTTTCTGAATGGGTGGGAAAAGAAATCAAAGAGACCTCAACTGGGTGGAATATTTGCAAGCATTCACCTTTGTGATCAAGCACAAGAAAGGTGTGAGAAATAAGGTTTTTGATGCTCTTAGTAGGAGAGTCATGGCCATCCAAGAGATTCAATTGCAAAGTGTGGGAATGAAGGACATAAGAGATCTCTATAAGGAGGACAAGGACTTCAAAGAAGCCTATGAGGTATGTATGAAATTTTAACATTTTTTAAAAAATGATTATACTAATTATATGTTGTAGGAGGGTTTGTTTTTAAAGGACACCAACTATGCATTCCTCAATGCTCTATGAGGGAGAACATCATCTAGGAAAAGCATCAAGGTAGCTTGGGAGTACATTTTGGGATAGAAAAAACACTTGAGCAAGTTTCTTGGTACTATCGTTGGGTTAGATTGTAGATTGATGTAAGGAAGTTTGTGGAGCAATGTCATGTGTTTCAGAGGGCTAAAGGACATAGTAGTAATGTAGGATTATACCAACCACTCAACATACCAAAAAGACTGTGAGAGTGCTTAAGTGTGGAATTTGTTTTGGGACTCCCTAAGACACCTAGAGAGCATGATAAAATGTGTTTGTTGTCGTAGACTATTTTAGCAAGATGCAAAAGTTCATTCCATGCAAACAAAAAAATGATGCTTCACATATAGCAGGTCTTTTCTTCAGGGATATAGTAAGGATCCATGGTTTACCACTCAATATTGTAAGTGATAGGGATACTAAGTTCATAGGACACTTTTGGAGGACCCTTTGAAAAATGTTGGGAACTAATTTGTCTTTCTCCTTAGCCTACCATCCTTACTCTGATGGCCAAATAGAGGTAGTGAAAAGATCTTTGGGCAACTTGTTGAGGTGTTTGACCAAGCAACATGGTCAATCATGGGAACATATTATAGAGTAGGAAGAGTTTGTTTATAATGACTCCATCAATAGGAGCACTAGAAAGAGCCCATTTGAATTTGTGTATGGGACTATTGCAAGGGGGATCTTAGAGTTGAGGGATCTCATCCTACATGACAAAAGGAGTGCACAAGGAGAGTCATTTGCAAAGAAAATGAAGGAGTTGCATGAGCAAGTAAGAAAGACATTGTAGAGCCAAGTGGGTAAGTATAAGACAAGGGAAGATAAGTCAAGGAGAGACTTGCAGTTCAAGGTGGGAGATCTATTGGTTGCTTATCTCAAGAAGGAGAGGCTACCAAAAGGATATCTCAAAAGGTTACTGATGAAGAAGATGGGGCCTCTGAAAATCCAACCCAAATAAGGCAACAATGCCTATGAAGTTGAACTTCCTCCTAACTTGGCCATATCACCTATTTTCAATGTGTGTGACTTTTTTCCCCACAAGGGAACTAATGTTGATGCTAATCATCATACTCTAGCAGATGTGGAAGAGGTTGATTGGGTACAAGACTTGCCAACACACATCATGAAGCATGGGGTCACCATTGAAGACCTACTAACTCAAGGGACTTGAGTTCTTTGTCCTAGGAGAGAATGGTTCAAGACACCTCCCTAATTTTAATTTTTGGTATGATTAGGAGTTAGTTAGGTGTGTGAGTGTTTTGAATAAGTTCCAAGTGTCCTTGGAATAACTATTCCAATTGTAGCTAAGTTTCTCTTTAAGTAAAATTACTCAATAGGTAAAATTTGTATAGGATTTGGAAACTAAGCTTTATGTTTGTCTAAATAGTTCCTTTTATTTTATTGAAGGTCCTAGATAGGTTCTAGGCGAACCATTTTGACCAAAAGGGTCAACGAGAAAAAGTTGCTAAAATGTTGCAAAGTTGCTCACAGCAACTTTTGCAATTTTTGCAAGAAATTGCAAATGAGTAGTTGTGGAGGTTGTAACTACCCATGCTTGAGTATATGAGCATGGAAGATCATGTTTTGAAGATTGGAATTTTTACCATTAGTTTTTGCATGTGTGGAAGTACTGTACAGACATGTCTGTAGAGTTTCCATTATTTAATGGTGTAGTATGGCCTTGTATAGATTGGAATAGTAGATCAAGGTTATGTTTTTTATAGATTAGTTTTTTCTAGTTCTTTTCCATATTAATAGTGGTGCTAGAGTTCTAGGATTTTCAAATTATAGGTTTTTCTTGCTGACTAGTCTGAGAATCATTTCACGGTATTATTTGTACTAAAAGGCCTCTAGCCTAATCACCACAGTCAAAAATACATGAAACTGGGTGGGGTGATAGGCTAGAATGTGAACACAATGTTTTTCTTTCTTTTTCTTTCTTTTGATGTGTTTCCAAGCCAAAAATTGATGCCCTAGGCTGACTGCTAGGAGTATGTAAGCCTAGATAGTTTTACAAATGAAGTTGTAGAGCACACCCATGATCTTGTTGGGTCAAATCAATATTGTTCCTAGAATCTCTAAGATGTCAGTTTGAAAGTGTAAGTGGAATGGAGGCTTGAATTGAATTTTGAAGGGCTTGAGATATTTGTGTTTGCTAACCAGATAGGAGGTCTAAAATAAATTCTAGAAATTAGGGCTTGGTATTAAATAGGGTTGTGTGTATCTTAGAGCTCTAAAAATATGGATTCTTGGTGTGATAGGAGATAGATACCAAAGTCCTAAGTTTTTTTAGATTTTTTTTGGAAGGATTTGGAGAATGGGAGAAAAAAAGGGTTGTTAGACCTAGAAGACAATAGGTCTCATTATTCCTATGTGAAGAATTTGGATTCTCTTTGTGTTCCATTGTGACCAGCAGTATTGAATAAGGTTAGAGAGGTTATGGAGAGTATCTCCACTATTGGTAGACTCAAAGGTAATGTAATTTCATGATCCTAAGTGAGGGTTAAGATTATAGGGGTGAGAAGGACTAGTTGGACTAGTGTCTTGGAAGGAATTTGAGTCTACACCAGACCAACTACACCTAGGAGGCAAGTTGGTGGAGAAGTCTTGGAGGCTTAGATTGGTGTCAACACAAGGGACAAGAATAATTGGAAGATTTGGGATTAGATCCTTAACTAAAGGTAGTTTTGGATAGAACCCTAAGCCATGTACATCACCTTTACTCTTCCCATGCCTATAGAACTTTCCATACTACTTGCAAAGCCTAATGATTTTGTCCAATGAGTCAGTATAGTTGAAACTTATAGTGATTATGATGAAATTACTTTTTCCACTCCTCTAATAGAAGATTGGTTAACAGAGGTGAAAACTAAAAAATCTAAGTACCAAGGTGGATTGTATAAACCTAAACAATTGGAACAAGGTGAATCTAGTTAGGCTCTAACTGTTGAGAAAGTTAAACAAGATCAAGGAAACACTAAAAGAAGATAGTGGATACCTATGATTATAGGGAAATAATTAAATCTACCTCCCTATGGTATTGATTCTCATGAGTATGATTTTGATTCTCTTGATTCAACTATTGACCTAGAGAAATAAACATGATCTACACATATGAAAACCAGCTCAAAGTAGATGAGGGGTATAGATTAGGTCTATCGATGAGTCTAATTCTGTCAATATCAAGTTTTCCTCTTTGAACAATGTTGGGAATCATAGGGATTTGAACATAACTCTAGATGAGATCAGTTTAGGCCTTGACATATTATTCCACACCTTTGATGAATATGTCATGAATGCATTAGAACCATTCAATTATCTTTTACTCGTTTATCACATGATCATAGATTGGAACTATAACTCCACATCTAGTGAAGTCCCAATGTTCCAAAGTGACTATGCTCTTTCTCATTACTTAAATATTGTCAAGTCTATGATGTCCTCCACCAGTGAAAAAAGTGTGAACATGATAGGAGTTCATATCAAATATCTCAGTCGCACAATCAAAAAGAAAAAGAGTAAGTGCTATGATGTTTAAAAACACATCATGGAAATATCAAAGCCTAAAATTGAAAAAATAAAATATGCATCTAAAGATGAAAACCTCTCTTAGACACCTAAACATGGGATGTTTTTTGCACTTCCCATTCATTTTCAAGAAAGATCATTAGTGTTAATAGAATTATCACAACTAATGAACTTGGGCACTAAAGAAAATTTGAAAATCATACACCTCACACAATCCCTAAAAGAAGAGGAGAAATAATAGTTCACAACCTTCTTTTGAGAAAAAAAAATCAATTTTACATGGACATATTTTGATATGCCAAGTTTAGACCCTAATCTCATAATGTATCAAGTGTCCATCATGCTAAGTGTGAAGCGTGTCAAACAGAAACTTTAGAAGATGCATCCATATGTTGCACACCTAATTAAAGATAAGATAGAGAAACTTCTGAAAGATGTATTCATATGAGACATTGATTATATTGAACGAATCTCCAATATAGTATCAGTCTCCAAACATTACAAATACATAAGAGTATGCAATGATTTTTGAGACCTAAACAAAGCATGTTAAAAAGATGGCTTCCCACTATGTAACATTAATATGATAGTGGATATGATAGTCAGATATGAAATGTACTTTTTAATGGATTGTTTCTTTGGTTACAACCATGTCAAAATTGCACTAGAGGATTAGGAGAAAACAACTTTCACCTGTGCTTGGGGGACATTCTGGTGGAATGTAATGTCATTTGGTTTGAAAAATGATGGAGCCACATATAAGTGAGATGTAACAAAAATATTCCATGACATGATGCACAAAAATATGGAGGATTATCTTGATGAAAACCTAGCTAAGAGCATGCAAAGGAAAACAAATCTCAAGGATGTGGGCCCAATCTTGGACCACATAGAATAATTTAGTCTTAGACTGAATCCTATGAAATGTACATTTGGTGTCACATTGAGAAACTTTATGGGTTACATTATTTCAGCCAAAGGTATTGAGGTGGATCTTAAGAAATTTCATGCTATCATGGAAATAACACCACCTCATAATATCAACTAGATGTGAGGACTACAAGAAACACTCCTATCTATTTTTAAGTTAAAAATCCATCTATTCAATAAGTCACAACAATTCACCAAGACTTTGCATTAGGGTGTGACATATGAATGGAACAAGGAGTATGACAAAAGCTTAACTCAAATAAAATAGTATCTTTCCAATCCACCTATATTGATGCCTCTTATTCAAGTGAAGCCTCTAATCTTATATATCTCAGTGACAAATACATCCTTGGGCATCTTAATGGCTTAAGAGGATCAAAACAAGAGAGAGACATCTATTACATCAGTCAGATACTTGTCTCCTATGAAATGAAATAATGTACCATTAAGAAAGCCTACTTGGAATTTGGCTTTTATTCTCAAAAGCTTAGGAACTACATGTTGGATCACTCTACAAAGCTAGTTGCAAATATTAATCTGTTGAAATATCTATTGAGAAAAGTAACTTTGATGGGAAGACTAGAAAAATGGATAATGATACTGAGTGAGTTTGACATTGAGTATGTGAATAGAGAGGCTATCAAAGGTTAGGAAATTGTTGATTAGCTAGAAAATGCACCATTGCAAAGTCACCACCCTATTAACATCAAATTTTCTGATGAGTCTATACTACTTTTGATGGAAAAAACATAGAAAATATTCTTTGATGGTTTATTTACTCAATAGGGATCTAGTACTGGAACATTGTTCATCACACCATAGAAATAATATCTACGGAAGGCATACAAGATTTGTTTCCCTTGTGCAAGAAATATTGTTGAATATGAAGCTTTAATCAATGGGCTAAAAATTTCCATTGAATGGAGGGTGGATGAAATAAATATCCTTTGCGAGAACTCACAATTGGTAATTAATCAAGTCAATGACATCTACTAGAGAAAAGATGAGAAATTTCTACCCTATAAACAAATGGTAGATGTCTTAAAGAATTACTTTGCATATGTCACCTTTTAGCTAATTCCCCAAACAAACGACAAGACAATTGATGCCATGGCCACTCTGGATTCCATTCTTCAAAGGCAAGAAAATGACCTTTGACATGAGTTCTTCTTGGAGACATTATATTTCCCTACCTATGACTCTCCTGACTCTTGGATGATTTTTTCTATCATAGGAGAAGACTCATCCTACTACCACCATATTTCCTCTTATCTATGTGACCAAATTAGTCTAAAAACTCTAAGTTAGACTGAGAAATGTCACCTTATCGACAATGCTTCATAGTAGGTCATCATAGCAAATTACTTATATAGAAGGGGTTTGGATGATACCCTCGTTAGCTTACTAGAACCTGGTGAGTCTAAGTGTGTGTTAGATGGGATACATGAAGGCATTTGTGGATCACTCTTAAATGGTTTGACACTAGCTTGTAAACTTATTATAGCTAGTTACTATTTTCCAAAGTGGAAAAAGAAGCTATTCAATATGCTAAATCTTGCAAACAATTCTAGATTCATGGTAATCTAATCCACGATCTAGCTAGGGAGATAATTCTATCTATCACACTATGGTCATTCTAGCAACATATCTTTTATCTAGTGGAAAAAATTTACCTATCTTCCTAAAATGGACATAAGTTCATCATTACAGTTATACACTAACCTCTTACTAAGGCCAATAGAAAATGATAGCTATGCTCATCTTGAACTACATCATTTTTAGTTATGGTATAACCTCCTTAATCATCATTGATAATAGGAGGTAGTTCAAAAACAAGGATTTGAAAGAGCATTGGTCTTCCATCTATTATCCTTAGGGTAATAGATAAGCACAAGCATCCAATAAGGTAATTCTAGAAATCCTACATCAAACAGTGAACAAATTTGGAAGGGACTGACACATTCAAATAAATCCAACTTTATGGGCTTAACATACTAACATTAGAACACCTACTCAAGGTACACCCTTTGCTTTAATATATGGAGTAGATGTTGTTCTTCCTATTGAGGTAAAGATTCCTACTTTGTAGGTTTCTCTAATAGGCCTCATTATTGATGATGATTATTGCATATTATGGCTACAAGAGCTAGAACTACTAGATGAACATTGTCAAGTGGTGTTTGATCACTTAACAGCTTTACCAAAAGAGGATTCTCAAGAGATACAACAAAAAGGTAAAAATATAGGAATTCTAGGTGGGTGACCTCATTTTGAGGGATAGACTAAAGAATCAACAACATTGGGCACAAAAGGGTAAGTTTGAGCCAAACTGGCTTGGTCCATAAATCATCATTGTAGTATTTAGATTAGGTGCATATCAACTCTCTACCACTAAAGGATAACTCCTTAAGGAGTCAATCAATACTATTCACCTAAAAATATTTTGTACCATCTTAAAATAGATGCTCTTTCCTTTTAAGATCATTTAGAACACTTCTTATAAAACCCTTTCTTCAAACCATGGATGTACCTTGCTCGATCCCATTTTCTTGTATCTTCTGCTTGTTTCCATTATATTCTTTTTGGAACCTACCTCTTCTTTTGTGGCACCCTAGAATTGATCTTTAGGACTAGGTCAACCTAAGTTGACCTAATTTAGACTAGGTCAATCTAGTCCTTGATGATTTTGGGGCTTAGGGCCTAAAATATCCTAGGAGTTTAATTAGTTTTACTCTGCTCTCTAGTCAGCATTAATTATTTTTCCACCTAAAAACTCATATAAGGAGGCTTGGAGGATTAATTTTCACATATCATTCTTATGACATCTCATTATCATGAGACTTCCACAAGGCATCAAGCAAGCAAGGAAATGAGTTCAAGTGTTCAAGTTTTCAAGAAAGAAAGTTTCTTCAAGCATTTAAAGGATCTTTTATTAGCATTTCCTCTTTAAGATATAACATATTATTGGCCATGAAGGGAGGAGATCTACTTTGAATAATTCATTATATTATTCATTGACACATATTTACATCCATGGATCCATGATGTGGTTATGGTAGATCCATTTCAATCATGAAGATATCTTACATCCTTTATATTGAATTCAAGATCTACAACATACATCATGATAAATTCTTATTGTCATGGTTTCTATAAGAAAGGAAAATATTTACATTTATCTAGTTTCCTTTATATTTAATTTTATCATTTACAGTTAATTCCTTAACCTAAGGCTTGACCATGTTGGAAATCTAATTAAAAATGAATACTATCAAAAAGGGAGATTGTTGCAAAGAAGGAAGATGGTTGATAAAGAATGTTTTCAATCATCATTTTGTCATTGATGTCAAACCTGCTATTTGCTGGAATGACAATTGCTTATAAGATCTAAGTACTGTCACTTAGTTTATTGATGAAGAGGATTTGATCAACAAGATGTAACAAAAGCACCTAAGGGAAAGGTTGAGTTATGGTTTTGTAATGAAGTGCAAAAATCAGATAAGACATTGGTAAAATGATGTATTGATAATATACTTGAAGATACAGAGTCTGGCCACACTTAGAAACACTAGAAGAATAAGTTGAAACAAGGTTGACTGCAAAGCTTAACTAAGTTCATTAGTGAGTGTTGAGCAAGCTAGTTCAAGCTGAGCAAAATTTCAATAGTGTCGAGCTACTGCATTATTGGAAAAGTCAAAGATTTTCTAGATCTAAGCCAACAAAGTTCAAGCCAAGCAGAATTTCAATAATGTTGAGCTGCTTCATTATTGGAAAATTCAAAGATTCACCAGATCTAAGTTGACAAAGTTGTTACCTTGAATTTTGTGAGCAAAATGGAGGACAAGGATGATGAGTTGGTGGCACAAAATTTTATGTAAACCATTTTTGAGAAAATTCAAGAGGATTATTTAGGTTAGATTCATTGAATCCTACCTAATCTAATCAAATATAAATTAAAGGAGGGAAGAATTGAGTGGGAAAAGCAATTCTAGACTTCTATTTAAGGAGTCACAGGCCAAGAAGTAAGAGTTGTCGGTGTGCCAAATTGTGAAGTGGTTGAAGGGTGTCAAGAAGAAGGCATCAAGGAGAAATAATAGAGCATAGAGACTATGCTTTGATAAGTGGTCATAGGGATGATTGTACTAGTGCATTGAGCATGAAGACTCCAGGAGAAAATTTTTGAAAGTAGGACAAGCTATCAAAAATGTAGAGACTTAAAGCCAGGCAAATTGTGAAGAGCTGAATTGTGATCTAAAATCTGCAAGTTGTGAGTTGTATAAGGTAAAAAGCCCTTGTTGTTACTCTCTAAATATTGTATCAGTTAGGGTAAAATCCTATGGACTTAGGTTGGTTTAGTAGCCATTTTTAAATCCTTTAATAGGGTGACATTTGAAGTGAATGTTCTAGAGTCCTCTAACCAGGCCCACTTCTAATATGGTGGTTAAATCCTTTAACCAGGTCACATTTAATAGTGTGTTGTAGCCTTTAACAAGGTAGGCCTTTCACAGGGCATCACTTCAAAAGAGTGAAAATTGAGTAGCATGTTACTAGTGGTTTTTCCCAAATTGGGTTTCCACATAAATCACTATGTTATGTGTTGATCTTTCATGTGTTATGCTTGCTAAGTGGGAAAGTTTAATCTTGGATGCATGAATAGCTTAATAGGCTCACTTTACTTGATGAAAAAATTTAATTGGACATTTGGACCTTGAATAACTGATTCACCCCCCCTATCAATTATTTTGAATCATTTCTAACAATTGGTATCAGAGCCATATGCTGATTTAGTTTAAAGTTACTAGAAGTAGGATGATCAAGATGTCCAAGAGAGAAGTTCCCAAGCTCAACAGAGATAACTTTGATGCATGGAAAAGCTTAATGAAACTACACCTTAGATCAATAGGTGATTATACAAAAACCTCAATTAGAGTGGAACATGTAGATCTAGTTGGACCCCTTACTACAGATGATTTGAACAAAAGGAAGGAGTATAATCAAGCAATGTTGGAGATTGCCTCTACACTCAGCTATCCTTAATTTGATGACATCAAAGGATGGTATTTTGCATTCAAGATGTGGAAAGCCCTATCAAATATCTATGGAGGAGATTAGAATGTTCAAATAGCAAAAAGAGAAAGCCTCAGAGGAAAGTTTGATGGCATGAAAATGGAGGAAGGTGAGAATGTTGCTCAATATGCCTCTAGAATGAAAGAAGTGTAAGTGCAATAAGAAGTTTAGGTGGTCAATTGGAAGATGACACTATCAATAGAAAATATTTAAGAACTTTGCACCCCATCTATGCTATTGGAGTTTTAGCCATCCTAGAATTAAGATGTGTCCCAAGAAATCAACTAACTTTTGAAGGGATAGTAGGAAGACTTACTGCATTTGAATTGTCCAACTTTGATAACTACAAATGTCAGAACCTTGAATCTACTTTCAAGGCCAACCTAACATTGAAAGACACTATGGAGTTGAAATAAAAGATGAAGAGTAGAAAAGGAAAACATGTATCCAGTGATAGTAGCAGAGATGAGGAAGATGTGGAACAATTGGAAGTATTACTAGCTAGAAGATTTCATAGAGGCAAAGGTAAATTCAAAGGTAAGTTGCCTATCATTTGTTTTAATTGCAATGAAGTAGGACATATTGCTGCAAGGTGTACATAGAAGAAGAACTACAAAGAAGGAAATAAGTACAAGAACAAAAGAGAAGATGATAACAGAGATTACAAAGACAAAGGAAAAATTTGCTACATTGTTGAAGAAGATTATAATGAGCCATGAAGGATGAATTAGATGAAGATGAGGCAACAACACTGGTAACCTATGTGAGCAAGAATGACAAATGGATCATAGACAGTGGATGCTCACATCACATGATAGGAGACAAAATTAAGTTTATTACCCTTACTTAGTATGATGGAAATAGTGTTAGATTTGGAAATGATGCTCCAGGCCAAATCAAAGAAAAAGGTTCTATTAATCTTACAAAGAAAATTTTATCTAATAATGCATACTATGTTGAAGGTTTGAACTACAATTTGGTGTGTATCACAATTAGGCAATATAGGTTTCAAAGTAGAATTTGGAAATAGAACTGCCAAAATCTATGATACTAATGGAAATCTGATAGGAAAAGGAGAACAAACTAGGAGTAACATATTTTACCTAAATATGGAAGATACAACCTATCTCATTGTTAGACTTGATGATGTGTGGCTATGGCATAAAAGGTTGTGTCATGTCAACTTTGACAATTTGATTAGCATCAGCAAAAAGAAGAAAGTCAAAAGTTTGCCTAAGCTGAAGAAGCCTAAAAATATCATGTGCAAACAATGTCAACTAGGAAATATGACCAAATCAAGTTTCAAAAGCAAAACTTACACTTCCAAAGAAGTATTAGAGCTAGTGCATATAGACTTATGTGGCTCAATAGAGGTAAAAAGATACCAACGAGATAGATACATAATGTTGTTTGTAGATGACTACTCTAGAATGATGACTGTCATGTTCTTAAAGCAAAAATCTGGTGTATTTCAAATGTTTAAGTGGTATTTGGCTAGGGTTGTGAAGGAATGAGGAAAGATGCTGAAGTGCCTAAGATTAGACAGAGGAGGAGAGTTTATTTCAAAAGAATTTGAGACATTTTTCAATGATAAAGGAATCAAAAGACAAACATTAGCACCAAGAACTCCGCCTCAGAATGGCATTGCAAAAAGAAGGAATAGATCAGTGATAGACTATGCCAAAACATTAATGATGGAGAAAAATGTTGCTTTGAAGTACTAGAGAGAAGTTGTAAGTACTATTGTTTACACCTTGAATCAAGTACAAGTCAAGAAAGGTACAAATGCAACACCTTTTGAATTATGGTATGGTCACTAGACTAATGTAAAATATTTCAAAGTGTTTGGTTGTAAATGCTATATTCTTAAGTATATTAGAAATGGCAAGTTTGATGCAAAGAGTGATGAAGGCATATTCCTTGGATACTCCACTAGAAGTAAGGCATATAAGTTTTTGAATACTAACACTAACAAGATTGTGGAGAGTGAAAATGTAAATTTTGATGAGCATGTAGAATTCCAAGTTGATGAATCCAAGAAACTAGAAGATTATAGATCTTTTGTATACTTCTATGAAGGAATGCCAACTGAAGATGAAGCTGCCAACCAAGTTGAGAATCAACAACAAATTTTAGTATCGACTGAGTCATAGCCAATAAATGTCGAGTTACATAATGATGATAATGCACATTCTTATTCTAAAAATAGTACACATGGAAGAGATGATGAAATACTAGATAGTAATGTCCAAAGTGACTCTAAAACTGAAGGACCAAACATGGAATGAAGGACACAACCAAGACTATCTAGGTATGTGAGAAGATGCCACCCGATAGAAAAAATCATTAGAGACAAGCAAGCTAGAACAATGACAAGGAAAAAACTAAGGAATGAATCATGTCTATTGGGCAAGATTAAGCCCAAAAGAATTAAAGATGCACTACAAGATGATAATTGGCATCAAGCTATGAAAGATGAGATATATTAGATTGAGAAGAACAAAACCTAGACTCTAGTTCCTAGACCAGCTGAAAATAATATAATTGGTACCAAATGGGTCTTTAGGAACAAACTTGATGAGAATGGTGAGATAACAAGAAATAAGGCTAGACTAGTTTTCAAAGGTTATGCACAAGAAGAAGGACTAGACTATGGGGAAACATTTGCCCCTGTTGCAAGAATGGAAGGAGTAAGAACATTGCTTGCATATGCTACTTATAAAGGTTTCAAAGTCTACCAATTGGATGTAAAGTCTACTTTTCTAAATGGAATAATGGAAGAGGAAGTCTACATAGAATAGCTAGAGGGATTTGTATAAGGATATGGTTTGCAAATTGCATAAAACACTTTATGGTTTGAAGCAAGCACCTAGAGTATGGTATGAGAGACTACACAAATACCTTATAAAGATAGGATTTGAGAGAACAAATGACAACAACTTGTACATCAAAGTAGAAAAAGGTAAAGATATTCTTATATCTAAAACCTTTTTTGATGATATAATATTTGGAGGAAATGATGTCCTATGGAAAGATTTTGTTGATCAAATGAAACATTAGTTTGAGATGTCAATGTTTGGAGAAATTAAATTCTTTGTTGGATTGCAAGTACATCAGCTAAAGCATGTCATATTTGTGACCCAATCAAAATACATCAAGGAGATACTCAAGACATTTGGATTAAAAGATTCAAAACCAGTTAGTATACCAATGGTAATAAGACATAAGTTATCCAAGAATGACGAGTCAGCTGAAGTGAATCAAACAATGTATAGATCAATGATTGGAAAGTTGCAGCATGTTGTACATAGTAGACCATACATGGCATTAGCTATTGGAATAGTGGCAAGATTTTTTGCAAATCCAAGAGAAAATCACATGATGGTAGTGAAGAGAATACAAAGGTACTTAAAAGGAACTAATGATTTTGGCTTGTATTACAAGAGGAGTGAAAAGTTTGAATTGAGAGCCTACACTGATGTAGATTGGGGAGGTAATATTGATGATAGAAATAGCACTAGTGGAGGAGAATTTTTCTTAGGTAAAAGATTGGTTACCTGGACCAGCAAAAAGCAAATTTGTATCGCACAATGCACAACAGAAGCTGAGTATGTTGCAGTTGCTATTAACTGCACCAATATTGTATGGATCAAACATTTGCTGCAAGGTATGAAGGAAGAGGTAACCGAACCTATGATACTCTATTGTGATAACACAAGTTCCATCAACATATCAAAGAATCCTATGATGCATGCCAAAACAAAGCATATTGCAATTAAGTATCACTGTGTAGGAGAATTAGTGGAAGACAAGCAAGTGAGGATGGAATATGTTAGCTCAAAGGAACAAATTGCTGACATCTTTACAAAAGCACTAGCTAAAGATTCTTTTGATATCTTAGAGGTAAGTTAGGGGTGATACCCCTAACCAAGGCTACTTGAAGCAAAAGAAAGACTGCCCTACATCAAATGAGTTGATTGTTGGCATACTACAAATTGATGCAAAGGATATTTACTTTAGGATTTTGCTTGAAGTAATTAAAGTGATGCTAAAATTCCAAATCAGTCATAAGAAAGGTGATAGAAGAAGAAATTGGAGTACTTGCAAATGCTACACTTGCATGTTAAGATGCTAAGATATTATGTCTTTGGCATTGTTGTCAAAGAGGGAGAAGTAGCATGAAACTGATCAACAACATTTGATCAACAACATTCAATTGGATAGAGGGAGAAGTAGCAAGATCAAATGAACAGAGGGAGAAGTAGTTGATACCAGAATAGCAGAACATGATCAATTCATATAAAGGGAGAAATAATGTAAAAAGGATGTTTAGGAAGATATAGCAAGAAGGAAAGAAATAGGATACAATAGCTAAGAGGGAGAAGTAGAAGCAAAGAAATCAGGATAGTAGATTAGAGAGGGAGTTGTGAAAACTGATGGTAACACATTTTTCTTCTTTTAGCACTTGACTTACTATTTTAACCCAATTAGCATTTTGATAACTTGGTTGATTAGTTTGGTTTTCCATCAATTTCAAAGAGGGAGATTGTTGGAAATCTAATTGAAAATGAATACTATCAAAGAGGGAGATTGTTGCAAAGAAGGCAGATGGTTGATAAAGAATGTTTTAGATCATTGTTTTGTCATTGATGTCAAACCTACTATTTTCTGGAATGATAATTGCTTATAAGATCTAAGTACCATCACCTAGTTGATTGATGAAGAGGATTTAATCAACAAGATGTAACAAAAGCACCTAAGGGAAAGGTTGAGTTATGGTTTTGTAATGAAGTGCAAAGATCAAATAAGACATTGGTAAAATGATGTATTGATAATATACTTGAAGATACAAAGGTTGGCCACACTTAGAAACACTGGAGGAATAAGCTGAAACAAGGTTGACTGCAAAGCTTAACTAAGTTCATTAGTGAGTGCCAAGAAAGCTAGTTCAAGCCAAGTAGAATTTCAATAATGCTGAGCTGCTTCATTATTGGAAAATTCAAAGATTTGCTAGATCTAAGCTGACAAATTTGTTACCTTGAATTTTGTGAGCAAGATGGAGGATAAGGATGATGAGTTGGTGGCACAAAATTTTATGTAAATCATTTTTGAGTGAATTCAAGAGGATTCTTCGTAATGTTTCTAGAAGGAACAAGATATGGGCTAGATTCATTAAATCCTACCTAAGCCATTTGAACTAAAATTAAAGGAGGGAAGAATTGAACAAGAAAAACAATTCTAGACTTCTATTTAAGGAGTCACAAGTCAAGAAGTAAGAGTTGCTGGTGTGCCAAATTGTGAAGTGGTTGAAGGGTGTCAAGAAGAAGGCATCAAGGAGGAAGAATAGAGCATAGAGACTCTATTTCGATAAGTGGCCATAGAGATGATTGCACTAGTGTATTGAGCATGAAGACTCAAGGAGAAAAAACTTGAAAGGAGGACAAGTTGTTAGAACTATAGAGACTTAAAGCTAGGCAAATTGTGATTTGAAATCTACAAGTTAAGTTGTGAGTTATTTAAGGTAAAAAGCCCTTGTTGTTACTCTCTAACAATTGGATCAGTTAGGGTAAAGTCCTATGGACTTAAGTTGGTTTAACATCCATTTTTAAATCCTTTAATAGGGTGACATTCCAAGTGAATGTTCTAAATTCCTCTAACCAGGCCCACTTCTAACAGGGTGGTTAAATCCTTTAACCAGATCACATTTAATAGTATGTTGTAGCCTTTAATAGAGTAGGTCTTTCATAGGACATCACTTCAGAAGAGTGACAATATACTAGCATGTTACTGGTGGTTTTTCCCAAATTGGGTCTAGGCGGGTTAACCTTGAGGTTTTGAGATATGATAATGGATGCTAGATTATGTGACATATCTTGAGCTTCATTTTGTGTTGCTAGTTTGTGTATTTGGTCTTTCCAAGGATAAATACGAAAGGGGATTTACATCAATTATCTAATTTCTCTAATTCTATCTCCTAATTCTTCATGTGCTATTAACTTTGAGATTAAATGGATAAGGTTCATTTGATTTAAGGAAACTTGGATGAGTTGTATGTTAGATCTATTGTTGCTTTTGACTCACGGAGTTAAGTAAATGCTTCAGTGTTTTGATAGGGTTTCTAGGTGTATGAAGGGATATTGCATAAGAATGGGATTTGGGGATTTCAGTTGATAACTTGATTGTAATGCAAACAAGTTATGTCATCCTGCTAGTAATGACTCTATGTTTCAATGGATAAGGCACTGATCACTAAATTAGATGCAAGTTGATATGAATGTCATTTGAAAAAAATATTTTATTCAAAATAAATTCAGTATTTCATGTTTTGTAGTGGGCTGAAAAGAATTAACCCTCACTCAACTTATGAGATTCATAGATTTGCAGTTAACTGTTGTAGATCTATGTTGTTTCATGAGTTATTAGGATATATAAGGGTTTTCATTTGCAATAAATAGGTTCATATTTATGTTTTAAATGCACTAGTACCATATCTCAGAATCTTAAGGTTAACTCGCCTAGGTCTTGCAGAGCCTGAAGTGAAGAAGGATTAAGCCTTATAGTTGGCCCAAGACTGCAATCAACTGCATTCATCATAGGAATTTGCTAGCCTTAGATGCATTTGTCTGGTTTCTTGGTTGTTTTTAAAATTATTAAATTAGGAGCCAAAAAAATGGTGACCCCACATAAATCACCATGTTATGTGTTGATCTTTCATTTATTATGCTTGCATGTTGATTTGCATTAACTTGCTAAGTAGGAAAGTTTAAACTTGGATGCATGAACAACTTAATAGGCTCACTTTACTTGATGAAAAAGTTTTAATTGGACATTTGGACCTTGAATAACTGATTCAACCCCCCTCTCAGTTATTCTAAAGCATTTCTAATAGACCAAGGCAACCCTTCACAAAAAAAAAACCCAAAACCCTTCATTTATGTGTTTATCTGTAGGATCCTAGTTGGAGCTTACAGATCTAGAACCTATTTTTAGGGAGCTTTCTAGAGAATTGATTTTTAGGTCATTGGACTATGTCAACCTACTTATAGGATATCCTTCCAATTTGACCAAGCTCTTCAATGTCCTTTTTGAGGGATATTTTTCAGGTTTTGTTCCTTTCGTTATTTTATTTTGAGATCTATAGATGGATATATAGATATCATCCAGATGTGCTAGTTTTTGGAGCTAAAATACATCTTCCTCTATGCATTTCAAGAAGAGTCTTTCATATTTTATTTCCTTTCATAGATTTACCCTAGATCTATATCTTAATTGGGATAACTACATTCACATAGGATCTAGATTTACATTATTTAAGTAATTAGTTCAATTTCACATTCACATTATCCTATTAAGGGTCAAAGAGTACATTTCCTTGTATTACATTCCACTTCATAGTTCAAATTGGGTATTAGAACCCTTCTTCCTTTGGGTAATAGCTAATCTAATTTGGATCATAAGTGGAATCATATTTGGAAACTCCTCTCTTTACCTTTCATACACATTTGAATGGCTTAGTGGTATGAAATTAGGGAGACCTATAGTCCAATTAAATTGCCTCCATTTCTCCCCTAAACAAATTCTACACATGATGTTCTCTGAAGTTGTTTTTATATGGCTAGATATCCTCAAAAATCATAAACATTGTAAAAATTCCTTTAAAAAATCTATTATCTTGGTGAAAACCTAGCAATAGGCACCTTGGTAATACCAAAAATTTGAAAAAATACAATATACAAAAAAAAAATGAGACCAAACCAAAAAAATTCAAAAAGAAAAAAAAAGTGGGATGAAAACCTGGAAAACAAACATCATGGTGGCAAAAATAACATCTCTCCCAAGATGGTAAAAACTTGGTAAATTTTTGTTAAAAAATGTTGCATCTATCAGTGTACTTCCTAGCTACAGTACAATTTTCATTTGCTTATGCTCTCCTCCTTTAGAGTAATTTTCTTTCCACATTTCCATCTTTCATTTACCACTTCTTTTTGTGCATAGCTCCCAATCATGTTTGTGACACTACTCGTACCTTCATAAATTGAAGTTGGTCATAGTCTCTAGGAAACTAACCTATGTTAGGGGCTAATGTCCTATACTCTCACAAAGTTTCTTGTGCATTAGTCACTAGATGGGTCTATCCTACTCTAACCCTATTGTTGAGGATATTTCTCACAAACACTTTGAACATCAACATTAATTTAATCCAACGAAACCAAATTTGAAATTGAAATTGAAAATTTTTTGAGCTATGCTAAGCTTTTCTTTGTGTTCTTTTATTATTTTTTTGTCAATCCCCTTCGAGAAACTTTGGGATGTCTATAGTACTTAGAGGAGTAGGATAGTGGGCATGATCTTTTCTTTGTTTTCTTCTTGTTTGTTTAGTTCCAATGATCCTAAAGGTCCAAATACAAGGGGTTCCATTAAAAGATCCTCTATCTCATATTGGATGGCCATGTGTACCTTGACTCATTTTATAAGGACACTTCAGTGAGGCTGGATCTTCTCCTTGTTTATTTGAGTGACTTCTCTATGCTATTGTAATTTCAATAACTATCCTAGTACATGAATGCATGGGTAATTGAAGATATACATTGCTACATTCTATCCTAGGTCATGAACAATAAAGGGTCATTATAAACAAAACACTTAATACTTATAATAAGAAGGAACTCTTGTGTGTTTGGTGCTCTTGCAATCAAGAAATGTTGTTGTAATCCTAGCACTTATTCCGTCATGTTTATGTTTTCTTGCTAAATTAATAGGAAAAGATGTTCTAGTCATTTTGGCTTCTTGGGCCTTAAAGCTTACATCTAATTATGAAATTTTTTTTGACTAATATCATTTTTATATTCTTGTGGTGGCATTACCAGTGAGTGTTGTATGACATCTTGTAGCCTTAACAAAAATGTTGTGTAATGAAAAATATACCATACTAGCTCAATGACTAAGTCCTAGGATTGCATTTAGGTAGGTTTTTCATTGTATTTCAAGGTTTGCACTTCAGCATGGTCCCACAATGGCTCATTTATTTGAATCTAACAAAGTGCAAGATGGAGGGCTTCTAAAATGTGTCACATCTTCATCTCAACTATAGAAGTGATTGATCATACACCTTATATCCAAAAACTTGATTGAGCATCTATCAACATACAAAAACATCAATGAGATGTTAGTAACATTCATTTTGCATATCCATCCATACATTTAGACAAATGCATAAAGGAAATATCTACATATACATCTCTATCTCATCTTTCATATCATATGCATGCATATGAAAAAGTAAACACAACATTTTATAATCCATACATCTCATATAAAAGACCATAAACACATCATGACACATGCAAGGAAATAAAAAGATAAGTTGTTACATGTGTGTGTGTGTGTGTGTGTGTGTGTGTGTGTGTGTGTGTATGTATATAAACAGTGGTGATGATAGAAAAATATGTACACTCAATTACTATCAATATCATAATCTAAAAATGATATAGAAATGATGCTATATCATGTAATACATCAATCAATACATCAAAATGGGATAGAAATGAGTGAGCCTAACTACATCCCTATCCCTCATCTTCTAGAGGTGGATCATATGGACATGGTGGAGGGTTCACTCCATCTGAAGCTTGAATATAGTACAAGTACCTAGCCACATGATTCTCTATGAGAACTTCTATATCATAGGCTACCAAATAATATGTTACCCTATATGATAGTTGGTGGGCCTCCTCTTGTGACTCCTCCAGCTACTTTTTTAGCTTGGTGATCTCACCTCTGACGCTAGTGATTTCATGATCTCTCTCAAAATCCTCACATCTCTAGTGTCACTTAAATATACAAGTCAACAATGTATCTCTATGATGTCTATGCTCTATCCCTCACCCATATAAGTTTGTGCTATGCTTATACTAGCAATTCTCATGGGAGAGGTGTTGGCACTCAAAATTGCATTCCCACTTTGAGTGTCTTTTTCAAATTTTGAATCACTCTGAGCCCCCTATAAATGCTTTTCATGCACATGTACCCAGTTGCCCATTTTAATTTTGTAAGGTGTTTAATGTTTCTAACACCTTCCATTCAGAATTTCCACTTGTTCCATGAAGTTAAATTGACATTACAAGCCATTTTATGAAGTCATGTTTTGAGCAATTGTCAAATCTGAATTTTCACCTATGTCAAATAGCGACAGGAGGTTGTGTTTGCAATTGAATATCTCACACCTAGTAATGTTTCATGACTTGCCACTTTGGGAATGTCTAGTTTCTATACTAGAGATCCTATGTTTTAGATTTTGAGTCATTTTGAATCCATTTGATTAGGTTTCAAACCTCTCAAAGTTGGTAGTTTACTGTTTTCATGCATTTGCAAATTGTGCAAAATTTTGGAAGGCCCTGTTTGACAAGTTATAACTTTTGACTAGTTGATCAAAATAAGAAAATTCCTTTTGCATCATATTATAAGGGTCAAACAATTGCCATTTTTCAATTTTGAGCTTATGACGAATTCATTTGATCAGTTTTCAAGCGTGATTCCATTTGTAATTTATAAAGTTTTACTAGTGTCATGAAGTGCAGATTTGTCGGAACCCCTGTCTGTGATGTCATATTTCAAAATCTGTGATAGGTGAGATAAAATGGATTGTACCACTATTTTTTCCTCTGAAAATTCTTTAAGTGTGCCAATTTTCAAATCTTGATGAATCTGGCTGCACACTTTCCCAAGTCAATTCCATTTGCAAAAAATACTTTTTTGCTATTGTTTCTAGTCATCAAATTCTGAGTAGCCCAATTTGACCACTCTCCATTTGCATCCAATTGTTCATCATGAACCCAAATCATAGATTTATACTCTCCTCGTGACAATGAACCAACACCCCAATTTTCATTCTCCCAAGTGTCAGTTTGCCTTGTTTTCAGAGCCAAATTTGAATGCAATTTATTATTTTCTGACATGTTTTCTTGCAGGCAGTTCTGAGAGGTCAAATTTGATAGTCAATATCTTTTGACTAAGAATTTTTTATGAGACGAGTTTTGATAGGGTAAGAGTACACAGAACAAAGAATTAGTGTGCCAAGTATTTAGAGCTCGATCAGGTGTTTTGGTCAGTTTTTAAGGCCAGTCAAAGGACCTCCTAGCACAAAGTCGACAATATGCAAGAAAGTGATAAAATGAGCTTTAATTGATGGTTTAGTTATCAAACTTGATTCTAATCAGTTCAAGATGATCAATGGATTAGTTTGATATTTCAATTGTTTGGAAACAAAAAAAAATTAGCCGGACCCACTTTGGGGCCCGACTAATCTTGTCATAAATGATAGGGCATTGTGGAATTTTCAAAGGAGCTAAAATGAATTATAATGAAGGTATTTAAATCAAAATTTTGTAATTTAGAGGTGATAAAGGTGGTGATGATATGATTGAAGCATGAGAGTAAACTTTTCTAACCAAGTAATGAAGGGCAACTATACTAAAATGGAAAGTGTTGAAGTGAGTAATAAACATGAGATCTTGAAGGATTATGTAACTAGATTGCCAAAGGAGTCTAATATGTTGATAATATGTACCAAGCTTCCATTACAGTTGAGAGATAGATCATGAGGCATTCTTGTAAAGATTTTGTATTTGTCATGTGATTTATACATGTGAAGCCGCATGAAAAATATTGCTTCTTACTTCTCAGCTCTTTTTACTTCTAGATTAGTCATCAATGGCTATAGTATCTCCAAGGTTGTAAGAGTTCAAACTTTGATGCCTGATGCCTTAGCCATGTCAACCTCAACTTCAAAGAACACTGCATTTTTCTTCAATTGTCAAATGGGTCATGAGCGGACCACAATAGGAACTATGATTGCTTGCCTTGTTAAGATTAGACTTGATTATGGAAAACCACTTAGATTGTCTTTTGCACATACAACTCTTTCAGAAATAGATAGTGGTTTAACTAGTGGAGAAGAGATAGATGGTGATAATGGGAAGCATGGTCAGCACGATAAAAGTTCAAAACAAATATTGTATGAAGATTTCTTTGATGGTAAAATGAAAGCAAAATTAGCTTCTCCTGGTAATTCTGATGACATGGAGTGTATTGATGATGATGAGAATAGCGATGATCTGGATGCATATCAATCAAAATAGAATTCTTCTACCCATGAAAGATGCATGAAAAATATTCAAAAGAAAAAAGAAGAACTGAAGAGGGAAAATCTAGAGACAAAGTCTTGAAGGATGCAAGGAAAGGTTACAACTACTAAAAGACCCAAGAATAGTGCACTTTAACTAGAGTTAGAATTTGATCATACTATGAAGCCTGCACTAGTGATCATAGAAGAGGTCACTGCATCCCTTGAAGACATTATCAAGCATTGAATTATTGAGGAGCAGTTTGATGATGTGCAAAAGAAACCCACTTTACCGTCAACAACACCAAGGGAGCGAGTGGAGTTGGATGAAAATAAAAGTGAAAAGGGACTTGTAGAGCTATATGAGGTTGAGTATATGTAGAGGATAGGCTTAGCAGCTGCCCCAAAATCTGCATTAGATGCATTGAAAAATGACTACAACTCTTTTGTTTAAGAAGTTATTTTTGAAGTTGGATGTGCTTTCTCATTTCTAGTTTACACAAAAATTGATGATCAAAGACTTGATTGTACAAGAAAATGTTCCTAAACTTGCAATGAAAGAGGTTTCTCCTTTGGTAGTATCAGAGGCATCTATGCTTGCACTTGAGGAGTTGTTTTTTGGGGAAGGGATTGTTAAAGAAGAAGTTGAGTTGACCCAGGAGGATAGAAAATGCATTTGTAATAAAGGAAGTTGCCGAAACAATGAGAGAAGCCACAGAAAGGAAGGGGTAGTCAGCATGCAAACAAAGGATCCACATAAAGCACACAAAAGATGCCATAAGCAAATAGAGCACTCCATGTTGGAATGGAAGATCACCCAGAACATGCTAAAACATGAAGCCTCATGCATAAAGAGAGTAGACCAGCATATAAAGGGAGCCATGACTACAAAGAAGCCTCATCTCCATAAAGGACAAGAAGGAACAACCCACGCCATGAAGAAAGACATCCTGCAACAATTGCAAATAAAAAAAGGAGGTTGCAAAGTAGAATAGGGGTTAAGTGGTTTATCCCACATTGGCTATGTGGTGAAGCTTTTATGTTTTTAAATACAACAAGACATATAATGCAATATGTCTTACAAACATGCCCTTCTTAAAAGGCCACAGACTCATGTGGTGGGGCCTGTGGTTAGCATGTAAGGCATAATAAATTTTGACATAGGAAATATGTGGTTGTAGATGAGACACATGGCAATTCACCATATGAGTGGGAAGCAAGTTCAAAGGCTTTACACTGCTATGATGTGGGACCAAATGGTGTAAGAATGTAAAGAAATTTGAGAGGCTCTACAATGCTACGGGAGGCCTAGATCGTAAGAGCGAAAGGTAAATCTTTCAAAGGTCCCGATGCTACAAGAAAGGCTTTAGTGCGAGAGCGTAAATGAAATATGGAATGTATTCTCGTATAGGTGTAAAGGGAGTTGTGAAGGGTTCTCAGTGCTACAGGGATATTGGAAATATTTTAAAAATATTAATATGATCATGGTGAGTGTATGAGAATAAAGTCAAAATAAATGGATCTCAATGCTACGGGAAATGAGGATTAAAAATTTAATTAAAAGATAAAAGATTAATATATTAAAAGATTGATATATTAATGTGTTCCCCTTCCCCATGTAAGTATAAAGGGTGAATGAAAATGTATGCACATAAATGAAAACTTAGAAGTCCTCTGGTGCTACTAGATGCTTTAAGAACCTATGGAGGAATTAAATTAATTAATTAATGTTAAAATATTAATTAATTAATATTTCAAAAACTATGATCAGTAGAAAAGTGACAAGTGGCAAGAGTGATGGAAATAAAGATAAAATCAAATTCAAGACTTCAAACGCGTGAATTTTCAAAAGGATGAAAGATTTAAATGAATTTCAAAGTTTTATATAGTCTAACTATATAAATTTTTGAATTTTTTAATTTTAATGTTCTGTTCATAGCCCAGGCCTAATTTTTTCAAACTGCTACCAAAGGGGAAATTTATGTCCAAAATAGGCAGTATAATATACTGTTGGAATCGAGAGAATCTAAATTTTCCAGATTTGGGGTCAATTTTTTAGTAGGTCTTCACCAGTTCAAGTTATAAGTAGATTTTTATTTTCTAGGGCATTCTTAGTGGAATAGGTAGAATTCATCATAGAGCATCAAAATCAGTTGGGGAACAAACATTGATGTTTTTTGAAGCATAAAACAATTTCTAGAAAAGTTTTCACACTTCTAGAGTTCATTTTTAACTAATTTTTGTTGTTGCCTTGGGTTCAGATCAGGCATCAAATTAGTTATGATTCTCATCAAATATCTAAGATATTTTTGCATTTGGGAGGCCAAAGGATGAGATTTGATTTTGCAGTTGAGGGGAGAGATTAGAAAGATGTTTTTAACTTGTTAGGAGAGGTTTTTCAAGTGGACACATGTCAGTTTCACAACAAATCTGGGAATTCACTCTTCTCCTATATTATTCTTTCTCTCATCTATTGTAAGTGTTGGTTCCAATTTTTTGAGAAAAAATACTCATTGTTGTGATACCATGTTTTGGTTCTAGTTTTGATGTGTTTCCATCACTATGACACCACATTTTATTCAACAATTTCTCTTGTATGAATTGCAATTTTGAAGATAAATATAGATAGTTCAAATCTTTTAGGTGTTTCTTTGTTTTAAATTCAAGCATATGAATGTATTATTTCAAGGAAATCAATACAAAGAATAGCAAGTGTTTGAGTTTTCATTTTAGATCTTGTCTCCTTTCTCAGTGAATTTTCAATGTCTTATGATCTTTGAACAAAGAGCCAGGTCATAGTTGCCATCCCTTAAGGATGTATGTTGTTTCATTATTGCTTATAATTCAACATGTTATGTAAATGGTTTAGGGAAATCAACAGGGTTGCAAGTTTATTGAGGAGGATATCAAGTAAGAATGAGATTTAGATTGAACACATATGTCTATTTACAAGGTGAATGGATAGATCATATATCTAAATATATAAATAAGTATCAGGTATCCATATGTATGTGTTTGATTCATGGAATTGCCCAATAGATAAGGCACTGATCAGCTACAGAATCATTAGTTCTTACTGCTATATATCAGGGGTTTTGTTGAATTCAACATTATTAATCAAATGTTTTTCCCCCTTTCATGTTCAAGAACTGAAAAGTCTAACTCTCACTCAACTTATGAATTTCATATATTTGCATTTAACTACTGTAGATTTTTTTATTGCATGGGTTAATAGGAGAAATAAAGGGTTGCATATATATTTATTAGGTTCAGATTTATGTTTAAATTGCACTAGTACCATATGTCAAAACCTCAAGGTTAACCCACCTAGGTCTTATAGGGCCTAAAGTGAAGGAGTTAAGCCTTACAGTTGGCCCAAGACTATAGTCGAGTGTGTCCCTCATAGGAATTTGCTAGCCTTAGATGCATTGATCTGGTTTCTTGGTTGTTTTAAAAAAATTAAAATCAAGAGCCAACAAGAGGTACCTATGGAGGTTGATCTTGAATCTTGTCATCTCCTCCACATCCTAAATCATGCTAAGGCTAGTATTCCAAACCCTATTTTGGCTATATTTTCTTCTTTTGTGGTCAATCCACCCATTGTTTCTATACATATTGGGTAGATTTCTTAGCCAAGGTCACCCCATTTCCAAGGTTCTCTCTACCTACCACTCCCAATGAGCCACCTTCTCCTAGGGGCCTCTACTATGAAGGTCTAATCACATTCCTACTACTCTATGCTCTAGAATTCACTTTCATAGATGATGGATAGGAACCTATGTGACTCTTTTTCTCAGTGCTTGCTATTATACTTACTATATCACTAGTATCTACAATGGATGCACTATTGGTATTGCTTGCACTTATGTTCCCATGTTGGCATGATTTATAAACCTACGATATTAGTGAATGAGAACCCAATCTCTATACCTCAGGGTGGTCCTCGCATCCTTGACATTAGGAAGGTACTCCCATATATTGTTAATCATCCTTCACACCTTAATCACTGACTAAGTGGAACTAAGCGATGCAAATTAACTCTTCTTCACCTCATCAACAAAGTGGGCATAACCAATGCACTCCTCAAAAAAATATTGCATGCTCACAAACTAACACTAAACCCATGAAATGGAGAATCTATCCAAGTGTTGAGGTGATCTTCCTATTGTTGTGGTTTCACAACACACACCCCATTTTGACTATAAATGGGGCACCCCTACTTTATTTTTTGGCCTTTTTGGGTCCCTAGTCTTGGGTTTGAGTTTTTTCTAAAGTTTTTTCTTGTGTCCTTGATTAGACCAATGTCCTGGCTCTCCAGATATAGATATTGAAAGTTAAGTTTTGGAGAGCAAAGTACTTTTTGCAAGAAAAAAAAAGTGCACTAGTGCACCCCATGAGGTGCACTAGTATGCTAATGGACTGAACAAGAGATGTATCACCCTTTGGTGATGTACAGTAGTATAGCTATGTACCTACATAGCACCAAAGGTGCTTAGGGTCCCCAGGTCTATAAAACCCAGGGACCCCCCTCTAATACTTCACTTGCTTTTTCTTCTCTCCCTCCATCTTCTAGACTTGTAGCTCTACATCTCATTAGGTGCACATTCCACCTTCACTTCCCCTACACATCACAAAATGAAAAAAAGCATTAAACCTAAAATTAGGTGCATAGTAGTGCACCTACCAAGGTGTCCTATTGTGCACCTTATCTTTTTTCTAAAAACTAAAAATTCTAAAAAAAAATCTTAAGCACATTCAAAATAGTAAATTCACATCAAGGTGCACAATAATGCACCTAATTAGGTGCATTTTTGTGCACCTAAAAACCTTAGACATCTTTTTGCATGCAATTTTAAATAGAGAATATGCATTAGCACACCCTAGGAGGTGTGTTGTTGCACACCCATCTTAAGAACTCATGCAAGGAATGATGTGCACTAGGCACACCTATCAAGTGCAGCTGGTGCACATTTTTTTTTGTAATTAGGTTTTATAGGTGTTTCTAACAATTAAGTTTCAGAGGTTTTGGTTTGCATTTGTGTCAGGATTTAAATTTATCAATATTTATTCAACTTAGGACTAATATGCATGCCTTTTATGCAAATTTGATGGAATCTTCATTATCCTCCCTTGCACAAAAGATGGTTCCAAACCCCATAGTGTTCAAGTTTTAGGGTGTTCTAACCAAGTCATGATTTCAAGATGAGTACTTAGAGATTCAGGATATTGAACTAGGACATATAGATTTGGGCACATTCTTGGCATTGTGTAATAAACCCACAGAAAGATCACTGATGATATACACCCTAATTTTCTCTAGACTAGTAAATGCAGTATCACATCTAGTTTCAGTGCAGTCCTTGGAATTGATCATGACACTAGTAGAAAAATATGTTCTCAAGAAAAGGGTTGTGAAAAGCATAATTGGAGAGATCGGCCTAGATCTCTAACCCAACAATATAGAGAAGGTATTCCACCTTTCCAAGGGTGGATCAATTTATCAAATTGGCTTATAACCAATTTGAGAGATGGTATAAGGAACACATCGATGAAGCTTTCAAGATCATACAGTCATCATACCTCATTGAGAAAAATCCTCTAGGTTGGAAAGTAGGTAAAGTCGACATGACACTAGGCTACATGAAGGAAGATATTGGATACTCAATCTTTCTCTTGAGTAGAGTCATGGGTTTTCCAACATTAGGAAATTTGAACATTTGGATGGTGCATTTTATTGAGACCATCAAGATGATGTTGCCACTTTATTGGACCACCATTCTTACTGAGAACTTGGGTGAGCAGCTAGTGGTAGTGAAGAATAAGAGGAAATTTTACATGACATCATACTTGGTGTACCTGTTAGCCATGAAGGTGATGGATTATCTAGGCCTCTATAAGAAGGGTAGCATGAAAGATGCAAATGCATGGCCTTACATTGTATATCCTCGGTAAAGAAGAAGCTTTCAAAAAAAAGAAAATAATATAAGATTGTAAATGATGCTTTCATATTCACAATAATTTGATTTATAGAGGGGGATTATAGGAAGAGGATGTCAACAGAGGTAGCTGAAAAAATATTAGAAGTCACAACTTATTATATCTAGTTCCAAAAATTCACATATTTGAGGGTAGAAGGTACAACTATCAACCCTAAGAAGCTCTCTAGGCATCCCAGTGATAGACTTATTCTCCCAGAGATCTCTCGACAACTCTTGTCTACATATGATAGAGCTAGAAAGCAACACAAAATATGTTGTATGTGGCCTATGACTATAGGACCTTTCAGGGTGGATTGGAGGTAAGATATTCCATCTTTTGAGTGTGAATCAGATTAGTATCCCTTGGATGAGTATAACTCCCCTTGGTCCTATTTTGATAACAATGGGAGAGTGCAATAATTAGTAGGTAAAACATTTCAGCATGAAGATGCCATTGAAGGTCATTGGATGAATGCAATAGATGACTATGATGTCCGCATAAGAGACTATTGTAGGATGACTCTGTATCTAGCAAAGAGTGCTTTGAAGATCAATATTCTATTAAAGGTTTTGCAACAAGATATAGAGGATCTTCTTGACTTGTTGTTCAATAGGGATAAGATTGGTGACCAACCTATCATGAATGCTAAGATTGACAAAGAAGAGAACTCAAACATTAATCACATGGCAAGGCACATCATCAAATTGACAAATGATTGGATCAAGAGACCTTTCAAACTTGATCCAATTCCTAAAATAGTGGTCTTCCATGCTCAATCCTTCCCAACCAAAGGTTGAGGAGTACAGGTCATAGTGCCTACATTTATAGCCTAGTCACTAGTAAGACCAGAAATGATGCACCAACTTGATAGACTAGTTGGGTATTATTAGGCTTAGAAAGGTAAGGGTAAAGGCAAAAGGAAGAGGAATTCTCCTCAACAAATTGAGCCAGAAGAGGGAGAAATTTAGGAACTGATAGAGACTGGAGAAGAAAATGTACAAAGGTCAAAAAATGTTGAAACTACAGAGACCCAAGACAATCCTCAAGTACCACCAGCTAAACAAGGCCAAGGGGAAGTAGAAACTAAAGTGCAAGAGGTATCTCTGCCTCAATAAATAGAACAAGCCTCTCCCTCTATGCCTAAAAGAAGAAAGATCAAAGCTTTGATAAAGATGAGGCAAAAGGTTATTAAGAAAGTGATCTCTTTCCCATTAATCCCTAAACCAATCCTTGAAGAAGTAGCAAAAGAGGATGAAGCGAACAATCTATCTTTGAATTGAAGGAATCAACTTGCAAGAGCTACAAGGTTAGAAAGGAGAAGAAGCTCCATAATCACACAACCATATATCCTTGAGGAACCCACCCAAACTATAACCTCAGAAGATGAAATGCAACAGTAGAATAGATGAGTAGGATGTGGAGGGCACTGATGTCTTACAGATGTCTAATTTTGATTTCATGCTCATGGGTATCGAATTGGTTATGGATAAGATAAGAGATGCTCCAACCAATCAACCTCAATAGGAGGATTAGAGTCAAAAACCATCCAAACCATAAGGACCCAAGGTAGCACCATAATCCCTAGTACAAATCACATTTTGTGTAGATAAGAGATTGGTTACCTCTCTTCCTCCAAGCACAAAAGAAGAATAAGTCCACATAGAGGAAGAGGAAGAGCCACAATAGATATCTACTAAGGAAGTGTTAGAAGAAGGGAAAATAAGTGAATAGTCTCAAAAAACTTCCCAAGATGTTGAGGTAAGGATTGTGGACTCTATAGACACAAATACTCCTAGTAAAAATCTCATAAAAAAGGAGAGGACTCTAGAAAGGGGAGATAAGGGAAAGGGAATAATAGAGTAGACTCCTTCATCCTTGAAAGGCCAATCTCTATTGAAACATATCCCAAATTTGCTAAGAAAAGAAATAATAAGAAATAAGAGGCAACAATTCACCACTAAAGTGGAGGATAGAATAGAATTGATTCAAGTGCTGATGAAACCTAAGTCACCACCAAAGGATGCACAAGCATTAGCCTTTATCATGAATGATTAGAGCCAGGACTTATTTTCTCACATGGTCATGCTTGGGAAGCCTGCCTTGGATACTGCTAAGTTAATGATTACAATAGGGATCAAAGAAATATTCAGGAGCTTGGAACAAGATGGGTTGGAGTTAATAACACTTCGACAATAAAGTAAAATCCTAAAGGGATATCTAAGAGAATTTTTTGGTCCCGTGGATCCCACAAACCCTAAGGAAATCTTGAACATAGCACTTGAGAGAGGAAATAAGGGCATGAACCATTTAGATCCATTTTTGAGTGCTTGTTAGCAGTGGAAATTTTTTTTTGAGGAAAAGGATGTACAAATCATTCAGGGAAATTTGAAGCTATTACACATCATGCAAGAGAATTTGGATAGGCTAGTAGCCATTTTGAATCAAGATTTTGGTCTGATAGATGAGATACATACTTGGGGAAAGGATTTGCAAGCATTACAAGAAATTAAAGGCCAAAGGTATCGGATGTTGATGGATGTATATACAATTTTGAAAAACTTTTGAAGAGGTTTCTAATGATGATGACATTAGGCAAGCATTTAGAACAAAGGAGGAATTATTAGAACTCGATGTGAAATTAAGAGATTTTGTGGAGACCCATATTGAAGTCAACAACTATAGGTAGAAGGTGAAAGAAAAATATAAAGCCTTGGATTTTCTAGGTGTGGCTCAAATTACTGAGATAATTGAGAAATTCAAGTTAAAATACCTAGACATAGCTCTAGTATAAAGGGGACAAAACCCAGAAGCTGGAATTTCAATTTTGACACTTAGTAAAATTTTGAAATTTTTAGAACCTACTTCCAAGGTGCACAGGTGTGCTTTTTCATTAGTGTTCTAGAAGACTTTGAGGAATTCAAAGGTGCATTGATATTTAATTGCTAGCTCTAAATGTGTGCTTTTTCATTAGTGTTCTAGAAGACTTTGAGGAATTCAAAGGTGCATTGATATTTAATTGCTAGCTCTAAATCTAGAGCTTTTCATACATCAAATATTCATTCTAACAGCAGTAACTCCTACACTCACCTAGTGAAGAAGGATCTCCTATTTTTGGCACTTCCAGATACTTCTACGTCAATTGACGACTTTCTCTTTCATATTTTCTCATGCTTTCTTTGTTTTATGACATGTAAAGGATCATGCATCCAATTATTGATATAAATATGTATGGAGTCCTACTTAACACCAGTTATATAGTCAGTTTTTACATAATTAGATTTATTTTATTAATTTAGAAGCATATGATTGCATAAAGATATCTCTCACTCTCAACGCAAATTGAGAAGAATATTTCTTGTAAATATGGGAATGTAATATGTATTGAAGCCTACCATTATTTTAATGCAATAATATTTTCTTTTGGTGCTTGTATTTGGAATGTAGTTATTCTTGCTTGAATGTGTTACATTTTTTGTGATGAATTTTCATGGGATGTAATTGAGCCAATAGTTTTATTGCATTATTTTGGTTGTGCGATCTTTTAATTCTAGTGTTTTCTATGGGTCTACAAATTCCATTGACATACTTAGTTCAAGAAGAGATCATTATATTGTTCCTACATAGCTTTTCATCTCACATGAGCACACTTTTTATGGCCTTTCAATTTGATGAAAAGTGAAACTTCTTATGATTACTAAATTCCCATCGACGATTGCATTTGTGGAATTAAGGAAGCGTTGCTTCTATTTTCATTGGTTATCCACCGATCTTTTTGAAAGCTTAACTCATAGATGCATTTATCCATAGATTATGTCTGTTAGGAGTTTATTTTCCATATTGTTTTCTTAAATTTCTTGTCACCTTACCTTTGTTATTTTCTTTACTAACCCCTTGGTTAAATTAGGAATTCATATAGTTGCATTGTTAGATTGCATTCATCTCAAAAATAGAAAATACAAATATATATTCCTTTTTGTGTGGTTTTTCTTTTTGAGACAAAAAGTAGATCATACATCTTATCTAAATCATTTCAGAACTAGCAAAGGCCTCCTCATGAACATTCACATTTATCTTCAACTGAGCAGATTCCTGTAGGTCGCAAGATCACCCAGAACCTTACAGTTGATCCTTAAATTATCTTTTCAAAAGAGGAGTTTGAAATGATTCCTTCCATTAAGCATCATGCAAAATGATAGATCAACACCTATCAAAGGGTTGGACACCAACATATATCCAACCTATGATTGATCCTCTCCCCATGCCCCAATCTACCTCCATAGCCTCCATATAACCAATCCTAGATTATCCAATACCAATCTCTAGTGACCCAACTTACACAACCAAGGTTGGGTTATATCTATGCTATATCTCATGATGTAGGTGTGACCCTCCTCATGTTAATCCTCAAAAAATGGCCTTAATATGGGAGGTGCTCCCAAGCCCATATTTGTAATATGATAATGTTTGTGCCCATGGTATTTTCTCCATAATAGACCACATCATACATCGCATGATACATATGGGTTAAAATGTACTAACCTCATCCAAAAATAACTAGTTGCAATAACATATCCTCTAGCTATTGACCCCAACTACACTAAAAATCCTAATTTCCTCTATCAGGCATATGAAAATAACATATGAGAAACCAACACACAAGGTAGGTGGTGAGTGGAACCACATCTCTAAGAAAACTCATCCCAAGAGGTGACCCTATGAAATATATCTTGGTTTTCAAACACCCAACACATAACATCAACTCTAGGTCATGCCTAAAAATTATACTCAACTAGCTCACCATACATTGGGATCCTTAGTATCATATAGATATACTCTAGGGTCACTATGATCTCCCCTATTGGCAAGTAAAGTATGTTTTTTTCACTATGAAATTGGTGTACCAATGCTATCAGTAATTTGTTATTCACTTTAATCTTAGGAAAATCATGGAGATGAGAAATACCTAAGATATCAATGTGTGTTACCTCTATCTGTGAGAGCTATTAAATCAAGTCTTGAATGGATAGATAAGTAGAGAGAAACTCAAAAATTGACAAGTCCACCTAAATGAAGAATAATAATAAATTTGCATGAGTACTTGACCATAAAAACATGCTAAACACATAGAAAATATACAAAATACAGATATAGACAAGTGCTAAAAAAATAGACAAATACATGAGAGAAATTAAAACAAATATATTATAATCCTAAGTTTGCAAAAGGTTGTCTTTATTATCAGGAAATAAAGACATCAAAACTAGCTTCACAACTTATACAAGTGGGAATTCTATCTTGTCAACTTAGGGCCCTCTCATACGAGACATGGGTACCTCTCGCATGAGATTTTACAATCTCTTGTAAAAGTAAATAGGTGAAATAAACCTTGATGTAAAGACTCGTATGAGGACTCTAAGGTCCTTGTATGAGTAAAAACATAATATGAAAATAAAAATGTACTAAAACTAAAAAAATTTAACAAAAATGTGCAAAAAAAAGACTCAATAAGAAGGCAATCATCAACTTATAGGGGGTGGGTAGTCTACCAGCAGATTGGGTTGCCTTTGAAGCTCAAATTGATGATCTTTCATGAGGATTCTCTCCATGGTCTTAAAGTACTCTTAACAAAAAGACAAATGAGGAAAATGATTCAAAAGAGACCTTTTAGGCCCTTTTATAGGTTTTGACCTAATTTTCAAAAGTGCCATGATTGGTGCAAAAATCACCCCAAACCTAACATGACAGTCCTAGATCCATTTTCAAGATCAAAATCAAAGTCTAACACCCCTAAATATCTCATAAACATAATTGAAAATTTTGGCACATGTGTGATCAAATGCTTGTGCAATCATTATTATGACATCATTTTCACCCTAGAACCTCATCAAATCAACATCTTCTTAACATTTTCACTTTGTCAAAACTTGCTCAAATATGACCCAAAATCTCCCCAAATCGACTCTAAATCTTCTACAAATTATTCTCAATCTATTTTGACTTATTCTACATTCTTCTAAATCTCTGATCACCTCAATCAATTTTTCAACATGTCACCTTTTGATTTTTCTCCCGAGGGGGTAGGATGGACAGATGTCTTACATCAATTAGATCTTTCTTCAAATCAAATCAATCAAGGACTCAAAATTCCTCATCACTAGGGACATGTTCAATTTCTACTATCTCATACCAAAATTAGAATCCAATAATCTATTTAAGACTATCTCAAATCTCTAAGGGGTGTATCAGATTCCTATAACCCATATCAATCTGGTATCATCTTATCTATTGATCAAGTGATAAGCTTTCTATTAATTATCTTGGTCAACTCATGAAAAATCTTGTCATCTTTTGTGGACATATATCTAGGTGTTCCATCTAGATTTCTAAGAATAAAGAATCACTCTAGGGATGGTTCTTATTTTTAATGGATAGAATTTCGAGTGATCTATCCAAATTTCTAAGGATTAAGCTTTGTTCTAAGATAATCCTAAACTCTTTTCAATGGACAAGTATTTAGTTTCTTACAATCTGGATGCAGGAGCATCCTGGGTGTAAGGGCAATCTTGCATCACCCAAAAATATTTCATTAAAGTTTCTTTAATAAGGGTTTTCTTAGTGCATAGTTGTTGCTTCTAGAGGCTTTCTATTTAGTAATTTGATCATACAAGCTCAAAATATCCTAATTTTAAAGGTGGGGGTTCATATTAGATATATTAGCTTGTGAGTTAAGGATCAATGCCATATCATGAGTATTTGTGAAATTTTTGTAGAGTTTTAGCGTGTAATTTTGGTAGAACAACTTTAGGCTTTTTTTTTAAGGCCTTAGAGGCTTTAGATGGGCTTTGAAATGGGGTCGACTACTGTAGACACCAAAAATTGTCCAAAACCTATTCCTAGCCAATTAAATAAATATTCATTATTTATTTAACTCCCCTACCTTAATTAAATAAAATTTGCATTTATTTAATTACATTTGCATTACCATAATTTAAATAAACTAAGGTTTATTTAAATCCTAACCAATTCCCACTTGCATCTAACCCCTTTCACTTTAATTAAGTATGTCATTTACTTAATTAATTCCTTGCCTAAACCCCCTAGGAATTAAATATTGCATTTAATCCTATTTGAGCACATGGCTCCTACATTTAACCCTCACCTAACCTCACTAGCCCACCTAACCCATCTTGCTAAACCTGCCCACTTCCTAATCATGCTTTATTTTCCTAATCATCCTATTTAATCACCTCTTGAGCCTAAGTGTGTTCTCACACATGTGTGAGGAATCCTCACACGTGTGAGAGGTGTTCACACTTTTCTTATCCCTCATATCTTGCATGCCTCTTACAACCTTGTCCCCCTTCACATGTGAACCAAGGTGTCTCACACATGGGTGAGAAACCTTGAACACCTGTCATTGACATGTCACCATCAAAGGTTGCTCACACATGTGTGAGCATATTTCCCCCTTTGAATGGTCAAAACCCTAATCCACATGGAGTCTACTTGGCCTCCACCTCATGGACACCTCATTGATCCTAAGAGATCCTAGCCATCCATCTTGCATTCAATCTTAGCCATCCATTGCATCCCTTTTCCTATAAAAGGAGAGCCCTCTCCTCATTTTTATAAAGCATTATCTACCTTATTGTTATGCTGCTAGACTTGTGAGCAACCACATCCCACAACAATGTGAAATCATCAATCACTTGATGGTTTCTTGAGGTTTGCATAGTGCTATTTTGTTGTTCATTTACATGTCTTCTTTCATATTTTGAAATTTTGCATGATAATGTAGGAATGTGCATTAGTTGCTTGATGTTTATTCTTTAGTTACATTTTTATGCAACACATTTTGGCACACCCAGTGGGACCCACTTCACGGGTTCAAACTAATCATCTAATGCGTTTTTGAGTGTTTTGTGAGTTTTCAAGTTTGTAGGTTGAAAGCTTGCATTTGGGGATCAAGTTTCATGAGGAGCCTCCAATCAAGTCAAAGAGCCCATCATTACATTTGGAGGACCTAATGGAAGTTTTTTGACATATAACACTCTATGTTTCATTTCTTATGGCTTTATTTCCAAGTTCTAAGGTACATATGCATTAAATATTCGTTATTAGGAAAAAAAAAAAATTAAAAAAAAATTACTCCTTCTTTGTTCATAGATAAATAGGTTAAAAGCAACAAAAAAAAAAAAAAAGGAGGGTTGCTTTATTTTATTAATACATTGCTTTTATGTAGAGTGTTTTTCAAATATATATATATATATATAGGGGTTTAGTTTAATTTAAAATTAAAAAATTAAAAAAAAAATCAAATATCAAATATCAAAATACATACATACATATATATATATATATATATATATATATAAAATTTAAAAATTATTAAAAAGCATTGTTTTCGTCGCAAGCGGCGTGACCACCACCCGTGAGCGGCACAGTCGCCGTTGCGCGGACCACAAACCCTGCTCCCTATCATGACTCTACAACTCTCGCCTACATCTCCATGACCACCGCCCGCGGCCACTGCTCACTCCTACCCGCAGCCCTCTACAACTGTCGCCGCTACTGTCGTCACGGCCCCTCGTCCGCCATCGCCGAACACTTCTCTGCGCGGCCACTGCCCAAGCGCAACACCCGGTGCCTCCACCCACGACAGCCGCTCTACCAAAATCTGTCGAAACCCTCGCTAGCCACCTGCCTGCGAACGTTGCACACTCCCCCGATCTCCCTTCTCCCGTTACACCCGCGAGCTCCCCATACGCTGTCGCTTATTTTTTGGCAGCCCTCTCTGCTCCATCCCCAGCCACCAACTCCTGCGACCACTGCCGCTACCTGCAGCCACCCTCTGCAACCCCTTCTTCCCCCCTCGCTCTGCCCACATGCGGCCATCGACACCACTCCCTTGCGGCGGCGGCCATTTCTCTTCGCCGCCACCGAGAGCCATCTACCCTCTGCCTGTCCACTACCTCCCTGCCCTGGCCGAAACCCTGTGCTCACACCCCAACGCCGCCACTTCAGCAAGCCTCCCGCTCCTCCCACGCCCTACCACTCCTCTCACTCACTGCCCGCTCCCTGCAAACCCTCCACTCGGTAGCTGCTCTGCTCGGCCAAGCAACTCCTCCCACTAGCCCATTCTTTTTTTTAAAAAAAGAGAATTTTAATATTTTATTTTTGAATTTTTAAAAAACAAAAAAAAAATATTAATAATAATAATAAATTGTGTTATCTTTTTGAAAACAAAATTTATCTCCTTAAAGTAAGCCAGATTTCTTTTTTTCAAAAACGTTCAAAAACAAAAAAAAATTTGCTTAACGTGCTCCTAACCATCAAATTTTAGGTCACTGACATCAGCGCTGCATCAGTAGTCCACATACACTTTTAGACCATAAGGAGCAACCTTCACATTTTTACTCATAACTTGAGCATACAAGCTCCATTTTTGAAAAATGAAATATCGTCGAAAAGCTGATTTTGAGCCCATCGTCATGGTTCTAGTTTTATGATATTTTGATGCTATTTATATCTCTATTTTTCTTGTCAAAGTCCAAACTTTGTGCTAACCTTTTTATTGCAGGGTTGTTTCGCATTCTTCTCACATTTTCGCTGCATTAACTTGTTTTTTTTTGCAGGGATATTTTGTCACTAACCATATTTCTTTCAAAAAAATTCCTTAATTTTATTTTGGAAATGAGCATTTATGCATAAACATTCATCTTTGAATGCATGGTTAAATGCTTAAACAATCAAATTCAATCTTGAATGCCTTAAGGGAATGGACATGTATTCTTAGGTTAGCAAACATTTCAAATTGGTGCTTAAAATGAACTCACACAATCTTGAATGCCCTAAGGGAAATTGATTTCATTTTCAACATTTTGCTTATGCACACGCTCGATTTACTTTCTTGTTGACAAATCCGCATTTTAATTTATGTTGGCACTATTTCAAATTGGAAAGAACATTATATGTTATAAACATGTGTGTCTTCAATTAGATTACATAACCTAAAGTTTCATTGGGAATGAACGCATGTCTTTTTGAACCCCAAGGCCACTTACGTATTCTCTCCCCTCGCGCGGGTGATCTTGGGTGCACAAGAAATAAGTGGTCTTGTTTTTCTTTTTAGGAGGCCTGCTTGGGGATTTCATCACCCCTTGGGACGACCTCAACTCCAGTGTTCTGGCGGAGTATAAAAATTGGGAGGTGAATCGAAAGACACGTCTCTTGGAAGCATAATATTATCACTCTTGGCTAAGCCCCAAAGAACTTTATACCTTTGGGAAGTGAAGGAGGAGATTTGGGTTACCATCTCCCCCCGGCTATGTGGCAGTATTTTCTTTCATCTACAGACTTGGGCCTCACATACCTTGCGTATATCGAGAACCCCCTCTAGTTGATCCTTGTACATCCTAGTCAAAACCTTATAGATTTGTTGGTGTGTTTGATGTTCTTGAGTTTTTGAAACACACTTTCCTTGTACATATTTCATTGTATATATTTTGCATCTTAAAACATAAAAATCCAAAAAAATCATAAAAGTTCAAAAATCCAAAAAAATTAAAAAACAATTTCAAAAACAACAAAAAAAAGTCTTGGTTTAAGACCTCTTAGTCAAGTTGTCTGCATCACTTCCACATCACATCTTCTTTCCATCCAAGTCATCGCACTCATACATCTCTTTTCCTCATCATTCATAGCATTCCTTGACATCTTCATCATCTCCATTTGTCCAAATCATTTCCTCGTCATTCAATCTACTTCCTAATCTTCATCCTAGTCATGCTTCATCATCATCCAACTTCAATTTCCTCCGCCAATCTCATAATGCATTATTAATTCAATCCTCCACATCATCATTCTTCTAATCCAATCCCTTGTCGAATTCATTCATTTCTAATCAATTTCTCATTTAATCCATTTACATATTCCTCCACAATCCATCTTCATAATTTCATTCGTCTTCCTCTAATTCAACTTTGCATTGCATCTTTCTACTTTGGTCATAGGAGCATTATCACTAACATTGGACTTTCATTCAAATCTAACATTCACTTGTTCGCAATATCATAGGGTTTTTATCAAATCAAATCAAACCCTAATTCAATCTCATCATATCCAATCAAAATCAAATCAAATGATATCAAATCAATATCAAATTCAAATCAAGTCAAAGTCCAAGCTTGCTCCTAGTCCCAAGTTCATATTCTATCTTTCATCACTCTTCCTCTAGCATCTATGGATTTGAATTTGCTTAATCAAATGGTTGAAAATCTTCAAAGACAATATGGAGTTCTACCTCCTGTTCAACCTGCATATCCAATCCATCCTCAACACTTCATATCCAACTCTCATCCATCTCACGTTCATTATTCTTCTACCTTTGACAAGGGAAATCCACCTCATTATCCTTCAACTCCATACAATTCCATTCCTAGCCCACACACTTCCTCCAACACAAATGACCTTGCCATGGAAATGGAACAATTAAAGAATTATCTCCTAGCAAGTCAACAAAAAGAGTCAAACTTCCATGCCATGTGTCCTCTTTCCCCATGTTTCGAAGATCATATTCCTCATGTCCCATCCAACCCTAGCCCTCCATGCAATCCCCTATCCATAGTTCCACCTTCACACAATCCTAATCCTCCAAAATCCACATCATCCCCACCTCGTAAGGGGTTTTTCACATCACTCTTGGCTAAGTGTAAAGACCAAGATAAAGCGATCCAATAACCCAAAGTGATACCCCCGATTCCATCTCATGACCTTCCCCCAAAGCATGACATTATAGATTCCTCTTCTCATCTAGATTTGAGCATTTCTCCATCCCATCATTCCCCTATCCCTCAAGATCCATTTACCCTTCCTAGTCCATCTCATGATTCCCTTCCTAAACAAGATCAAGACATTCCATGTACCATGCACATTCCTCCCTCCATTCCATCTCACGAGTTAGCCTCTGTCAATCCTCCACTTCATGCAGATTCTCCTTCCACTCCATCCACTAGCTCTCCTCCATGTCAAGATCAAATCCCACCATCTCATGATCCTATTCCATCTCATGATCCACACATTCCACTTCATGATCCTCTTCTAAGTCAAGATCAAAGCACCCCTTCATTTCCCTTTCATGATCCCACTCCATCTCACGATCCTATTAGCCCTCATAATCCTAATCCTCCACATGATCACATCACACCTATCCAATCCACTCATGAATCCCATCTACCTGGACTCGCATCTTGTGTTGAAAATAATAAGTATCCCATTGTAGAAATAATGGCTCAAGATGTTGGTACACCTTCCACAATTCCTCCATCCAAACCTACAACTTCCCATCATTCATCTTCCAAGTCCATTCTAGGCCCTTATCTTCCATCCATTCGAGGTCCTTATGTTCCATTGTCAAACCCTTCATCCCTTCCATCCATTTTGGGCCCTTACATACATCCATCCACCATATCCATGTCTACCACATCATCCCCTCATGCTCCTAAAGATCAACAAAGGCACACATCCTTGACTTCCTTCCAATGTTCACCATCTGTATGCTCTCCATCTCCTTTACTTTCATGCACCCATACCATGGCCAATGGAATCGCATTGGATGCCAAAGAAAAAGAAAATAAAGCTAAAAATCCACAAAAGCCCAAGGATCAACATGTCCCCTCTAAAAGACACGTTCAAGACAAGAAAAATTTGATCCAAAACACAATCAAACGACCACAATGGCTGAAAATCAAAAATACAAAATTTTTTTGGATACCAAAGCTACTTAATGTAGCAATGAATCTCAAAGAAAGATTCCAAATCACATCCAATTTTGCAAATCCAAAGGCTTCTTGCATTCATAATCCATCCACACTTCCATCTTCCAAATCCATTTTGGGTCCTTATGCCCCAAAATCCACCATTCCAAATCCACCATCTCCTTCATCCATTTTGGGTCCCTTTATCCCAAAATTCAAACTTTCTCCTACCTATCCCCCACAATTTCCTCCGTTCCATCACCCTTCAAGGTGTGTGCCAATGAAGATCTTTCCACTTCCTTCACAAGTCTTCCAACCTAGCATCCATCAACCATATCTTCCTCCCACCCATTCATAAGTCATTTTCCTCCATTCACCATCCTACCAACATCTATGAGAAAATAGTAAAAATTCCTTGAAAATTAAAAAAGAACAATATCAAGGGATACTATCTATATATCTAGATGCTTGATTCATCCCTTCATTCTCGTATCATGTATCCCTCAATTCACTTTTCCTTGTCCACTGGCACTCTACGCTAGGAGCAAGCACCATCCATACCACTCTTCCTTGCATATCTTCCATCATTCCATCTATTGTTCATCCATTTCCATCTTTGATCTTGACTTTCACTTTCCTTCATCCATCCACATGCTCACTTTCCATATCCCTTGCACATTATCCATACATCATCCTACGCACTTCCATTCACTTTCACATCCACATCGTTGATCTTGACATGTTCTCCATATCTTGCATCCCATAGTCCCTATCATGTTCATTTCATCCATTTTCCATCCACACTCCTACATACTTTCCATCCCTCTTTCATATGTCCTTGATCTTGGTTATCCCATACCTTTCATCCATTTCATATCCCACATTTCATCCATACCCTTCATATCATTATTCCTATTTCATACCCTCCCTCGCATCTCCCCTCTTCATTCCCCTTTCATACCCATGCTCATGATCAATACTAGAGGCACAATAACAAAATGTTCATACATGCTTTGGAAGAGCACATGCCTTCTCTTCCTCCATACGCTAAGCCTTCGCGCCATTTTTCCATTTTCATGCCTCCTTTCCCATCATATCTCCTTCCATTTTCATGCCTCCCTTTCCACCATATTTCCTTCCATTTTCCTATCCTTGGAATGGGGCATTTGGACTCCTTTGAAACATGGTCCTGGGCTCTGCATTGTTTTGCTCCCATTTCATTTGGCCCCTCATATCCTTTCACTATTCCTTGCATCCATCAACATCACATTGCTTTTCCTCCATTTACCATACCTTGACCCTCCCTTGTCATTGGTTCCATTCTATTCATTCTATTCCACATTCGTTTGCTCAATTCATTTCTATCCATTCTATTCATTCATATCACATTCAGTTCTAATATTTCCAACTCACTTCAATCGACTCCATTCATCCTCTCATTCACTCAATTTTCCCTTCTTCTAATCCTTTCACAGCAAATCAATTTCTATTCTACTCTCATCATTCTTCATCCTATCAACATTATTTTTTGACTCTCATCCATGTTCATTCTTCTATCCGCCATAAAATCAAAAAAGCAAAAAAAAAAAATATCACTATGCAATCAATACTAATCCAATCAATCTAATCTTGCAATCTTGTACATCAATCCTTAATCGATTCATCAATTTGACCCGATCAGCTGATAATCATTTATTATATTCAAACATCATTATCATGGGATGAATCCTTCCCAATCTTTGGATGTGCATTATGCTTAGCATTAGCTTTGCCATCCTTAATCAATCATCATCAATCAGTCCATTCATGGGTTTTAAGCTTGACTAGGGGCAAAATGGTGGTTTGCTTTTGGTCTTTTGTGCATGGTTGCTTGATTACTTGTATGCATTAGCATTTTTTGCATGTATCATGGTCTTTGCATCCTATTGTCCCAGTAATCATGGTCTTCCATATCATGGTTTCATAAGGAATATGGTTGTATTAGACCCCTATTTTCACATACTTGACACATTGTCATCTTGGTTCCTCATACCTTGGTGCATAGGGTTGAGTACAATATCAAACTTAGGTTGTGCACACCATTGCAGCATAACTCCCTTCCATTTCGAGAGAACATCCATGTTCTCCTAACCTGCATGTCCTCTCGAGGGGGCATACTTTTCCACCCTCGTCATCCTTCCTCATCCTTTCATGACTAGGGCATCACGCTACTAGTCTTATCCTCCTAGCCACTATATTTTATTCTTCTTTGATATAACATTACTAATGCTATATCAAAGAGGGGCAAAATGTAGACACCAAAAATTGTCCAAAACCCGTTCCTAGCCAATTAAATAAATATTCATTATTTATTTAACTCCACTACCTTAATTAAATAAAATTTTCATTTATTTAATTACATTTGCATTACCATAATTTAAATAAACTAAGGTTTATTTAAATCCTAACCAATTTCCACTTGCATCTATCCCCTTTCACTTTAATTAAGTATCTCATTTACTTAATTAATTCCTTGCCTAAACCCCCTAGGAATTAAATATTGCATTTAATCCTATTTGAGCACATGGCTCCTACATTTAACCCTCACCTAACCTCACTAGCCTGCCTAACCCATCTTGCTAAACCTACCCACTTCCTAATCATGCTTTATTTTCCTAATCATCCTAGCTAATCACCTCTTGATCCTAAGTGTGTTATCACACATGTGTGAGGAATCCTCACACATGTGTGAGGAATCCTCACACATGTGTGAGAGGTGTTCACACTTTCCTTATCCCTCATATCTTGCATGCCTCTTACAACCTTGTCCCCCTTCACATGTGAACCAAGGTGTCTCACACATGTGTGAGAAACCTTGAACATCTTTCATTGACATGTCACCATCAAAGGTTGCTCACACATGTGTGAGCATATTGCCCCCTTTGAATGGTCAAAACCCTAATCCACATGGAGTCTACTTGGCCTCCACCTCATAGACACCTCATTGATCCTGAGAGATCCTAGCCATCCATCTTGCATTCAATATTAGCCATCCATTGCATCCCTTTTCCTATAAAAGGAGAGCCCTCTCCTCATTTTTATAAATCACTATCTACCTTATTGTTATGCTGTTGGACTTGTGAGCAACCACATCCCACAACAATGTGAAATTATCAATCACTTGATGGTTTCTTAAGGTTTGCATAGTGCTATTTTGTTGTTCATTTACATGTCTTCTTTCATATTTTGAGGTTTTCATGATAATGTAGGAATGTGCATTAGTTTCTTAATGTTTATTCCTTAGTTACATTTTTATGCAACACAACTACAGCTTGCATTAGGAAAACCTTCTAGATAATAATTTAAGGATTTTGAAATGGGGTTATAATAGCCAATCAGATCAATAGTTTGCAAAATAGGGTCTTCCAAAGTTGAGCCAACTAAAATTTCCAAAATAAATATCATAATTGATTTGAGTTGACTCTATATGTAATTTTAGGTTGGTTGACCTCAGGGGTTAGGGTTTGATGTCTAGAAACTTCCTAGGTGGTTTAAAATTTCCTATATAAGGAAAGCCCATAGATTGTCTAGGATAGCACTAGGTGATAGTTTGCAGCTCTATCTTGCTAATTATTCTAAGGAAGGCACCCATTTGGGTTTTCATTTTGGATTTCAAAATTTTGCAATTCTTCATTTGTGGTGACAATGAGAAGCCCATATTTTCTTCTCACAAATTGTTGTTATTTATTTTTCTATTATGTATTTGTAGTATTAAGGGGAGCACCCTTCATCAAGTGGTATTAGAGAAGGAGCTATTGAAAATATAAACAAACCACCAACTATGAGGTAATTTGCACAAGGATCATGGCTTGCATTGAGCTTATCGAAAATGGCCAATTCTGAGGCAATTTTCACTAATGTTTTAGCTGAAGAATGAAAATGTCTCCATGGAGAGAGTATGGTGGAAGAGCCATATGTTCTACATTTGAGGGTTTTATAGCCTCCAAAGAAAAATTCAAGCATTGAAAGAGAAAATGCACAGAGAAATAAATCTTTTTGTAAGAGATAAAACTGAGGATGAAGGAGAATAAGAAGAAAATATTGAAGAAGAGGTAGTTCTAAACCTAGAAGAGAGAATTTTTAGGGCTATTTCCATAATTGGAAAGAGACCTAAGTTTAATGTTCCCACATTTGTGGGAAATATTAACCCAGAGGAATTGATCAATTGGATTGATGAATTAGAAGAATATTTTGAGTTTGAAGATATTGATGATCTAGATAGGGTCAAATTTGTGAAGGAAAAACTAAAGGGTCATTTGAAGATTTGGTGGTAGGAGATTCAATTGGATTAAAATAGAAGAGGGAAAGATAAACTCACAAGATGGAATTGAATGGTAGCTAAGTTGAAGAGACAATTAATTTTGATGGATTATGAGCTTGACCAACTATAAAAAATGTAAGGGTTAAAGCAAGTGGGAAGATATGTTCAAGAGTATATAGAAGAGTTCTACCAAGTTCTCATCAGAACTAGCCATGAAGAAGTTGAAAAGGAGAAAGTTAGGTTAAGGTGAAACATTTAGGAGGAATCAAGTCAAGTTTGAATGAATGGTATTGAAGAAGCATACTAGTTTTCCTTAAGAGTTGAGGAAATTCCAAACAAGAATTTTGATAACAAGAATAACAATAGAGGTAATGGTGGAAGATATGTCAACCAATCTTAAGGAGGCCAAAATGAGGATCATAAGAAAGATGAGGCCAATAGTAGAATTTAGAACCAAAGGGAAAATCATACCAATTGTTTCCATGATGAGAATAATAGAGATCAGAGAGGAAGAGGAAGAGGAAGAGGAAGAGGAAGAGGTCAACAATCTAGTATAGGAGGTTTTCATGGAGCCTATTTTCACTATGGAGAAGAAGGGCATACAAAATTTTAGCTCCCTCAATGCCAAGGAAGGACAAATAGAAGAATAAAAGGTCAATCTAGAGCACATGTTGATGAAGATGCAAAATGATTGCATTCTAAGGATGATGAAAAAGGAGAACTCCTAGGTAATACAAGAGTACTATTGAGTAGTGAGAATGAACCTGGTCAAATGAGGAGCTTATTTCACACAAGGTTCAAATGTGAAGACAAGTGTTTAGATGGGATCATTGATGGTGGAAGTAGTGACAATTTGGTATCAAAAAATATAGTCATGGTCAATGAGTAATGCCTAGTGAAGTTCAATATTGGAAGCTACCAGGATGAGATGCTTTGTGATATCATATCTATGGAATATGTCATATATTTCTAGGTAGGCCATGGCAATTTGATAGGCATGTTTTACATGATTGGCATACAAATACATGCACTTTGACAAAGGATGGATTGAAGCATAAGTTGAAGCTATTAAAGGATACATATGAAAATATATTTAGTGCTTCTAGATAATGTTTTGTTGATATAAATAAGTTCTTAAAGGGTATGAGACATCAACATATGTTTTTTTTTGTAATTTTGCTAGATGGGAAAGGAGTAGAGGAGGTACCTATGGAAGTTAGAGATTTATTAGAAGAGTTTATAGATATTAATGTACCTAATGGATTAGTACTGGTAAGGAAGATTAGTCATCAGATGGACTTGATTCCAGGAACCAGTTTTCCAAACAAGGTAGTACACATAATAAAACCAACAGAGAGGGAGGAGTTGAATAGACAAGTGCATGAGTTGCTATATAAAGAGTTTACTTGAAAGAGTCTAAGTTCATGTGTTGTACCAATAGTATTAGTGTCAAACAAGAATGGAGAATAGAGGATGTGTACAAGTTCTTAGGCTATCAGCAATATCACAATCAAGTACATATTTCCATTACCATAGATGGATGATATAATGGATTGTTTGGGTGGAGATGTGTATTACACAAAGATATATTTGAATAATAGGTACCAATAAATTCACATCAAAGAAAGAAATAAGTGGATGATTTCCTTTAAGACAAGGGAAGGTTTGTATGAGTGGTTAGTGATTCATTTTGTACTAACCAATGCATCAAGAACTCTCATGTGGCTCATGAATGAGGTACTAAAGGAGTTTCTAGGTAAGGTTATCATTTTTTACCTAGATGATATTTTGATCTTTAGTAAGACATTGAAGGAGCATTTTATGCATATTCCTAAGGTGTTTGATAACTTGAGTGGGGGAAAAGTTGCTAATTAAATTGAATAAGTGTAATTTTGTGAAGGGGTTGGTGTACTTAGAATTTAGTTTCAAAAAGGGTCTAACAATAGACCCTAAGAAAATGAAGGCTATCCTTTAATGGCCTACTCCAAGGAGTGCAAATGAGATAAGATTTTTTCATGGACTAGATAGTTTTTAAAGAAAATTTATCAAAGGTTTTTCAGTATTTGTGGACCCTTGACTAAAACAATGAAAGAGAATAGAAAATAATTTAAGAGGATTGTAGGAGAGAATAATTAAGAGGTTCAATTTTTTGAAGCAAAAAAGTTATAGAATAGCTTATTTTACAACTTCCAAATTTTAATAACGTATGTCAAGTAGACTATGATGCTAGTGGTATTGCGATAGAAACTATTTTGAGCCAAGAAAGTAGACTTGTTTCTTGTTTTAGTGAGAAGTTGAATGTTGCCAAAAAAAAAATAGTTTATGATCAAGAGTTTTATGCTATAGTTCAAGCAATGAAGAAATGGAGACACTATTTTCCTCTTAAGGAGATTATTTTGTATATTGATCATCAAGCTTTGCAATATTTGAATAGTCAAGGAAAATTGAACAAAGGCATTTTAAATGGGTTGAGTTTTTGCATATGTATACCTTTTTTTTAAAACAGGAGTGGGAAGTCTAATAGGGTTGTAAATGCTCCTAGCATAAGATATTTTTTTCTAGTAAAGATGTATATTGAGGTGGCTGGGCTCAAGAAACTCAAGAATTTGTATCCAATGGATCCCACTTTTGGGGAATCCTAGAAAGCTTGTACAAAACCTATTACACTTGACAAGTTGAAGTGGTTGGATTTCATAATAGAATATGGTGTGTTGTTTAAAGGAAGTTAGTTGTGAATTCCAATAAGTTCTATGAGGGATAATCTCATCATGCAGAAGCATAGTGGAGGATTGGCTAGACATTTTGGTAGAGATAAAATCATTTCTTTAGTTGTTGAGAATCATTACTAGCCACAGTTGGAGAAAGATGTTAAGAAGTTTGTATAGTGTTGTAGAGTATAGAAAATAGTGAAAGGAGTGAAGAAAAAATGGGGTTGTATAATCTATTACCTGTACTATAGAAATTATAGGAGGATGTAAGCATGGATTTTTTTCTTGGTTTATCAAGGACTCAGTAAAGGCATGATTTAATTTTTGTAATGGTTCAAAGGTTTTCAAAGATGACATGTTTTATTCCCTACAAGAAGACTAGTGATGACATTCATGTGGCAAAGTTTTTTAAGAGAACTGTTGAGACTACATAGTCTTCCAAAGAGCATAGTTTGAGATCAGGATACCTAGTTTGTTGGATATTTCTAGCATATATTATGGAAGAAGTTGAAGATATATTTGAAGTTTAGTTCATCACATCATCCACAAACTAATGGATAGACTAAGGTTGTGAATCAAATTAAGTTTAGGAAACTTAGTGAGATGTTTGGTTGGAGATAAGCCAAAAGACTAGGATTTGATTTTACCATAGGAAAAAAATTCATATAATAATAGTATCAAAAAGAGTACTGGTAAATTACCATTCTAGATTGTATAGGGGAGTAGTCTCAAAAATGCTTCTGAATCGAGGTAGTTGGATAAAGTAGAGATAAGTAGTGCTAAAGAAAAAGATTATGTTGAACATTTTAAAAATATCCATGAGGAGGTGAGGAAGCACATTAAAAAGATTAATACATAGTATAAGACTAAGGAAGGTGTGAAAAGGAGGTATAAGGAATTTTAGATTAGAGATGAATTCATAATTTACTTGAGGAAGGAGAGATTTCCAGTGGGTATTATTAAGCATTCATTTTGCATGATGCTTAAAAATAAAAAAACCTTTTGAATATCTCTCTTGAAAAGTTGATCAATGACCAACTCCAAAGTTTCAAATATCTAATTTTTAATCTGTTGGGTAACTCAATTCGAGATAAATGTGTGTGTTCACAAGGAGGCTTTTGTTGATATCCACCAATCTACACAATTTTTGTTGAATTTTAACCACAAAAGAGTGTTGGCAATATGGATAGGTAAGATGAGTTAGGTTTATCATTTATGAAAACATATATTTCAGGATGAGATGAGAAAATATACTGCTAAAGATTCTATAGTCGGAGATAGAAAATTGCCTAAGTGTTAGATAGTTTTACTAGTAGCACAAAGATTGTTTTTGGTATAGTAAAGGTTGTAGAGATATTTGGCACATGTGAAGTTAATAGAATGTATATTAGAATTTCATTATGACATACCTAAGTGCACATGTCAGTATGGATAGTACAAATAAAGTTACAAGTTAAATACCAGTAAAGGCAATGTGCACAATAGAATATAGTACAACAGAAAAAGAGGTATAAAATGTTAACGAATTATTTTAGTCACAAAATAATTCCTTATGCTTGTAGGGATGACATCCTATATGTTTACCTTAAGTCACTATAATGTGTGATTGCATCAAACTGACTACACAAGAATTTTGTGAAAGGAAATAGTATAAGTAAAGAGTTATTCTATGCAAAGTAAGAAGATGTGCAATACATGATATATCAGAGAATTTGAAGTATATGATGTGTATGAAAACAATGTATATGAAATGAAAAGTTATATAAGAGATCTATGATATGAATTCTAATGCCAGATTAGGCTATGTGATGTGCGATAGTCATTGATAAAGAGGTTTTTGTATCTATCTCTTTCGTATAAAGGCATTGTATTGTATATTTGCATTTTAGGATAGTGGGCTCTTCTTGCATATAGTTTCAATTGTAATACCAACTCCTAATAGGGTTGAAGCAAATCCTAACAAGGTTGAGGATTTTAACAAGGTCTAGTCCTCTAACAAGGACCAAGACACTATATGTAATTCATAGACTCCTAACAAGGTCAATATCCTTAACATGATTCTTTCGTTTAGTGAATCATTCTATGGGTGCCATCCCCACCAAGGTTTCCCTAGTTAACAAATAATGGTTTTATGAGTTCTCTTTGTGTATGGTTTTATTTACTAGTTAGCATTATTGGTTTACTTTCATATGCATGATGTAAAGTAATTCATAATATCCATTTGTGGGCAAAAGTTTTTAGATTACTTATTCACCACCACCCCCCCCCCCCCCCCCCCTCCCCCCATAGTATTATCTATTTATAATAATTGGTATTAGAGCTTAGTTACTCAAAATAGACTTAACAACTTGAGTAAGATCCCTATGGATATGGAATAGTTAAAGATAAATCTTGAAGAAGCCCTTGAGAAAAATTATCTTCTTATAGAAGAAAGAGACAACCTAAATAATAGGTATGAAGATGCAAAAGATTACATTGGTAAATTGAAAGATAAAATTGATCACCTAAAATCTACAAAGGAATCAAAAGAGAAGAATAGTGATAGTGATGAAGTAGGAATCCTTAAGAAATAAAATGAGATCTTGAAACATGAGTTGGAAATTATGAACTTAAGTCGAGTCGTAAGAAGGATGATAGTAAGATTGAACCAGATCTAAAATATGAGAATGTAGACCTAAGGTCTCATCTGACTCAAGTAACATCTAAATTAGATTCAATAAGAATAGAGCATGTAGAATTAGTAAAGTACAATACCATTGTAAAAGGAGAATTAACACAAGCTAAACAATGGTTAGAGAAACTTTATTCTTGTAGTGGGAAAATTTATGAGAAATTAGTTTTTGAGAGATCCTCTTCTGATAAGACTAGTCTTGGATATCTTATTGCAGAGAAATAAACCAAGAAAACTAAGGTTAGGAAGGAATCAGATCCAGTTGTTGAAATTCATAAGGTAAAATAAATTGATCAAAGTAGGATTGAATCAAGCATGTCTACAGAAGTGTCTAAATAAATTGAGCAAGTTGATCTATCTGAGAAGCATGATGAGCCTAAGAAAAAAGAGAAAGTTGAACCAGCTAAGGAGGCTAGACATGAATTTAGAAGTAAATGTTTCTTATGCAATGAAGTTGGTCATATGAAGAGAGATTGCATAGATAAGTATTTTAAACATATTACTAATTTCTATTTTTATAATTATCATGATTTTGTACATAAAGTACTAGACTATAAGGTACCTAAGTTTGATAGTAATAATGGAAATAGTAGAATGTTTAGAAATACTAACCCTATAGGTCATGAAAGAAGGAAATCACAAAGAATATCTAATGATGGGGTAAAGAACCAAATTTGTGTTAGAAATGTAACAATCTTAGACATGTTGCAAGAAATTTTAGAGCACCAGATAATTAGAATGGAACCAATCAAAAAAGGAATGCACATGTATGTTAGTTATGAAATAACTGTGGACACACTGTGGGATTTTACAAGATGGATAGAAAAAATTTCAATAGGAATCCTAACTACAGAAGGAACAATAATAGAAATGATAATGGTAGCACTAATAGTAAGAAGGAAGCACTCAAAGAGCATGTTGGATAATTCAAGAAAGTATTTGTGAAAGAAAGTGATTCAGGAAGTTCAGATACAACCTTAGAAGAACAATATGTTGATGCACCTGATGAGATATTGAAGTCAAAGATTGTTTGTAGCTCATTGCATTTGAATTAAGCTTCTTTTATCAAAGAAAAAACATCAATAAGATGGAATATAAGTTAGAAATTGAGTTAAGAGTTATGAAGTTGACTGGAGGTAGTAAAGACCCTAAGGAAGCTCTGGTTAAGAATGCAAGTCATTTGGGGATTAAATGAAGGAAAATGAAGATAAACATCTTTACTGGTTAAAAGAGTGATAGTTTTATGAATTTTGGTAGATGCACAATTAATACAAAGTTTTATTGGAAAGATTTAAAGGATGCAAATAGTATTTTTTGTATCATTCAATTGTGCAAACAATTAATGATTGTTTCCAAGAAATTTGACATCAATTAAAGGAGAAATTGAAGTGTTCAGATTCCAATGTTGAAAGAGCCCTAGTTTCAAAATATTTAGGTATTTTGTGAAGTTTTTGAAGTACTTGAATCATTCAAAATGGTGAATCCAACTATGTGTGATATAAGTGAGAGGCTAAGATATGTATTTAAGAATAATCCATTCGTATCCCAAGTGGATGAACCCCTAGGAGCATTTTCACAAGATTTGGAGAATGTTCTTCATGTAGAGTATGTTAGGTTACATATTCATTGTAAATTTGAGAGAATTGGAGACAATGATATACATAAAGGCCTAGACCTAGTGTGCCAGGGTGACTTTTCATTGAAACAAGAGTTTACACACTTAAAGGAACTGGACATTGTAAACCACATGTTCTTTATAGACTTCGACAACTATGAATGGAGCATAATTATTCTAAGTCACATTCATAAATGAATTTTTTGGGTTGTGGAGGTTTCTATCATGATTGATGATGATATGATACATAGGTTAATTGGTTTGTGCAATGAGGGCAGAAACCCAATTAATGAAAAGAATGTGAAGAAGATGGTGGAGACAAATCGAAAGACTAAATTAGATGGTAGGAACATGAGGATTAACCTAATTAAAAAAACATATGTAAGAGTGATCATCAAGATCATTGGATACAAGATGAATCATAGTTCAAGATTGAACTTTGTACCTAGTAGTTTCCTACATGCAACTTACATGATGATAGCTGAGAGAGAAAAAGAAAACATGTGTGACATTCTAAGGCACCAATTACTAGATAACATAGAGAAGACTACAAGTACAGTCTTTAGGTTGAGTTATTATTGATTCACCTATTCTTCTTAGTGATGAGGAAATTCTCTGGTATGCTTGATAGGGAATGGGATAACAAGAATCAATGCACCATGAGCTTGGTAACACAACATTATAGAAGACAATTAAAGGAAAAATTATGGAAGATATTAGCAAAATGATGAGAGAATTCCAATATATAATGAAGTAGAGATATAGGATACCACTTGCACTGGTACAAAATTACAAGGAGGACATATGTTTCATGGTTGAAATAGATGCTACATGCATGGAGGTAGTTGTACCAAAATTTAAGTTCATAGACCCTGTGGGTTATAAGTTGAGTGAGGAAGTCATTGAAGGGTATGCAAAGATCATACTTGAGTCTAAAAAAGAAAAGGACACTCCTAAATGGGGGAGTTGTGTAGAGAAGATTAGAGAAGTAGAGAGAAAGATCTTCAGCAAAGAAATCAAGAAGAAAGTTGAGAAAAAGACATAATCAATTCTCAAAGAATTAGGAATGACCAGACACGAATTTAATGAGATAAAGGGTATAGCCTTGGAGATGAAGGCTAGTGAACAAACTGAGGTATTAGCAGCTACTCCTATTTCCATAGCAGCACCTTTTGAGGGAGTAATAGTAGTGTTAAGCTATCATTTTGCACGATGTTGAATGAGAGGAATCCTTTCAAGTTCCTTTCTTAAAAATTTGATCAAAAACCAACTCAAAAGACTAGGCAGTCTTTCAACCTACTAGGATTTGCTTGATTAAAGATAAATGTGAATGTTCACAAGGAGGAATTTGTAGGTTTGAACTAATGTCCAATGAATCTTTTGTTGTTTGAAAAGTGTAAGCACAAAAGAGATATATTTTTCTATTTTTCTATTTTATGATGAATGTAGTCTACCAATGCAATTATATGAATTCTTATTTTAACCAACTATTAGAAAAGAAAACAACAAAGATAAGGTAACAAGATTTTAAGGAAAATAACTTGAAAGGGAAATTCCTAATGGACGTAAACCACAATAACAACACATCTGTAAATTAAATTATCAAAAGGAATCAAGTATGAAACTAATAAAATTAGGAGAAATGCTTCCTCAACTCCACTGATGTAATTGTTGATGGGAACTCAATATAAACCAAAAGATGTTTCATGTTTCATCAAATTTCAAGGCCATGAAAAGTGTGCTCATGTGAGACAAGATGCTATGAAAGAACAAAGATTATCCTTTCTCCAATTCATTACATCAGTGAAATTCGTTAACATGAGGAAAACACCAAAACTAAAATGTTGCACAATCATAACAAAAAAAAAAAACAATTGACTCTATTATTATTCATGAACATGTATTCACAAAAATAACACACTCTAGTAAGAATAACTATACTTAGAATGAGAGAACCAATAACATATATTATTGCATCAAAATAACAACCTAGAGTACATATTACATACATGTATTTATGAAAAATCATCTCCTCCTTTGTGTTACGAGTTAGAGCTCTTAAAATGCAACTTATGCTAAAACTAATAAAACAAATCTAATTATATACAAATTGACTCTCTAAATGGTGCTAAGTAGGTCTACACCCTTATTTATATCAACTAATGGGTGCATAAGCCTTTACATGACACAAAAGAATGAAATAATAAGAAGATAAGAGAAGGAAGCTTTGAGATGATATGAAAGTCTCTAAAATCTCTAAAAATGGAAGCTTTTCCTTCTCTAGGCATTTCTGGGATTTGAACTACTCTCAAAATGCATTTCCAATGCATGGAATGCTCTAAATTAGGAATTGGTAGGTCACTTTCAGCGCACTACTCCTAACTCAAAAAATGTCAACATACCTCTATGAAAATCACACATGTGCACCTTGGTGACAGGTTCAAAAAAAATCAAAAAATTTCTAAGTGTCAAAATTGAATTTCCAGCATCTGGGTTTTTCCCTTCTTTATACCAAAATGATGTTTGGATGTTTATTCTTGAACGTCTCTATAATCTCAAAGACTTTTCTTACTTCTAGTAAATCTAGAGCCTCATACTTATTCTTTACCACTTGCCAATAATTACTCACTTATATCCTTGTCTCTACAAAATCTTCAAGCTTGGTGCCTAGTTCCAATAGTGCTTCCCCAATTTTGGAGGCTCTTGTGATGTCATCTTATGATGAAGCTTCTTAAAATGTCCCTTTGAACTTTTGGACTACTGATTGCACCACAAATAGCTTGTTTTTAGATGCATCTTCAAAAATGTCAAGTCAAGCGATGTTATTGTGTTTCTCTACTTCCAAAAATTTCTTTTGAGCTTTATCCTTATTCTGTTGGATCTCTTCATGTAATCCCTCCATAACTTTATTACCTAACACTATCTTCTCAATCCAATTATTTATCCTATCTATCTCATCCATAGCATATACCTCCATTAGCATCTAATAAATTTGGCCTTTAATTGATTTTAATGCCTATGTCTTTAGCCTACGTATGTACTTCATCCATAAGCCTAAAATCTTGGTTTACTATCAAAACCAATTTTTTGGCATTTGATTGGATGTGGTGCAACAAGCTCAAATTTCTCTATATAATCTACACTCCTTTCTCTTCAAAATTTTCATGCCATTGCTAACATGCTTCCAAAAATGGATCCAACTACATTCATGTTCCTTTTCTTCCTAATGTCATTGCAAGAGTGATCATTGGATTCTCCAGGTCAATGGGGCCCACTACTTCATTCAAATAGCCTCTCAGTAGATCATTCTACTTTTGCTTCATTATTAGCTTTAGTTCATCCCTATCCATATGCTAGAATACCTTCTTCATGCCCATACTGATCATCACTTTGGCTATATCCACTGTGGGCCTTCCCAACATGAACTCCTTGATTTGGTAATCTTTAAGAGTCAATTCTTTGGTGTCAGCATGAGGAGGAGGAATGGAAATATGTGCAAGTAGGTCATGATCTTGGTTCTTCATTATGAATGCCACTATTCTTGCATCACCATTAGGTGGCTCAGGCCTTTTCACTGCTTTAACCAATTCCTTTGTTCCTTCTTTAGTTGTCAAGTCCAGCTACCTTTTTTGATGGAACATAACCTACCTCTTTAGCCATGTTCATGTAGTTCCCATAGGTGACATGTACTTAGCTCAAGAGGTTGGTTCTATAGTAGGCTCCTTTCCCTTATCAGTTCTTTATGGAGTCTTTTCATGATGAGAAAGATCTTGAGAAGGAATCTTTTTGTTTTGTTAGGATGAAGATCTAGCATCTATGTTTAGGGGAGTTTGATGAGTTTCTTATATTTTTTTTCTCCTTAGATACTTCATTGACATGAAGCTATTGATATTCAGCCTCCTCCATTCCTTGACTTTCAATTTATGCTTCTTTTGCTAGAGTAGGCAGAGCTACTGACCCTTTATCCAAAAAAACTAAATTTTGTGATGGTGGTGGTGGAATGCCCAAAGGTCCTTAAGGTAGAGAAGGTAATTGATTATAATCCTCTCCTAAAGTCACACTAGTGGGAGTGTCTCTAATCTTCTCACCTACCATCTTAATACCCACTGGCATAACATCAAATTCTAAGAGGTCAAAGATATCAGTTCCTTCACTCTCCACCTCTGCTATCCACTTTTATTGTTCATTCTCTGAAGTTGATACTTAGATAGGCTCTTTTAGAGTAGATGGAGGTTTCTGTGTAGAGATTCTTCTTCTTCCTTCCTCTATGGCTTTGGCTGAGTGAGTTCTTTGGCTCAAGGGCACAAATTCTATTTGTTCCATTTCTTCTTCATCCTCAGCTTCTAGGCTGGCCTTAGGAACTTGTGGTGATGAAGTTCTTTTATTCTTCAAACTTCTCCTCTATGTACCCACCATAGTTGTTTCAATCTTTGGTCTCTTTGGAGATGAGGGGGAGGCTTCTTTCTCTATATTCATTTGCAGTGGGAACCTCTACTCGTCTCTTAAATCCTTTTATGGTTTCTCTTATTGTACCTTCTCTAAAGGATCTTATGCAGGCTCCTGTGTAGGCTCTTGTGCTTGATGCTCAGCTTGTGCCTATTTAGGTTGTTCCTATTGGGGAGGTCCTTGAGATTGAGCTACTTTTTTATTTTCTCTTGGAGGTACCCCTTTCCTTTTCTTTCCCTAATCAACTCCAAAGTACTCAACCTCCCTCTCATGTTGATGAACTATTTTTGACCTTTCTGAGGATTGAGTTGGGTAGGTTGGCATGGTGACCTTTCAACCTTTTCTTTTGATCAGCATAGTTGTGGCTTGTAAGGGTATGGCCTAAGGATCTAGATCCACTTTAAATAGCTTCTTGATCTACTCCTTTGTAATTTCAAAAACATGCCTAGCTTGATGATTTATATCATCATTCTCATCCCTACCTATCTTAGCATTCATAATCAACTAGCCATAGATTTTATCTCTATTGTATAAAGGATCCATCACTTCTTTGGAATCTTTTTCCACCGTCTTCAAGTGAACCTTCATCTTCAACATACTCATGTCTAATTATAGACTCATCCTACATATTCCCCTATTTGGACATCATAGTCATCTATTGCATTCATTGAATGATCCTCCAAAGCATTAACATATACAAATTGTTTCTCTACAAGATATTGTACCATCCCAATGTTTCCAAAGAATGGTCAAGGGGAGTTGTATTATTCTAAGGGATATTGATCCCATTCAAATTCAAAGGTGAAAATTTTTGGAAATATAAGAGGAGTTACTAAGAGTGGGGTGAATTAGTTACCACTAAAATAAATCTAGATCCCTTATATGTCAATCCTAAAATCCAGACTGATAAAACTAATCATTGTTGTTACTTGGTAATCACCCATAAAATTTGTTGTAACTCAGTAAATGCAGAGTGTGAATTACTTTAGCTGATCTTAACATGTTATAAGTAATTATTTGCAAGCATGAAAGAAATAACATGAACACACGAGACACTAGGATTTAACATGGAAATCGAATTTGGGAAAAACCAACAATGTAACTAGTTATGATTTTTCACTCTTCTAAAGTGAGCCCTATTAGGAGCCAACCCTATTAAAGGTTAAAAAACACATTGTTAGGTGTGACCCTATTAAAGTATTTAATCACTTGTTAGGAGTGGTCTTGCAAAAGGTCTTGAGACAATTTAATTGAATTTCCACCATGTTAGAGGATTTAAAAATGGATGTTAAACCAACTTTGTTAAGAGATTTTGGTTCACTGCTACAATGGTTAAAGAGTAGCAATGAAATGACCCAATTGTGATGCAACTGAATTACTGATTATAGATCTATGTTCTAGTTCATGCTTGATCCTTCCTAATTGAATAATACTTTTTTGCTTCAGAAGGATATCTTCTCATCCTTCAAGTTCACTTCCTCTTCTTACCTCTTTCAACTCATTCAACTTGCATACATCACACACACTTTGAAACGACAATTGACCTTTCACTTATACCTTTCAAATTGTCAAGCCAACTCAAATACAAGTTAGAATAACTAATATTCATCACCTCAGTCTGCTAGAATCAATAGGTAAATTAATTAAGCTTTATATGCCAAAAATAAGAAAATCATTTGGTAGCCAACCCAACTTGGTAGAAGCTGATTCTAAAGTGATTTCCTTTATTAACCAATAGAGGCTCAGTTAACACTATGAACTTACAAAATTTCTTTGGTAACCGAATGAACTCAATCAACACTAACTCTGATCAACTTTCTCTTTGTTAACTAAGTGAGCTTGGTTAACACTCTTATCTACTTAACTTCCTTTGATGCATGAGTGAGCTCAGTAGAAACTGCCTTCTACACAGAGTAAACATAGGAACTCTCACTAGACTAGGAAAACGGTCTTCATTGACCCAGTGAGCTTGAAATGCACTAATTATCAATTGATATGACATTTATGTAACATCAAAAACAATACACAATTAATCAATTGTATCCAACCATCTCCCTCTTTGGCATTGGTGGCAACACAACATGGCATAGCACAATGAAATTTTGAGAAAAAGACTCCCTCTATTAGAAAGTTTCTCCCTCTTTGATTTTATGTAAAAAACTTCTCTATTAGTGTTCTCCCTTTGTGAATGAACTTCTTTACTTCTCCCTCAGCAAAATTTTAGAAAGATATGATAGTAAACTTCTCCCTCTTTGACAATACATGCCAAAGACAATTAATATTAGTACCAATGTACCTTGAGTACAGATTCATCTGCAATATGTCCTTGTCAATACTACATCAACTAACTAATCTTCAACTTGGTTCCTGATGATGCATCACTAAACTTTATTTAGTGAGCTTCAGATAGGGGAATGACCCCTAGCTTGCCTCTTAGATAAAAAAATGCATCCTTGGGTAATGGTGTGGTGAATATATTTGCAATTTGTTCTTTTGTATGCACATATTCCAATCTAATTTATTTATCCTATACTAATTCTCCTACAAAGTGATATTTTATGGCAATGTGCTTTTTTTTGGAATGCATCACTAGATTCTTTAATATGTTGATTGCACTGGTGTTATCACAATACATTACTATTAGCTCTTTAATTATAACCTTCATTCCTTCCAACAACTATTTGAACCAAACAATGTTAGAACAATTCACTACTGTTGCTACATTTTTTTTTCTATTCTAGATTGAGATGTGTAGTTTTTCTTCTTACTTATCCAAGATACCAACCTTTTACCAAGAAAGAGTGCTCCACCATAATCATTGATCTATATAAGGTCTGATGTAATTCTTTGGAGTCATCATCTTTTCTAAGCTTAAGTCTAGTACACATGAAGGTTCTAATTGGTTTTGAATCCTCCATTCCAAATTTTTTGAGTATTTCATTGATATACTTAGATTGGGTGATATAGATGCCATTTCTATTCTATTGTATTTGCAATCCAACAAAGAATTTTCTTTCACCAAACATGGACATTTCAAATTTTTAATTCATTTTTTCTAAAAATTCTTTGCGTAGGTCATCATTTTCTGTGAATAGAGTATCATCCACAAATATTTTTGCTAATATTTCTACCAACACATTCTTCTTATCCAATCCTTCCCTGATATATAGGTTTTTGTTATCATTTGTTCTTTGAAAACCAATCTATATCAAATAGCTATGTAGTCTTTCATACCAGGCTCTAGGAGCTTGTTTTAGACCATATAGTGCTTTATGTAATTTGCAAACCATGTCCCTTTTATCTAGATCAACAAAACCTTCTAGTTGTTCAATGTAGACTTCTACATCAAGAATTCCATTTAAGAATGCAGATTTAACATCCATCTGATATACTTTGAATCCTCTATGAGCTGCATAAGCAAGTAAAGTCCTAACACCTTCTAATCTTGCAACAAGGGTAAAATTTTCTCTGTAATCAATACCTTCTTCTTGAGAATAACCTTTACATACCAATATTTCTTTGTTTCTTGACACTTTTCCATCTTCATTCAGCTTATTTTTGAATACCCATTTTGTACTAATCACATTCTTATCTTTGGGCCTAGGTACAAGAGTCCAAGTTTTATTCTTTTCTATCTATTTTATTTCTTCATTCATAGCCTCAATCCAACTCTCATTTTCCAATTCATCTTTAACACTTATAGGTTCAAATTCAACAAGTAAACATGTACCTTTTAGTTTTCTTCTTTTCATTGTTCCATAAAATTTCTCTCCAATAATCAGATTAGGCGCATGATGCCTTCTGACATATTTAGCCAATATAGGTTCTCTAACTTTTGAATGAACTACACTGTCTTCATTTTTAATCTCAACTTCTAGCTCAAGTCCTTCTATCTGTGTCTTGGATTCTTTAGACTCAGTATGCACTAACTTGGTATCCTTAGTCCTAGTGACTTGGTTTGCACTTCTTGCAACTCGACAACAAATGGAGACTTGGAGAGCTCGAGAGATGAAGTTTCCTTTTTGTCAAATGTTTTTGAAAATGTATTAGGTTCATAGTAGACAAATCTTCTATAATCTTCTGGTTCCTTTTTGCTTTCTTCTTAAATCTTTTCTACAAATTCACCAATTCTCACATGTGCACTTCCTATGATTTTGTGAGTAGACAAATTCAAACATTTGTATGTTTTACTTCTGTAGGAATATCATAGAAATATACCTTCATCACCATTTACATCAAATTTTCTTTTTATAGATTCTTTCAAGATATAACATCTATTGGCAAATACTTTCAAGTAACTTACATTGGGTTTGTAGCCATACCATAGTTCATAGGGAGTTTTTGTTGGAGTTGATGAAAGCCAACTCTGAAGATGCCCAAGATCACTTGCATGCGAGAACCTGTCAAAGAGAATCCAAGGAGAGGAAGAGCATGGAGCAAAGGTAAAACCCTAAATGGACATGAGAGACAACATGTATGAAAACACAAGAGAAAAATGTATTTAATATATGCACAATGCCTTATGATATGAAAATACAAAGAGAGAGACCACTTATAAAGAGCTCATGGAAGCTTGTAGAACAAGCTGGAAGGTGGTAGAAGATAAGGATGACAACTCAGCACACATCCACAAAAGGTGGAACATGCTAGAAGGTAATAGACTCCCGTGTTGTCAACAACTAACCACTACATGCATTAAATAAAAAATATTAAATAAATGCATTTTCCTAAGTAAGCTTAAGTAATAGAATAAATAATTAATAATTAATTAATTATTTACTCTAACACCCCCCCTTAAGTGCAACTTAGAGAAATTCCTTAAGCTCACAAAACTAAGATGAAATGCAGAATGGGTTCCGGCAACAAGGCCATGTTAGGTACCCATGTACAGTACAAAAGAAAATGCAACCTCTGAAAATGGGGAAAGAGAGAAAACCACATGGGAAAAACCCTCCCCCAAAAAGAGGCAAGAACCTAGTGAAGAATTGAAGAAGCTTCCAACTAGGGAATGTCCCCTAAAACAGGAACAAGGAGTGATCATGAAGAGCATCATTGAAGCATGAAGAAGCCACAAATCTGCCAAACTGTTGATTTGAAGAACCTCCATGGAAGAAGAAGGCACGAACCGAGCATGTCTATATGGTAGATGATCCATCTCACCGAAATGCATAGGTAGCCAGCCACTGCAATTGCCTTGTATATAGGATCAACCATTGAATACATAGTTCATACTATCAAACCATCAAACCACAAATGCATTAGAACAATAGCATAACCCCCTCTTAATGCAGATGGGGTGTGATGATAGGCAACTAAGAAGGTTGGCCAAAGTCTCCTGCAAACAAACCAATAACGACAAGAGAGGAAAAGAGGTACAAACACCTATAAAGACACAGTCAAACTAACTCTACATGGGGCTAATGTCATGGAAGGGACACTCATTTAACAAAGGGAGAATGCCTAAAATAGTAAACAACTATCCCCTCCATGGTGCTTTATGAAAATAGTGCATGTACAATTGACTCAAAACAATGGTCATGACTCTCAGAATGCAAAAGTGGCACTTTATCTCAGTGTGATACAAAAAAGTGCTTCAAAATGATAGCTAAAATGATCAAAATTGAAAATGAGCTACAACAAAATAAAGTACAATTGAAAAAAAGAGAAACCATGCCAGGAAAATGATCCTCAAGCCTAAAACACTCAAAATATCCACCATATAGAAAAAATGTCAAAACTATGATAGAAAGAGCATGGGCCAAAAATTAAGAAAAAAGACCACATTTTTGAAAAGATGATAGAACCATCTTTCCAAAAATATAAAGTTTTCAAAAAATAGGCATGGGACGCAAAAGATATGCTTGCTAGAGTTAAAAATAGGATTTTGGACTTCAATTGAAAAAATAGGCAATAAAAAAGCATCAAAACCTAAAAATACCTACACCAACATCTTCATCTCAGAACTAGCTTTCTAGCACTTCTTTTGGATTGGAAAAATACCTCTGTATGCTCAAGTTATGGCCAAAAAACCACAAGTAGGTCCAAAATGACCATAAAGGAGATGTGTAAGTAAGGCTGATGATATCATGCTGATGTTAGCATTTCGCTACATTAAAATTGACGACCACGTCAACCGTCACGCAAAAAAAAAAGCCACGTGGCACTACCACATGGCAAAAAGCTGAGGTGGAAGGGGCCACATGGAAAAGTGCCATGTGGCAGCCCTGCCACATGTCAGGTGGCGACAGGTGTTGACTGTGTAGAAACGTGGACTGTGCACTTACTCAGGCACTTCTAACACCTGTCGAGCAGAGACTGGGTGGTAGAGGAGACTAGCGAAGGCAAAGGAGGTCTGAGCTAGAGGCGTAGTCTGTAGGCGCAAAGGGAGGCGTCGCCCAACCGCAGCGGCCGGTGGGTGGCCCGCCGGCTGTGGCTCTAGTGCAGTGGCGCAGTTGCTGCTAGCGGGGTCGCAGTGGTGCGGCGGTGGCCACTGGGTGGCCGCCTAGTGAAAGCACCCTTTTTTTATTTTTTGAATGAAAATTGTCCGTACAGTCCGTACGGAAGGGCCTGGAGTAAAATTTTTTTGCCTCCTTGAGCTTTGTCTCCAAAATCGAAAAGCTTTATATGAATCCTGATTGCAAATGGCCTTTTGGATCCAATGGTGATGTTTTTTTGGGCCCAACATGCTCTAAAAAATTGTTAATCCCCTGATTTGAAGAAAAAATGCACAAACAAATTAGGGTTTGTGACTTCAAATCACGGCTTCAAAAACCCTTCAATGAAGCTGCAGCAGGAAGGGTCTGATACCATATTGGAGTTGATGAAAGCCAACTCTGAACATGCCCAAGATCACCTACATGCAAGAACCTGTCAAAGAGAAGCCAAGGAGAGGAAGAGCATGGAGCAAGGGTAAAACCCTAAATGGACATGAGAGACAACATGTATGCAAACACAAGAGAAAAATGTATTTACAATATGCACAATGCCTTATGATATGAAAATACAAAAAGAGAGCCCACTTATAAAGAGCTCATGGAAGCTTGTAGAACAAGCTGGAAGGTGGTAGAAGATAAGGATGACAACTCAGCACACATCCACAAAAGGTGGAACATGCTAGAAGGGAATAGACTCCCGTGTTGTCAACAACTAACCACTACATGCATTAAATATTAAATATTAAATAAATACATTTACCTAAGTAAGCTTAAGTAATAGAATAATTAATTAATAATTAATTGATTATTTACTCTAACAGCTTTGTTTGAATCCTTCACTTGAACTTGGTTCAAAGTATGAACTATAGTGTTGATAGCTTCCTTCCAATATTTGATAGCAACATTCTTTTCAATCATTAGTGTCCTTGCACAATCCATGATGGATCTATTTCTTCTTTCAGCTATTCCATTCTACTTAGGAGTACCAAGGGCTAATACTTGTCTTTTTATTCCTCTTTCAATACATAAATTGTTGAATTCATTTAAGACGAATTCACCACCTCTATCTGATCTCAAACATTTCAATTTTTTTCCAGTTTCCTTTTCTACTCTAGCAAGATACCATTTGAATTTCTCAAAAGCTTCTAATTTTTCTTAGAGATACCTAATAGTCGTCATTCTAGAGTAATCATCAACAAAAAAAATGAAAAATTTTCTCCATTCTAGGTTTCTATTCCAATGAGTCTACACAAATTAGTATGCACAATTTCCAAGACATCTTTTGACTGATAGTTTTTTCTTTTAAAACTAGTCTTTCCCATTTTACCAATTTGGCAATTTTGCATAATCCAACATCAAGTTTCTTTAGATTAGGAAGACCTCTTACTCTTCTGAGTTTGCTAATCTCGACCATATTATCAAAGTTTACATGACATAGACTTCTATTCCATAGCCAATTTTTTTCTACTTGAGCAATGAAACATGAACAATCACCAAGATGAAGATAAAATAGGTTACCTTTTGTTTGTTTGCCTAATCCAATCAAATTTCCTTGGTTATCCAGCGGTCTTGCCTTGCCATTTATGAATTCTACTTTGAATCCAAATTGTTCAGTTGTGCCACACTTAGTAGATTATGTTTTAGTCCTTCAACCCAATAGGCATTGTCACATACAAGTTCATTGGTTAATGAGATTTGGCCTTTCTCTTCTATGCAACAAGGTTCATTGTTTGCAAACCTTACACTACCTCCATCATAGTGTTCAAAATGTTCAAACTTAGTTTTGTCTCTAGTCATATGTTGATAAAATCCACTATCTATGATCCATGTGTCATTTTTTCTAACATGAGAGACAAGTGCCATCTTATCTCCTTCATCATCAGATTCATCATTTATAGCAATATACACTATATCATCTTCACTGTTATCAGAATCTTTAGCCATAAAAAAAGTTTTTTTACCTTTGTCTTTGTAAGATTTGTGACCTTTGAATTCCTTCTTTCCTTTGTACTTCTCACTTTTCTTCTCTTCCTTTCCTTCTTTTTTCGGACACCTAGTAGCGATATGACCAATTTCTTCACAAGAAAATAAAATTAGAGGGATCTTACCTTTGTACTTTCCTCTCCTCCTAAAATATTTCTTTGCGAGTAAAGCTTCAACAATTTCAAGATCACTATCAAAAATTTCTTTAGATTCTTCCTCACTTTCTAATTGATTATCTTTTATTTTCTTTCCTTTTTCTTTGAGTGAGAGTTTAGCTTCAAATGCAAACTCGATATTCTTGGAAGTAGGAACATAGTTGTCATAGTTGTCTAGTTCAAAAGCTATCAATCTTCCTACTAAGGTACCCAAACCTATCTTGTCATTTGGATCACATCTCTTTTCTTAAATAGAAAATACTCTAATTGTGTAGATGGGAAGAAAAGTTTTAAGAATTTTACTTACAATAGTTTCTTCTTTGATTTCTCCTCTAGATGCTCTTATTGCACTAACACTGGCCTTGATTGTTTCAACATTTTTTGCAACACTTTCATCTTCTCTCATCCTCATTTGATCAAACTATTCTCTAAGGCTTTCTACTTTGGCTCTTCTTACATTGTCATCACCTCCATAGATTTATTTCAATTTGTTCCACATATCAAAAGTAGTTTTACAATCTTTGACCTCATCAAATTCAGCATAACTAAGATTAGATGCAATGTCAATCATCATGATGTTATGATTCTTCTTCTTAGAAATATCATCAACTAATAATGTTCGAGTGGGAGTTTATATTCTTCATCAAGATATTTTCACCTTGAATCATTGATGGTAGCCAGGTGAAGCCTCATAAGTCCTTGCTATACTACAAAGTTGTCTCTATTCAACTTTGGAATCTCTCTTGTAAGACATCCTGATCTTTAGCTTAGGTCCTTGAAACCTTCTCTACAAGCACCAAAAGCTCTGATACCAATTATTGGAAATATAAGAGGATTAATTGAGAGGGGGGTGAATCAATTACCACTAAAATAAATCCAGATCCCTTAGATGTCAATCCTAAAATCCAAACTAATAAAACTAATCATTGTTGTTAGTTAGTAATCACACAGAAAAATTTTTGTAACTCAATAAATGTAGAGTTTGAATTACTTTAGCTGATCTTAACATGTTATAATTAATTACTTGCAAGAATGAAATAAATAACATGAACACATGAGACACCGGGATTTAACATGGAAACCCAATTTGGAAAAAACCATCAATGTAACTAGTTACTATTTTTTGCTCTTCTGAAGTGAGTCCTGTTACGAGCCAACCTTGTTAAAGGTTACAAAACACACTATTAGGTGTGACCCTATTAAAGGATTTAATCACCCTATTAGGAGTGGTCTTTCAAAAGGTCTTGAGACAATTCAATTGAATTGCCACCTTGTTAGAGAATTTACAAATGGTTGTTAAACCAAATCTGTTAAGAAATTTTGGTTCACTACTACAACGGTTAGAGAGTAACAATGAAATGACCTGATTGTGATGCAGGTGAATTATTGATTATAGATCTCTATTATGGTTGATGCTTGATCCTTCCTGATTGAATAATACTTTTTTTCTCCACAAGGATATCTGCTCATCCTGACCTTTCACTTATACCTTTTAGATTGTCAAGTTGGCTCAAATACAAGTTAGAATAACCAATATTCATCACCTTAGTTGGCTAGAACCAATAGGTAAATTAATTAAGCTTTATATGTCAAAAATAAGAAAATCCTTTGGTAGCTGACCTAGCTTGGTAGAAACTGATTCTAAAGCAATTTCTTGTGTTAACCAATAGAGGCTTGGTTAACACTGCAAACTTATAGAATTTCTTTCATAACCAAGTGAATTCAATTAACACTAACTCTAATCAACTTTCCCTTTGTTAACTGAGTAAGCTTGGTTAACACACTTTTCTACTTAACTTCCTTTGATGCCTGAGTGAGCTCGATAGAAACTGCCTTCTACACAAAGTAAACTTAGGAATGCTCAGTAGACTAGGAAAATTGTCTTCATCAACCAATTGAGCTTGGCATGCACTAATTATCAACTAATATGATATTTTTGTAACATCAAAGACAACACACAATTAATCAATTGTATCCAACAGGAAATATCATGCTTATGCTTCACCTCAAAGGTACCAATTATGATGGGCCAAATCCATGCCTTCTTGTGATGTTTTCTCACTCTCTCATATGTAGAACTGAGTTGGTGTGCAATATCCAGGAGTATGAGCTTTTTTGATGGATATCTTGGGAGCTTCTTAGGGAATTCAAGAGTACCAACTACCCAAAGATATGTGAAGGCTTTGAATTGAATATAGTAGGTGTCTATTTCTATGATTCTTGATGTTTCCTCTATTGGCATTCTCTTGGCATGACACCTTCAATAAACTTGATTATTGTAAAAATAAACTAGTCATTCATCACTCTATAGTCCATAATTTGTAGTGGAAGCTTCTTTTTTACCAATTGTGAATATACCACATAGGGCCAAGCATTTGCATCATGTATGCTTCCCCTTCTATAGAGACTTGGGTAATCCATGATTATAGTTACCAGTAAGTACACCATGTAGGATGTCATATAGAAGCCTGGGTCAATTTTAATAGCTTTTAATTTATCATCCAAGTTGTCAGTTATCTTTATCATTCTGATGGTTGCAATGAAGTGGACCATCCAAGTTTGAAGGTGACCTAATGTTAGGAGGCCCATGAATCTTCTTAGAAGTATAATTGCATCTTTATCATTCTGATGGTTGCAATGAAGTGGACCATCCAAGTTTGAAGGTGACCTAATGTTAGGAGGCCCATGAATCTTCTTAGAAGTATAATTGCATACCCAATATCATCCTTCATGTATTCCCTTGTCATATCACCTTTTTTCACTCAACGACCCCTTGGTGTTTAGTCAATTAGGAAAGAGGATTGAGCTTTTTCCTTTGCCTCTTTCTCAGTTTCCCTATACCATCTCTTTTCCCCTTCATATAAAACTTGTAGAAATTGGTCTACCCTTGGATGGTGAAACACTTTTTCAATGTTTCAAGGTCAAGGGTCCAAGACAATTTCTCCTATGATACTCTTTATGATATTTTCTTCAATCACATAGTGATCTGCAAGGGTCATTATCAGTTTAGTGGATTAAAACAACATTGGGTGAGATATTGCATTCACAAGGCCTGACCAAATAAGTTTTGATACCATAGTAGACCTCTCCTTGGACTTATTGCAGATTGTGAGGAATGTTTTCCAATCTATGTGTTTGATTTTTCTGTCCTTAATTTTAGCATGTCCATCTTGAAACCTTGACTTTTTAGGTGCCCCTTGATATTTGAATGTGACCAATTTTGGAGCCATTTTCTCCACCATAGAAGAGGATGAAGATGTCATACAAACTATACAAGAGAGGCAAACATTAGTCAAAAGGTAAAAACTTGACCTAAAATAAACTCCAACTGGCTCATAAATAGGTCAAAATTAGTCAAATCATAACAAAAATAGTGTTTCCCTCCTAAAAATGTCATGTTATGCACTTCAGCACACTTGGCACACCCTTATCACTACGCTTGTACATTGAATTAGCCTAAGAATGGGCTAATTGTGCACTTGTGCACGTACACTCATATATATCTTGTTAAGGTGCACATGTACGCATGCACGCTACTATGCACATGAACACTATGTAGTGAAAATGAGGGGAGGGGGAACTAGTTTAAGTCTATTTTTACTTGTAATGGCATAAAGGTTTGCATTTTCACACCTTATGGAGGTATTCATGTGCACATCTTCATGAAGTGTCTTTGAAGGTTTATGCATCTTTTAATTAACTTTTATGATTGGGAAGGTGATGGAGGTGTGCATGTACGTAGCTTCATAGGCCTTGTTTTTTAACAAAAATTGTGTTTGTTATTTTTATTAGGTTAAGATTTGTTAGTGTGGAGATGCGCATGTGTGCACCTTCATAGGGGGTGCTAACCTTATTTACTTGTGTTATGTAGGAAGTAGAGAGTAGAGGGGAGTGCAGTTGTCTATGGTGTGGAGGTGTGGGACTAGCTTGAGTAGAAAATGAAAATGAGAAGAATGGAAGGGGTTGACATCTTATATAGACCCCAAACCTAGTGCGCACCCTTGTTGGTGTGCACCTTCATAAGTGCATTGAACACATGCATAGGTGTGCATGTGTGCATCCATAGAGTACATATGTAGTGTGCATATGTCCACTTAGTGGACATGTTCATGTGTGCACTTGAAGCATTTTGAGTGAAAAATCTCATTTTTTTCTCTATTTTTTTATCCCCCAGTCCCTTCCCAATTAGGTAGTGGGGTTTGTTCCAAACCCCTAGGAGGGTCTAGAATGACCCAGGCTCTAGACTAGGAGCCTAGTATAGAAATTCAAACTAGGGGGTCCCAATTTTCTGTGTAAAAATGGGGCATGCATTGTGAAACCACAAAAAATATCCTTGACAAAAGAGAAGAAATGAAAAATGCATTTCTTTATCACCAAGCATTCTTTTTCTATGTGCCAAGTGACAATTGAATTCTAAACACTTCAAGAAGCTTTCAAGTCCCTTAATAGTCAAAAATTTAGAATCTCAAATCTTTGAGCTCAATGTGTGCTCAATGTATCGATTTCCTTTGATGTCTCAAGGTACAATCTATCATGAGTATCTAGAAACTCAGAAAAAATCTTTAGCTCCATCGGTCCATTCATCAGGAATCTTTGTAAGACTTGTTTATCAATCACTATCTAACCAAATGAGAGAATCGAGGGCTCTTGATGAGTTATCAATTCTTTCATTTTGAGTCTTTGGTAATCTATTTTAATTTCCTTCATAGAGCTTGCATGTTTCCATTTGATTCTTCCTTGAAGCATTTTGTATAGATGGTGGATAGCCATTTTAGAGTGCATATTCCTTCTTATTTGATTACCTTTTTAGGATCTTCTAGAATCTTTAAATTTAACACCATCTATATTTCTTTTTTTCTCTTATGTACTACGACCATGATTGAACTATGTGGCCAAGGAATTGGTGTTATTTTCTAGTTTTTTCTTTAGTTTGATAACCCTTGTGTTCCTCTTTTATTGATCTCTTGGGAAACTCTCATGCCAAACAATGATCTTAGCAGTTCTCTAAAGAAACCCTTTTTTTGAACTAGCAACTTTGGATTATCCCTTTCTACTATCTACCTAGATTTTAAAATCACCAAGATAGTCAATTCTCAAATGTGTACAGTGTTAAGAGCTATCAATCTGTGAATCTACTTTTAAGACTAGAAGTCCTCTATAACTACAAGCAACATCCATTTTCAGTTGGTACAAGAAACAAAATTGTATGAATGCTTTGAAAAAGAAATACCTCTTCCCTAAAGTTGAAACCAAATGGATTAATATATTGAATGCATCAAGAAAGAGTCTTGATTGCACTTAACCCCTAGACTGACAAGAAAAGACAAACACAAATTTAAACCAAACATGTTGCTAAAAGAAAACACACTTGTAGAAAATAAACACATAACTAAAATTAAACACACTTGCATAAAGTAAACACACATGTAGAAAGTAAAATTATTATTTATTTTTTTAAATTATTATTTTTAAAAATATTTTCTACTTTTCAGCCTCAAAATAATGTTTCAAGAACTAGCGATTGACAGGAAATGGAACTAATTCCCCTTGTAAAGAAATCAACCTAAAAGTATTTTCTCCTAGAATCTCTACAATCTGATAAGGGCCAATCTACAATTGTTGGAACTTGGTGTGACTTCCTAGCTTTTCTTTTACCTTTTCCCAAAGAGGAACAAGGTAAGAGATCCTAAAAGATTTGATTATGGCTCTTTTATCAAACCAACATTATACGAGACCCTGATGTTTTGACATGTTCACTAAAGTCATTGTCCTTTTCTCATCCAATTCCAAGAGATTCACTAATCTGATCTGAACTTTATCAACATCCTCAACATACCCTCTCATGAACTTCAATACTAGAATTATGAGATTAAGTGGAAATATTGGTTCTTGTTCGTAGATGAGAAAATATGGAGATGTTCCCAAAGCATTCTTAATCTCAACTCTATCTATCCATAGTGCATATTTCAACTAAGTGTGCTCATCTTTTGGGTTTTCCATAAGAAAGTAATTTGTCACCAAGATCAAGTTCTTATTAGTGGACTTGGCCACACCATTCCCTTGGTGATATTAGTTAGATGAGAACTTTATTATCACCTAATTTTCTAATGCTCATTGAGATAGGAAGATTGATGAAAAAGATTACCCATCATTGTATATAAGGAAGAATGTCATTCTAAACCTAGTGACAATATACTCTTCTAATAAATTAGTAACCACCTTTTTTGTGTAGTTTTCAAAAGTTTAAGCTTTTATCTAGCATGTACAATAGTTTGTAGTTGTGAGGATGAACATATTTCCTATAGAAATGGTGGGTTTACTAGTCCAATAAAGCCCAACCGCCACTTGGAAAAAGGGCATATCTCAAACACTAGTTGTAGTGGACTAGTTGGATGTCTCTCTTGGTTAGCACTTGTTTGACAAATGTGGAAAGAGTGTACATGTTCAAATGTATCCTTGAAGATTATAGGCCAAAAATAACCCAATCTCAAAATCATATGGGTCATAGCCTCTGCTAATCCATGTCATGTACTATACTTAAAATAATATTTTTCCAATACCCCTTTCACTTCTTCACACCCCAAACACTTCAGATAAATTCCCTCATAGTTTCTTTTGTAAAGTTTCCTATCTTGAAGCATATAGGATTCACACTTCATCTTCAGTCCTCTATGTTGTGAACTATTCATCTAGTTAGGGTATTGATTCTACAAGAGATAGTACACAATATCTTGATACCAAACATCTATGATTATTCCTTGGTCAATGTCCACATGAGATACTATGATCTTTTGTTTATTGCCAGTACTGATTTTATCATCAAATATGATTTCATTTTCAGAATTGATCTCATTATCAACTATCATCTTAGTTAGTCCTTGTCCTCTCACCAACTTCATTACTTGAATTTCTAAATCAAACTCTTCTAATACAACCATCTATTTTCCTCATCTTTCCCCTAATTCATTATGCATTAGTAATGATTTGACTATAGGATTTGGCACAATAGCATATACCTTGATGTTGATTATGTAATGGCCAAATTTCTTAACTACCTTTATTAGGGAAAAATATTGTTTTCTAAGATTGGAATAGTTCTATTCAACATTATTTAATGGACAACTCATGAATTTAATAGGTCTCTCATCTTCTTTTTCTTTCTTTTGAGTGAGAATCCCAGCACATGAATCTTATGAAGAAAATGAATAGATTTTGAAGGGCAACTCATAATCTGGACTTACAAGTACTGGATCCATGGAGATAGCTATTTGATGTCTTGGAAAGACTTCTTTATTTTAGGAACACATTCAAATTTTTTTCCTTATTTTAGAAATTCATTGAGGGAGTGTACTACCTTAGTAAATACACTAATGAACTTATACACAAAATTAATCTTCCTAAAGAAATATTTGAGCTCTTTATGGCTATGAGCAGGTGACAACTTTAAAATAGCTTCTTCCCTTGTAGGATCAATGGATATCCCAACTTCATAAATAATGTAACCCAAAATATTTCCTTTTATAACCCTGAATGAACACTTCCTAGGATTGAGGGATATGCCATATCTTCGACATTTATTGAAGACTTGTCTCAAATCAAAAATATGGGTACTTTAATATTTTGAAAAGATGGTTAGGTCATTCATGTAGATAACTATACATTTATTAATCAACCCTTTGAATGCTTTATCCATGCCTCTTTGAAAGGTACCTCCTGTGTTGATCAATTCAAAAGTCACTCCTCTATGTACAAAAGTTCCCCATTTTTTTGTAAATATAGTCTTTAACCTGTCTTCCTCATCTACCATCACCTAGTTGTATCCTAAATGTCCATATAGAAAAGACATCATTTTAGACATGTTCACAATTTCCAATACTTCATCAAGTGAGGGAAAAGAGTAGTTATCCTTCTGGGATGCTTGGAAGATTGGAGAGATTGTTGGAAGATTTTTTGGAAGAATAAATGTTGATGATATGTTACATTTAGTACTAAGTTTATCATTAATGTCAACATAGCATGTTAGATGTCTTTTGTGGTATATAATAGAAGAACAATGGAAAGATTAAGTTGGTACAGGTGGCTAGTTGAGCATGATAACCACCTAAGGTTATGGGAGATACTTTTGAGTATTTTGTATATGCAATGAATGTCAGAAGTAGAAAGCATAAGTCTAGACAAAGTTATGTAAGTTTTGGTGATGTTTGTTCTCAGATAGAGTTTATAGAGGCATGTTCTAGTAAACTTGTTATATCTCTTAGAAGAGTTGATATCTTGAGGATCAAGGTTGAGGACATGAAGAAGACATTTTGATGATGATGTGGCTAAGCTTTCTCATCATAATATTGTGTGTACAAAAAGTTATTTAAGTTACAAGGTGGAAGATTAAGGTTATAGATAAGTGTAACATGTTCTTAATGTGGTCCTCTAATAATTAATTGAGAATGACTAACAGCTAACTCAGGGAATTATTTTGTGGACTCGGTATAAAGGAAGGATATTTTCCTTTATCATGGTATCAAGGAAATGTGTTGATATTGAAGAAAAGAATTTTGAATGTTCAAAAAGTAGCAGAGAGTGCAGAATGTGAAGTTGAGCAGAGCAGTGTGGAAGTGAAGGAAACTTCATTGCCAAGGTTTTTCTAAGTGATCTGAGGTTTGGTATTTAGATTTGAGGTTTGTGACCTACTCTACAAGGTCTAACAGTGATTGGTCTAGTTGATAGGATAGAGGAAAGAATAGAGGAAGAGGAAAATTAAATTAAATTACTTGTTTGAGCAGTGAACTCTTCTTGTAGTTGAAATACCATGTTTGGGTAGTGGGCTCTTCTTGCATACATTATACCACAACTCCTAATAGGGTTGGAATCTCCTAATAGGGATTCAAAGTCTCCTCATAGGGACTCATTGTACTAAATGTTGTAATAGACTCCTAACAAGGTTCATCCTCTAACAAGGAATATTTATATTAGTGCATTACCTTGTGGGAATCATTTGCACTAGGGTTTTCCCTCTATCAAATATTTCCCTAGTCAAAATATCTGGCAAAATTTTCTATGTGCATCTTTTTATGGTTGTTGTTTAGTTTTGTTGAATGGTTAAGTTTGTTTAAAGAAGATAAATGTTGTAATTGTTGGATAATTGATTCACCCTACCCCCCACCACCAATTATCTTGGTGGACTATTTGTTTCTAACAAGGTTCAAATTGCAAAAATCCACACAAAGAAAATTTCTCTAGTCTTTTTCCTTTGTGGAAACAAGTTAGCAACCCCCATCGAATGTTGGATTCAAAAGATAATTTTGGCATCATGCAATTTCTAGACCTATTTCATTATTAATGGTAGAATAATGGAAGTTATGGGTCTCTGTGTCTAATGAAAATATTTGGCATTAGGTTTCAATAGAATGTCATCAGTGTGATTTCAAGATCATATGTTTTTAGTTCTTCATAATTGCAAGCTATGACATGTTTGTATTTTTTAATCAACTAAAGCATAGTTTCTTGTTCTTCAGGGTTACATGCCTTTCTAATTCTCACCAGATTAGGACCTTCTTTCATTCCCAGATTATATGAATCACATTCTTCAATTCCTTTTTCCTCAATAGTTCTTTTACTATGTGTTGATTCATCTCAATCAAAGATACATTCCAAATCTACCATCCCCTTATGAATAGTGTTGGTCTTCAAATTTATAATCCCATCTTCATCTTCTAGCTCATCATCTTCAGGTTTATCATCAATGGTATCATCAATCTCTTGTCCTTTGAAGAGTCCATTACACATAATGAACTTGAGAATATGTTGGTCATATTGGAAGACTTTGAAGTTTTTAATTTTGTCTAGAATAGATGGGGCAACAACCAATTCAACTGAAAACCTTTTCATTTTTTTTTTTTCAATGGGTTGTAATGCACTTTCTAAAATCACAAAAACATCTAATACCATGTTATTCTTTCTCAAAATGGACCTCATGTTCATGGCCTCAAAATCTTCAATCAAGTCCAAAAGTCTTTTCTAGTAAGCAAGTAGTCTTATATCATTGCAAGATTAGATTGATTTAACCTATCTAATCACCAATTGGGAATCTCCTTCTATTATTAGAGCTTTGATATATTTATCTAATGCTAAGAGAAGCCCACAAATAAAAGCTTCATACTAAAAATGTCTACTTTTGGGATTAATTAATTCAATACCTAAACCAACTCCTAGTTATTATTTAGAGCCATCAAATCTGAGTGTCCAAATTGGTTGTTCTCTAGGCTTTCTAGAATTTTGTTTATTCATTTGAATATTTTCTTTCACTTGAAATTTTAAGGTCTATTTCTTTGGGATCCACTACAATCTTTCATGTAGTGGACTTGGTGCATTACCATTGTTTAACTTTGATATGGTGGTCATTCATTTCTCTTTCTAATCTTGAATCTACCCAATCAACTCTATGATTTTATCAATTTCTAGTTTGGGATGAACCACTACTGAGGTCTAACCTTGAACTTTTACAAAATTTCTTCTCCTAATTTTTTTGATCGTCCCTAGTGGAAGACAAGATAAACACGGGCCACCATCTAAAGGCGTGTCACTATATGATGCATTAAGATCTTGTTTTTCCTCTAAATCATTCTTAATTACTATAGATATTCACTTGGGACTTGAATTTTCCTTTTGTATATCACTTGGATTTTGATCATCTTCTAGGTACATAATTTGAGTTAATACCCAAGAAACTGCTTCTTAGCAATGTGAGTGCAGACGCTCAAAAATGGTTTGCATCTATGATTTCATCACATTTTCATACTAACTCATTCCATTTTATCATTCCACTAATCCCAATCTTTTGGCCAACTTGATCATATCTCAAAAGTTTTTGTCATCATTCGTATCCTCTTTTACATCAATTTCATATCATTTCAAAACCATTGCAAATCAACTCAAAACCATTTCAAATTAACTTAGAGTCACCCCAAATCTACCTAGAATCACCCAAAATTAGTCTTAATCAACCCAAAACATTTCAAACATCTCAAATAAATCATCATCTATCCAATCCTAGGCATTCTTGTGGCTTTTAGTGCCTTGGAAACCTATCAATCTATCAAATCTTATCAATCTGACCTTAGTATTGTCATGGCTCTCAGTGCTAGGTCAAACTATCATTCAAATCATCTAATATTTGACATTGTCAAGTCTCTCAATGTTCGATCATAGCATTTTCAACCATTTAATAACATTGATAGTGTATGTTGATGTTATTATGATCAACCCTATCAACCAATCTTGATCCTATAGCATTTTACAATGTTAGTTAAATGTTACATGTCTTTAATTCATGTCATGTGTCCTTGGCATGTTATCAATTTCAATCAATCAATAAATTTGACCATGTATTTAGTCTATCCATCATCATCCTAGTTAACCTCCATTATCATCACACTTCATCAAAGGATATTGTCGCACTTGTTTAATCAAATTGGCCAATCATCTACTAATTTTCTCTATAGGATTAAATAACCCATAATTTAATCCTATGAAATTTCACTAATTATTATTCTTAACTAACCTTCTCAATTAATTAATTTTATTAATTAATTGATCCATTATTCATGAACCATAGAAATTCTTAAATCCCTAAGTCATATTTTCGAACATTAATCCCATTTCCACTAATTTGTATTTGTGTGAATTAATGGATTTTTAATTCAAATATTCCACATAACATTGACATCATCATGACACATGGATGTGACACCTTGTGGATTCTCCATTGACACTTGGCTAAGATATTTCATACTTCGTATATTCTTATTCTCTTACACATCTCCATATTTGGCTTCCATTGTCATAGATTCTTGGCTTTAAGTGGGTTTGAGGTGTCATATGATGTGTCATAGATCCTCTTCCATCTTTAGCCAAATTTGACATAAAAATGTCATAAAATCCTACACTTGGCATCTTGTGTCATATGTGTCATGGGTTCTCAAAGGAATCTCTTGCCATGTTGCATAACCAAGGTGAGAATTTCAATGCTCTCATCTTTCGTATTTTTTACAAAATGAGCATTCTTTCTCTTATTTTTGGCCCTTAGCTTCTTAGTATTATTTTTGCTTCATCTCTCACACTAAAATCGCATATTATATTATTCTCATAGAATTATCACCATCTTAAGCTTTTTCTTCAACATTGTGTGTACTATAGGCAATTTGGAGCTGCATCACATGGAGAAGAAAGAAGGACATGGGAGCTACAAATGAAAGAGGGGGTTTCTAACCTTGTGTTTCTTCCTTTTTGTTTATTTGGCTTTCATGGTAGAGTAGAGGGTGTTGATGTATTTTTATTGAGTTTGTGATTTTTTTATAGTATGTTATACATTAGCCCATTTTCTGGTCCTACAATTGGTGAACCTGACATGAACATGCTTAACTAACTTGGGCTTTCTTATGTTTGTGCTTTTAGGTGAAAGGAAGGAGCTCACTTGGAGGGCTATAAGGCATATGCACTCTCCTTTATCATACCTAGTCTAATTAGGGGATCCAATAATATAATTTTATGCTCTTGTTTCATGTATTATGATAGCTTTCTATCCTAGGGTGCACTATGCTCTATCACGGTGCACTTGGGACCCCTAGGAGGCAGTTTTAGGAGTCTAGTAGCCACCATAACCCATGTCTATTGTTCCTAGCTTACCAACTACACTTAGAAATAACCAACTATGCCCTTCTAGGCCCTAACTACACCATTTGCATAGTCTACACTATCTGAGCACACTTGGGAGAGTAGAGTTCAAAAATCTAGTTTCTGGGTATTATTTAGGGTTCAATTCCCCACAGTTTGCACTTGGTCTCTCAACTATGCTTGAAAACTACCAACTGCACCCTTTTAGGACCCAAGTACACCATGTGCATAGTTAGCATTTTCTAAGTGCACTTGGGTGCATCTTGATCCATATTGGCCTTCTAGGGCACAGTCTGCTCTGTCAAAGTGCACTTGGTTCACAGAAAGCACAAACATAACTCAGAATCTACATCTAGGATTTTTATTTCTTTCTAGGACCCAGGGTAGATTTTTTTGTGTTACTGATGGTTTTTTTACAACATGTGTTGATTTTTGGATGAAGACATAATCCTTAAAAACTATTAATGCTTGTTTGTAGGATGTTGTCGAAGATCCTATGTGTTTGTCAAAACCATGTGTGTGGATTTCCTAGATTAGATAACACTTTGTTTGGTGCAAAAAATGAACTTTTTCTTTTTTTCTTGGCATTTCTATGGTGTCCAAAACCCTAGGGGTTACATGGATATAATCTCTCCCCTTATCATTCGTGGATCTTGTGTGTAAGAGAAATCTATGTGACTTCTATAGGAAGCTTACCTTGGACCAAGATACCTAATATTAGGTATCCCAGGGGATGACTTCAAAGTGGTAACAAGCCAAAAGATAGTTCAACATTCTAGCCACTATATAAAACTTGATTACAGTGAAAGTTGTGTCAATGGTATTGCTACAGGATAGCTCTCCTCCAGTACCCTTGTGGTGTGTCAAACCCCAGTTCTCAAGGTTGGGAGACCTTCTGAGGAAGTTTATCATTCATTTTCCGAACGGAATTCCCTTACTAAAAATTGTGTTTTAGTGGTGTAAAAACCTTTCTATCCACTAGCACAAGGGGTCACCCATGCCTGTGAAGATATCCTACATTCTTGCGGTCCTTAGTAGAGACAACAGTCCTTTGGGAAGTTATGCCCCTTGGGAAGCAGATCTTGGTAGCCCTGAGAAGTGAGTGTGATGTAAGGGGGAAGCCTATGGTGCCAAGGTCCTAAGTTGTCCACTCTAGATAAGGATGGCTAAACTTTTATTCAAGTAGGAATTTAGTGGATACAGTCCTAAAGCCTAGGTTGTGGTGTGACTATTCACTTTTAACAACAACTATTCTTGTCTTAATGTGTCTTACATGAGTGTAAAACATTAATCAAGATAAAAGCCAATTTGAAAATTTACACCTTGGATATTGTTAAAACCTTGTCAAAACATCAAACAATATATAAACATTACAACCTTGGTCAAAAATTTGCAAACTTTGGTACAATACATTAAAACTTGGAAAACATGGCAACTTGTGATCCTAAACATGCTTGGCATAACATATATTTCATCCTTGCATAAAACCCACTTGCATTCACCCTAGTTTAAGCCTCATAATTTCATCATATAGGCTTCATCTTGCATCTTTTATTCCTCACTTAGTATCCCTCATCATTCATATTGCATTCATTAGGGTTTAGTGTGCATCCCTTAGTTTTTTACATTTCAACCTCAAAAATTGCACTGTGCATCTCTCATCTTGCATCTTTACATACCCAACCTTCATTTTTCACACTTCAACCATCATTTTGAGTGTCTTAACCTTCATTCTACACCTTTATCCTAGTCTTAATAGTGTCATCTTCTATCTAGCTCATTGTGGCATCAATCCAGAAAACCTAACATTTAAAATTGCCTTAATTTCAAGCCACCTTCCCAACTATACTCTAAAACTACCAACTATGCCCAAAATAGCCCCAATTACACCATAGGTGTATTTGATACTTTTTGAGTGCACTTGGTAGTCTAAGAACCTAGTTTGGGCTTCTAGACAACATTTTGAGGCTTCAAAGTTGTCCATAAGTACCTAGATAGGTCCCCCTATAGTAGCATGCCCTGATCTACATTCTGCACCTCCTAACCTTCATTGTCTTCACTTAGAACATCATTACCTAGGCTATGACCTTCATTATACATCTCCTAATCCATCAAAACATCATCCCTAGCATCCTAGCTTTCTAGCACAACAACTAGACAATCACCCAACTCAGAATCAACAACCCTTCAACCTAGTCTCCCAACTACGCCATGAAACTACCAATTGCACCCAAACTAGCCCCAACTACACCATAGGTACAATTGGTACTATTGGAGTGCACTTGGTGTTGTTAGAGTGTATTTGGGCACTTGTATGACCATTTTGGGCCTCCAAATTGTATTTTGGGACCCTAAAACTACATTTAGCTGCCTTGTAGGTCCTCATCCTACATCTCACCCAAAATAACATCTTGCACCCAAAATCTCATTTTTCATCTTAGGACCTTTGTATATTTCATATCCTCTCAGCATCATCATAATTTTGAGCCACCTAAATGTTATTTTGAACCCCAAAACATTTGAACTTAGTGAAAAATCCAAACAAAGTATGAGTCCTAGAGTATCTCCTAGTGTTGATGGATGATGGATCTTGACTAGTCCTTTTGTCTTTTCTTATCATTTTATTTGGTCAAACTCTAGCTATGTCTTGATAGATTTGACCTTTTCATCTTTATCAATTTGATCTTTTTTTCTTTTATCACTTTTTGGTCAAGATCCAAAGTCCATTCTCACAAGGTTAAACTCCTAGACAAAATACATTCTAAAGATTTCACCTAAGTTTAAAATCTTGTATATACCCTTATCATTAGCATAATCATATTCCTAGTGTCTCTAAACATCATTTTTACTTACCCTAGTAGTATATCCCCTTCATCTTACATTGTTCCAAAATCCTAAGATCATTTCCACTACTAAACTCTATCAACTCGCATATCAACCAAATTGTCTCCTTGGTCGCTTATCCTCATTTAGAAATACCCAAATGTTATTATCAACCTTATCACACCATCCCTTATGTAGTCCCACTTGCATACATCAACCTCTAGCATCATTCTCAAGTCCAAAATCCAACCCTAACCTTCATTTTGCAATCTTCATTTTGCATACCCTTTAGTCAAAATCCTAAAATATCATTCACATTTGCATTTGCATTTGCATAGCTTCCCTAGGACATTTTCATCTTTCATATCAAAACCCTAGTTCATTTGGAACTTTCTTGGGTTGCATAACATCCCTAAATAGCTAAAAATCCAAAAAAAATGCTCATATCTTGCATACCCACATCCTAATTGTCAAGTTTTGACCTGTTTCACCAACTGCACCCCTATTTTAACAATTGCACACTTGGTAGTTTTAGTGTGCACTTGGTAGTTCTAGAGTACACTTGGTAAGTAGGTATTTCATCTTAGGTTCTAGAACCCTAATTTTCACTTCCATAGACTTCATTGCATCCCAAAACCCTAGAAAACACTCAAAATCACTCATATCATTCATTTTGTGCATTTTAGGCACCTAGCACCTCTGTTTACCAATTGCATAACTTCTGCTTACCAACTCCTTACCTTCAAGGCCCCAAGTGCACCAAAGCAACACTTGGTACAATCTGAGTGAAGTTGGTAGTTTAGATGCACACTTGGGAGGTAGAAAGTCCATTTAGGTTTTCCTCCACTGCATCTGCATCCTTGGGTATCATGCCAACACTCACTAGGACACAATTAGCTCAGAGACCCAAAGAACTTTACCAACCCTTATTTTCTAAGGTGCCAACACAACCAAAACCTTTTCCAAGGAAAAATAAGAGCAAAAAAATGCAACAAACATTTGATGAATACCAAATTGAGACATCACAACCGTTACTTGTGAACCCCTTAAACATGTATCTGCAAGATCACCATAATCAAGAGATGATGCAACAAACCCTAAGAAATGTACCTACCATGAGGTTTCCTTCAAACACTTCCCCTAGACATGGGATGATTCAATTAAGTCCTAACTTTGAACCTATATTTGTGCCGATACACCTAGAGGTGGAAGTGTACCAACCACACCCAAGGATGAACAAACACATTCCTTTGAATCTAACAAACCCAACACAAGTATCTTCAACTCTAATGCATCAAGCACACAATAAGGTATTATACACCTAAGTGATGACTTTGACACTAATTATGGCATCAATGATGAATAAATGGCTAGGGCATGTCAAGACAAAAATTTCCAAAAGAACTTCAAACTTTTGGCAGACCAAGAAATTGTCAAATTCAACCCAAACTTGGAGAGAACTAAGTCCAACCATCAAACCAAGACAACAATTGAAAATGTACAACCCATGATCAATTTGGACTTAGATAAGGGAACTGAACCTTTAGAGTTTTCAAATATAATAATGATGCCTATAAGGTCCCATCAAGAATCAACTATTCAAATCCTCCAAAGCATATTTGAACACATCAATATTAATCCCTTGTTTGATGAACCAAAACCAATGAAGGGAAACAAGACTCTTCTGAAGTATCACATGGTGCAACAACAAGATGTGCCTAAAGGTACTTCTGCTCTAGAGATGCCAAACATACCTCCTTTGGAGGAAAATCAATAAAGTGCACCTTTGCTCCTAACTCTACCAAGTGTTATAAGGTCAAATGTTATGGATCCTCCCATGAGTACACCATGTGAAACATCAATTGAAACAATCCCTATTGACACACAAAGGAAAAGTCTTATTGACATTATGCCCATTCCCAAAAGGAACATGTCACATTGTCAAGTCAATATGATGTCCCAAAGAGAAACCTCTAACACACAAAGGTACCAAAACAACAATACCAACATCGTGATCAATTCTGAAGGACATAACCAACTACCTCAACAACATCAACCTACAATAGTCCAAGGACTTAACATTTCCAACACACATTCAACATATCAATAGAAACATCAACCACAACAACAACAACCTCAAGTGGTGCAAGCATCCAATGTCCCTAACACACAATCTAATGTATCAATAACAATTAACTTACATACAATGTATCAATAACAATTCCAACAACAACAAGCCATATTTTCTAAACAAGAAGAGCAACTCAAACAATAGTTGCAATACTAAAGATTCCTTGAGCAACAATTTTCATACCAACAACATTTGTTACAACAATAGCACATGCCACAACAACCTCAACAAATACCTCTACAACAATAGTCACATACATGGTCTCACATGTAACCAACAGAGGTATCCCAACAACAACCACAATAAATGGCACAACAAAATCGCAGTCAATACTGGAACAAGTGCCGCATCAAATACCACAACAAGTGCCCCAACTTGTATTAAAATAGGGACCCTTTTGTCTTCAAGGTGTAACATACCTCCACCACCTAGTGACACATCACAAGACTCATCAGACATAGAAATGTTAGAGCCAATTAGACATAGTTCTCACCACAAGAAATGGTCTACTCATAAACACAAAATACTTGAAGGGAAAGCTATCATGTAAAACCCAAATGAAGAGCTATTACAATAATTCAAACAACTTTTGAAACAAGAAAAACCATTGGGATTCCAAAACAAATAGGCTCTATATACAAAAAGGGACCTATGCCCTAATCCATTTGATAAAAGTTTGTATATGCCTCCATGCCCAAAACACTTTGAGGCTCCAAGGTTCAAAAAATAATGAGGAAAAGGAAACCTTGTCAATCACATCCAAGAGTTTTGTGCCTCTTGTATTGAACTCGGTGATGAGCCCACTTACCTCATGAGATTGTTCCCTCATTCTCTAGGTGGGCATGCACACGAATGGTACTCCAAAATTCCCAGTACTATCAAATCTTGGTCACATTTGGTAGATAAATTCATCTCCCACTTTTCCTTTAACATTACAAATGAAATTATGCTTTCTAATTTGTGCTCAACTAAACAAAATATGGGAGAACCATTTATCACATTCTTGCTATGCTGGAGAAGCTTAGTCAGTCAATGCTCACTAGACATTCCTAAGGAACAAAAAGTTAACTTCTGCATTGAAAACCTAGTCCCGAACTTAATGGATGAACTCAAAATCCAAAGTCCAAGCACCATTTCTAAGCTGATGAAAAAGGGGCTAGCATTGAAGATTCTCTCATCTGTAAGGGAATCCTCAAGACGAACAAGGAAAACACAAACACCAACTCATCCAATGACAAGGCAAAAAATTTCTCCAAAAACAAGAATGTAACTAACGATGGCATTGTAGATGCATGTACAATTAGCATGGCACAACCTCAACTAACTCTCAAAAGGTGCAAATTCTAAAAATTCACAAACTCCTAATCAAACATCACCTCCACAATAGAAAACTGAGGCTTCCACATAGGATGTACCTCAGAGACATCCTAGAACCAAAGATAGAAAATTCACACCATTGGGGATACCTTATGAGACTACACTTCAACAATTACTCAGTAATAACTTCCTATAGTTACTCCCAATCAAAGATGAGCCACTAACTAAAGCGTCTTGGTGGGATGAAAAAAAAATTATGGGATTACTACTACACTAAAGGACATAAAACCTCATCATGTTTGTAACTAAAGCATGCAATACAAGACCTTATTGATGATGGTGTCATCACAGTTGATCTGCCATTGCTAGCATCCAACTCTAATCACATTATCTTCAAAGATCCTTTGGGTAATCATGACAAATAGGAACCCTCTAGTTCAAACTCAAACTCACAAAGTAATGTGTATTACACAAGTTCCAGATATGACTACACCATGAACTGTTTCAATGAGTTTGATTCCTGCATATCCACATTCACCTTAAATGCAGAAGACCCTCATTGCGTTATCACTACATTTCATACCAAGATCACCTTACATGGAGCTCCATCTAGACCTACTACCTCTACTAGACCTACACCCCCTACTAGACCTATTGCTCCCACTTCATTTGATTATAGCCTTGTTAAATAGCTTGGAAAGACCCTACAAAAATATCCATCTTGGACCTACTACATGCATCTCCCCAACATCAAAAGATCTTGGATCAAGCCCTTAAAGAGTCAGTAGTCCTAGATAACATTGATGTTGCCCAGTTCCAAGCCATGGTGGGGAACCTATCTGCATCACAACATATCACCTTTTCCCCTTGAGATATTCCTAAAGTCAGGCCCAACCACAATTATCCTCTTCACCTTGAAGTCTTTGTCCATAATGTTAAGGTCACACATGTCTTGATAGATGAAGGAGCATGGCTTAATATTTGTACACTTAAATTTGTCAAGGGTTTGGGTTATTTTGAGGACAATGTGGATCCCTCTTGAAGAATAACAATAAAAGCCTATGATAATGGTGAATGCTTCTCTACGGGGATCATCATCTTACCTATCAGAGTTGGTCTAGCTACTAAGAACACTTTATTTCAGGTCCTAGAAATAGAAATGAATTGCAACATGATACTAAGCCACCCTTGGATCCATGCTATGAAAGTAGTGCCCTCTAAATATCACCAGTGCTTCAAATTTTCCTATAACAATGTAGAGGTCACCATCCTTGGTGATCCAAATCCATTCCAATTCCTCACCAATATTAGAGGAACCATTGCATACTTGGTCCTGAAAAACCATGCAGCAAGTCCACTTGAGTCCTTCGAGTATGTTGATCCTTCCACGCTGACACCCACATTCAAAGGAAAGCCCAAAATTGAAGACCAAGGTTATGTTGAGTATTCCATGTCACATACCTTTCACATTGGGAAACTTCCTTTATCTCCCAAGTCATATGGTAACCTTAGCTTATACAGAACAAGCCTAAGTTTGCATTTCAAAAGAAACCTTCTATGGCTTTCACTAGCAGTAGTGGACTACATGAAGAACATGTCTATAGAACAAGAACTTTCTCCTATATCCTTTGACAAATATGAACTTGGATTCATCATCATGCAGAAAAAGGAATATGATGGATGCAGTGGCCTAGGACCTCAAAAGCAAGGCATTTTTTAGCCCATCATTGCATCAAGACAACCTCGTAACTTGGGACTTGGATTTAAACTTTTTTTTGGGTCTTCCTAATACTAAGTCATCCTTGTCTAAGGAGGTGAATGCTTCAAATGATAACAAGGCATTTGAGAACACCCAACCTAAACCCACCCAATCTATATCCAGCATTGATGATCCTGATACCCCCCTCATTCTTGATCATATGTTTGCTGACCCTAATAGCCTACTTGTGGAAGATAAACATGTAAATCCACCTATCACTCAAACCAATTCTTCACCTTGTATTGAAACATTCAGGGATCCAAGCCTTCTTTCTTTTGAACATGATCAAAATGATATCATTGAAAGGGATATCCATATATATGCCTCTAACCAAAGCTTATTCAACACTGATGATGGCATTTCCCTAGTTTTCCCTGAACTTATTGATTAGGACCAACAAGGACCACCAACATTTGACCAATTTGAAAATGATGATGCCATCATAGAATTTTTTGAGCTCTGTAAAGATTTACCACATGACAATCACAAGTCTAGATTCTCCATTGATCTAAACATCATGGCATATTTCAGGGAGTCAAGTCCATCTTCCAATCACAAAATTGAGAAAATAACAAAAAGGACAAAATTAGGTCTCTTGGTGAAAACTAAAAGGCACCATTAGACTATGAAAAATTAAAAATAAAGGATCTATATAAGGGTGAAAACCTCTCTCTAAGGCACCTGAGGATAGAAGATTGGATAAACCCCCATTGAAGGATAGATCAACATTACTTCTAGAAATGATAGAAGAGATAAATCTGGGAACCCCCAACAACCCCAAGGTCATACATTTTGTAGCCTCATTATCACCAGAGGAAAAAGATGAATTTGTCAGAATTTTTCTAGAGAAGTAGATCAACTTTTCTTGGTCTTATGCAGACATGTCAAGATTAGATCCTGAACTACTTCTTCATCACTTACCACTAAAACTAGGAGTGAAACCAGTAAAGAAAAAGTTGAGAAAGATGCATCCTCAAGTTGCCCTCCTTATCAAAGCTAAATTAAATAAATTATTGGATGCTAGCTTCATAAGACCCATTGATTATGCAAAATGGATATCTAATCTAGTACTAGTAAGAAAACACTCTAGGAGCATCTGGATATGCACATTCTTCTATGATCTTCATAAGGCACGTCAGAAGGATGATTTTCCTTTACCAAATATAGATATCACTATAGACATGATAGCTAGATACGAGATGTTATCACTAATGGATGACTTCTCTAGCTACAATTAAATAATAATAGCCTCTAAAGATTGACAGAAAACAACTTTTACATGCCCATGGGGAACATACTACTAGAATGTTATGCCATTTGGTGTTAAAATTGTTGGGGCAACATATCAAAGAGAAATGACTACCATCTTTCATGATTTCATGCACATCCTCATGGAAGACTATGTCAATGACTTACTTTGAAAATCCTATAAAAGAAAAGATCATTTGGGAATCCTCGATCAGATATTCAATAGAATGGAAAGGTATACGCTTCACCTAAATCCAAAAAAGTGTGTATTTGGAGTTGTTTCTAGAAAGCTCCTAGGATACATTGTTTATCAACGAGGCATCGAAGTGGATCCCAAGAAAGTAAAAGCAATACTTGATATACCTCCTCAAAAAAATCTTAAATCATTAAGAGGACTACAAGGAAGATTGTAGTCTATCCATAGACTCATTTCCCAACTAGTAGATTAGTGTCACTCCTCTCAACACCTATTATGTAATGGAGTATCCTTTCAATGAAACAAGTAGTGTCAAGAATCCTTTCAATAGCTCAAAGATTATCTTCTACATCCACCAGTTCTAATGGCTCCTATTCCAAGAAAACCATTCATTCTATACATATCTACTACAAATACAGTGTTAGGAGCTCTATTAACACAAAATGATGAACATGGAAGAGAGTGTGCCATATACTACATCAATAAAACACTTGTGGGCTATGAACTAAATTATTCACTCATTAAATGAGCTTGTCTTGTTGTTTTCTTTGTAGTCCAAAAGTTAAGACATTACATCTTCCATCAGAAAGAAATGCTCATCTCTAAGGTTGACCCACTAAAGTGTCTCCTAAGTAGGGCTGCTCTCACAGGATGCTTAGCCAAAGTGGTCATGATCCTTAGTGAATTTGACATAGAATACATAGATAGAAAGCCAATCAAAGGGCAAGTGATAGTATATCAGTTTGCAGAAGCACCTATGATAGATGATCATCCCATGTTGATAGACTTTCTAGATGAATCCATATTTAACATGGATATAGCTAATGAATAGAAGCTTTACTTTGATGGATCACATACAAGAAATGGTTCAAGAGTTGGCATTATGTTTATCACTCACCAAGGAGGCATAATCCCCAAGTCATATAGGATATCATTCCATTGTACAAAAAACATAGCAAAGTATGAGGCAATGATCATACGACTCAAGATAGCTATCTAATGGAACATCAACATTTACAAGTCTTTGACGATTCCTAGTTGGTCATCCACCAAGTCGATCTATGAAACCAAAGATGATAACTTAATGCCTTACAAGTAGATGGCAAACTTCCTTAAGTCTAAATTTGTCATTAACTCTTTTCGTTAGCTACCAAGAATTCACAACAAGCAAGTTGATGCTATGGCTACCATCACTTCTATGATTGATATGCATCAAAATGTGGAATGTTGTGAATTCCTTGTTGAGAAACTTTTGATTCTAGCATTCGAGTTCTCTCAATCTGAGTTTGTGTGTGAACTTGATGGTCCCAATTCTCCCTGGTATCAAGACATTTATGATTACCTACATGTCCAAATTTTACCACCCAACTTATCCAAATATGAGCGTCGAGCCTTTATCTGTCAAGCTGCTAGATATGTCATCATCAGTGACACCCTTTACAAGAGATTCTTTGACCAAACCTTCTTAGATGCCTTGACCTGCAAGAAGCTGAAACTACCTTACATGAGGTTTACGAAGGTATATGTGGAGGTCATTTCAATGGTCTGAGTCTAGCCAAGAAACTTATCAAAGCTGGATGTTATTGGCCAACCATGGAACAAGATGCTCACATTTTTTCTAAAACATACCATAAGTGTTAGATACATAGCAATCTAATCTATGCACTAGCACAAGAATTGCAACCGGTCATATCTCCATGGCCATTTTCACAATGGGCATTTTATCTTATTGGAGCTATTTCTCCTCCATCCTTTGATGGTCATAAGTTCATTATCATAGCAATAGAATATTTTACCTAGTGGGTTGAAGCTATCCCACTGACCTTCACCACTAGAAAGTAGATTTCAAGGTTTATTCTAAACTACATCATATGTTGGTATGGAGTACCCTTGGCTATTATTACTAGCCATGGTAGTTCATTTCAAAAAAAACATGTGGATAAGCTCTATAAGAAGTACAACAGATATCATGGATATTCTAGTATCTACCATCCACAGGGCAGTGGTCAAGCAGAAACATCTAATAAGACCATTGTTAAGATTCTCCAAAACACTGTTAATGATTCTAGTTGAGACTGGCACCTACAACTAAATCTATCTCTTTGGGCCTATCAAACAAGTGTGCATGCTCCCGTTGGTGCAACACCATACTCTCTTGTCTAAGGCACTAAGGCCACACTTCCCATTGAATTTGAGATTCCATCATTGAGAGTGTTCCTACAAGATGTTGATGGTGAAAACTACTACATATCTAGACTCCATGAATTGGAAATGCTTGATGAATAGAGACAAGCTACCTTGACACATCTCCAAGCTTACCAAAACTAACTCAACTGAAGCTATAACAAGAAATTTTGAGATCGTCATTTTGAGATTGGTGATCTAGTCATGAAGATGAACTAAAAGACTCATATGTTAAACAAGTCAAATTTGAACCTGGGAAGAACCTTATGTAGTTACTACATCATTTAGATCCAGAGCATATTGACTTATGACTCTAGAGGTTGAACCACTACCCATGTCCATCAACAACATGCATCTTCACAAGTACTACATTCAATTTTGTCTAAAAGTCTTGAAAAAATATCAAAAATTTTGAAAAAAGTCTTGAACAAATATCAAAAAATTGCAAAAGGTCTTAAAAAAAGAAAAGAAAAAAGTGAAAAAATTATGAAAAAATGGATGCCTTGATAAAAACATGGAAAACAAGCATCTTAGCATGAAAATTTGAGTCAAGAAAAAAATCCTATCCAAAAGTGAAAACCTAGCAAATAGGCACTTTGGGCAAATACCATGGTGAAAACCTAGCAAATAGGTGCCATGTGTAACCAATCGTTGTTCCTCTATTTATCGGGATTCCATCTGGTTTTTCTCCTTTTTTCATTCCCTAATCATATCCTTCGTATTGTAAGACATCCCCACTCCTTGATCATGGCCCATGAACTAGTTAATGTCCATTGTTATCTTACCTAAAGTATCACCAGTCTGTGCATACTCTGTCATTGGCCTTTGTACATAGTTTGCCTCTTGTTTGGGGGCATATTACCTACATAGTGCATGAGTTTGAACTTGAACTAGGGGCATATCCCTAAGCATTTTTTATCAATTAGACTTATCACATAATGGATTGGAGCTAACACTTCTATATGCTTTTACAATCCTAAAAAAATCCTAAAAATTTAAATACGATCATGAAAAAATCCTAAAAATTCAAATATGATCGTGAAAAAGTTCTAAAAACCATAAAATGTCCTGAAAAAATTCACTAAAAATTGTAAAATGTCCTTAAAAAAGAACTTAAAATCATAAAATGTCCTGAAAAAATCCATAAAAATCATAAAATGTCCCGAAAAAATCCTAAATATCATAAAATATCTTGAAGTAAACCCTAAAAATCATAAAATGTTTTAAAGAAATCGATAACACAAAAGCATCAAATATCCCCAAAAACCCTAAAAATCACAAAACCCATCAAAAATTTGCAATAAACCTTGTACATAGCCATCTCTTTTGCATAAACACTCTCACTTTTGCAGATTGAAATTCAAAGCACTACACTTTCAAGACAATCACACTATCTGAGCAATGTAAACTGACAATCAATCTACCATGTCATTATGAACCTATCAACTAAATCAATAACTAGTGTTAGAATTCTTTAGAATAACTAAGAGGTCGGGGGGGGGGGGTGAATCAGTTATCCAAGGTCCAAATGCCCTAATAATACTTTTTCACAAATTATAGTGAATCCATAAACTTTTCATCCATCCAAGCTTAAATCAATCATCCTAGAAAATTACAATAAATCAATATGCAGAGATAAAACATGCAAGATCAACACATGACACAGTGATTTACGTGGAAACCCAATTTGGAAAAAACACCAATAACATGCTACTTAATTCTCACTCTTCTAAAGTGATACCCTGTTAAAAGCCTGCCCTATTAAAGGCTTACAACACACTGTTAAATGTGAACTTGTTAGAGGATTTCACCATACTATTAGGAATGGGCCTAATCAAAGGACTTTAGGAAATTCACTTGGAATGTCACTCTGTTAAAGGATTTACAACATGGCTATTAAACCAACCTAAGTCCATAGGATTTAAACTATCTGTTACAGTTGCTAGAAAGTAATAATAATGGCTTGTTGATCTGATACAACTTACAACATATTTTGCAAATTTCATATCACACTTCAGTTCAGTCCTTTTGCTTAGCTTTGATCACTTTAGCTCTGACAGCTTGTCATCTCAAGCTTCACCTCCTTGAGTCTTCTTACTCATCATACCAATGCAACCATATATGTGGTCATCTATTAAAGGAGAGTAACTGTGATTTCTTGCTCCTTAGCACCTCCTTCAGCACTTTATGCTTTCATGCTTGACCTTCTCCTCTCTTTTTCATGACCTTATGACTCCTTAAATAGAAATTTGGATTACCTTTGCCACTCGATTCTCCCTCTCCAATTTTAGGGTTTCAAATGGATTAGGTAGGATACAATGTATCTACCCCATATCTTGCTCTTATCTAGAAACTTCATCTAGAGTCTAGTTGTATTCTCCAAAAATGTTTTACAAGGTGTTCTGTGCCACCAGCTCATCATTCTTATCTTCTATTTAATTCACAAAATTCAAGATAACAACCTTGTCGGCTTAGATCTGACTAATCTTCAATTTTTGAAATAATACAACAACTCGGCACTATTGGTTTACTGATGCTCAGCACCTCTGTGTTACTCGACACTTGTATTTGCTCGGCACTTGTTTCTTGCTCCGCACTTGTATCTGCTTGGCACTTGCATCTTCTCGGCTCTCTCTTTCTAATGCACTTAGTTAGGCTTTACAAATGACTTAGCTAAAACCTTACATCTTTGATATGTTTTAGTGTGCCTATTCTCTGTGTCTTAGAGTATGTCATCAATACACTTTTTCATCAATGGCTTAGCTGATCCTTCTACTTCATTACAACATCATAACTTCAACCTTTCTCTAGGTGTTCTAGTTACATCTTATTGATTCCCTCCTCCTTGTCAATCAACCAATTAATAGTATTTGGATCACTAAAGCAATTGTCATTCCTGCAAGTAGCAAGTTTTACATCAATGACAAAACAATGATTGAGAATATTCTTTACTAGTTCCATTACTTTTTATGTATGATCTCTTCATTCATTTCTAACAATCTCCCTCATGATCTTTTTAATCATTTCCAACAATCTCCCTCATGATCTTTTCAATCATTTTCAACAATCTCCCTCTTTGGCATTGATGGAAAACCAAACTGATCAATTGATCAACTTAGTTACCACCAAGATTGTATACATTGCCTGCTACTTTCTTGATTGTTGCATCCTTACTACTGATCCCATATATTTCCCTCTTTCTTATATATCTCCCTCTTGCTTTGTATTGATCAATTTTCTACATATTTCTCCCTCTTTGATATAAATGCCAAAGATGTAGCATCTTTAATATACACAATATAAGCTTTGGCTATGATGTCTTCTCCCTCTGTCACCATGCTTGTGACTGATTTGGAGTTTCTGCTCCTGTTGTCATCCTCTACATCATTCTTCAGATATTTCAATGATTTATTCCTATTGATGCAAGGCAGTTTCCTTGTTATTTTATACTAGTTGAGTTAGGGGTATTACCCCCAACTTTCCTCTAAGATATTCATAAGCATTCTTGGGAAATGTTTCGGTGAAAATATCTGTAGTTTGTTCCTTTATGTGAATGTACTCCAACTTCACTTGTTTGTCTTCTACCAATTCTCTAACATAATGATACTTGATTGCAATATGCTTAGTTTTTGCATGCATTACTGGATTTTTGGATATGTTTATAGCACTTGTGTTATCACAATACAATATCATAGGTGTTGGAATAATGATACATTTGTCATTAGTTACAACACTTATTTGATTCTGAATGCTTACTGAGTTCATCACTCAGTTTACAGTTCATACCGAGAATTCGTTGGTTACCAAGTATGTTCAGTAGTCTTTACTGAGTCAGAAAGGTAAATGAAGGATTTAGTGTTTACCAAGTCAGGAAGGTAAACGAAGGATTTAGTGTTTACTGAGTCAGGAAGGTAAACAAAGGATTTAGTGTTTACCGAGTCAGGAAGGTAAACAAAGGATTTAGTATTTACTGAGTCAGGAAGGTAAACCAAGGATCTAGTGTTTACCGAGTCAGGAAGGTAAATGAAGGTTTCAGTGATTACCAAGACAGAAAGGTAAAAGAAGTACTCAGTGCTTACCAAGTGAATCGAAGGAGTTAGTTTCTACCGAGTGACACAATGTTTACCGAGTCACCAGTGGTTACCAAGTTCCAAGCTACTCAGAGTGATTAGTATGGACTAAGCCCCTGCTCTTACCAAGTACATGATGATGTAGTGTATTGCAATGGATGTCGAGTGTCAGAAGGTCACCGAGTGAGTTTGAGGAACCTGAGTTTTCTACTATCTGGCTGACTCAGTAATGTTTTGTCCACTTGTGTTCAGCCAACCTTGTTGTTGTAAATATTGGAATGGTATATATGTAATGTATTGTGCCATTTGCAATATAGCCAAGTAAGAATGTAATTGAGCGAATTGAAAGAGAATCAGCAGCAGAGTATTCAGCAAGGTTATCAAGGAGCAGCAAAGATATATCCATCACATCAAGTGATCAGTACATAAGATCTAATTAGCAAACCAGTTGCAAGAAAATCCACTGCTTCATCTTAACATGTGAATCAGTTTGTAAATCCTTTAACAGGGTAGACTTAAAATTCTTTTGTAAATCTCCTAACAGAGTGCATACTTCATTGTATGTTTGTAAATCCTCTAACAAGGTGGATCTAGCAGTCCTACTTGCTCCTAACAAGGCAGATCACCAGAAGTGATCATTGTAAGCCTTAACTGGCCAACTTTATACTGCAGTATTGAAGTTTCGTGGGTATCATCCCCACCCCAGTTTTACTTTCAAATTGAAAGGTTTTTGGGTCACCAAATCAGTGTGTTAATCTTTTCATGCGTACAGTAAAGAAGATGAAAGGATGGTGAATTTGTTATTATGCAAAATTGGTTTAAATTTTTTAAGTTTACTAATTCACCCTTCCCCTCTCAGTAACCTTGTTAGTCCTGAATATTTCCAACAATTGGTATCAGAGCATTGTGGTTCTCAGGATAAAGTTTAAACAACTTGAGCAAAGATCAAGGACAATGGAGATATTTAGACTTGACAAAACTATTGAGAATGAGAAGCTAGATTTGGAAATGGCCATGATACAACTCAAAAAAGAAAAAGAGAATCTTTCTCTATCCCTAAAAAGAAGGAAAGATCTTGCAAAAGAAATGAATGATCATCAGTATACTAAAACAAAAATTGAAGATCTCATCCCATCAAGTAGTTCAAATGAAGCTAATGAGGCAGACAAGGCAATCAAAGAACTTCTACAAAAGAATGGATCTTTGCAAGAAGAAGTAAGGATGCTAAGATTGGAACAAGAAACTCAATCAATAAGATTTTGTGAAATTATGGAGCAAAGAAACATGATGCAAGAAGAAATAGAAAGAAGGGACAATGAAACTCAAAATCAATCCCTTGAACATGAAGATCTAGCAGATCAACTATCCAATGCAAATAAAGAAATCAGGATTCTCAAAGCACAAAGTGAAAGAATGAGAAATGAATTGAATATTGAAAGACAAATCAATGAAAGTCTAAGAAGAGACCTAAGATCTGAAAGGAAAATCAATGAAATCTTGAAAAATGATCTAAATGTTGAAAAACAAGTCAATGAAAGGATGATGAAATCTCAAGCAGACATGAATCAATTGAATCAACAAAATGAGCAGAATTTTTATAAGCAAAAAGGTAAAGCTGGTCTTGGATACAAGGAAGAAGGTGAATCTTCTAAACAAGGTACCTAAAGGAATCAAAGACCCACTTGTAATCATTGTGGCAAGATAGGTCATACATCTAACAAATGTTGGAGTAATGGTAAAGGTAAATTCAATGGCAAATGTTTCAATTGCAATCGGCATGGTCACAAAGCCAATGAATGCAAGGAGAAACCAAAGTTTGAAGGCAAATGTCACAAATGCAAGAAACAAGGACACAAGGCATCTGAATGTAGATCAAAATCATTCAATCCAAAAGAACAAATTGTTAAAGCAATATTTGGTTGGGATTACAATACTTGGTGCAGATGTCACTATTGTGGAGAATATGGACACATAGGAACAAACTATAGAAGGCATCACCTAAGGAAGAAAAATACAACCATAAGATGCTATACTTGTACTAAACTTGGTCATATAGCCAAGAATTACATGAATATAGAAAAGGTTGAAGATGAAAAGAAAACTAGAGTTGATAATATTCGAAAGCAAATGAAACAACAGTGGATTCCTAAGTCTACCGAGCAAGAAAATTCAAATCATGGAAATGTCACTCTAGAAGTAGGTGACTCCACCATTCCTAATTAGACTTATCAGAAGGATAAGGGACTGCATCTTCAAGCCATATCCTGAGCAGTTCTAGAAAGAAGGAGTGGAAATGATAAATCAGTATTGCAGATACAAATCATAATTCACAGTGTTGCATCTACCGAGTAAGGTTGGTTTTCAGACTTTATCGAGCTTGGTCAGGAAAATAGGAAAGGTTTTTTTTGTTCATCGAGTTGCAAGGTTTATCGAGTAAGTCGGTGACTATTTGTAAAACCCTAATTCTCAGCTACCTTCGTACATGAGCATTAATGACAGAATTTTGATCAAAAAGGCAAAATTTGATCTCATTTTTCACCGTGAATTCAGAGTTCACAGAGAAAATATATTTTCAAGTGCATCCAAGTGAGTTCAAGTTATTTGAAGTGATTTTCTAGCGAAGAATTTGTGTTACAAAATCGTTCACTCACTGAGCAGCAATGGCATCTGCAAGCACCAGTGGTAGGAAGGCGAAGAAAGGTTCTGAAATGCTTGTGAAGTGAGTCGAATGGAAGGCACCCAATTTCAAAATCATTCCTACCATCGCTGAATCACTCAACCCACATGGAGCTCAATCGCAGATCCCTCCAAAGGTGCTTCTTATCAATGATATTCATACTCATTTCAAGTGTATTGTGCAAGAAATAGGGACACTAGATATGGATAGTACCCTAGCCGAGTTATGCATGGATGGAACCCTAAAACTCAAGTTTAAACATTTGGAAACCAAAGGTTTAACCCATATCCTACATCTGCCAAGGAGTTTCCAAGTGAAATGGGTAAGGTATATCTTATGCCGTGTGCATAATGGACAATTGTGGTTAGAGCAACCCATCCTCATAAAAAAGAAGATGGTCCACAAGATCACGAGTTTACCAATGTTGACCAAAGCCAAAACCACCAAAACCCTAGGTCGAGATGAACTTCAGAAATTAACCCAAGCTGTATGGGATGGCAAAGGTTTAAAGCTTAACAATGTTTCAGATATAGAACTGAAATTTGGTATTTGTGTTATTGCATACAAACTATATAGTTCCAGCAGGCTGAATAGTGTACCCTATGAGGCTTTAGATTTGGCATATAAGATTGTGAAGAAAAACATGGAGTTTGACCTAGCTGATGTGCTATTAAAACAATTGAATAAAAACATGGATAGCATAAGGACTGCAAAGACAAACCCCTGTAAATTTGGTTCTTTGCTAGTTTGTTTATTTTTCTATGTACAGAAATTCTTTCCATCTAAAGGTACAGTTGTATGGAGGAAAGATACTCCAATTTTGTATCAAATAAACGATTTCATAGCAGAAATGGGTATTAATTTTGACAAGGTAATGGATAATTATTTTGAAGATTTCAAGGAAAGGATGAACAACAGGTTTAGGATACCTCCGAAACTTGTTGAAGATTATAAGGATGATGTTTGTTTCATGGTTGATTGTGACAGAGTCTACATCCAGGCAGTCAAACCCCAAGTGGCATGGGTAAAACCATTGCTCTATGAGCTAAATATTGATGATACCGAAGATATCATTGAGGCACTGGTAAATGAACCAATGGATCCCAAGTTGCCTGCATTTGGAACCTATGAAGAGGAAAAGGTTAGAATAGAGCTTGAAATCAAGCTTCCTCAAGCAATCTCTAAAGGCAAGAGAAAGATAGAAAAGCTGAAAGATGATACTGGACCTCTTATGCTTACCGAGGGCAACGGTGAGGATGAAGAAAAGGAAGAAGAAGAAGAGGAGCCAGAAAAGGAAGCAGAGCCAGCAAAGAAAAAGGGTAGGGTAATCATTACCAAACCTCAGGTGGTGTTCACAAGGAGAACCAGGAGAGGCAAGAAAGAAGTTGTGTTCAGCAAACCTCCTCTAACATTCAAAGAAAGGATGAAACAACTAAGGATTGGTGCAGGAATCAACAATTTCAAGGCTTTGAAATATGAAACCAGAACTCCTGTTGAGCAAAAAGAAATTGAAGATCTGATAATGGAGAAGTTGGGAACTTGGAAATTCTCCCCAGACCAATTTGTTTCCCAAATTCCTGCTGAACTGTTTGATAAAATAAAGGTGAGATGGGAGCACACCGAGCAAACAGTTAAGGACATTTTTGAGCAAAGATTAAGAGAACTGGTCCCCAGCCTAGCAGATGCAGAAATCAAAAGGGCATTGAAGGATCATGAAGGCAGAATGAATATGAGATTTAATACATGTCTCATATTTCTAAAAAGCATTGAGCCAGTTGTTAAAAATGAAACTGATGTCTGGAGTGATGCATATAAACTGCATAAGACAACTGAGGAACCCATAAAGATCAAGGATGATAATGACAATGGTGATGATGAAGAGGATATGGATGGTGGCAACACCATTTCCATGGAAGTAACTGATGAAGACCTTGAACAGGTAATGAAAAAGAAGGAAGAAGAAGAAAAGGAGGAAGAAAATGTTAAGGAAGAGGATGATGCAGTCAAAATTGCAGTAGCTATCATTGCCTCCCTTCCTCACTCTCCACCAAAGACTGTAAAATCTAATATGGAGATAGGATCTTCAAGCAAGATTGTGAGCACAATAGAGACATCCATTGCTCAATTTCCTCCAATTTCCTCTCAGCTCCAGGTTTCTGCAATGCAAGTGCCAAGCACTTCATCTACCGAGCTGGTAGTCACTTCTTCAGTTACTGAGCTTCAAAGCACATCATCAGCCACCAAGTCATCCACAGTAGCAGTTACTCCATCGAGTATATCTCTTCCACCTGTAGCTTGTATAGTAAGTCTTCTAAGTTTATTATCAATTTTTTCTTCCTCAGCCACATTGGCCCCAATTTTTGCTCTAGCCAATTCTCCAATTGAAAATATACTAGTATGTACATCATTTTTGAGTAGTACATCATTTTTGGGAAGTATATCAAGTTTTGATACATCCAGCACTTCTCTTAGTTTACCTTTAGTTGGTCCCATTCCAGTCTTGACTGCTAGTCCTGCATCATCAACCATTGTATCTACTTCAAAAGGAAAAGAGGTAAGTACTACAGATAAACCAAAGACACCATTGAAACTGCTGCTTATAGGAAAAGTATTAGATGGTGATATAGACTTGGATGAAGAAATTGTCATTCCAAAGATAAATCTAGAAACTGCTATAGTTAATGAACTAAGATTGGTTAGTCAGCATCTAGAGCAAAAGGCACAGCAAATGCAGCTAAGGAATGAAAGGGACAGAGAATTCAACATAATTGAGAGTGCTAAAAACATAATAACTGAGGCTATAAGTGTTGATGTGGATTCATCTCAACACATTTTGTTGCAGCTAGAAGAAGTAGTGAATAAATTTAATGAGGATATCTCAGGACAAGAAAAGTTAATGGAGAAAGCAGAAAGGAAATTTGAAAATAAGGTGCTTGAGCACATTGCTTAGCACTTAGCAATAAAACAAGATGAATTAACCTCAATTTTGTCTAGCATTGAAAATTCTTTTAATAATGTAACCTCACTTTTTGCAAAACTTTTTGATGTTACTGAGTATACAAAGGAAATAAGAGAAAAGTTAAATAAGATAGATAAGGATCTGAAGATAAGTGCCCAATCGCTGAAGCTTGACCCCAGCTCAAGCTCATCTCATCACCTCAGGATCAAATTTTTGGCAGAGAAGCAGGCAGAGCTACTCAAAGAGGAAGGAAGGATAAGGTCTACACTGCTGGAAATCCAGAACATGATCCTTCCCATCATGAACACAATGCAGAAACACATTTCATATTCAAAAACATTGATCCATGACAATAACTTCTCTATTGCAAACCATGTGATTGAACTTTCTGCAGAAGTTCAAGTAGCTCTCTCCACATGTAAAATCTTGCAAAATAATTGGGATAAAACTCTGCAACTAATTCTTCGGGTACATTCTAAGTTTATCACACATTTTGGTGTCTCCATGTAAATACATTCTTTATTCTTTGGCATTATTGTCAAAAAGGGGGAGAAAGTAATATATAGAGGAGAATCAGACACAAAAGGGGAGAAGGTAATAAAGTAATAAAGAAATAATGATAGTGGTGATAATATGAATAAAGACATATAACTCATGTAAAAACCTTGTGTATAATGTATGGGGGAGTTATATGTAAGGTAGCCCATGTACATTCAACACAACAGAATCAAGTCAGTGTTGTCAGATCTTGTATATAAATTTTGGCTCATAAGTGTTTTTTGTCACTAATGCCAAAGGGGGAGATTGTTGGAATAATGATACATTTGTCATTAGTTACAACACTTATTTTATTCTGAATGCTTACTGAGTTCATCACTTAGTTTACAGTTCATACCGAGCATTCGTTGGTTACCAAGTATGTTCAGTAGTGTTTACCGAGTCAGAAAGGTAAACGAAGGATTTAGTGTTTACCGAGTTCGGAAGGTAAACGAATGATTTAGTGTTTACCGAGTCAGGAAGGTAAACAAAGGATTTAGTGTTTACTGAGTCAGGAAGGTAAACAAAGGATTTATTATTTACCGAGTCAGGAAGGTAAACAAAGGATCTAGTGTTTACCGAGTCAGGAAGGTAAATGAAGGTTTCAGTGATTACCAAGACAGAAAGGTAAAAGAAGTATTCAGTGCTTACCAAGTGAATCGAAGGAGTTAGTTTCTACTGAGTGACACAATGTTTACCGAGTCACCAGTGGTTACCAAGTTCCAAGCTACTCAAAGTGATTAGTATGGACCGAGCCCCTACTCTTACCGAGTACATGACGATGCAGTGTATTGCAGTGGATGCCGAGTGTCAGAAGGTCACCGAGTGAGTTTGAGGAACCTGAGTTTTCTACTATCTGGCCAACTCAGTAATGTTTTGTCCACTTGTGTTCAGCCAACCTTGTTGCTGTAAATATTGGAATGGTATATATGTAATGTATTGTGCCATTTGCAATATAGCCAAGTAAGAATGTAATTGAGCGAATTGAAAGAGAATCAGCAGTAGAGTATTCAGCAAGGTTATCAAGGAGCAAAAAAGATATATCCATCACATCAAGTGATCAGTACATAAGATCTAATCAGCAAACCAGTTGCAAGCAGATCCACTGCTTCATCTTAATAAGTGAATCAGTTTGTAAATCCTTTAACAGGGTAGACTTTAAAGTCTCTTGTAAATCTCCTAACAAAGTGCATACTTCATTGTATGTGTGTAAATCCTCTAACAAGGTGGATCTAGTAGTCCTACTTGCTCCTAACAGGGTAGATCACCAGAAGTGATCATTGTAAGCCTTAACTGGCCAACTTTATACTGCAGTATTGAAGTTTTGTGGGTATCATCCCCACCCTAGTTTTACTTTCAAATTGAAAGGTTTCTGGGTCACCAAATTAGTGTGTTAATCTTTTCATGCGTAAAGTAAAGAAGATGAAAGAATGGTGAATTTATTATTATGCAGAATTGGTTTAAATTTTTTAAGTTTACTGATTCACCCCTCCCCTCTTAGTAACCTTGTTAGTTCTGAATATTTCCAACAACAGGTTTAGTTACCTCTTCTTTCATTCGTTTCAATAAATGTGTGAGCCACACAATGTTTGTGCAATTAACTATTGCTGTCACATATTCTGATTCTGCAGTGGACTGGGATGTGCATGTTTGTTTCTTGCTAGTCCAAGTCACTAGCCTTTTACCTAAAAATAATGCACCTCCACTTGTTCTTTTTTTGTCATCAATGTTGCCTCCCCAATCTACATCTGTATATGCATTGAGCTCAAACTTCTCATTCTTTTTGTAATATAGACCAAAGTTATCAGTTCCTTTGAGATACCTCATTATTCTTTTTACTACTATGAGATGATTTTCTTTGGGATTAGCAGAGAATCTAGCCACTATTCCAATTGCTAATGCTATGTCTGGTTTGCTATGTACAACATATTGTAGTTTTCCAATCATGGATATGTACATTGTTTGATTGACTTCAGCTAATACATCATTTTTGGATAGCTTATTTCCTATTGCCATTATTGTGCTGACTGGTTTGGACTCCTCCAATCCAAATGTTTTAAGTATCTCTTTGATGTACTTTGATTGTATCACAAATATACCATGTTTTAGTTGATGTACTTGCAATCCAACAAAAAATTTGATCTCTTCAAATATAGACATCTCAAACTCATGTTTCATTTTGTCAGTAAAGCCTTTGCAAAGGACTTCCTTTCCTCCAAGAACTATGTCATCCACAAAGATTTTAGATACAATAATATCCTTACCTTCTTTTGATTTGATGTACATGTTTCTATTATCATCAGTTCTTTCAAATCCTATTTGCACTAGATACATGTGAAGTCTCTCATACCATGCTCTGGGTGCTTGTTTCAGACCATAGAGTGCTTTATATAATTTACAAACCATATCCCTTTTGTTCTCATCAACAAATCCCTCTGGTTGTTCAATATAGACTTCCTCTTCTAATATACCATTTTAAAAAGTAGACTTTACATCTATTTGATAGACTTTAAAACCTTTATATGCAGCATATGCAAGTAAAGTTCTTACTCCTTCCATTCTAGCAAAATGGGTGAATCTTTCCCCATAGTCTAATCCTTCTTCTTGAGCATAACCCTTGCATACTAGTCTAGCTTTGTTTCTATTAATCTCGCCATTCTCATCTAACTTGTTTTTGAATACCCACTTGGTGCCAATCACATTCTTGTCAACTGGTTTGGGAACCAAACTCTAGATTTTGTTCTTCTTTATTTGATCAATCTCTTCTTCCATAGCTTTATCCCAATCATCATCTTGTAATGCACCATATACTATCTTAGGTTCAGATTTACTGATCAGACATGATTCATGTCTTAGTTTGTTCCTTTTCATTGGTCTTGCATCTTTGTCACCAATTATCTGTTCAGTAGGGTGATGTCTTTTTACATATTTGGATAATCTTGGTTTTGTCCTTGTTTCCATGTCTGATCTTTCAAATTCAGGGTCACTATGCATTGAGTTTTTATATTTTTCCTCATCTCTTTCATGTGTACTATCTTTAGGATCATATTGTGTATTTCTTTCATTATGTAGCTCAGCTTCTGAATGTAACTCAACATTCACTAGTTGTGACTCAGCTGAAACTGAAATTTGTTGTTGAATCCTAATTTGATTGACAACATCCTTGTCAACAGGAATTCCTTCATAAGAATACACAAAGGTTTTGTATTCATTCATTCTTTGGTTCTTTAGCTTGGACTTATGTATGCTCATCAAAGTTTATATTTGCACTTTCCACAATTTTGTTAGTGTTAGTATTCAAACACTTGTATGTCTTACTTCTAGTGGAGTAACCAAGGAATATACCTTCATCAGTTTTTGCATCAAATTTTCCATTTCTAGCATCTTTAAGGATAGCACATTTGTAACCAAATACTTTGAAATGTTTTACATTGGGTGAGTGACCATAGCATAATTCAAAAGGTGTTGTATTAGTACCTTTCTTAACTTGTACTCAGTTCAGTGTATGAACAGCTATACTTACAGCTTCTCTCTAGTATTTTAGAGCAACAGTCTTTTCCATCAATAATGTTCTGGCACAGTCAATCACACATCTATTTCTTCTCTCAGCAATTCCATTCTATGGGGGAGTTCTAGGAGCTGACGTTTGTCTTTTGATTCCTTTGTCATTACAAAATATCTTGAATTCATTTGATGTGAATTCACCACCTCTGTCTAATCTCAAGAATTTCAAACTTTTTCCTATTTCCTTTTGAACTCTAGCCACATACCACTTAAACATTTGAAAAGCATCATATTTTTGCTTTAAGAACATAACAGTCACCATCCTAGAATAGTCATCAACAAACAACATTATCTATGTATCTCCTTTATAGCTTTGTACTTCCATTGGACCACATAAGTCAGTATGAACTAACTCAAGTACTTCTTTAGATGTATAGTTTTCACTTTTGAAACTTGACTTTGTCATCTTTCCCAGCTGACATTGTTTGCACATGATATTATCAAGTTTCTTCAATTTTGGTAAACCTTTGACTTTCTTCATTTTACTAATACTGACCATATTGTCAAAGTTGACATGACATAGCCTTTTATGCCATAACCATTCATCATCAAATTTTGCAACAAAACAAGAAACATTATCCATATCAAGATAAAATAAATTAATTCTTGTTTGATCTCCTTTTCCTATCAATTTACCATCAGTACCATAGATTTTTGCAGTTTTGTTTTCAAATTCTACTTTTCATCCTACATCACCTAATTGTGAGACACTCAGCAAATTGTAGTTTAATCCTTCAACATAGTATGCATTATCAGATGAAATTTGTTCTGTGAGCTTAATGGAGCCTTTTCCTTTTATTTGACATGGAGCATCATTTCCATCATACTGAGTAAAGTTAACAAACTTACTTTTGTCTCATGTCATGTGATGTGAGCATCCACTGTCTATGATCCATCTGTCATTTTTGTTCATACATGTTACCAGTGTTGTAGGTTCTTCTTCATCGGACTGATCCTTCATGGCTACATAAACAACTTCATCATCATTATCATCAAAATTCTCTTCAGAAATATAACACTTCTTGCCTTTGTCTTTGTAATCTTTCTTATCATCTTCTCTTCTATATTTTTACTTGTTGCCTCCCTTGTAATCTTTTTTCTGTGTACACCTTACAGCAATATGTCCTGTACTTCATTGCAATTGAAACAAATGATAGGCATCTTACCTTTGAATTTTCCTTTGCCTCTTTGAAATCTTCTAGCTAGAAATGCTTCCAATTGTTCCACATCTTCCTCATCAGTGCTACTGTCACTAGATACATATTTCATTTTTCTTCCTTTCTTTGATTTCACCTGTTTAGCATCTTTCAGTGATAGCTTGGCCTTAAAAGTAGACTCAACATTCTCAGGTCTATAGTTATCAAAGTTGGATAACTCAAATGTAGTCAGTATTCCCACTATACCTTCAAAACTTAGATTATTTCCTGGCACACATCTCAGCTCTTGTATTACTGATACTCTAATAGCATAGATAGGGAGCAAGGTTCTTAAGAACTTAATATTAATAGTATCTTCATCCAATTGACCATTCAAACATCTTATTGCACTTACCACTTCCTTTATTCTAGTGCCATACTGAGAAACATTCTTCACTTTCCTCCATTTTCATATCATCAAACTTTCCTTTGAGGCTTTCTCTTTTTGCTCTTTGGACATTCTGATCTCCTCCATAGATGTCTGATAGGGCTTTCCACATTTTGAATGCGGTGTCACATCCTTTGATATCATCAAATTTAGCATAGTTGAGTGTAGAAGCAATCTCCAGCATTGTCTGATTGTGTTCCTGTTTGGTTTTCAAATCTTCTGCAGTAAGAGTACCAGTTGGATCAACATGTTCAGTAACAATTGAATTTTGGGCATAATATCCTATGGATCCAAGATGTAGCTTCATCAAACTTTTCCATGCAACAAAGTTTTCTTTGTTGAGATTGGAAACTTCTCTCTTAGGCATTCTAATCTTTTCTTCTTATAATCCCTTTAAACTGAATCAACAGTTTGGCTCTAATACCAATTGTTAGAATTCTTTAGAATAACTGAGAGGGGGGGTGAATCAGTTATCCAAGGTCCAAATTCCCTAATTATAATTTTTCACAAATTATAGTGAATCCAAAAAAATTTCATCCAAGCTTAAATCAATCATCCTAGCAAATTATAGTAAATCAATATGCAGAGATAAAACATGCAAGATCAACACATGACACAGTGATTTACATGGAAACCCAATTTGGGAAAAACCACCAGTAACATGCTGCTTAATTCTCACTCTTCTAAAGTGATGCCCTATTAAAAGCCTACCCTGTTAAAAGCTTACAACACACTGTTAAATGTGACCTTGTTACAGGATTTCGCCATACTGTTAGGAATGGGCCTGATCAAAGGACTTTAGAACATTCACTTGGAATGTCACCCTGTTAAAGGATTTACAACATGGCTATTAAACCAACCTAAGTCCATAGGATTTAAACTATATGTTACAATTGCTAGAAAGTAACAACAATGGCTTGTTGATCTGATACAACTTACAATATATTTTGCAGATTTTAGATCACACTTCAGTTTAGTCCTTTTGCTTGGCTTTGATCACTTCAGCTCTGATAGCTTGTCATCTCAAGCTTCACCTCCTTGAGTCTTCTTACTCATCATACCAATGCAACCATATCTATGGTCATCTTTTGAAGTAGAGTAACTATTCTTTTTTACTCCTTAGCACCTCCTTTAGCACTTTATTCTTTCATGCTTGAGCTTCTCCTCTTTTTTTATGACCTTATGACTCCTTAAATAGAAATTTGGGTTACCTTTGCTGCTCGATTCTCCCTCTCCAATTTTAGGGTTTCAAATGGATTAGGTAGGATACAATGTATCTACCCCATATCTTGCTCTTATCTAGAAACTTTGTCTAGAGTCCAGTTGTATTATCCAAAAATGTTCTACATGGTGTTCTGTGCCACTAGCTCATCATTCTTATCTTCTATTTAATTCACAAAATTCAAGATAAAAACCTTGTCGACTTAGATTTGACGAATTTGTGATTTTTAAAATAATGCAGCAACTTGGCACTATTGGTTTACTGATGCTCGACACCTCTGTGTTACTCGTCACTTGTTTCTTGCTTGGCACTTGTTTATGCTCGTCACTTGTATCTGCTTGACACTTGTATCTACTTGACACTTGTATCTGCTTGGCTCTCTCTTTCTAATGAACTTAGTTAGGCTTTACAAATGACTTAGCTAAAACCTTACATCTTTGATATGTTTCAGTGTGCCCATTCTCTATGTCTTAGAGTATGTCATCAATACACTTTTTCATCAATGGCTTTGCTGATCCTTCTACTTCATTACAACATCATAAGTTCAACCTTTCTCTAGGTGTTCTAGTTACATCTTATTGATTGCCTCCTCCTTGTCAATCAACCAATTGATAGTATTTGGATCACTAAAGCAATTGTCATTCCTCCAAGTAGCAAGTTTGACATCAATGACAAAACAATGATTAAGAACATTCTTTACCAGTTCCATTACTTTTTATGTATGATCTCTTTATTCATTTCCAACAATCTCGCTCATGATCTTTTCAATCATTTCCAACAACTATAACTATCACATGATCAACCTATCAAACACTATTTGAAGACTAAAAACACTAAAAAGAAAGTAATAATGGACAAGAATAGTTTTTGGTTGATGTTGTTTAGTGAGTGATTAATTTTTGCTTTATTTTTCTTCAACCATGTTCCTATGCTACTCAATGATATAAATTGATTTATGAGAGTGGCTGAGATGGTTCATGGTCATTTTTTTATTTGTTTTTTGTTTTTTGCAATGTACCTTTGAGAGTTTGGGGCATGTATATATGCCTTAGGAAGGACAAAGGCATTTTCTATCTGCATCATGCTTGTTTACGTAAAAGTTTTTCATTTTGCACTCTAGCCCTTTATGCCATGATGCATTGCATTCCATTTTTCATATCAAAATAAAGCTCCATTTGACATATAGTGCACTTTACAAAAGTAAAAGTCTTCCCATCATACTAACAATTCCTCATCTCATCTCCTCTGTCTTCTGTGTCTTCTTCATTTTCCGCCTTGGTCTTGTACTCTGATACATCAAAAGCATTATTGTCTTGCATTCCTACATATGTCAAAAGTCCAAAATGATCCGAAGCAATACATCTTTGCATAAACATGGAATTTATATTATCTGCAAATTTCATTTGCATTCATTTTACATTTCATTTACATTCATTTCATATCATTTACATTTCATTAGGCATTCATTCATGAGAAAAATATGTGGCAAACATAAAGATGTCATTTTGTAAGCATAACACATGATATCATCATGTAAAAGCCCACATAAAAAGCATCAATGCATCCATATAAACCATATAAAACATATGCATAAACCATCTCATATAGTCATCAAACATAGTTACATCTCATAAGTGTCTCAAATGGTATCAAAGTATGTGATCATGGTTTACATCAATAATTAATTTCCAATAGGCATGAACCATGAAAGAGCATAAAAGAAAACAAAAAAGAAAAATAGAGAAGCCCCTCTATGCATGAGCATGTCAATGTCACCCTATGTTGTCCCGAGCCTCGTAGCCTCTATCTGGCTTTCAGGATGATCCCTCTACTATTTGTGGTGGTCTCATAGGCCCCATCACCCTTGCACTACTCTATTTCCTCTATGTCCAATGTGAGTGAGATCTTAATGTATGGAAGCTCTCTACTCTCTGCCCTAAAGGCACCACCCTCTCATACTAATCTCTCTAGTACTGTGTCTCCATATGAGCCCTAGTCATCATCATAGCCATCTCTCAGAAGTTTGCATCTCTAATGTTGCTACTAAACTCCTGAGACTCCTGCACTACGCTCTCTGCCCTATGCACTATGACATCCATCTCATCCATAGCCTAATCTCTCTCTATTGTCACTACATCCCTCTCTCCTATCATGGAATCCCTCTCTTCTACAACCCATTCCAACTGACTTCAAAGACCTTTGATCACCTCCATCAGCTCTAATGAGCTAGGCCCTATGTGTATCGGTACGAATGTCCTCCTAGTGTAATCCACTAGACCCCCCTCCACATCCATTGCAGCTGCACCCACACCATCATCATCCCCAGCCTCCCAATAGTCATCTCCATCCTCTCCCCCATTACCACCTCCAACACCATCCCCAACCCCACTGTCTCCACCCTCCTCATCATCATCACCCTCATCCTCTCCCTTATCATCCTCATCATCATCCCCCCATTATCCTCAACATCCTCTCCATCCTCATCTCCCTCCTCCCCATCATCATCCTCATCTCCCCCCTCCTTACCATATCCCTTATCTCCCTCCTCCTTATCATCACCCTCATCTTCCCCCCTCCTCATCATTGCCCTCATCTCCTCCCTCCTCATGCTCTCCCCCATCCTCCTCCTCCTCATCATCCTCCTCATCTCACTATGTCTTAGACCTCATTTTTAGTACTAGTACTGTTGGATCTATCAAGGGACTTAGACAATGTTGTGCGAACGATCTGTCATATGTTGCCATCATGCCTGCATCCACTACATCTATTTTTTCTCCCCATATCCTCAGGTGTAACTCCTCTAGCTATGCATATGCTACTTATATCTTGATGGGTGCTCCCCACTCCTAGACATTTTCTCTAAATTGGGCAAATAATGCTAGACTAGTTGGTAAGTCATGTATCTCATCAAACTATTTGTGTATCCACTCTGGTAGGTACATCTCTATCACCAAGTGCCCAACCACTATGTGCCCTATGAGAAAGTGCTCCTACTTATAGTATAGTAGGTGAATATCATCATCATCCCATTTAGAGAAATCCCTTTAAGGTCTTCAAATGAACTATGTCATGGTGTCTAGCTGATGTCAGAAGTACCTCATATATCCTACTAGTCCTCGTGCGAGTATGCCTCTATAACTATATGCATATGGCATGTCCTCTAATAACTCCCTCACAACAAGTGGCTAGAATACTACAATGTGCCCATAAGCCTAGATCTATAACAATGTACCCTTGGAACTAAATGTCAAACCACCTCTATAGGCTACCTGATGTAGATAGTAATACAACATCCCTAACATGCATGGGCCCTAGGAAAACATTGTCCCCTCCATCACCATCTACTCTAACACCTAGCCCCATCCAACATGAAATCCATGTCCCCACCTATTTGGTATCAATAGGTCACTGATCACCTAGCAGATCACTACTATCAACCACTCATGGCATGCCACTAATAGGTCCCATCCAATCTCATAATCATGGATGCCTAGTTTTGCATCTCCACATCCAAATAATCAGTGTAATACTTCTCATCTAGTCATCAGGTCATACAGTGCTAACTCCCCATGAATCAACATCCTCAGGATGCACCATACATCTTTGAGGGTCACTATAGCCTCTCCTATTAGTAGATGGAATGAACTTGTCTCAGAGTGCCATCTCCCATTCAATTCTATTAGCAGGGCTCTATTGCCCCTCACCTTCAGCATAAATGTATTATGATATAACCCCAATCCAGCCAAGATCCCTCACTCACCAGCTATTATCTGGTGACATAACATAAGACTCTATGGCCTATGTCCCCTTGTCAATAATAGGGGCAACTCCTCCTGAATAACCATATAGCTTATGTCAACCTTTTATGGCTTTGTATCCAATTTACCCTACTTTTGATCCAAGTTTGACTTAGTTTAACTCTAGTTTGACTAAGGTTGACTTTTTTCTAAGTATGTTTGACTAAGTTGACTTATGTTTTGAACTCTTTCTAGGATTTTGAACATGTTTTCCAAATTTTGGGTCACTTGAGCTCATTTGCATCATTTTGACCCTATCCCTATTCATCCGTCAGCCTTTTTCCTCCATAGCTAAATTTGAAGAGGTTTGACTTTTTTTTACCATTTTGGCCTTAGTTAACCTATGTTTTTAACTCTTCCTAGGGTTGTGAACATGTGGTCCAAGTATTGAGTCATTTTGAGTCCGTTTGCACCCTTTTGGGCCCTTTGCATTGTTCTTTGTCAACATTTACCTGACTTTGACCTACATCTACCCTAAGTTTGATCACTTTGACCACCTTTGACTACATATTAACATGTTTCTAACATCTCCCTAGGTTTATTCTAGTCCACCCCAAGTTTTGGGTTGATTTGGGCCCATCCAAACCCCGTTCTAACCACCAAAGCATCCTAGGGCATAGTTGGGGCCCCCAACTATGCCCATCGCACTTGGTTATACCAAGTGCACTTAGTGCACACTTAGGCATGTCAAGTATACCCACTACATATTTGGCTGCATTTTTGGTGTAGTTGGGACATTTGGATGCCCTAACCTAGCCCCAGGACCCCCATTTGACCCCATTTGACCCCAACTGACCCCTAAGTGCCTAGAAAAGCATAGAAAAGTATAGAAAACCATAAAAAGCACAAATATGGTATTGATTTACTCACCAAAGGTCTTGTGTATTCCCATCATTGGAAGGTATGCACTCATTCACCATGGTGTTGCTCCCTAGGTAGCCAGTCCATTTTCCTTGCTTTAGAGCTCTTTTCTCCGAAAAGTGAAGGTGAAAATGACTTTCAAAACCCTCTCCAAGCCTTTTTATAGTTTTTTTCTGCCTAGGTGGATGTGCAAGAGGTCTTTTCTATGTTGGTCACAGTGCCTTTTTGCACTCTAAAGCCCATAACTTTAACGTTTAGCTCCAAATTTTGATCTATCAGTTGCTATGGTTTTGCTTTCTCGTTATCAATGAAATTGACTTATTCTATGTCTATGTTGGTCAATTTCTTGAGTGGGCATAAATATATACCACTATTACTAGGGCATGCTTTTATGAATTTTTTGTTAGAATTCTTTAACACAACACTCTAAATCACATTGTATCAAAGAGCGGAAAAATGTAGACACTCAAAAATGGTTCATATCTATGGTTTCATCACATTTTCATACTAAATCATTCCATTTTATCATTCCACTAATCCTATTTTTTTGGCCAACTTGATCATATCTCAATAGTGTCTGTCATCATTTGTATCCTCTTTTACATCAATTTCATATCATTTCAAAACCATTTCAAATCAACTCAAAACCATTTCAAATCAACTTGGAATCACCCCAAATCTATCCAGAATCAACCAAAATCAATCTTAATCAACCCAAAATATGTCAAATATCCCAAATCAATCATCATCTATCCAATCCTAGGCATTGTTGTGGCTTTTAGTGCCTTGGAAAACTATCAATCTATCAAATCTTATCAATTTGACCTTAGTACAGTCATGGCTCTTAGTGCAAGGTCAAACTAACATTCACATCATCCAATCTTTAACATTGTCAAGTCTCTCAGTGTTAGATCATAGCATTTTTTACTATTTAATAACATTGATAGTGTTCGTCAGTGTTATTATGATCAACCCTATCAACTAATCTTGATCCTGTAGCATTTTATAACATCAACTATATGTTACATGTCTTTAATTCATGTCATGTTTCCTTGGCATGTTATCAATTTCAATCAATCAATAAATTTGACCATGGCTCTGATCTATCCATCATCATCCTAGTCAATCTCCATTATCATTGCACTTCATCAAAAGGATATTGTCGCACTTATTTAATCAAATTGGCCAATCATCTACTAATTTTCTCTATAGGATTAAATAACACATAATTTAATCTTATGTAATTTCACTAATTATTCTTCTTAACCAACCTTCTCAATTAATTAATTTTATTAATTAATTGATCCATTATTCATGAACCATGGAAATTCTCAATTCCCTAAGTCATATTTTCCAACATTAATCCCACTTTCACTAATTTCTATTTGTGTGAAATAATGGATTTTTAATTCAAATATTCCACATAATATTGACATCATCATGACACATGGGTGTCACACCTCATGGATTCTCCATTGACACTTGCCTAATATATGTCATACTCTGTATATTCTTATTCTCTTATGCATATCCATATTTGGCTTCCATTGTCATAGATTCTTGGCTTTAAGTGGGTTTGAGGTGTCATATGATGCATCATAGATCCTCTTCCATCTTTAGCCAAGTTTGACTTCCAAGCATCATACAACCCTACACTTGGCATCTTGTGTCACATGTGTCATGGATTGTCAAAGGAATCTCTTGCCATGTCGCATATCCAAGGTGAGAATTCCAATGCTCTCATCTTCCATGTTCGTTATAAAATGAGCATTCTTTCTCTCATTTCTAGCCCTTAGCTTCTTATTATTATTTTTGCTCCATCTCTCATTCTAAAATCACATCTTGTAGTATTCTCATTGCATTATCACCATCTTAGGCTTTTTCTTCAACATTGTGTGCACTACAAGAAATTTGGAGCTACATCACATGGAGAAGAAAGAAGGACATGGGAGCTACAAATGAAAGAGGGGGTTTCTAACCTTGTGTTGCTTCCTTTTTGTTTATTTGGCTTTCATGGTAGACTAGATTGTATTGATGTACATTTATTAAGTTTGTGATTTTCTCATAGTATGTTAGACATTAGCCCATTTTTTTGTTCTATAATGAGAACTCAAATTCTAAATGACTTACTTTGTGCAACATGAAAAATCCTAGAAGAAGTAAAACATTAGGGTTCTTCTTCACCCAAGTATTGTAATTTTGTAACCATGTTGTCTATGAATTAAGTCACCACCTCTTTGCTTGGAGTAGAATTTATGGATTCTTTATATATATTGTTTGCTTTCTTAGCTAAATTTATACTAAGAACCATCACGTTGTAAGAACCTAAATCTTCTTTGAAAAATGATACTTCATTCAGTGCATTTTATTATGTGGTCATTATCTTTAGTTTTGGCTCAGTTTTGATCTTGATCTGATTATTTAATCCTTTCCAAGGTAGCCATAGTTGAGTAAAATTAGTTGAGAACCATTCTCTTAAGCATTTTGTTCATTCTCTACTCAGAAACAATCTGTATGTTTCAAGAATTTCTACCACATGTATGTCTATGATATCTTGAATTTTGGGGTCTATAGTCACCTGCATTTGAACATTTTTCAATCCTCCAATAACCTTTACTTTCATATTATCGAGTTTAATCACTATTTGATTCATTGGTTGAGGAGTGACTCCCAACCTTTGAGTTATTGAAAGTGGCATGACATTACAAGAAGCTCCTGAATCAATGAGACAATTGTGAAGGTTTCTTCCAAATATTTTGATATTAAGCAAGAAAGGGGGAACTTCCACCTTGTCTTTATACATGGTTGGCATAGCCTCAGAAGTGTTGACTTGTTTTGATACTATCTTTTGAGGACCTACATTAGGTATTTCCTTTGTATGATCAAGAGTCTTTATCAGTACTTCCCTTTGATTAGGAAAATTTTGTAGCATATCGAACAAGGATATATTGCCCTTCATTATTTTTAAATCTTCCATTACACTATACTTTTTAGTTGACCATGTAGGATTTTTTAGTATCATAGGAACATTTCATTGGTTTTGATTTTTTTTTCCAACATGGGGTGCTCTGGTAGGTACTGTATTTTATTAGCTCTTAGATCTAGAGGTGTTGGTTGCAAAGCGGGAGGAATCCCATCAATCATGGGTTCCCTTCAATTCTATAAATTTTCAATTGTCATTTTGAAAAGAAAGCATCTCTTTTGGTTAAGGATCTAATTCTTGACTAAATGGAAAAGTAAATTATTCATTGACTTTTTTTTCCATCCCTAATTCCTATGGAGAATCACAAGATTCCAATAGCATAGTATTGAGCTATATATGGGGCTCATTATCATTGACTTATGAATTTTGGTTCACCTTTTGATTTCCATCAAAATATGAACTTTCATTGCTGGGTATATTCTAATTGTTGTTGTATTGATTGATGTCCACAAACTGAGCATTTTTTTAATTATCTATGAGGATGCTTTCATTGTTCAGATGGGTATTACATTGTCAATTTTGTCTTTGGAAACCATTATTCTGATCTAGAGGATTGAAATTGTTCCCTGCATTGTTATTTCCGCTGAAATTCTTATTGTAATTTTGACCATAGTTGTTGTTGTAAGGGCATGAATCCATTCTCTTTAAAAAAAAATTTCTACCCTTGTGACAACCTCAAATGGGTTATCTTGTTGGTAATTTGAGATATGGTCTTCTTCATTTGGCCAATCTCAAAGGAAACATTATTTTCTACTTCAGTGGATGTTGCCTTCTGCTCAAAGAAAGTCACTTTAGAGGTTCATATCCTAGGTAAGTTATGTCTGGAATTGGTATAGATGGTGCCTATTTTAGTGGAATTAGATTCATTGGAATGAATTGACTAGGCATCACTTGTATTCTAGCATGATATCTTGGTACTATTGTAGCTTGAAGTAGAACCATCAATCCTCCTCCATTAGGATTGGTTTGTTTAGTAAAGTTAATTGGTTCTTTGAAGACCTTTTCAAATGTGTCAATATTTGCAGAAAGTAGTTTCTATAGGAAGATAGCCATGAGATGGTCCATAGCATTAAGATAAATTTGGATTGAAATGTGAAATGGTCTCCTCTAAATCCCTCTTGATTGATATGAATTGATGATGTATGAAAGTTGAGTTAACAAATGTTTTAAGTTGTTCTAAGAACAATTTTTCAAAGGTGGCTCAATTATAAATACATCTTGGTGGAAAATTCATGTACAAGTTAAACAAAACTTCTCCCAATGAGTATGGAAGTAAACATAGGACCACATTCTCTTCTTGGATCTATTTCTGAGTTGATTGGTGAATCTATTGTGCTAGCAAAGAAGGCCATTAGTGGAGGATTTCATAGAATGATAGGTGGGTGTTGATTCAGAGGTGGAGCTAAAGATGATGAAATTTGGAATGGAAGTAGTAGAATTCTTGGTAATCCTTTATCACTGCTAGGCTTGCAAAAATGATTGAGTTCTAAGAACTTGTGTACACCAAGAGAATACTATAAAACTCACTAAAATTGAGATGGTGGATCAGGATCTTCTAGTTTGCATCAATTCTAGAAAAGTGCACCTCTAGAGAAGCGCACCTCTTCAAAAATGCCACCTGTGCATCTTCTGATAGTCATAGATATATAATTTTTTGAATGTTCAAAAATTGTAGAATTTCCAAACAATATCTTTTTTTTCATATCTAAATTGTTTAAGGTCCTCTTTCTAGTCCCACTTCTATTGCGTTGTCATTTTGTACGATGCTAAATGGAAGGAATCCTTTCAAATTCCTCTCTTGACAAGATGATCAAAAACTAACTCCAAGGTTTTGAGTAGTCTTTCAACCTATTAGAATCTGCTCAATTGAAGATAAATGTGTATGTTCTCATGAAGGCATTTGCTAGCTTGAACCAATTTCAGATGAATCTATTGCTATTTAAAAATTATAACCACAAAAGAGATTTTTTTTGCATTTTTTCTTTTATGATGAATTTATTCTAGCAATGCAATTATATGAATTCCTATTTTAATCAAGTGTTAGAAAAGAAAACAACAAAGATAAGGTAATGAGAGTTCAAAGAAAATAATCATAAACCATGGTAGCAACATGTCTACAAATTAAATTATCAAAAAGGATCAGGTAGGAAACCAATGAAATTAGCAACGGCACTTCATCAACTCCACTAATGGAATTGTCAATGGGAACTCAATATAAACCATAGGATGTTTACTGTTTTATCAAATTGCAAGACCATAGAAAGTGTGCTCATGTGAGACAAGACACTATTCAAGAACAAAGATGATCCTTTCTCAAATTCATTATGTTAGCAGAATTTATTAACACAAGGAAAACACCACAAATAAAAGGTCACACAATTATAACAACACAATAAAACCATTGGCTCCATTATTATTCATGTACATGCATTCACAAAAATAACACACTCTAGCATGAATACCTACACTCAGAATGAGAGCACTAATAGCATATATTATTACATCAAAATAATGGCCTGGAGTACATATTACATCCTTGTATTTATAAGAAATCATCTTCTACTTTTGTGTTAGGAGTGAGAGCTCTTAAAATACAACTTATGCTAAAAACTAATGAAACAAATCTAATTATATATAAACTTTCTCTCTAAATGGTGCTAAGTAGGTCTTCACCCTTGTTTATATCAATTAATGGGTATATGAGCCTTTACATGACACAAAAGAATGAAATAATAAGAAGATAAGAAGAAGGAAGTTGTGAGATGATCTGAAAGTCTCTAGAAACCCAAAAAATGGAAACTCGGCCTTCTCTAGGCATTTCTTGGTGTTGAACTACAGTCAAAATGTGTTTCCAATGCATGGAATGCTCTAAATAAGGAACTAGGAGTTAACTATTGGTGCACTACTTCTAACTCAAAAAATTCCATCTCCCCTCTGTGAAAAGTGCACCTACGCACCTTGGTGATAGAATCCAAAAAATTGAAATTTTTCTAAGTGTCAAAACTAAATTTCCATCATCTGGGTTTTTTCCCTCTTTATACCAAAATGATGTTTGGATTTTTATTCTTGAACTTTTGTATATTATTAGCTACTTTTCTTTCTTCTGGTAAATCTAGAGCCTCATACTTATTCTTTACCGCTTTTTAGTAATTACTCACTACTATCCTTTTCTCTACAAAATATTCAAGCTTGGTGTTCAGTTCCAATAGTGCTTTTTTAGTTTTGAAGGCTTGTCTGATGTCATCTTCTAATTAAGGTTCTTCTCCTTTCTTCCTCTATGGCTTTGGCCAAGTGGGTTCTTTGGCTCAAGGAAAAAAATTCTACTTGTTCCCCTTCTTCTTCATCCTCAGCTTCTAGGATGGTCTCAGGAACCTATGGGGAAGAAGTTCTTTTCTTCTTCAATCTTCTCCTCTATGTAACCTCCACAGTTGTTTCAATATTTTCTTTCTTTAAAGCTAAGGGGGAGGCTTCTTCCTCTATAGTCATTTGTACTAGGAAACTTTGCTCCTCTCCTAAATCCTCTTCTTGCTACTCTGACTATACCTACTCTGAAGGATCTTGTGCAGGCTCTTGTGCTTCAAGCTCAAGTTGTGCTTGTTTAGGTTGTTCCTATTAGGGAGGTCTTAAGCTTGAACTTCTTATTTCTTTTCTCTTAGAGGTTCCATTTTCCTTTTCTTTCCTTGATCATCTCTAAAGTACTCAACCTCTTGCTCATATTGATGAACCATTTTAGGCCTTATTAAAGACTGAGTGGGGTAGGTTGGCACAGTGACCTTTGCACCTTTTTCTTTGATTGGCTTAGTTGTAGCTTGTAGGGGTATGGCCTAAGAAATTGGATCCATTCTAAATGGCTTCTTGATCCATTTCTTTGTCAATTTGACAACGTGTCTAGCCTGATGATTTATAGCATCATTCTCATCCTTGCTATCTTAGAATTCATAATCAGTTGGTCATAGACTTTATCTCTATTGTATAAAGGATCCATCACTTCTTTGGCATACTTTTCCATTGTCTTCAAGGAAACCTTCATCTTCAACACATTCTCTTCTAAGTATAGACTCATCCTACAATAGCCACTTATTTAGAAATCATACACAACTATTGCATTCAACCAATGATCCTCTAGAGTGTCACCATCTACAAACTATTTTCCTACCAGATGTGGTACCATGCTGCTATTATCAAAGAATGGGAGAGGGGATTTGTATTCTTCTAAGAGATATTGATCCCATTCAAAGTTGAAGGTGGTAATATCCTACTTCTACTTCACCTCAAAGACACCAATTTTGATAGGATAGACCCATGTCTTCTTATGTTGTTTTCTCACTCTGTCATATGTCGAAGTGAGTTGGCATGCAATCTCTAGGAGTATGAGCCTATCTGATGGGTATCTTGGAAGCTTCTTAGGACATTCAAGAGTACTAGTTACGAGAAGATACATAAAGATTTTGAATTGAATATAGCAGTGCCTATTTCTATGATTCTTGTTGTTGCCTCTACTGACATTCTCTTAGCATAGTCACCTTCAATAAACTTTATTATTGCAAGGATAAGCCCATCATTCACCACTCTATATTCTCCACTTTGTATTGAGAGCTTCATCTTTACCAATTGTGGGTATACCACATAGGATCAAAAATTTGCATCATGCCTTCTGTAAAGGCCTAGGTAATCCATGGTTCTAGCAACTAGTAAAACACCATGTAGGATGTCATATAGAAGCATGGATCAGCTTTGACAACTACTAATTTCTCATCCAAGTTGTCTCTTATGATGGTAGCCCAATCAATTGGCATCTTTGTCATTCTAATGGTTTCAATGAAGTGGACCATCCAAGTTTGAAGGTGACTTGTTGTTGGGAGGCCCATGACTCTTCTTAGAAGTACAATTGCATACCCAATATCATCCTTCATGTATCCCCTTGTCATATTAACTTTTTCCACTCAACGGTGCACTTGTTTTCTATCAATAAGGAAAGAGGATTGAACATTTTCCTTTGCTTCTTTCTCATTTTCCATGTACCATCTCTCTACCCCTTCATATGAGACTTGTAGGTATTGGTCCATCCTTGGAAGATGAAACACTTTCTCAATATTTTGAGGTTGGAGGTCCAAGAAAATTTATCATGTGACACTCTTTACAAACTTTTCTTTGGTCACATAGTGATTTGCAAGGGTCATTATCAGTTCAAAGGATTGAACTGATGTTGGGTTATATGTTGCATTCACAAGGCCTAGCTGGATAAGTGTCCATACCATTATGGACCTCTCCTTGTGCTTATTGGAAATTGTGAAGATGTGTTCCAATCTATCTGTCTAATTTCAGCATGTCCATCTTAAAACCTTGACTTTTTTGGTGCCCCTTGATATTTGAATGTGACTATTTTTGGAGCCATTTTCTCTACCATGGAAGAGGATGAATATTCCATCTAATCTACACAAGAGAGGTAAGCATTAGTCCAAAGGTAAAAGCTTGACCTAAAACAGACTCTGAAAAACCTCCAAATAGGTCAAAATTAGTCAAATCATCACAAAACTAGTTTCCCCTCCTAAAAATGCCTTGTTATACACATTAGTGTACCTAGCACACCCTTATAGGTACATTGGTGTAGCTGAGAATGGGCTAATAATGCAGTTGTGCACCTGTGCACCTTGGTAAGGTACAGATATCCATAGTTGCACATATGCACACTACATAGTGCAAATGAGGGAGGTATAACTATTCAAAGTCTAATTTTTCTTATAATGGCATGCAAGTGCACACATGCACACCTTATGGAGGTTAGCATGTGTGCACCTTCATGAAGCATCTTTGAAGGTTTGTGCATGTTTTAACCATCTTTTATGATTGGGAAGGTGCACACATGTGCACCTCATGGAGGTGTGCATGAGTGCACCTTGATAGGCCTTGTAAGTTTTAAAATTTTTATGTTTGTTATTTTGATTAGGTTAAACTTTATTAGTGTAGAGGTGTGCATGTGCACACATTTTTAGGGGTGTTAACCTTGTTTTCTTGTGTTATATAGGAAGCAAAGAGAAATGGGAGTGCATTTTTCTATGGTGCAGAGGTACTTGACTCAAGTGGCAAATGCAAATGAGAGAAGTGGAGGGGGTCAAGGTTGTATATAGACCCAAGATCCAATGCGCACCCCTATTGGTGTGTACCTTCATAGATACATGCCCTCTGGGGTTGTGTACATGTGTAGGTGCACATGTATGCATTATTGGAGTGGGATGTAGTGCACATATGCACACTTAGTGCACATGCGCATGTGCACACTTGAAGCACTTTTAGTAAAAAATCTCATTTTCTCTAGTTTTTTATCCCTCGGTCCTTCCAGTTAGGTAGTGGAGTTTGTTCTAAACCCCTAGGAGGGTCCATAATGACCCAAGCTCTAGACTAGGAGCCTAATATATAAATTTAAACTAGAGAGTCCCCATTTTCTATGCAAAAATAGGGTGTACATTGTGAAACCACAACAAGTAGTAGGATCTTCGTAGATACCTACCACTCCCTACGTCACATTTGTTCAAGTACAACCTACTATTTTAAAACCTTTTTGAAGAAGACTTATGAAGAGGAGGTATGCATTTTTGAAGACAAATATTATACTCCTCCAGACAAGAGAAAATCAAAAAGAGTAACCAAGGTGAAACAAGAGGTTGAATCACCTAGTAAGAAAAGGACCAAGAAACTATCAAGTAGCTCTAGAAAGAGGAGAAACATATTGCAAATGTTTAAATTTTATGAAAAGGATAGACCTACTAAATAGGTAGTTGGCAAAGAAAGGATAACCAGTAGAAAGAATCCTTGGAAGTCAAAGGTAGATAATTTGAATATGAAAATCATAAATGATAATAATTTCATTCAATTGAATAAGTTTTACATCATGTATAGTAATATGGATAGAATCTAGTTAGAAAATGTAGTAGTGAGGAATATGATCCTTAAGAATAAAAGTTTTGAAGATGTTCAAAGACACATTCTAGAAGATTTTACATTAGGTTGATAAACAGAAGAATAAGAGTCATTGGTGAAGATAAGAAAATAAAAGAAAATATGATCAAGAATCTTTATGAAGTTAACAATGATGAAGACTTGAAAGATATATTCAAGGGAACTGAGCCCTTGCCATGGAATAAAAGAAGAAACTTTCTTTTGATGGGAATAAATTATGAAGAAGTAAACAAAGAGACTTAAGATGATATAGTCAATATATATGACTTTTGTACCAAAGGGAGTGAGTGTGAAGTAAATAGGAGAAAGCTCTATATCTATTGAACAAAGTACTCCAGCATTAGCACCAATAGAAGCCAAGGAAAATCAAATGGTAGATCTATCTTCATAAATATATATTGGAAAAGATACAATGCAAATTGGAATTACAAGTGTTACAGTTAATATCACAAGGTGTGTTAGAATATATAGTCCATCAATATAACTAAGAGGGGAGTGAATCGGTTATCCAACTATTATCAAAATTATAAACCTTAAAAAAATTAACCATATGAGAAATCTAATCACAAATACTTATAAACAATAACACTAGATATGTTAACTAGGTAAACCCTTGAGCAGAGGAAAAACCCTTGTGGGGATGGTACCCACAAGATGATGTACTTATATAAAAGTTCTTTGTTAGACGATGGAACCTATTAGGAGTCTATGAATGTATTTACTACATATCAATCCTTGTTAGGAGACTTTGAATCTCTGTTAGGAGATTCCAACCCTATTAGGAAATGTGGAAGATAGATAGACCCACTTCCTAAACAGTTTCAAGGCAAGACCAACGAACCCATTGTCCAAATGATCTTTGTATTATTCCTTGTAGAATAGTAGAATTGAAGTGTACTTCCTTCCTCTTTCTCTATCTTTTCAACCAGACTTCTTCTCCTTTGAATCTTGTAACTAGATCAAAAAAATTGTATCCAATAATCCCTTGGATAAATTACATACATTTAGTAAGCACTCTGCTCCTTTTTGCACTTCCTTGATCACTTTGCATACTCAATCACATTCCATTCATACAAGAAAGGAAAACATATTTCCTTTATACCATATCTTCAAAATGATTCCTTGAGTTGACCTTGAGGCTTTAACCACAATTATAATATCACTTTCACCTCACAATCTATACAAAATAAATGTTACATGTGTAATACTAGGGCTTACACACTTTATGGCATCACTATCAAACTATCTTCTATCACTGACTGACTGCACATATCTTAGTTATATCTCTAATGAAAGATATCATACAAACAACAGAAACTACTTCCCAAGCATGTTGTCTCTACACTACTCTCTATAAATCAAGCATAACTTATGTGCATCTTAGACTTAGGATTTGTGTCACGCATCACTCGACAATCAAAATATTTTTCCATACAACTAAGATCTTTATGTGTAGAACCTTAGCATCAGGACATATTATAAAACATGTCCTTAGTCATGCATCACTTGACAATCAAAATATTTTTCCATACAACTAAGATCTTTATCTATTACTCTATCAGTCTTCATAGACTTACTGCTATGTTGACATCAATGAAAAAGATAGTCATGAATGCAACATGTCAATACTTTCTAATGATTAGGATATGCCCCAATGTAATATGATCAGCATTCATGCTAACAATCTCCCCCTTTACCAATGATGGAAACATAGATGAAAAATATCTAAGTTCCATGAATACCAAAATAGTATTGTGTTGTTGTCCTTGTTCTCAACTTTTCAAATCCTCTTCACCAATAAAATCTGAAAACCTCTAGAACCCTGCTCTATTCATTATCTTCTTTGGATCAGCAACAGTTGTTCAACTAAACAACTCACCACAAACCAAGGTTCTTCATGTTGCATTTCCCCCCCATAGAGATATCATTGCTTCTTTCTTACATACTTAGGAGATGTTTACTTCTCCCCCATTTATTAGGAGTTCTTCTCCCACATTACTTAGGAGATTTTTTTCATGCATATTCTCCCCCATTGATGTCAATGTCAAAGGCCTCAATATGTCAAATTACTGCTCCAAGTCTTCAACCAGCTCAAGTGTTCAAAGACACTATTCAAGACCAAATACCAAGAGTCCTCATTGCCTTAGTTCATCTTAGATACTCCCCCATATAGGAAGCATCAACATTCAGTCCAATCTAACAATAGTGCTTTGTGTTAGGAATAAGGTGTCTCAACCTTGGATAATTCCTATTCTTATTATTTGTTTTTTAAAATGTATTTCTTGCGAATAATGTTGATGTGTCGGCATCTTGAATTGTGTATAAGGATATCATCTCTAAAATGGTTATGAAAAATTCCTATGACACGTAAGAGCTATGTCAAGAAGATTCAATGATAGGTGAAGACATGTGGCAACTGATAAATTTAAGTACGGTACACTCTACCCCAACAGTGGGGTTCGAGGCATCACTCCAAAAAAATTTTGGGGTTCCTATTTTCTTGGAGAATGGTAAAACCCTAATACAGTTACCTTTGGGAGTAGCCCTAAAATTTAAGTGCATGTTATAAGCATTTTTAGGGTTGCGAAGAGGTGTGATGCAAGAAAGTGTATTGTTGGTACTGTGAGTTGCTACTGGAGTCTTCTGTTGTCGTTGTTGAACTTGAATTGCAAGTGTATTGTAACCTTGTGTTGAAGATAATATATTGTGCAAGTTCTGGAGGGGTGGGGTTGTTTTACCAAAAGGTTTTTCCCCACCGAAAAATCTTTGTGTTATGTGTTTCTTTCTCTATCTATTTTCTTCATGATTGGTTGGCTGAAATATTTTTGTTTACATGATATTGAATCTATAAGTGTAAAATATTATAATAGGAATTGCACCATGCTTCTCTTAAGAGATTAATGTAGGAAGTTGTTTTCGCACCTGAGTTTCCTTACAAGTGGTATCAGAGCCTGATCAACATTTGATCCTAGTTGTTGGGTAGGGTTTTTTGAGCTAATCTCAAGTTGAGTGGGAGTCTTGTGTAGAGCATCTTGAATCTTATTTGTAGATTGAGATGGCGAGTTCATCATATGGAAGAATGGAGGTGGAGAAATTTAATGGCACTAATTTTGAGTTGTGGAAACTCAAGATGGAAGACATGTTGGAAGATTGTGACCTATGGGAAGTGACTTCAAGTGCTACAAGACCAAAAATTGTAGCTCAAGTAGATTGGGATATCAAAGACTATAAAGCTAAGGGTCTCATAAGACTCTGTTTAACCGATGCAGTTCTTCTAAATGTTCTAGATGAGAAAATTGCATATAGTTTGTGGGAAAGATTGGGGCCATGTATCAGGCCAAATCTTTGGTGAACAAGTTGTTCCTGAGTAAGAATTTTTACTCTCTATGAATGGAGGAAAGTGGATCCTTAACAGATCATTTAAATGCATTTAATCTGCTGGCTGCACAGTTGACATCAGCTGGTGTCAAGTTAGAGGAGAAGGATCATTGCTACACACTTTTATGTTCTTTACTAGATTCATGGGACCATCTTGTGATGGCTCTCGAAAGCATGTTAGTCACCTTCAAAATGGATGATGTGGTGTCTTTTCTTCTATTAGAGGAGATGCAGAGAAAGGATTTCATTTCAAAAAAAGAAGCCCTTGCTATTCATGGGAGATTCATGAAAAGAGGGAAGAAAACTGACAATAAGGGTAGATCCAAATCCTGTGGGAAGTCAAAGACTTCCAATAAGTCCAAGGCAAAATGTTGGAACTATGATAAACCTAGGCACTTTCATAAATATTGCAAAGAGTTAAAGAAGAAGAAGAAAGGTTCAGATTTAGCTTCAGAATGATCTCAAGAAGATGGTGATGCATTATTGCAGCTTTGGCAGCCCATGCATCTGATGATGTGTGGTTGGTTGACTTGGGTGCATCTTTTCACATGATCTCTCATCGAAATTGGTTCTCAAAATATGAAGAGTTTGATGGTGTAAAGGTGTAGTTGGGTGATGATTCTCACCTAAAGATAGTTGGATGCAGAAGGGTCACTATAAAATTTCCTAGTGGATGAGTAAATGGAATAAATGGAGTTATGCACATTCCAGGTTTGGCAGGAAACCTATTATCTGTAAGTATGTTGAATGATGTAGGTGTGCAAGTTTTTTTTCTGAAAGAAGGATACAAGATGATAAGAGGATTGATAGTGCTTGCAAGGGGTACTAGGAGAGGTGCCTTATTTCAGCTAGATGCATGTATTCCTCTATGTAATAGTTCTTCATCCTCACCATCTGAACGAGTAGTGAAGAATTATGTGGTTATTGGTTTTGATGGAAATGCAAACACTTTGGAAGGTAAGCTTCCTGCAGAAAAGACAATGTTGTGGCATATGAGATTTGGTCACATTGGTGAAAAGGGTATTAGAACCCTAAAAGATAAAAATCTCATTGAGGGGTTAAATGATTGCAATCTCGAGTTCAACTTCTGTGAACACTATTTCTATGGTAAACAAAATCGTGTTCAATTTTACTCTAGCTCTCACAAATCTTTTGATATTTTGGATCTTATTCATTTTGATGTATTTGGTCCTGTAAAAGTTCCTTCAATCTCTAAGTTTTTATTTTTTGTATCTTTCATAGATGATTACAGTAAAAGGACATGGATTTATTTTCTTAAAATTAAGACACAAGTCTTTAATCAATTCAAGGAATTTAAAGCCCTTGTAGAGAATCAGACTAGTAAGAAGATTAAGTATGTGAGAACTCACAATGGTGGTGAGTTTTTCTCAATAGAGTTTGAACAATTTTGTAATGAACAATTCTGTAAAGAACAAGGTATTGAGAGGCATAAGACAACTCCTTATACCCCATAGAAAAATGGAGTTGCAAAGAGAATGAACAAGACACTGATGGAGAAGGCTAGCAGTATGCTTAGTGGAGCTAGTTTAGAACAAAGGTTCTAGGCTGAAGCTATGGCCATTGCTTACTATCTGGTTAATAGATCTCCTACATCAACCCTTGTTGGTAAGACACCCATGGAGGTGTGGTCTAGTAAGAAGCCTTCAATTAGACATCTTCATGTTTTTGGTTGTGAAGCTTATGCACATGTCCCAAAGGAGAAAAGATCTAAGTTGGAAAACAAAGCTGTTAAATGTATTTTCATCAAATATAGTGCTGGTGTGAAAGGATACAAGCTTTGGGATCCTGTGACTAGTAAGTTGTTGTATATTAAAAATGTTATTTTTAGAGAGCTAACATGTTCTCCTATTGTGCTACAACTAGATGAAAAAGAAATGGAAAAAGATGTTGTTCAGTTGCCTCCTACCCCTGAGAAGACTGAACAGAGAGACCATGTTGGGTCTAATGATGAGGAGAGCTCTAGCAGCTTTGATAGTTCAGAAGAAGAGGAAGAACAGCCTCAACCATAGCCCTTAAGGAGATCCACGAGAGAAAGAAAGCAACTAGAAAGGTTTGGTTATTCTATGTTAGATTCCAATTGTGCTTTTTCTTTGATTACTAACGCTTATGAGCCTAGATCTATGAAAGAGGCTTTGGGCATGGAAGATGCAGGTTCCTAGATTGAGGCTATGGATGATGAGATGGCTTCATTAGAGAAAAACAAAACTTGAGACCTTGTACCTTTTCCTAAAGGGAGAAAATCTATTGGCTATAAATGGATGTTCAAAAAGAAATTATGTGTAGATGGCAGTGTTGAAAGGTACAAAGCTAGATTGGTTGCAAAGGGGTATTCATAGGTAGAGGGAATAGATTATGGTGAAATATTCTCTCCTATTGCAAAGTTAACATCCATTAAATTTCTCTTATCTCTTGCTACATCATATGATTTAGAGATAGAACAGATGGATGTAAAGATAGCTTTCCTTCATGGTGATTTGGAGGAAGAGATTTATATGTCACAGCCTGAGCACTACATTGTTAAAGGTAAAGAATCCTTAGTTTGCATATTAAAGAAATCTCTATATGGTTTGAAGAAATCTCCTAGGATGTGGTACCTTCAGTTTGATGCCTTTGTGTTGTCAATTGGATTTGTAAGATCAAAATCAGATAATTGTGTTTATTTCAGAGTTGAAAATGATTGCCTTCTTATTGTTGCATTATATGTTGATGATATGTTGATGTTTGGGAAGGGTAAGTGTATGATTTCTGATTTTAAATCTCAGTTGTTAGCACAATTTGAGATGAACGATCTTGGGGCAGCTAGGTACATCTTGGGTATGGGAATTAGTAGACACAGATCTTTAAAAACTTTGGTTGAGTTAGAGTAATTATGTGAAGTCTGTGTTGGACAGGTTTAGTATGGCAGATTGTAGACCACTATGTGTTCCTATTTCTGTGGGAACAAAGTTATCTGTAGATGATTGTCCAAAATCTCCTAGTGAGATGGAGGACATGAGTAGAGTACCTTATGCTAGTGCAGTTGGCAGTCTTATGTATGCTATGGTCTGTACAAGACCAGACATTACCCAAGCAGTGGGAGTCCTGAGTCATTTTATGGCTAATCTTGGATGGGTACATTGGGATGCAGTTAAGCGAGTATTCAGATATTTGAGGGGTACATCAGATTACTCCATATGTTATCATGGTAAATCTTCTAGATTTTTGCATTTATTTTGTATTCATGGGTTTGTGGATTCAGATTGGGTAGGTGATATTGACTACAGGAGATCCACCAGTGCTTATGTGTTCACTATGTTTTGTGGTGCCATCAGTTGGATGAGAAAGCGACAACCTGTGGTTGCTTTGTCTACTACAAAAGCTAAGTACATGGCTGCTACTCATGCTTGTAAGGAAGTCATTTGGCTTAAGAGATTGTGTTTTGATGTTGGTGTTGATTTAGAACAAATTACTATTTGGTGTGATAGTCAGAGCATTATTTCCCTTGCAAAGAATCCAACTTTCCATGCCAAAACGAAGCACATTGATGTGCAGTTTCACTTTGTGAGAGATATGGTGGAAGATGGAAAGGTAAATTTGGAGAAGGTAGATATTTTGAAGAATGTTGCAAACACATTAATGAAATCAATGGGCATTGAGAAGTTTAGATGGTGTTCAAAGTCTATGGGCCTTTTGGCCTATAGCGGTTAGTTGTTGTTATGTTCTTGTTGCTCTTACCCTTGGTGTTTGATAGGTGGGAGAATGTTAGGAATAAGGTGTCTCAACCTTGGATAATTCCTATTCTTATTTTTTTTTTTTTAAATGTATTTCTTCAAATAATGTTGATGTGTCGGCATCTTGAATTGTGTATAAGGAGATCATCGCTAAAACAGTTATGATGGATTTCTATGACACGTAAGAGCTATGTTAGGAAGATTCAATGATAGGTTAAAACATGTGGCAACTAATAAATTTGAGTACTGTACACTAAAAAAATTTTGGGGTTCCTATTTTCTCGGAGAATGGTAAAACCCTAATATGGTTACCTTTGGGAGTAGCCCTAAAAGTGAAGCGCATGTTATAAGCATTTTTAGGGTTGCGAAGAGGTGTGATGCGAGAAAGTGTATTGTTGGTACTATGAGTTGCTACTGGAGTCTTCTATTGTCACTATTGAACTTGCATTGCAAGTGTATTGTAACCTTGTGTTGAAGATAATACATTGTACAAGTTCTAGAGGGGTGGGGTTGTTTTACCGAAAGGTTTTTCCCCACCGAAAAATCTTTGTGTTATGTGTTTCTTTCTCTATCTATTTTCTTTATGCTTGGTTGGCTGAAATATTGTTGTTTACATGATATTGAATCTATAAGTGTAAAATATTTTAATAGGATTTGCACCATGCTTCTCTTAAGAGATTAGTGTAGGAAGTTGTTTCCGCACTTGAGTTTCCTTACACTTTGTACCACTAGATTGATGCACTTACTCTATCATCTACTCAACAATAGGTAGGGTCATAACCCCAATCATACCTCTCAAGTACATAAATGTATCTTTAGGTAAGGGCTTCGTAAAGATATCTATAATCTAATCTTTAGTACTCACATACTCTAATCTGATTTATTTTTCTATTTCTTTCTCTCTCAAGACATGGGACTTAATAGATATATTCTTAGTCTTAGAAAGAAATACAAGATTCTTAGACATACTCACTATACTTGTGTTACTATAGCAAATGATAACAGGTTCTGCAAACTCAATCTTGATATCCTTCATCATTTCCTTCATCCGCATTACTTGATTATAGTTATTTGTTGTTGCAACATGCTATGCCTTAGTTTTACTCTAAGAAATACAATCTTGTTTCTTGTTTATCCAAGAAACTAATCTTCCTCCAAGGAAACATGCTTCACCACTGGTGCTCTTTCTATCATCCATACTGTCTGTCCAATCCGCATCAGTATATGTACATAGAATGAAATCATTCGATCTATCATACCATATACCATAATCAAATGTTCCTTTCAAATATTTGAATATCCTCTTTATTGTTGCATAATGATACTCATTAGGATCAACTTGAAATCCACCTACAATCCCAACTACATTTGCTATATCTTGTCTGGTGTGAGTCAAATATTGCAAACATCCAATCATGGATTTGTACTTCTTCTACTCAACTAAAGGTGTCTCATCTTTCCTAGATAACTTATGACCAATTATTATAGGTGCACCAAAAGGATTACAACTTTCCAAGCCAAATCTCTTCAACAAGTCTTTCAAGTACTTAGCTTGTGAAATAAAAATATCATCATTGTTCTATACATTCTGCAATCCTAGGAAAAACTTCATTTCTTCTATCATGCTTATTTCAAAATCATTCTTCATCTCTTCAAAAAACTTATCACTTTCCTTGTCATTACCTCCAAATATGATGTCATCAACAAATATTACTAATATTAGAAAACTATTCTCAATTTCTTTTAAATACAAGTTACTATATGTCATACCCTTAACAATTCCAAGTTTTGTCAAATAGTTGTCCAACCTTGCATACCAGGTTCTAGGTGCTTGGTTCAATACATATATAAATTTCTTTAGTCTGCATACCATGACTTTATCTTGGTCTTTTGTTAGAGGGAAACCTTTAGGCTACTCAATGTAAACCTCTTCTTCAAGTTCTCCATTCAAGAAAGTTGATTTAACATCCATCTGATATACCTTGAAATTCTTGTTTGTTGCATAAGCTAGAATCATTCTTACCACTTTCATTCTAGCTATAGGGGCATATGTCTCCTCATAATCAATTCCTTCTTACTATGAATAACCTTTACACACAAGTCTAGCCTTATTTCTTACCAATTCTCCTTGCTCATTCATCTTGTTTCTAAATACCCATTTGGTTCCTATAATATTCTTGTCTTTAGGTCTATGAACTAACTCCCTTGTATCATTCTTCACAATCTGGTCTAGTTCTTCTTTTATTGCTTGAATTTAATGATCATCTTTACATGCTTCATCATCACTCTTAGGTTCAACTTGAGAAATTAGACATAATTCCTCATTAACTATGTTTCTTTTTGTCACACCTTTATCTTTGCTTCTTATTGTTTGCTCTGGATGGTGATTCTTTGTCATGTTTTTGTTAGAAATAGGAGTTTCTATCTCAACTCTAGGTTCAAATCTTTGTCTTCTTTTATTAACAATTTGACCAATCATTTTGAATATCATTGTTAGTCTCAAATAAAATCTAAATATTATGTCCAACAGTTCTAGTATTATCTTCTTCTTCATCAGAATTGTAATCTAACATCTTTTCCTTAGTTTCAAACTTTTCACCAATATTTACATTTGTGCATTCAACTATTGTCTTGGTTCTATAATTAAAATATTTGTATGACTTTCTTTTCACTTAATAGATAAGAAACATACCTTAATCACTTATTGGATCAAACTTACCAATATCATCATTTCTCTTTATGTAGCACTTACTTCCAAGTATTATGAAATACTTAACTGATGGTGAATGACCAAACCATAATTCATAAGGTGTCTTGTTCATACCTTTTTGGATCTATACTATGTTTGTTGTACACTATTGTATTGATTTCTTCTTTCCAAAATATCTTGGAAATGTCATTCTCAAACAATATTACTCTTGTTACCTCTTCTACTAATGTGTTTCTTCTTTGTGCAATCACACCTTGTCCAGGTGTCCTAGGTGAAGACAGTTGTCTTTTGATTCCATTTTCTTCACAAAACATGTTAAACTCTCTAGAGGTGAACTCTCCTCCTCTATCAAATCTCAAAAAATTTATCTTAACACAAAATTCATTTTCAACTCTATTCTTAAATTTCTTAAACTTCTCAAAAGCTTCAAACTTTTCTTTAGGAAATTCAACCCACATCATTCTAGTGAAATTATCAACAAAAATCATGAAATAGCTTTCACCATACAATCCTCTTGTTCTAGAGGGACCACTCAAATCTGTGTGATTAATCTCTAGCTTCTCTATGGCTATAAAATTCTTCCTGGGAAAAGATATCTTCTTCTATTCAGCCAAAATACATTATTTGAAAATAATGTTAGGAGGCTTAGTTATCTTTGGAAAATCTCTAACAGCGAATGTGCTACTAACTTTCACAATATTATCAAAGTTTATATGACATAATTTCCTATACCATAACCAATTTTTATCCACTTTAGCAACCAAACAAGTCATTTCAATGGGATTCAATTGAAATGCATTACTCCTAAACCTAGTTCCAGTACTAATCATCTTACCATCCTTATCCTTGATTGTGCGAGTTTTTTCTATGAATTTCAATAGATATCATGTTTCCACGAATTTTCCAACACTCAAAAATTTATGCTTTAATCCATTGACAAAGTAACCATCATTAGTATTACTCTTTCCATCTAAATTAATGGATCTTATTCTTGTAATGTGACAAGTTGCATTGTTACCAACTGTAATAATACCTCCATCATATTCTCTAAGTTTAAAAAAATTATTCACATCTCTAGTCATATGATGAGAACATCCACTATCTATTATCCAACCAAATTTATTCTCTACTTGGGAAACTAGAGCTTTCTCTTATCTAATCTCTTTATCAAGATCATCTTCCTTAATAGCTATGAATCCTAGCTTATCATCACTTTCACTCTAACCTCTTTCATCAAATTCCTCATCTCCATTTACATACAAATAGTTTCTAGGTCTTCTAGGCTTGAAATTTTCCTTATACTTTTTCTCTTTTTTTGGACACTTAGATGCATAATGACCAAAACCATTACAAGTCCAACATTTAAAGATATTATTACCATCTTTTTCTCTTCTCACAAGAAGGGCTATACCTTCCTCAATATTCTTATGTTCATCAGATCTAGTTCTGTTGCTACTAGAAAAATCTCCATGTGTACTTGTGCTTCTAGATAGACTTGGCCGAACATTCAAGGCACTAAAAGTTGTCTCTACTCTTATTAGTTCTCCTAATTGTCTTAGACCTACTTATGCTACTTCCAATCTTCTAAGCAACATTTCCCAAGTAAACTCTATAGTATAGGGTATAAGTAGTTGAATCATCTGAGCTACTTGCTTGAATGGTGGTGTCAAAGGTTTCAAGATCTTCCACACAATATCATCTTCTTCCTTCTTTCCACCCTAAGACTTGATTCTTGCAACAATCTCTAAAATCCTACCAATATAGCTTCTTACATATTCATTATCCACCATGTTAGCATCTTGAAATACACATATCCAATTCTATAATCTTACTCTCTTCATATGTTTATCACCTTCAAAAATAGATTCTAATTCTTTGCAAATTTTATGAGATGTTTCAAGTGACTTTACCTGACTATATTCATTTTCTAAAAGATTTGATAGTAAAGCTTCTCTAGATCTCATGTTGCACATGAATAGATCTTTCCTTGCTTCACTTCATTCTTTAATCTTCTCTTCTTTAATAATTTTCATATAATTATTTGTCAAAAGCTAGTAACCTAAACTCATACACAATAGATGATCTTCATCTTCTCTTTTCGACTATCATAGTTGGCTCCATCAAATCTAGGACTACCCTTTCTAAAATGATTCACCATGGATCTCCCAAAGATGTTAAGCTTATCCTTCAAGGACCTAATGCTTTGATACTAATTATTAGAATATATAGTCCACCAATATAACTCAGAGGAGGGGGGTGGGGGGTGAACCATTTATCCAACTATTATCACAATTATAAACCTTAAACAAACTTTACCATATGAGCAATATGATCATAAACCAGAACAAGATACTCATGCATAATAACACTAGATATGTTAACTAGGGAAACCCTTGATTAGAGGGAAAACCTCAATGGAGATGGTACCCACAAGATGATGTACTAATATAAGAGTTCCTTTTAAAGGGTGGACCCTATTAGGAGTTTATGAATACATTCAATACATATTAGTCCTTGTTAAGAGACTTTGATTCTCTGTTAGGAGATTCCAACCCTGTTAAGAGTTGTGGAAGATAGATGGACCCACTACCCAAATAGCTTCAAGGCGAGACCAATCAACCCACTATCCAAATGATCACTGTATTATTCCTTGCAAAATAATAGAATTGAAATGTACTTCCTTCCTCTTTCTCTATCCTATCAACTGGACTTCTGCTCCTTCAGAACTTGTAACCATATCACAAAACTCACATCCAATAATCTGTTAGATCTCTTACACACACTTAGTAAGCACTCTTCTCCTTTTCACACTTCCTTGATCACTTCACATACTCAATCACATTCCATTCATACAAGAAAGGAAAACATATTTCCTTTATACCATATCTTCAAAATAATTCCTTGAGTTGGCCTTAAGGCTTTCCCAATTAATTATAATAAGATAATTAATTAATTCACAATTACAATAGCATTGTCATCTCACAGTCTATAAAAAAAGTAGAAGCAAAGGGAATAGTTGAGGAGGATGCCACACAAAAGGATGAACTAATTTTCAAACTATTTGAAGAACTAAAGAGCATCAATAGAAGAAATGATAAGTTGAAGAAGTTGATGCAAGAGTGTCCTAGGTGTAAGAGCAATCCTACATCAACCAAAATATTTCCTTTTTTTTCTTGAATAAGGGTTGTGTCAATGAAGATTTGTTGTTTTTGGAGGCTTTCTACTTATTATTTCAATCATGCAAGCTCAAAATGTCCTATTTTCATAGGTGGATGTTCATGTTGGACATATCAACCTACCGATTGAGGCTTAGTGGCATATCATGAGTAACATTAAGTTATTGAAAATGTTTTGTGTGTAATTTTGGTATAAAAAAATTTAGGCTCAGTATTGGACACATTCAAGGCTTTGGATGACCTCAAAAATGGGGTCAACTAGAGCTTGCATGAATTAGGCCTTGTAGATAACAAGCTGGGGATTCTAGAAAGGGGTTATAATAGCCAACCAAAGCAATGGTTCGAGAGTTATGGCCTTCTAAAGTTGTGACCAACTTTTTCAAAACAATTTCCAAATGTGTATTAGCTTGACTCTACATGTTATTTTAGGGTTATTTGATCTCAAGGTTAGGTTTCAATGTCTAGAAACTTCCTAGGTGGTGTAACAATGCCTATATAAGGAATGCAAATACATTGTCTATGACAGCTCTATGTGACAGTTCACAACTCTATGTTGAAAATTATTGTATGGAAGGTACCCATGTGGATTCACATATTATATTTCAAAATTTTGTAATTTTTCATTTTTGATGATAATAAGAATCCCATTTTTTTTCTTGCAAATTATTGTTGTTTCTTTGTTTCTATTATGTGTTTGTGGTATTAAGGGGAGAACCCTTCATCAAAATTTCAATGACAGCTTTGAAAAGGTATATGATAAACTCAAGGCTTAGAGAAACACCAAGAGCACAACTAGTCTTGGCTATGAAGGTAACAACAAGATTGAAAAAGATAAATCTTCTAGAAGCAAGGACCAAAACCACAAAAGACAAGGGGAAAAATTGTCTAAAGGTAAGTAGCCTAAGAAACTAACCTATCATTATTGTGGTAAATAAGTCTCACTTCTAATGTATGCTAACATAGAAAGGTCACATCTATGACTCATAATACCTTCAATGGGTATTGCAACACATGCCATGGGTATGGTCACTCTCCTCATGAGTGTAGATATCATCTAAATGAGAGAAGAATTGATGGTTATTGTTACCTTTGCAAAAAATATGCTCACAAGGTTGATGTCTGTAGATCTAAGAAAAGATCAAACTGGTCACTTTAAATATCATTAAATCCTTGCTAGCTATAAGATATAGCTAAGCACACCAGTATTCTCAGTATGCATGAATGATGGACATATTGTAGAATACTATAAACTAAAAACTATTCAAAAGAATCACTCATGACCCTGGAGGGGAACAAGAATGACGTGTTACTTTTGTGGAAAAATAAGTCAACTTGCTAGAGAATGCAAATAAAATAAAAGGTCTCAGCTATAGAACCCACACAAAGATAGAAATAACAAGATAGTGGACAAATAAGAACCCAAAAAGGACTTCCACAAAATCTGAAAAAAAGAAGACTAATGAAACTTTAGAGGTTAAGCCCGCTAAGGCTAAAATTGCACCAGTTGTAGCTGAGACTTCTAAAAAAAATTATGCTAATCTAAGCATAAAGGGGTTTCCTATGAATGAAAATTATCATAAATTGGTCCCCTAGTCAAAATCGATAAATCATACACTATCAAAGCAACAAACAAATTGGCAAAGTATAGAGTACATGTGTTAAGATAGAAGTATGAAGAGATTATGACTATTGTAGCATGGGCCATTGGCATTAATTATGGGTTAAGTGTTAGGTAAACATTTTGTTTATCATTATGTATTAACATTAACCTAACATTGTTTACTAAAATCTATAATTAGGTTAACAAAGAACCATTTATCACTTTGTGAACTCAAATTATTAAGCTATGCATTTGCAAATAACCTAGCTTATCATATTTGTGTATCATTTTCCCACAAAGATATCTCTAACTTGAAGGTGCAAAGGTGAAAGAGAAGAAAATGAATTAGCAAATATTGCTATAGTATAAGATTCTACTCACTAGTCAAAAAAGCATCATGGAACATGGAATCCATAAAATTTAATTGGCTAATATTAGGGAATTTGGAGAAAAAAACTATGTGGTCACTCTACTAAAGGGAAACATAATGAACCATACTAAAGCATTGTCTTTAAGACCTTTCGACTTACTACATATAGAAAATGTGGGTGCATAAATTAATGTAAAGATTCTAGAAGTTGGTGATGATAAAATATGAAGTCTATTTGAGTCATTCTATGAAAATGGGGTCTTGAAGCCGAAATGTGCTTATTTGGAAAACACCACCCTGCATCATGTCATGGATATTCTTGACTTATTTCAAGATGAGTAGGTAATATTTTTACTGAGTAGGGTGCATGATGAATATATGTGGTTGGACATACCCTATAAAATCACAAAAGAAGTTATCATAAGGGTAATTAGAAAGTACTACTGGAATGAAGCTCACAATAGTGAAGATTGGGGTAGAAAAGTTAGTAAAGGAAACTAGAGAAAGGAAATATGGATGAGCATATGCCATCAAAAAGATTCTTGACCTAAAAATAAAGTTTGTTGTGATGGTAATCACATACAAAATCTATTACTCCAATACATATAATAGTGTGCCTAGTGAAGCAACATATGGTGCATAATAAATCATTCACAATCATGTCATTCTTGACCTAATTGGTTGGCTTCATGAGAAATTGATGATAATCTTTTGCAAAATCAAAGAGAAATACAAAATACATCCATTAAACTATGAATCTATTATGATGTGTGTGTGTGTGTGTGTGTGTGTGTGTGTGTGTGTGTGTGTGTGTGTGTGTGTGTGTGTGTTTTTATTTTGAAAGACAATTCCTAAGACATCCATCATACAAATGGTCAAAGGATATGCCTACTACCGAGGAAGTTTGTAATATGTACATGTGGTTGGGAGATAGAAGAGATGATCTATTTAGGTCATATCTAAACAATTTTAAAGGGATATGCATAGGAGGGAAAGAATACTCTTTACCCTAACTAAGGAATATAAAAATGAAATATGTTTTCTAGAATGCACGAACTACTTCATGGTACAGGTTGTTGAACCTAGAACCCACTAGTTAATAACATTTGTGTATGATATGAAAGAAGAAGTGAGACCACCTATTTATTTGTTATTATCAATGTCAATAGATAAGAAACTACCGAATCTCAACATGAACATGATGAGAAGGAGTGCATTTATCATACTAGAGAAAGATAAAGAACTACCATAGAAGAACAAAATACAAGCAAGAAAGAAGAAAAGTCAAAGAAAGGCTCAAAATAATATGAGAGGAGAGATTAACATGGAAGAAGAGTTAGGAATTATAGGTGAAGCTCCACCAAGTCCAAAAAGATAGGTAGATGTTGAAATAAGCATTGATTTAGGAAGGGAGTCCTCACCTGAACCTTAGATGGTCACAAAGGATGTCATTAAATAGATAGCTAGGCCTGCTCAATTAACAAATGTAGAGACAACCAAGAGGAAAAATAATGAAAAAGAAGAAAAGAATAAACCCTCTCCAATCCTAGAGAGATCAAACCCATCTAGTAGAAAATCATCATCCATAACATCCAAAGTAGTAAAGAAAGGTAAGAAACTACCTCCTCCACTTTCAATTTAAGACATTGTGAACAATATTATATACAATGAAAATTACAATACAATAAGGTACAGGTACTCATGAATGAATGAGAAAGATCAAAACAATGCAATTAGTGGTGGCCTATTTAGCTTAAGGACATGTAATAGAACCCCAATAAAAATAAAGGATCATTTTCAAAAATATTTAAAGCCTATCATTTAGAAAAGATGGCAAGTCAGGTTTTCAAAGCTCAAATGCTTTTTGGAAGATGCAATAATTAAGGTTAGGCCATAATATACTCCATCAAAGAGGAAGATGTATACGGAATCCTGCATTGAAGAATTTCCCACTCAAACAAATATTACACTGGTTATCATTGGTAAAGAGAGATAAGAATTTAAACCTACAACAAGTTGTTGGAAATTCATAGTAGATAAAGTGGAGATACTATGTGCACAAAAAAAGGAAGACCAAGGAAAAGATCAACTTTCATAATAGATTGATCCAAAAAGAAAGGGCATTTAGCAACAAGAAAAGAAGAAGGTGAGTCCATTAGATCCAATACAATAGGTAGAGAAGATGGGTATGTAGAAGAACTCCTAGAGACACCTGTCAACTCAACCCTCTCACATCAACAAGGAGAATGACACACACTACTACTCACAATGTAGAAGCACCTAAAAAGGAAAAATCTCCTAGGATAATAAACCAACAAAAATATTCAAAAACAACTAAGAAAATAGATAATGTAGTGAAAGAAAAGTCACCTAAAAGGTATTGCATTTCAATTGAGGAAGACCAACCTACAAGTCAAGGACATGGATTGGGACCTCCAATGATCTTACTTCCAAAGGTGGTTGAGCTACCACATGTAGGTAATCCTAATGAAACAAATGCAGAAGAGTTAGAGACTACTCAAGATGAGAGAGTTGCACAAAATGATACACCAACTAAGAATCAACAAGATGACACTCAAGACCTAGTAGCATATACAACCTGAATAAAAGAGAGAAAATAAAAGAAGTAAATAAAAATGCACCAAATGTGTTGATATATCATAGAGATAATGTCTTCCTAGATGAGAATAGTCCAGAAATGGACATGACCCAAATAGAATATTATGTACCTGTACAAGAAAAAATTACAATAGGAATTTGGAAATGACCCATTGGTCATACATACCACACAAGATAAGTTGAAAATGACTTTGGATACAACTCACAAATCCATGAGTATAATACAATCCATATCCACAAAGATGAAATTCACATTGGATGGGGATGACACAGAGCAAGGGAAGAAAATAAAAATGAAAGGGTGAAGATTTCCATCCCCATCTTCATCATCTTCAATCTCTGAAGATGAAGGAACATTATTTGATAGAAATGAAAAGGTAGTAGAAGACCTTATAAAGGTCCAAGAGGAAATAGATAGGAGCATTAGGAAACTAAAAGAGATGAGCAAAAAACTTGACCACCACTACAAGTTGGTTCATAGATTCACAGTATTTAGGTACTAAAGCAAGAGGAGTTAACAAGCTTAAACATTGATAAAATCAAGAGATATAATCATTGGATTAGCCTTTGATGTTTGGTGTAATTCTGAGACCGAACTAATAATCCCATCTTGAACAACCACTTGAGACTCTAGATATTGACAAAACCACTAGTGAGATTGCTATAGAGAAACAAATGGAAATCTCACACAACTACTTAAACAATGCATGAATGAACTAACATGATCAAGGGACACTATAGTAGAAATACTCAAAAATATTTCACCCATTTTATAGAAAGTTTCATATTCCCAAACCTATATGATAGATTTGGAGAGCACCTTGAAGAAATGTTACAAGGAGATACATTTGAAAAAGAACTCTTTTAATGTCATGAAAAGATTTAAAACTATGTATACTAGCCAAATACAACAAAAGCTACATATGATCAATAGGATCAAGGTAGAACAATTCAAGCACACTTTTGCACTCTTTGAGCTACATTTCTTCCTATCCCCACTAGGAGGAATTACCCAAGAATGTAAGAGAAGTAGAGGTACTACTTACCACCAACCCCATGGATACCTTAGATGAAATAGAAATCACGCTAGCATAGATAACAAGCCTTACCTAGGCTCTATAAAACTCAAATTCCTATGGAAGGCACAACTAGATAATGCTAAGACCTAGTACCCGAACATACTACGAGCCTTTGTCATTGATGGAAAAATGGGGAAGATGTATATAAGAATAAAAAAGGAGGATAATATAAAAATCATGCACTAAACAAGAATAGGAGAAGAATATACTAATGAGATGGAATGTGAAGGTAAAGGTAAAGAGAAAGGGGGAAAAAATAATAGATAGGGAAATCAAACAAAGTGGAAAATGAAATGTGAAGAAAAACACAAAACAAAAAGAGGAGATGAGAAGAAGAAAATAATAGTGCAAGAGATGAACAAATATAGGGGGGAGACAAGGCATGTAGTAAAGGGAAGAGTTAAGGTTCAAATTTTCAAGATTGACAAAGTACATACACCAGCGAAGATTTCGTTAGAAAGTAAAGTCCACCAAGATAATTTGGAGAGGGGCTGAATTAGTAATACATTTAAAGAAACTCTCAATATCTTTATTAATTTTAAAACATGTATATAGTGGATACAACAACCATAGAAAGGTAACCATTCATAATAACACTACATATGTTAACTCGGGAAACCCTTTATCAGAGGGAAAACCCTGGTGAGTATGGTACCCACAAAATGATGTACTAATATAAAAGCTCCTTGTTAGAGGATAGACCCTGTTAGGAGTCAATGAGAATAATTAGTACATATGAGTCCCTATTGGGAGACTTTGGATCCTTGTTAGGATATTCCAACCCTATTAGGATTTATGCCAACCCTAGTAGGATTTGAAAGGAAGATCACTGAACCCACTATGTGAATAGCCTTTGTACTATTCCTTCCCAATAATACAATATGAAACAAAAATTATCCAACTAGAATCTTGTCTTTCCAAATATAGTTTCTTGTAAGCTCATTATTCCTTAATCATACCAAACTCTACTATGATCTTCAAAACTTCACATACCAAGCTCACGCAGTAGATATTATTGCATACCATACATTACATATAATCTAACTAATGATTACAACCAAGGAAAAATAATTTCCTTGAGACAAATTCCTAAGACAAGTTATTGAGTCATCCTTGAGGCTTCCCCAATCTACAATTATAATATAGGACCATCTTAATATATTCTAATACATGTTACATTACCATTTTACACTTTATCCAAAATTACACAAAAATTGTTAGCTCACAATCTTTACAAATTATTACCTGATGATCTTCAAATTATGCCACCTAAACCAAAGCATAATTAACATCTCTTTAGTCTTTGTCTCATTTTTCTTAAGCTAATTCCATCTCTACGAGAAGATAGAATCAAAACTATTGAAAATAAATTGATACAACTATGAAAATGTGTTTCAATCATTATTTTGTCACTGATGTCAAACCTACTATTTGTTGGTAAGACAATTTCTTAGATGATTTGAGTACTATCATTGTTTGATTGATGAAGAGGATTTGATCACATGAGATAACAATAGCACCTAGAGAAAACTTTGAGTTATGATATGGAAAAGGAGTACAATGATCAGCTAAGATAGTGATATTATAATGCCTTGATAATATACTTAAGGTTGCAAAGGATGGATACACTAATTAAGTTCAAAAGAACAAGTTAAACAAATTGTGTTTGTCGAGCTTAACAATTTGCACAGTAGGTGTTGAGAAAAGTTAGTGTAAGCCAAGCAAAAAATCAGTTGGAGCAAAGCAAAGTCAAACTTTAGTGTATGCTGAGTGATATAGTGTAAGCCAAGTAAATTTTAGTTGATGTCGAGCACTAGTAAAAAAAATTTGATGTCAAGTATTTTGATAGTGGATGTCAAACAATATAGTATGTGTCGAGCATCAGAAGCAAGTTAATGCTAAGTTTCAATATTATGAGAAAGATCATGAATTTGATGAATTTGAGTCGACAAGTTTAATTTCTTTGATTTTGTGAACCATGTGAAAGATAAGCTTGATGAGCTAGTGGTATAGAAATAAAGATGAATTATTTTGAGGTGAATTCAAAGAGGATTAAAGGAGAAGTTTCTAGAAGAAATAAAATGAAATGATGGGTAGATTCATTGAATCTTGCCTAATCTAACCCTACAATGGACTATGGAGGATGAATGGAAAAAGATTTTAATTTTCTATTTATAGAGATGGTTGGTTAGAAGGAAGGATTCTCATGTGTGAGAGCCTAAAGAAAGACAGGGAGTCTAGGGTATTGCTTCATTCAATGACCTAAGAGAAGAGACTACTATTGGAAAGCAAAGTAAGAAGGTTTAAGGGTATGGATACTTGAAGGGTGAACAAGCTATCAGAGTTGAAGTGAGTGAAACCCAAGTAGAATAGAGGATGAAAATAAAGATTTGTAATTTGTAAAGTATGTTGTAAGTTGTTATCAGATCAAAGCCTTACTGTTACTTTCTAATCATTGTAACAGTATAGAGTAAATTCTTTGGATTAAGGTTGACCTAACAATCATTTGTAAATCCTTTAACTAGGTGACATTCCAAGTGAATGATCTAGACTCCTCTAACAAGTATCCCTCCTAATAGGGTGATTGAAATCCTCTAAATAAGTCACATTTAATAGTGTGCATTTTAACCTTTAACAGAGTTGGCTTTTCATAGGGCATCACTTCAGAAGAGTGAGAATGAGTAGAATGTTACTGGTGGTTTTTCCCAAATTGGGTTTCCACATTAAATAATTATTTCAAATGTGTTATTATATATGTTATGTTTCATGCTTACATTTCTACAATGTTGATTTGATAGTAACCTACAAAGTTTAATTGATTGTATGAGCTAATGGATGCATGCATGATGAAAATGTTTTATGGATATGGGTTCACTAAATTGTGAAAAGTTTTATTTGTGAATTTGGACCTTGGATAACTAATTCACCCCCACCCCCCACCCCACCCCTTAGTTATTCTAAAGAATTCCAAAAATTGGTACTAGAGCCATCTTCTTAAGAGGACTAGTTTTAAGGTACTAGAATCAAAAAGATCAAGATGTCAAAAAGAGAGGTACCCAAGCTTTATAGATATAACTTTACTGCATGGAAAGTTTGATGTGTGATGTGTTAGAAATGCTTTAGAATAACTGAGAGAGGGGGTGGGGGAGTGAATTAGTTATTCAAGGGCCAAATATCCTATTCAAACTTTTCACTATCTATAGTGAGCCCATTCAACCATTCATTCATCCAAGCTTTAACTTTTCTAACTAGAAAGTTATTGTAAATCAAAATGCAAGCATAACACATAAGAAATCAACACATAACACAGTGATTTACATGGAAACCCAATTTGGAAAAAACCACCAGTAACATGCTACTCCATTCTCACTCTTCTGAAGTGATCCCTTGTGAAAGTCCTGCCTTGTTAAAGGCTTACAACACATTGTTAAACGTGACCTTTTTAGAGGATTTAACCACCCTATTAAAAGTGGGCCTGGTTAGAGGACTTTAGAACATTCACTTGGAATGCCACCCTGTTAAAGGATTTACAAATGGTTGTTAAGCCAACCTAAGTCCATAAGATTTTTAGATCCAATACAATTGCTAGAGAGTATAAGAAAATCTTTGACGTGACTACAACATACAACTTAACTTGCAGATCTTAGATCACTTCTCAGCTCATACCATTGACTAGCCTTCAATCTCTGCAACTTTGACAGTTTGCCCTCCTTTCAAGCTTAGTCTCCATGATTAATGTACTAGTGCAATCATCTCTTCATGACCACTTGTAGAAGCAGAGTCTCTATTCTCTTCCTTCTCCTAGATGTCTTCACCTTGACACCCTTCTAACCACTTCATAGATTTGGTTGTTTAGCAACAACAGTATCAAAAGCATTTGCTTCTTGGTCTATGACTCCTTAAATAGAAGTCTTGGAGTCCTTTTCTCACTCGATTCTTCCATTTTTTAATTTCAATTCATATGGATTAGGTAGGATTCATTGCATCTAACCCATATTTTTTTTCCTCTAGAAACTTCTTGAATAATCCTCTAGAATTTGTCCAATATAGTTTACATAGAATTTTGTGCCACCAGCTCATCATCCTTATCTTCAACCTGTTCACAAAATTCAAGATAACCACTTTGTCATCTTAGATTTGGTGAATCTTCATCATTTGAAATAATGCAGCAACTTGGCACTATTGAAATACTGGTGCTCGGCACATAATGTGTTACTCGACATCAACTATGTTTTTCCTGATGCTTAGCACCTGAAGATCACTCAGCACCAACTAAGATTTCCCTGATGCTCAGCACTTGAAGATCACTTGGCGCACACTGGAATTTCCTATTACTCAGCTTCAACTGAGAATTTTCTTGGCTTCAACTAACTTGCTCGACACCCTCTAAAGATCTTACTTTAAACTTTGCAATCCACCTTGTTACAACATCTTCCTCCAATGTTTCTAAGTGTGACCAATCTTTGTATCTTTGAGTATGTTATTAATACATCATTTAACCATTGACTTAACTGATCCTTGTACTTCATTACAATATCATAACTCAACCTTTCCCTTAAGTTCTTTTGTTACATCTTGTTCATCAAATCCTCTTCATCAATCAACTAAGTGATAGTATTGGAACTTATAAGCAAATGACATTCCTACAAATAGCAAGTTTGACATCAATGACAAAACAATGATTGAAAAAAATCTTTTAACAACAATCTTCTTTCTTTGCAACAATCTCCCTCTTTGATCTTCAACAATGAGTTTTTCAATTAGATTTCCAACAATCTCCCTCTTTTGCATTGATGGCAAACCAAACTGATCAACCATTAGACTAAACTATTCAACCACAACATAACTAAGAACAATAAGTCAAATTCCAAAAATTAATTGTATCTTCACATCTCCTTCTATTATTTTGATTGCTTCATTTTTGCTTCTCCCTCTTGGCTATTATATCCTTGTTCTTTGTCTTTCTCCCTCTATATTGCTCATCTAATTCTATTCTAATCAGCTTTTGATTATTTCTATCAACTTCCCCCTCTATCTTCTTTTGAGCAATTTCTCACAACTTCTCATGTTCATCAGTTTTCTGCTATTTCTCCCTCTTTTATAACAATGCCAAAGACATGTTAGCATCTTACTATGTAGGTGTAGCTTTTTACAGGTTCATTCAATTTCTCCCTTTATAACCTTACTTGTGACTGATTTAGAACTTCAGTACTTCTATTACTTTAGGCATGAATCCCAAAGTAAACAACCTCTACATCAATGTGTAATATCTTCAACAATCAACTCATTTGATGCAAGGCATTCTTGCTTTTGCCTCAAGTAGCCTTACCTAGGGGTATCACCCCTAACTTACCTCTAAGATATTCAAAAGCATCTTTAGGTAGTGCTTTTGTGAAAATGTCAGCAATCTATTCCTTTGAGCTAACATATTCCATCTTCACTTGTTTATCTTCCACCAACTCTCTTACCTAGTAATATGTGATTGCAATGTGCTTGGTTTTAGCATGCATTATGGGGTTCTTTGATATGTTGATAGCACTTGTATTATCACAATAAAGTATCACAGGTTTAGTTACCTCTTCCTTCATACCTTGCAACAAATTTTTGATCCATACAATATTGGTACAATTTATAGCAGTTACAACATATTCAGCTTTAGCAGTGGACTATGAGGTGCAGCTTTGTTTTTTGCTAGTCCACGTAATCAACCTTTTTCCCAAGAAAAGTGCTCCTCCACTAGTTCTTTTCCTATCATCAATGTTACCTCCCCAATCTGCATCAATGTAAGCTCTTAGTTCAAATTTTTCACTCCTCCTGTAGTAAGCCAAAGTCATCAATTCCTTTTAGGTATCTCAGTATTCTCTTTACTACCATTAAGTGATTTTCTATTGGATTTGCATAAAATCTTGCCACTATTCCAATAGCTAATGCAATATCTAGTCTAATATGTACATCATATTATAGCTTTCCAATCATTGACCTATACAATTTTTGGTTCACTTCAGCTGACTCATCATTCTTGGATAGCTTATGGCCTATTGCCATTGGTGTGCTGACTGGTTTTCAATCTTCTAACCCAAATATTTTGAGTATCTCCTTGATATATTTGGATTGGGTCAAAAATATGCCATGTTTCCATTGATGTAGTTGCAATCCAACAAAGAATTTGATTTCTCCAAACATTGACATCTAAAATTCATGCTTTATTTGATTAGCAAAATCTTTGCAAAGAACATCTTTTTCTCCAAATATTATATCATCAACAAATATTTCTAATATCAAAATTTCTTTACTTTTTTCAGCTTTGGTATACAAGTTGTTGTTGTCATATGTTCTCTCAAATCCTATCTTTACAAGATATTTTTGCAACCTCTCATACCATGCTCTAGGTGCTTGCTTCAATCCATAAAGTGCCTTATGCAATTTACGGACCATGTCCTTGTTCTTCTCATCAACAAATCCCTCTAATTGTTCTATGTAGACTTCCTCTTCCAATATACCATTCAGAAAAGAAGACTTCACATCCATTTGGTAGACTTTGAAACCTTTGTATGTAGCATATGCAAGTAATGTTCTTACTCCTTCCATTCTTGCAACAAGGACAAATGTTTCCCCATAATCTAGTCCTTCTTCTTCTGCATAGCCTTTGCAAACTAGTCTAGCTTTGTTTCTTGTTATCTCATCAAGTTTGATTCTAAACACCCATTTGGTACCAATCACATTCTTATTAGCTGGTCTAGGAACTAGGGTCCATGTTTTGTTCTTTTAAATTTGATCTATCTCTTCTTCCATGGCTTTACACTAGTCATCATCTTGTAGTGTATCTTTCACTATATTAGGTTCAACCTTGCTCAATAGACATGATTCATTCCTTTATCTATTCCTTTTCATTGGTCTGGCATCCTTGTCACCAATGATTTGATCTATAGGGTGGTGTCTTCCCACATACTTGGCTAACCTTGGTTCTGTTCTTCTTTCCATGTTTGATCCTTCAGCTTCAGAATTATTTTTTTTCTTTTCATCTGGCATTTCATCATTCCCCTCATGTATACTATTTTTAGAACCAGAATGTGCATTCTCCACATTCTGTAGCTCAACTTTTGAATGCAACTTGGCATTCACTAGTTGAGACTCAGCAGATACTAAAATTTGTTGTTGATTCTCAACTTGATTTGCAGCACTGTCTTCAACAGTCATTCCTTCATAGAAGTATACAAAGGATCTATAATCCTCTAATTTCTTAGACTCATTAATTTGAACATCTACATGCTCATCAAAATTTATATTTGCAATCTCCACAATCTTGTTAGTGTTAGTGTTCAAACACTTATATGCCCTACTTCTAATGGAGTATCCAAGAAATATGCCTTCATCACTTTTTGCATCAAACTTTCCACTTCTAGAATCTTTAAGAATAAAGCATTTACAACCAAATACTTTGAAATGTTTAACATTAGGTGAGTGACCATACCATAATTTAAAAGGTGTTGCATTTGTACCTTTCTTGACTTGAACTCTATTCAGTGTGTAGACTGCAGTACTTATAGCTTTTCTCTAGTACCTTAGTGCAACATTTTTCTCCATCATCAAGGTTCTAGCATAGTCTATCACTAACCTATTCCTCCTTTCAGTAATACCATTCTATGGGGGAGTTCTTGGTGTTGATGTTTGTCTTTTGATACCTTTATCATTGTAGAATATTTCAAACTCTTTTGATGTGAACTCACCACCTCTGTCTAACCTTAGGCACTTTAGGTTATTTCCTATTTCCTTATCAAATCTAGTTAAATACCACTTAAACATTTGAAATGCATTATATTTTTACTTTAAAAATATAGCAGTCATAATCCTGGAATAATCATCTACAAATAGCATTATGTATCTGTCTCCTAGGTAGCTTTGCACTTCTATTGGACCACATAATTTTGTATGGACTAACTCTAGTACTTCTTTGCATGTGTATGTTTTTCTTTTGAAACTAGACTTAACCCTTTGACCTTCTTTTTCTTGCTAATACTAATCAGATTATCAAAATTAACATGACAGCCTTTTATGCCACAACCACACATCATCAAGTCGAACAACAAGACATGTTGCATCTTCCATATCTAGGTAAAATAGATTACTCCTAGTTTGTTCACCTTTTCCTATCAGATTTCCATCAGTGTCATAGATCTTGGTAGTTTTGTTTCCAAATTCAACTTTGCAACCTACATTGCCTAATTGTGATATAGTCAACAAGTTGTAGTTCAATCCTTCAACATATTATGAATTATCACATGAAATTTTCTCGATGAGTTTAATAGAGCCTTTTCCTTTGATTTGACATGGAGCATCATTATCAAATCTAACACTATTTCCATCATATTGAGTAAAGGTAATGAACTTACTTTTATCTCCTGTCATGTGATGTGAGCATCCACTATCTATGATTTACTTGGCATTCTTGTTCACACGGGTAACAAATGTTGTTGCTTCATCTTCTTCATCTTTATCTAATTCATCCTTCATGGCCACATAGACTACTTCATCATCATTCTCATCAGAATCTTCTTCAACAATGTAGCATCTCTTGCCTTTCTCCTTGTAGTCTTTGCTATCATATTCTCTCTTGTTCCTGTACTTGTTTCCTTCTTTGTAGTTATTCTTATGTGTACATCTTGCAGCAATATGACCTACTTCATTGCAATTCAAACATATGATAGGGAGCTTACTTTTGAATTTACTTTTGCCTCTATGGAATCTCCTAGCCAGTAGTGCTTCTAACTATTCCACATCTTCCTCATATGTGTTGCTATCACTAGATGCATGTTTTCTCTTTCTTCTCTTCTTGCCTAATGTATCCTCCTCAATGTCCTTTATTTTCATCTTCACCTTGAAAGTAGATTCAAGGTTCTTAGGTCTGTAGTTATCAAAATTTTACAATTCAAATGTAGTAAGTCTTCTCACTATTCCTTCAAAGGTTAGTGTGTTTCCTTGTACACACCTTAGCTCTTGGATGGCCGACACTCTAATAGTATAGATAGGGAGAAGAGTTCTTAGGTATTTTATGGTGACAGTTTCTTCTTCCAATTGACCACCTAGACTCTTTATTGCACTTACCACTTCTTTCATTCTAGCAACATATTGAGCAGCATTTTCACCTTCCTCCATTTTCATGTCATCAAACTTTCCTCTTAGGCTTTCTCTCTTTGCTCTCTAGACATTCTAATCTTCTCCATAGATATTTGATAAGGCTTTCCACATTTTGAATGCAGTGTCACAATCTTTGATGTCATCATATTTTGCATAATTAAGTGCAGAGGAAATCTCCAACATTGCTTGATTGTGCTCCTTCTTTTTATTCAAAGCATCTATAGTAAGAGTTCCTATTGGATATACATGTTCTATTCCAATTGAGGTTTGTGCGTAGTCACCTATTGATCCAAGGTGCAATTTCATCAGACTCTACCATGCAACAAATTTGTCTTTGCTGAGCTTGGGAACTTCTCTCTTGGATGTCTTGATCTTCCTACTTCTAGTACCTTGAAACTAAATCAACAGATGGCTCTGATACCAATTTATTGAAATGCTTTAGAATAACTAGGGGGGGAAGGGGGGTGAATCAATTATTCAAGGTCCAAATGTCCTATTCAAACTTTTCACTAACTATAGTGAGCCCATTCAACCATTCATTCATTCAAGCTTTAACTTTTCTAACCAACAAGTTACTGTAAATCAACATGCAAGTATAACACATAAGAAATCAACACATAACATGGTGATTTACATGGAAACCCAATTTGGGAAAAACCACCAGTAACATGCCACTCCATTCTCACTCTTTTGAAGTGATGCCCTATGAAAGGCCTGCCCTGTTAAAGGCTTACAAAACACTGTTAAATGTGCCCTTGTTAGAGGATTTAACCACCCTATTAAAAAGTGGGAATGGTTAGAGGACTTTAGAACATTCACTTGGAATGCCACCCTGTTAAAGGATTTAAAAATGGTTGTTAAGACAACTTAAGTCCATAAGATTTTTAGATCCAATACAACTGCCAGAGAGTATTAGAAATTCTTTGACCTAACTACAACATACAACTTAACTTGCAAATCTTAGATCACTTCTTAGCTCATACCATTGCTTGGCCTTCAATCTCTACAACTCTGATAGCTTGCCCTCCTTTCAAGCTTAGTCTCCTTGAGTCTCCATGCTCAATGTACCAGTGCAATCATCTCTTCATGACCAGTTATAGAAGTAGAGCCTTTGTGCTCTTCCTTCTCCTAGATGTCTTCACCTTGACACCCTTTTAACCACTTTGCAGATTTGGCTCTTCAGTAACAATGGTATCAGCAGCATTTGTTTCTTGGTCTATGACTCCTTAAATAGAAGTCTTGGAGCCCTTTTCTCACTCAATTCTTCCATTCTTTAATTTAAATTCACATGGATTAGGTAGGATTCATTGTATCTAACCCATATTTTGTTTCCTCTAGAAACTTCTTGAGTAATCCCTTAGAATTCACCCAAAAATAGTTTACATAGAATTATGTACCACCAGCTCATCATCCTTATCTCCAACTTGTTAACAAAATTCAAGATAACCACTTTGTCGCTTAGATTTGGAAAATCTTCATCATTTAAAATAATGTAACAACTCAACACTGTTGAAATATTCATGCTCAGCACATAGTGTATTACTCGGCATCAACTGTATTTTTCCTGATGCTCGGCACCTAAAGATCACTCAGCACCAACTAAGATTTTCCTGATGCTCGGCACCTAATCTTCACTCGGCACTTGAAGATCACTTGGCACACACTAGAATTTCTTGTTACTCAACTTTAACTTAGAATTTTCTTGGCATCAACTAACTTTCTCGGCACCCACTAAAGATTTTAGTTTAAGCTTTGCAGTCCACCTTGTTACAACTTTTTCCTCCAATATTTCTAAATGTGACCAACCTCTATATCTTTGAGTATGTTTTTGTTGCATAAAAATGTAACTAAGGAAATAACACTAAGAAACTAATGCACATTCCTACATTATCATGCAAAACCTCAAAATATGAAAGAAGACATGTAAATAACCAACATGAAACAAAAAAGAGTATTAATGAAATCAAAATAACACATATGCAAACCTCATGAAATCATCAAGTGGTTGATGATTTTCTTGCTCATGGGATGTGGTTGCTCACTATTCTTGCAGCATAACAATGAGGTAGATAGTGTTTTTTGTGAAAATGAGGAGAGGGCTCGCCATTTATAGGAAAAGGGATGAAACGGATGGCTAAGATTAAAGGCAAGATGAAGGGCTAGGATCTCTCAGGATCAATGAGGTGTACATGAGGTGGAGGCCAAGTAGACTCCAAGTGGGTTAGAGTTTTGACCATTCAAAGACGGAAATATGCTCACACATCTGTGAGCAACCTCTGATGGTGACATGATCAATGAGGTGTGAGAAGCATGGCTTCTCACACATGTGTGATACAACTTGATTCTCATGCAAGAGGACAAGTGTGCAAGGGGTGTGAGAAGGCATGGCTTCTCACACATGTGTGAGACACCTTGACTCTCATGCAAGAGGACAAGTGTACAAGAGGCATGCAAGACATGAGGGATGAGGAAAATGTGAACATCTCTCACACATGTGTGAGAACACACTTAGGATTAAGAGGTGATTAGCTAGGATGATTATGCAAAGCAAGCATGATTAAGAAGTGGGTAGGTTTAGCATGATGGGTTAGGTAGGCTAGTGAGGTTAGGTGAGGGTTAAATGTAGGATCCATGTGCTCAAATAGGATTAAATGTAATATTTAATTCCAAGTGGGATTAGACAAAGAATTAATTAAGTAAACAAAGTACTTAATTAGAGGGGATGGGTTAGGATTTAAATAAACCTTAGTTTATTTAAATCAAGGAAAGGCAAAGGATTTAAATAAACCTTAGTTTATTTAAATTAGGGTAAGGAAAATGTAATTAAATAAATGTAAATTTATTTAATTAAGGTAGGGGAATTAAATAAATAATGAATATTTATTTAATTAGCTAGGAACAGGTTTTGGACAAATTTAGGTGTCTACAATGTTATCAATACATCATTTAACCATTAACTTAACTTATCCTTGCACTTCATTACAACATCATAACTCAACCTTTCCCTTAGGTGCTCTTGTTACATCTTGTTGATAAAATCCTCTTCATCAATCAACTAAGTGATAGTACTTGGAACCTATAAGAAAATGACATTCCTACAAATAGCAGCTTTGACATCAATGACAACACAATGATTGAAAACATCCTATTAACAACAATATTCTTTCTTTGAAATAATCTCCCTATTTGATCTTCAACAATGAGCTTTTCAATTAGATTTGCAACACGATGAAGCTACACCTAGGAGGTTTTGGAGATCATGCACAATCTACCATTACTAATGAGCATGTTGATCCTGCTGGAGCCCTAACTACTAAAGATCTGAAAAAGAAGAAAGAACACAACCAAGCAATGTTGGAGATTGCTTCTACCCTAAGTTATGTTGAGTTTGATGATATCAAGCATTGTGACAATGTAAAGAAATTGTGGGATCCTCTATACACCATCTATGGAGGTGATACAAATGATTTAAGAGCCAAATCTGAAATTCTTAGACATAAGTTTGATGATATGAGAATGCAAAAAGGTTAGAATGTTGCTCAATATTTCTCTAGGATAAAGGATTTTTTTAATGCTATAAGGGGATCTATTGGTAAGATAGATGATGAGACTATACTAAGAAAATTTGTAAGAATTTTCCTTAGGGAAAAATTCAACCAAGACCAAGGAACTCAAGAACAAACACAATAGTAGACCAAAAGAGTATGACCAAAATGATGATATGATATTCATTCAATCTAAAAGTACACTAGGAGTGTCTATATATGAAGGCCTTTGGAATGCTTGTAGAATTCCTAGGATTCAGCAACATGATAAGTCATACAACCAGGCACATGTTCACCAAGTGTTGGTTATCTTCCATTAAGCACAAGAGTAAGTGTGATGATGAGAGGATAAGCCTGCAAAGGTGTAGAATGCAAAATTAAGTTGTACACACCATGTGCTAAAATAGGAGTGTGAATAACTATGTTTTCTACATGATAGCTTAGTTAATTATGCAAACTATAGTGTTGTAGACACCATGTGCTAAATTAGAGTTTCTTACTCCAGTGTTGTTAACATGACAACTCCAAAGAGTATGCAAACTCCTAAGTATTTCACCTAAGAAATAATAAAATAATACATAATAGTAAAATAATGCATTGACCTAAGTAAACTTAAGTAAAGTGTAATAAGTAAATACTTATTTACCCCAATATCCCCACTTAAGTAAAACTTAGGGGAATTCACTTAAGCTTACAAAAGTTAGGATGAAATGCAAGATGGGTCCCGGCTACTAGGCCATATTAGGTACCCATGTACATAATGCAATGCAATCTCTCATAAAGTAGAGAAAGAGGAAAAACCTCATGGGAAAAACCCTCCCCCAAAAATAGAGATAAAAAAACAAGATGCATGGATGGATGGATTAATCAAGACCCCCCCATTACAACATACATCAAGTATATACAATAGAGAATTAGGAGGAAAAAACCCCATAAGAGGAAAAATTTCCCCCCATAAAAGAGAAGAAGAAGGAGACAAGTTAGTCCCCCCTATTAAATTTAGAGTGTCAATCAGTGATAGTTGCTCCAATGTAGAAATTGATCCATGACTGTTGAATAATTTTCCTCCCCTTTGGAAGAAACAATGGCAGAGGTAAAAATGAGATGCTTCCCCTATATGTAGAAAGAATATCGAAGATATATGGTGGTCCTGAAACCTACTCAACTATCCTTGTATCAATACTAACTAATGCCCCTTCCAGCACTACTGAAAAGAACAATTGGAGATCTAGTAAGGATGAATGTAGAACCTATCCCAAGGAACCATCTATCTCCTCAAATGATAAAGAGACCTCCTACAACTATTGTACACATCACATCACAATCACATCAACCTGTGAAGACTAATTATGTAGGGAATGGACAAGAGGGTCAAAGTGATGTATATCATAAATTATGTCTCCCAAATCTACTATGTGTGACTCCATGAACAAACCTGAAATATCTATCAAGAAGTCATCAGCTGATGTTGGAGCTAGAAGACTAGGTGTACCATGTTGTGTTGGACCTATCACTATGGAAATGGATGAAGTATTCACCTCACCAAAGAGAAGATGAATATCATCAATGATGACTTCAAAATCTTCAATGTGAGACTCCATGAACAAACCTACAATATCTAGAAGGAAATCATCCCATGATGTTGAAGTTGGAAGACAAAATTTTTCTTACTACAATGAATCATAAGCATTTGAGGCTGGAACTAGATCAATAGTAGCAACAGGAGCATCAGGAGGTGTGATTTCATCTAGAGTTGGAGGAACCATAGCTAAAGTGATGAATGATAGAATGTCTTCTAGAAAAAGAGTAACTATTGGATCTCCATATTTTTCCCAAAGACACATCCAAATGCCATAAGGATACCATAACTTATCAATAACTTTATAGAAATCAGAAGAAAACATACTAAAATAAATGATATCCAAAAGTCTTTTAATAGGTGGTAGATTAGTTATGTGACCAATGGAAGAGATTAGATCATTGGAACATAAGGAAATACTTCTAAATGTTCTCTCATTAGATGATCAATGAGTGAGGCACTCCATTTCTGATAGTTCCTCTTTGTCATCCTTGGTCTAAGACCACCTTGACATGAGGGAAAAAACTCCTCCATGAGATCAATGAATGCATGCACCCCCCAAAATATAGAAATAATCAATTAACCCCCCCTAATGTAGGATTTAGGCACTTTATAGCCACTTGCTAATTTAGGGCCTATTTTTGAAAGTAGTATTTTTGTCTATAGAAGCCTATAATTTGATTGTAGATCTAGAAAGTAGACAAAAAATCATGAACTTTCAAAAAAAAAAAATCCTAATTATGTGTCTAGATGAGCCCATACTAAGCATTTGAAGTGGCAAAAATTGAGATTTGTGAGTTGCAGAAAAATTTAGGAATAGAGATCTCAAACCACCTGCACCAATGTGTAGATCATGAAATTCTACCTCAAAATAGAAAACATTGCTCACAAAAAGGAGTCTGTATGAGGGAGATATCAATGTTTGAAAATCATTGCTGTAATTATTTTTCCTGAATCACTACCGTTGTGCCTCCAAAAATCAAATGGCTCTAGATTTTTCCTTAGATGTCCAATTTGGATGAAACAAAATTTGATTTGGGAGTTTTTTGACCTTCTAAATGTGATGCAAATATTTGGTTTGCATTAGCAAACTTTAATCTTCAGCTGCAAAAATCTCTCCTACTGGCCTAATGGCTAAAAAACTTTGGAAAATAATGCAAATCCAAAATAATTTTATAGAGATGTAGATGAAGAAAATGCAAATCTAAAAATAAAATGTATAGATCTAGCATGACCATACCAATTTTGAAAATCAAGCATTTGGATCGCCGGTTTGTAAAATAATGTTGCCTTAATTTTGATTATGGCCTAACATAGGCAAATTTATAGTCAAATTTCACTAAAATGAAATTTTAGACAAAATGGCGAGGTCCGCTTTGGCTCTAGATGCTCCCAATGACTGTGATACTCCAGATTTGGGTCGAGGTTCCTAAATCAAGAATTATCTTGAATGACTATGTGAAGAGAATCTCCCTAAGCTCTGATACCATGAAATAATTTGGTATAGCTCTGATACCATGTAAAAAAATTCTTTAGGAAAAAATTCACCCAAGACCAAGGAACTCAAGCACAAGCACAAGCACAATAGTAGACCAAAAGAGTATGATCAAAATGAAAATATGATATTCATTCAATGTGAAAGTACACTAGGAGTGCCTATATATGAAAGCCTCTAGAATGCTTCTAGAATGCCTAGGAGTCAGCAATATGATAAGTCATACAACCAAGCACATGTCCACTAGGTGTGGGTTATCCTCCATTACGCATAGGAGTAAGTGAGATGATGAGAGGATAAGCCTACAAAGGTGGAGCACACAAAATTAATTTGTAGACCCCATGTGCTAAAATAAGAGTGCGAATAATTGTGTTGTCTACATGACAACTCAATTAATTATGCAAACTCCAGTGTTGTAGACACCATGTGTTGAATTAGAGTTGCTTACTCTAGTGTTGTCAACATGACAACTCATAAGAGTACAAAAACTCCTAAGTGTCTTACCTAAGAAATAATAAAATGATGCATTGACCTATGTAAACTTAATTAAAGTGTAATAAGTAAATACTTATTGACACCAAAAAAAAAATTGAGAACACTATTTCTCATTTATGCTATTAGAGTTTTTGCAGTACAAGAACTGAGACATGTACTAGGTTCTAATCTGACTCTTGAAGGTCTGGTAGGTAGGCTCACTACTTTTGAGCTATCTAATTTTGATAATTTCAAATCTGATAATGTTGAATCTGCTCTCAAAGCCAATTTTTCATTCAAGGAACCTAATGAGAAGAAGAAGAAAAAGGTAAAATATGTGTTTAGTGACAGTGATACAGATGAGGAGGATGTAGAAAAACTTGAAGCACTACTAGAAAGGAGATTTCACAAAGGTAAAGGAAAATTCAAAGGTAAGTTACCTATCATATGTTTCAATTGCAATGACATTGGTCATATTATTGCTAGATGTCCAGACAAGAAGAATTACAGAGGTGGAGAAAAGTACAAAAGTAGAAGAGATGAAGACAAAAAAGATTACAAAGATAAAGGTAAGAAGTCTTGCTACATTGTTGAAGAGGAAACTAAAGATGGATTTGATGATCATGATGATGAAGTGGTGTATGTTGCAATGAAGGATGAGGCAACTACACTAGTGTCTTGTGTAAACAAGAATGACAAATAGATCATTGATAGTGGTTGTTCACACCACATGACTAGAGATAAAAGTAAGTTCATTACTTTGAATTATTATGATGGAAATAGTGTAAAGTTTGGTAATGATGCACCCTGTTTGATAAAAGGAAAAAGTTCTATCAAACTCATAGAAAATATTTTATGTGACAATTCTTATTATGTTTAAGGACTTAAATATAATTTGTTGAGTGTGTCAAACTGAATAGTTCATATTGTAAGGTGGAGTTTGAAAACAAGATTGCCAAGATATATGATACTGATGAAATACTAATTGCAAAAGGTGATCAAACCAGAGGTAATCTATTCTACCTTGATATAGAGGATGCTACTTGTTTAGTTTTAGAATTTGATAATGTGTGGCTATGGCACAAGAGGTTATGTCATGTTAATTTTGATAACTTGGTTAGTATCAATAACATGAGAAGAGTCAGAGGTTTGCCTAAGTTGAAGAAACTTGACAATATAATTTGCATACAATTTTAGTTATTGAAAATGACAAAGTTGAGTTTTAAGAGTAAGACTCATACCTCTAAAGGAATATTAGAGATTGTTCATACTGACTTGTGTGGACCAATAAATGTGCAAAGATAGAAAGCAGATAAGTACATTATGCTATTCATTGATGATTATTCTAGAATGATGAAAGTTATGTTTCTGAAACAAAAATATAATGCTTTTCAAATGTTTAAGTGGTACTTAGAAAGAGTTGAGAAAGAAATACGTAAGAGTCTAAAATGTTTGAGATCTAATAGAGGGGAATTTACATCAAATGAGTTTAAGATGTTTTGTAATGACAAAGGAATCAAAAGACAGACATCTGCTTCTAGAACCCCTGCACAAAATGGAATTGTTAAAAGGAGGAATAGATTTGTAATGGACTATGCTAGGACACTCATGATGGAGAAGAATTTTGATTTGAAATACTGGAGAGAAGCTATAAGTACAACTGTCTATACCTTGAACTATGTGCAAGTCAAGAAAGGTACTCATTCAACACATTTTGAACTATGGTATGGATACTCACCCAATGTAAAATATTTTAAAGTACTTGGAAGAAAGTGTTATATTCTCAAAGATTTTAGGAATGGTAAATTAGATGCAAAAATTGAAGAAGGCATATTCCTTAGCTATACCACAAGAAGAAAAGCTTATAAGTGTTTAAATACTAATACTAACAAAGTTGTGGAAAGTGCAAATTTGAAATTTGATGAATATATAGAAGTACATGAGGTTAAACCTATGAAGGAACCATAAGAATGAAAATCATTTGTATATTTTTATGAAGGTATGCTTGCTGATGATGTTGTAAATCAAGTTGCAAATAAATAACAAGTTTTAGTTACTACCAAGTCACATACTATAAATGTCAAGTTGCATTCAGGAATTGAGCTACATTTAGTGTCAAGTTATAGAATGAAGTTGGGGCACATTCTAATTCTAAGATTAGTGTACATGAAAGAGATGTCCAACTACCTAATAGAGATGTACATAGTGATTTAGAAGTTGAGAGACCAAATAAGGAAGATAGAGGAGAACCAAGACTATCTAAGTATGTCAAGAGACATCACCCAACTGCACAAATCATTGGAGATAAAGATGCAAGACCAATGACAAGGAACAAGTTGAGAAATGATACATGTTAGCTTAGCATGAAATAACCTAAAATAGTGAAAAATACCTTAGAAGATGTGGACTGGAGTAAAGCCATGAAAGAAGAGATTGAACAAATTGAGAAAAATAAGACATGGACTCTAGTTCCTAGACCATAAGATAAAAATGTGATTGACAACAAGTGGGTGATAGAAACAAGTTACATGAAAATGGTGAAGTCATGAGGAACAAGACAAGATTAGTTTGTAAAGGATATGCATAAGAAGAAGGAATAGACTATGGAGAAACATTTTCTCATGTTGCAAGATTGGAAGGAGTAAGAACTCTGCTTGCTTACTCTACATATAACACTTTCAAAGTTTATCAAATGGATGTTAATTCTATATTTATGAATGGTATATTGGAGGAAGAGGTTATATAGAACAACTAGAAGGATTTGTTGATGCTAACAACAAAAACATGGTATGTAGACTACACAAAGCTTGATATGGTTTGAAGCAAGCACCAAGAGCATGGTATGAAAGGTTAAATAATTATCTTGTGAATATTGGATTTGAGAGGACTAATGATAACAACAATCTATACTTGAAGATGGAGAAAGGAAAAGGTATTTTACTATCTAAAATTTTTGTTGATGATATCATATTTGGAGGTCAAGATACTTTATGTAAGGCTTTTGCAAATGAAATGAAGAAAGAATTTGAAATGTTTTTTTGGAGAGATCAAGTTCTTTGTGGGTTTGTAAGTACATCAGATGAAATATGGTATATACATCAATCAATCAATATATGTAAAGCAGATACTGAAAACTTTTGGATTGGAAGATTTCAAGCTAGTAAGCACACCTATGGTGACATGACATAAATTGTCAAAAGAATGATTATTCATCTCATGTAAACCAAACATTGTACAGATCTATGATTGGAAAATTGCAATATTTAGTACACAGTAGACCTGATATTGCATTATCTATTGAGATAGTTGCAAGATTCTTTGCTAATCCTAGAGAGAGTCATTTAATGGTTATTAAGAGAATAATGAGATATCTGAAAGGAATAGAAGACTATGGTCTATACTATAAGAAAAATAAGAGGTTTGAATTGAGAGCCTACATTGATGTCGATTAGGCTGGGAATATTGATGACAAAAAGAGCACTAGTGGAGGAGCATTTTTCTTAGGAAAAGGTTGATTACATGTACTAGCAAGAAATAAAAATGCATATCGCATTCTACTGTTGAAGCTAAATATGTTGTTGTTGTACTAAATCATATAAATATTGTATGGATCAAACAACTACTCAAAGGTATGAAGGAGGAAATCAGTAAACTTGTGATACTTTATTGTGATAATACAAGTTCTATAAATATATAAAAGAATCTTGTGATGCATACAAAGACTAAGCACATTGCAATCAAGAATCATTACTTGAGAGAGTTAGTTCAAGATGGAATATGTTAACAAAAAAGAGAAAATAGATGATATATTCACAAAAGTATTACCTGAGGATTCTAATGAGTATCTAGGAGGTAAACTAGGGGTGATACCCCTATTAAAGGCTATTCAAGAAGCATGAGAAGTTCCCTGCATCAAAAAAGATTATTGACATATGTTACACATTGATGCAATGGATCTTACTTTAGGAGCTATCTAGAGTATTCAAAGAGCTAGAACTACAAATTAGTCACAAGCTAGGTGACAGAGGGAGAAACTGAAAATGTTCATATCATCATATTAAGATGATAAGTCTTTGGCATTGTTGTCAAAGAGGGAGAAACCTTGAGGGAGAAATGATGAAATGAGGGAGAAATCTAGAAAGAGAGATATAAAGGGATATAGAAGATATAGATAGAAGAAACATGGAATACATAGACAGAGGGAGATAATGTTAAGCAAGATATAATAAGTGATCTAGAGGGAGTCATAAGGATGAATTGATTGATTGTTTGTTGATCATAATAGAATTTTTTAACTTGTTCAGAAGATGAAAATTGTCGATAGAGGGAGAGATTTCAATACAAGGAATTATTTTCTATTTGGTATTTTGTTGGTTATACTAGTTAAGTTTTCCTTGCCATCAATTCCAAAGAGGGAGATTTTTGAAAATAGATTGATACAAGTATGAAAATGTGTTTCAATCATTTTTTTGTCACTAATGTCAAACCTGCTACTTGTTGGTAAGACAATTGCTTAGATGATTTGAGTACTATCATTTGTTTGATTGATGAAGAGGATTTGATCAAATGAGGTAACAATAGCACCTAGAGGAAATGTTAAGTTATGATATGGAAAAGGAGTACAAGGATTAGTTAAGATAGTGATATTATAGTGCATTGATAATCTACTTAAGATTGCAAAGGAGGGATACACTGATTAAGTTTAGAAGAACAAGTTAAATGAATTGTGTCTGTCAAGCTTAACAATTTGCATAGTAGGTGCTAAGAAAAGTTAGTGTATGATGAGCAGACAATTAGTTGGAGCCGAGAAAAGTCAAACTTTAGTGTATACCTAGTGATATAGTGTAAGCTAGGTAAAATTTAGTTGATGTTGAGCACCAGTAAACTTTAGTTCGTGCTAAGTTTTTTGATAGTGGATGCCAACCAACGCAGTATGTGTTAAGCATCAAAAAAAAGTTAATACCAAGTGTTAGCATTATGAGAAAGATCATGAATTTGATGAATCTAAGCCAACAAGTTTGATTTATTAGATTGTGTGAACCGTGTGGAAGATAATCTTGATGAGCAGTTGGCACAAAATTCAAGATGAACCATTTTGAGGTGAATTCAAAGAGGATTGAAGGAGAAGTTTATAGAAATGAATAAAATGAAATAATGGGTGGATTCATTGAATCCTACCTAATCCAACCTAACCCTAAAATGGATGATGGAGGATGAATGGAAAAAGATCTTAATTGTCTATTTATAGAGATGACTGGTCAAAAGCAAGGGTTTTCACGTGTGAGAACCTAAGAAAGACAAGGAGTCTAGGGTGTTTCTTTATTTAGTGACCTAAGAGAAGAGATTTTTGTTGGCAAGTAAAGTAAGAAGGCTTAAGGGTATGGATGCTTGAAGGGTGAACAAGCTATCAAAGCTGAAGTGTGTGAAAGTCAATCAGAATGGAGGATTGGAACAAAGATTTGTAATCTGCAAAGTATGTTGTAAGTTTTTATTAGATCAAGCCTTACTGTTACTTTCTAATCATTGTACTGGTCTGGGGTAAATCCTTTGGATTAAGGTTGACCTAACAATCATTTGTAAATCTTTTAACCAGGTGAAATTCCAAGTGAATGATATAAAGTCATCTAACAAGGCTCACTCCTAACAAGATGATTAAAATCCTCTAATTGGGTCACATTTAACAATGTGCATTGTAACATTTAACAGAGTTGGTCTTTCACAGGGCATCACTTCAAAAGAGTGAGAATGAGTAGCCTATTACTGGTGGTTTTTCCCAAAATAGATTTTCACATTAAATCATTGTGTCAAATTTTTTATTGGATCTATTATGTTTCATGCTTACATTTCTGCAAAGTTGATTTGATAGTAACCTACAAAGTTTAATTTATTTTATGATCTAATGGATGCATGCATAATGAAAATGTTTTATGGAAATGGGTTCACTAAATTCTAAAAAGCTTTATGTGTACATCTAGATCTTGGATAATTGATTCACTCCACCTCTCATTTATTCTAATGAATTCCAAAAAAACAACAATAATCACTTTGCAAAAATGTTGTCTTAAAGCTTACTTCAACAAAATTTGCATAACTTTGTCCAATCTTCATATTTGTGTATGTGCTCTTAATTGTAGCATCTAGACATATTTTAGAACATATTATCAAGAGTACATAAGTTGATCTTCAATCCTTGAACCACATCAAATGCTTCTATCTTTGTAACTCTATCAGTCTTCACAAAATAATTAGTATGTTGACATCAATGATAAACACTATCATGAGTGCAACACGTAAACTTTGAATCATGTCTCCAAAAATTATAATAGACTCCCCCATAGGAATATTATTAGAATTAGTGCTAACAACCTCCCCCTTTGGTATTGATGGAAACATAGATGAAAAATATCTAAGTTCCAAGAATACCAAATATACTTCTTCTTCATCTACCAATGCTCCATCATTCATGCTACCCATGAATGTCATTTGTCATGAAGTAATCAACATGCATAAGGAAGGTGTTAATCTCCCCATACATCATCATATTTCATAAATCCTCTTCATCAATCAAATCATCTTCATCAATCAACAAATCCTCTTCATCAATCAACCAAATATACATCTCTCTCTCAAACACACAATGCTTATTTATCCCAAAATATACATATCAAAGGATTTTTTTCATGTACATATATCTCCCCCATTGACATCAACGAAAAAGGTGTCATAATTTAAACTCTCAAAGTTCAATCATTTTCAAAACAATTTGTTCAAGTTCCAGTGTCAAAAGACACTATAGAATACTAATACCAAGAGTCCCCAATGACTCATCTCAAGGACAAATACTCCCCCATAGAGGAAGAATCAATCATCTAGTCCAAATAAAGAATAGTTCTCTACTACCATTTGGAATGATGTAATCTCTACATCAATTACTCCAAATAAGCCTGGGACATAACACCAAGCATGTCTCTCAAATACTCAAATGTGTCATTAGCCAAAAGTTTTATAAATATGCCTATTATCTACACCTTTGTGCTAACATATTCCAATCTACTCTCTTTTTCTGCAAAATTCTTTCTAAAAAAGTGATACTTAATAGATTTTTTTTTTCTTTGAATGTAACATTTAATTCTTTGACATAATTATAGTACTTGTGTTATCACAATGTATGATAATAGCTTTAATAAACTCTATCATAATATCTTTCAACATTTACTTCATCCAAATAATCTAATTATAATTATTTGTTGCTACTACATACTCTTCTTCTATCGTACTCTATGAAATTCAATCTTCTTTCTTGCTCTTTCTCAACCAAGAAACCAATCTTCCTCCCAAGAAGAATGTTCCATCATTGGTTCTCTTTCTATCACCTACACTTCCTGCCCAATCAAAATCAATGTATGCACATAAAGTGCAATCATGTGATATGTCATACCATAATCCATAATCAGGTGTACCTTTCAAATATCCAAATATTCTTTCTATTGTTTCCAAAATTCTAACTGTATTAGCTATATCAAGTTTAGTGTGTATTAAATACTACAATTGACCAATCATATATTTGTTTGTTCAATAGTATGGGATTCATATTTTCTAGATAACTTAGATCTAGTTACATAGACATTCCAATAGGTTTACAACTTTCCAATCTAAATATTTTCATAAAATATTTAAGATACTTCATTTGTAATATAAAAATGTCATCATAGTTTTGTACAATCTACAATCCCAAGAAGTATTTCATCTCTCCAATCATACTCATCTCAAATTCTTTCTTTATTTCTTCTAAAAATGTCTCACTTGCTTCATCATCACCTTCAAAAATAATGTCATCCACAAATACTACAACAATCAGTAATCCTTTGTCATTCTTTCTCTAATATAAATTACTATCAATATTACCTTTCAAAAATCCCAAATGTCGAGTATTTATCCAATCTTATATACTAGGCTCTAGGCACTTGTTTCAATCCATACAATGCCTTTTTCAATATTATTTGCATTTCATATTTTCTTTCTCATTCTTGTATTATGGAATTTTAGTTTAGATTTCCTTTTTTGCTCTAAAATAGCTCACCTAGTCTAAATAGGGGTTTTTTAATCTTTCATAATTGTTATCTTGCATCTTGCATCTCATTTAGTTTAGTTTTCATCTTGCATTGCATACCCATTTGAGGATTCTTAGATATTGGCACTCACTGCCTCTACTCATTGAATCTCTCATTCTATGGTGCACCTTGAAAGGTTTCATAGATTATGGTTCATTTGAGAACCACCAGTTCACTTCTTTCACCTTTGCACATCATAGATTGAGAGATATAAGCTGCCTCTTGAGACTCCCTATTCCATGGGTTCTCTCAAGAACAAGGGTTTATAAAAGTGTGACACATTTTATCCACACATTTACAACTCAATCTTGTTCATTCATCTTGTTTCTAAATACCCATTTGGTTCCAACAATATTCTCATCTTTAGGTCTAGGAACCAATTCCCAGGTCTTGTTCTTTTCAATTTGATCTAATTCTTCTTTCATAGATTTTATCCAATAATCATCTTTAGAGCTTCATCAGCATTCTTAGGTTCAACTTGAGAAATTAAAGACAAACCTTCATGTATCTTGTTCCTAGTCATAACTCCTTTGTCTTTACTTCCAATGATTTGTTCAAAATGATTATTCTTTGCCACATGCATGTTAGGTGTCACTTGTTCAATTCTAAATTTTTCTTTAGGTTTTGATCTAGGTTCTTCTCTTTGTTCTTCTCTTAATTCAATCTATAGATCAATGTCAGTTTCATGAAATAATTCCTATTCAATATTCTTCATGTTAGTTCTTGAATTAGTTTCCTCATAATAATTATAATCAAGTACCCTTTCTTGAATTCAAATATTTTCATCAACTCTCACCTTATCACTCTGAACAATAGTCTTTGATCTTTGATTAAAACATCTATATGTTTTTCTTTCAATGAATATCCAAGAGACATCCCTTCATGATTTCTAGAATCAAACTTTCAAATTTCATCATCTCTCTTAATATAGCATTTACTTCCAAATATTCTAGATTACTTTGCAGTAGGTGCATGTCCAAACCAAAGTTCATAGGGGGTCTTACCAGTTCCTTGTCTGATATGAACTCTATTCATAGTGTATATTTTTGTATTCACTACTTCTATCCAAAAGATATGTGATACATTATTTTCCAACATCATTGCTCTTGTTTCTTCAATCATTGATTTTTTTCTCCTTTTTGTTATCCCATTTTGCTCAAGTGTCTTAGGGGGTGAAAGTTGTCTCTTTATACCATTTTCTTCACAAAAATTGTTAAACTCATTTGAAATAAATTCTCCCCCTCTATCAAATCTCAATCATTTAATCTTCAAACTAAATTTTTTCTCAACTCTACTCTTAAATATCTTGAATTTCTCAAAAGCTTCATATTTTTCTCTAAGAAATGAAACTCATGTCATTCTAGTGAAATTATACACAAGAATAATAAAATACCTTTCACCATACAATACTATAGTCTTTGTAGGGCCACTCAAATCTGTGTGCACAATCCTTAGTTTCACAGCAATAGTAAACTTTTTTCTTGGAAAAGAACTTTTGTTTTGTATTTTCTATCACACATTCTTTACATGTCACGTTAGTAGGTTTCACAATCTTAGGAAAATCTCTAATTACAAATATAGTACTGTCCTTCGCAATGTTATTAAAATTGATATGAAAAAATTTCTTATGTCATAGCCAACTATCATCCACCTTAGAAACTAAACATGTCATTTTAGTAGGATTCAACTGAAATACATTACGTCTTGTTCTTGTACCAGTATCAATCAATGTGTCATTCTTACCCTTGATAATATAAGCCTTCTTTGTGAACTACAACTAATATCCCTTACCAACAAGTTGTCTAACACTGAAAATATTTTGTTTCAAACCATCCACAAAATAAACATCTTAGGAGCTAGTCTTTCCATCAAGTGTAATAGATCCTTTCCCTTTTATGTGACATGTTGCATTATTTCCAATTCTAACTATTCCACTATCATAACTATTGAATTCAAAAAAATTATTCATATCTCTAGTCATATGATGGGAATAACCACTATCTATAATCTAATCAGACTTTTTATTTTCAACTTGTGATACTAATGATCTTTCTTCTTTTATTTATTCCTTTTCAAAGCTATCTTCTTCTTTAATATCAATAAATCCAATTTCATCGTCTTCCTCATTATCACTATCATTCAGAAAGTCTACCATTTTGAAATCAAATTCTCCATCCTCATTAACATAAAATCAATCCTTAGGTACTCTTGACTTATAGGGATTTTTCTTAAACTTTTTTTCTCTTTCTGGTCATTTAGAGGAATAATGACCAAATTCATTACATGTCCAACAAACAAGAATGTTGTTACCTTCAGGTTCTCTCTTCATAAGTAGAGCAAGTCCCTTCTTCAATATTTGTGTCTTCTTCACCTCTTGTTTGATTGCTTTTAGCATAATCTACACTTGTACTAGCACTTCTTGTCAACACAGGTTTGTCCCTCTATATGCTAAAAGTAATATCCACTCTAGGAAATTCTCGATTTTGTTTCATTCACATCTGAGATGTCTACAATCTCACAAGAAGAATCTCTCTTGTAGAGTTAGGTGTGCTAGGAATAACATGTTCAATCATTTGCATTGTCTTCTTGTAAGAAGTCATCAAGGTATTCAATATTTTCCATACAACTTCATCTTCTAATTTTTCTCCTCCACAATTATTTATTCCTATGACAATCGTTGATATTCTAGAAAAGTGTCCTCTTATAGCTTCATCTTCCAACATCTTGGTATCTTGAAATAAACATATCCAACTTGGTAGTCTATCCTTCTTAGCATGTTTATCAGCCTCAAACTAATTTTTAAAACATTCCAAATCTCATGAGAAATTTTCAAAAAATTTACCTCTCCATATTCAATTTCATGAAGAGTTGGTAAGAATGCTTCTCTAGCAAGGATATTATGCATGAATAGGTCCTCTACTTCCTGAAAACCCTCAAGCTTTTCTTCTTCAATCATAATCTTAGATTTTATACTAACCAACCAAAATTTTGGACCAATGCATATCAGGTGTATATCATCTTCTTGTTCTAGCTGTCATAGTTAACTCTATCAAACTTTGAACTATATTTCCTGAAATGTGGCATAGATCTCCTTAAGCAGTTAATCTTTTCCTTCAAGGACCTGATACTCTGATACCAATTATTTTTTATTAAGTAAAATAGGTTTTACAAGGATCCTGAAACCCAAAAGTTTTTACAATAGATCTAAAATATAGATATAAAATAAAGTTCAACTACCATGCAACTGCTTATAAAAAGCCAAAAACTAACAACAAGCCCACGACCAAGAGACAAAAAGCCAACTCCCTATAAAGAGACAAAACAAAAAGAGAACACTAAAAATTAATTCTCCTTATTGAGAACCTGTAGAGTCTCTGCAACTTCATTGATATTCTGGTTGTCCGCACCCTCATGGTCCTAGTTTTGGACATCTGCCTGATCCTTGGTCTCTTTCTAATCATCCTCAGCCTGCCCAATGTCCAAATAGGCCTTCTCCATCATATCGCTGCCAAATCTAGTGCTCATCAGAGAATCCCCCAGACTAAAAATATTCGCGTTCAAGGTATTCAAAGTGGCAATCATCTAATTAGCCAGGTTCTGGTGGGTGGATTCCAACCTTTGGACTTTTTGTTCAACCTTGGTGATTTTGTCCTCCAAGTTGGCATTGTGTCCTTAGATGTTGTTGTGCCATTGGCTTCCATCCTAGTTTATCTTCTCTTTGTTGTGTCCCTAGTCACTATTGTTTCTCTAGTTTCCTTCCTGGCTTCTTTTCCCCTTAAGGTCTTCAATTTCATGAAACAACCATTTGATAGACCGAAAATTGTCTATCATGTTGTTCTTAGCATTGTTCAGAAGGTTAAACCCACTTTCCTGTGCACTATCTAAGATAACAACCAAAGTCAAATCAATGAGTTCATCATAGTGGGCATTTCCATCAATGTCTTCCATCACTTGGATATTCAACAGCTCCCTAACAATCCCCATATTTACGGTGTTCATGTTAAATTTCCTCCATGCCCTCCTTCTATTCTTCATTATCACCTCCCCTCTTTTTTGCACCAAAATTTATGTAATCTCCTTAGGCAAAGAAAGAGAAAGGTCAAGACCAGGAGTCTCTAGAATCGAGACATTGGTATCTTCTTGTAGTGAAGCCTCTTCAAATTTGTTTTCCTGGGGTTCCCCGACATATCAACTAAAACCTCCTCCTCCTTTTCACTTTCCCTCCCCTTCGCCTCCTCCTTCACATTTTCCTCCCCCTTCTCCTCTTCCTCTAAATCTATCTCCTCATCTTCATCGTCATCCTCCTCCTCATTCTGAGGCTTAGACTTGGGGGGAATAGGGGGAAGGCTTCTAGGGCTCTTTCTACAAGGGATGCGGGTAGAAGGGGTGACATTATTTTCTTCCTTAGGGATTTTTCCTTTAGAGGAGGTATTATCATCATCATCAAATTTTATGGTATGCACTTCCTTAGAGTTTGAACTCCCAGTTTCCTCAAATGCTCTCCCAGTATCACTGAGGGATTTTCCCCTTGTCTAAGTCTTCAGATACTCATAGACCAAGAGGAGTAATCCTTTGTGAAGTATAGGATTAGCAATGGGTTTCCTCTTAAAACCCTCAATACCCTTTCTTATAGAGGTGAAAAGATAAAAAGGAAAAGAGATTTTGATACCATGCCTAAAATGATTAAGCAGAATGAAATGATGCATTTTGATCCTATCAAATCTAAGGTCTAGAGAAATATATTCATGATGACCCTAAGGATATACCTCCATAGATTTTTAATGGACTCCATCTTGTAATACATCTCTACCTTGATGAGTTTCTTCCCTTCATCTTCATCCTTGACAAATTCTTTGACAGCATTGGCCAACATTTTCTTATCCCTGAAGAAGTTAATCCCTTCCAGAGGGATCTCTATAACCTGTGCAATCAACTTTGCATTGACATGGTGGGTGACCCCATCTATTTTAACTTTCCCATTTTTCCATGAATCCACCATTAACTTGGTGATTTCCACATCAAAACCACGGAGCTTCTCCAAAAATTTAGTAATACTACCCTTTTCTAGCTTTGCCAAAGCTTCCTTTTATTCTTCCAATTCTCCACCTCCCCCGATGGCTCCCTTCTACTTCTCTCACCTACCATGGTTTCCTCTAGTTCAAAATGCCTCCCACTACTCATAGAATTATAGACTTCAGCCTACTTCAAAATGCGAAACTTGAAATTTTTTTTGCAAATTATAGTGGTTCTATTCATGACAGCCCATAAAGCATGCCAAACGTACATGCTGTAATTATTTGAAAAGAGTTTCAAATGATTTTTGATAACTCCTAGTCCAACATGCAATCTGGGATATCTAAACATTATTAAATTGGGATTATTTTGGTACTTCCCTAGATTTGGTCATGTCAAATTAAATCAATCATAGCTACCCAAAAGTTGTAACCGACATGCCACATCATTGCCAAATTTTTGGCTACCGCTTCATTAGCGAACCAATCTGCCACTGAATTAGCCTCCCTATACACGTGGCTAGTATGGATCTTTTTGAATTTACCCAGGTCAAACTTTAGCTCCTCTATCATGTTCGCTATAGTCTAGGAAGGCTTAGACTTTCCTTTAAGGCAATTTATGATATTTAAAGAGTCCCCCTCTAGCCAAAGGCTCTTGATCCCAGATGCCAAGGCCAACTTAACAATGTGATTGGTCACACTAGTTTCTGTGAAATGATTAGTCTGATGTCCAAGAGGGTAGGATAAAGCTACTACACCTCCTCTATAACTATTTCAAATGATGCCTCCACTACCAGCAGGACCAGGGTTCCCTTTGGCCGCCCCATCAAAATTACCTTTGTGCCAATTTTCAAGGGGGGAAAACCACCTAGCCTCCTGTCTTTTCTTGTCCCTATCCTTTTTCCTTGCTCTACTATTCCCACCTTCTTCAATGTTTCCTTCCTTTGTGATAGCAAAGTTCTCCTTCATTAACCCATCAATTTTCTCAGCAATGAAAAACTTGGGAGATTCTCTATCTTTGAAGATTTGGTTATTATGTTCTTTCTAAATTCCCCAAAAAAAGTGCATAAGGGACCATGAGCTAATTAACTATGTTATCAAGCCAAGGTGTGAGCTCTTCCATTGGCTAAAGAAATCCTGGATGTTAGTTGAGGGACACTAGCTGACCCCAAAATCCTTGGTTAGAAGGTTCTAAACCTTGGATGAATAGGGGCAGTGAACAAATAAGTGATTGACCATCTCCAAATCATGCTTACATAGACTACACCTATTGGGGATAATCTGACCTCTCTTAGCCAAATTTTCCAAAGTGAGAATTTTGTCTTGAAGGAGAAGCCAGAAAAAGATGTTAATCTTTGGTGTAAGACCAGGAGTCCAAGCCTTAGCCCAGATGGGTTTTTCCATTCTATCCAACAAAGAGAAATATCTAGAGGCCACAGAGTATTTCCCATTTGGGTTATCTCCCCAAATGACATCATCCCTCTTGTTGTTAATAATTATAGCATTTAGGTTAATCATCAAAGAATTAAGGTCCAGAGATATCATAGATAGGTCATGCCAACCTAGGCCAGATCTATAATCACTAACTTTCAGGCCATATCTTCTTATGCATAACTCTGCCCATCTTCCATAACTAGGATGATCAATAAGAGGTCCCAAGCTCATCCAATTGTCTTGCCAAAACAAAATATTGTCACCTTTGCCAACTTTCCATTTAGCCTTAGAATTAGCTATGAATTATTCCTTTAGGATCCCATTCCATATGTAAGATCCTTGAGGAATCTCAGTCTTATCAAGCAAGAAACTGAGAGACTACCTACTCAGGTATTTCTCAATCATGATATCCCTCCATACTCTGATGCTCTAAAAAATGTGCCAGATTTGTTTGGCTAATAGGGAAATATTAAGATGTTTGATTTTTCTAATACCAAGACCCCCATAGCATTTGGGAAGGCAAACATGGTCCCAAGCAACAAGATGATATCTCTTGTGCTCTTCAACCCCTATCCAGATAAAGTCCCTCTAAATCTTCCCCATTCTATTAGCGTGTTTGGCTAGGATCCCAAAAAGGCTTAAAGCATAAGTGGGAAGATTTTGGAATATAGATTTCACCAAAGTGCATTTGCCTACCTGGCTAAGGGTGGCACCTTTCCAACCAACTAATTTCTTGTTGAATCTATCAATGATGTTGTTCCAAAAAGAATTTGGGGGTCTGGACCCCAAAGGCAAACCAAGGTAAGTAGTTGGAAGGGTCCCAATACCACTTCCCAAGATCTGAGCAATTTTCCTCTGTCATATACCAATTGTTAGAAAGTAAAGTCCACCAAGATAATTGAGAGGTGGGATGAATCATTATACATTTAAAACAACTCTCAATATCCTAATTAACTTTGAAACATGTAAACAATAGATGCAACAACCAAAGAAAGATAGCCATGAACAATAACCCCAGATATGTTAACTAGGGAAACACTTGATCAGAAGGAAAATCCTGGTCAGGATAGTACCGATAAAATGATGTACTAATACAAAAGTTCCTTGTTAGAGGATAGACCCTATTAGGAGTTAATAAAATACAATCAGTGCATATGAGTCCCTGTTAGGAGACTTTGAATCCATGTTAGAGTTGTGCCAACCTTGTAAGGAGTTGAAAGGAAGACCACTGAACCCACTATTCAAATAGCCTATGTACTATTCCTTTCGAATAATACTATTTGAAACAACAACCATCCAACCAGAAACTTGTGTTGCCAAGTAAATTTCCTTGTAAGCTAACCCTGCCTCAACCACACCAAACTCTACTATGATATTCACAAATTCACATGCCAAGCTCACACAATAGATATTACAAAGATATTACTACATACCATACATTACATATGATCCCATTGATGATTATAACCAAGGAAAACATATTTCCTTTATACCAAGTCCTAAAAAAAGTTATTGAGTTGGCTTTGAGGATTTCCCAATTTACAATAATAATTTGAGACCATCTTAAGATATTCAATACACATTACATTACAATTTTATACTTTATCCAAGATTACACACAAATTGTCGCCTCATAGTCTTCATAAATTTTCACCTGATGATCTTCATATTATACCCTCTAAACCAAAGTATCTTTATGATGGCTTTAACCTCTATCTTAGTCCACTCAATCCAATTTCATCTTTGTGAGAGGATAGAATTTTTTTTTAAAGTACCTTCTTTCCAGAAATGTTGTCTAAAAGATTCCTTCAATAAAATTTGTATAATTGTGTTTACTCTTCATATTTTTGTGTGTGCTCTTAACTGTAGCATCTAGACATCTATAGAACATATCCTCAAGTGCACATAATATTATCTTCAATTCTTGAACCACAACAAATGGTTTTACATTTGTAATTTTTTTAGTCTTCACAGAATAACCAATATGTTGACATCAATGACAATTAGTGTCATGAATGTGACACATAAGCTCTAAATCATGTCTCCAGCATTGCTAATATACTCCCCCACAAAAATATCATCAACATTTATGCTAACAAATTCTACTAGCATAATCAAAGGGAAGCCCAAGAAAGGTAGAATAATGAATCAAGAATGATCACAAGTTTTTCCATCAATGCCAAAGGGAGAGATTGTTGACCCTACAAGTCTCAATGGCATTAAGAAAGCTCAATGGTGTTGCAAATATTTTGCATACCTAAGTGTTGTCAATAATTGGGAGTCGTTCGTGTATGAGGTATACCATCTTACAATCATCGGTAGACATCTACATCCGACAAATCTAGTTTGAAGATAAGGATAAGCTAGAATAAATCACAATCAATAAGATGAGTCACCATCGATGTGACATGATAAATAAGGCATGGCCTACATTGTGATTTGATTGATGCTTAGCCAAAATTGTAGAAAGAAGAATAGATAGAGAGGATAAACCTAGACCTAGGCTAGGACTAATAGAGGTGTCATTTTAGAACCTATGACATAGATGTCATGGGTTTTATATGAATGACTTAGACATGGAATTCAAAATTTAAATGTATTACATTTGGGTGGGATGTCTTTAGGGTTTCAAGACCTAGAGAAGAGAAGATGTCTTTATGGTTTGAAAAAAGAAATTATTGAAGAGTGTGAGTGTATATGCATGAGGGTGTGCAAGGTATGCAGGTGAGATTAAATGAGTAGACATGTTGCACTGAAACATAATGAAAGGGAACAACAAGCTAATGCAAGAATAGTGCACTACACATAGGAAAAAGAAGAGAAAGAAAGTGGTGATATAGAACATATCATAGTGAACACCAACTAGGAAAGAGAAGATCAAAGTCATCTTTGTTAGAGTAAATAATTAATTATTAATTATTTATTCTATTTACTTAAGCTTACTTAGGTAAATGCATTTCATTTATTAGTTGTAGTCTAGGATTTTGTTATAAGTTGTTGACAATACGGGAGTTTGTTCTCTCCTAAGTCATACTTATCCTCTCACATTGTTTGAGGACTTTCCACTTCATGTGGATGTATGCTTAGTTGTCACACTTATCCCCTAGTGTCTTCTAGCTTGTTCTAGGAGATTCCTTGAGCTCTTTATATTCGAGCTCCCTCATTGTAACTCATATCTCATTCTCATTGTAAATACATATTTTCTTGTGTTTGCATATTTTCTCTCTCATGTATGTTTAGGGTTTTTCCCTAGCTCCACACTCTTCTCTCCTTGGCTTCCCTTTGATAGGTTATTGCATGCAGGTGATCTTGGACATCTTCGAAGTTGAATTTCATCAACTCCAACATGGTATCAGAGCCTCCCTGTTGTTGCTTTGTTGAAGGTTTTTTGAAGCCGTGATTTGAAGTCACAAACCCTAGTTTATTTATGCATGTTTCTTCAAATTAGGGGAACAACATTTTTTCAGAGCACTTTGGACCCAAACAGACATTGCCATTGGATTCAAAAGGCCGTTTGCAATCAGGATTCATATAAAACTAGTCAATTTTGGAGACAGAGCTCTAAGAGGCAAAAAAAAGTTGGTTGCAGAGTTCCATACGGATCGTATGGATGCAAGGTCAAAAAAATAAATTAAAAAAAGGGCCGCCACCATAGCAGCACTCACACGCCACCATGAGGCAGCTTGCGCTTTGCCAGCGCTCAGCCCATGGGCCACCGCAGCTAGTTGCACGGCCACAGCACCGTACCAACCTAGCCACCACCCACCGTTGATGGCGCCCCCACTTTCTGTTGTTGATGCTCCGCTCTGCACCAATTGCCACCGATGTCTATAGCACATTCTTCGTCTGCTCCGCTCTGACGGCCTACTGATTTGTGGACTTCACCACTGATTGACATGTGGTTTACACAGTCCGCATCAGTCATCTGTGTCACTAGCCCACGTGGCTTTACTGCACAGTCAACATAGTTTTTGCATGTGACACGTGGTAGGGGTGCCACATGGACCCTACCACATTAGCCTACTACCACGTGGTGTGCCACGTGGCCTCTTTTTTGCTACGACTGTTGACTAGCCATCAAATTTAGCACAATATTTTGCTGACATCAGCATGATGTTAGCACTACATCATCCACCTCTTGCACATATCCTAGGTCCTTTTTGACCTACTTGCAATTTATTGGCCATAACTTGAGCACACAGAGGTATTTTTCCATTCTGAAAGAAGCACCAAAAAGTTGGTTCTGAGACGGAGACATTGGTTCAGGTATTTTTAGGTTTTATTTTTTACTCTGGCATGCATATCTTTTGCATCCCATGTTAGTTTTTTGAAAATGTTATATCTTTGGAAAGCTAGTTTTGTCATCTTTTCATAAATGTCATCCTTTTCCTTAGATTTTGGCCCATGCTCTTTCTATCATGTTTTTGGCATTTTTTCTATATGGTGGATATCTTGGGTGTTTTAGGTCCGAGGATCATTTTCCTAACATAGTTTCTTTTGTTTTGGGTTGTCCTTTCTTTTGAGTCATCTTTTTCCTTGTTCTGATCATTTTAGACATCATTTGTAAGCAATTTTGTATACGCACTGAGATAAAGTGTCACTTTTGCATTTCGGGTTCATGAATGTTGTTTTTGAGTTAGTTTTACTTGCACTATTTTTATAAAGCACCATGTGGGGGATAGTTGTTTTTTGTTTTAGGCATTCTCCCTTTGTCAAGTGAGTTTCCCTTCCATGACATTAGCCCCACGCAGGGTCGTTGTGACTGTGTCTTTATAAGTGTTTGTACCTCTTCCTCTCTTGTCGTTCTTGGTTCATCTGCAAGAGATTTTTGGCCCACCTTCTTAGTTGCCTATCATCTCACCCCATCTATATTAAGGGGGGGTTATGTTGTTGTTCTAATGCATCCTTGGTTCGATGGTTCGATAGTGTGAACTATGTATTTAGTGGTTGATCCTATATACAAGGCGATTACAGTGGCTGGCTACCTATGCATTTTGGTGAGATGGATCATCTACCATATAGACATGCTCGGTCTATGCCTTCTTCTTCCTTGGAGGTTTTTCAGATTAGCAGTTTCTTCTTGATGGAAGATTTTGCAGCTTCTTCATGCTTCAGTGATGCTCTTTATGATCACTCCTTGTTCCTATTATAGGGGACATGTCCCTAGTTGGAGGCTTCTTCATTTCTTCACTAGGTTCTTACCTCTTTTTGGGGGAGGGTTTTTCCCGCATGGTTTTCTCTCTTTCCCCATTTTCAAAGGTTGCATCTTTTGCATTGTACATGGGTACCTAACATGACCTTGTTGCCAAGACCCATTCTGCATTTTTGCATTTCTTAGTTTTGTAAGCTTAAGGCATTTCCCTAAGTTACACTTAAGGGGGGGTGTTAGAGTAAATAATTAATAATTATTTATTTATTCTATTTACTTAAGCTTACTTAGGTAAATGCATTTCATTTATTAGTTGTAGTCTAGGAGTTTGTTATAAGTTGTTGACAATACGGGAGTTTGTTCTCTCCTAAGTCATACTTATCCTCTCACATTTTTCAAAGACTTTCCACCTCATGTGTATGTATTCTTAGTTATCACACTTATCCCCTAGCATCTTCTAGCTTGTTCTAAGAGATTCCTTGAGCTCTTTATATTCGAGCTCCCTCATTGTAACTCATATCTCATTCTCATTGTAAATAAATATTTTCTTGTGTTTGCATATTTTATCTTTCATGTCCATTTAGGGTTTTTCCCTAGCTCCACGTTCTTCTCTTCTTGGCTTCCCTTTGACAAATTATTGCATGCAAGTGATCTTGGGTGTCTTCGGAGTTGGATTTCATCAACTCCAACAATCTTTATGATTTACACTGGAGATCTACAAGGCAAGATGTTTCATATAGTTTAGATCAAACCTTGATTGTTATCTCACCATTGTAATCATTTGTAAGATCTTAATAGAGAATCCTTTAGTAGCAAGCATATTGTAAATCCTCTAACAAGGTACCTTCCAAAAGGAGTGTTTAAATCCCTTAATAGGGTAGCTTTGACAAGCTCATATAATCCTAATAGGTTGAAAATAATTGAATGTGTTCTTAGAAGGAATGATTGTAACTCTTAACTAGGAAAAATTTTATCAACACTAATGGGGTAGTGGGATATTATCGCCACTGTGGTTTTCATCCTCTCATCAAGGGTTTCCATGTAAAAATTTGTGTGTCACTTGAAGTATTTTTTTGAGTATGAGATTGCATACTTTTAGCTTATTGAATTTATCTTTTTTTTATTAGTTGAGTGGTTATTGTTCAGTCTTGTAAGAATGTTAGTTCAACAAACCAAATGGAGTGTTTGTGTTGATTCACCCCCCGCTCAGTACCGGTTGGGACCAACATGACCTATTTGTGGGTCATGTGGTAAGGTGGAAATATTTCTATGTACAACCTATGTTTTGAGTGTGGTGGTATCATCATAAGATTTAATGAATATTTCAAGATTTCTTTTAGTGTTCAAGTTGACATATCTGTTAGGCTAACCTATTCTAGATTTCTATTATCATACAAGTATATCTAAATTATCATTTTTGATTTGTGTGTGTGTGTGTGTGTGTGTGTGTGTGTGTGTGTGTGTGTGTGTGTGAGAACCAAAAAGGGTTGTGAAGGATGATGAATTAATGTGACAAGAAATAAATAAGCAAGTGAAAAGAAACCAATAAGAGATATGTAACCATCATATCATGTAGTAAATAGTATTACAAAGTTTGTGTGAAAAAGTTATTGGGGTTTGGCATAAAGAGTTCTAATTGGGTCTACTATGGATAGTTATTGTGATCTTGACCAAAACTGAATTCATGCATACATAGATGCAACTCCATCAACTTATCTTTTGATAATAAGACTATTTGATTATAAAATGGTTTGGTTGTGATAGTTAGGCAATTAGCCCACTTGTAGTGAGCAACATGAAAGTGAGCTGCCCTTTATAAAAATAATCTTAAGTGGTGTCACCATAGCCAATGTTTCATAAGTGAGAATCAACATTCTTCATGGTTTCTCCTCTCTTGGATATCCTACAAAAAAATTGGTGCTCATTGTATATGGTGTTATTATGTGCTTTAAGGTTTGTATCTATTTATTTATATAAATGCATTAAGATCAATAAATATTAATAAAAAAAATTTAGAATAATTAATCAACCCCTCTCCATTATTCAAATTGTTCAACAAAGCCCTCAACTTTCACTTTGTTTATTATAATATCATTTTCATACAAAATTCAACTCAGGAGGTGACATACATATTTGATATGTCGGAGCTCTTTTGCACCATCTCTAGTTCTAATTTTGCTATGCATAAATCCATATATCATAACACATCTTATCCCTTGACCTCCTTGGATTCCTTGTGATTGGAATAAAGTAAAGCATGGGTCTATCACTAGATAGCTAGGGATTCCATTTTCAATTGAAATCTCTTTTAAAGATATATGCGGATGTTTTGTGAGTAAACTAAAGAAAGGGGTCATGGATTGGACCAAGTGATTCCCATCTATGTCTAGAAAAATACAACTAGAAAACATAATTCTCCTAGCTATCCACATCTATGTATCTTCTTGGTGGCTTCCCTCTAAAGTTGGAACAATTAGTTGACCCATTTAATATGGAGTTTCCTTCGCTAATTGAGGTAATAAGAAACCTCCTTTATGACCTCATGGGGCCATTAGATCTACCCAAAGATTAGAGGGATTTGAGAATTATGAACACATATATCCAAGGTATATGACTTACTGCCTTGTGGATTGTTAAATCTTTAGATGGAGAGGCCCCTTGGAGTTGTTTAGTTCAATGCCACATCCAATTTTCTAATGTCAAGAAACTGGGAATTTGATCATTTACAAAGATAAACTTCTTGCACTATTTTTACAAAAATCATGGGCCAATCTTTTTTAACTCCATTTAGTGAACTTGAAAGATAACAGATCTAGTACATGGTTTTAGCTTGATCAAACCCTAATTCATAGTCTAATCTCTGCACCCTCTTCCATTTGATGAAATTTCTCAATCCAACATGATGGAAAATCTCGTTTGTATTACCAAAAGCCTCAAGAGGAAACACTTTTAGAAAAAGAGATTCAAGTTTTCATGACCTATGGGACCTTAATATTTTTTTATTCAATGTCATGACAACAACTTAAACCCAAATTCAACTTCTCTTAGTATGACAATTATTTTCTTCTAAGAATCCAACATTCGTTGACCTATTTTTATTCTTATTTTCTTTTCACCTTTTTTATGTTATCTTCCTAAAGAACTAGAAATGGTCTAACACACAAAATTTTTAAAATTGTCTCTAGAAATCATCTATAAATAGCTCCTCATGACATCCTCTTTGGTGCCCAAAATCAATTCTAAATGGAAGTGCATCATTCAATAAACACAACATAATAAACTAAGCTTCCAAATCTAGTAATCAAAATCTAAAGTTTAGTCCCATTTCACAGTCAAAGAAAGTTCTCCACGTCAAGTCACCAATTGATAATCATCTATCCATTCTACACTAATAAAGAGTATATCAAATATATTTTAATGCTTCGTTCCTATGTCCACCAATTGTTGTGATCTCTCTTCTCCACTCTCTCAACTCTTTTTTCTCTTACCTAGTCTTGGAAATCTCACTTCTCAGGATTTCTGGTTTATTTAGAGGTTTTAATCCTTAGCTATTTCTTCTTATTATTTTCTTTCCCTACAAGTTGAAACTCTATAGTCAACTAAATCTTGATCATATTAACATATTATACAATATTCAAGATCAAAATTAAGAGGTTTGAAGAAAAGTTTTAAGATTCCAAAGCGATTCCATCTTAATGGAATTGTTCTACATGTTATAGAAAATTTCACCTATGATTAACCTTCCAAAGGATCATATGCTTCTACTTATGAATTATGATAGATCTCAAGGAAATGATTGGTTGTTCGGGATTATGGTGTAGAAGTAAAAAAAAACTATAAAAGAATGATGTTTGGTGTGTGATGAAGAAATTAGTTAAACCTACACATGTCAGTAATGTTTAAATCAACCATTGTCATACAAAACTATTGTTTGTCTAGTCTTTCAAGGGTATTAGCCACATCTTGGTGAATGACAACCCATTGAACATATATTCAAGCTACTATTTGTGACTTAAAAATCTATTCTTTTATGATCCATTCTAATATTTTCCAAATGTTCTTGTACAATGCAAATCTTGTCCAAATTATTCATATCAACAACACTCAATGAGCACTTACCTTATATCTTTATGAATTGTTTGACTTAGACATTTTAGTCCATGTGATAGAGTTTATTTGACCCTTGTTGTAGTATGGCTTTTTTTGGCTAAGGTGTGACTTGTGGCTAGGGTTTTACTCTTTCAACTATATTTTTTCTATTGCTTGTAGTTGTTCTTGCAATTGTCTTTCGTAATGTTTCTTCAATTCCTATTTTATTCTATTTTTAGAACCTTTATTTTACAAGATTGATGTCTATACTTGCAAATCTATAAATTTTGTGACTTTCTCATAACTAGATTTCAATTTGATGGATGTCCTCGTAATTAATTTATTCGTAAAACATTTTATCATTTCAAAGGAGAAATTGTGGGTTTGACTACATGCATGCATACATATATCTATACCTACATGCATGCATGCATATATGCATACTCACATGCATCTATACATATATAAATGCATGCATGTATGCATACTTGCATGTATAGATATATGCATGTGTGCACACATGTATACTTACATATTTGTATGTATGCATACATGGACACCTACATGTGTGCATGGATGCCTAAAAATGTACATATATGCATACATACATACATGCATACATGCACACATTCAGATATTATGAAAAGAATTTGATCAACTTAAGAAAAATATTGTGCAAGAAACAAAGGAAAAGCCTAATAAGGTTTCGACGAAGGAGAATAAAGATAGCTATGCAAATTTTTTTTTATTTGAAACTGTAGTGTCCCCAATATTATTAAATAATAATATTTTGTATGTGGCTGAGAATCAATGTTTTTAAATCTCTCGAGCCGGCTCTTTATTTTTGTTTAGTACTTGTCAACTTATTACCATTTTTGTAATCCTTTGGGAAGTTTCCCCAAAGCCCTTTATAAGGCCTTCTTGTAAGTTGTTTTAGGCATGCTATTTGAATTATTTTCTTTGTACTACAAATTTCTATTGAAGTTCTCTATTGTTTTCCATTTTGGGAGTGAAAGATCTTCCCTACTTGGCTTTCCACTTTCGGTGGGATTCACCCCTCACCCTGTTCTGTCGCCTGTAATACTTTGCTCGAATCTAGAAAATCAAAGCACCATCTTTGTCTATGAGTATTAATTGAAGAATATTGGTATTCAATATATATTCATGCTTGACCATTACTTGATGGTGTTGTATTCTGATATTAATTGTATATGAGTTTGTATTCTCTTTCAAATACAATACCCTATGTACTCTTCCCTCCGTACTCCTCCCTCCATCCACCTCTCTCTGTACTCCTCCCTCCACCCCTTCATACTTCTTCCTCCATCCCTCTATACTCCCTCCACCATATTCCATCTTGCAACTTCCATCTTCCACCTTACTTCCAACTTCCATCTTGTAACTTCCAACTTCCATCTTGTAACTTCCATCTTCCATCTTGAAACTTACATCTTCCATCTGCCAACTTCCATCCACCAACTTCCATCTGCCATCTTCCATCTCACAAACTTCCATCTTCCATCTACAAACTTACATTCACCATCTTCCATCCTCCGAAATTCTCTTACAACATTTCATTCCTCTCTACAGGCATATCCATTCCACCCTACGACATCCTGCTCCACCATACGGATTAAACATTTTCCCCTTCAAACTTGGAAAAATGGTAAGGTTCAAAAAAGGAACATTACAGTGGTATCAAAGCTAGTGATCTTGCTAGCCTGTCGGTGACATTGGGTGCCGCCAAGATCCCGATCAATAGGAAGAATGGGTGAATGTAGCACTAAGATGATGCAACTTCTAAGGGAGTTGACAAGAAGACAAAAACAACTTAGTGAAACCTTGTTAAATGGACAATGACAACTTAGTGAGACCTTGGCAAAGGGGCAAAGATCAAATTGGCAAGGCCCTCCAACTTTTGGCACAAGGTAGGTCAAATGGAGGACACAATGGGCATGGTGATAATTATGACAGTGAAAGGCTTCACACAGAGTGATCCCACACATGACCAATGATGTTGACATTTCCCCAACGGTTTGAACAACCTAGGGAACAAGAGCCTACTTTCCTTGAGATGCAAGATCAATTTTGTCAAAGACTGGTTTGATGTCAGATTTGGTGCAGAATTGTCCTTCAAGGATTATGTGGATTTGCAAATGAGATATTCTAGGAGGTAGGACAATTACAATGATGACATTATACAAAAGATTGGAAAGATAAACTTATCATACTTTGATAGATTTGGGTATACATCAGCACGAGCATGGGTTCAAAAGGCTGATACATACTTCTAGCTCAACCCCATGCCTAAAGAAGAGGTAATCAAGTTTGCAACACTTCACTTGGAGGGAATCACCCATGAATGGTGGTACCATGGGATGGTCACCCTAGGTCATGATCAAATCACTTCATATGCTGATTTCATGGAGAGACTTATTGACCACTTTGATGGAAAGGATCCGGAGCTCAACTTCAAGGAGTTGGAACAACTAAAGTAAACTAGAGAGTAGAGAGCTACATTCCAAAATTTTAGAGGCTATCAGTACTAGTGACAAATATTTTAGAGAGAAGACTTGTTGTTTTATTCATGGATGGGTTGACTAAAGCCTTAAACGGTTGGGTGAAGGGTTTTCACCCTGACACACTTGTGACAGCAATCAAGAAGGCATAGGACATGGTGACATCCACTTCTTCTAAAAGTTATTCACATGCTAGACCACCCATCGCTCTGATGGAGAAAGACAAAAAGCCCCCTCCAAAGAAGAAGTCAATAGATGAAGCTACGAGACAATATTTGAGAAGGAGGCATCTATGTTTTAATTGTAAGGAATCATGGGAACTAGGACATCAATGCTTAGGGAAGGAGAAGATCCATTACATAGAGGTGATGTCAAACAGTGAAGAGGATGAGGAACCAAAAGTCAAAGAAGATGATCAACAAATTGTGAAAGAGGGTAACATAAATCATGCAGATAAGATTGTTGCACTAGTATGTCGAGGAGGAACCATTACTCTTGCAGGCACTCTAAGGTGTACTATTTTTCGAGTACAAGGAACTCTCCAAGGACAATGGGTCATAATCGTGTTGGACAATAGGCCCACACTTAAAATCATTTATTCATCACTTGTGAAACAAAGAGGTTTAACTATGGAGACACTTGTGAGATTCCAAGTCAAGGTAGCAGGAGGAAACCTCCTATCATGTACCCATTTGGTCCCACAACTTAGCATTACCATGGGAAAGCATACGATGACTGAAGATTTCTTTGTAGTAGATCTAGATGACATGGAAGTCATTCTTGGCATCCAATGGATGGAAATTTTGGACAAGTACACACAAAGATTCAAACAAATGGAGTTTTCATTCGAAGTGGATGGAAAGAAGGTGGTCCTTAGGGGAATGTCAAATGGAGGGCTGAAGAAAATCTCAGCACAACGGATGAAAGCCATTCTTCAACATGATGACATTGTTTGGGCAACACAATGTTTGATATCAACAAAACTGATGAAAGGACAATAGACTGACTACCGGGATGATGAGCTTCACACAGTGTTGGATAAGCATATTATAGTCTTCATCAACATCCCTCTGGGCATCCCTCCACACATAGGATTTGAGCACACCATTGAGTTGGAGGAAGGAGCCAAACCCGTCATCACTACACCCTACCGCCATACTAAAACTCCCAAAGAAAGGATGGATTAGGCCTAGTTCTGATCCCTTTGCATCATCAGTAGTTTTGGTTAAGAAGAAGGATGGAACCCTCTGAATGTGTGTGGACTATCATTCACTAAACAAGAAAACCATTAAAAATAGGTACCCCATTCCCAGGATCGAAAAACTATTGGATGAGTTACATGGTGCACTCCATTTTTCCAAAATAGATCTTTGTTCAAAATACCATCAGATCCACATGAGGGATGAAGATGTGGAGAAGACTGCCTTCCATTGCCACTATGGACATTATGAGTTCCAAATTATGTCATTTGGTCTAACTAATGCTACAACTACTTTCTAGTCATGCATGAACTACATCTTCAACAAGCAACTGCAAAAGTACCTATTGGTATTTTTGATGACATACTTATTTATAGTAAGGAACATTTGAGGCATTTGGATGAAGTACTCAAAATTATGGAGTCACAATCACTATTTTCCAAGAGGTCTAAATGCAAGTTTGGAATGACACAGATATTGTATCTGGGGCATATAAATAGTGCTCAAGGGATTCAGGTACACTAAGAAATGATTCAAGCCATCTTGGATTGGCCGCCTCCCAAGACTCTTTGATCTACATGGATTCCTTGGATTGTATAGTTATTATAGAAGGTTCGTGAAAGGGTTCTCACAACTTAACCACTAATAGACTTGAAAAAAAAGATCTTTTCATTGGGATATGAAGGCACAACACACTTTTGACAAGTTGAAGGAAGTCATGAGTTCATGCTCAATGCTGGCACTACTCGATTTCAATCTGCCCTTCATCTTGGAGTGTGATGCTTCAGGAGAAGGTATTGGGGTGGTGTTGATGCAAAATCTTCACCCCATTGCATTTGAGAGTTAAAAACTCTTAGAAGCTGAACGACTATACTCCATCTATGATAAAAAGATGACTGCAATCATACATGCAATAACAAAGTTTTGACAGTATCTTGTTGGAGCAAAATTTGTGCTGCGGACAGCTCACAATAGCCTGAGATAGTTTTTAGAGCAAAAAGATTTAAATGAACAACAATAGAAGTGGGTGAGAAAAATCCAAGCTTTTGATTTTGATATTAAGTATGTGAAAGGAAAACATAATGTAGTGGTTGATGCTCTATCAAGAAGGCCTACAATATGCTCATTGTCTGAAATTTTAGTGGATTGGAAGGAACACCTATTGGTTGAATACTCCAAGAACATATTTGCCTACCAGTTGATGGATGGTCAAGTACAACATGATAGGTATAAGGTGGTAGATGATATTATCTACTACAAGGGCAAGATTTTTCTGGTGCTCGAGTCCAAAATGAAGGAAATAATTCTAAAGGAGATGCACGATTCACCATTAGCCAGACACCTAGGATACCTAAAAACCTACAGGCAGATCCGAGAACATTTTGCATGGAAGGGCCTCAAGAATGATGTCTTATAGTATGTATGGGAATGCTCTACCTATCAGCAAAACAAAATCTGAGGACACCCTACCTGTGAGACTTCTCCAACCATTTCCAATCCCTAATCAAAAGTGGGAAAGTATTTCAATGGATTTCATCACTGGGCTACCCAAAGTTTAGGGGAAGGATTGTATTTTTGTCATGGTTGATTGTTTGACCAAGTATACCCATTTCTTTTCCATTTCCACTGGGTACCAAGCATCACAAGTGGTCGAGTTATTCTTCCATGAAGTTTTCCATTTACATGGTCTCCCATGAAATATAGTAAGTGACAGAGATAGTTGTTTCCTTAGCATTTTTTGGATGGAGTTATTTAGGCTACCGAGAATGGAGTTGTCACCAAATATGAGCTACCATCCACAGTCAAATGGATAGATGGAGATTGTGAACAAATGGTTGGAGGGCTATCTAAGAAATTATGTTTCAGCGTAGTAGAAGGCATGGGTGTGTTGGTTGCATCTATGTGAACATTGTTACAACACTACCTATCACATGTCAATAGGCATGCCACCCTTCAAAACATTGTATGGTTATGAACCTTCATCATTCATGGATTTGGCATTAGGAGACAATTGTGCACCAAGGGCTAAAGATTGGCTACAAGGGATTTTAGATATCATGAGATCTCTTAAGGAAAATCTCCAAAGGGCTCAAAATCAATAGAAGATATTTGCAGACCAACATTGAATTGAGAGAAGTTTTGGGGAGGGTGATCTGGTATACCTTCAACTTCAACCATATAAAAAATCCTCCCTAAAGTCGTCTAGTAAGGAGAAACTAAAACCACGCTTCTATGGACCATATAGAGGTGTTCAAAAGAAAGGAGAAGTTGCCTATGAATTGGAGCTTCCTGAAGGGAGTCAAATCCACAATGCTTTTCACATGTCATCACTGAAGAAGGCTATTGGACAATGTGTCACAGTGTCAAAGGAATTGTCTCCCATTGACGAAGAAGGGAAATTAATTTTAGAGCTAGCAAAGATCATAGATGTCCAAAAGAAGAAGCTCAGGTCTCGTACCATTAAGGAGTTTCTTGTGCGATGGAAGGATCTTCTTGTCGAGGATGCCACCTAGGAAGGCAAGCAAATTCTAGAGCATCCAAGTTTGCAATTGCTTGAGGGCAAGCAATTTTTGGGCACAAAGGACTGTAATGTCCCCAATATTATTAAATAATAATATTTTGTATGTGGCTAAGAATCACTATTTTTAAATCTCACGAGCCCACTCTTTATTTTTTTTTAGTGCTTGTCGGCTTATTACCATTTTGTAATCCTTTGGGAAGTTTCCCTAAAGCCCTTTATAAGGCCTTCTTGTAAGTTGTTTTAGGCATGTTATTTGAATTATTTTCTTTGTACTGCGAATCCCTGTTGGATTTTTCTATTGTTTACCATTTTGGAAGTGAAAGATCTTCCCTACTTGACTTTCCAGTTTTGGTGGAATTCACCCCTCACCCTATTCGGTCACCTGTAATACTTTGCTCAGATCTGGTAAATTGGAACACCATCTTTGTCTGTGAGTATTAATTGGAGAATATCAGTATTCAATATCTATTCATGCTTGGCATTTATTTGATGGTGTTGTATCCTAATATTACTTGTATATGAGTTTGTATTCTCTTTCCAATACAATACCCTATGTACTCTTCCCTCTGTACTCCTCCCTCCATCCACCTCTCTTTATACTCCTCCCTCCACCCCTTCATACTTTTTCCTCCATCCCTTTGTACTCCTTATACTCCTTCCACCACCTTCCATCTTGCAACTTCCATCTTCCACCTTACTTCCATCTTCCAACTTCCATCTTCCACCTTACTTCCAACTTCCATCTGCCACCTTACTTTCAACTTCCATCTTGCAACTTCCATCTTCCAGCTTCCATCTTCCATCTACCAACTTCCATCTACCATCTTCCATCTGCTACTTCCATCCACCAACTTCCATCCGCCATCTTCCATCTCCCAAACTTCCATCTTCAATCTGCAAACTTCCATTTGCCATCTTCCAACACCATCTTCCATCCTCCCAAATTCTTATCCATTCCACCCTGCGACATCCTGCTCCATCGTACAGATTAAACATTTTCCCCTTCAGACTTGGACAAACGGTAAGGTTAAGAAAAGGAACATTACAGAAACACAATCCAAAACAAGAGCAAGAGGTAAAATGATAGGATCGACCATAGATGATGGTAATTTATACAAAGTTCGACAAAGAAAAAATAATCATTTGTTCTTTGAGTCATTCAATGGAGTCTCTTATTTCCTCCCCTTTCTCAAATTTGAACAAACAACTTAGAAAGGGGATTGCAAAAGATAGTGCTAAAAGAAATGGATTTTTTTAAAGAGATGGATCAAATTTGAGGGAAACAGGTTAAAGCGGACAACAAAAAATGATGTTAATTTAGGTCCTAAAACTGTGTATTGTTTGAACTGGTTATTTTCACTATATTTTATTTATTGATTTTTGTGCTAATTGATGTAATAGTATAAAATTTGAAGGGAACTTTGATATATAGAGGATTGCAAAAGATGGTGCTAAAAGAAAGGGATGTCTTATAAGAGAGATGGACTTAATTTAAGTAAAGGGACCGTGAAAAATTATGGTAATTGGTGATTTGAGGGTTGGACAATTTGTGCAATTGGTTGTTCCACTACACAAAAAATTAATGCTAACTAGTATCTTAAGGACTGAATAATTGGTATAATAAGTTATTTCTACTACATTGTATTTTATGATCACACTTCTAGTTTTTTGAATATAAAATAAAATTTATAGATAATTTTCAAATATCATAATCTTTCACCAATCCTTATTTACTTTTTACTTTTGAATTGTCAAGTCACAATAATCATTTACAAAGTATTTATGTATTTATATCAAATTGCCTTACAACAACAAATTCACACACCGATTAATTAAGCCGATAGGCTTATTTCATATGGGACTTTCGTCAGAAAATTCTAAGTTTCCAATGGTGTCGGACGCTATAAAATAAAATCCGGTCAATACCATAAAACACAGAAATTGTGGCACAAACTTTTTGAGTTTCCCTGTCGTTGTGCTACACTGTAAAAAGCAAAAAATACAACTCTTCTTCGAGAAAATTATAGTTGTTTCCTTTTATTCAATAGGTCAAATGAGTGTAGAGTGGTGGGAAAAAGATTTAATCGACGATCAATCGTTACCTTACGTCACCAAAAGTGCAGGCTTCTAAAAATGATAAAATCACACTGATGACGAATTTATACACCACTCCTGGAGCAAAGGAAACAAGTTCATTCTATAACATATTAGCTTGTCCTTAAAATAATAAGCTTTTATAACAAAATAAAAAATGGACAATGCGATGGAAATAGTAAATACGGTCGGGTAAAGTTGCACAGTTATTCACATTTTTAAAAAAAAAAATTGTTCTCATAATATATAGATTATGATCATTATAAATATTTTCTTATACGAATAAAATAGAGAATTGCTTACAAAGTACCAGGCATAATTAGTTGTAAAATATGCAGAAGTGGGGAAACACACCTATAATAGTTGGGTGGTCAAGGTGGTCGAAGTCGTTCTTCATTTATTCATCTTTGAAATAACTGATTTATTTTGAAATTTTATAATATGAAAAAAAAAAAAAAAATTAATATATAATAAAAATTAAAGATTATAAGTGTTTTCATTTTTCATTTATTTTGAGGAATTTAAGATGATTATTGCAAATTTAATGATGTATTCTTATTTAATTTTTTTAAAAATGAGCTCCTTTGGTATTGGATCAAACTTTGATTTTTTTAAAATTTAAAAATTATTCAATTCCATCTTATTAAACTTATAAATTGTAATCTTAGTTTTCACTCAAAATTCTATGTTTCATGAATAACAATTAACAAAAATCCCTCTCACATTAAAGGAAAAAAGAAAAGGATATGTACTATAATACAATCTATCTACACGTGAAGATAAAAATAAGTAAGTCTTCAATCCATTGTATGAAAGATTGATTTCGCGAATAATACTTTGATCCATATAGACATAAAAGTAAGTGTGGATGGAAATAAAAAATGTGAATTTTATGCACTTGTTCACTACTAATGAGGGAGTAAAGCTACATAATAAAAAATGCTAAAATCATTAAAATTCTCAATCATTATAAGTACAATGATCAATTGCATGAGCAAAAATATTGATAGGGATAAAAATAGATAACTAAACATAGAGAGATGGTGGATATATAGATGGATCACAATCAAATATTGAAGTGAATGAAATTTATAAAAGATAGAGGAGAAATGAAAGGGGGAGAAATCAAGAGAGAAGATGGGAGAGATAGAGCAATAGAATGATATCAACAATATACAAGACTATCGGCTTAACCCTTGCATCCTTAAAAAGTGCAAACGCTAATTCTTATGATGTAAATTAGTTTTCTTTTTAGAATAAAAAGCTTGTCACATTTTCATAAATTAACCTTGTACCTGCCAAAGCTTCTTTACAATTTTACAATTTATCTTTTCAGTTGTTTCCCACTACTTTGTTTTTCTATTTACTTGTTTTTTTAATCTTTCAATGCATTATTTATTTTAATATTATTTAAGACATTATCGGTTTTCTATTGTTTTCATTTTTTATTCTTTTATGTTTTTATTTTTAAATATGCACTCAGACGATTACATATTTTTGCCTTCGACGCATAAAATTGAAATAACCCTTCGTATTTAAAAATTGGTTTTTGCAATCCATTCCTGGTTTCACCAAAAATTTACTTAATGATTACAAGGAACTTACATTAAATATATGCTGCGTGCATTTTTTGAAAATTGTTAAAACATTCGGTAGTGCTGAATTAAGCCTTCAATGCCAATAATGTTTTGCAAATTACTAGAATTATACCAAAATGATCCTTGCATAGGAAATAGGATTCGGGTGCTTTACATATAAGGTTTTGATAAAAACCAAAACCAATTTGGGTATATCTATGCTTAAAAAGAAGATGAGCTTGCTTTCATAAATTAGAAGTCTAGGAAAACTGAATTACTTAAGACATTTTTTTACAAAATCTACTTGTGGATTCGTTTCGCTTTCTTTGCTTGTATTTTACCAGTTTCTTTAAAATAGCCCTCTCAACTCCAGCCGTAGAAAGCATCCTTGTATAGGAAAATTACCAGTCCTCTATATCATCTACATCCATCTCCTCTGGAATCTCACTTGACCTTCGATTCGCATTACTAATATTGTCATTGATATCTGATGTCGATAAAATGTCACCATCAGAAAAGAAACTATCCAACTCAGCCAAATCAATTTCAGGTGCTTCTGTTTCTTCATAATCCCAATGTTGTTTATTCCAATCTTCATAACCTCTTAAAGCTTCCAGCTGCGCATGGAGAGCTGGCTGTCCCAACTTCTGCATAACTGGTTTATATTCAGTAGCCAAAACGGATAGACTGCAAGTACTGAAAAGGCCACTGGAAACCAACCTCTCTGAGAACATTTCAATCTGTACACAAAAAAGCAATCTTAGCGAATGTATTTTCCATGTTCAAGGTTGAAATCATTCTTACATTCCAAAGTAGTCACCTTCAACTTTCCAATCTATTTTAGTTTAAAATAAACTACAAATACACACTAAGAACTAACATGCATACATAGCCATGTTCTATTACTCTCTCAAGTTTCCAACTCAATAAAATTGAAGAGCTTTTGCAATGGGCTTGACTTCACTATGATTTATTCAAGCCCAAAACTTCTAATCATTCAATCACAGAGCTTTTCTACATAAGCGATGTAGTACACAGTACAAGACATGTAGACTGCAGACAGAAAATTAAAAATAGGACCTGGACTGACTTAGAGCATATATCCTGAACCTCTGATAATTGATCAATTTAATTAAGGTGTTGAAACATAAACTTATATTTCCTTTCTTCACCATATAGATGACTCGAATAATTTTATGGGAATCTATGCAACCACCTTCCTTCTCTTTGCACTTCAACCAAGGACTGCTTCTGTCATAACTTAGCATGAAACTTAACAACTTACCCTCTTTTTGTATGAGGATCGCTCCACCGGCCAGAGTGCTGGACCTCGGATAGATTGCCATCTAGCCAGTTGCTCACATAGAGGAACAAGCATTGTCAAATTGATGAAACAAGAGCACTTAAAAACCTCTCCTGCCTAATTAATCAAAGTTGAAAGATTTACCTGGAAGGTGCAGGATGAGAATTTCCAAACAGAACTCCACGAGTCATGACAGATCCAGATATTGCTTCAACGAGAAATGCTGAATCAACTTCATCCCATTCTAGTAGTGCTTGAGTTCTTCTTCGGTAACGATAATTATTAGCTCCAAGAAGGCAATCAGAGTCACTCAAATAAGATAATGTGACCCAAGCATCATCTATTGCCTCCTCACTTATAAAATCTAATACTGCAACCAAAGAAAATAAGACAAGTTAATGACAGAAATTGTTAGTCAAAAACTTTTGTTTAAAGCTTTTGATAAAATAATACAGTGATTTCTTTATATAACTGACCTCAGAAATTTCACTCTGCTTAGATGAAAAAAGCCTACAATTATCAATGCAGTTGTGTGAGCATACTTGAATGGTCACACATACAACACATTTAAGTTTCAGGATTTACTTTCTTCAGGCTTTTTTAGTTTTTGAAAATACATACATGTACAGCATAATAATTATAAAATTAGAGGATTGGCAGCACATGGCATTGAGAATTGTGAATTAAAGCATAAAAAGCTAAAAGAGATTACTAATAGAAATACATACATTTTTTAAGAGCAGAGAATTATTATACACACATTGCACAGAACCTTAAATTCACAAATATGTAAGTGATTTGTCAAAGACTATGAAGAATTAAACCCATGTCAGAGAATCAAGCCCCACACTGCCACGTAGCTATAAAACTACAAAGCCGGTGTTATAAGTTAGCAGTTAAGTTGCTGATTTGGGTTTGGGGTTTGAGTTTGTGGGTTCAGGCTAAAAAAAAAATCTCATTTGGGTTCGTGGGTGGGATCGTGTGTACATGCGCATGCGCAAAAAAAAAGAAAAGAGAAACATGCATAATTGTAAAACTAAGTCATTTCATGGTATGAAAATATCAATGTTACTTGATCATTGATCAATGCCAAATGTCAAAGATAAACATTAAATATGTTGTTTTTTTGGGCTGCTCCAAAATGTATTAAGCACTGCCTGTGTAGGGTATATGTCTATTCATTAATTAGATAATTAATAATAAAAACAAATTTAATCTCTCTCTCTCTCTCTCTCTCTCTCTCTCTCTCTCTCTCTCTCACACACACACACACACACACAATATATTTCGTATATAATTATATATAGGTTTATCCGACTGAAGCTATCAAACATCAATAGTCCCTCTTAACTTAGAAGGATGAACACATAAGAATACATATTAATGTAATATTATAAATAACAATTTGAAGGATATCTCATTTGATATCTCAGAAGATTTCCACCATTTGATATCACATTCGATATTATGAGTATTGGTATTCCAAAATATCAACATATGATATTCACCAAGTACCTAAATAAGGTTTGATATCAAGAGTATTGGCCTTCCAGAATATCAATGATATTTACCAAGTACCCAAATAAGGTTTGATATCAGATCTGATATCAAGAGTATTGGCCTGCCAAAATATCAATGATATTCACCAAGTACTCAAAAGGTTTTGATATCAAGAGTATTGGCCTCCCAAAATATCAACGATATTCACCAAGTACTCAAAAGGTTTTGATATCACATCTAATATCAAGTGTATTGGCCTCCTAGAATATCAATGATATTCACCAAGTACTCTTTGAGTAATGGCCTCACAGAATGTTGAGATGCAAGACATTCACCATATACTCAATTTATTTGATCTCGTAATACAGGTTATTGTAAGATTGTCACCTTACAGTAACTTTTGCAAATACAAGTGACATCATTTGGAAGTCATCACTTCCTCATGATGTACACAAGGGGTAGACCCATGAAAATCACATAGCCACAAGGTATATTCATGAATCACAGTCCTCTTGACAACTAGAATTTATTGATTACTAGAGAATTAGTCTTAACATGGTTTACTCCCTTTGAATCAATAAGACTGAGATCATCGAAGGTTGACTGAATCACATCCTCTGTCTGCTCCCTCTCTTCTAATGAAATGCCAAACTCCCTTTGAATCTCAATCTCCCTTTGAGTCTGATATCAATCTTCCTTCTCCTGCTAGAAACATCCTCGGAAAAGATCAAGGAAAATAATTCTTATAGTACATAAGAAATACAAATAAGAATGTTAGTAATTTAACTCATGCCAGAATATAAATACTTAGTAATGTATAGAAGTTAGAATAAAACTATACTTCATCTTTACCTTTTATATTCTCGTAAAGAATCTCTTTATAATTAACAAATATTATATCGAATTATCAAATATCATTTTGAATGAACGTATATATACAAATATATATAACTATTATATTCAAACTTTTAATAATATTTATAGGTTAATTTATTATATGAATCATTTCTATATGAGAACATAATGTCATTATTATTGATACAAGTTAATGTATATAAATATAAATATAAATATATATAGAATTAACTAATAACTGTAACATCTATATTAATAACAATAACAATTATATTTATAAAATATACTTTTTCCCTTTATGGTGATGGGCCCACATCTTGCCCACTACCTTGGTTACTTTACATCACCCCGTTTACTTCTTTAAACTTTATGGTCCAAGCGTCGACCTTCCTCCACATCACTTATTGATGATTGGTCCGATATTCTCTAAGACTTCTTTGGTCTACCAATGAGGGTTATTCACAATGTTTGGGTGAATATTGTACTTCCCTGTGGCACATGAACTAGCTGGAAACTATATTTTTTAATCATAATTCATCCTTATCAAGTCTAATGGTCAAATCACTATTGTTTTCGCCTTTTTTTTTATATGGTTCCCACTCTTCTATTTGATGCTCAAATTCACTAGCCTCTCTGTAATATACTAATAGTCATCACAAACTTTTTCAGATGTTAACAGATCGAGAGTGCTTGCTATCCAATCATGATCATACAAATCATGCATGTGTTAACGATACATAACCAGACTGCAATCAATTATCACTCACATGGTCTTGTGAGAAGACAAAGCTATATAATTTAAGAACTATTGTTATAGTCATCGGTTATTCACATTAAAGATCAATAGTACCAATAATAATGCATGCGTTCTTCCTTATTAGTTCTGTCATAATTAACATCCGTGTCCCAGTTGTTCCTATCATGTTCGAGCTGTATCTATTCACCTTGTTTGAAGAGCTTTGAGGAGAATCACCGTTCATAGCCAATATGGAGCACTTTGGAATGTCTTTCCCCAATAATCATTGTTCTAGATTTACTTTATATGTCTGTGACAGAAATAATGATGTTCCCTATTATATGTGAAGAAGTTTATATCTCAAAGGGTTGGCTCAATACTTGATGTGTTTCTAATGAAGGGATCTGATGCATTTAGGAATTTCCATGTGTCGTATATCATTAATTCCATGCATTCTAAGAACGAAGATATATCATATTATTTAACAAAAGAATGTGCCAAGTATTTCTTCGGGAAATAAAATGGGTCTGTGGCATTGATCCTCTGGATTTTATTTTCCTATATATTTCTTCGTTGTTCACATGCTTCTTTGTACATTTGCAATTTTGGCTATGATACTATGTTGGTTTTTTCGGATCTGCTGCAAATGTATTAAGCACAACCTGTATAGGGTATATGTCTATTCATTAATCAAATAATAAATAATAATAACAAATTTAATCTCACATATATATATATATATATAGATTTTTCATATAACAATGAAGTCATATCTCAATATAAAGAATGCACACACACACACACACACACATGTATATATAAATTATATCTCATATATAATCATATATATATATATATATATATATATATATATAGGTTTATCCGACTAAAGCTATTAAACATCAACAAAATACTTGCTCATTAATTTATGTTCATGATTGTAAAGAAAATCATACATTGAATTACTAAATTGCAAAATGAAATTTCAAAACATAAACTAGTTCATCAAATTGGCAGATAGTAAAGTTTGAAACATAATGATAAATGACAAATGTTTGATAGTTAATCAATGATCAAACTCATAGTATCAAAGATGCAAATGCCCTTCAAGGGTCAAATGGGTCATCAAAAAATAAGGGGTCAATGGCTTCATCCCCAACTATATTTACATCCTCATCATTGAAACCAATTCCACTAGCCCCAAATGCTGTCACATCCTCCTCCTCATCCTCCTCAACATCTACTTAGGCAATTCTAGCTAGATCATGGACGATTATATCCAAGTCAGCAATCTCGGGTAATACATCCCACAACTTCTCTGACCCCTTCTGATATCTTGGATCCTTGTGTGACAGGAAGTGCCAATTGTTGTAAATATATACCAAGTCCTCAGCTTTCTTGGAACCCAACCAATTACCCTTCATTGAGTGGATAAAGGAGTATGTACTCCAATTCCACTTAGCAACAGAATAGCTTGCAACCTAGAGAAAACCAAAAAAATTTAGAAAAATTAGAAATTGTAAATTATATTACAATAGGAATTTAAGACTGCTAATTCTCCAAGCTAAGTGGCCATCAAAAAAGGAGAAAAAAAAAAACTTAAATACTTACTTGTGATAGGATCTTAATGGCAAGAGGTTGGAGGTACATGTAAGTACCACCATCCAATGGCATCCATTCTACTTTGGTCATTGATTGCATCAAGGTCTGCAAGTTTTTCTAAGACAAAATCTGCAAACTCTCTTCTAATTTTTGATGCCACCTTAGGATCGCTAAAGAGCCTGCTAAATGCCTTCGTAAATCCACTAGCAACCTCAGGATCTTTGTATGGTGTCACTCTACAAGGAATAGAAAGTATCTCACTGCTACAATACCTGAGAGAAAGCGCATATGCTAGGAGGTGTAAAGGCGTAGTCATCTTGTTCCTTGATGTAGAATAATTTTCTCCACCTTTTTGTAGAAGGTTTCCTCAAGATCTTGATCTCTCCTCTGAATGACCTGGGATGTCAAATGATGTTCATGTAAGTTATCTTGATGTAGTGTTAATTAAAATTAAAAATCAAAATCTCTCAATAAACAAGGATAAAGTATTGTTTAAAAATTTAAACTTACCATTTTCACTCTCTCTAGCACGGCGTCCATGACATCATATATGTCCCCCAAACAAGGCTCATTAGAGTCGACAAAACCAAAGCATCTACATGATGGGCTCGATGAATTCTAATACATATTCCACCCTATTCCAAAAATCATCACTCAAGATCAAATCCTTTACATTTTTAGCCCTTGTTGTATCAACTTGCTTCCTCCATCCACCTCATTGGTTGTAAATAACTATTTGGGACAATGCTTGTTTGACCCTAACAAGTCGTCTAAGGATGATTGTGTGAAGCAAACATTGTTTTAGCAACCTATTACCATGTTAATTCAAATTTTAAGTTAATAAGACATTTCAAATATGTAAACAGCACAAAAAACATTTTATTCAATTATGTAAAGTATGACACAAAAAGTTAAATGAAACTAACTAAAGTTTAAAATTTACCTTTAATAATTCCAAGCAAGAGAAAGTTTTGAAAATTGCTTGTGACATATGGTGGTTTGTCACAAACATTTGGATATCCTCACCCTCCTTGTACACTTTTTTCACCCATTCAATTTGGGTGCCAACTACTTTCATCACCAAGTTCAAGAAGTGGACAGTGCATGGTGTCCAAAAGATATGATCATATCGTGCTTCTACCAAAGCACCTGCAGCCATACAAACTTTAGCATTGTCCGTTATTACGTGGACAACATTGTCAACTCCCACAGACTCTATGGATTCAATAAGAAACCCGACAATAAAATTTGCATCCTTTACATGCCCTTTACAATCAACCGCCCTCAAAAACATTGTCCCCTTGGGGGAGACAGCAATCACATTTATTAATGGACAGTTTTGGTAATCTTTCCATCCATCAGAGACAATACTCAACACCATTTGCATCCAAGAATCTCTTATTGGTTTGAGGAGGGTCTCTACACTCTTTCTCTCACTATGCAATATGGTGGTTTTCAACATTGTTTATTTAGGACCTTGGTAACCACGAGGTGCTTCATTTAAATGCCTGCACCATCTCTCTCCAATATGGTGATCTCGCCAGATTGAATGGAACACCATTTGTAAAGAGGCAATGTCCAACCTTTATGTCAGCAATTTCTCTCAATTCATTTTGAAATGCCTTATCTAATGGGTCTCTCTTGGAGGATGGGGGTGTTTCTATTTCTGCTTCTTCCGTAGAAGGGGTAAGTAGGAAGGGATATTTGTCTTGTGGCTGTTTGAGAGGGTGATGTTGGTAGTTTTTGCTTTGTTCTATCATTTTTCTCCTTTGACACTAACCTATGAGCCTCTTGTTGTTCTTTAAATATGCCTGCTATTTGAGAAGCTGACAACCCCTTCATATCTCAACCTAGGGGGCCCTCACACATACTAATCCCTTGACCCGCAGGGCCTATGAAATGATGTTTAACTCGGTAATATGAGCTTCTATATTGGGTTTGGAAAAAATTACATTTCCATATATACCCTCCCCCTCCAACACATTGCTCAATTCTTGTTGTATACTTCCAAAAAGGAGAACTTTTATCAATTTTAAATCTTTGGGATCCCTCCCCACCCACTAAACTCTGACTACTCATTCTTGCAATCTATAACTAAAATATATATATGTATTTTAAAACTTTACAAAAACTTGATAAAATTTTAGAACAAAAAAACTAAAAACAAACTATCAAAAAAGCAAAGGTAAGGATCACATGTATACTTGGAACACTCAACACTGATCATTGGAAGGATTTGAGACTCTACAAACAATCTCTGCAACCTTCTCTTCAAACTTGAAAAATGGCCACACCAAAATGAGAAAGCAAATGAGATAGTAGATGAATGAATGTTTCTTATTAGGCTTCTTTTAGGATTACAAACAAAAAAAATTTAAAAATTGGTTATTTTATGTTTTTAAAATGACTTTTTTGGCCCCATGGGTCGTGGGTCCGTGTGGATTCACCCGAGTCAGCCCAAATTTGCCCGAGTCTGTTGTGGGTCCAGGTAGGGTTCTTGTTGGGGATTGTGGGTCCATGCAGGCGGACCCAGAGTCCTAAACAATGACCCTTCCCGGACCCAAAGCAGACCCATGCTCAAATCCAGGCTCGGATGAATCCACACCCATACCCGAGCTCCAAGGTCCGAACTCAACTTCGTAGGTTTACAACCTCCCTCTCCAGCAATTACTACTATGAATCCTCTTGCAGTGTAGCCTCTTTCCCTTCATGCAACCATTGCTTGATTTGTGAGATCCACAGTTACCTAGAGACAGAACATATTTAGTACAAAAGATGGGTATGGAAGCAAGGACATCATTTTTTAGAAAATAAGATGGGAGGCTACAAGGAAACACCAAAGTTAGAAACCATTCACTGTGTACAAGCTTATAAGCTAAAAATATTACAACATTTAGGAAAGAAAATCAAAATTTTTAAAAGAAAAAAAAATGCATTTATTGAATTGTAAAGAGATGAGATCTATTAGATTTCCACAATCCATGCTAATGTGCTGTCAAATTTCTGGATTTGATTGTGTATAATCTTTTACATCAACGTTTCGGATCATACTACATGATCCATCATCTGGATGCTAGAGAGATGTTCAAAACCTAGCTGATTCATTAACTCTCAAATAATAAACCCTAGACTTAGGAAGCTCTCAAAGATATAACTCTTTTCACTTCATCAATTGGTAAAAAAATCCTATACATAAACATCTTAACCCCTCTTATAGTTTCTTTTCTTAGTATCACTCTTGACATGGAAGATGAATTTTTGTGCTACAACATATGCTTGTTTATTTTCAAGTAAAACATATGCCTATATTTATTACTTTAAATTTTCTATTTTTTTCTATTTGACGTTCAAACAATTACTAACAATTTAACCCATTTATGATTACAAGAGACATCTACAATCTCTAGATCAAGTCTCGTATTGTCTAGATACATCCTCATATGTTTCTCTAATATAAAGATGTGTTTCACTAAACCTTTGACATCTCCTTGCTATCTTCAGTTGTGATCAATTTTAGGGGTGAAGGAAGTAGTCCTTGGGGGATCTTGAGGAGTCCTTGTTCTTGTTCTTTCAACATTTTTTGCTGTCCCATTTGGAGAGGAGTTTTGTACCACATGTTTTTTCTCCTTTTCCCTACTTGCAAGATATATCTTTTTCATTGTATTGTAGTTGTACATGGGTACCTAACATGGCAATTTTTCCAAGACCCATAATGCATCTCATGTTGCATATTGCACTTCCATTCATTTATTGTATCTCTTGCATATTTCTCCCTAAGTTGCACTCAAGGGGGGGTATTGGTGTATGCGCACATTGACTCAGTTTATTAGGCAAAAACACTTAATATTTAGTTTTTTTATTGGTAAAAGGCATTTTCCCTATTATATTATTTATCAAAAACAAATTACAATTTTGACCCATTCAAAGTGCAGGCGCCAAGGGAAAAAGGATTGGGAAGAACCCCCCGCCCCCCCATGTAGCCTGGAACGTTAGTCCTGTTATTGAAAATTACAATTGCCCCATCAAAAATGAGGTCTTTTAGAAGGTATAACTTCTAATTACATAGATGCAAATTTTCTGTAAAACCCAGGGCATGGGTAATTAATATGGTTCTAATATGGTAATTACGAAGGCCTTAATCCTTCATTCTAAATTCTTTCTTAAGTTATAAGTACATTTGCCTCCCTATCAGTGGTCTTAAAGAGGCCATTCTCTCTTTTATAAATTACAATTTTCCCAACTGTTATACTTTCTCCACATCGTTGATCTGATTTTCAAACTTTGTCTTTCCCTATTTCAGTGAATGTCCTTTAGCCCGTGCTCCCCTAATCTAAGATCATAACTTCATGTCTTAAACCAAGTTAGTGGTAATCGTTTTACTATTTTAATATAAAGTTATACCAATGCAGATCTGCAGATATGATTAATACTAAATAATCAAGCCAGTATTATGATTGGGCTGAGGCAATGCAGAGTATACACTGCTATCCTAAACTATAACAGTGACTATTGCTACTAAATAGGCATTCAATAAGTGCAGAAAATCATTTTATCATTATTATCATTATAAAAGGTTTCACTTTATACCGTCTTATTAGTTCCAGATCGGTTTACATTTAATATTTAGTTACTACAGTTGTACAGTATTTAATAATGTTAGGTGCATTTAATTTTTTGTCATTGACGTATCTGTAGGTCATTGTTCCTGTGCCTCATTACACGGCTATTTATTCTGGTACTTGTGATTTGTGTAATATCTCATTCTCATCAACACAATAGTCATAGGCTGGTGAAATAGCTTCTTCTGTGTTGCTTGTTGTTGTTCATGTGGAGGTTTGTTTTGGTTTGCAGGTCAGGCTCCTACGCACGTCGACAAACTCAACCATTTGAGTCTATTGTGATGGTGCTGAAAGGATTCACCAGCTTCTTCAAAGAAGATCAAAGAGTATATTCATCACATTGTATGAACAATATCATCACTACTTTCAATCATGGGAAAGAGATGCCAATTCAACCAATCTTTAAATATGGAAGGTTTCAAAGATGCTCCTAAACTTACAAAATTTAGCAGCTACAACCAGCACACTCTTATTATACTTCTTCTGGCCAATATATAAAGGATGGATACGAAGGCACAATGAATTTCATAGGATAAATTAGTCTACCCTAGGGTTATCTATAGAATAGTTGATATTATGTTTAACTTTGTGCTTATGATACCAGAATGTCACTTTATATATTTCAACACTTGAGAGAGTAGAATCATATCTCATTAGCAATTTCCTTAGTTGCCGATTAATGACATTAATCCGATTTGGGCACGTGAATCAGATCCGTGGATTCGGGATTTTTTTCCCCAATTATGATTCGTGGAAGATTCGTGCATGCATGCATACATACATACATACATACATACATACATACATACATATATATATATATATATATATATATATATATATATATATATATATATTTATATATTTATTTATTTATTTATATGCATTATATATACTAAAAAATAAGAGAGATACACATAATTCTAAAACTAAATCATTTCATAGCATGAATCTATGATTCTAGTATGCATCTATGAATCTAGTATACCTGATAATTGATCTATTTTCACGATTATAAAGAAAATCAACACATTCACATTGAATTACTAAAAGTGAAAGTTTGTAACATTCAAAATATAGATAATTGAACTTAAAGTTTGTAACATTATTTACTCTTAAAAGAGTCGAGAATCAAGACTAAAGTTTTTGATTTAATCATCAAATGGATTTTCAAGAAAATCTGCATTAGAGGGGTACTGATGAGCTGCAAGTGCTATGTATCACTAGAGGAACCCAAACCACTAGTAGTGGTGGGGATTGTGAACTCATAATCCTCCTCATCATCCACATCAATCAAAGTGGATCTAGCAAGATCCTAGATGGTCATATCTAAATCAGAAGTCTCGGGTGCTACATCCCAAAGCTTTTCGGGCCCCGTCTTGTACTTAGGATCCTTTTGTGACAACAAGCACAGATTGTTGTGAACGAACACAAGGTCTTCTGGTTTTTTTTCAGCCAACTGGTTACATTCGACTGAGTCGATAAAGGAGTAAGTACTCCAATTCCGCTCAGCTACAGAAGAGATGGCAACCTAAAGAGAAATTGAAAAATATCAATACAACAATCAAGATAAATTCAAGGAATTGAGTGATAACTTTAAGCTTAAGAAATCAACTTTAGGTACTAAATTTTACAAACTTACTTGGGATAGGGCCTTTATGGCAAGAGGTTGGAGGTACGTGCAGGCTTGCCCATTAAGTTACCACCATTTAATGGCATCCATCCTGCTTTGGTCTACTATAGCAATAGGGTGAAAATTCTCACCTGAGATAAAGGCAATAAATTCACTCCTCACAATTGCCCTAAATCTGGATCTTGGAATATTTTTGCTAGTGCCCTCTTATACCCATTTGCAACCTACGCATCTCTAAATGGTGGCACTCAACCTGGAAAGCGAAGTACATTTGCACTATAGTACTTGGGGATAACGAAAGACAATTCAACACTATCAAATATCAATAGCACAAACATTGGATAACATAAGCACAAGCATTTAATAAGCACTACAATACCTCGGGGATAGAGCATATGCAAGGTGCAAAGGTGTGGTCATCTTGTTCCATCGATGATGAACAATTGCTTCCACCTTGTTGTAAAAGGTGTCTTGAGGATCATTCTCCCTTCTCTATATGACCTAGGATATGAGATATGAATAATAATTATAATTAGTGATTATATCAATTTAAACTTTAGAATCTAGATATCTCTCAAATAAACAATTGTCGTAAAAGAGCGTAGAACTTACCATTTTAATTTTTTCCAACACAGTGTCCATGAATCATAAATATCCCCAAGGCATAACTCATCACTATTTGCAAAGCAAAGCATTTCCATTATTGGATCGGTAACTTCCAACACATAGGTCACAAGACCCCACTAATCCTCATCTAGTATCATTCTTCTCACATTTAAGGCCCTTGTTGTATTGGAATTCTTCCAAACGCCCCATTGGGGGCTAATGACCATCTGTTTCAATGCTTCCTTTAACTTCACAAGTCGTCTCAAGATGATTGTGTGAGAAGCAAAGCGGGTTTCAACAACCTAAGAACATGTTAAACTCAAGTTAGTAATACATTTAAAAATTAAAACATGTTAATGTAATCAACAATAAAAATATATTATGGGATCCAATACTATATAATTGAGTATTAAATTTACAAATTTACCTTCAATAATTCCAAGTCCGAGAAACTCCTAAAAATTGCTTGTGGCATGTGGTGATTTGCCACAAACATTTGAATCTCTTTAGCTTCCTCATATATCTTTTTCACCCAATCTATTTCAGTGCCAATTGATTTCATCACCAAATTGAGAGAGTGGACGATGCATGGTATCCAAAAGATATGATCATATCTAAACTCTACAATTATCCCTACAACCCTGCAAACTTTTGCATTGTCCATGACCACTTGGACAACATTATCACGACCCATTGACTCTATGGCATCAATGAGAATGCGTGAAATAAATTTTCAATCTTTCACTTGCCCTTCACAATCAACTACTTTCAAGAACATTGCCCCCTTAGGGCATACAACAATAACATTGATCAATAGACGGTTTCTACAACCTTTCCACCCATCCTAAATAATAGACACACCCGATTGAACCCAACAATCTCTTATTGATTGAAGTTCAGCCTCTACAGATTTCCTCTCATCATGTAATATGGTAGTGCGCAACTTCTCATAACCAGGTGGTCTGTAACCACGGGGTGCTTCATTTATTGCTTACACCATCTCTCTAAAATAAGGTAATCTCACAAAATTAAATGAAACACCATTTGCAATGAAACGTCCAATTTTGTGATCAGCAATGTCTCTCAATTCATTTTGGAATGCCCTATCTAGTGGGCCTCTCTTGCAAGTGAGTGGAGATGGGTCTACATCTTTATCATCTGTAGTTGGCATAGGAAAAAAAGGATGTGTTCTTGTGCTTGTTTGATTGGACGCTGGTGTTGGTGCAATTGTTTTTTTGGAAGCATCATGTTTTTCTTTTGCAATTGCTCTATCAACATCTTCTTGCTCTTTTGCTAATGTTGTTATTTGTGCAGCTGGTAATCCCTTTTTATCTGGCCCACTACCTTGAGATATCTTATTTCCTTCACCTGCAAGACCCAAAAAATGTAGTTCACTCGAGAATAGGAGCTTCTATGTTGTACATTGCAATAATTACATTTCCATATGTATGCCCCACCCCCAGGACATTGTGTGATTCTTGTTTTGTGTCTCCATAAAGGAGACCCCTTATCAATTTTGAAGCTTGGTGATCCAACCCCAACCACTCGGCCTTGACTACTCATTGTACTATTCTTGTAATCTAGAAAAAAAATGAAAGAAAACCATGCTTAAGACTTACACAGAAACTTGAAAATTTGAAAAACTAGAAATAAATCAATAATCTATGAAAGAACTAAAGAATATGGTTAAAATGCATACCTTAAACACTTCTTGCAAGGTATTTGGAGCTCGACAACCAATCTCTTTCGAATCCAAGAACTTTACCTCAAACTAGCAACTATGAAAAAGCAAATGTGAGTGTAAATGAACTTGCATAATGACTTAAAGGGTCATATTCAGGGTCTGCATAAAAAATATATATTAAAAAACTTCATTAGGCCCAGTTTGAAATGTTTTTTTTGCTCCCTTTCACACAAATCCATGGTAGATCCAGGGAGGATCCTCGATCCTACCTGTGGATACATTAGGATCTGCGGATCCTCACGGATCCACTAGCAAGATCACGGACCTTGCCCAGATCCACGTGCAGATCTGGACACAGATCAGACCCAAATCCGGATCCAGTGTCTGACACGCAAATCCGGTAACTAAGGCAATTTCAATTTCAACCATGGAAAAGAGTATTCAAATTCAGCCAATCTTTTAATTATGAATAGTATGAAAGGTTTTAATGATGCTACTTCCAACAGTTGCATAATGAAAGAGCTACAGTCACCAGACTGTATTTTACTTATTTCATCTCATATATAAATGATGGGTATAAGCCACAAAGAACTGGTCATTCCATAGAATAATAACCTAGGAAAATTAGTCTGATCTAGAATTGCATACGATAGCTCATATTAGGTTTATGCTGATGATATCAGAATCTTCTTTGATATATTTTAATAACTGATAGCTAATATTACCAAAGTAATCTTAGACAACTAGACACCATATTTCCAAAGTAAATGCATGTTACAAATAGCTACAAAGAGTTCACAGTAAATCTAGTTATTAAATTTGAGGGAAAATCAATTTACATGAGAAACTAGAGTTTTCAATTTACCATTTTCATGTAGGAAAGCAGAAAACATCCCAGCTTCTGCATGTGCCTGAGAGAGAACAACCTCTGGCATATCCATCTTCAATGGATATCTCACAAACTTCTCCTTCATAACACAACCTTGCACTGTAAAATAAAATACAAATTTTCAAGCAACCTATCACATAAATAAATATGGTCACACACCATGTGGAAGCATTATCTACGCACAGTCAAGAAAGTAAAGTCACTAAAAAACATTGGACCTAATCTTATCCATAAATTATAAGCCAATTAACCTTATGAAGGACTAATTAGTTTTAAGGATATGTTTAAACATTATATCAAAGTACAAAAAATGTAGTCTATTTGTGAAAAACATTTTCAATATGTTCTCACGATGCCACATCCAATTGCCTGAACCTATTGACAACTGTTAATTAATGAGCCATCACCAGCAGACTAAGGTATCCTTTGGAATACTCATATTAATGAAGGATAAATATGAAGAATCAGTTAGTAGTATGACTGAGTTTGAAATTCACAATGCTATTTAAAAACACAAAATTGTAGAAGAATTACATGAAAATATTACATATGATTAATGGATATCATTGAAATTCCTACTTCATTAAAATAAATTCAACCATTGTGAGTAAAAGCCAACAAGATCTAGTCTACTATAAGAATAAATGCTTACAATCAATCATGCATAACAAAGCTTATTAAATAGAAATCACACCTGTTCACTGAGACTCTTATCATACAAAAAGGAAATACACCTGTCCATCTAATATTCATCCTATAAATCTTTCAATAAAAGAAAGCAATAGCACAATATTATTTTCAGGCATGAGAGTACGGAAAAAGCCTGTTAGACACCTCCAATTTCATTTTAAATTTAAATCTTATAAAGTGTGACCCTTCTTATATGAGCCTTCCATGCATTATATGCAATAGCTTTTTGATATTATGTTATAACTTTTTGTAGGCATTGTTCATATTATTATTGAGGACAAACAAACACTAAGTCCTTGCAACTTAATCCTTGAATACAGACAAAACCATCATTATACATATTCAACTTTTACAGCTCACTTTTGCAGAAGTACCTCCTTTCTTATTTGTCATTATAATTGATGCCAATAAACTAACACACAATCTTACCCAGAAGCATGAATATAATATATAAGCCTGCCTTTGCTTTGAAGTGAACAAAGCTTAGTTGCCAATTCGTGAAATGAATCTGATTCGGGCACGTGAATCGGATCCGTAGATTCATGATTTTTGGAGGATTTGTGTATATTTATATATATATAAATATATATATGCATTATATATACTAAAAAATGAGAGAAATATACATAATTCTAAAACTAAATCATTTGAAAGTATGAATCTATAATTCTAAATCATTTTTAGTATGAATGTATAATTCTGGTATGAATCTATGGATCAAATCCATAGTGATTACAAGAAAATAATCAAAAAAAAATAATCAAATTTTTTTTTTTAAAATTCCAGATGAATCCAGCCATGGATCCGGATCCAGCCTCTAGGGCAAAAATCCGGTAACTAAGAAACAAAGTGATCTTTACTTGATCAAGAAAGAAAGAAAGAAATGTTCACAAATAACCAAAAAAGCTCAATAAGACTCAAATGTGCAGCCAACAAATAGAGTTGAAAACATGGAGCTTAAAGCATCTCCAACTTGAACAAGCAAAAAGGTATATAGATTGCATTTTAAATAGAACATTTGAAAACTTCGTGTTCATATGCCCCAACCTCTAAAAACAGAAATAAATGCTTCTTTTTATCCTCTCGCGATCTATTGCATCTTGTCTCAACCTATAGGCAATGTTAACATACTCTATTTTGACTGACTGTGAATTGAACCATATCACTAGCCTACCTAATTAGAAAAGACTTAAAAATCTAGAAGATATGTCTTTTGCAGACAATGTCAAACTAGAGATAAGAAGTTGGAAAAGAAAGATACAAGTCTTTTGAGCGAATCAACAATAAATATCTTCCACAATCAATCTAAGATATTTTTAGGAGGAATGTTGATTTCCTTCTGTGATAGACATCTAATCATCTCAAAGAGGAAGACATCATGAGACATTTCATAGAACTTTGGATGAAGTGCTAATCACTGCCAAAAGAATACTGGCTTACTAGAGATGCAATTAAATGAGGTTCCGAAACTCTTTGAATGGAGACACAACAGAGAGGGAAGGGGGGGAGTTTAAGAACAGCAACAAGCAATCAATAAATTCTAGTCACTCTTTGCATTCAATGCTTATAAGAATATAGTAATGGAAGATATTGAGGCATTATTGTGATGTCTTTGTTTAGTCCACCATTAGATGTATTACTAGTAAAGAAGTTGAAGATATCAATTACCACATAACCTAATACAATTTGATCTGCTATAGGGCAGGTTTCTTGTCTAATGAGTCTCTTCATATAAAAACTCTACCATTCCAAGATCCTCATGATCCATCAGAACTGATAGAAAACAGTGAATCCCGAGTCTAAAAATAACATCCACACATTTCAAAATTTACAAGGGAACTGAAATTTTTCTTCTGTAATAGTTAACAAAAACTTCCTAGCTTTAGCTCTATATCGAGGATGCAGTTGTGAATAAGTTTATTAATTCTGCAACCTCGAAAGGTCAAAGTAACTATGCTCTCCAAGACAAGAATAAGAAGGATGCTCACTCTTGGTGTGTACCTCAATGGCCTCACATTGCCATACTGCCAAATTCTTGCAATCAAATTTTTACTGCACTCTCTAATTTTATATATTGTTATTTTAAAAATTACCATTTTCAAATTCGAAGTTTGATTTATAATTTATTAATTTAACAACTCTAACAAGAGTTCACTTTGTTTCAATAGATTCCTACTACTTATTCATATAAGGAAATATTGGAGTACTTATTCATAGATTTTTAAGTTGTTGAGTAGCCAGCAGAATTTTAGTTGGAGTGGTAGTGAAGTTCCATGTGGTTCTAATCTACTTTCATCATCTATTTATTTTTATCGGTATTTGCATCATCTAATGTAAATTTAGATTAAATGATGATGATGTTCATATTAATGATGACCAATATGATGTTGATCATTGATTGTATTATCTGAACTTTAAATAATTATTGTAACCATATTGGACAAATTGATATCCCATTAGTATTTTAAAATTTGTAATGGTTTTGTTTAGTATATGTGAGACATACAGTATTCTAAATCTAATTCAATTTTTAGGGGCACTACGGAACGCCCTCCACCATAGAATAGCCCCCAACTACCTTATAATAGTAGGGGCCCACTGCATGGACCATGTTACATATAGAATCGAGAACTATCGGCCTTCGTGCCTCTCGCATCCTATAGGGATGTTTGGATCAACAACTGCATCATATAATGAATGATACACTCTTTCCCGATGAAGCATGGGCTTCCCGACTAATCATTCCATACCGATTATTGAAATTCTAAATCTAATTCAATTTTTAGGCTGTGTGTGTGTGTGCACATGCATGTGTGTTGTTTACCACTTCGAGTAACAAGTTTAACACATACAAAATAGATAGTAACAAAAAGTAATGTATATAACACAATTATTAGAGAACTTACCATGCTTTCTTTATTAAACTTAGAAAATGCTTACAACCATGTATGTATTAGACTCACAATGCCAACACAACTTCTTCATTCACAATAATGATCGGATACAAGCACATAGCATATATAGTGCCAAAAGGTTGCAACTATCAACTGTTGTTACCAATCAAACTACCTATCCCTTTGTGCACAGAAGAAATTGTTAACATGTTTTACCAACAACATTATCCCCCCAAAAAATAAAGTCATCTCTAGACGACACAAAACTCTCTTGACAAAACCAACCATACAAGAAAGGACATCAAAAAGGGGCTAAGGAAGCATCTCTAAAGAAAGGATCAGTGGCGTGGAAGCTATTAGCTACTCTCTCAACTTATACACCTGCTCTATCTGGTATTTCAGATTTCTCTTAGCTACCATCTGACACTCTCATGGTGACTTACCATATAAGTTGCCTCCAAAATCTTCTTATTCTTCTCATCTGCCAACTCCATAGCGGTGGCAAAACAAGCCTCCAATGTTGCTCGCTCAACTCACTCCTCATATAAGAAAGGACATCAAAAAGGGGCTAAGGAAGCATCTCTAAAGAAAGGATCAGTGGTGTGGAAGCTATTAGCTACTCTCTCAACTTATACACCTGCTCTATCTGGTATTTCAGATTTCTCTTAGCTACCATCTGACACTCTCATGGTGACTTACCATATAAGTTGCCTCCAAAATCTTCTTATTCTTCTCATCTGCCAACTCCATAGCGGTGGCAAAACAAGCCTCCAATGTTGCTCGCTCAACTCACTCCTCATCCAACTAAGCATCTCTAATTGTCAATTGGGCCTCACTCTCCACCAACCAGGCCTCCCTCTCAACCAGCTGATCTATGTACTAGGCCTACTCATCGCCTACCTCTTGTAACCGCCTGGCTAGCTTCTCCTAAGTTGTACCTGATGAAAGCCATTGGGCTTCATTCCCTAAGGCTACATGTTGAGTCTGCCTCCATTCATAATATCCCTCATAGAAAATCCACTCAACTCTCTATAAGGAGATCTAGGTATGACTCTCCTATAGGCTTACGTTGGTCTCTGTAGTAGACCACCCCTGAGACCCGAAAAACCTAGCAAACTCCTTCATGCAGCCTCTACTAACAAATCTCAAGAGGTGCTCTACCTACTGATATATCCCCTCTCGAGCCCGTAGCTGCACTGAAGCCACCACCCTCTATGCACCTACCACAATGTCTACCAAATATACGTCTAGGTGTAAATCACCAGACTCTCCTTGAGCCTCCTCATGAAAGGATATTTGTTGAAGGGAAGTCGCTACTATGGCCACACATACATCCTCTCTACCCACAACATAAGCCCTCTCTAGCTTGAGCTCTCTCATAGGTGAGGGACCAACCTGTCAGCCTACGATGTCACTAGGTGGGGGTAGTTGCCTCCGTGTTGAACATATTGTAGGCCTCAAAGGTGCGAGGGGAGCAAGCAAGAATCCTATTGAGTTGTCTATCCATGTTTGAATTTGACTCAATATCGACACTACACTATCCCCAAATGTGTCCTCACCAAAACGCTTTGTCACTGTAGCCACATCCATCCCCGCTGCCTCATTAGCCTACAACATCTCTCCTATCTGTTCACGAGGACCCTCAACTGAATCGACCACCACTGGTACCGACTCAAATGTTGGCACAATTGCACTCATGCTAACCGACATCCTGACCTAACCAAACCCTAGCATGGGCATCATGATTATCAATCTTGCATTTGTCGAGGGAGGAGTCAAGTGAGCCTCTAAGATTAGTGGCATAGTAAAGAGAACATCCTTCGTGTCATAGCTAACTTGTACAAATGTGGCCGCTAGCTCAACAACCTCTATCTCCATGCCTTGGCTATCACCTAACTAGTTTGAGCTTTCACTGGTCTCCTCCTTGCCACTATTGATGTCTCTCTTGGATTGAAAGTTTGAAACCACCTAGCACTTCTGTTTCTATCTTGTCGGTGCACTACAACATCCAAATGCCGCAAATAAAATATGGGAGGCTCTTTAGGTGCCAAAGTACCCTCCGACTTCACTTCTAGTTTGGCAAGAGGAATCCACACGAGTAGCACCATAAAATAACCCAATAGAAAAATACGACATATAAAAGGTCTTGTGCTTATGCGTGAGAAACTTGTACAACTTCTCTACCAATAGGGATACCCAATCATACACAAAACAATTCCTATGACCATTCATTAGAAGAATCTACGGAAGGACAATATCAAATGCTTGACTCTACCAATAAGCCTACTCTTCACTACATCCATAAGACAATGCTATTCAAATGTTGTAATAAATGATTTCTTCATCTCGTGGCTCTTGGAAGCATTCGCTACAAAATCCATCTCTATTGGTGTGAGATTCCTTCAAACCCGTTTTATCAAACATATTTCTCTTCTCTGGGCATTTTTTTTGGCTTCATATTTATTTTCTTCCCATTTCTCCCTTGAATACCAAGCAATCTTGTGAATTCAGTCGTTGTGAATGAGACCTTGAGGTCATACACAAGATACTGAAAGGTGTCGGTGCGTGTGAATATGTTGAAGGCATCAACAAGCATGCAAAGGGCACTTTTGTAGTTGTAGATGCAAAATACTGACATTTATATGGCCCAATGTACTTCAGCCCACTTCGTGTGTTTTTTGACCAAGTCTGTGTCTGGTGTCTCTTGCCATCATTTCCTGCATTCTGTTGGTTCCCAAAACCGTAGATTGAAAATCCAAGAGCCTACCACTTCTCCAATAGGACTTCTCAATCAGTTCTGGCCAAAGAATGGGAATACTTCTCGATTCCCCTACACTTCAGGCTCTGCTACACCCAGTCGGGTAAACCTTCACCTCAAAAACTTCTTGTCTGGTTCAAGGCTTTTCTATAGAAAATTTAAACTTCAAGAGTTCTCTGGCTGGCAAGGTCCTCAAACTCAATTAAAATGAAAATTGGATGCTGAGTGTTTGAATTGAATGAATTGTAAATATTTGCAAATAATGGATTTGATGTTTGTAGGAAGGAATATATAGATTTTCTGACTTCAATAATAGAAAGACCAGTGCCTCTGCTCATCCAGGCAATAGAGTCAACTTCAGTGAATTTTCACGTACAACTTTATAATGTTTTACACACTTTACTGCCAACAATTAAATAATCAAGATGCGACAGATCAAATATATACGCAATCTTAAATTATTCCAGATTTAACTTTAACTCCTCTGGTAGGGAGACAAATTGGACACAGATACGGAAACAACTTAATATTTCACAATATCTATGATGATCAAATTTAAAATGCCAAATGACAATGTCCACTTATCCAACATTTAAATTGTATACAGAATTCCAAAAATAATTACAAAGGAGGATTCATCTGCAATTTAAATCTCCATGTCTTTAATAATAAACAAAGAACATTTTATTTTATTATTAAAATAAAATAATTGAATTTATATTACAAAGTCATATTAAACTCCTTATTCCTCCATACAATAATAAATATAAAATACTTTCTCCCAGAATATGAATGTCTTCGAATCTTACTTCTTGTTTCCCTCCTCCAAACAAAACTCATATAGATAAGCTTGTGCTTTAGAGAGTGTGACTTTTCAAATGTAAAGTCATATTTCTTAAAATATTATTCAACTTTCTAATCGCACCTTTTCTTAAAACTAGAACCTTAAATAATTTTAATTATTGGCATGTCATAATTTGTTTTTTAGATTTCCGACTTATAATATTAATCCTCTCATTAACTTTGTAGGGCTCTATATATTATTTAATTTTACTCAAGTATTTGTCTTTCTAAAGTATACACTTCATTCTAGACTCTGTCTTTGAACCAAGGGCATAGGAAAGTTTTCGACAATCTTCTCCATTATTGGTTTCAATAAGTTTGTCTTCAGTGTGCCATCGGAATGCTCATCGTTGTGTGCTTTTGGCCACCAAGAAGTGAGTGGGGAGGTTCGATCAGAACGGTGAATAGAGCCTTCGTATAGATGTCTGCAATTCACTCCATGCTTTCTAGCATAAAGTATTTTCATCTATTTCCCCTCAGACAATGCCGCAATTCATTTTATACTAGTTACTCTATCCATTCGTATTTGGAGATGAAGATGCTCACTCATTTTAAATTGCCGCTAAATCAAGGAGATGTCTTTTATACTCAACAACTCCTATAGACATATTGGTGATCATATTCTATTATGTTGATGTTGGAAATGACTTTCACTGTTTTGCAATGTATCACATTTTATATCCTTTCAATACTGAAGGCTATTTGTATTCCTTGGTCGAGGTCTTGTCTTCTATTGAACATTGTTTATATGGCTTCTAACCAGGATCGTCTCTTAGTGTAATTTTCCTCATATACCTTTTCATTGGCTAATGACTTCCTGTGTAGCTTTATATTGTCTCTAGCTATTCTTCATTGTAGGTATTGTTTGGCTTTGTGCTATGTATCCATTCCGTCATCTTCTGTGACATTCAACGCTGCTCAATAAGGATATTTCATTTGATGATGCTTGTCAACATATTCCATATTGTGTGGCGTGGATTTGACATATCACAGACTGACTCATTTTGTATGTTAATGTTCCCTTTCTACACCAATTTAGTACCAGCGTACACCAGCACTAGGAAGGCTAACTGTAGAATGGTTTCATTCATTGTGGAAGTTGCAATTACTATAAACTTATCCAGCTATGAAGCATTGTTGACCCGTCATCCACCAAAGATAAAATTGTAGTCATCAAACAACATATCTATGGCAGTAGCCTCTTCATGTAAATATCGGTGACATTGATTATGGCTGTTGTATTTGAAGTTTGAACACAAAATTCTGACATTAATGACAATTCTTCATCACGAATTTCCATGTTCTCTTGATCACGACTTTTAGTGTCTTGACACACATTGTTTGAATATAAGTAGTGTGTAAAATCTAAAGATTCTCCCTTTAGCCTGGATTTTGGACTCTAAAACTTTTCAAAATTTTAGAGCTCCATCAATGGCTCTTTTTAGGGACATATGCCCCTTGCGGGCATAAGGAGATTCCATCTATCTCTAGAGAAGTAGACTGAGCATCCATGCTTAATGATGCAAGGTGAAATTGGGTGGCCCTAGGCCCCCCAAAAAGTGAACATAGGTTCTTCCCTCTATCAAACACCCGACTTTGATCATGTAACACTTTGGATCTCCTAATCATGATATTATATTGTTCCTTAGTAGAATCTGATCCATTAGCAAATGTTAGAAAACAAACATCATTTGACATATGCCTTTCTTTCATCTCTTTGGTTTGCTGTCCATCTTTCAAACTTACATTAGGTGAACCATACTCATTGATAATACTAATTACTTCCACTTCATAAATGAAGTCTATGGTCTCTCTCTTATGTTCAGCCTTTGAGAGATCATGAGGTGCAATGTGGTCTTTGCTGAATAGAAGATCCCCATAGTTATGTATTTGGTCAATTGCACAAACATCTTCTTGAATGCCCTTCTCTACATAATCTGCCCCATACTTCAAATATTGTTTCTCTTCACAACAAGGCTTTGAGAATGGCTTATCTTCTAGAAGTACATTTTCCCCTTCACCAGCAGTTTGATCAGCTAGGATACTTTGGAAATTTTCAGCACCATGCTTCAATGCAATCTCATATTCACACATATCTGATTTTGTATCTCCTTTACATGTTTGAAACAACCCCTCCTCATAGGATGAACTAGTGCATAACTCATTTGCTAAATACACCTCCTCATTCATATCTTGAGTTTCATCATCTTCAAAACTGTCATCAGGCCTTCTATCTTCATCGTGATGCTGATGAACTTGATTGAATGGACAATCCTCCTCAAATAAAGGATTCAAGAACATAGAAAATTCAGACATGTCTTCTATTACTTCTTCTTTGAACAATGGGTTCAAGAATATAGAGAACTCAGCCATACTATCATGAGAGCTTTCGTCCAGATCAGCAAATGTGTCATCAACAAGACTAATGTCTTCATCAACATTATCTTCTAAAATTTCCTCATGTTCATACATTGTATACAGTTCTACTTCATCCTCACTATATGATTCCTGTGAATTACCATCTCTTTCTTCCAATACCTCTTGAGAATTCATTGATCCATCACCTTGCTCACCATGGTGAATTGAGAAAAAATTCGGACCATTTCTTTAAATATGTTTCTGATATTCCAAATCTAACAAGGCTGAAATTTCCTCTACACTTAGAGAATCCTCTTCCTGATTATCAAATTCAGTGTCATCTGTAGGCATATAAGTATCATCATGGGCTGATTCTCCTTCAAACTATTCAAAATTTTCATCTCCATTTGAATCTGAAACTTCATTTGACTCATATGTTACTTCAGTCTCGCATTCATTTTTCCATAAGTTTGAGAAAGTTAAGAAATTGATGATCATATAAGAAGCCTAACTCCCACATCCTATAGAGAAGATCAGATGACAAAGGTTTGTATTCTGAAGGTATTTCTTGATAAGCATTAAACATTCTCATGAAGAATTGTGTTACGGATTCATATTCTTGCTTTTCTAAGTTCAAAAATGTATCCAAAGGAGATATATAACTTGGACTTTCATCCAATATTTGGAAGAGATGCATCAAATCAAGATCTTTTGGTGAGATTCGCAACTCACAAAACTTTCTTATCAATTCCTTGCGTGAAGGCATGATGCCTGAAGGTACTTCTCGAAAAATGTCCACCATCCTTATAAATAAGTGTGTCGATGTCTCGCTTTCATATCTTTCCAAATTGAAAAATTCATCTAAAGGGTGTATGTATTCTTCCTCCATGGTGTAACATTGATCCGCCTCCTGATCGTAGTATACTTTCTCCATGTTAGGTAATCAAATCATTTCCTTCTGAGTCCTTTCCCTCAACAGAGTTACCCAACTGAAACTTTATTAAATAGAGTTGCCACCTCTTTCGAGGAATGTATTGATCTTCTGGGTTCTCACTTCTAGCAGAGTACGCTTCCAATCAAACTAATAGAACTACCTTCTGATTCTGATCTACAAACTAAGAAATTCTAGGTAACTTCACAATATGTATTACAAGCAACTCTCCCCAGTAGAGTCACCAATCTGTTGGTTCCCAAAACCGCAGATTGGAAATCCAAGAGCCTGCCACTTCTCCAATAGGACTTCTCAATCAGTTTTGGCCAACAAACAAGAATACTTTTCAATTCCCCTACACTTCAGGCTCCACTACACCTAGGCGGGTAAACCTTCACCTCAAATGCTAATTGTTTGGTTCAAGGCTTTTCTATAGCAAATTTAAACTTTTGGAGTTCTCTGGCTGGCAAGGTCCTCGAACTCAATTAAAATGAAAACTGGATATTGAGTGTTTGAATTGAATGAATTGTAAATATTTGTAAATAATGGATTCAATGTTTGTAGGAAGGAATATAAAGATTTTCTAAGTTCAATAATAGAAAGACCAGTGCCTCTGCTCATCTGGGCAATAGAGTCAACTTCAGTGAATTTTCACATACAACTTTATAATGTTTTACACACTTTATTGCCAACAACTAAATAATCAAGATGCGACAGATCAAATATATAAACAATCTTAAATTAATCCAGATTTAACTTTAACTCCTTTGGTAGAGAGACAAACTGAACACAGATACAGAAACAACTTAATATTTCACAATATCTATGATGATCAAATTTAAAATACTAAATGAAAATGTCCACTTATCTGACATTTAAATTGTATACAGAATTCCAAAAATAATTACAAAGGACGATTCATCTACAATTTAAATCTCCACGCTTTTAATAATAAACAAAGAACATTTTATTTTATTATTAAAATAAAATAATTGAATTTATATTACAAAGTCATATTAAACTCCCTATCCCTCCGTACAATAATAAATATAAAATGTTTTCTCCCTACAATATGAATGTCTTCGAATCTTACTTGTTTCTCTCAAAATAAATCTCATTTATATAAGCTTGTGCTTTAGAGAGTGTGACTTTTCAAATGTAAAGTCACATTTCTTAAAATATTATTCACCTTTCTAATCGCACTTTTTCTTAAAACTAGAACCTTTAATTATTTTAATTATTGGCGTGTCATAATTTGTTTTTGAGATTTTCGGCTTATAAAATTAATCCTCTAATCCTCTCATTAACTTTGTAGGGCTCTATGTCTTATTTAATTTTACTCAAGTACTTGTCTTTCTAAAGTATACGTTTCATTCTAGACTCCATCTTTGAACCAAGAGCACGGGAATGTTTTCGACAGTCTTCTCCATTATTGGTTTCAATAAGTCGTCGGGATGCCCATCAGTGTGTACTTTTGGCCACCGAGAAGTGAATGGGGAGGTTGGGTGAGAACGGTGAATAGATCCTTCTTATAGATGTTTGTGATTCACTCCATGCTTTCCAACAAAAAGTATTTTCATCTATTTCCCCTCAGACAATGCCTCAATGCATTTTATACTAGTTACTCTGTCCATCCATATTTGGAGATGAAGATTCACACTCATTTTAAATTGCTGCTAAATCATGGAGATGTCTTTTATGCCCAACTGCTCCTGTAGACATATTGGTGATCATATTCTATGCCGTTGATGATGGAAATGACTTTCACTGTTTTATATCCTTTCGATACTAAAGGCTATTTGTATTCCGTGGTTAGGGTCCTATCTTCTATTGAACATTGTTTATATGGCTTCTAACCAAGATCATCTCTTAGTGCAATTTTCCTCATATACCTTTTCATTGGCTAATGACTTCTTGTGTAGCTTTATATTGTCTCAAGCTATTCTTCATTGTAGGTATTGTTTGGCTTTGTGCTATGTATCCATTCCGTCATCTTTTGTGACATTTGATGCTGCTCAACAAGGATATTTCATTTGATGATGCTTGTCAACATACTCCATATTGTGTGACGTGGATTTGACATATCACAGACTGACTCATTTTGTATGCTAATGTTCCCTTTCTACACCAAATTAGTACTAGCGTACACCAGCACTGGTAAGGCTAACTGTTGGATGGTTTCATTCATTGTGAAACTTGCAGTTATTATAAACTTATCCAGCTATGAAGCACTGTTGACCCGTCATCCACCAAAGATAAAATTATAGTCGTCAAACAACATATCTATGGTAGTCGTCTCTTCATGTAAATATCAGTGACACTAATTATGGCTGTTGTATTTGAACACACAATTTTGACATTAATGACAATTCTTCATCATGAATTTCCACATTCTCTTGATCACGACTTTTAGTGTCTTGACACACATTGTTTGAATATAAGTAGTGTGTAAAATCTAAAGATTCTCCCTTTAGCCTGGATTTTGGACTCTAAAACTTTTCAAAATTTTAGAGTTCCATCACATTCTAAAACCCATTCAGCCCTTCAAAAGCCACATTTTATGTTCTGATGTCTTCCTCTTGTGCATGTGCATGAGATTGCCCTTGCACCTTTGGTCTCACCTTCTTCCTCGTGTCGATATCTATTTTTCCTACGACCCTTACTCCTAAAGGAAAAACTTTTGATTCTTTGTTCAAGCCTGACGAACCACTAGATTGCGACTGTAACTGTTTTTCCAGTCTTTATTCTTGGTTGGACCCATTAATAACCATCTCTCCTTTGTCATTTTGTGCGATATTAACCAAATCGGTTAGGGTATTGCCTCCCTTGCTACGTAACAGCCTTCACGCTCTTACTCCCACTTGTATCTTTTCACTAGCTTTCTCCTTGGTTACTCAATCTCAACAAATTTCCCTCCTATGCTTACTCGTACTTCCACTCTTCACCACCAGTGCTCCCCAAAGGGATAGAAATTGAGGGCATCCAAATGTTCCCTCTCGTGCAATGTCTTTTCGTAACCAACAACTCTTATTTATCCTATTTTTTGTTGAATCAAATATATATAGGGAAGGTTTCATTTAATATTCCCCTTTCCCTAGCAAGTGTACTATGTGCAACATATCCCACTAGAGCATTTGCTCTATCCAGCATTTCTACTCTATCACCCAATTTATTTCCACATGTGGCTTCATCTCCCAATAGCTCCACCACCGTACAACACTACTTGTGATTTGTCTGCCAATACTACGTACAATAATCTCCATCATGGCTCTTCTACCTAGCACAATCGCCTTAGCAACTACTCCTCTATAAGGTAGTCTTGTTTTGTACGGTTAGTTTACTCCTACATACACGTTGTTTACCCCTACATGTACTCTCATCCTAGTAGTGTCTCATTTTGTGTTACCAATTCCTTTGTCCCTCCATCGTCGGTGCTTCAAAACGTCACTTTCCTAGATGGTGATGGTATGTTTGCAGCCTTTGTGCATTTGAGAACCATCATATAGTGGTATTTTAATCTCCTTGTCAAGTTCATGGGTGTCATACAATGCTTGCTGTATGGTGGGGCCACCATAGGTAGCTACTGCCACTCATAAGATGTTCCCACTTTACGGTATGTTGGGCTTCTAAATTTTTACATGACTTAGAACCCCATATAAGCAAAAAATCTTATTTTGTTGCTCTTGGAATCCTATGCCAAATGAGAAAAATCTTCATGTCAATATGTTTCTCACCAATAAATAAATGTTTTCACTCATTTTAAACCTCCTACAATCAGTTCATTGAAAGCAGTGAACGCTCCCCTATTAAGTATTTATATTTCTGCTATTCAGGAGCAATATTGTTATTCTAGAAAGCTGGTTGAATTCTTATAATTCTTTATCACAGGATCAAATGACACACAGTAGTGAAAAGCTCCAACAAAGCCTTTTGCGCATACATGACACATAAATGAATTTGTATTTCAAGTTTGAAAGAAGAAGCAAATCTTATTTTTAGAAGATAACGGTGCTAAGGATACCATCAGGAGTCTTCGTATGTCAAAAGCAAATCAACGATATAAGTACACTGACAGTGGAGTGTAAGATCAGATGCTATTAAAACCAAAGGAGATTTACGGAAGCTATCTCCATTATCACTGACAATTATAAAGGGTCAAGCAGAGCCACAATGGTTGTAGATATGACCAAGGCACAATAATGCTAGTTTGTTAGACAGTAACAATTTAGAGAAAAATAATATATCATGGTCTTAGGCCACGGTGATCTGCAAAAATATAACCTGTAATCACAATATGTTAATCATACATACTCGACAGGAGAACAGCAATAAAAGGTTTGATGTCATAGCACACGCGTATTTGAGAGGGCACAATTGTAATGAACAATTCAAATGTTACAATACTCACACAGAATGAAACGTGGAGACACGAAATTAAATTTTATTGAAATGGCAACATGACTATGAGCTCTTTCATTTATAATTCCCAAACCTGCAATATGAAGGGGACAATTTAATTACGAAAATAAGAGATGTTTGAATGATGGATTACAAAAGAATATCTTGTCATTCTAACCATACAAACAAATAGCAATCTCTACTTGCGGCAATACTGGCAAGGTAATTTGACAATATAAGTTACACAAAATGATGGCTCCAATGTGAAGGCAATAGACACATACATAGGAAAGCATGAGGCTATTAAACAGGTACGAAGGTCAAAAAGACACAGATGAATACAAACGGCAATTACAAGAGAACGATACCTGTGTGACCTGTGTGCTTCATCTTTGCAAAAATCTGACATTGGTCCAAACTATTACAAAATGAAAGTATTGAACAAAGCAGAAACAAAACAATTAGTTGCTAAATTATACCAAAGCTTTGATATAGTTTGAGTTTCTCCCAAATCTCCAGCTTTGATTCAAAGTCCAATACAGAGGTGAACGAGATGTTATGTTGAGCTTGCGATCATATTGGCAGAAGATGTATTGTGCCTGACACTTTGAAGTATGTGTGTGATCTTAATAGTGCAAGCAACGAAAAGTAAAAATAAATATCCATCAGTGCTAGTCACTAGGTGATGATCAAGATCTCCTTGAGAATCCTTTACCACAAAGCAGATAGAATTTTACTAATTTCAAAGAACACCAAGCAGTTCAATCATTATGGTGACACTATAAAGAGAGACTGTTCGGAAGCCACGACATGCCTGACATGATGTGCACAATTTATTAAGAACCTGATGTTCAACATAGAGTGTAAAGATGTGTACAAGATATCTGATTGATGGTTATTCCAGAATACATTGTAGAGTTGTGTATATCCTTATTCCATACAAATCATGATATCTTTAAGCCACATCATTACTCTAACAAAAACATAAATAATATTTTGGAAAAGATGTGACTATTCAACTAATGTAATAACCCTCAACCGGTTATGGAGTTGTCTAACTCCAGTTTTCCTAACTATTCAATTGTTTGACATTTCGTCAAACACTTTGCCAACGAACTTTGATATTACTGTGATACAGCAAATTATAAATTACCAACTACAATACTGACTACTGAAAGAGAGCAACTAATCTGCAAATTTATTATTCTCATTACAATTTACATAAGCAAATGAACCTGGAAGTAATCAAACAGCAACATTGGTCACTAAGCAAATCACAGCCTTCGTGTAATCCAAATGCAGCTCCAAATAATTAATGCATACCCTGCATAATCCAAATGCAGCCCAGGAAGGATAGCCACAAGCCTGAATTTATGAAACGCAGCCCTAAACTTATAGCCGCAGCCCCTCAAAAACACCTGCACTTGCCTATAGGCTTATGGTAAATGGATGCAGATCATATAAGGGTGGTCTCCAGGCACATACAACCCTCCACGCTGCCTCTAATGATGCACAACAGCCCAATTGTGAACACTATCACCTTCCAACTATTAAATGCAGGTAGAATATAATCACAGCAACATTGTTAAATTCCACCAAGGCCACAAACTCCAACTTCTCATAAACAATATGCCACAGTAGAGAATTGAATACTCACCATTAACTTCTTCCAACCACAGTGAACACAGCTACAGGAAGACAATAATTATTCTCAAAATTAATAACCCTTATACTTCAGCAAGGGCACATAAATCAGAACTTCAGAATATGTCACCAAGATAAAAAAAAGCAAATAAATATTCAATCAGATGCCTTTTCCATCAAATGGCCTCATATTTATAATCTCCAAATGGCACAATTTCCCAAATGAACTTCACTTAAAAAGCTTCCTCCAAACAACATTAAAATATAAAATAAGTGTAATTATAATATAATTTATTAATTGCTTTTGGCTCCAAAAATGACCTTTTCCACCATAACATAGTATCTTGACACACACAGCCATTATTTCTTGTGTCCACAATTTAAAAAATTTCATCCCAATTCCAACGAGCTTTGATACAAAGGTGAACAACATTAAACACCAACAAAATAGCAACCTCAACATATTTAGATGAATAATAACAATAATTCACCCGTCTTGCTAAAATAACTAAAAAAAATCAGAATTGAAATCTGACAGTACCCAAGTGATCTCGATGAAGAAAGACGATGAATGAACCTAATGGAGTGACTTACTATAAATAGACGCTCCCTCCAAGATTCTTAGAGCCCAAAATTTTAGCCCGAAATGAAAAATGAGAGCATCCCTCAACTCCTCTAACTCAACTGAGCTCTAAATAAAAGTTCTTTGTTTTTATTCAAGGCAAAGAGATAAATTACAATTCAGATTTTTCCTTTGTGATCAATAAAGCAATTATTGGATTATTTCTGACAATGCTCATGTATTAAATTTGTCAAAGCATTCTTTTATGATAATCAGAGATAGTGTGAAAATATGTGTTTCCTCATCTCTGTCTAATTGGGCTTCCCACCAAAGAAGCTAGAATCCTTTTGGACTAGCATTGAGTTGCCTAGGTGATTTGTCTTCTGCATTTAAAGCACAAGAATCACTAATGATATTTTAAAGTATATTGTCTCATAAAGTTGTACACAGTAATCTTCATTGTGAACTCTATTGCCTGAACAAACAAGGCATTGGTCTTTGAATCATTGAAATACAATTATTGGATTTATAGTTGAAGTGAGAAATTCTTTTGTGTATTTCCTTCTTGCAAGCATCAATATAAACGTTCAATTATATCAAAACATTTATATAATTTCAACCTGAATAGGTTTTAAAGATTTTGCTGAAGTTTAAATTCACTATATAAAACTGTTGAACCAAGTGATAAGGGTTTAAGGAAGGTTTACCTGCCTAGGTTTAGTAAAGCCTGAAGTGCAGGGGCGTTGGGATTATTCTTGTTCCTTGGCCAAAACTAATTGAGTAATCCTATTGGAGAAACTAGCAAAACTCCTGGATTTCCAATATGTGCTTTTGGGAACCAACACGCTGGTCACTACTAACCGTGCACTAGGGTAGCCAAACAACCATGAGTTCTCCTTTTTTTATTTATTTTTAATTATGATAGATTTTTCCCTAGGCAACACCTCATTCCACTAGCCTAGGCGCCCTTCCTCCCACCTTCACCTTTTGTGGTAGGGCTTCAACTTCAACCTGCTTACTATATCTGGGGCATCTTGTCCCTCAAGTGTCCATAACTTGATCGCCCCAATTTCTCCAACCTCTCAAACCTTGTAGGGACTAAGACACTAAACTTTGAATTTCCCTAATTTGATTTCATTTCAAGCATTATACTTCAAAACCAATTGCCCTCAAGTGAACCACATCGACCTTAAAATGTTTGACATGCCATAACTTCCTCCTCTATTGAGCTACCTCTGTCACCCACTGCACCATCATCTAATGCTCATCCAGCTTATTTAAGGCATATAACCTTTTCCTGAGGTTTTCCATATCACCTAGCCTATTCTCAATTACTATCTGTAGGCTCAACACCTTAAATTTTGTAGGTACAATAGCTACTTGGCCTCACATTAATTGAAATGGTGTTTGGTTGCTGGCTACTTTGCATGTGTGTGGTAGGCCCATAGTACAGATGGTAAGTTCTCTTCTCAATCTTCCTTCTCCACCCCACATGATTTGTAGATTACGCACACCAATATTTTGTTTGTGGCTTAGGCCTAGCCATTCACTCGCACATAATAGGGACTTGACAAGGAATGAAAAATTTTGAATTCTATGGTGAGCAACTGGATGACATGATTTACAAAGTGGCCCTCTCGGTCACTTGTTGATTGTATTGGAATACTGTATCTTGTTAAAATTTGTTCATAAATGAACTTGGTTGTACCTAATGCAAAGTTGCCAAGCAAGGCTCACGCCTCCCACCACTTGGTGAGGAATTCCATTGTGACTACAATGTATCGGCATCATATAGCTCTACTAGCCTTTAGTGGCCCAACGAAGTCTAATCCCCATCACTCAAATAGCTCTTGTGCATGTAAGGGATTCACATAAAGTCCTTTAATGGTTTCTTGGCCCTTAGACACATGCCACAACCCATAACCCATTCCCTAGCATTGTTGTATAGTGTAGGCCACCAAAAACCTACAAGCAACACCTTCCTCATTGTCATGTCTAGTTCCATGTGTACATCGATTGAGCCTTCATGTGCCTCCGAAAGGGTGTTGGGGACTTCTTCCACCACGACACACCTTCATAACACCCAATCGATCCCATCTTGTATAGTAGCCCATTAATCAATCGAAACATCCTAGTCTTAAGGACCAATTTCCTTCTTTTACAAGGTGACATATCCCTTGGGGATTGGGATGTAGACCTTTATTACCAATACTTGTGTACCACATTGGCAATCCTACAATACAAAACAAGTATGCGTCCAAGAAGTCATTGTTCACTCCCTCTGGTGGTTCTCTGGACTTGATAATGGAGAGCTGGTCGGCAACTACTTGGCTCTTCCCCAACCATACAATGATGGTAACATAAACTCCTGCAACAACAACTATCTTCTCACTCTCCCCTAGATGATGGGTTTTTTGACTAGGTACATTAATGCCTCGTGGTCCACATAGAAGGTGAATGGCGTCACCAACAAATAGTGTGGAAATTTTGAAGGGCATACACCATTCCAAGAGCCTCCTTTTTTGTTGTGTTGTAGTTCTTCTTTGCCTTAGACAGAAGCCTATTCGCAAAGTACTCTGGGTAGTCCAACACATGAGCTCACACCTGCGCCAATGTGGCTCCAATTGCAAAGTTGAATGCATCCACGTGTACATAAAACTCCTTGTCCCAATTCGGTTATGCTAGCATTGGCACACCTACCAGCCTCGCCTTTAATCTTGAAAAGTTTCCTCCTGTGTCATCCCCTAGGTGTGTAGCTCTCTCTTCCATGTCACTTATCAAATAGGTTCAATACTTGGGCGAAAAAAATTATAAATCTCATGTTATGCCCAAGGAACGACTTTACCCTTGCAATGTCCATCGAAGCTTTCATCTCTACAATCACCTGTACTTTTTCCAAGTCTATCTTTAGTCTTGCCTTACACACAATATGCCCTAGTAACTTCCCCTATGGCACCATGAACCTGCATTACTTGGGGTTGAGTGGCAATCTCGCTTTTCTACATCTCTACATGCACTCTCAAAGAGCTATCAAGTGTATGTCTTGTGAACTATAGACGAAGCAATCATCCAAAAATGCTTTGAAATTTCCAATAGACATTTTATCAAATATGTGTAGGATTATCCTCTGGAATGACGCTAGCGCATTATAGAGTCCAAAGGGCATCCCATTATATGTGTAGACATTGTACTCCACCAAGAACATTGTCTTCAATTTATCCTCCTCAAGGATGGATATCTAACTGTAACTTGAAAATCCATCCATAACTAAATAGATTTCATGTCCTACCACCTCTTTGAAGGTCTTTGATGGTGACCACATTGAGGCCTTTGAAACCTACCTATATGCGTATTTAGTTCACCTCCTTCAACAATATAACTATGGGAGACCCATTCACTTGTTTGCACTCTAAAAATGATACTTGTATCCAACATGTATTCTATCTCTTCATTGACTTGTGTGGCATAATTCTTGTTCATCTAGTACGGTCTCTTTCAAACCAGTATGGCTTCAGGTACCAAAGGGATACAGTGCACATATAAATCCAACGATACTCCCTTGAGATCTTTATATGTCCAAGCAAACACATCTTTTACACTCCATAAAGATTTTGATCATAGCAGCTTTTAAGACTGGATCACAATCATCCCACACTAGGTTGTTTCTTGGATTTGCCTCATCAAAAAGGTTTGTTATTTGTAATAAGGGCTCTTCGTATTGAATTGGCTTCTCCATGTCAAACTGGTGTGCAAGTGTCTCATTTACTCAGGCCTCTCCTTCAGTATACTCTGTGTGCTAGTGGAAACAAGTCCTTCTCCAACCCTTACTCTACCTGGAGTATGTCAAAATGTTACAATTCATAATCTTCCATTTGGCAATGGAAGAGTCCAATCAATGAATCTAGATCATCCTCTTAGTAGCCCTCTAGTTCCAAGTACCTTCCTCATTGGGTTTCATCCACTGCATCCCGTCATCTCTCCCATTCGTACCTCCTTTAGATGAGGATGCCAAATCCCCGCTTACCATCTACATTTTGAGATCAATCGTGTACTTTCTCCTTCCTTTCTCCATCGATAGGGTGTTTCTTTTCCAATTTTGGTTCACCTTTGCTGCAACCAACCACCCTCTGTCGAGGATTGCATTGTAGCCCTTCTTCTTGAGTGGGATTACCACAAAGTCCAACACAAACAACTGAGTGCCAATCATTACACTTTGCACCATCAACCTCCAAATCAGCTTGATGTCATGTTGGTCCACACCCACCAAGTGAAAAGTTGGTGGTCACAGTGTCCTCGAGTAGTGCAATGGCCATAATGTCCTCGAGTAGCACGTTGATGTAAAACACTTTGTCTACAATGGTGTCTACTAGGATGGTATTGAGGATGCCCATCTCCACCATCCCAGAGTGTCTACCATTGTTGACCGCCAACATCGAACCTATTGAAGGGCTAACATAATCCTCTGTATGATCTGCATAGTGCATCCTACAGTTTGGGACTGACACTGTGTTTAGAAAGTGTCATGTATAATTGTGATATTGTTTCCAAGAGATCTTTGAGTTTCAATGGCCCTTCCATCTACATCATTTTTCATTAAATGTTTTGTTCAACCTACGTTCATAGTAAGGTGCTCACCATTTCATGTGTTTCCCTCCTTTTGGCCATTAATTCTTTCTCAATGTCCACCTTGGCATCCCATACTCTCTACTTCTTCATACGTGGGTCTAGGTATGTGGCCTTCTTTGCTTGCACACAAGTGATTGCAAACACCACTTCCTTTGTGCTTGCCTTCTCAATGTTCAACAAATTAACACTCGGCTTTGCACAACTGGTGTCCTCATGGTCCCCTAGTCCACAACATCTGCACAAGAGTTATCGTGTTTCTTACCTCAAATACTCATAGGAAGAATGTCCCCATTGATTGCATGTGCACCATTGGATCATTTGTCATCCTTTTGCATCATACTGGATGTGACTCTGGCTATTAATTTTATTGTTATAATTATTATTCCTTCCTCCATGCCAATTGTTCCGATAGCCGCAAGATGATGTCGTGGAGTTATTCAGTTGAGGTTTGGCCATAATTGTAGATGTGGACGGCTCTTCTGCGAATATCACTTGTTAACCTCAACTTTTTATGTTATATGGGCATTCCTTTGTGGAATGTCCCATAATCTAGCAAATATCATAGGAGTTGTTCGAGTATGTGCCCTTGGCATGGCCCTCCTTGCGCTCGGTCTTCACAAATCATCGTCCCCATTTCTACTCATACTACCCTTCACTGATTTGAATGCTCACATCATTCTCAGCATATCCTTTTGAAGGGCTTGAACACTCTTGTTGGTATCCTCATCATTGCTTTGTTCGGAGGAATTGTCATCCTCAAATGGCACATGCTTCTTTTTTTTTGGCAATTTTGTTCTCGCTCTCCAAGTTCATTTCCTTGTTGTGCCTCTGCATACAAGCACAAGGGAACAATCTCAATCATCTGTTTCAAGGAGGGTTTTGACTCTTCAATGAGCCATCGTTTCTTCATACCATTAGCTAGTTGGCTATCCATCTTTCCCAACAATTCCTTTAATCACTGACCATATGCTATGACAATCTCATCTTTGACCTACTGCATATTGTATATTTATGCCATGATCTCATTGTCATCTCGTAGCAGTTGGAATTTGTTTTGGAATTCCTTTTTCAAGTCTATGCACGTGGTGACTTTAGTTTGTCAACATCAGAGTACCAATTTATGGCAACTTCATGAAACAAGGCTAGAAGAAATAGTGTGGCCTATTCACCCTAGCTTGTCACCCCATTCACGAACCCAATGGTTTTACGATGTCGCATGGGGTCTTCCTTCCTATCACCTATAAATTTTGGCAACTTTTGTTTTTGAGACATCATGATAGTTTTGATTACCATTGGTGTTGTGTGTGTTACTAATCTAAACGTGTTAGAGTCGGATGAGTTGCTCTGTCTACTGTGCCCATGTCTCTTTGATACTTGTGATTGCACCAGTATCCCTTGTACTATTGTCCTTGACCTCTTCTCCTCTTCCATGGGCCGCACTTGCCTTCTCCCTCGATGTGAGTGTGAGGTTTCCCAATAAGTTTCTAGTTTCTTCTAGTAGTTTGTTGTGGTTTACTTCTGTGTCATTTCCTTTATCGTTGTCAATACAATACCCTCCTTTCATACCATACCCTACGTCTCCAACTTGTTCACTCGTTGTGGCACCTACTTGGTTCCTTTTGGAAAAACCTTCCCTCCAGCTATCCCTCGGCAAGTCTTCTCAGTCTTCTTCGACACTCCACTTATTCCTCTAGTCTTTGGGCCCTCTCAATGGCCTCAACCTCGTCTACATGCTCCTTCTGACTTTTGTCTTTATTCAAAAGATTTGGCATTAATTACTCGTCAGTGAAGGGTTTCCTTGTCTTCTTTTTCTCTTGTCTCCCTCTCATGTAAAACAATCGAAAGATTATTATATCTATTGAATAATCAATGAATGAAACACAACGAGCTTACAAGCTCATATATACAAAATGTATATACAGAAAATAGAAACTAACAAAAAAATAGAAACTATCTACACATGATAGATAGAGCATTTTGTGATATTGCTATCAGGATTTAACTGTGTAATTTTGAGTCAAACTCATTGACCCATGTTTCATGATTAGTGATTCAACATGAATCCATCTCTCATGAGAATAAATGGAACACTTAGCACTCATTGGATCTAGGTGATGCTCACAGGGGTGAAGCACCGGGACTTCCCGGGAGGTCACCCATCCCAGTACTACTCCAGCCTGAGCGCGCTTAACTACGGGGGGGCTTTCTAATGAATGGTTCACAAGGCACAACACTTGGTGAAGGTTTTGCAAATGGGGTTGCAAGCTTTGGGTTTTACCATGGAGGAAACTCCGTAGTTAAGCGCGCTCAGGCTGGAGTAGTACTGGGATGGGTGACCTCCCGAGAAGTCCCAGTGCTTCACCCCTGTGAGCATCACCTAGATCCAATGAGTGCTAAGTGTTCCATTTATTCTCATGAGAGATGGATTCATGTTGAATCACTAATCATGAAACATGGGTCAATGAGTTTGACTCAAAATTACACAGTTAAATCCTGATAGCAATATCACAAATTGACTTGCTGTGGAAATTATCTCCTACTTATCAGATAGAGCATTATTAGAAATATTCTAATACCCTCCCATAATGCTTAATCTATCAATAACACTAATAGCCTCCCTAAATTTTACAAATTTATCAAAGCTAGGAGACTTGGTGAAGATATCAGCAGACTGCTCTAAGGTGGGAACATACAACACCTGAATAGATTTGTCTTCAACCGACGAATGTAATGACAATGTGTTTCAAGATGTTTGGTTCGTTCATGGAAGACTAGATTCTTTGCCAGTTTGAGTACTAACTGATTATCACAGAATATAGGAGTCGGTCCTAACTAAGGAACATGCATATCTGCAAGCATCCGCTGAAGCCGAACTGCCTCACAAGTTGCCTTAACTGCTCCCCGATACTCTGCTTCAGTCGAAGACAGGGCCACCACCTATTGCTTCTTACTAGTCCATGTCACAGCAACAGAGCCTAAATTAAACACATATCAGGCGATAGACTTACAATCGTCAACAGAGCCAGCCCAATCTGAATCTGTGTAGCCACATAGTGTAGAATCAGACTTCTGAGTGTATAGAAGACCATAATCAAGAGTACCACTCACATAGCGCAGGACACGCTTTGCATCGGTCCAATGATCAGTCTTCAATGCTGTCATAAAGTGGGAGACATAGCTTATAGTAAAACTAATGTCAGGTCTGGTGGCAATAAGAAAAATAAGACTACCCACAAGTTGTCTAAACAAGGATTCATCTACAACAGGTGAATCAGACTGAGCAGATAATTTGAGCCCGGGTTCCATAGGAGTGAGAGCAGGTTTGCAATCCTGCATTCTGAACTTGTCCAAAAGACTTCTAGCATACTTGGACTGAGAAAGAAGATATTGTGTTCAGTCTGCCAAACCTCAATTCCAAGAAAATAGTGCAAGAGTCCTAAATCTGTCATATCAAAAGTGCTACACAAATCTTGTTTGATTTCCGTGATCAAATGTGTTGAACTTCTAGTGATGATCAAATCATCGACATAAACAACGATAAACAAGACATCATCACCTACATGTTTGATATATAGGTTTGAATCCGATGGACTCTACTAAAAACCATGGTCGGTTAAACATTTATCAATTTTCATGTACCAAGCCCGAGGAGTTTGTTTCAAACCATAGAGAGCTTTGACAAGTTTACAGACTTTGTGTTCCTGACCAGCAACCTTAAATCCAAAAGGTTGCATCATGTAGACCTCTTCCTGTAAGTTACCATTCAAAAAAGCACTCTTAACATCCATCTGATGAACTTTCCAACCGAACTAAGCTACTAGAGCAAGAACAAGCCATATGATACTCATTTTAGCTGTAGGAGAAAAAGTCTCCTCAGAGTCAATACCTTCCCTTTGTGAGAACCCTCGAGCAACAAGACGAGCCTTATACTTGTCTAAGGTGCCATCAACTTTATATTTGACCTTGTATATCCATCTGCAGCTATCGGGCTTCTTCCCTACAAGAAGATCAAAAAGAACCCAAGTTTGATTTTTTTGAATGCTCTAAAGTTCAACTTCCATAGCCTGTTCCCATTTAGGAATACCTTTAGCCTTGGAATAAGTCTGGGGCTCATAAACACTATGAATGTTAGCCATAAGAGCAAAGTTAACTGTTTGTTTGCACTTATTTTGAGAAACTCTACCTTCGATGAGCTCATCATCCCTTAGATCACTAATAGTTTTAACCCACCATTTGGGTCGAAGAGTAGAAGAGCTGACCTCTGGAGGAGCTGGAAGAGTTTCAGGAGCAACAACGGGAGGAGGATCATTCTCAGGAGTCTCAATAGGATCAACATTAGTTGTCCCAGGGCAGGCATTATCTATATCATTATGCCCATCAGAAGGTGCTAAAGGAAGGGGAACACTGTGAGGTTGTTCCTCAGAACATTGCTCAAAAGAGGACAGAAATGGTCCTCGAGTTTCATCAAAAACAACATCATGACTAAAGATAAGATGATCAGTGTCAATATCTATCAATTTGTAGGCCTTATGGTTGTCACTATAACCTGTCATCATGAGTCTTTGAGTCTTGGAATCTAATTCGGAACATTTAGCATCAGGAGTCCAGACATAGGCAAGAGAGCCAAAAATCTTCAAGTGGTTGATCTTGGGCTTACAACCAAACCACATTTCTTTGGAAGTTTTGTTCTTGATAGCCTGAGTAGGGGAACGATTTAGAAGGTAGACAGCAATAAATACTACTTCTACCCAATACTTATTAGTAACACTCCTGTGTTGTAACATAGAACGAGCCTTCTCAACAATCGTACGATTGCAACGCTCAACAACACTGTTTTACTGAGGAGTGTAAGGTGTGGTGGATTGGCGCTTGATGCCATGTTCAACACAAAAACCGGAGAATGCATGAGAACAAAATTCCCCCCATTATCTATTCTAAGCAAAATGATACTACAACGAAACTCGTTTTCAACCAACTTAAAATTCTGAAATGTACTAAGTGCATCTGATTTTTGTTTAAGAAAGTACACCCACATTTTTCTACTGAAATCATCAACAATAAGCAAAAAATATTTGCAACCAATAACTGAAGATGTATTCATAGGATCACAAATATCAGCATGAAGTAATTGAAGTACCTGAGAGGCACGCCAAGAATCTCCATCTTTGAAGGAACTCCAATGTTGTTTGCCAGCTTGACAGGGGTCACATACTCCAAGATGTTGCGGCTGAATCGAAGGTAGTCCAAAAACAAGTTCCTCCCGAGATAGCTGAGAGAGATACTGGATGTTGAGATGTCCATATCTCTGATGCCACAAAGTGCTGAGAGATAAATCACGAGCTGCCATAGCTATTTCAGGAGAATCACCAGTGTCAGTAAGCCAATATAGGCCATGATCCTCTAGAGTAGTAGCAATAGTAAGACGAGTCTCTCGATCAGTAGCAGAGCATTTGTGGGCACTGAACACCACATCCAACTGAGGAGAATTTCTCATGATCTGACTCACAAAGAGAAGATTGAGTGCCATACCAAGAACATAGCTGACATTGAGAAAGATGAGTTGACACCCACCAAATTGTATTTGAACATTTCCTCTACCAATAAGTTTGAACTCCTCTCCTTCGCCAAACACAACTGAATCGTTGTATGGATAGAAATTCGTAAACCAGTCACGTCGATGAGAGAAATGGCGTGAAGCACCAGAGTCAATATACCAAGCAGAGGATCGGGTTGAATCGGAAGGACTTTTAGCCATAAAAGCATAGAACACAGACTCCTTTGTCTCAGAATGTTCAACAACATTGGCCAGCTGATTGGACCCTCCCAACTTCTTCTGTTCGGAACTGAGTCGCTAACGACAATCTTTCTTCATTTGGCCATACTTACGGCAATAATGACATAAACACTCTTCTGCTGAAAACTGCTTGAGGATTGATGAGAACTACCCTGTGGAGATGATAGAGATGGCTGAAACTTAGTTGCAAAGGCTTGTTCTAACGAGGGTGAGGAAGCACGACTACCAAACTGCTACTTCCAATGATCTTGTTGGAGGAGTTTGGTGCACGACTCTAGGAATTTCAAATCAACATTATTGAGGTAATGTTAAGAGTCTATGAAATGCTCATAAGATGTTGGCAAGCTTTTTAGGGTAATAACTACCATATCTTTTTCCTCCATTGTCCGACCAATGGCTTCAAGCTGATCATGAACGTCCTTAATCTTCGTGAGATGTTCTTGTAAGGACATACGCTCATCCATCATAATAGAAAACAATTGGTTCTTCAGAAAGAATTCTCGCCTCTTGTAGGATGTTTCATGCAACTCCTTTAAATATTTCCAGATGTCTACAGCCAACTTGCCAGAGGGAATCTGAGGTAGCTAATCATCTGTGACAGAGAGCTTGAGAAGCATAGCAGCTTTGTGATTCCGATCATCAAACCTATCCTGATTTGTGGTAACAGAGGTCCCACAAGGCGTGCTAGTGGGGGCAGGACGAGTATCTATGCCTAGAACAAGTGCATCCAAACAATGATACTCGAAGATGGTTAACATGCGTTGCTTCCAGTGGTTGTAATTGCTGCCATTAAACTGTTGATCGTTTTCCAGCATCAGGTTGGTCAAGGATGCCATTTGCATGAAGTTCGAGGCAATGTTGAGGCTGACCCAGCAAAAATGACAAGTACCTAGAGAGTAGACAAAAAACCCAGAAGGAATCTACTATCGTTTTCTGTATTCGCTAGCTTGAAAATTGAGGCACGAAAGACGAGAACCAAGAAAAAACGGATGACAACCCAATTGAGCTCTCAAAAAACCCACCAACAATCTGGAAACAAAACAATTTTCCGGACCCAAAAAGTAGGGTTTCAGGCAAAACCCTAGCCGTCGGCTTTGAAGGTCAATTTTTGCAAAAAAATGGAGGTTTTACAGTCGACTAGTGTTGGAAGGAGGTCATAGTAGGATGGAGGGAAAAAAATGCAAAGAAATGTTGAACAGCAATGCCTAGATTGCATGCGAATGAGCAAAAAGAAATGAACAAGAACCTGCAGACATCGGCCCTCTGAAAACGTGAAGATGCAGTCTAAAACCGCAGGGTTTTGCTACGGATTTGCAAGACAATTTGAACCAATCTAAAAATGCCTTGAACCAACAGAGAAAATCACAATACGATTTGAGGAGAAAAAGAATCGCAGAGGTAAAATCGACCTTCAACAAACAAACCCACAACTTACAGACGAATCCGGTGCCAAATAAACTTGCAATTTTCCAACAACACAAAAACGTGAGTTGCAGATGAAATACGATTTCCCTCGATTCACAGAGAAGAAAACTAGTTGAATTTCAAAAAAATTGAGGAAATAATTTCGAATGAAATTATAAATTTTTCAAAAAAATTCACGTATTGGCTCTGATACCATAAAATAATCAAAAGATTATTATATGTATTGAATAATCAATGAATGAAATACAACGAGCTTACAAGCTCATATATACAAAACGTATATACAGAAAATAGAAACTAACAAAAAAATAGAAACTATCTACACACGATAGATAGAGCATTACTAGAAATATTCTAATATCATGTCTCCCTTTGCTTGTTGTCTTCAAAACTTCGAAGAATCTATTCTCAATTGATTTCCTCTCAGAAGTTTTGCAGGGCCAAAAATGTTTGTGCCAATAGACGTGGGAGCCTGCTCATCAGTCGATCAATTGTAAAGCTTACTTTGAGAGAATGCCACAATATACTCTGGAGGGCTTGTTTCTATGCAACTTCTCTTCACACATGAAATTCTACTGATACTTGGAACACTGAGATGAAATCAAATGGCAATGTCCTTTTTACCTCAAAGAACTCTTGAAATGTGTCATCTTCATTGTGGCTATTACTTTTGTTTATGGGCTGTCCTACTATGCATCCTTCGTCATATACAACTTTGTCACTCCCAGATCCTTTATAGGCAACAACGCCAAATGCTTACCACTTCAGGTAACAAGTTTAACACATACCAAATAGATAGTAACATAAGGTAATGTAATATAACACAACTATCAAATAAATCGCCAAGCTTTCTTTATTAATCTTGAAAATGCTTACGGCCATATATGTATCAGACTCACAATGCCGACACAACTTCATTCACAATAATGATGCTGATTAAATACAAGTACATAGCATATATATTGCTAAAGGGGTACGACTATCAATCACCGTGACCAATCAAACCACCTATCCCTTCAGACACGCTAACAATTGTTAACTAGTTTTACCAGCAAAATGTGTTTGCACATGTGTGGGTACGTGTGCGTGCATGTTACACAAAAAGACATTGGCAAGATTCAATGGGTTTTAGAGTTAATTGAAAAGGCCAGGAAAATTGTTAATATGAGCTTCTCTTGTTATTTCATATTTCTTCAGTAGTTAAAAGGCCTTCATCTTCCATTATAATTATTGTCAATGATGCAAGTTGCAATGGCAACTTGGCAATTTGTTGACTTTATCCAGCCCATTTGTGAGATAATCAGGCTGTAGATTCAAACAAATCATGTTTGGTAAAGATTTATTAAAAAGAATGATTTTACATGTAAAGAAAGAATGAGAAAAATAATTTGAAAATAGAACAAATATGTTAATCCCCTCATTATAAGTTTATCTTTTTCCAGAGTAAAAAATGTGATGTATTTCTTATTCAGAGTTAATTTTATATGGAAATGAATTTATAAGTGTTATTCTCGAGATTTAACAATTATAAAATATAAAGATGTGATGTCCCCATTTTAACATATAATTGAAATAATAAATAAGAATTATATATAAAGTAATATTAATAATTATATTAAAATAATAATATTTCATAGGTAATATTATATTATAATCATATAATAATATCATATTATATATATCACATTATAATAGCAATATGAAAGTATGAAATGAATGAAATGATAATTTGATATAATTATAAATAAATAATGATATTATGATGATTAGGATATATTTTAGTATAGAAATACTATATTAATAAAGTATTATATTATAATAATATATAGTTGATATATTATTAAAATAATATATGTTATAATTATATTATAAATATAATATTATTATAATAATATAATAAATGAAAAGGCGTGACTCCTAGAATTGAAAACTATATACATAGAGAATTTTATCATTGAGGGATCTATGATAAGTAGGGAGAAATATAAAGGGAAATAAAAAGGAATCATCTGCAATCTGGGAGAAAAAGGAGAAAATATATACACAAAAAGGTTATAAACCCTAATGTTCTAATGGGGTACATTACAAGTGGTATCAGACCCTGGTCCTGCTAGCTTGAAGGAAAAGAAAGATAAGATTGAACCGATAGAACTAAAAATAATGAGGATAAGAGAATGAAAAGGTAAATCTTCTACAGAATTGTAAAATGGAAGGTGACCATTGAGAGAAAAAAATAAAAGTAAGAAGGAAACTACTACAATTTGATCATTTGAATTTGTTCTCCGGACTATTAATATAGATCCAGCCTGTGATACTCCATAGTTCATGCACTTCTAGCTGAGGCATATGCGAATCTGGAAGAAAATGATGAATAGATAGTGACACAAACCATTAATCAATCTACGAGCATCATTCTACGAATACTGGACCACCGTAGAAGCTCAAGGGCAATCTCACATATATTTGATTGAATTTGATTGGGGAATCGACAGCACAGATCTTATTCAGATATAGTATTATTTTTTTGTATTAAAATTGAATAACATTATACATACTGGGCAAACCTTGTGATAAAAGGTATTGGAGTAATGGTATAATCATGAAACAAGAAGAAGCATTCATACCAATTAGCATGTCCCTACCAAAACAAATCAAAAATATTGCAAAAAGAATCAATATCAAAATCTCTGAATTTATTTGAAATAAAGCAAAATTTGACATGCATTTGAAAGTGATGTGCCATTTGCAAGGCGACAGCGTTCTTACCTAGTTAACATGAATTTGGGGACCGCCATTGAAATTCCGAAATCAACTATGTCAGATAGGAAATCATCAAACTCATATGATATAAAATTATCGAACTCATGTGAATTATTAAGGAAATTAATCATAGTCCAGAGTGGCTACAGCATTAGTAAGATGTAGAATTTGAATGTTTGCATTCTGAAATGATTTCTCTGTCTTGAGGAATCAAGGAATATCCAATTATGAGATTTTGAGGAAAACCTCAGCTATTAAAGTTACTATTATTACAGTACTTTGGTAAGAGTTTGTTGGCCGAAACTGAAGTATCCAGATTGAAATATTTTGTATCTCACTACAAAAACCATACAGCCTTCAGACAGGACACGTTATTTTATCATTTTTGAAGCAATATTACTCTAAAATTTGCAGGCCAGAGTTTGGTTTGAGGCAATATTCATTAAGGGCTTCAATATTTAAAATAGATTAACAGACCTGACTGGAGACAATATTAAAAAAAAATGTTAATTCTTTCCATGAGAAGCAATGAGTTGTAATGTTGGTGCTATGACTTTGTTAATTTAAGTATCCACGACAGAACTAATGTTGACAAAATAAATTTTTGGCATTGCATAAAGTCGTGAAAATCATCAACAAACAATATGGAATATTATGAATTTGATACAAAATAATAATAAAAAACTAAAAATGTCCTGAAACGGGACATTACAAGTGTACTCCTTCCCACATTCATATATAACTGATGATATAAGGAAAATAAATGTTGAAGTTGTCTGCAAAGATCCAATTCAAGTGATAATGTTCGGACAGAACAAATAAGCTATTGATTAAGGCGTTCCACTATTGCGGGACTCGGTAACAAGAGGTTGCTTCTCAATAATTATTGAATGAAGGAAAATCGATAAGAAATGAAGTTTTAAAAGACCAAGTCAATACCACCTCAGCTGGTCCATGCACCATATTGGTATGAAGGATCCCACCTTTAATTAGATGAAAGAAGCATATTCAAGATAATAATATTAGAGGAAAGATGCAGGGAAATATGCCCAAAGTCCAGCCTATTTCAATTTTCAATGCACTCCATGTGATAATCACATCAACATTGGAAGATTATTTCATACTCCTAAATCACCACTTCAACACATAAAGGTAACGAGGTAAGTTATATATTTTCTTAGTATATTTTATTAAGAAATAATTATTGAGTGTCTTTCTTATTATTAACACATTTGTTATTGTCATGAATATTGAATGGTCTAATACCCACTATCAATGATTCTAATAGTTACAATGAAATGAAAATTGATTTTATAAAGTCTAAAATATAAATCTAAGGTAAAAATGAGTAATGTCTCAAAAGGGGACATTACAAGTAATTACGTATTAACCAAAGAATGTTGTTAAGTAAAACTAATTAAGTTATTTAAGATCAACATCTTCCAAGATAAGATAAGGCCGGGGGTGGAATGGGTTGGGTGACACCACTCTGAGGTATTAGGTAAGGCACTACGGTGAGATGAGCATTGGGCTGCATCATCCAAGGGTACTAGGTAAAGCCTAAAGTGGAGCGAATACATTGGGGTACATCATACAAAGGCACTATCTTGGAGATGATGATCGGAGAGAGACAACAATAATGAGGGAGACTGGTGAGGCCCATGATTGGGTAACAGGGCACCCTATTATGGTTTCTCCTCCCGTACATAGGAATTGATGAGTTAATATTATAATGAACTATACTTTTGATTGATAAGTCACTAAATTGAGACTATAAACACATTGTCAGGAGATTGATTTATATATAATGTGTACTAATGATTTTTTAGTTGCAGGTTCACAATCAAGGAATCAAGGAAATGCATAATGTGTGTATTGTGTGTTTGCATTGTGTATGCTTTGTGTCTTCATCTGTCTGCATCGTGTCTTCATCTATTTGCATAATGTATACTTTGTGTCTTCATCTGTCTACATTGTGCATACTTCATGTCTTCATTTGTTTGCATCATATATGCTTCGTACTTTTATGCATTCATGTGTTTGCTTTGTGTTTTTATTCATTAAGATGTATACCTCATAAATCTTTTAGGCATTTGTATGAAAATATGTTTTGTGCTTATGAAGGAGCTTGTGTATGAATGATTTTGCTTGAGGACAAGCAAATTCGAGAGGGGAGGACTGTGATGTCTCCGTTTTGACATATAATTTAAATAATAAATAAGTATTATATATAAAGTAATATTAATAATAATATTTCATAGTAATATTATATTATAATCATATAATAATATCATATTATATATATCGCATTATAATAGCAATATGAAAGTATGAAATGATAATCTGATATAATTATAAATAAATAATGATATTATGATGATTAAGATATATTTTAACATAGAAATACTATAATAATAATGTATTATAATATAATAATATATAGTTGATATATTATTAAAATAATATATGTTATAATTATATTATAATTATAATATTATTATAATAATATAATAAATGAAAAGACGTGACTCCTAGAATTGAAAACTATATATACATAGAGAATTTTATCATTGAGGGATATATGATAAGTAGGGAGAAATATAAAGGGATAGAATTGAAAACTCTATATACATAGAGAATTTTATCATTGAGGGATACATGATAAGTAGGGAGAAATATAAAGGGAAATAAAAAGGAATCATTCGCAATCTAGGAGAAAAAGGAGAAAATATATACACAGTAAGGTTATAAACCCTAATGTCCTAATTGGGGACATTACACAAGAATCCATGAGGATGTGTCGCATGCCCCAAGACCTAGCATCCCTATCCCATATGTTTTGGGCTACGTTACAAGGTTCAGTGAATTCCATGAATGAAATTTGAAATCCTACAAATTTTAGAAACTCGGGAAAAATTGTTTTTATTTGCCTTAAATTCGTACAGAAATTTGGGTTAGGTTTTTTTTTTACTCAAAATATCTTTTGAGAACATGTTTTCAACTATATTTTTCGGATTAAAAAGGTATCGCAAGCTTTTGTGTCCTGTCGGATGACTTTTGCAACTCCTTTTTGCTACAGTTTGATGCAGCTCGGCAGGAAAAGATGGCCATGTCTTCATGTATTCAAGCGTTAATCGGGACTCTCAATAACTATGTATATGCCAAAACATATGTACAAACATTCCCAAAAATAAAAAATACATTTGTCTTCCAATGGTTGAATAACGCACAGAGTAGAGAGTCATGTTCACTACAACACATTGTTGACCTGTTGGTGCAATTATGACTCCAACCGTTGCAAATTGGTCGCCCCTCAACTCAATCTACTATTCTTAAATTAGAATTTTTTATAAATTTTGATTTTTAGGGTTTTGAATCCTTTTGTTCGTTGCTTTATTAAAAAAAAAAATGCATTTTTGTTCTATGTTTATAATAGAGTTTACATAATAATTTATTTATCTTTAATTAATGTTCAATATAAGCATTTCATTGTTAAATTTTAATATTTTGTTATATTTAGTCTATACATTAGTTAGTAGTATATAAAAATTAACAAAAAATTGAATTTAAATTAAGAATTTATCTTGTTAATTTAAGAATATTTTTAAATTTGTTAAATTTATTTTAAACAGAATATAATTTAGTAGTTTTATTTTATTCAAAATTATGTTTAATTCTAAATGTACTTTTAATAAATATTTGTGATTGTGATTTCTAATGATTGTGGCTTTTATTTATTTACTTGTATACATGTCATCTTTGTATAATGATTTCTAATCTATTTAGCTATGTTAAATTATTTGATACTTTAGTAGATATATTACTTTATTTTAAAATAAATAAATTATACAAAAGGCGAATTTAATGTCGATTTTTTTCGAACTTTTTACCTTGTCAAACTTGTCTGAATTTTATTGTTCCCAAATTAGAAATCGAATGTGAACCTTGTGCCTTAGATTTTGGGGATGAGGGGATGCTGAGGGGATATCACTAATACACTCTCAAACTACAAAATGCCAAGAAACGTCCCCTACTTCTGAAACGGCTAGTGGACATCTAGGGGGACAGCTAGCCACCCTCAAACAATAGATGTTTCCTGATATAAAAAAATTAAAAAAATAAAGGTTTTTCAATAATTTAAATTGATCCTATACCTTTGCATGAGAATCAAAACAATATATGCAGATTTTAACTCACAAGAATCAAACATATGAGAATCAAAACAGATATTCAAAATTCAATTGAATATAGTTAGTGAAATACACAACTAAAAGTTACATTTGTTTAATTTTACGAGTCATGCCAAGTCCGAGTCTCAATACTATGATTGAAAACTTTCATTCTTGAGTTTTAAACTTAAAAAAGATGCACTATTTTATTTCATTTATGAATGCACTTTGTTTTCTTTGAAAATATTAACTATTTGCCACTGACCATAGTGGCTACCATTGGATATTGATAGCCAAAAGGAAACGTAGTTTCGTAGACTGTTGTATTTGATGTCTAAGAGTTCTAGATGCATGTTTGAAACTTTCGTATATTTAATTTTAATAAACCATGGATTTTTTATGTCTATGACTATTGGTAAAATGCTTAATTGAGATTTATGATGCTATTATATTACTGCTCTCCTGAATTATTTATTATATTGATATTGTTGTTAATAGTTATTGGCATGTCTCTCTTTTTCACTCTCTCTATAATATATTAATATATTTGAAAAATTCATATATAAATACATGACTTCGTATACTGCTGTTGCCTAAAAATGACTCTTTAAAAAACTTGGAAACATGTCTCTCTGTCCCCCGTCCTTGTCCCCAAAAAACTGTGGAACATAGTAAAATATATCTGTAATTTAATACAAATGCGCCAAAACGCATGATTGTCAATATTAACTAGCTCAATACTTAAGCAATTAAGATCACCATCTTTACAGAATTTATTTTAGAATAGTTCCAATGTATTTATATTTAATTTTGAATATATTTTCAGACTGATAAGTTCAATACTTATCTGAAATAGAGCACTTGGAAAGTTCACTCTCACCTATAAATATTTCAATGGTTTTGGCTCTTGTAACTGTGCCACAATCTAGGAGACAATTTTTATTCAAAACATAGCATGCTCCAAAGCAATCACTCAACATGCAACAGATCAATAGCTCGACAAGCCCTCGCAATTCAATCTTGGATATACTTTGAACTCTGAGGTGGACACACAGTGTGCCCTCTCTCATAACTATGGCACTCTCTAGAAGGGGGTGTGTTTTATTCAAAACACAGCATGCTCCAGAGCAGTCACCCAACATGCAACAAATCAATAGCTCAATGAGCCCTGGCAATACAATCCTAAGGATACTTTGCACTCCACGTTGGACACACAGTGTGCCCCAATGCCCATAGCACACTAAACCACCTTCTTCCTTGATTGTTCATCATGCCATTTCCAAGTCACATTACTGTTTTTACTTTTATATAAACCTTACGAAGTGATTTCTAAACCATTACACCCTTTCACAAAGGTTATCTTTAATTATAATAAAGTGTTATCTTTAATTATAATAAAGTTAATACAATCATTCCACACTTTTAAAAGTCTTTTCAAAAATAATCTTTATTAATCTCTATTTTTCTCTCTTAAATGCTAATGTGTCATTTCATTACTTTCTTTTCACTTTGAAAAAAGTTCCATAACATATATAATCATGATGATATTTTGCACCAAGTGCGGAATTCATCATAAGCTACTTTCATATATTAACACTGATAGTATATGAATATTGATTTTTTCCCAAATCCATGGAGTTTCAACCATCTTTAATAAGTCAATGTTTTTCTTCTTTGGCGACTGAGACTAATGGAATGAATAGACTCCATAAGTTTGTATGTCTTCATAAAAACTTATTCTGACTGAAATATCTCATATCTAACTTGAAAGCGTAGAACGAAACATAAACGCTCATATAAAGACTCTCTGTCCACACTTCATGAATGTTTAACAATTTTTAATTACAACTCATTGCCATTTCTAACTCTTCTCAAGTCAGAGACAGATTATGCAGATTTTCACAAATAGAATTGATTATATTTAAGAAGCAAAGAATATATATTTCCATTAACAGAAAAAAGAGAGATGAAGTTCACACTTCTTTTGCAAACAGTCTGCTATATTTCAAAAACTGGCTTTGTTCAGCAAATCATATGACTTTTACCTGCATCTGCAATATGGTCTGTTTCTCTCTTATTGTGCAAAAATTTCCCAAGAGCATGAAATAGAGAAAGACTTCCATCACGTCCCATGCTTGTAAATTCTAGGCAGCCTAGAGATGGATATGAATGTACAACTTTTTTCTGTGACTCTCTTCTACATTTTGATTCAGGCAGTTCCAAACATGCAATGCCTCCAGGATCCCAAGATCCAGAGGCCTGGCCAAGGCAGAGGTACTGCAATGAATTAATTGCATGCCGAATATCACCTCCACTACTCTCAGATATGTTTCTTAGCCAATCTGGAGGTGGAGAGAGATATTCAGTTTTCCATATTTTTGTGAGTGTCTTTATGATTGCTTTAGCCGTAAGTGGATTGAAAGCAATCTGCATCAAATTCTAAATTAGCTGACTCCTCAATTATCAACAACTGCTGCAAATTGAAATAACCATTAATACCTAAGTTAGAAAACATTTATTACCTTTGTAGCTCCCCCTTGCTCAAGTGCCAACTCCAATTCTAGAATCATTCTGTCAGGACCTTCTCTGTCACCAGCTTCAGAGAAATCAGTAACTAACACAATGATTGGGAATTGGGCAGACTGTGCAAGAATTCGAAGGCATCGGCAGAGTTGCTGACAGGCCTCCCTACTAGTTGGAACTGGCAAATCATCTATCAGAATTAACATAGCCTTCTGAAATCTGCCAGCACCTTTTGATGAGCCCATATACACCGGAAACTTTTGAATAGCTCTTACAAATGCTTCAAACTCGTCAAGCTTTGAAATATATGATGTTCCTAGGAAAAAATCAGCACTACTTCAGGAACCCAACAAAAAACATTGTAAGAACAAGTACAAACTATTCAAATGATTGTGTTCGAGCATTAACTTTTACATTGTAGAAAGAGACTAGAAATTTGAGAAAAAACAACATAATCTTTGTGTTAAATTCCTAGGCTCGTCTTGTAAAACAAATAGCTGTCTAATATTCTTACCAGAATTTATGATGTTAAATTCCTAGGCTCTTCTTGTGAAAAAAAAAAAGCTGTACAATATTCTTATCAGAATTTATTCATACCAGAATTTACATGATGTATATATTCTTTCCACAGTGTAGGGGCTGGTGTCTCCCATTCATGCATTTCAATCCTTAAAAGATCCCTAAGCACATGAACAGTTGCCTGCATTAAATTCAAGAGTGGAATTTCAGCAAAAACAGTTCAGGATTCTCAAAGTCTTGTAGATTTCACATTAGATATCATACAATGTTATACAGTTGATAACAGTCATTTTCTGCTTATTTTAATGATGTCATAATACCATATTAGTAATGTCTAGCATGCAACTCACACAATGTCGGTTACAACCACCAAAGTAATTTCCCCACACAAATATAAGTCTATAAGCATCCACACATTAGAGTCTCTGGTTATTCTTACATTTAGTTCAGAGAAGAAGTAAAGAATAATAGACTTACAAATCTGGAGGAGCAATAAAACTAATGCAAAGGATGCAAAAAATCCAGACGAATGGAAAGGCAGGGAGACTACCATACCTAGACAAAAAAAACCCGAGAGTCCACAGTAGATTAAAAAAAGGATTGTTGGACTTGGCATGGGGCATGGGGCTGCAAAAGTCAACGCACCATAGCAGGTATTTTTTATGTTACTTAAATGTCACTAAAATTTAAAATAATGTTTTGACTATTATGTTATGATTGTTCTATTCATCAAAGCGCAAATTCAAGTCAGTGTTCCTTATTAAAAAAATTATCAGAAAAAACAAAAATAAATAAATTCTAACTGAAAATTGTCAGAAAGTTCTACAAAGAATATTTCAGAAGAACATCATTGTTTTCAGCCATAAAAGGTGCTGATTTTATCCTAAAAGAGCAGGTTTTGTATCATATTTAAGGACAGCAAGTTTTCACTATAAAATCAGGAAACAAATGTATCTTTCTAATCAAAGTGCAGTACCATTCCCAAATGACAAAATCTTCTTCCAAACTGGTGTCGCAATATCCTCAGGCCAAGGTACCAATATGAGACACGTCAGTGTCCAAGAAATAGAATTGGAAGAAAACATTCAAAAAGGGAATAATGTAGCAAGAAAACTTTGGACAGTGACCTCCTTAAGGAAGTCTCCTTTCCAATGTTAATATTGAGGAAGTTGTCATCGATTGTGTCAACCACTACACCCTTATGACAAAGGAGATAGGCCCATTGAGTGCACAAATTCTTTGCAAGCTGAGGGTAGCAGCATATTTTTGCATATATTCAGTTTTATTTAATATATATCATATAGTCTAGGGAAAAATTATGAAAGTAATTAAATTCTGTTAATTTGTTTGTTTCGTGTAAATTCTCAATTTAACCCTGGTGTCATGTATTTAGGATCTATTATGTATATGATGAACACCCCATCAATGTCAGCATATGAATATTTGAATATTCCCTATTAATTTATCCCCTAAAATGGCCTCCAAAAAGTTCATCCTTGAAACACTTCTCTCTATCCCGTACCACTCCCATCCCTAAAACTTTTAGATAAGATAAGATAAAGATAAAGATAAGTTTTATTAATGTCCAACCGGTGACCACAAACAGGTCAAGGGAGCAGGAGAAAACAACAGCAGGAATTCAAACAAAGAAATCCTACTTAACTAGGATTTTTTTTTAACATTTATGGGAAGAAAACTAGTGGAGCTTAACTACAATTAGTTGGTCCTTAAAATCTCTCTTTCAAAAAATGTATTTTTTCTAGGTTCTCTCTAGGCATCCCAAGATTTGTCCACAAGACTACATGTACATCTTGGGTACATTTCAGATGTACCACAAGAACCCTAGACCTACCCAACAAGAATTGAGTGTGAGAATCATGTCCCCACAAATGAGTAGACTTCGTAACATACGTTTTCCTGAGTCACAATTTTTCAGAGTATGCTGAGCTATCACTGAGTAAATATAGTTCAAAGTCCATAATGAATTGTTATCCCAAATTTAATCACTTAGAACCTAATCGAGAACTACTACCTAATGGAAGGTGGCAAGAAAAAGGGTGTAAGTTGTAATATCCAAGACTTCTTGGCTCTTGCCATGAAAATTTGGATGCACCTGCAACTCCTAATGGCTGTACCAAAAAATTTCAGGCTTGTATCCCTATTGCATTTCTACCTTCTACTTCAGACAAATAGTCTAATATTTGCTCTTTTGATTTTTCTACAAATAGGGTTTATTCTTCTTTGTTGGCCCTACGTGCCTCTATCCCTTCAACTACACACCTGCATTCCCCAGGACATGTCCCCACCCAAAAAGGCCAAGTTTCAGAAATGGGGACATCCCAGGGACGGGGGTACGGGTATGAGCATCCCCACCTTGTCCTTTTCTAAACATTCCAAGGAAACGTCCTGGAAACCTAGGGACTTCGAGAAAATTTTTTGGGGGGGATGGGGATGCCTTGGAAGTCCCCGGGACAGTTGGGCATCCTCGATTTTATTGACAGCATCAGCACTTATAAAAAAAAATTTCTTTGATTTTAAAGTGGGCCCTATTGTGTGGTTTTCACACCATCTCTCCATTGCAAATGGGAACCCCCTCTTTTTTCTTTAGCTAGTAGGAGTAGTTGTCTTAGGCAGTTTTGGTTGGCAACATTTTTTTTTCCATGTCTCCAAGTCTATAGGATGAGTTTGAGCAATTTCGGCTCCTTGGGAAGCAAGTTTTGATCCCAAGTTCTTGTAATTTTTTTATACCACTTCAAGGAATTTTCGTAGCCCAAGTCCAAGAGGAACGTGAAATCTTTGGTTCAGGATAGATAGGTTTTGTGAGAGAACCAAGTTTTGGTCAAAATTGTAGATCTACCAAAATCTCCCCCTTGGTGGAAATTTCAGTTCCAAAATCTCCCCTTTTGGTGGATATTTTGGATCTTCCGAAATCTCCCCCTTGGTGGAAATTTTGAATCTTCCAAAATCTTCCCTTCAATAGAAATTTCGGAACTTCCAAAATCTCCCTCGGTGGAAATTTCGCATCTTCCAAAAACTCCTCTTTTGGTGGAAATTTCGCATCTTTCGAAATCTCCCCTTGGTGGAAATTTTAGAACTTCTGAAATCTCCCATTTTGGTGGAAATTTTGAATCCTCCAAAATCTCCCCTTTGGTGGAAATTTCAAAACTTATAAAATCTCCCCTTTGGTGGAAACTTTGGAGCTTCCGAAATCTCTCCATTGGTAGAAATTTTGCATCTTGTGAAATCTCCCCCCTCCTCATTTCTCCCAAAAATCTCAAGACTCGAGCCTTATATTTGGGGGCAACTTAATGATTGCAATATTAGAATGATGAGGGGAAAAAGTTGAAAAATTTTCCAAAGGATTTTCCCTTCGATGGAAATTTCTCAAGTTTGGAAATTTTCACCAATGCAAATTTTGCATCTTCCGAAATTCACCCACATTGAGTCTCCCAAGTACTGCCATCCTATTGCATTAGAAAATTGGGTATGGCATGAAGCAAACATCATGATCAAGAATAGTGCAGGGAATCGCCAAGGACCATTACAATGAAGATACCTTAAGAACACCAAGTCTTGGTGGAAATTTTGGATCTTCCAAAATCTCCTCTTTTGGTGGAAATCTCGATTCTTTTGAAGTCTCTCCCTTAGTGGAAATTTCGGATATTTTGAAATATCTCCTTTTGTCGAAATTTGGGGTCTTCTGAAATCTCCCCCTTTTGTAGAAATTTCGGATCTTCTAAAATTTCCCCTTTGGTGATTAGGTGGAAATTTCAGATCTTCTAAAATCTCCCCCTCCCCTTGGTGGAAATTTTGGATCCCTTGGTGGAAATTTTGAACTTCCGAAATCTCCCCTTTCGTGAAATTTTTGGATCTTTCGTAATCTCCCCTCGGGGGAAATTTTGGATCTTCCGTAATCTCCCCCTTGGTGGAAATTTTGGATCTTTTGAAATCTTCCCCTCTGAAATTTTGGATCTTCCGAAATCTCCCCCTCTGAAATTTCGGATCTTCTAAAATCTCCCCCTCAAAAATCTTCTAAAGTCTCCCCCTTGGTGGAAATCTCACATCTTCCAAAGTCTCCCCTTGGTGGAAATTTCGCACTTTTCGAAATTTCCCTCGTCCCTTCCCATCTACTACAAAGCACTAAAATTGTTCAATGGGAAATATTTTGCCTCCTAAAACTGAAAATTCAAGATTGATGGTGTTAAGGTGACCCCAGCTCCAAGGGCAATGATTTTATTTTTGAAATTAAATTTTAAAATTTGGGCATTATCACCACTAAGATGCCTAACTTGGGATAATCTAAAAGGGAAATCTGATTACTTCAAGACAAAATCAGTGGGTAGACTTCCAAGAGAAATGAATTTAAATGCAAAATGGGATGAATCTTGTTTATTGACGTGATTTTACTTTTCAGATTTTTCACAGGCTTAATGCTTTTGTCCTTTGTTTTGCAAGGTGGAGTTAAGAAGGAGCTAGCGGGCAAGGTAATGATTAAGGCCTCAATCTTCAAGTGGATACTGCAAGAAGATGGCTCAAGCCCAAGGACTCAGGTGGGAAGCAAGGATTAATGATCAAGCTATCAACCTGCAAACTCAAATCGGAATCAAGAGAAAATTCAGAAAAGCAAGGGATCCAGCTACATGAGGACATATCTGAGGAAAATCAAGAAAGATCAAGCTTATGGGTTCACGAAGATGTAAGTGGTGCAAGTTAATTCCATGAGAAAATTTCAAAGGATGGAGAAAATCACAAATGTTGGGGATACTCTACAAGCCAAGACTCCAAGCACAAGATAAGGATGATGGGGTGGCAATTGTTTGTCTCCACCAATTAGAAAATTTTAGTTTCAAACACAATCAATCAAATCATGCCAAGTGTCCTATTTTCTCATTGGCTATCAAAATCATTGTAATTTGCTTACTGGCCCATAACTTGGTGCCTTCATGTAATTGGTTGAAAATTAGGTAACCCTAATTGGAGTTTGTGGGAAGAAATCTCAGCCCTTGATCTTGATTCGATCTTGGTCGTCGTTGTAATAGAACTACTATAAAAGGTCAAAGTCTTCAAATTTGTAAGAGGTTAGATGTTAGGAGCGTAGGAGATTAGAGGTAGTAGAGAGCTAGAGTAGAGTAGGGTAGCTAAGGGAGAGACTTGATGAAGTTGTAGCTAAGGGAGAGTATTGCATGGTTTCCTCAATCTTTCACTTCGAGTAGATTTCTTTTCATTTTGAAGTAATTTAGTTGAGTGGAAGTTATTGTGGATGTTTACTTGTTTGACTTGAACAAATCCGAGTCACTAGCCTCTTGTCGATGGTAAGGGTGCCTTGCATGGTAAGCCAATGATAACACTTAACTTTGATTGATGTTCAATCTTTGGTTTGCAACCAAATGATGGGATTGCAAAGAGGATATTGTTGTGAAAATCATTTGTGTATTCTTTAGAAGCTTGCACAAGGTGGGTAGAGCCGCTAGTGAGATTACATCTAGTATAATCCAATTCATCCATGATTCATTTCGTTTCTAGTCAAAGGTAGAAGTAGTAGTAGAAGTTTAAGTTTAATTTGAAGTGGAAGTGTTGGAAAATCAAAACTATATTTTCATTGCACATTTTAGAGGGACATCTTTAGAAGTGCAAGAGTTGATATGCATTGAATGAATAGCATAAGTCCCCTTGTGATAACCAGCATATCACATCATAAAATTGAGTGAAGTACATGATTAAGAAATGACCTTGAAGTCATTTGATGAGCTTACTTTGCAAGCTTAGCATGAGAGATGACCTTATATCAAGAGAGGATTGAGTGTTTAGTGTTTCTCATTGAAACATTAAGTATTTTATTCTGCATGTTGTAGTGGAACAAAACTCACATGAATGTACAAAGTTCATTCATGGAATTGTCAACTAGTGAGCTTTCAAGTTATATGAGCTTTCAAGTTATATTGAGATACAAGATCTCATAATGCAAAATCCAAAAAAAGTAAAAAATTGAAAAATAAAAAAGGATAAGGTTTCTCAATGGATAGGCAAGTGGATGTTCTTCCCATCTGGTTTAATTTGAACAAACAATTGCATCCATGGGATTTGTCTCAACTTGCAGCAAAAGGACTATGTAAGATACATGGCACCACCAAGAATAAGGAGAAACATTGTTTGGTTTTCCTCTTGAGGATGGACTTGGCATTACGAGGTAGAATTTATTTTTCACGTGTATGACATTGTGGCGTTTGTCAATTCAAAAGAAGAGTTTCTTGAGTTCAAAGAAGATATCAATAGGAAACCAAGATGAGGATATGGTGGAAATACTTGGTGTAGTATACATCGCCTCTCACATTCAAAATCTACTTGTCCATCTTATCAGGACACTATTGACTTGATCAAGTTTCAAATGGTGGCTAACAAGGATTTCTTCCAGCTTCCAAGTTGGATGTCTATGTGTTAATATTTTGTAGCTTCCCTCGGATAAATTGTAGCATATATAGATAGATAGATAGATAGATAGATAAAATTATAAGATTTTAATTAAGTTAACAAACAGACATGTCCCTTCATGGGACATGTACTCACTTTCTTATATATATAAGAGGTCTCTGCCATTTGGAAAACACATACCGAATTCATGGCAGTGCTATTACATTTGCAGCGATTCGGAAAACTAACATAGCATCAGAGCCTAGTTGCAAATGTAAGATTGAATCCTACAATGCTCACATGGATGATGATGAGAAAATGTGCCAGATCGGTTAGTCAATGTCTTGCCTAACTCAAAAGAAATGCTGGCCAGATCGATCTTAGAATGGATAATGATCCAATATTTGATTCAATCAATGAATGAATAACTGGTCATATTTTTCATGCCAAGCTATGCAGGGTGTTTTCAGATCAAAGATTGCGATGAACAATGGTGTCTTAGATCATTGTGAGGAATGATAGAACTGTAGATAGCTACAAGGCTCAACGTATTTCCTTGAATACAACCGCTATGGGACTGGTCCAAATGTAAAGGGGCTCAAACAAAATGCCAATGAAAGATTGGAGAAGATCATGATCGCATGTCATCCACATGGATCAGAAGTTTGCGATTGCACTAACTGTCTTAGTTCTTTTTTTAAAAATTAAAAAACTATTGATCAACAGTCAACCCGACTCTATCTATTCTATGAATGTCAAGAATGTTCAATGAAGAGGTCGATGGTGGTGGCAAGTTGTGCTCACAGATTGTAACTTGGTTAATAAATGAATGTCATCCCTCAGTGTCAATGAATCAAGGGTTAATAATGTCGACAAGTCTATGTGGGTTCACCTCCAAGTGCAATGTGGGTATTGAAAATCGCAAGGCATTTATAAAGACGAATGCTCTGTAAGCCAACTCTGCGTAGACTAAGGGATGGAGGCACTATTAAGATATAAGAAAAATATATCGAGTATAAAATATACATGTTACTACCTTTCCATAGACCGCGGGTGTGGGTAAGCCAAAGTATATGACGTGGCACTCGTGAATAGGACATCAACCAACCCTTATAGACCGAGTAATTCCCAAGGCATCTAACTGAGTTAAGATAGGCTGGTGATGAAAGAAGAAATATAGTAATAAAAGGACGAAGGTTTGTTATATGTTAATAAGGGAATACCACTTTAGGTTGTATCTCATACTCTCTTCTACATTTATGCCTTGGGGAAACCAATAAGTGAGAGAAAGAAGGGCATTGATCATGCATACAGAGTGTAAGCATGATAATAATAAAAACTGCACGTCATACACATCAACCACCTAAGGTAGTCAAAGTATTGGGTAGCTATTCCAAAGGTAAGCATGATATATTATTGTTTTATATGTAAATGGAAATAGCATGAATATACGAAAAAAATCTCTGTGTAACATCTCTTAATTTAATAATTTGATATTATGAAATGTAAAAGAATTAGATGATACACATCAAGATAGTAATATAACCTCTTATAAATATAAGTGAATATAGATTAAAGTATAACTTTGAAATTAGATATTTATCTATATTGAATTAAAATGATCTTATATTATTATGCAGATTGTTCTTATTTATATTATAAGAGTTATGTTCCTTGATCTTTTCCTCTGAGAATGTTATTGCAGGAAAATGAAGATTGAGATTCAAACGGAGCTTGACATGTTATTAGAGGCAACCTTGAAAGAGAGGAAGAACATTGAGGATGTTATTAACCTTCAGTGATCTTGGTGTTATTGATTAAGAGGGAGTAAACCACAATGCGATGGATTCTCCAATGATTGATAAATTGTCACAATCAAGAGGACCTTGATTCATACATCATGACCATGTGATTTAATGGGCCTAGCCCCTGTGTATATCACGAGGAAGTGATGACTTCCAAATGATGTCACTTGTATTTGCAGAAGTTATTGTAAGTGACGATCTTACAATAGCTTGTATTATGAGATCAAATAAATTGAGTAAATGGGGAATGTCTTGCATCTCAACAATTTGGAAGACCATTACTCGGAGTATTTGGTGAAAATCTTTGATATTTTGGGAGGCCAATACTCTTGATATCATATGTGATATCAAACCTTATTTTGAGTAATTGGTGACTATCTTATGATATTCTAGGAGACCAATACTTGTGATGTCAAATTTGATATCACACCTTATTTGAGTACTTGGTGAATATCGGATGCCGATATTCTAGGAGGCCAATACTCTTGATATCAGATGTGATATCAAAACCTTTTGAGTACTTGGTGAATATCATTGATATTCTGGGAGGCCAATACTTGTAATATCAACTGTGATATTAAAATGATAGATATCATCTGATCAAAGATATATTTTTTGTCATTCCTAATATTACCAATGGTGTAATATGTGTCCTATGTTTATCCTCCCTAGCTAAGAGGGAGTGTTGAAGTTTTGTAGCTTCCCTCGGATAAATTGTAGCATATACATATATATATATATATATATATATATATATATATATATATATATATATATATATATATATATAAAATTAATTATAAAATTGTAATTAAGTTAACGAACAGACATGTCCCTCTATTCTTTAGTCACTTTCTTATATATATATATAAGAGGTCGCTACTATTTGGAAAACACATACTGAATTCATGGCAGTGCTACTACATTTGCAGCGATTTGGAAAACTAACACTAAGGAAAGTGGTCATCATCACCCAAGTAGGGAACCAAAGGTTAAAGAAAGAAATCAGTTGCATCAAGGAAGCATGGATGAGTATAATGTTAGTGATAATCAAGAGGAAGAAATTTCACACATAACTTCACTGGAAGAGGTGGACATGAAAATTAAGGAAGCAATAGATTTCATCCAAGGAAGGGGAGGCATAGAAGACAAAGACCAACATCAAGGAGAACTAGAAGGTGATCATCATAATTTTGAGGAGGTGATCCTTGCTGAACTTTCCGTCGTGCTACAAGGAAGAGCTCTTGAGGATGAATTGCAAGCAATTTCACATACCCTTAAGGAGGAAGATGGTCAAATTGACCTAGGAATTACATGTTATTGCAGATAAATCGAGGTTTTAAGAGAAATTTAATAAGTCCTCGTAGGACATCATCACCACCAAGTTCGTTAAGGGTGTGATAAAGGATATCACGAAGGAAGTTGATTCATTACCAAATGCATTTCAAGATGATCAAGTTACTACAAGAGGCATTATTCACCATCAACTTCAACCTTCAGAGATCTTTACACCTGATATTGAATTTGATGATGGAGTAAAAGATATGTTGGATGATCATGAAGAATTGCAACGTGTTCTTAACGAGAAATTTATATACAACGCCATGGGAGAAGAAGATGAAGAACAGCTTGGGTTCATATAACAATTGGATATTGGATTTGAACAACTTGGGAAGATATTTGAATGAGACCTCATCAGGGAAACCTTGATTTTTGAGGATGCACTCACGAATGTCTACAGAGATGCATGGTCTGTGCTATACAAGGACAAGCCACCTAGAGCAGTTATCCAAGGGCTAATGCTCATGGAGGAATCCACCACCAACTACGACCTCCTCAATCTATGGATGATCACAAGGGTTTCAACATGAATTACCACTTCAAACATGTCGAGTTGTTTGTTTCCTTGCTTCCAATGATGAAAATTTTGAAAGTTATTATTTCGATTAGGGAGGTTTAGGAAGAAAACTTGTATTTGGATTGATCATGGACCACATGAATTGCCTCAACTATTGATCTTGCATGATAATTTTCCTAAGTTTGAAAATGGGGTGATAAAATTTCTTTCTAAGTACAAGGATAAATTTGCAAAATTTAGAACCCTTACCCAAGCCTTGTTACTCTTGAACATCTTCAGAAACCATGTTAGATCAAGTGTATACATTAGTCAGGTTTGTGTCATTCCTTCTGGATTCTTGTACATGGTTAAAGTAGGTTTGTCTTAAACCACTTGGTTTAAGAGGGTTAGAGTAGATTTTTTTCTTTATGTTGGTTAGAGTGGTTGTTCCCTTTAGTTGTCTAGCCGTTAGTAGTTTAGTTGTTTGCTTGGTTAGTTTAGTTGGCTAGAGGGATCCAAATTTGTGACCAAGGTTGGGGTGTTAGACAACACACTTTGGTATTTCTCCCAGTAGATTTGTTCGGTGTATTTCGTAGATATTTCTTTGTCAAATTCCTTCAATTGGAGATTCGATTCCTAATAACCTTATGGAATAACCTCTACTATTTCTTAACAAAAAAATCCCAATCTGAACTTGAGGTATTATATCAAATAGTTGTCATGAAAACCCAGTCCTTCAGCAATATTCAGCTTAAACACGATACATTACTTTATTACTGAAGTAAGAGCTATGAAATATGATAACAAAATGTACAACCAACCAAAAATGTACTGAGATTAAAATTTTAATAATCTTAACCATGCATACACGGCAGTGCATCAAGGAGACATTAAGCTACGTACTATGAAGAAAAGATGAGCAGACCTCCCTTATTAACAATTTTCAGTATGAATAATGCAAAGGAGATATAAAGGTCAAAGCCGTAACAATGGAGAGTACCCTACAGGAGTTCATGAATGCTCCCAACGTTCAGCTTGTCGCAATATCCAGTACCCACCCAGCTTACCACTGTCACTGTGTATATTCTAACCGCTGTGTGGTGGAGGTTCAACTTAACCCGTGGTCGAAGTGGAAGACGTTACTGCTGCTAGCCTAGACTTCCGCAGAAGCAACCAAGTCTCCTTCAATGTTACTGACTGCCGGCATTTCATAACCTTGCCTGTGACATGTATATGCTGTTGTGGGTGCTTTCCCACACCGTGGCCAAGCAGTGGGTTTCACACTTTGCAGAGACTCATGTTGCCAGTCGTCCTGTGAGCACACCTTGCTACTCAAAATGAAAGACTTGTCAATGTTTTGGAGCTCTGGTCTGCAACTACAGTTCGTATATGCTCTAAAGATAATACATTCACTGACTCAACCCGTGTACTTGACTACTAATGCCAAACCGATATGGTTTTTCCTTAGCCAACTGTTCATCAATCCCTGCTCATAACCACTATAGACTAAATAAACTATTTATTCCATGTAAGCAATAAGAGAAAGCACTTACTTTCAATCTAAACATGTCGATTTCTGCTAGAATTGTATCTTAACTTCTGAAGAGGAGTTTGGGGTAACGTCCAGCTTCCTCAAAAAAAGCCAAACTTGAGGGGTTTCATCCTCAGAGTTCTAACGAGTCACATTCAAGCAACCAGAACTTGCAATATGTTCTATTCATAAATTCTTGGGTGTCAATCTCAATGCAAGCTCCTTATTTTATAGCCTCGAAGTGAGGGATAAACAATGAAATAAGGAATGTGAGATAAAACATGATTTTGTCCTGTAGTCACTTAAGTCACTTTATAAAGTAAATGACTTTATAACATAAAGTAACTTTATCCACACATTTTAATAAAATAACTGAAGTACATAAGATAAAATCTCCGATGCAACTGGTAGGCATCCTAATAGCTAATGTCGTTAATCTATCTGGATGTGGAGATAAACCTGGCGCCAAAACACTAGTGCAGAGAAGGGGACATGACACCTTATCTTGCAAAAAGGATTTGTAATAAATTTAGATTGGATTCATTTGTTGGGTTTGAGTATCTATGTCCTTCTATTATAACATTTTTACTCACACTTAATTGCTCTAAGTGCTTCAGGAATTCTCAAGGTGAAATTGGAATTAGTAAAAATTGTACACCTACTTCAGCGCCACTATGTTCTTCCAAACCCTGTACAAGTTTCATTGCTTGTAAGCCAAAATAAAAGATTGACAAGAAATGAAAGAGAATATCAAAAGAGAAAAAGAAAAGGGAAAAATTAAAAGTGAGAAAAGAAATCAAGGGATTTGGCCTTGGGTGTGCGAATATCTCTATCGTTGCTATAAAAATAATCACTAAAGGTAGAGCAATGTTTGTGGTCAACCACAACGATAACCTCACCGAGGCTATGAATGCCTGACTAGTAGCGAGGCTCTATCCAGGATGCTTTTGTTGTAAGGATATCAAAATAGCTAGGTCAAATGGACCTGAGAAGCTTTCCAAGTTCTTGTTGAGCGGGGAATGAATACTCTTGCAACACGTGTATAATCGAGGATGAAGTCACTTAGCCTGACTCGTGGTTTATCCAATTTGACTACATTTCCTAGTTGTTTATTAGGTGAAAGTGGAGTCAATCAAAGGTTCCTGGATCTGCACAAGTCTTATCCTTGAAATGCTCATGAACATTTCTTTGGGTGGGTACTAGATGTTGTGTGGTTTTCACACCATTGCCCCATTGCAAATGGGGACCCCCTCTTTTTGCTTTAGCTAGTAGGTGTAGTTGTCTTAGGCATTTTTTTGGTTGGCAACAGTTTTTTGTCAAGTCTCCAAGTCCGGGATGAGTTTGAGCAATTTCAGCTCCTTGGGAAACAAGTGTTGATCCTGGGTTTGTGTAAGTTTTTTGATGCCACTTGGAGGAATTTTCGTAGCCTAAGTCCAAGAAAAAACTGAAATCTTTGGTTCAAGAGAAATAGGTTTCTATGTTGGAAAGGAAGTTTGTGAGAGAACCAAGTTTTGGTGGAAATTTCGGATCTTCAGAAATCTCCCCCTTTTGTGGAAATTTCGGATCTTTTGAAATCTCCCCCTTGGTGGAAATTTCGGATCTTTCAAAATCTCCCCTTTTGGTGGAGATTCCGCATCTTCTGAAATCTCCGCTTGGTGGAAATTCTGGATCTTCTGAAATCTCCCCCTTGGTGGAAATTTTGGATCCTCTGAAATCTTCCATTCGATGGAAATTTCAGAGCTTCTAAAATCTCCCCCATGGAAATTTCAGGATTTTCCGAAATCTCCCCTTCCGGTGGAAATTTTGCATCTTCCAAAATCTCCCCCGAATCTAAAATAGGATCTTCTGAAATCTCCCCCGTCTTCATTTCTCCCAAAAATCTAAGACTCAAGGCTTATATTTGGTGGCAACTTAAGGATTGCAATATTAGAATGATAAGGGGAAGAAATTAATAATTTTTCCAAAAGCTTTTCCCTTCGGTGGAAATTTTGCAAGTTTGGAATTTTCCACTGGTGGAAATTTTGCATCTTCCGAAATTCCCCCCACAAAGAGTCTCCTAAGTTCCGCCATCCTCTAAGGCATTAGATAAATTGGTTATGGCATGATGGCAACATCATGATCAAGAATAGAGCAGGGAAGAATGAAGATACCTTAAGAACCTCAAATCTTGGTGGAAATTTCGGATCTTCTAAAATCTCCCCTTTTGGTGGAAATTTCGGATCTTTTGAAATCTCCCCCTTGGTAGAAATTTCTGGTCTTCTGAAATCTCCCCTTTTGTGAAAATTTTGGGTCTTTTGAAATCTCCCACTTTTGTGGAAATTTGGGATATTCTGAAATTTGCCCTCGTGGAAATTTTGGACCCTCTGAAATCTCCCCTTTGGTGGAAATTTCAAATCTTCCAAAATCTCCCCCTTGGTGGAAATTTCAAATCTTCCAAAATCTCCCACTTTTCGAAATTTTGGATCTTCTGAAATCTCCCCATTGGTGTAAATTATGGATCTTCTGAAATCTCCCCCTAGGTGGAAATTTTGCATCTTCTGAAATCTCCCCATTGGTGGAAATTTCAGATCTTCTAAAATTTGCCTTGTCCCTTCCCATCTACTACCAAGCGCTAAAATTGTTCAATGGGAAATATTTTGCCTCCTACAACTGAAAATTCAAGATTGATGGTGTCAAGTGTATATGTGAAAATGTGACCTCGGATCTTTCACCTACACTTTAACATGGTCATTGTATGCAGATTCATCCTCGAATGAACATGGGATTGTTCATCCAAGAGGCCCGACAATGCGACCTGTTGCCTTCTAACTAGAAGGATTTTGCCTATTTCCTCTCAGAGCAAGATGCAGGCAACCAGACCTTTCTAGAATGAAGGATTTATGCAAAGTATGATTATGCAAGTAATCTATATGATGTGCAATTTATTCTATTAAACAATAAAAGAAACTAAGCTAGATGTATGCATTATTAAGCTAGATGACATTAAAATACTAAGCAAAAGCACATATGAGAGCTATAAAAATGAGTATTCAATTCGACAACAATTCAATATCATCAAATTCCAACCTCTGTAATGAGGGATTGAGAGTCCCTTAAATAGAATCTAGGAATTGATCGACGGTCAAGATCAATTTGGACAGAGGATTAAGATTAGAGAGAAGATTCTGATTTCTTCATGATGACACTTCATGTCATGATGAGTCTGATTTCTTAGACCATACCCTAGAAATCATAGTGTGTACTCATAGTGACACTGAATCCCAAAATCGTGATTCAATTGTATGTGCAGACAAATGGGGAGTTGATGAGAGTGAGCATAGTGTGGTGACAGCAGTTTCATCATTAACAAAGGAGGTGGTCTCAAAGGTACAAAGTTGCAATACTATAAATGAGGATACATGCATTAGTGAATGCATAATGGATACTCCTTACAGCGATGTACATGACTCCAACACAGTTTTCTCCCATAGCGCAAATTCAAAGGTAGTACACATGCCTGAGAACTATCATTTTTAAACTCCTCGTCACTTGATTAGACAACTCAGGGTTGATGACAGGAGGGTAGACATAGTTTTTGAGCACTTTGATGTCACTCGACAGATGTTATCTACACTCAGTTAGAGTGCTCTTATGACTGATGAGTAGGATAGTGGAGGATTTTCCATGGCAGATTTCCATGCTCTTCATAAGGCTATGGGGATATTGAAACAGGACTTATATTATCCGTGTTGCGATAGTGCGCTCCCATCTTCAGAGGATAGAGTTATTGACCGTAGGCACCTGACTCAACAGTTTGGGAGGATTGGTTGGTGGGACCAGAAAACGATCCAGCATTACGTCAAGTAGTTTCCGACATGGGCTATCACATCTATATCACAGAGACTTCATCCGGGATCATGTTTACAGGATGATGTGGGTATTAGCAGACATGATGCTTTGGACGATTTTTACTTTCGTGGCGGTATCACAGTGGTTGTGGAGAGATATGGCATGATAGAGGTTTCTAGTTATCCCTGTTTATACCTGATGGATGGGTGTTGGTTCAGATGGTGTTGGAATCCAGGTGTTGTTTTGTTTGACGCCTTGTCTCACAGGGATTCCAATATGTTACCACCTTGGTTGTGGGAACAGTATCATCCAGTGTGGGATCCTGGTATTATCCTATGTAGTGCATTTGATTGGGCGATCTTTGATGTGTTGCTTCATATCACACACCCAAGAGTGTATATCAAAGTAGCGCAACAGGAGTTTGTCATGTCCCCTTTCTAGAGTGGACATCAAAGACGATAGAGTTGGCCTATCATTAGAGTCTCATAGGCTGGCAGTGGTGTTTAGGGACTTAGTCAGAGTACACAGTGTTCGGATCTGGAGTTTCAGACAATAGGAGAGTAGTTGAGAGCAGTTCCTTAATTGTAGGAGTTTCCTACATTTTAGGAGGTGGAGATGGGTTACATTCTTGAGTCTCTACGAGATCATTCTATGGTTTCAATTTCAGGAGATTCAGAGACATTCCTATTTTTTAGGAGTATCCTTAATTTTGAGGGATGAGACTGTTAGTGATTTCAAATTATCCAACATCAGTCACAAGAGGTGACGAGTTTAGTTTCACCTTGTAGAGGTGTTTTGGCTATCAGTTTGCTATTTGGGAGATATTTTAATATATTTAAATATTCTCCTAAGTTAGCATTTTAATAATTTAAATAAGGCTAAGTTATAGCCATTTTGGAGTAATAAGGGATTTTTTGGCCTCATCTAGGTGAATATCCCTTGGTGTAATAGCTCGTTGGAAAGGTCTTGAACTTTTCTAAATATTTCTCTTTTGACTCGGAGCAATTTGGCAAATAGATTTCTTTCTATTGGGAAAAAGGTCATTTTCTGAATACTTGACCACTTTAAAAATGATAAATATATTATTTTATAACCCAGCGCCACATGGAGACACTTTTAGGGTTCGAGCTAAGTTTGGTTGGTTATAAGGAGGTAAAGACAAAGTTCAAAGGATTATTAACATATTACATCTTGGATTTGTCATTTGGGCTCTGATTGAGCTTTCAACACTTGGGACACCAACCCCACTTGCTTTGCTTGTTTGGGACGTAGCCCCCAAAACAATGGTTTGGATTTGTTGCAGTCAGAAGTATTTTGGAGATTGTGCATTGTTTCTTCTAGAGAACGCAATACTGAGTTAGAGTTTTAGCTGAGATTTGGGTATTCTATCCACATGTGGGCACTTTGCAGCTGTACAGCAGCACCTAGCAGCCATATTTGCAGCTATACGGAAGCACTTGGCAGCCATATTCCTTCCCACGTGCAGCAATAGAGAGCTAGAACTTGGCCATAGCTTCTTTGTGGGCTCGTATTTCTCCTTCACGTCTTCAAATTGGGTTTATCCTTGGTTGTAATCATCTCGATATTATTATAAATCTTCATCTAGTTACAAATTAGGTTTTATATCCAAAAATCTGCTTGAAGCGAAATTGCTTTGATTGTATATGGAATATATTTTCAGAACTGGTTCATGTTATTGTACATCTGTTATTACTTATTGAAAAATCATCGAAAACATAAAACAATCAAACTGTTTTGCAACTTCCATCTAGTTCTGCAAGAAAATTTTAATAAACAAGGAAAACAAATTTAAAAATAATAAAATTACAGCAGATCAGCAAAAGAGATCCATCAGGGATCTTTCACATTTTGTCAAACAATTTGTAAGCAAACTCTGAACTTCAAAGGTTAATTCCGCAAATGGGGTTACAACTTATCTCAAGATTAAGAGTCACCTCTTAAATACCCATGATCAGTCTAGTTATTAAAGTAATGAACATAATTCCACTTCAATTCAGACTTAGCAAAAGATTTAATGAATCTCCCCTCACAGAAATAAATATTATGAGTCCAATCAAACTCAATACATTCAGCAATTTTTTTAAGGGATATTGTGCTGCATAATTACAAACTTTCATAAATGAAATGAACCTGGTGAATTCCTTACTCGTTGGCAGCAATGAATGAACTGCGATGTGCATGAAATTGTGAATGAACCTTGCCTATATAAGCAAGGCATCATATGTATATTTTGTGATGTAGTATCCAATATCAATCTAGTCCATTGTGCTCATTATCAGGCATTATTCTGCTTTTACTGCTCTCTTGTGGAAGGCATCAATCCAGTTTTATAGGTGATCAGAGAGGGATGAGTCTATTCATGGCTCTAACATGAAACAATTATACTTGTCTTCATATAGATGAATTTAAAATTATCAAAGGTAGTAACAAGCTAACCATAAGGATGGCACCCATGCCACCTTCAAATCTTCAAGTTCTTTCCTTGTATAATCCGAGAAAAATAAATTTTATAAACTAGTGATAAAACCACCAATTTGAGAACAAAACTATTGTCAACTTGAATTCAACGAGAGCAATACATACAGTTTTCCCAACTCCTGGTGGTCCTGTAAGCAAAAGAACGTGATGTCCAGAAGGCTCCTGGGCATTAAAACATAAAAAAAATTGCTAATGTCATCCAACAAGAAAACCACAAGAAATGATGAAAAGGGAAAAACTAGCTTTGTAAGTCTCAAAAGCAAGGATAGGAATAAGTATAAGAATAGTCTATTTATTATTAGGTCTTTCAGTACAAGATTTACATGAAAGTTTTGAAAATATCTCATTTACAAATATGACTGCTACAATACTTTCCTAATCTTATAACATTTATCAAACTTTGTCTCATATTTTGCTTCAGGCTCTATCTAATAATGTAAGGAATGCCAAATATTATTATTTTATGTTAAACAATTATCATCAACCATATATACAGTACCATCAGTTAAATAAATGTGATTAAGTGCATCAATATATTCATATCACCTATTGCATATAAAACTTCAAAAGTCACAAAATATTTATTTAATATAAACTCAAGACATTTTCATTAAAACCTAACCCATACCAAAAAAATTAAAATTACCACATCTTGCAAAAGGCATTTTGTGATTTATTTATTCTCTCAACCATTTTATGCCATTCATGAATTGACTACAGACAAAGCATTTACCATGTTGGAAAATAGTGATTATTGAGTAAGATGACAATTAATATCAAAAGGTGATAATTGATAGAATTAATACTGACATTCAAAAAAATTACCCTCAATTGCTTCAATCTCTGCAATGAGTTGCAAAATTTAAATCTGTGCCAAAGTCTAATTAAAGAGTATGATTGACTATAATAAAATTATATCAATACTTATTCTTTAAACTTTTCAAATTTTATGTTTATTTCTATGGTGATTAGATCACTATTTTTTTAATAAATAAACCAAGGGGGTCAACTGGGGCCCTTAACCATGAATAAAAGAAAGAGAAGAAACATCATCATTACAATATTAACACCTCAGCACATAACCAGGAGAAACCAAGAAAAAGACAAGTTAATTATTATTGCAACCTGGGGGGAATCAAGAAAATTTACACTACTTAAGAGAACTTGTGAGATACAATAGAATACCATGGAAACAACAGACCATCCATCCTCCAAGAAGATTCAGAAATAAATCACCAAAGGAAACAAATTAGGAAAAGGTTTAGGCCTGCCTCCTCCCCTCTTAGAAAGGAGAGCTTTCACAGTCCATTTAGAGCCCAAACCTATGGACTCTTGGGATTCTAAAATAAGGATGCAGTTATCCTCCCTACAAAATGTACTGTTGACTAAATTTCAAAAAATTGAAAACACGCTGAATTTTTTTAAAAAAATTCACCATTTGATATTCATGATCTGCATATTTGTGATCGAAAACAACAAAAAGTTTGAGAAAAATCACTGTGATTTCGTGAATCTGAACAAAAAACATGTTTGACTTTATTTTGTCTTTGGTACATTTTGTCTGGAGATTAGCCAGTGCCCTAAAATAATATGCTCCACTGTTGTTTTTCTGCCCCTCCTCTTCTTGGTTGGAAAAGTACACATGGACAGTAGAGAGAGCCAAAGCCTTCACCGTCCACAATAGAGTCCAAAGCAATTTATTCTCTTCAGGCAGTCTTCCCCCTCTTCCAGTATATCGTTATCGGCCCAAAACAGAAAATCCTTCTCCTAGATAAACTTATCCAAGGAAGCCTGATAAGAAAAAAACAATTACCTCCTTTACTTATCTTTCAAGGATTTCTAACCATTCTTACCTCTCAAGCCAAATTCTGCTTTATTTTGAGACTCACTGTCTACAGCTCTAAGCAATAGAAATAACTTACCCTGTCCAAAATACATCCTCAAAGGTCATTGTAGTCCAAAATTATGCATTCTGCTTCTGTCTTTCTGCCTATACTCTTCTTGGTTGTGAGCTTCACTCAAATTTGGAAATGATTTTTCCGATAGCCATATAACATAAAAGTTTCTTTGGATAAAAGCCAAGTTGGGTTATGGCCTGTAATATTTCTGGTTAAATGTATAATGATTTCTAAATAGTGATAATCTTGATCATCATTTTATGTCAAGTAATCTTGATTGGATGATAATTAATGATGTATAAATTAAAATATTAGTACATCTGATAAGTTAAACTTGATGAACGTTGAATCAGCTTACATACTATGATTGTCTGGAAATAATTATGACTATTAGTATAGCCTCGAGAGAAAAAACTATGACATCTTTGCTGTAGACAAAGACCATGACAGTGCATTGAAGTTGTCAGTGTCATAAACAAATTCCTATTCAATAAAAGTATAGTGTATTTAATGATGTTGCTAAACCAAGCTATGATTATGAACCATCTTATGGTCAATAGTATTGAAAAGCAAATAAATTTCTTGCAATTTCTTCATGTGATGACAAATAACATGAAGAAAACTAATAACAGAAAAATTTATGATACACTTATGATGAAAGGACTTAGTAATTGTTCATCTTTCAACAATGGATCAAGAGCATATATAGGACCATTTAATGCATCAAGTAATTGAATGTTAAGAGAAATACAATTCAATTTAGTTAAAATGAAAGGGTAGTAGTAGGTATAGTTCATCGTAACCCCCAAAAATCTAGGAAGAACTAGAAATGGTGTATCATATTAACTAATAATAACAACTAGGATGTGCATAAATAAAATGATAATAAACCCTATGAAATGGTACAGAAAACTCAACCCAGAAACTCGTTTAATTACAAGATGTCACCAATAAGCAGATTGGTTACCAGGATTGAGCTAAGGCCTATTGTTGGTGCATTGAGACTATGCACAATATGGGGGGATTGTGACCCTCTCTTTTGGAAAAACAAATTCAACTTTAATTTCTTACACTAAGAAATATAAGTGTAATGATTAACAAGAGTATTTAGTAATTTGATTATCATATTTTAGAATGATATTATTTTGGAATGCCCCCAATTTAGCAGGTTTCTGGAGTATGGTTTTGTCATCTCATCATTGCGACCCTTGTGAGCTGACGTTCAGATTTGGGGGTCTTTGTTGAGGAATTACTATTTTGGGACTTACTATTTTTAGTAAGTCACTTTTGGCCAGTTACTATTTTTTGTTGAGCAGTTCATGCTGCATGGTCACCTGGCATTTTGGCTCTCAATCTCTCGAGGGATTATGTGGAATCATATTTATTTCAAGTATGAAAGAATTTAATGAGTATTTAATGGACACTTAATTATTATTGTGCTTTATATTATAAAGTGACCAGACTTTATATTATAAAGTTATTTGTAAGTGAAAGGTGTGTGGATGAAGCTAATTGGCTCAAATTGAATTATAAATATGCCTTCTTGGGAGAATGTGAAGTATCTTGATTATTAGATCTTTTTAATTGAATTACTAGCTGAGGGTTTTGTGAAATTCTGGGAATTATTTCTGAGTGTTGTTGCAAAATTGCTACTGTTGTATAGCAATTTGTCAAACTTCTACTGTTTAATCTGTGTCTAAGGAGATTTATGTGTTGGAAGAATTTTATGAATTTTGAAGAGAGACAAACATTGAGAATCTGCTATCGACCTGTTGTGATATTGGAGACATTCGAAATTTGGGAAATTGTGATCTGCCGATTCGCATCTAGGAAGCAGCGTTTCATTTGGATGTGATATGATTGGCACATACTAGGCCATATCATTTACCTAGAGGCTGGGCAGCTAATGTGTTGGCCTGCGATTCATTTATATCCATGTGGGAGTCTGATCTGTAGTCATGGGTGTGTGAGGGAGATCTGCAACTAATTCTTTGGGCCTGTAATCTGCTACAGGATTAAGCAATTTGCTTACATTGGTCAGCATTCATTCTCTTATACCTGCGATTATCCTTGAGGACCGCTGCTGGAGTATGTGCATTAATCGTAGACCAAGGGCAATCAGATACTGATCTTCACTGAACCAGCATGTTAGAAGACCTGATTGACTTACTAGTTCGGACACATGGGCAAGGCCAAACATTTCATCAATTATAAAGACCAGGTTCTAAGTTGTGTTTTTGTTTCCTGAAGTTGATGCAATTTAATCATTGTAATTAATATTGATTTGCAATTCAAAATTTGGTGTGATTTTGTTCCTCTGAAGTTATATATCCATATTCAAAAAAATCTACAAAAAATATATATATATATTCCAAAAATTACAAAACTTTTCCAAAAAATACAAAAAATTATCAGTCGTGCATCAGCTATCCAATTAGAAGTTAGTTCGGGTCTTTACAGTGGTATCAGAGCGGTTTCCTACCAGCTTGTAGGAATTGGGCTCAGTTTATCAGAGTTCTGTTCAGAATTGATTGTATTTATTTGGTTCCGCATTTAGTGACATGGATGGTGACCAGCGATTTGTGCCAAGTATGCACTATACCCGTAGCGGTCATAATTCTCCTCCCAAAGAAGGAGAGCCTAAGATTCAGTTTAGTTTTGGTGGCAGTCCGAGTGATTCTAGTGGTATTGGACTTCAAGCTACCGATGCTGAGGTTGGTAGAGAAGCCATGGACACATTTAGGAATATTGCGGCTGGACAGCAGCAGATGACAGGTGTACTGCAGCAGCTATCTAACACCCTGCAGCAATTAGTTTTGCCACAAGGCCGAAGTAGAGAGAGAGCTCGTGACGTTTCTATTGGTTCTCATAGGTCACAAGTGGTTGAGGGGCCCAGAGCTGACGATAGGCACAGGATTGAGGACCGTATCAAGATGGATGATAGGGTGGATAGGACATGTTATATTGGTGCTCAAGACAAGCCACAGAGACCCACTTTCTTGAGACTAGAGTTGGATGCAGTTAGTAGCACTTCTGAGGTGGCACCCTTTATCGATGATGTTGTGGCTCACTTCAATAAGTGGGATGCTAACCCAGGCACTGAAAGATAATTTGAGCTTTGACAGGTACCTGACACAGAAGCGTGAGCATTCCAGAAGTAGGCCTGCCCCTAATAGGCAACGGCCTAAGCAAACTAAGCTTCAACAGGTGGCTAGTAAGATGACACTAGCTCATTTTGATGGGAGCAATAGAGTGACTGCTTCAAACTTGGGTTCACAAGCTCGACACCTACCTCGCTTTGCGTCCTATGACTAAGGAGGACGCCATCAGATTTGTTGTTCTACACCTTGATGGAGTTGTGCATGACTGGTGATACCTTAGTTTAGTATCTCTCCATCATGGTCAGATCACATCGTATTAGGAGTTTGTTGACAAATTGATAGAGCATCTTGACAAGGACCCTGAGGTTTATTTCAGAGAGTTGGCTTAGTTGCGACAAATAGCTAGGTTGGAGGCATTTATCAGTGAATTCCAGAGATTGTCAGTGATGGTATATGACATATCTGAGAGGAGGAGGGTTATGCTTTTCATTGAGGGTCTCATTGAGCCACTCAAGGGTTGGGTTAAGTCATTAGACCCACCCTCACTGCACGAAGCCATGAAGAAGGCCCGAAATTTAGAGGCTTCTACACCCATAGGCAAATTTTCCTCAAAGCCTACTACTTTGTCTTATGATAGGACAGCTCCTCGGAGAGAGGAGAAATCTGATGTTAAACATCCTGTTGCAACTCCTCTGGATCGAGAGACGATTAATGATTTGAGAAGGAAGTTGTGTTTCTAGTACAGGGGTCCCTATGATGTTGACCATGACTGTCCTATGAAACCTAAGGGCAAAAATAAGATGGAGTGGTTTTATGATGATGAGGGCAGTGCTGGTTTTTAGGAGTAGTCTAGGAATTTTGAGAATGACCAGCAGAGGATTGGTGATGATGAGGATGAGGTGGATGATTCCAACCTCAAGGTAGCTTACCTATCCAGCATAAAGGAGGGAGCTTTCAGGATGCACGGGCTCATAGTTGGACATAATGTGATTGCATTATTTGACACTAGAGCCAATCATAATTTTATAGATGCTCGTTTGGTTACTAGATGAGGTATGTAGACAGAGGATTTTGAGGGCCTACGAGTATAGGTAGCTGATGGTTACACTTTGAGGTGTACCAAGATGATTCCAGATCTTCTCGTGAGGCTTAATACATATGCTTTCACCGCAGATTTTTATGTGGTAGACGTGGGTGGGACATAAATAGTTCTTGGTATGGCATGGCTACATACTCTTAAGGATATCTACTTGAGCACAGAGAGGATGAAGATGAAGATTCATCAAGGATGGGCAGCCACAAATTCTCAAGGCAATGCGTAATGAAGAGCTTAAGCAACTTTCCCTTCGGCAGATGCAGCATTTGGTACGTCATGAGGATCTTATAGATTGGGCAATTGAGTGTAGGATTATGCCTACCATGAAGAGTATTGAGGAGCCAGATTATCACCTAAACATCCAACAATTGAGAACCAAACTCTAAATGTTTGGTGATTTACCTCCTAGTAGACCTCCGAATAGAGGGATTAAACATATCAGAGAGTTGGAAGAGGGCACTAAGCCCATCATGATCATGCCCTATTGGCATCTAAAGTAGCTCAAAGATGAGATTGAGAAGACTATACAGGAGTTGCTTGACATAGGGCATATTAGGCCGAGTAAGTCCCCATTCGCTTCTTCAATTATTCTAGTGAAGAAGGATGGTACCCTTCGGATGTGCATTGATTACCGGATGTTGAATAAGAAGACTATTAAGAATCGGTATCCAATTCCATGGATTGATGAGGTGCATGGGGCAAAGTATTTCTCGAAGATTGACTTGAGCTCCAGATATCATCAAATCTGAGTTATAGAGCAGGATATAGAGAAGATTACATTCAAATGTCACTGTGGGCATTTTGAGTTCCTGGTCATGCCCTTAGGCTTGACAAACACACCTACTACTTTTCAATCTACTATGAACAAGGTGTTTCACAGTCAGCTACGCAAATTTGTGCTAGTATTCTTTGACAACATTCTGATTTATAGCAAGACTTCGGATTATCATGTTGCTCATCTGGATACAGTTTTGGGTATATTGGATCAGGCTTCCTTGTATGCCAAGGAGTCCAAGTGTGCTCTTGGTATGACAGAGTTACTTTACTTGGGGCATATTATCGGTGTTGATGGAGTTCTCATGGACCCAGATAAAATCTATGCTATTGTGGAGTGGCCCACACCAGAGAACCTAACACAGTTAAGGGGGTTCTTAGGCCTTTGTGCTTTTTACCGTAAGTTTGTGGCAAGGTTTTCACAACATGTAGCTCCCCTTATAGATCTGACCCGTAAGGGTGCTTTTCAATGGACTGCTCAGGCACAAGTGTGTTTTGAGAGAATTAAGACTTTCATGACTTCATGTCCGGCGTTGGCTTTACCCGATTTCTCTAGGCCCTTTGATTTACATTATGATGCTTCTGGAGAGGGTATTGGTGCAGTTTTGTCCCAAGATCGACATACCATTATTTTTTAGAGTAGGGAATTGCGGGAACCAAAGAGATCTTTCAGTGTTTACAATAAGGAGATGCTAGCCATCATGCATGCTTTGGCCAAGTTCTGGCATTATTTAGTGGGCAGAAAGTTTTGCATTAAGATTGATCATATCAGCTTAAGGCATTTCTTTAGACAAAGGGACTTGAATGAGAGGCAGCAGAAGTGGGTCAGCAAGCTACAATCATACGATTTTGACATCTCCTATATAAAGGGGACTCAAAATGTTGTTGTGGATGCTCATTCGAGGACTCATCTATGTGTAGTTACTGAGATTTCAAAGGACTGGAGACATTTAATTATAGTTGAATATGCGAGGGATCAGTGGGCTTCATGTATTTTGGATGGTAGTATTCAAGATGATAGTTATTCACTTGCAAGTGAGTTGATCATCTACAAGGGGAGGATATATTTGATTCCAGGGTTAGATGTGTGTGGGATTATCCTACAAGCATTTCATGATTCCCCTATGGCTGGTCATCCCAGGTTTTTCAAGACTTATAGACAGGTTTGGGAAATATTCACTTGGAAGGGGCTAAAGACTAATGTTCAATGCTATGTTCGAGAGTGTTCTATTTGTCAGTAGAACAGACAAGAACACACTTATCCTACAGGTTTGTTGCAGTCGTTCCCTATTCCTAAGAGGAAGTAGGAGGCAATTTCCATAGATTTTATTGTGGGCTTCCCTAAAGCCCAAGGTCGGGAGTGCATATATGTGGTACTGAACAGGCTCATAAAGTATGCTCACTTCTTTCCTATTACTACTACCTATTCAGCTGTGCAGTTAGCTGAGTTGTTCTTCAGGTGTAGGTTTGTTGCAGTCGCTCCCTATTCTTGAGAGGAAGTAGGAGGTGATTTCCATAGATTTTATTGTGGGCTTGCCTAAAGCCCAAGGTCAGGAGTGCATATATGTGGTAGTGGACAGGCTCATGAAGTATGCTTACTTCTTTCCTATTACTACTACCTATTCAAGTGTGCAGTTAGCTGAGTTGTTCTTCAGGGAGATATTCAGGTTGCATGGTCTACCCAAGACCATAGAGAGTCACCATAATAGTAGATTTATGAGTCATTTTTGGTAGGAGATCTTTAGATTATGTGGGACTGAGTTGACTCCTAGTACCAGTTATCACCAGCAAACGGATGGTCAACCTGAGATTGTGAACAAATGGGTTGAGGGATATTTGCAGAACTATGTTCTTCAGAGAGATATTCAAGTTGCATGGTCTACCCAAGACCATAGAATCACCGTAATAATAAATTTATTAGTCATTTTTGGTAGGAGATCTTTAGATTATGTGAGACTGAGTTGACTCCTAGTACCAGTTATCACTAGCAAATGGATGGTCAAACTGAGATTGTGAACAAATGGATTGAGGGATATTTGCGGAACTATGTTTCTTCTCAGCAGAAGGCTTGGGTGAAGTGGATTTACTTATGTGAGTATCATTACAATTCTACTCACCACATGACCATTCAGATGTCACCCTTCAGGGCTTTATACGGGTATGATACACCTAGATTTATGGATTTGTTCTGTTGTGATAACAGAGTGTTGAGTGTAAGGGATTTGTTACAGGATAGCCAAGATGTAATGAGGTCTTTGAGAGACAACATACAAAGGGTGCAGAATCAGCAGAAACAATATGCCGATCAGCGGAGAACAGCTCATACTTTTCAAGTGGGTGACATGGTTTATTTGATGTTGCAGTCATATCGGCAGTCTCCTATCAAGAAGAGTGGTTTAGAGAAACTTAAGAAACAATATTATGGTCCTTTTAGTATTGTGCGGCATATTGGTGAGGTGGCATATGAGTTAGACTTGCCTGATGATAGCAAGGTTCATAATGTGTTTCATGTTTCACACCTCAAAAGGGCTTTGGGTAGACATGTGGTACCATCTCCTGTATTGCCTCCATTAGATGATGAAGGGAGACTTGAGTTGATTCTGGAGGCGATTCTTGATACTAGAGAGCGGCAGTTGCGACGAAGGACAATCAAAGAGTCTCTGGTCAAGTGGCAGGACTAACCAAATGAGGATGCTATTTGGGAGCTTGAGGATATTCTACAACACCCTAGATAGTGATTGTTTGGGGACAAGCAATCTTGGGAAGGGAGGACTGTAATGTCCCCGATTTAGCAGGTTTCTGGAGTATGGTTTTGTCAACTCATCATTGCGACCCTCGTAAGTTGACATTTGAATTTGGGCGTCTTTGTTGAGGAGTTACTATTTTGGAACTTACTATTTTTAGTAAGTCACTTTTGGTCAGTTACTATTTTTTGTTGAGCAGTTCAAGCCGGGTGGTCACCTAGCATTTTAGCTCTCAATCTCTCGATAGATTATTTGGAGTCATATTTATTTCAAGTATGATAGAATTTAATGAATATTTAATGCACACTTAATTATTATTGTGCTTTATATTATAAAGTGACCAAACTTTATATTATAAAGTTATTTGTAAGTGAAAGGTGTGTGGATGAAGCTAATTGGCTCAAATTGCATTATAAATATGACTTCTTGGGAGAATGTGAAGTATCTTGATTATTATATCTTCTTAATTGATTAACTGGCTGAGGGTTTGGTGAAATTCTGGGAATTATTTCCGAGTATTGTTGCAAAATTACTGTTGTTGTATAGCAATTTGTCAAACTTCTCCTGTTGTTTAATCTGTGTCTAAGGAGATTTATGTGTTGGAAGAATTTTATGAATTTTGAAGAGCGAGAAACATTGAGAATCTGCTATCTACCTGTTGTGATATTCAAGAGATTTGAAATTGGGAAATTGTGAGCTGCCGATTGGTATCTGGGAAGCAGTGTTTCATTTGGAAGTGGTACAGTTGGCACATACTAGGCCATATCGTTTACCTAGAGGCTGGGCAGCTAATGTGTTGGCCCGCAATTCATTTATATCCATGTGGGAGTCTGGTCTGTAGTCGTGGGTGTGTGAGGGAGGTCTGCAAATAATTCTTTGGGCCTGTGATCTGCTACAGGAATAAGCAATTTGCTTACATTGGTCAGCATTCATTCTCTTATACCTGCAATTATCCTTAAGGACTGCTGCTGGAGTCTGTGCATTAATCGTAGAGCAAGGGCAATCAGATACTGATCTTCAGTGAACCAGCACATTAGAAGACCCGATTGAATTACTGGTTTGGACACATGGGCAACGCCAAACATTTCATCAATTATTAAAACCAGGTTCTAAGTTGTTGCATTTTTGTTTTCTGAAGTTGATGCAATTAATCATTGTAATTAATATTGATTTGCAATTCAAAATTTGGTGTGATTCTGTTCCTTTGAAGTTATACATCCATATTCAAAAAAATACAAAAAAAACATATATTCCAAAAATTACAAAAATTACAAAACATTTCAAAAAATACCAGTTGTGCATCAGCAATCATAGGGGCCTATGCCTTTCCTTAGCTGGTGCCCCTGTTAGAAGTTAGTTCGGGTCTTTACATATTTGATGTTATTTTATTGAAATACATATAAAAATAATAATATCCAATAACAATAATGATATAATAATTATTATATTATGATGCATAATTCTACATGGAATGTATGCTCATCTGTGAATTTTCCAACTTCAAGTTTGAGAGTAACAACAGAAAGTAGGGCAAAAGAGAGTGGTACTTCAATATGCCATGCCACCAGAGGCCAAATAGAGTGCATGGAAAGTCACTCCCATGTTGCCAAAGATAACTCATAGGCTAACTACTCCCACTCTTGAAAATAAAGAAAGCATAAAAGAATAGTCCACATCATCAATAAATCTCGGTGATCTGCCACTTCTTGCCAATTAGAAAACTCTTAATACTACCTCAAATAAGCAACCAAATTGCCCTTATCCAAGAGTAACTTTAGAATGAAATGAGATAAATAGGAGGAAGAATTAGGATGTGACTCTATCACTATTTGTATGAAATATATCTATCACGTGTTGCTAGGAGGATGATTAAGAGAAAGAAGAAACTAGAGCAATCATATTTCCTATCCTATCCAATGAATAGATGCCCATCTTGTTGATACATGGATGCCTACCCCTCTTGAGGGATGCATGCCTATCATGTATGATGGATAGATGAATGATCAAGTATACAAACAAATGAACACTTAAAACCTAAAGGAATAGTAAGAGAGAAGAAATCAGTTGCTACTTTTAGGGTGTTATGGATAGATTATCACAAATATGTGAATGCCCTAACAATTTTTGCTAGGATGCATATGGTTATTAAACTCTTGATGCTGTTGCAGCACAAAGGCTTACTACAGGTGTCTCAAGTGATTATAAACTGCAATTATTAGAGAAACAATCTCGTACACATGATCAAGCAAGAAAAGGTATTTAAATGAATAGAATTTGATGGTTTAGAATCAACAAAAGGCAGTGGCCTCCCACACAGTGGCATTTAAAACAAGATGTGTCCATTGGAAAGAAGCCTTGCCAAGCTCTGGATGGTTCACTGGGGGCTATCTCAAATTCCTATGGAAGCTGGTGTATGTTTCATTTGTGGTATATTTTTCATTTTATGTTAACTGCTGGTCAGGGGGTTGTGGTTGAAATGTGAGTTATGTGGCTTGTCATTATGGTTTTATGGTATTATGCTTGGTGAAAAATGATGAAAAATTGTTTTTCTGAGTGGACTGATTATTGTCACAAGCTAAGTTTTTTATTCATATTCTTTAGTTTTATCCAGATACTTTTGCAATATTTTTGTTAAGTACTTGCCAAAATCAAAGCAGAGGATTATTTAGCAGATTACTCAAGCAGGTACTCATGAGCTAGGCAAGCACTCCTCAGATTTTCAAACAATGGTTTCATGCCTGACACACCCTCATTAAATCATCGTGGACAGCAAGTCAAGCCTAGGGGCATCTCCCTGTGGTACACTTGTATCTGAGTAAAGTATTATTCTCAAAGTGATTTAGTTAAATCCAACAAAGGCATTAAATATTCATATTATACCAATAGTTAGTCTAGTTGATTAGGTTCACATTTAAGCACTTAATTAGCATTGCCGTCAACATTGAATGGTATAAGAAATTAATAATTTGTATAAAACTGCATCCTATTATTGCTTTTTTAAATTAAATAAAACATCCTATAAAATGAATTTCCCATGGGATGTATACCGCTAGCAATTAATGCTTGTGAATCGATTCCAGGCATGTCCTTCTAAGTTAACAGCCATCAAAATATCAGATCATTAATCATTTTCACATTTTCATCTGTAGCTATCTAAATACAATTTTCTAACTGAAGAATGACTAAAATGATCACTACCATTAAACTGTTCAGCTGCTCTTCTATCCAAGCCTTTATTTCAGCTACCTGTCAACATAGCAATAGAAATGCACAAGTGTCAATGTCACAATCATTTCAGATTGTTATATAACATCAACACCATTGTAGACATCAAGGGAACCTGGCCTAAATGCTAGACTGAGAACCTAAGAGGCTAGTTTCCAGCTACAGCCTACTGTTATTTCTTCATCAAAAGAAAAAATTGAGCACAGCAATATTTGGTTATGAACCTGCTAAAATTAAGGAAAGAAGAAAATTTGTCAAGATAATACCATTGACAGATCACAGAAAACTTGCTCCAAAATATTCAACACCAGATAACAAAATATTTGCTTTATGGAAAATTCATATTAGTTAAGCACTGCATTCCAGGCATTGTATTATCAAATTACCTACTAAAATTAAAAGGAGAAAAAGGAAAATTGTTAATGTACAGAAGACTGGCTGCCCAAAAATCAAAACTAACCTATCTGATAACCACATCCATAAACAGCACAAAATGAAAACCAAATATAAACAACAGAAAGAATAAGTAGCTTGGAATATAAACTGTGAAAAGTCTTGACCTTTTTCTTATTGACAACAAGGTCTGCCAGCGTTTTTGGTTTATATTTGTCAGCCCATAAAACTATTTCAGCTTTCTGAGCAGATGTTCGTCTTTGATTTCTGTCTTCTACAAAACAACATCCCCAAATGAATAATAATACCTATCATATTAAATGATGAGAAACAATTTTTTACAATCAATATTACTAAGCTACATCCTTCTCTTTATTTTAAAGTCAACATATAAATTGTGAATTAGTAAAGCTGCTAAAGAACCACAAAACACAAAGATTTACCATAGGAAATACACAGAAAGTTGTTGAGACTGTTCTCCAACACCAAGATTGGCATTGGTATGTAGCATATTTTTAAAAGCTACAAAATGTCTTACAGATCTAATTCTATAAAATGTGTTCAAAGATTTTAAGTGTCATATTTGGATCTCAATATACAAATTACATATAAACAGTCAATGAAGTATATAAAATGAACAATTTGCAGGTTTGTGATTGGCTGCTCATGTCAGAAAATAATACCATAATGGTTATAAATACAAATGCAAGTCAAACATACTTTAGTTACCGAAATATTATGCTATAAGAATAGAAAATTAGAGACCTTCAGTTTAAGTGTTACTTATAAAGTCAATATCCTTTATTTATATAGTGTTATGCTATTCAATATTCATGGAGTATTCCAACTAGTATTCTTAACAAATTTGATTCATTTAACAATGATAATTGCAGAAAATTCCATCTTCATAAAACTCTCATGAAAAGCAATCATTCATCCAGCTATTTCATTACAATTAAAAATGAACTCTTGCATATTTAAACATGCTACATAAGCTTCAATCCTTAAAGCTAATAAGGTTGATTGAATCGGTTTGGTACCGTTCATTGGATTATTAATGTTGTAGCTTCAGTTGGATTGAATGGACCTAGAGATAATCCTTCTATGGTCATTGGTTAATCATCAATTAGACACTCTCCTACACACACACACACACACACACACACACACATTATATATATGCATAATGATGATTAACTTATAATAAACCATATAGAGACATGTCTCTTCATAAGACATGTTTCCTCTTCTCATATTTATATGACATTCAAATCTGCATTTGGAACACACAGAAATAAATGGTAGTATTATTGCATTTGCAGAAAACAATCCTATAAACTCAACATGGTATCAGAGAAAGACTGCAAATGTAAGAAAGATTCACATCAAGAAGAAAATCCAAACTCTGACAAAAGCAGAGACAAAGCATGCCCCCACATGAACATAACTCGTTATTAACTATGAAGAAATAAATATTTTAGTAAGAGACTGCATTAAAAATGTTGTGCATAGTGACCTATAGCCGCTAACATGGCAGTTTAATTTGATATAAGCAGCTAAGAAAACAGGTTGATATCATACCTTATCGGGCACACAGTTAAGCAGGATGATTTGCACTTTTGGAATCTTATTGGTCTGCCAACTAAAACAAATTGTCTTTTGTCTCAATTCTAAGTGTTCAAATGGTTCTTGTTCACTGGACAGTATTTCGTTCATTGTATTTGTGTGCTAGATGCATTGACTGCAGACAAATCATTTTGTTTGAATCCTGCAGACAATTGGTAAGGTATCGAGAGACAGACATACAGAAGAGGATTAAAGTTTGAAGGTTGACGGTTTGTCTGGTTATTAGATAATGCAGTTCATAATATAAAAAGTCCCTACAAATGATGATGCACAAATATATGTTGCAGACGGCATAACTTAATTATGTATTAAGCATGTTTCAATCCTGCATGACGGAGAAGTTGCAGATAGTTATGAAAACAGTTGGCAAGTTGTTACAAATGAATATTCCTTTCATACGTGTGATGCTTACGGAGGAAATATATTAGGAAGAGTGTGAAGTAAAAATAGATAAAGTCCCAAGCAACTTGTATGATCCATTTAGAAGCATACTGACAGAGAAATAGAAATTTGCATTCTGAGCAGCAGCGGCACTGCCATCCATCTCTATAATCCCTGCCCAGAACCTAAATCTATGACTTCCAAATTAAGAAATGAAAGTCTGTGTATGATGCATACGTGAATTTGTAGATGTATTAAATGTGGCAGAGAATGGAAAATAGCTCATGCGAAACAAACAAAGCATTAAATAGTTGAAAAAAGGCACCTTTAAATTTGCAGGACCAACACCCATCATCATATGGCTTGGGTAGCTTGACTGGTCAATCATATGCACAACGCACCTTTAAGTCAAGCATTGTATGTTTTATCAGACTAAAACATAAAGCTGGCACGCAAGGCTGTAACTCATATGCATGGCTCAAACTCTATATTTCATGGGAGAGAAAGGTGCAAATTTTACATACATCTTGTAAACACCCCAATAGATATATAATCAATGAGATGTTTGTTGGAAAGTTGCGTGCCAGAGTGTCTGTTTGTGCTTTACAGCCCAACTCATTTCATAAGTTAATTTCCACCATCTTTACTTGCACAGCAAGATTCGCGCATGAATATCTATGGATAAGCCAAAAGATATTCCTGTCAGTCCACCCTGTCAGCAATACCAAGAAGAAATGAATGAATTTTTATTCTATAACATTAACAAGCTGTGGAAAAGTTAGGATGGAGCACAGCTTATTAAATTCAAAACTACCCCCGACAGTACATTGATTGACAGGGTTAAACCTTATTTCAGACTTGTCCTTACTTGGTCAGTTAAGTCGATCAATTATAAGATCAAATAGACTTATGATTATCCAGACAGGTGCAAATATGTATCAATTATATCATCGACTATACTGGGCACAATATATTTTCATTTACAACCATTCTGCCCAGAGTTATCAACTATTAGTGTCAGCAATTCTTACTTGCAGTATTGATTTCGTTAAATCTACCATGGATGGATTATGGAACACATAATAAGTCTCTAATTAAAACTGACACATTTAAGAATTCTGATATCCAAATGGCATCATAGAACGTCAATTTGGCAAATCAATAAGTTCCTTTTGGGAGATCTATTTATTATAGCAAATGCCCAACAACAAGGACACGTACTGGCAGAAGTCTTTCTAAGACGGAAGTATTACCTGTCTATCATCACAGGAAGAATCTAAATTTGTTGACCATATAAAATTAATTATATTGAAAAGTCAAAAAGTTTGGTCTCTGCTTTAACTGGTGATTCAAAAGTTCTTGAAAGGTTTTGGCACATGTCAAATATAGCATATTGAAATGTGGTAGCAAAATAGAACTGTTTAGTAATTCAGACAACAGATACTAAGTAGGGAGCCATGTCTAAGCAACATCCAAGAGTATTAATGGCATATTAAAATATAACGAACATCGTCTGATATATTCAAGCCCATTCATTCTTTGTCCGGCTATGGTCATGTGACAATATCTGCCACCTGCATATGCCAAAAGCTTTGAAGAATCTGGCCCAAAGAAAAAGAGGAGAGTGGGAGTTGACACAATGAAATGAAAATAATATACCAAAGAAGGATGCTAATGTGGGATGAAAAGTGAGAACAATTAAGAGACTGTAATCACATACTTCAGCAACACGGTAACTTGAAGTCAAGAACATTGATCTGAAATCTCATAAAACAATGATTTATAATATTCATTACCTCACTATCAGGCAAGACCTCTAAGCGGTTGAAGAAAAAAAAACATCAACAACATTTGTCTATCGACGAGTATTACACAAAACAAAATGTCGGTTAAAGAATCAGCCATGATTATCGAACTTGCCAAAGAAAGGCCGATACTTGCCAGAGAGCCTATACTTGTTGTGAGAAGCATTTGGTAGTAAGCACAAGTTCAAATTCCATTCTTACAAGCACAGGGCCCAACACAAAACATTACAATGGAATAAGTGAGAATGTTACATTGTGTGGGAAATAATAAATAATGTTGCATTCTCATTGTTTCACAAATGCTTACATGGAGGCATTTTCGGATTTGATGCATATGGACCTTCATTGGAGTAACTTGTGCAAATAAGTATTTCTATCCTTTCGTATTACATGCATATACTTATTGTAGTCTCTCTCTCTTATTTGCAATTCTATACATACTATTTGCCTTGATTGTTTCCTTTGTGTCTAGAGATGTTCTTGCAGGAAAAGAAGGTTAGTACTTGACTAACACAATGCAAGGCAGGAGAATCCCCGAAAGAGATGTCCTAGCCCCTAGCAATATAACCACACAATGGAAACACAATAACAATGCAAGATTCTAATACCAAATTACAATAATTCAAATATAACTGATTACATGCAATATGCCTAGCTTTAAGGCCTTCCGGGTTAGGGCCAAATACAAATAGCAAATTACAAAATCAGTTATGCAAGATCCAACTTACAAAACCAATCTCAGCTAGTCCAAATACACAACTGGATAAGAACACCAAGAAGAATCCACACTTGTACCCTCAAGTCCACCAAGAGATCCTCTAGTTCCTAAGCCGCAGCTCTAGCTCTTCAAATTCACATATATTCTTCATTCCATCCCAACTCAATGACTAAAACACTCCACAAGACCCCTACTTATACCAATCTAAGCCACAAGTCAGCCTAGAACACAAATTAAATACCCATACATAAATTAAATGCCACAAGTTGGCCTGCAACAGCAATTAAATGTCCAAAAATCGATATCCGAGCAAAATCGCTGCTTTGAACCGTAGGTAGTGCTTTAGGTCCTCTACAACCACTTAAATGTGCAAAGGCTGATTCCTCAATGATAAGTGTGCATCCATCCCGAAAATCAAGCACAGAAAACTGTCGTGCAAAACTACCAGAAATCGATACTCTGGAAGAATTGCCATATCTCCCAACTTATAGGGAATTAGAACTTGAGCCTTGGACCATAGATAGTACTCTAGGCCCTCATCAATCCCTGAAGTGCACAACCTCTCATTCATTGCACAAAATTAGTTATACAAACTGTAAGAGGCACCCAGAAACCAGAAAAAAACACAGTTCCAGCAGCAAGGTAAAAACAGTTCAAACTTCAACTCAATCCATCCAATCTCTATGCAATCATGAGGAAAGGTTCTCCAATGTGTCTCCAACACATCCCTAACCATGAAAACAGAACTCCACCAAAATCCATGCTCAATACTCCTCAACACTTAACCAAAATACCTCCAAACATGCAAGATTGCAAGCAAGCCTACGATGCTCCTACATCAGACACCCCAGGTTCGAAAAGATGTTCTAGTAACTGGAAGAACATCTTCTGGAATTTAGCACATAAATTCCAAACTAGTTCTTCACATACATGTCCTCCAAGTCTTGAACTTGCACACTCTTTCCCTTGTTTTTCTTCTTCTTCTTCACATCTACCATAGGTGTTCCATAAATTTGCACACTCTTTCCCTTGTTTTTCTTCTTCTTTTTCACATCTACCATAGGTGTTCCATAAGTTTTCTTTCCATGTTGATCTTCAACCTTCTCAGAATCTGCCAACTCAACTCGGCTGCCAATACTCAAGTTCTTCCTACCAAGCTCTTTATTTTGCAAAGGAATCAGGGAAAACTTCCTACCACCTTTCTCAAGTGTAAACACATTCCTAACACAATCATACTGCCAAGGTCTACCAAGTAACACATGACAACTATCCATATCCACAATGTCACACAACACTTGATCCTTATACTACCCAATTTGGAAATCAAAAAGGCATTGCTCCCTCACTTCCAAAGCATGCTCACCTTGCAACCAGCCAATCCCATAAGGATAAGGATGTCTCATTCTCTTCAAACCAAGTTTTTGAACCATCTCTTCAACAACAAGGTTATCAGTCCATCCACAATCACCTTGCAAACTTTAGCACCAGACTTACAACAAGTCCTGAACAAACTAGTTCTTTGACAAGAATCCAATGTCCTCTCACCATCTAGTACTCGCCGAGCCAACAAACTCTCACCTTGCTCAAGCTAACTGTCCTAGACTGCAACCTCATTCACAATAGCAATTGTCCTTCCAATTGGACATTCAAAAGATCTATGCCCTTCTTGACCACACTTGAAACAATTACCTCTGAACCCACCTCCACCTATTCTTCATTTCTATTCAACAGGTTTTGGTTCATCTTCTACTTTCAGCTTAGCTTGTACTAAGCTATCCTGCTTCTCCTTCCCTCAAGAACTGCCTTGATTCTTCCTCCTTAGCTTTTCCTCTTCTCTCAAAGCATACTGGTAAGCATCCTCAACTGAAGAAATATTCAACATACCAACCTCATCCTGAATATTGAACCTCAAACCATTAATATACCAAGCTACCTTTTCTTTTGACAATTCTCTATGCCAAGACCAAATAGTCAACTTGTAGAACTGCTCTATATAATCTTTTACAGTCATATCCTTCTGTTTCAAATTTTGTAACTTCTTAAACAACTCAAATTCATAATCAGTAGGAATGAACTTAGCGTTCAACTTAATCACCATCAATCTCCAACTAGTGATCTTCATTTCACCTTCCTCTTCTCTCTCTTTGCAGTTCCTTCCACCAAAGAGCAGCGTGTCCCTTCAACTTAGTTTGTGCTAACCTCACTCTCAGTGGGTCCTCAATATCCTCAAGCTCAAAGTAATCTTCCAATTCACCAATCCAATCAATCAGGTCTTCAAGATTCAAAGTACTTGAAAAATTAGAAACCTCCATCTTATGCTTCAGCTTCAACTGAGATCCAAGTCTAGCAAACTGACAAACCCTAGTTCCAATAGGTCTTTCCACATGATTAATTTTGTCCTCACCACTAGATCCAATAGCTTCAAAGTCTTCAGCAACTTCCTCATAACTTCCTTTAGTACTCACATGCCTAGGTACACCACCTAAAGCACTTACAATTTCAGCAATCATGTCACTCTTCATCAATGCCATCTCAGATCCGAACTCTACTCATCTTCTCTGAGATCCGTTCTTCTACAACATCACTAAGATCACTAATTGCCCTAAGGTCCAATCTTCTTGGAGGCATCTTCCAAAATTTTAGCAAACCCTAAGCAACAAATCCGCCAATCCAAAAGATCAATCAGCCAAAAGATCAACCTTCTTTGGAAATCCCGGTGTAAACTGCCTCAGCTTCGGCGATCTGTCAACACACTCAGGAACAACCTTCACTCTAATACCACCTGACGCAGTGCAAGGCAAGAGAATCCCCAAAGGAGATGTCCTGGCCCCTAGCAATATAACCACATAGCGGAAACACAATAGCAATGCAAGATTTTGATACCAAATTACAATAATTCATTCATAGAATATAACTGATTACATACAATATGCCCGGCTGTAAGGCCTTTCGGGTTAGGGCCAAAGACAAACAGCAAATTACAAAATCAATTCTACAAGATCCAACTTACAAAACCAATCTCAGCTAGTCCAGATACACAATAGGATAAGAACACCAAGAAGAATCCACACTTGTACCCTCAGGTCCACCAAGAGATCCTCTAGTTCCTAAACCGCAGCAGCTCTAGCTCTTCAAATTCACATATATTCTTCATTTCATCCCAACTCAATGATTAAAACACTCCACAAGACCCCTACTTATACCAATCTAAGCCACAAGTCAGCTTGCAACAACAATTAAATGTCCAAAAATCGATAATTGAGTAAAATCGCAATATCTCCTAGCGCCGATTGAATTAGAACTCGTGCTTCAAACCATAGATAGTAATTTAGGTCCTCTACAACCCCTTAAATGCGCAAAGGCTGATTCCTTAAGGATAAGTGCGCATCCATCCCGAAAGTCAAGCACAGAAAACTCTCACGCAAAACTGCCAGAAGTCAATACTCCGGAAGAATTGCCATATCTCCCAACTTATAAGGAATTAGAACTTGCGCCTTGGACCATAGATAGTACTCTAGGCCCTCTTTAATCCCTAAAGTCCGCAACCTCTCATTCATTGCACAAAATTAGCTATACGGATTGCAACAAGCACCCAAAAACCAAAAAAAAACACAGTTCCAGCAGCAAGGTAAAAACAATTCAAACTTCAACTCAATCCATCCAATCTCTATGCAATCATGAGGAAAGGTTCTCCAATGTGTCTCCAACACATCCCTATCCATGAAAACATAACTCCACCAAAATCCAAGCTCGATGCTTCTCAACACAACCAAAATCCCTCCAAACATGTAGGATTGCAAGCAAGCCTAGGATGCTCCTACATCATTTACACATGCTACCAAATATTGTCAAGAACTCAATCTTAGGATAAAGAAGTTTTGATATAGAATGCATTAATCATCCGATGATCATGCTCCATAAAGTGAGGCTCTTGAAGCGAATATCCTTGATGATTGAGATTGTGAAGTATCCTCCTTATATCAAGAGGGAGTCTAACAATTCATTAGAGGCAACCTTGGACAAAGTGAGGGGGAAATAAAAGATATGATTCAGTAAAAAAATTGGTGATTATGATCGTATTGATTCAGATAGAGTATACCATGTCAGATGGATTCTCCAGTGATCATGTATGTAGCTTGGAAGGCCTAATGCTATCAAAATACTTGTTGACCTAGGGAAGCATGACATGACTTGCTACAAAGAGATTAGAAGGATGATATCAGATTCAGAGGGAGTTTGACACTTCATTAGAGACAACCTTGTCCAAGGAGGTCAAAAGGTTGATATTAGTTTCAGAGGGAGTTTGTCATTGTACCTCATAAGCAACCTTGGATCGAAAAAGTCTACAGATTGAGAAGGATAAGTTCAAGGTAAAATTCCTTGTGATACATTCTTCTTTGTGAGAGAGAAGTTTGAGGTGAAAACCCTTGTTCCACACTTTAAGACCAACTATGGTCGATCCACCTTCTGACATGGTTCATGGTGAATACCATAAGAGTTACTATTTTGCATATGTGGATTATGTCATGAAAGGTGACGATCTTTCATTGATGTATTTGTGAGGTCGCCATTGTAAGGTGACAATCTTAACAATGGTTTGACCTATCATTCAAACCCTTCAACGTTTCTTTCCAAAAAGCCAAAGTAGACTTTCCCAGCGCTTGAAATCACCTTTCACCTATGGTGATGTCTTCATAACAAAGTAGAAAGTTGTCATTGGTCTAGGTTTGCATACAGAACCTTCCATGACATGGTTTTCATCCTGAGTGGATTGCAAAAACAAGAAGTTGATAAATAAAAAACAGCCCTCTTTCTTTCTTGCCATCCAATAAGACAGCCAGCTTCCACTCTAAAAAGGACTTTGAATCACGCAAGGAAACTTTCTAATTTTTACTCAAGTGTATCTAAACTTTGGCGTCTAGATGCAATGTCAAAGAAACAAATCAGTCTTTAATCACAGTGACTGCACTTAAGCTGGGGCCACTCACAATGACTGAAATATGAGTCACTTAAGTGACTTAAGTAAACCTAGCCCCACACATTCATCCTCTTGTATTTCATAAAATTGACTAACTTGGGAGATGCGCATCTAAAACAGACTTAACAAAGTGATTGTTGCAGTTAGACACTTCAATTGAGAGTGGACATTACAATCCTCCCTTCCCGGGATTGTTGGTTTACTAGCAATCATAATTTGGGATGTTTTAATATCTCCTCGCCTTCCCATGAAGCATCATCGATAGACAACCCCTCCACTTTATCAGATACTCCCGAAAAATATTATTCTTTAGCTTTTTTTCCCTCCAATCTGCAATACTTTCAGGTTCCAGAATCTGTTTTTCCTCTTCATCCAATGGTGGTAAGTCAGGAGAGGCAACTTTTTGTTGTCTCAATGACTTCTTTAGACAAGAGACATGAAAAATATTATGAATCCTATGAAAAATATTATGAATCCTACTTCTTGTCGGTAGTTCAAGTTCATGTGCAACTTCTCCAATCTTCCTAAGCACCATATAAGGTCCATAAAACTTTGATTTCAATTTTTCTGCTCCACTGCTCTTCAAAGAAGATTGCCTGTAAAGCTGCAACCATAGAAAAAACAAGTCTCCTGCCTGAATTGTCCTCTCTACTCTATGCCTGCCTACATACACTTTTTGTTGGTTTTGTGCTTGCAAGATATTGTCTTTTAATACTTGGAGAATATCTTTGTAGCTCTATATGGCTTCTTCTGCATGGGAAAGCTTGCTATCATCAAAGGCTAAATCTATAAATGAAAAAGCTTCAAATCCGTACAATACCTTAAATGGAGACATCCCAATAGTCATATGATAGGTAGTCTTATAACATCACCTAAATGCAACCATTTGCCCCAAGCATATTGCTTCCCTGAAGCATAGTTACTAAGATAGCCTTCTATATGTTCACAATTTTAGTCTACCCATCCATCCAAGGATGGTACTGGTACTGGGTGTCAATTTTGTCCCTGCAAAATGAAACATCACCTACCAAAACATGCTGTTAAAACTGGTGTCCCTATCACTGACAATGGTCTTGGGAAATCTGTACAATCTAAACACTTCCCAGAAAATAAATCAGTAACGTGAGTAGCTGAATATTCAGTAACAATGGCAAAATGGGGATATTTAGTCAGCCTATCCACTGCCACAAATATGCGTTCTTTTCCCTATACTTGTGGAAGTCTTGTGATGAAAACCATTGATATAACTTCCCACCTCTATTCTGAAATGGGTAGAGGTTGCAAATGACTCACAAGAAAGATGTGTTCTGATTTGTTTTGCTGGCATATCAAATATTCACAAACATGTTGCGACACATCATCGTTAAGTCTCTTCTACAAAAATCTCTCCCTTACATGCTTGTAAGTTTTGAAGAAGATTGGATGTCCACCAAGACGACTATAACGTAATGCTCTCATAATATTGTGCTTCAACTTAGACTGAGATACAAGGTGGATTCTATTTTTGTAATACATCACATTCTCTATCACAGAATATCTATCATCCTATACTCTTCCATCCACTAGATCACGAGCATAGGAATTCTTAGCATACTTGGACAACAATTGAGATTTTCAATCAGCTGAAATCTCTATAAGCGAGCAAAGAGTGGGTCTCCTAGAAAGAGCATCAGAAAACGCGGTATTTTTCCCTTTGATATATTCTACATCAAAGTCATATTCTTGGATTTTGCTTACCCACTTCTATACATGTGTTCATTGAGATCCTTTTGTTCCAAGACGTACTTCAGACTATTACGATCACTTCTGACAATAAATTTTTGCATGTACCAAATATTGTCTGAGCTTGGCTAAAGCGTGCATGATTACCAACATCTCTGTCATAAGTGGAATACAAATTTTCTAGATCTATAAGCTTCTTGCTCTCAAGCACAATAGGATGTCTATCCTGCATTAATACTGCTCCAATCCCCTGTTTGGAAGCATCACACTCTACAATAAAAGGCCTTGAGAAATCAAGATGCACTAATGCTAGACAAGTGCTTGTGACATCATTGAGACTGTCAAGTGTATTTTGAACCTTTGGAAACCACCAGAAAACCCCTTTCTTAGTAAGATTGATTAATATGGAAGCTAATTGGGAAAAACCTTGCACAGACCTTCCATGATAGGAACATAAACCCAAGAAGCCTCTCAAATCAGATATGTTCTTGAGGATGGCCAATCCAAGATTGTTTGTAGTTTCTCCAAATGAACTTTTACCCCTTCAATTCTGATGATGTGCCCTAAGTAAAGAATCTCAATCACCCCAAACTCACAATTTAAAGATTTTGCAAACAAAGACTGCTTCTCCATGATACTTGGAACAACATCCAAGTACTGCAAATGTTCATCCCAACTTCTACTGTAGATCAGTATATCATCAAAGAATACTAAGACAAACTTCCTCAAGTGTTCGCAAAAGATATGATTCAGGCAAGCTTAAAAACTTGCTAGCACATTTGTGAGACCAAAAGGCATAACAAAGAATTCAAAGTACCCATAGTGACAATAGAATATTGTTTTCTGAATGTCTTCTTCCCTCATACTTGTCGAATGATAGCCAAAAAATAAATCAATCTTAGAAAGGAAAACTACACCATGCAACTCATCTAGAAGTTCATTTACCTTGGGTATGGGATATCTATTCTTTATAATTATTTTATTCAATGCTCTGTAATCAATGCACATACATAATGTGTCATCTTTCTCCTTAACCAACACTACAAAAGAAGCAAAAGGGTTGGAACTTGGGCATATTTGTCCCATTCCAGCAACAGCTTGATTGTCTTTTCAATTTCCTCTTTAAAATGACGAGGATGCTTGCAAGAAGTAATAATCACTGGTTTGAACCTTCTTCAAGCTCAATTGCATGCTCAAATCCTTACAACACAACGCACAGGAGGGATATCCCCAAACGCCATACCATTTTTATTTAACCTACATTGTTTATCAACATGGTCAAAGGGTTCCTTATCTGTGGTAGACTGATTAGAAACAAAGCATTGGGCCGCCCATTCTCTGTCATCATGACGGAAGAAAGCTTCCACTCTTCTACCAAAAACTACCCTCGGTCCACCATCTGCATCATATTGTTTTCTTACTCTCAACCATAAACTCTACTTGCATCTGTTTGAAGTCCTCAAAATACCTCTCTAATGACTCAAGCAACTGAAGTGCCAAAATCGAATTAACATTACTGAGACTAAGAACATAGAGATAACCTGACAAAGTATAATCTCCCATTTGAATTTTCAGTTGTGGTATGATGCAATTACAACTCGGGGGAAACCATCTCAACAATAACATTAAATTCATGAAACTCCTTTTCCTGAAGACCATGTCTACTGACTAAACCCTCATCAATAAAATAATGAGTAGCATCATTGTCCACTAAACATACCATTAGCTGCCCATTGGAAACTCCTTTCAGCCGGAAAAGTCTACCTCTTGATATTCCTGAAAGTGTAGCTATGTGTGGGTTCTCTCTAATAGTAGTATCTTCAATTCAATTTGTTGACAATGAGCCTCCTATGTGTCATCTTCGTCAAAACTGCCTTCTGGCTCATCCTGATCTTCCTCTTCCAAATTTACTTCAATCAAAAGAAGTTTTCCTTTTCCTAGGCAACGATGCCCTGGTTCCCAAGGTTCTTTAGAGGAGAAGTATAGATTTTTTCCTACTATGTTCATTACGTGGTTCTTGATCAGCTTTTGAAGGTGCACTTCTTGACTGATTGATACTTGTGTTTCTCTCCTAGTTTGACCCTTTTTTATCAAATATCCAACGGTTGTCATCTTTTGTCTGAAATTGTCTAGAGGGTGTAACATCCAAGTCATTAGATAACCCAATAGTATCATTCAGTGAACTATGACTAGGAGCCTTAACAAAACCTTTCCATTTGTCACTTAATCTATCAACAAAACACATTGTGACTCTTTTCTGTGGCACATTCAAAACCATTACAAAAATCTTTTGAAACTTACTACATAAGTTTCCAATAGTCCAACCTATTTCTATTGGTTCAATTCCCTATAATAGATTTCTATATGTGTTCTATCAAAACGAGGGACCATTCTTTAAAAAAGAATCCTCATATGAGTGAATCATGGCATGATCCTAGACAACTAGCCCATGATGCCACCAATCATATGGTACTCTTTCCAGGTGCATGGTAGAAAACCGTATCACTTTTTCCTCTTGCCTCTTCAAACATTGGGACTCGAAGATAATTTCCCTTCGATTTGCATTTAATTTTGATTTCAAATGTACACAAAGTCTACAAGGGGAGGATCAATGCCCATAAGGACAACCTCAACCTTCTTTAAATCCATCTTTAAACTTGCACAAATGATATTTGTTGAGATTCGAAGACCATAGGACAAATCCATGTTGCAATTTACTTGCCATCTCCAATGGAGATTCAACCTCTAAAAGGACATACTAGTCCCTTCAAAATTCCACTTCGTTTTTTCATTAACTCTCCAAAGGGGAAATTCAACCCCATAGGGATATAATCTTGATCCAAGCACTTCATCTCCTTATTCACTCATCTCTAATCTCAAGGGAGAAATCGACCCCTATAGGTACAAGTGAAAATTTTAAGGGTACAAAGACAAGTGGAAATTCCTTATCCATAAGAACTTAGGTCCCTTTACTCTTTGAGTCAAAAATTTGGCTTCATACAGACAAAGTGGAAATTTCGTGGTCATGGGGACTGGTTGAAATTGTGTCCATAAGGACTTCCTTTTCAAAAAAGATCTAAGTATGAACCTAGTGGAGAAATGACCTTCATAGGGACAAAGTGTAAATTCCTTGTCCATAGGGACTTTTCCACTCCAACTTTTTCCAAATTTTTCCTAGTTGTTGGCTCAATGGAGAAACAACACCTGTAAGGCCTTTTTCATTTTGACAAAAGGGATTTTCAACATGATTTTCACTTGTTTTTGCCTCCTTGGAATGGAAATTCAACTTGTATAGGGATTTTTGGCCTTTTGAACTTGGATATTACTTGTTTTTGTCATCAGTGGAAATTTGATTCTTATAGGGACTTTGAACTTATCTTGCATGATTTCATCATTTAAGTCCAAATTAACAAGTAAAATGAGGCGTTATAATATCTTGAAGACCATTTGTCAAGCCAAAACACCCTAAACTTAAGAATTTTCCCTCAAGACTTGACCAACTTTATAACTTGACCCTAGTGACCTCAAAATTTTAAGACTTGCCCACATTTGCAACCTTGAAGGCCTTAAGGCTCAACAACATCTCAACGTAAAACTGAATCTTTTGGGGATCAAGATGACCCTACTAAAATGAAGCATTATAATATCTTAAAGACCATTTGTCAAGCCAAAACACCCTAACACTTAAGAATTTTCCCTAAAGACTTCACTAACTTTATAACTTGACCCTAGTGACCTCAAAATTTTAAGACTTGCACGCATTTGCAACCTTGGAGGCCTGAAGGCTCAACCACTTCTCAACGTAAAACAGAATCTTTTGGGGATCAAGATGACCCTACTAGCAAAACCCTAATACTACCAAATGAAAACAGAGGGTCCCAATTTGCAATGGAGCAATAGTTTGAAAAGGTCACAATAGTATCAATGATGATTTACTCTTCCTGCAAGAATAAAGCATACAAAATCAATTCCTTTGTTGTGTAACAATTCTTGTAATCTTAGTGTTGGAATCATGGGTTGTAGAGGTGATTTCCGATGTGAATCTAGTTAAGTACTATCTATTAAGGATGTTTTGTTTAAGTTGAAAATGAAAGCTTTGCAAGGTTGTTAGAATGTGGCTTGGGAGTTGTTGGGAAAGGTTTGTTCAATGTTTCATTGAGTTAAACATTTCTCTCTAGCTACTATTTGTTTGATCAAACCCTTGTTATGTAAGGAATTTGATCAGAAACTAGATTTGAATGGCCCTTTTCACTATCAATGATTCATTGATCATGCCCTAACTAATACGGAAAAAGTGAAATAGTGACATAAATTTCTATTTCCACATTGAGTTTCATCTACACTTACAGTGATTACTAGGCATTGCAGTTCAAAAGTGCATCCAATCCTCCACTCAAAACCAAGGCCCTTGACACAAATAGATAGGCACAAAACTTTCTCAAATCTACTATCTTTGTTTCAAACATGCAACAATCCAAAGCCTCCTCCAACATTCCAGCAAGATCAACTTCTTCAAGCTCTACTAGAACTCGAGACCTTATCAAATTTTCAAAAGTGGTGATGTAATATGTAACCAAGGTTCAAGTATACAATTAACAAAGTTATAATGATCATGAAACAACATATATATAATACAATCGTACCCAAATGTATCATAAGCAAAAGAAAAAAATTGTCATACCGACATACCAAAACCCCATATCTGTACTAGACCCCACAACAAATCCGGCAATGTAGTATTTTATCTACTTTGTTTATTTTACTTTTCTAAAAAAATTATGAAATAAGAAGAAAACAAGTTATTTACTATATATTTTAAGAACATGGCTATTTTGAAAAACTCGGAATCGGCAAAAACTCGGCAAAAAAATCGGCAATAAATCAACACTTTTATCGAACATTTGAAAATATAAAATTTCTAGAATATTCTTAAAAATAAATACATATACACCAAATTTGTAGAACATTTAATAATTTGAGATATCCAAGTTGAGTTAAACCGTAATTCATTGCAACTAAAACTTAGTTAGCGATAAAATCATAAATCTCAAAAAATTAAAATCTATTAAATCTATTAATATATATTATAAATCTACTAAAATCTATTAAAATGTATTATAAATATTGAATATATTAATTATAAGTTAAAAAAAAAAAACAAAACAACAGTATTAATTAAATATTATAGTAAATTTAAAATAGTAGATTTGAATTACATAAAAATACTAAATTAATAAATACTATTATAGTAAAAATGAAATAGTAATTGTTAAATCATATATATAAATAATAATATAATATTGCAGGAAATTTAACAATTAAAATATATCTTTAATTTTTTATTATTTATCAAACCATAATATTTTACTTTTACTTTTACAAAATAATTTTAGTACCATCGAATGGCCACTCCAGACAATGTCATTGAGTCATCGAATGCAGGGGGCTCAAGTGGTTCACCGAAGCGACGAGATCCGTTTGCCCCCCGGAGGCAAGCCAAGCAATGCCACGCTAAGTCAAATGCAGGTTTCGAATGCAGAGTGCAGACAAATGGGAGTCAACTAGGTCGCGACGAAGACGAATGAGAGTTGGAATGTCTTTTCAACGTATCTTTGAGCGAGTTTTTGTATTCACGGTGATATATTCTTAAATATCCGCTGCGATTTTTTCCCATATTTCGCTGCCGGTTTTTGGCGCGATTTAATCGCCTGGGTTTTTGCTTGGCGAAATATCGCGAGAATGGCGATATCTCGCCAAATTTTTAAACTATGCTATTGATGACCTCCAAAGGAAGTAGTCGAGGACAAGCAACCAAGGAAAACCCTAACATAGGAAATCTAGCAGAATGGTCTAAGAATTCCAATAATGTCTTGATGCTCAGTAAATCCCAAAGATGTAATCTTCTTCAAAGAATAAGCTGCCATACTGGAATATTATTTCAAGGCAAAGGCACTCAGCAGAAAATTATACTTGGACGATGCAATACAGAACCATCTATTTGCAGCAAATCATCCACTATTCAAAAACAGGAAGACATTTGAATGATTAAGTAAGGCCCCTAGAAATACCTGAATAAGTTTCCCATTCATGTTATGAGATATTTACCCCATTCATGTGATTATTCATTGGAAGACCCTTAAAAGTATAAAAATAAAATATAAAATGACTTAAATGTAATTAAAGAAGATAAAAATGGAATAAAAAACCTAAAGTTAAAAAGAATAAAAGTGAGGTAAACATTTAAACATTATAGAAACCCTTTTATTAAGGAAGAATTGGGGAGAAGTCCTTAATGTTACAAACGTAAATGGCAGAATACCTGACTTATTAATCAGAGATCAAATGATCTATATATACAAAGAGGAGAGTCAAATAGAATAAAAACATTCTATTCTAGACTACACCTAAATATTAGAAACATTCTAATATTTACAGAGATACAATAAGATACGATAGTGAGCATTAAAAAAAACATAAAGATTATTTTAATACCCCCCCTTAATGCTCAATCTATTTACTACACCAATAGATCCCCTAACTTTAACAAACTTGTCCAGACCAAGAGGTTTTGTGAAAATATTTGCTGGTTGCTCTAAGGTAGGGACATAGAGTAACTGAATAGATCCACCTTCTACTAACTGTTGGATGTAATGGCAATGAAGCTCTATGTGCTTGGTTCATTCATGAAACATTGGGTTCTTCGCAAGTTTGAGTACTCCCTAATTGTCTGAAAACAAAGAAGTCGGACTTGCTTGAGAAATATGCATATCTGCAAGCATCTAACGGATGCCAAACTGCTTTACAAGTTGCCTTGACAGCTCCTCTATATTTTGCTTCTGTAGAGGAGAGTGCCCATGCCTGTTGCTTCTTACTAGTCCAAGTGACTATTGCAGATCCGATACAGAACACAAAGCCAGAAGTAGATTTCTTGTTACTGAGCTGAGGAGTAGCACTCCTTGTGTAAAGAAGACCATAATCTGAAGTATCATGTACATAGCGCAACACACATTTCGCTACAATCCAATGATCAGTCTTGGGGTTCGTCATGAACCGTGAGATGTAGCTAACTGCAAAACTGAGATCAGGTCTAGTATTAGAAAGGTAGATGAGACTACCTACTAGTTGCCTAAAGAGTGTTTCATCTACAGGAGGAGAATCAGATTGTGTGGACAATTTCAGACTAATCTCCATAGGAGTGGAGGCAGGTTTGCAATCTTGCATTCGAAACCTGTCAACCAAATTTCTAGCATACTTGGATTGAGACAAAACAATACTGTTGTTAGTCTGCCAAACCTCAATACCTAAACAATGATGAAGCAATCCAAGATCTGTCATATCAAAAGTTCTGCATAGATCCTATTTGATTTCTAAAATCAAATGCTCTGAACTCCCAATAATGATCAAATCATCCACATAGGCAACAAGAAAAAGAATATCATTACCAAAGTGTTTAATATACAGATTACTGTCTGACAGGCTACGCTAAAATCCCTAAGCAACCAAGTACTGATCAATCTTTATGTACCAAGCCCTAGGGCCTGTTTAAGACCATAGAGGGCCTTCTGGAGTCTACATACTTTTGGTTCTGAACCAGCAACCTTGAAACCTGGGGGCTACGTCATGTAGACTTCTTCCTGTAATTCACCATTAAGAAAAGCACCCTTCACATCCATTTGATGAACTTTCCAAGCATACTCTTCAACCAAAATGGTGGGCTCGAACGATTAGTGATCTTCGTCCTAATGAACTCACTGAGGGTAGAACCTCCAGAAATAAGAGCATTCAACACAACACAGTTAATGTTGCTCTTATGGCCAACATCTACAATATCCCTGAGCCCCAGACATATGCAGAGGCCAAAGGAATTCCAGAATGGAAACAAGCAATGGATGCTGAGCTTCAAAGTCTTCAAAAGAATCACACTTGGGTTCTTTCAGATCTCCCTCCTGGGAAGAAACACATTAGCTGTAAATGGGTCTATAAGGTCAAGTACCATGCAGATGGTACCTTGGACAAATACAAAGCTAGACTTTTTGCTCAAGGATTCACCCAGTGCGAAGGCATTGACTATGAGGAGACCTTGGAGTGCTTCATAATCTAACTAACAGACAGAAGATTATGTTTCATGCCAGGAACATAACATACATTTGAGGAACATGAGTCTTCTTCCTCTGGACTGAATTTGAACATTGCCCTTGCCGACAATATTGTATTCTTTGCTGCCTCCAAAGATTGTTAAGTCAGAATAGGGAGTGAATTCAACAAACCAATCACGTCTGAGAGTGAAATGTTGGGAGGCACCGGAATCTATGTACCAAGCAGAAGATTTCACATGATCTGCAGGTATGCTAGCCATAAAGGCATGGTAGATAGATTCTTTCTGCTCTGAGTGTTGGGCGGCATTGGCTTGCTTTTTAATTGAATCTGACTTCTGATGCTGCTGATACAGATGCTCTTAATATGTGAATATCTCAAATGGCACAAACTTCGAGGTGAGAAAATGAAAGACCCAAAAAAATCAAAGAAGTACCCAGAAGAGAGCTCGAATAACCCAAAAATAATATGCTATTAGAATTTGGATCTGCTGGCTCGAAAATTGAGGCACAAAAATCGAGGGACCCAGGAAAATCTAATGACAACCCATTTGAGATCTCGAAAAACCCACCAAGAATATGTATTCAAAATAGTTTTGTGATTGATTATGACGGATCAAAAACCTAGCCGATTGCTTCAAAAACCTTAGGCAGCCATTGGAGAGGCAGAAAATGATCAGAATCACCAAAAACGACCACAAAGAGCAAGGGAAATCCAGAAAAGTGTCGGCGCTCACAATGAGAGGAAAAAAACGCGAGCAAAAGAGTACAGAAATCGAGCCAAAGATGAGTGAAAAAAGTGGTCGACTGCTCGCACAAATAGACCAAAATAAATCGCACTAGAAAGAGACTCTAAATCACAATGGATGCTTAGAAAAAAAAAAAAAAAACACAGCCAAGTTGAAAGAAATAATAGGTAACTCGCAGCCTTTTGCAAAAGAAAAACGAGGGCAAAACAAACCAGAAAAATGATGCCCATGAACCAATCCACGATTTTGCAGAACGAGGACTGAAATTTTCGCCCAGGAAAACAACAAATAGGAGGATCGCAATTTTCACTAATCTGAGGGAGAGAAAATTTGAAAATTCGAAAATTCGAAAAAAAAAACGCAGCCAAGTTGAAAGAAATAACAGGCAACTCACAGCCTTTTGCAGAAGAAAAATGAGGGCAAAACAGACCTGAAAAATGATGCCCATGAACCAATCCACAATTTTGCAGAATGAGGACTGAAAATTTCGCCCAGGAAAACAACAAATAGGAGGATCGCAATTTTCACTAATCTGAGGGAGAGAAAATTCGAAAAAAGCACAGATTTTCCAAAAATACTTCGAAAAAATTCAATATGAATTTTTCTTTTGAAAAAATTCTCGAATTTCAAAGAGGCTCTTAAACCATGTTACAAACATAAATGGCAAAATACCTGACTTATTAATCAGAGATCAAATGATCTATTTATACAAAGAGGAGAGTAGAATAGAATAGAAACATTCTATTCTAGACTACACCTAAATATTATAAACATTCTAATATTTACAGAGATGCAATAAGATACAATAGTGAGCATTAAAAACAAACATAAAGATTACTCTAATACTTAAAACATGGAAAACATGTGAAACCATTTGCTAAGGGTGTGTATAAATGTGATTACATGATTATTAACAGCCGTGATGACTGATTTCCACTCTTTTGGTTATTATAAAAGCCCATGAAATGAATGTACAAGTATTTGGGCTTTTGGATCACTCGATAAAGGTGTTATGAGGGCTATGGCTATTGGAGAAGAGGTGAAAGGAAGCAAAGTACAGAATAACATTTCCAATTGCTAAATCTAACAAGAAAGTGTATGCGAAAATTTCTTGCAAATCCTTTATTTGATTGTAACAAATTAGATACAAATGCAAATTTTAGATTTAAACAAATAAGCACATAACACAAGAATTGCATGGGAAAACCCATTTGGGCAAAAACTCACTGCAAAACACAAAGCTCAATTGTATTATCAGTAACAACAATTACAATACAAGAGCAATGTCTATGAAATGATTCCAGCACGGTAACCACTAGCCACATCTTAAAAAATAATCAACATACTTAAATAACTCTGGGAGAATCAGCCACAAATCAAATTGGAGTCTCCATCTCTAAGGCATATTTCAGGGGTCTACAGATGCATTTCCATTTCCCATTTATTATGGTATTAAGCCAAATACCTAGCCTTTTCTGTCAGTTCCACATGGTTGTAACATCAGCCCATATCCACGTAAACTGCACACATGCATGTGTGATGCTTGGAAAGTGTCTACAAATTTTATTTCTCTGGACTCGAATGCATTCAATTAATATTGATCTCTTCTACACAGTATTATTTTCACACAAGGGAAAAAGAGGAAACTATATCTTTAAACATTTTCTCAGTTCCTGAATTTAAGACTTCCCCAGCAGACCTATCATGCTAGGTAATTTTTGCCTAGATCTTCCGTTTCAATGCCCTTCAGCTCTTTCCTTATTTCCCTGTCCAATGTACCTTTCGAGATTAATGTGCATTTTAAATAACTGTTTACTAATATATTTTTTTAACTTCTTTTTATAGCTCTAAATGTTACTCTAGCATTATCTCCTTCGAACCCTCTCTCAATCCAAAGTAATGACTAAATTGCAGAATTGAGGCTTTAGAGCACTAATATCTATCTGACAAAATTGTAGCCCTAGACAAATTACATAACAGTATACAGCTACAAGAAATAAAAATAATAATTATAAAACATAACAATTAATAGCAACGAAGAAAATCAGAGAGAGCTAATAATCAAAACATTGATATCCATAATAACAATAAAAAATACTGAAAGAAGAAGCTAACATCAGAAACCACATAATTCAATTATGACAGATCATACTTGAGAGCATGGACTGTTGCTGAAGAGGCGAGGCTTCAGAAAATGTCTCGGGAAGAAGAGCAGGCCAATCCTGCGCAAAAGAAAATTCACACAAATATAAACTCGGATCTTTAAGAAGGTCCAATATCAGCAACCTCTTCTTTCATTGATAAAATGATAAACTTGCATCTCTAATGCATTGAAAAATAGTCAGAAGTGAGAGATAACAATTTACAGACTGAAGAATTTGTACAAGATCCTTCTACAGTTGCAACAGACTTATTCAAATTGACTAGAAAAATTAGATTCCATTCATGGAGAAAATATGTTATGTTACTGTAAACTCGAGCTAACCCCAGAAATTTTCTTATTTTAAAAACTGTAAAACTGTCATGTGCCAACATAAATATCAACACAATTTCACACATTTCAAGAGTTAGAATTCCCTCCTTTCCAGCAGATTCAACACATACAAAAGAATAGCATGCAAAACATTAACAATCCAAATACTGTTTCAACCCTTGTTTTGTGGATTAAAGAAGTTAGAAAACCTGAGAAGTTCATGACATGTTCTACTATACATTTGCTAGCATGTTTCATGACATATCACGCACCTGGAATAAAAGAAATCCTTGAATTAAGCATAATAGTGAAGGAATGTTCCTTTTTAAAATAAAAATAGGTATTTTGTATTATGATGTTGGAAGAAACAGAGAAAGCAAAGAGATTATTAATTCTGAGGCTCTCCAAAGCCTACTAATTTTATGAAGTCTGAATTCACCATCCACAGAACTATTCTAGACAAGAATAAATCAAAGATGGGTGAAGCTTCATAATTTCACAGCAACTGATACATAAGAAACACAGACCACAAAAGTAACCCAGGTCAAACTGATTGCTACATTGGCCATTTTATTGTCTCTCCATTTTGAGATCTGAAAATATGCTGCAGAACCTTGTTGAAATTGTTTTCTGCTATTAAGAATTGTTCAACCAGGCCGATGTGGTCAGATTTGTAAACCCAAAGATTAACTGCATTGACTATTAGTTTTTAGTCCCTATAACCAAAGGTAAACTTGTGTGGAATACCTGGGTAAGGCATCAAAGCTTGCCCTCTACAGAATAGTCTACGTAGGTCATCACAGCAAGTAAGATCATATATTATGGAGCAAGAACAGGTATATGAGAATTTGAGCTGTCCAGCAAATCATCCCTAAACAAAAAGAAGATTAAAACGAATGAAGCCCTTACAGACCCATCTAATCCCAATATTGTAGTAGAGACCACCCATTTTTTGCCAACCCTGAAAGTGAAGAATCCACTTCAAACAAAAAACCAAGGGGAGCTTTGGAAAAATCATTTCAAAATGAGACTCAAGACATTGCCAATCAACATAACAAGAAGTGTTTATGCAAATGGATTGGCTTTCAATGCGTCTCACTACCGTGACAGACACAATACTCTATATGTTGATTCTTCATCAGAAGCATGACCCATGTCTGCAAGTGGAAATCAATGGCAACCTACATCAGAAGGATTGTTAGCAAATATTGTGTGTCGATTATAAAAGGGGCCAACTAGTATAAATCATCATGCGATCTATGGTTTACTAAATTATTAAGGGTGATTTCATTAAGATGGTGGCAATGATAATATGAAAATCAACATAAAAGTCTTATCAGAATGGTGCGATTCATCTAAATCTGCACAGAAGATAGTAATTATTGATAAGGAGAGTAAAGATATGAGTCCATACTAATTGGACACTAATATTTTGTACCTAATTAATCAAACATAACAAAGGGATGTGCATTAAAAAATCAATACTAAATAATTTCAATTAGATCAAACTAGGTAACTTATACAAGGAGTCGACTCACATCACATTATGAATTTAAATTAATAAAGAAGAATGTTTTATGTCACCGATACTTGCAGAAGGCATATCATTATCATGGGATTCAGTGATGTCTAAGAGAAGGGATTTGTTTAATAAATATTGTAGGCATATACCAAACAGTTATTACATTTATTGAAAACATCAATGGAGGTACCATTAAGCTCATCCCGTAGGATGGAGATAAAGCCTAGTTAGGAATTGGAGGCCAGTTACCTTGTTGAATGTATCTTATAAATACTTAAACAAAACTCTTGCAAGGAGACTCACTAACATACTAGAAAGATTTTTTATGCAACACAGACTGGATTTATCAAGGGGAGACCTGATTACTAGTTAGAAGGGTATGCATTGGGCCAAGGCCAGCAAACAATATGTAGCTATGATTCTTCTTGACTTTAAAAAAGCTTATGAAAGAATCAAGTCGGGTTTTGTTTTGGACACGTTTGGAGCATTAGGTTTCCCTCCCAAGTTCAATAAGTAGATTAAATTTTGTTCAGGGATTCTTCTCCTCCGATGGACATCAATGGTGAATTGCCTGAACCCATCTCTTTGCAATGGTCTATCAAGCAGGGATGCCCAATTGCCCTTTTCTCATTGTAATTGATGCTCTTTTTATTATATTTTATTATTTTGTGAACAAAATTGATAATGCCCCACTACACACCAAAAAAAATCCATGGGATCATTCTTCCTAATGAAGATCCGAATGATATTGCTCTATTTATCAAGGTGGAGGAGAACAATCTTGATACTGTGTTGTAAAGACTAAATATTGTTTGTGAGGCTTTTGGAGGAAAAATCTCCGCTAGTAAACCCAAAGTTCTAACTTGGAATCATGTCCCCCTGGACTTTATAATGTTCCCACGATGATTTTAGCCCGAAGGCAATCTAGGCCTAAAGGAAATCTCAGCCCGAAGGGAAACTAAACTCAAAGGTGAAGGTGAAGGCAATTTTAGCCGGAAGGGAATCTTGACTCAAAGATGACTCGGTCTGAAGGAAATCTTGGTCTGAAGGCGATCTTGGCCCCCATAGGGAATCTCCGCCCAATGTTCATCTGGCCTGAAGGGGATCTCAACCCGATGGGCTAACTAGCCTGAAGAGGATCTCGACCCAGCCTGACGACAATCTCAACACAAAAGTGATCTTGGACTAACGACGATCTTCGCCAAATGACAATGACGATCTCGACCCAAAGAGAGATCTTGGCCCAACGATAATCTCAGCCTAGAGCGGATTCTTGGCCCAAGGGGGATCTGGGGTGTATCATAGGTCCCATTTCTATCATATATTGTATGCCCTATGTAGTACCGTAGGCCCTCTCTGTGATGTACTGTAGGCCTTCCTTGCAATGTATCATAGGCCCTATGTTGCGCCGCCTCTCTGTGATGTATGTACGCCCTATGTTGTCGTATGCCCTCTATGTAATAAATGGTATGTTAAGGAAAGCATCTCTACAAATGTAATAACACTCCTAGTCATTTCTATGTGTTCCAAATGCAGATTTGATTGTTATATAAATATGTATAGAAGAGACATGTGTCGTAAAGATACATGTCTCTATGGTAATTTATAATTTAATCATCAATTAGACAATATTAACATAAATATATAATATATATATAGTATAGATAAGTAGATAGATGAGAGTTTGTCTAATTGATGATTAACCAATAACCATAGAAGGATTACCTCTAGGTCAATTCAATCTGACTAAAGCTACAACATTAACACTCCCGCTTAGCTAGGGAGGATTGTTATCGAACAAATTATGCTCTCAAGTATATAGAAAGATATCATCTCAATATGATATTCTTGGAATGACATATTTAACGATATCAACATACATCCATCAAATTAGATGTTATCTTTCAATATCATCCGAAGTATGATTCAACAAGAAATATCAATCATATGATATTTATGATACTTATATTCTCTTGGTATATGTGTTATTTGATCTCCGACACACTCTCGGACAGCAACTGAATGTAGTTTATCAAATAAAAATCATAAACTCAAGAACTTAATGTAAAATCCTAGAAGGATATGAGTTATCTAATCTACAGCTAACTCCGAGACAACAACTGAACGTAGTCTATCAAATAACAGTCATGATCTCAAGGACAACTTAATGTACAGTCCATCATGACAAGAATCATGATCTCAGGCACATTCTGGGACAACAACTTAATGTAGTCTATCATGATATGTTCGTTATCATGATCTCCGGCACATTCTGAGACAACAAGATAATGAAGTCTGTCATGATAATAGATCAAGAACTCAAGAACAACAAATCTAGCATCATGATCTCTGGCACATTTTATGACAACAACTTAATATTGGCTATCATGATACATTTGTTATCACGATCTCAGGCACATTCCAAGACAACTTAATGTAGTCCATCATGATAACAGGTCAAGCCATTGTTAAGATCGTCACCTTACAATAGCGAACTCACAAACACATCAATGAAAGATAGTCACCTCTCATGATGTTTTCCAAAAGAATCATGTAGTAACTCACACGGTATCTACTATGAATCAACTCATAGGGTGGATACACCAAAAGCTGCTCCTAGAGGGTGGAATAAGGACTTTTACATCAAGCTTCTCTCTCATAGAGAAGAATTTATTACAAGGAATTTCACCTCAAACTTCTCCCTCTCAATCTGTTGACTTTTGTCCAACCAAGGTTGCTTCTAATGGAGTGTCAGACTCCCTCTGAGTCTGATATCAACCTTTTGACCTTCTCGACAAGGTCGCTTTTAATGAAGTGTCAAACTCTCTCTTAATATAGAAGGATACTCATATCTCAATTATCAAACATATTCACTTCAAGAGCCTCACTTTATCCAACTTGAACATTAGATAACTAATGAATTCCAAATCACAATGAGCTACTATCATAAGATTGAGTCTGTACAATATTTGGTAGCATGTACAAAGTACCAACCTTCTTTTCCCACAAGAACATCTCCAAACATAAAGGAAAAGATCAAGGCAAATAGGTCTTATAGTACGCATGAAAATACAATTAAGAGATAGAATGCAGTGAGTAGATAAATGTAATACTCAAAGCTAATGAATACTTATTTGTACATCAACATCCTTGATACAAGTTGCTCCAAGGAAGGTCTATATCCATCAAATCAGAAAATGTCTTCATATAAGCATTTGTTGAACAACGAGAATAGGGCATTGTTATTATTCCCCCCTAGAATGTAAAATTCCCACTTACTCCATTTTATAGAGTATTCAGTCACTATCAAGTCCAATAAGAGACAATCAAGCAATTTTCACCCATTTTTTGCAGCTGCATTTAATAGCTGTAGTAGTTATGTATGATCATTACTACTATCCTTCACAGTCGTCACAACATTTGCCATCAAGAGATAGTATTCTTCCAACCCCATATTTAAAAAAACGATATTGATGATAATTAGTGTTTATGTACCAAGCACAAAACAATAATAGAATACATCTCACTTATTTTTTAACAAACTCTCGTAAGAATAAACTCTCTACTTTAATGATTCCTCAAGGACAACTATCTAAAGCATCCCTAGTTTTGGTCTCTGTATTATGTCTTGTGTGACTTTATCACAAGACTTTATCTTCAATAAAATATAGATGACTACTATATTATATCCACTAGTTCATTGGATAAGCATGCTTTAGAAATAAAATGGGGTTGATATTCATTAATCTCAAACTGAATAAGCATGCTTTAGAAATATAGTGGGGTTGATATTCATTGCTCTCAAACTGATATAAGCTCTAGCTGTGAAGTATATCAAATGTTGAGAACATATATTTGATTTCACTTGTCATTTTTTTTTTCTTTTCTTCTTCAGCACCAATCGTCAACAACTATCGATGAATAAGGTGCGATTGGCACAAGGAGTTCTTAGACCCAAACATCACGTGTTCACATGAAAACTAGAGGAATTGCTAATGACTCCTTGCTAATTGTTTGAATATTACCCTTGATAATTCTGAATAATTCCTATACCATTTTGAGTCTTTTGGACCGTGATGTTGATGCTCTATTTACTTTCCATCATACATGTTCCACCTTAAATTCAAAATTTGGCAAACTATAATAACAACGAATATCAATAGTACTTTGGCATGGAAATTCGTTGGGATATGAAATACCGTATTATCTCCTCGTAATCAACAGCAAAAATAGAATTTGTTTAAATCTATCATTGGTTCTAAACTGTTTCCATTCGTACAGCAACCAAATGTGTCATTCAGAACTTTTGTAATATCTGTCATCTTTATAATTTCAAAATTTTGTTTTGTTTTGTGAACAGTCAACCTTCATACGAATGATGTCAATACCACTGTTAGATAAATGGGAAACTACTGAACTCCAAATGTTTGCTGCTACTTGCACATTCGATCTTCATTATGTCTCATCGTCTTACACATTCACTCATATGGTAAATAACCTTCAGCAGGGAAGTTATCTTCTATAGTTAGTCACACACAATTGTCGATAATTATCAGGGCTATCTGCCAACCAACATTTCCTTCATGTGCTTAATTCTACGTCTTCTAACTGGGATTAGATATTCACTCTCTAGATTTCGATAACCATTGACAATGGGAACCCATGTTTAGGCATGATCAATGATTGCTTACCATATTCTGCTTCCAGACTCCAAATATGAACTTCTCTATTCTTAGTTTGTTTGACCACCAAGTGTTATAGCCGTTGCGGTGAGCTTCATATTTGTCGATATAGGGGAGATGGAATTGACATGGGAAGCCCTATGTTATAGAAGGAATCAAGGTGCCAACCCATTAAGGGTATCCCTTGCGTCATGCAGTTGATAATTCCTAAATAACAATCTCTGTGGAGACATGTAAATTGATAGGATTCCAATTTATTTAGAAGCAACAATCCTATATTAAATCTTTGTTGATCCATTTGGATGTTTGTAGATCATGACAACAATCTTATCTCTTACATTCCACTTCGTATTGCTCGGCACCACTTTTATCGTCTCACATTATCTATGATATGAACTCTACAATTCCCATAGACCAAAAAAATCCCTTCAGAAATTCAACCTCCCATCTTAACGTTATTTAATTCTCCATTAAGATAATCACTCTCTTTTCAAGATTCCTACCATGTCAATCAGTGGCATGTGCACTATTCTTATTTTATAATTTTCATACCGTCATTTACAAGTCTAACAACTACAAACTCATTGTACATACATGCAGTCATAGCCAAGTTTTCAATAGTCAATAAAAGGATGGAATTTAAGCTTCCTAACTTCACCTAAACCAATTGATTTCTACATTACAATTCTTTCCACCAATCTGAGATCTCATAACCTCAAACATTCATCCTAGCATCCAGTGATGATAGAATTTTCCCCCTGCTAACATCTGAAAAAGCCTAAAGGTCAACTACAATTATTTCGCAACATTATTGAGGAATGATCACTTGTATAGTTAAAATAGGACAGAGAATGAGAATCTATTATCCTTTTATCTATAAATTCGAGGCAATAGAATGCAATACATTTTGTGTATAACATTGCTTGTATTCTAACATTCTTCCCAAAAGACAAGGAAGAAAACTAAGTTGCTTTGATCTCAAAGTCCTTCAAGTAAATGGTGGAATTGCTGCTCAACTTTATTAATCTGTGCGCAAAAAAACACCAGTTAGAAAAAAAATCAAACCTAGACCATAGATCCATTTCGCTTGCAAATGATAAGTGTCAATGGAGTAATATGAATTTCGATCAAGAATAAAATGTGCTTGCTCCACCTCACCAACAAGCTTCAACGATAGAAGATGCACTTTGATAACCAGAATAACTTTTGTTGACAATAGACAAATGGGACCTTTTGGGTAGAATGAATTAAGCTTATCAACTACAAACCTTAGAGACAATTGATTCTGCCTTTGCTTGTATTAGACAAGCTTGGTGATGAAGAGTGCTTCCCTTAATACCGCAACAAACAATAGAAACAGATAACAACACAAATTGAGAAAACAAAATATGGGCTTCTTATTATCGCCGCAAATGCAAAATTATAGAATTACAATTTGCAAACCAACATGGGCGCCTTCCTTACAACAGTCTGCAAGACAGAGCTGCGACGATCACCCAGAACTGCCCAAGATAACCTACAGGCCTTCCCTATATAGGCACATTTTACTGCCCGAGAAGGTTCTAGACACTAAGCCCTAAACCTTGAGACTGACCAACCTCATATTATAATATTCCGTTACACTTTATTACATAAGATTGACTCAAGACAATTTACAAATTACATTTTTTGATGTGTCGACTTCTGAAGACCATAACTAGCAAACCGTTGACCAAAAGAGCTATTACAAGCCCATTATGGAATCCTCGGCTAGCGATCTACAACAACTAATCGTGAAAGCGTCCATCAACAGAGGTTTTGCCTTGTTTTGAAGCGCCATTTAGGCCTTCATCGCTGGATCTGAAGTTTGGATAGCCAAAATTCATTAACGAAAATCTACAATAACTGCACCAACATACGATATGACAATAAAACTCATCCAATAGGCTAATATGTCAAAAATGAAGCTCCATATGTGAGATTAGAACAATCTGAGCACATAATACCAACTTACTAAAACTAGCAAGCTCTCTCAAATAGCAACTCTGTACAAGAATAGCTCTTATTAAAAACACAAAAACTAGAAAACTAGAAATAGAAATATTTTTGGGTGATGCAAGATTGCCTTTACCTGCATCACTTGGATACCTTTTCAAACTTAAATGTTGTATCTACTGAGTGGCAAGGCTACCATAAGTTTGTAAAACATTTTGTTCTTTCCTCTCGCCTCACATTCGTTCATAAAAAATACGCACCCTTCACAAATAGAGCGCATGTCTGATAATATCTGCATTGAATAAAAATTGCACAAAGTATATAATCTGATGCATAGTGGCGAATAGGAGCTCGTCTCCCTTCTAATGACCTTTCACAGCAGCATTGTTAGTGATTTACTGAGTCTAGATATTATCTGTTAAGTCTCTGAAATCTGAATCTATCTATCATGTCTTTAATCACTTTCTTACATATGCAGCCTTGCTCTAATACCATGTTAAGGAAAGGATCTCTGCAAATGTAATAACACTCTTGATTATTTCTGTGTGTTCAAAATGCAGATTTGATTGTTGAACAAATACTTGTAGAAGAGACATGTCTCGTCATTATAATAATTTATAAATTAATCATCAATTAGACTATTAACATTAATATTTAATATATCTATATATATAATATATATAATAATATATAATATATATAGGTAGATAGATGAGGCTTTGTCTAATTGATGATTAACCAATAACCATAGAAGGATTATCTCTAGGTCAATTCAAGCCAACTAAAGCTACAACAACCATAGGCCCTATTTTGTTCCATAGGCCCTCTCTGTGATGCATCGTATGCCCTTAATGCACTCAAAGATGAATAACAAAGTATGCAAGAATGATCAAATACCAATTACTAAATTGAATTGCCAAAGAGTTCACAAGCTCTGCACATGCAAGAAGAAATTCAAATGCATTAATGATAGTACTTCAGATTATATCAATAGTGTTATGGTAACTCGATGTTGTTGTAGTTATATTAAACAAAGAAGACGAAAGCTCCTTATATAGATTTACAAAGACGATGTTTCTAAAAAGAACAACCATGAACTAAAGACATAAATAGAAACTATCTAATAAACTAAAGACTCACTAAGATGGTCATTAAAGAAACATTATAATATTCTAATACCCTCCCTTAATGGTCATTGTCTAACTAATGTCTTTTGGTCACAAAATCTTCAAAACATTTTGCTGCTGTTGAGACTCTCCCTGGATCTACAAAATGTAAATGACCAAGAAGCCAAATTCCACCCAGAAAAGAACAATGAAATATAACCCTTCTTCCGAAAGCTTTGCAAAAAAAGAGATGAGCTTGCCACAAACTATTCCACTGAGATGAGTCTACCACTACCCCTCCTAGAATCAGCAAAATATTTGACTAGAAACCATCACAAAATATCAAACCTGATGTCGGATTACAAAGTTGTTCTTCCCTAGACATAGAGACAAACATTGAGAACAGCTAGCACAATTTTGAGGAAAAATCAGCAAACCCTCCAAACTTTGCAAATGAGCATGATGCCTCAAAACAAACTACAAAAGCCACGATTTTGAGTTGAAAAATCAAAGAAAACCCAACACAAATTTTGAGGTGAAAAAATGATCAAAATCTGGGACGTGGATAATATGATACCAAACTTCTTTTTTGAGGAAAAATGGTAAAACCCAATAGATAATTTTTGAGAAAAAGTTATAAACCAACAAAGGAATCTCATGCAACTTTGCAAATTACAGAATCAAAAAAAATTCGATGGAAAAATTTATGAAAACACATAAAATGTTTTAAAGGAAACTTAAGAAAACCCATCAGAATTTTTTTAAGAGAAAAATGTGTTTTTCATATTGTGAATATTTGATATTTTGGGGAGTTGATCTCTATCATACTTAAATGTTGGGAATGCTTTATTTAGCTTTGATATGTGTTTTATTATGGGTCTTACATCTTGAGTTACACCTTGCATCTCAATCTTTTATCTAGATTATCAAAAACTGGATTTTGTTGTGGCTTTCCGTCAACTAGTCTCCTCTTAACATAGATCAACTCCAGAGCTGAATGGACACCTAAGCATGGTCTGATGGGTGATCTAGAAGGGAAACAAGGATATCCAATTGGGTCTTCCTCTATTTGTGCTTCTAGAGTCCTCATCTTCCCTAGTTTGGGTCACCAACTCAACCTGAAGTTGAGTTTGAGCCTCTTACAAAGTCACTGACCAACTATGAGCTTTTGGGGACCAAGTGCATGGTTCTCTTGACCAAGTGTGCAGCTCTATGGCCCAACGCACGGCTCTAGCCCCTAAGAGTGCATCTCTGTGGACCAAGTGAGAAGGGTCTCCTACAACTTGATAAAATTAGGGTTTCTTGGTTTCTAGGGTCTCAAGGGTCACCAAAGGTTGTTAAGACCCACTTTTGGTCATGTTTGATTATGTTATTTACAGCATGCATAGTTACCTCTGTCAATCTAGTATTCTCAATCTGATTTCAGCCTCAAGGTAAAAAATAAAATGTAACATTTAAGTGACATATTATTCCAAACTTATGCTTTAAGTTACATTTTATGTTATACCTTTTAGGATGTTTGAGAGTGGTTTCAGCCTCATAGGAGTTACATAAAGCTTCTAGATTTTGAAGGTTTTTAAGAGATTTTAGCTTTAACCAAATTTTAGGTAACAGCACAGTGTCTTTAGCGTGACCTTGCCACGATGTTTTGTGACTTTGAATGAGTACCAAAGGCAAGTATGATCTTAATTTTCGTTTATATTATGTTGATATTAAGTGTAGTGTACTTTGATACCTCCTTATGTGTATCCCTAATAATGGGACTAGGGTTTGGGCTCATCCTATGGACTAGGGTCCCTTAACGTAGACAATGGATGCCTTGACATTGTATGTGTTTGTTAAGCATCCTTGATGATATGACAAGTAGGGCAACTAGGTACCCTAGGTGGGTGGCTTACCATAGGTAGGGCCCAAAGTGGTTGCTAGGAGGATCCTACTAGTGAGTTCTTAATCAAGTGGAAACATATAAAAAACTAACAGGTAAAGGGGGGTTTGGGAACAAACACACTAAACAAGATAATTGTATTGCTTGGTCTGTATACACGTGTTCAAGGCCATGTGTGACCACTAGGAAAAGTACCTAGTGAGAGGGTACCAAGGCCCATAATCAATAGTTAGGTTCCAACAAGAAAAGCGATGCAATGACACTATCAGTATTCTAGAGCTCTAACTCTTGTGATGTGATGATTTGGTACCTTATTTTTGTACCTCTTGGCCCTAAATTTCCTCAGTACATGTTTGGACCTTGATTCTATCTCCTTGGTCAAGCAAGTGGGCTTTTATGATTCCACGTGGTTGGGTGGAAAATATTATCAAGGTAATGTTTGTGGTTTCCTGGATGGCTTTACTTTCAATCCTTGCTTGGTAGTTGTAGAAGATATTTCTATTATATGATGTACTTCAAAATGTTGTAATGCAAATGTACTAAAAGATGATGCTATGTAAATGTAATTTGAAAGAAAAAGCAAAGTACTAGGGAAGAGTTGTTTTAGGAACGTTGAAAGGGAATGATCATTATGTATCAATATGTGTAATGAAAAATTCATATTGAAACCTCCATCTATTTTTGAAAATGTGTTTCAAATATGGAAAGTAATTAGGAAAATGTTAAGTGTTCCTTAATGCTAAAGTTTATTTCTAAGTTGGAAAAAGGATAAACAACTTACATTGAATGTATATATATTTGGAAAGGAAATGAAATATTGAGTGTTTGATTTGACGTTATTTAAAATTGATTATGTTGTAATTCCTAGCGAGGTGCTACTGAATACATTAAAGTCGTCCTAATAGTCTACCCAAAAATCTTCAATGTGCAGGAGGTAACCCACATAGATGTTGTGTATTACTTTGTTCAACCTCCCTCTTAGGTCAAACTAGAGCCTTTACAATTAAAATTTACTCAATTTTAGTCTTTGCAAATCTACATCCACCTCCTTGGCTGCTGCTAGATTGCACATGTAGTCTCCACATGAAAATGGTTACCATGTCACCTTTACTTTCTTGATGTTAAATATGTTATGCACCTCCATGATCTATCTGCATAATTGCAACAAGATGATCCAATCATACAATGTCGCAGGAGGAGATAGGGATACCTTGAGAACTTGGACACACAAATGTAAGTATGATGTCGAAATTGTATGAACCATGACTCCCATGGTTTTTATAAGGGCATGGCATTTTTGGACAACCGAAACCAAAGGTCCCTTGTACAAAGGTTATCTTGTTTTATATGAATGCATCGTTGACCCTGCAGAATATCATAAAAGATATTTCAAACTAAAGTTGGGGATAGTATTCCCATAGGAGGACACCATCCTTAGAATCTCCCATGCATCCATTTGTTTCTAATCCTTCATACTATCAGCATTAGGCTATCAACCAAACTACATAGGTCACATAGAATTTATGAATATGCTTAACTCCTCAAAGTCATTGATCAATATTATCTAAGATCATCTAGGGCCAATCAAATTAGGAGGTAACCTCAACAATACTATAAATAAGGTAATACATCCAGGGAGAATATTCTTTCACATTTGGTTCCCCAAAGATGTGACATAAAGCGATGATCATTCCCTGGATGAGTAGTATGAACTCTATCCTGGCAATGGTGGCAACCAACTTAGATCCATAGGCTGCCACCATGAACCCTAATACCTCAACCAAAACCAAGAAGAGCCAAATACTCAAAGCTTGTGATTAGGGCACGAACATGAACACAAGAACCGTAAGTTCAAAGGCCCCGAAGAACTCAAAAGAAATCCCCCTTTATTAACCCCATTACAAGAAAAACGGAAAAACAAAAGGAAAGATTCAAATGCTCAAAGGGAAAAAGAGAAAACCCAACAAAATTACCAAGGAAAAACCAGAGAAAGGCCTACCTAAAAAGCAATCATGAGTTCTTGCAAACGAACTTCTCAGTTGCACAAAGAAAACAACAAATTCGTTCACAAATTGATAAAGCACAAACCACGAATTGAAATCCTAGAGGAGCTCTAAAGGCAACTTTGAATCGTTGAGCAGTGAAAATGACAGCTGACAGGCCTTTAAAAAGCGACCTTTAAAGGTAAGTACCACTTGACACCATTTTAGCTTTACACACATCTGGGTTATGGGTCTAGAGGCATTTGGATCCTATAATATCGTGTGGGAATTATGAAAACAATCGTCTGAGGACCGGTCCCTTGGTAAGAGAGGGTAGAACTTCAAGGACCCAGTCCCTAGAGTGAGGCAAAGCAAAGAATAAGTCCCAAGGCAGAGAGAAAAACAACCAAAACCAAAACAAAACCAACAAGCAAAGGGGACCCGACATTTTACCAAGTAGAATGTGGGGATTGGTATGCAGGGTATGGTAGGTTGTAGAGCGCTTCAAGAGGTTTTCAAAAAGTGACTATAATACCTAATTAGGTCCACGGTTCACAAGATATGGCCTCTCAATGTTGTGCTACATTAGGAGAAAAAGTAAAATCCCTTCAAAAACTCCAATAAGTGCCAAAACCCATTTCGAGAATATTCTCAACATGTTCCAATATAGGAGAAAATAAAATAAAGTTGCTTGAACTCATAAGTACAAATTTTGAGAACCCTCTAGGGCAGTTAAAAACTTCCAAATATAAAGAAGACAAATAGGAGTTACTAGGGGAGTTCTAAAAGTACATATGGTACCTCTGGCATGTTATATTTATGAATATTGTAATGTCATTTTATTGAACATAATAGAAAGCGAGTGTTTCTCTTCTTGCTGTTGTCTTGTTCTTTCCATTTTCTGCTTGTTTCTCTATTGTGTTGTGTGTGTGTTTGGGTCAGTAAGAGGAGTACCCTTCATGAGACAGGTTGCTTGTTTCACAACTACACATGACCATGTGGTTTGCTACATTGGCAATTCTTCCAACAAAATCATGAATTCTTGTGGCAGCGAAGGATTTATTAACATTCTTTTCCTGAAATCATGGTTTTAACATTTTACATATTTTCAGTGATGTGACTTCGATGGCTTGTTTTTGCAACTCTTTGAACATTTTTTTGAAAAAATCATGTTGTTTGATGGATAGCTAGAGTTTTGACCATTGTTTTTCAAAAATTCTGGTGTTTTTCAATTATATTTTGAAGTTTTGTTCAGAATTTTAAGTAATTTTTATTGCAGATATTTTCTGATTTTTTGATAAAATCAAGGATTTTACCTAGCTGCTGGGGGTTTTGTTAATTTTTTTCCTAAAGATCTTCAAAGTCTTCTTTTCGAGTTACTTGTTTTCCATGTTTTTGGAGTGTATTAGAGATGGCTTCTTTGATCAACATCATGTTGGACCACACCCAAAAGTTCCCTAGCAAAAATTATAATACCTACAAAAAGAGGATGCACACTATTTTGTTTTGTACGGTGGCCAAGGGTATATTAACATTTTTTTCCTGAAAATCATGGTTTTTAACATATTTTCAGTGATATGGGTTTGACGGCTTTCTTTTTGTAAATTTTTGAACATTGTTTTGACAAAATCATGTTCTTTAATGGAGGGCTAGAGTTTTGACCTTTTTTTTCAGAAAAACCTGGTGTTTTCCAATCACATTTTGAAGTTTTTCTTCAGAATTTTAAGTAATTTTTACTGCAGATATTTTCTGATTTTTTGATAAAATCAGGGATCTTACCTTGCTGTTGGGCTTTTGGTAATTTTTTCCTACAAATCTTCATAGACTTCCTTTTGAGTTTTTTGGTTTCCATGTTTTTGGAGTGTATTAGGGATGGCTTCTTTGATCAACATCATGCTGGAACGCAACCAAAAGTTCCCAAGCAAAAATTATAATATGTAGAAAAAGAGGATGCTCACTATTCTTTTTAGTATGGCGGCCAATGGTTTATTAATTTTTATTATTTTTGAAAATCATGATTTTTTTAATAATTTTCAGTGATGGGGGTTCGACGGTTTGTTTTTTTAACTTTTTGAGAAAATTTTCAACAAAATCATGTTGTTTGATGGATGGCTAGAGTTTTGACCATTTTTTTCAGAACACCTTGGTGTTTTTCAATCCTTTTTTAAAGTTTTATTTCCAAATTTTAAGTAATTCTTATTGCAGATACTTTCAATTTTTTATATAAAAACTGGGGATTTTACCTTGCTGTTGGGGTTTTGATAAACTTTGTCCTAAAAATCTTCAAAGTCTTCTTTTTGGGTTTCTCCTTTTCCGTGTTTTTGAAGTATATTAGGGATGGCTTCTTTGTCCAAGATAATGTTGGAAGGCAACCAAAAGTTCCCTAGCAAAAATTATAATACCTAGAAAAGGAGGATGATCACTATTTTTGAGTATTAGTGCTTTTATCAGATTGTCCTTGGTACTAACACTCAACCAATAGTTGCGAGTAAAGACCAGAGCAAGTGCGATGAGTATAGTTGTGAAGTAGTTATGCTCATTAAGTTATCTGTCACAAATGAAATGCTCCAAGAGATTCATTCAAGCAAGTCTTCTACAAAAGTTTGGAAACGCCAATGAGATTGGTAAAAGGCATCAAATAAAAGCAAGGCATTCTTCTTGAAGAACATGCTCTCAATCATGGTGGATGAGAGTGTATCTTTGCAATATTGATGAAAATTAAAGACATACGTTATTAGTTAGCTGCTATTGGTCACATGATGGGAGAAGAAGACATGGTAGTCATAATGCTAAAAGTTTACCACAGGCTTACAAAAATATCAAAGAAACACTCAACATCACATCTACCAATGTTGCTCTAAATTACAAAGACATACACAACAAACTATTGTAGAAGAACAAACAGAAACAGCAGTTTGGTAGCAACAGTCATTCACTGAGTGCAAAACCAAGGAACATAGACAAGTGGGCTCAAAAGAAATGTCAGGGATAGAATAAAGACAATTCTAGAATTTTACAGTCTAGCACTCGACATTATTGTGACAAACTTAATCACACGAAGAGGTTCTGCAAAAGGAGATTGGCTGATCAACTATCCGACCAATGAGGGTCTCTACCATAGACTCATGTCACAGAATATTCTGAGCAAAAGGATCTGGCCTTCTAGCTTGTTGATCAGCAAATCATTTTAAGTTTTTGGGTTTGGCTTACTTTCGCTAACAGATTGACCTTCAAGGGAGGGTATTAAAAAATTATTTTAATATTTAGTTATAATGGCCTATTAGGTCATATGCATCAGGACAGACTTCAGGAACACTCCTTATTCTCTTAGTTGTCTTCTGCTTTTATCATTTGTAGATCTAATCTAATCCAATAATTATCTTGTAATCTTTTATTTAAGCGGAATTTTGCTTCTTTGTTAGTAATACTATTGAATATCTTTGCAATTAACTGTGGAAGTCCACAAAATAAATAATATATAGGCAATGATCACAGATGTAACTGGGATTGTATCTCTGAACTGGGGACGAAAGTGTAAAACTATCCAACATAATCGTTAATAATGAAAACTTGCAATGATCTTACCATGGTAAATGTAATAGAGTGAAACGCAATGCAGTTTGAAGAGTAAGAGCAGCCAACCCAAATGCATGACTTAGTACATATGGCCAAAGTTGCAAGAAAAAAAGACCAGAAACAACATGACATTTTTCTCTCCATTATTTACAATGGAAAAGTAACAACTACCAAGTTCGATGTAAAAACTCACACAAACTTGTATTATGCTAGTGATTTCCCATCGGAAACCATTATCAAGGCAAAACTCAGCTTGTAAAAATATTTCCATGATCAAATATCAAAACAAGCAATTATAGGAGCACAAAAAAATGAATGGAAATGCATTACAGGACTGAAACAATCAATGATAAAATAAACTGTGATATAATTTGAACTTCAAATTCCAATTATATAGGACAAATGCATAGATATGAAAGAGTTGTTACCTCATTTTGAAAAAGATTTTCCTTTTGTAACCTGATGGTACATTGAGAAGCTCTCTTGTCATTTTTAAGCCTCTTGCCTTCACCATGGGTTCCAAATTCTGAGTTGTTCACAGTAGATTTTGACAGGTGTGCATTATGATTGTAATCTTCTTCATCTGAATCAGAAATTACAACCAGTTGACGAGGCCTCTTCCCCATCATTCAAGTCCATAGGATTTTAACTGCTTTTATGTAATTATTTCCCACCAGCAATACATTGGAAGACAACAATTGTACCAAAAAGCAAATAAAACAACTGAAAACTTAGCGTTTATTCACCTCATATCAGGTGTTATTTCCATGGTCCAAAGATAGGACTATTCTGTAGTTCACAATCTGTTATTGTGAGAACCTAGGCCTGTAGGTCAGATAGTAAACTTATTGTGAATTTTCCATCATGTCACTGAATATAAAACATGAAATCTAAAAAATGCATACCAACACCCAATATTCAATAAACTAATAGCGTTTTTTTTTAATGATTAAAGATCAAATAGTGAACTTTAGCATCCTTACATGCTTGCAATAGATTTTTAAAAGTCAGAAAATCAAACAAGTATATTTACAGGCAGATGGTGGCACAAAGGCATTTAGAAACATAAAAATATTATGGTATATTTCAACCTAACATTAGTGTCATATATTATCGGGCACCTGTAGATATGTGCATCAAGAAAACACAACCAAGCGAAGAATAGAATTTAGACCATGGGCCTGCCATAGTAGGATAATAGAAATTCAACAATTATACTCAAGGTATGTGATTTCTAGTACACAGATATATTACTCTATCATTCCATTAGCTTGTATTATTTTTCTTTGGAAATACTCGATCAGCAACTTTGAATGTCCACAATCCACAATTCAGATGTTATAACATTCTCAAAGGATGTGTATTGTGTCTCTTCCCATCACTCCTCTTTATTAATCACAATAATATTTACTAAACAATCATTGTATAATCCTAATCACCACCACTGTAATGCTACCTATATGTTTTCAGTATTAACACCCCTACTGGTCATGTGTAATATATTTGCTTCCGTTGGATATCTTTTTATTTCCATCACTGTGTAGCCTTATTTCCCAAACTGCAGGCATTGCATACTTATGTCTTGTTCTTATTGTTCCCACCTGTATATTTCTCCCGATAATCTCTCCTTTACTTCTATATCACACTTGTATGTTTCCCAGGTCTTGGTTGCAGGTTGCGACCCTAAGTCCTTATCAACTTTCCTTATCAACTTTCATGATTGCGGAAAAGTTGATTAGAATGGTTGATTTATTATTTTTGACTTATTACAATTATCATTTATTATTGTCGACTATTATTGAAGTCGATTACTTAAAGATTATATGGTTAATTAATACTATTAATATGGATAATATTGGCGATATGAATAATATATTAATTATTAAATTAATTCCACTCATTAGCTAAATATATATATTGGTAAATATTATTAATATTGATTAATCCTGATATCAATTATATATTGATGAATAGATTGTTGATTATTGATACTATATCACATTATATTGACTAATTCATTATATTAATAGTAATATTGATTATTTTCATTATTATTGATTTTATATTGGTTAATATATATTAATTAATTGATTATTATTAAATCTTTTTCCAAAAAGGGAATATCACAATTCCACCCTCCCATGAGGATTATCATCCTCTCCATTACCTTATTTGTACCCCTACTTGGCAAGGTTGACCACTACACTATAGCTGGGATTTGGAGGGGACTAAGTATGTTGGAAATTATCACCAGCAGGTCGACCTAAAGCCATGGATGAAATTATTCAAATAAATATTTTCATTGGCCAATTTCTTGCAAGAGGATGCTTGAGCACTTCCAGTGAGAAGGAGATTCAATTCAAATTATCAAAGTATAAATCCAAGGCAAGATTAAGATGGAATTCAAGAAAGTGAGAAGGATCCAACCACGTGAAGACATCATCAAGAAGTTATTAGATGCATCAAGTTTGCAAGTGCAAGTTCAAGTCAAGGCAATAAGAAAATTTCCAAAAGATGAAAAGTATTCGAGGAGATGAAGCAATATGGGAATATGCCATCATGTTGGAGAGCTTGACAATGTTGAGTCTCAAGAGATATTTTCTCTTCATCAAAAGATTGATCAAGTCTACAAGTTAAGGAGGATGAGGTGGTACCTAGTTGTCTTTTCCAGTCAAAAAAATCCAATTTCAAGCACACTCAATCAAACTATGCCAAGTGTACAATTTTTTCATTAGCTATCACAATCATTGTAATTTTTTTACTGGCCCACAAGGTGGTGTCTTCATGTAATTGGTTGATAGGGTGATAACCCTAATTAGGGTTTGTAGGGATTAATCTCAATCCTTGATTTTGAATCAATATTGGCCCTTCATTGTAATTGAACAATTATTAAAGGCCAAGGCCTTCTCTATGGTTGGAGATTGTAGAAGCATTAAACTAGAAAGCTGGATTAGAATAGGCTAGCTAAGGGAGAGACTTGATCAAGTTGTTACTATAATCCTTATCAGGGTGATTAATTATTCATCGAGGATTTTCATGGTGAATTACTTAATGTTGCTTTGAAGTGTAGCTCAGTTTCCTCAATCTTTCACTTGGAGTAGATTTCATTTCAGGTTAAAGTAGTTTAGCTGAATGAAAGTGACTGTGAATGTTTACTTGGTTGACTCAAACACAACCGGTCCACTAGCCTCTTATTGATTGTGAATGTGCCTTGTGTGGTTAGCTGATGATTGAAAGCACTTAACTTCAATTGATACTCAATCTTTAGTTTGCATCCATTTGATGGGATTGAAGAGTATTGATGCGGAAACCATTTGAGTATTCCTTAGAAGCTTATTAGATAGGTGGAGTTGTTGACAAGATTGCATTTAGCAGAGTCCAAGTTCATCCATACTTCCTTCCATTCCTAGTTAAAAGTAGTAGTAGAAATTCAGTTTAAATTTAAGTTGGAGTGGGAAGTTGGAAAATCAAACAATATTTTCATTGCACACTGTGAAGCTGAATCTTTAGAAGTACAAGCAGATGATATCCAATTAATGAATACCATAGGCCCCTAAGTGATTACTAATAAATCACATTATTTCAAGTGGGTGATTATCCATAGATAGAAGGAAGGTTGAAGACATTTCATGATTCTACATTGCAAGCTTAGCATGAGAAGTGACCTAATTCAAGAGAGGATTGAGTATTTAGTGTTTCATCTTGGAATACTAGGTGTTTGATTCTGCATATTGTAGTGGAACAAAGCTCACATCAAGAGAACCAAACTCGTACTTCCATGTCACAATCATCGTGATGCCCATAGACATCTCATGACAGTGATGTCATTTCAGTTCTAATTGAACTTGCATGGAGGAATTAAAAAATATGAAAAACAACTTTGTGATGTTGACTCAAGCCACTGAACTGTGTTTTAGGCTAAAATCTCATTGTGACTAGGGCCACACTTTTCCTTTCCAAAAGAACTTGATGCCTACTTCATATTCACCCTTGACTAGTGAAATACTTCCTATCTGCTCATATAAATGGAGTTGGTTGCCTCTAGGTTTCAATGACCAATTGGAACCATAAAACAATTTTGAAAGCTCTTTAAAGATGCTACTAATATGAATATTGTGCCCATATGAATGTCAATCAACCGCCATGCATACACCACATTACAAGAATCTGAGAAAGACTTCTAACCAAATAGTTTGTCAAAGAATCTAAAACATACTTCTTCCCATGACCCATTTGCACGAATGATAAGGACTGCTCCCTTTAGATGGGGTTCTTCCCTATGCAACTCGACTTTACAGAGAGAGGTAACAGCAGTGTGAAACCTTCCAGCATCACTGCATGAGGAACAACATTTTCCAGTGCAGTAACCCTATTGTGCATGAACAACTTCTTCCTCCTTTATTTGAATTGCATCTACTTCTTGTCTGGACAGCCCCTTATAATCACATCGATGAAATTCAGGTTGAAGTTTCCCACATTCTTTTGTGTCTATGTCCACTCATATTGCAGTGACTGCAATAGATATTTCAAATGTTCCTAGGCAACATCTGTACTATCCACTTTTGTAATTGCCCTAGTTTTTGCCCTATATCACAAGTTCAAAGTAGAACAAGAAGTAGAATAGAATCATGTACCTGGTTGAGATCCTACAATTTATTAGGATATCATTGGAGCATAATCCACAAAGAGAATTTTCCTTAATGACATTGAAAGTATAGTTCATTTCAACTAGGGTTGGGAACATTAATTTAAGCATAAGATATAATTAATTTATCGATGGAATTCAACCATAGGAGAGCTAGGATAAGGAGCATAATATGGTGCCTTAAACAATTCTCTCCCTAGACCCAAGAGAAAATGTCATACCTCTTGGCCATCAAGTGGCCCTTTGACATATATATGAGGGGATGTGTCTAGTGAGGCATTGTAATGTCCCCACTTTAGCAGTTAAATTAATTTTTTATAAAGTCATTAAATAAATTATAAATTTAAAAGGTGACTTTATATTTAATTAATTATTGTATTACAAGGGAGAAGCTTCTAGAGTGTGTATTAATTATTGGAAAGGGGGAAGCCTCTAGTAATTTAATTTTTTAGAAGCACAATTAATTATTGTATTGCAAGGGAGGAGTTTCTAGAGAGTGCATTAATTATTGGAAGGGGGAAGCTTCTAGTACTTGCAATTAATTAATATTTGATTTCCTTCTAGAAGGGTGTAGGAAAAGTATAAATAGAGGTGGGAGAGTCATTTTAGCATCGGATGATTGTGAATTGCATTTGATAAGAGCTTGGATGTGTGAGTCACATATCTTTCTTGGCATTAGAGGACATTAATCCTCTCTTGTAACATTCTAGACGTCATTCCCGTGGGGTTTGGCCTTTGGAATACATTGCTATGTCCTTGATTTTATCATTGTGAGAACTAATATTATTTCAGCAGTGGTTCAGTCTTCAATTTGCATAAATTTCTTCTTGCTCATGTTGTGTGGATTGAAACCTATGCAAAGACATTTAAATTGCTTTCAGCAATTGGTTTAGTTCTTGGGCATTTCCAGGGTGCCCATTACAGTGGTATCAGAGCTTGCTTACAAAGTGTTTCACGAAGTTATAACCGGTAGGTGCCCATTACAGTGGTATCAGAGCTTGCTTGCAAAGTGTTTCATGAAGTTATAACCGCTAGGTGCCCATTACAGTGGTATCAGAGCTATAAGTCCTGCCATCCTGCAAAGATCTTCAGCATCTATGTTTGAGCATGTGACAAGGGCTTTATAATTTCCACAATACCAGAGCAAGACAAAGTAGGAGTTCAAACTTGCAGAACGAACAAGGTAATTCATCTGTGCAGAGGGACATACAATCCAATCATACAAATACACAAGAGATATTCTTTGAACAAGACAGCAGTATAGGTGACCAAGATGATAAGAATACCGGTCCAGATCAGGAAAATATAATGTTTAGGTTACTGGATACATTTCAAGAGCAGAATAGGCAAATGAATATGATGTTGCAGCTTATGGCTAGACAGATGGGCATCAATATTGATGATTTGTATGTTGCTCCAGTGCAAGAGGTAGTTGATTCCTCAGGTGGGATCGAGACAAGTATAGAGCCACCCAGCTCTGATGTTGGTGATGTGGACATTTCAGTGGAGTCAGTAGATGTGGGTTTACGCTCTAGTATTATTGATTCACAATCTAGTGTTGAGTCGTGTGCAGAGTCAGGAGTCCACATATGAAGCTTTGTCAGGAGATGGTGATACAGTAATAGTGGGATTAGGAGAATGTGAGGAGGTTGTCATATCAGCAGCCACTTCTGTGTTAGTTGAAACATCCGATGAGGAGTTTAGCAGTATGCATGCAGTGGTTGATGTGTGTTCTAATGATGGCGCACATGTCGATTATGAGTTTTCATCAACTATAGATTTGGTTAAGTTTTCTGTTGCAGCAGTTAGTGTTGTTCCTATGTCCACATATTTCGATGCGGCTACACCTATTGTTGATACAATTAACATGAGTGCATATGGTTCGCTTGTCGTTACATCTTCTTCAATGCATGTTGGTGATGATGGCGATTCCAGTCCAATATATATTATGTGGGTGGATACAAAGAAGAAACGGTTACAAAGATCTTTTACGGAGTTACCTTCTGGTGACATTCTGACTTCTACATCTTCAATACCAGTTTTGGGTGCTAGGCTGGAGGACATATGGTTGGTCCTGATGATGCTGGTTTGCAGTTGGTTTAATGTCCACAGGGATGTTACATACTACTTCAATTGGAATCCAGGTGGAGGTTGGAGTTCATTGTGTTATTGGATTGCTTGAGGACAAGCAATTTCAAGGAGGGCAAACTGTAATGTTCCCACTTTAGCAATTAAATTAATTTCTTATAAAGTCATTAAATAAATTAAAAATTAAAAGGTGACTTTATATTTAATTAATTATTGTATTACAAGGGAGAAGCTTCTAGAGTGTGTATTAATTATTGGAAAGGGGGAGCCTCTAGTAATTTAATTTTCTAGAAGCACAATTAATTATTGTATTGCAAGGGAAGAGTTTCTAGAGAGTGCATTAATTATTGGAAGGGGGAAGCTTCTAGTACTTGCAATTAATTAATATTTGATTTCCTTCTAGAAGGGTGTAGGAAAAGTATAAATAGAGGTGGGAGAGTCATTTTAGCATCGGATGATTGTGAATTACATTTGATAAGAGCTTGGATGTGTAAGTCATATATCTTTCTTGGCATTAGAGGACGTTCATCCTCTCTTGTAACATTCTAGACGTCATTCCCGTGGGGTTTGGCCTTTGGAATACATTGGTATGTCCTTGATTTTATCATTGTGAGAACTAATATTATTTCAGCAACGGTTCAGTCTTCAATTTGCATAAATTCCTTCTTGCTCATGTTGTGTGGATTGAAACCTATGCAAAGACATTTAAATCGCTTTAAGCAATTGGTTTTAGTTCTTGGGCATTTCCAGGGTGCCCATTAATTTAAGCATAAGATATAATTAATTTATCAATGGAATTCAACCATAGGAGAGCTAGGATAAGGAGCATAATATGGTGCCTTAAACAATTCTCTCCCTAGAACCAAGAGCAAATGTCATACCTCTTGGCCATCAAGTGGCCCTTTGACATATATATGAGGGGATGTGTCTAGTGAGGCATCCCATACCTAGTTGAGATCTTGCAATATGTTAGGATATCATTGGAACATAATCTACAAAGTAGATCTTCCTTATTAAAGACATTAAAAGCAAAGTTCATTTCAACAATGGTTGGAAGCATTAATTTAAGCATAAGATATATTTAATTTATTGATGGAATTCAACCATAGGAGAGCTAGGACAAGGAGAATATTAGTGTGCCTTAAACAATTCTCTACCCTAGGCTCAAGAGAAAATGTCATCCCTCTTGGGCATCAAGTGGCGCTGACATCCATATGAGGCGATGTATCTAGTGAGGATTCCCATAACCATTCTCATTTTCCATTGCCGCCCTTATCCTCCTCCTCGTGATTAGGGTTCCTTAACATAATGCTCAACCAGGGTAAGGGTTTGAGGAAACTACAATAGGGTGGTTGTCCTTCCCTTCTAAGCCCAAAGGCAAGGAAATCCTTGCACCCCCTTGGCCTCATGAGACAATCTGTCGTCACTATGAGGTAAATGGTTAGAAGAGGACCTCGTAACAATTTCTCCCTCCTTGTATTCCCTTATTATCCCTACCACGATTGATTGACTACAGCAAACATATAAGAGCCACCCTATTGCATGTATTCTTCAAATAAAAGATCACATAATAATACTATCGTATTCACATGCATTATTGGGTTGGGTAGTTAATTGATACATTATGTATTAATTGATTAATCTCTGCCTTATTCTAACAGCTTTGCTAACAATGTAAATCACTGGTCTCAATGGATTGTTGTAGGATAGATTAATGGGTGGATCAACTCCTTAATGCTAATGCTGTTTGTAAGAGATGTGAAAATCGTGCGTTCTTATAAATAAGACAATTTTCCGCCATTTGATGCAAGGTTAGTTTTTATTAGTCAGGGGCATTACAACATCTATTTCCTTAGCCTTCATGTGATTACAAGAGAGGATTTCTTAACTTGCAATCTTTTTACTTTTTACATAATACCATTATCTTTGACTTAGAAAGTGGTGTGAGAAGTAACCACACAGTTAAATCCTTATAACAATATCACAATTTGACTTGCTGTGGAAAATATCTCCTACTTATCAATTGATGAGCTCAAGGGGCTTTCTAATGAATTGTTTATAAGCCACAACACTTGGTGAAGGTTTTGCAAATGGGGTTGCAAGTAGAGTGGGTTTAACCATGGAGGAAACTCCATAGTTAAGCACGCTCAAGTTGGAGTAGTACTGGGATGGGTGACCTCTCAAGAAGTTCCGGTGCTTCACCTCTGCGAGCATCACCTAGATCCAATGGGTGCTAGGTGTTTCATTTATTCTCATGAAAGATGGAATCATGTGAATCACTACTAATGAAACATGGGTCAATGGGTTTGACTTAAAAACTACACAGTTAAATACTGATAGCAATATCACAATTTGACTTGCTCTGGAAAATATCTCCTACTTATCAGTAACTTGTTTTTTGCTTGAAGAGCTTGAGATAATAGTTACTCATTCCACAAGATGAAAATGGATCTGGATAGATATAACATCATGTCTCATTTTACAATAGAAATATGCAATAGATGACTTGTCTCTTGCATGACTTCTTGGCCTGCCCTCATTCTTGATTCCAAAAGTTTGATTAATGGCCATTCTCTGCCTTCTCCCTTGGGCTGTTTGCTTATTTTAGGAGATTATTTCAACTCTCCTCTGATGCTTTTGTCATGATGTAAAGTTAAGATCTCTTTGTAGTTACTTTGCATTTTCTCTTGTAGTTATGGAGTAGTGATGTTGCTTTCTACTCCTTAGTCGAGTTATTCTGTACAAGATTGCCTTTTTTCGACTATTTAGAACTTCCTTTCTTCAATCTTTACCACCTATGTATCCTAATCCTATTAAGTCATTTCCTCAACCTCCACGGAGTTTCTCATTCTTGGCTATTAGCATTGACTTCAAGTGACATAATCCAATACAGATTCATTGAAAGTCTCCGCCCCATTAGAGCTTAAATCAATTTACTCGTAAGGAGACTAAATATTCATGAACTCCGAAAAGTCCTCAAAATTGGTGTTGTTTTCGCAAAGCCCTGAATTGGTGTATTAGTGTGGAATAGCATGAACAAGAGGATTGAGGCATGTTCAAATCCCATATTGACACATTCTATGTCAAGCAAGCTTAAATAATTACAATATAACTGAAAAAAAAAGGTGCCTCACCTAAACATTTTATTGTGAATTTACATTTACAAAAGAGAATTACCCATTACCCTCGTAGAAAACGCCGGACAGTAAACGTAAGAGCGTGACCTCTTCCTTTAAAAAAAATTAAAGTCGGCGGAAAAGTACATGCATGTGGATTTTCCCAACATAGACAGCATGCATGTCAGATAATGCAAATTGAAGTTATGATGTTTCTTTGAGCCAAATAAATCACGCACAAAGCAAAAACTGTGTTGTAGAATATTCTCAGAAAATTAAAAGGGCATTTAGACGACGTGCAAAGGCGCATTACAGCAATTAAACTGAATGGCAGGCTACCATTGTAGAGAATTGAAAATAATCTGGACACCGGTATATTCATAACCAAATTCATAAGAATTCAGCGATAGAAAAATGAATGGAGGCATTTTAGATATTAAACAAGCTAATGATTCTTATATTGCAGAATTCTTTCAGTAAAGTGTGCAAAGAATGAAAACCTGGCAAAAATAACATCATATTAGACTGCAGTAGCCGCGGGGTTCTTACCATGGAAAAAGCGAAGTTGAAGGGTTCGGGATCATATATCTGACGTCCGTAACGCCGATTTGTTCAATAAAATTCTTCGATTTAGACTGCTGGTCGTTTTTCCCGGATAGTCGACCGTTGTGAGTAAATTTCGGTACATAGTAGTGTATCAAATGAAAGGAATGACTTTAATAACGTCCATCAAATGTAATACCTTACTCCACCGAATAAATTTATTGAAATTTCTGTTTTTTTGGATTTTTAATTGTGGAGTCTATTTCAAAAGTTTGATGTTCTCTTTATTCTTCAAAATATGGTAATTAGGTCTTAGAATTTGATACAAATATTATTATTATTATTATATGGTGTATATTTAAAGATGCATGTCATTTTATCTTCACAATCTAATTACCATATTTTGAAGTTCATTTCAAAAGTTTGATGTTGTCTTTATTCTTCAAAATATGGTAATTAGGTCTTAGAATTTGATACAAATATTATTATTACTATATGGTGTATATTTAAAGATGCATGTCATTTTATCTTCACAATTTCTCATATGTGTGTGTGTGCGCGCGCGTGCGCGCATGTGCTAGCATCAATTTTTTTTTGTTAATATATGTGTGTGTGTGTGTGTGTGTGCACGCGCACGCACTAGTATCTTTGTTATCAATTTTTTTTTTGTTAATGTGTGTTTGCACATACTAGTATCTTTGTTATCAAATTTTTTTTGTTAATGTGTGTTTGCGCGCACTAGTATCTTTGTTATCAATTTTTTGTGTTAATTAAGATTTGATGAAAATAGACATCTCAAAAAGGACTACTCTTGGTTTATATATATTTTAAGGTACCTTTTTTTATCAAATCCTAAAGATTTATTTTTGTGTGGATTAAGATTTGATGAAATAGGCACCTCGATCAGGATTACTCTTTGTGTGTGTGTGTGTGTGTGTGTGTGTGTGTGTGGCGGTAAGGATTACTATGGTTTGTGTGCAATTATGGTTAATGTTAGTGGTAGGGTTATGGTTAAGATTAACGTTAAGGTTAGAAAGAATGTTAAAATATTATATAAATTTTAATCTATAATTATATAAGGGTAAAGGTTAGTATTATAACTAGTGCTACTATTATGGTTAAGGTTATGGTTAGGGTTATGGTTAAGGTTAGTGTTAAGGTAACAGTTAAGGTCAATGGTGTAATTAGGATTAGATTTAAGGTCAGTGTTAGGGTTAGGGTTAGAATTAATGTTAGTCATAGTTAACCTTTGCATTCCACCTAGGGCCAATAGTAGAGTTATGGTTACGGTTATGGTGGACAATTTAAAGTTAGGGGTATTGTAAAGTTAATGGTTGCAATTAGAGGTATAGTTAGGGGTCAAGTGAGATTAATATTAAAGTGGCAATTAGTATTTTTATGTTAACAATTATAACTAAAATCAAGATTAAGGTGAAGAATATAATTATGATTAGGGGTTAGGATTAGAGGTAGTATTTGGATTATATTTTATTTGGGTTCATATTAGGATACATACATATGGCTAAGGTTATAGAAAAGGGTTAGGGTTAGAGTTAAGACTTAGGTTATGGTTTAAAGTATGGTTAGAATTATGGCCAGTCTTAGAATCCTCTCTCTCTCTCTCCTATCAATTCTTAATCCATCTAAATATACCCTCTAATCACCTCTCTCTCTCTCTCTCTCTCTCTCTCTCTCTCTCTCTCTCTCTCTCTCTCACACACACACACACACACACACACACATCTCACCATCATATCCCTCTACTTGCCCTTATCTCTAAGATATCTCTATTGAAATCCTCTCTCTCTCTCTCTCTCTCTCTCTCTCTCTCTCTCTCTCTCTCTCTCTCTCTCTCTCTACAACCCATAATCAACCTCTCTCAATCCCCTTCTCTCTATCCTCCTACCCAGCTCTTCCTCTATCCTCCCCTCTCTCTATTAGAAGCATAATATGGGCATCTCTCTCTCTCCATCACCCTACCTAGGTCTCCCTCCACCCCCTCTCTCTATTAAATACATAATCTCTCTCTCTCTCTCTCTCTCTCTCTCTCTCTCTCTCTCTCTCTCTCTCTCTCTCTATATATATATATATATATATATATATATATATATATATAGCCCACTGATTGCACTCTCTCCCCTCCCTCATCTCATTGTTGTATACCTTATATCTCTCTCTCTATGTTAATTAAACATTGTTGCCATGATATCACTCCCCTATATTTTTCAAGATCATAGTATTAGGGTTGTGTCAATGTTTCATGTATGTGTTTGATCTAGGTTTCTATTAGGGTTTTCCTCTCTCATCTTTTGCCCTGAGTTGCCTAGGTGGGAATACAAGAATAATGTAATAGATTCAATTAGTCTACGTGACTAGAATTTGGGATGGTAAGTTTTTGCATACCCTAGATGATGAGAGAGAGAGAGAGAGAGAGTCAGTTTTATTCATATGAAATCCTAACTCTATGATCAAGTGCTCCATTAAAGACATAACACAAGTAGAATGAAGAAATTATGGGCATATACAGAGCAAATACAATAGAGAAACATCGAAGATTGAGGCTTAAAGACAAAATGTAGATTGTGAGAATGAGATACAAGCAAAATCAGTTGAATTCAATGCAAAGTGAGCACTCAAAAAATGTAGAAATGGCTAAAGAATTAGATCAAAGGTAGCGAAGACCAAAGCTGGAATCAATTCGATGAATCAAACACATCTAATTATCCACATCACTAATTTGACAAGTCAAATAAATGGAAGAACGCTTGCTATTGGCCAGTTGTGCTTACTTGCCAAGATCAGGTCCCATTTTAATATTAAAAGAAAGTTAGATGCATTCAACCATCAGATCTTACAAGATTGATGTCTATCACTTAATCACATTTTAAAGTTGCACAAAGTTTACATAATGTGGGAAAGTGAGAATTCAACACATGGAATTGTGGGGCCAAACTCATTTTGTGAGCCACAAAAGGTAAATGTCAAAATGGGTGTTAGATTGATATACTACAATTGGATAGATTCTCTAACAGTGATAGAGGTGGATCAGATTTGCAAGCGTTGTTAGATCCTGAGAAATCAATGGTGTACACTTCCCCACTTCCCAAACATGCATGAAAGATACATAATGTGGGGAAGTGACAATAAGACACGTGTTCAGTGGGCCATCACTTTTCACAAAGCACAGTCAAAATCTAGTCATGAGTTGCCACAGAGCAAAGAGGTTCAACATCAGAGTTTCTAAGCAATAAAGTAATGTTGCCTATCTACCACATGTATGCCACAATGTACCTGGCTGGAAAATGGACCCACTCTATAACTCAAACAAGAGAGTAATCATAGTCATTAGATCTTGTAAGATCAACAGTGGGTGCTTGCCCACTTTTCGAAGATGCACGAGGTTTAGATAATGTGGGCAAGCGACAGTTTGACATGTATACACCAAGGGACCCATCGAGGAAGTTATAAAGGAAAGTTATAATGTTTTAATCTTGATCATCGATTTGAGATCAACGACTAGAATTCAAATTTTTGATGACCGTTGGAATATGAAATACGTGGGTTTGGTGCAAAACAATAGAAAATGAAGAAACAATGATTTTCCACAAGATTTTTTGTTATTGAAGGAAGCCAAATGGACATCGAGTGTTTTAAAAGCACCAAATATCTAGAATCACTTATGGAAAAGATGCCACGTGTTCATATGACTGGATATTTTCAAATTTATTCTCATTTTTATATGATTGTTGCTCTGACAAAATTTAGAAAGGATAACAACAAACTATAAATGTAATCTCATTTGATAATGAAAGGATTGACAATTCTGTCTAACTTTCCCCCCTGCTTTTCCAAATATTGAGTGAGAATCGAAGAGTTAAATGGAATGAAAGATTTCTATGATGTTTGCAGCTGGGTAATGTGATGGTTTGATTCCATTTAGAACTAGCATGCTTTGGTTTCTTTCATTGTCTCTTTCAGCCGAGCTAACCTTGAATTTTCAGAACAATTTCTATGGGATTGTATGACAGATGTATTTGAAGTGGGTGATATCTTACTAGATTTCATTTTAGTGGAGAGTTATCAATTAAGGTGGATTCCATTTCATCTTTCATGTGCACGTCTTTTCTATCTCTAGATTGCATTTCAATATGACTAATCTACATTTAGAAGTAGGAGTAGAAGTTAGAAGAACTTTAAGGTAGCTTATGATATCCATTCCACTAGGTGTTATAGGTTGCCCAAATCTATTTCTACTTGGGGTGTCTGTAGTTATGAGCATCCTAGTTTATCCTCTTCTGCTCTTCGGTTAAGAGCATACCCCATATCCCAATGATCTATTAAAAACACAATTCATTGCATATATTGCACATAAGGGAGTTGTACCTTACAATTCAGAGGGTAGTGATATAATACATACATTGACCCATTTGTTGGTAACATTCTTTTGTTTCCTCACATTTTGGGCATCTAGAGTCAACATAAAGCCAAGTTAGCAAGAGAACAAACATGAAATGTAATATTTAATTACAATTAGAGTTGAGGTTATAATTAAATTTAGGTTTCAACTTAATTTGGTATGGAAGCTAAGTCTCTTTTTTTTGGGTAAGTTTTAATTTATTTAGGGTAATATTATGATTTGAAACATAAACATTTATTGTTGGAGTTAAGTCTTAATTTAGGGTGAAGTTGTGATTTGAAACATGAATTCAAAAATATAACATAGCTATATTTTAAAATTAATTAAAATTATATATAATAGGTTATAAATTGTTATTTTCAAAAAGTTGAAGATATATTCCTTGAATAATAAACTTATATTAAATGTATATTCAATATTGAATTAATTTTCAGTAAAATTTATTATTTGTGGTATTCCTATTACTTTTCAAAGAACTCATTAACTATCATTAAAAATAAATAATAATAATAATTTATTCTTGTTAGAAAAGTAAGATGTTTCTATAGTATTATTTTTACTTTTCTAATATTCTACTTTTCTAACTAAGAATAATAATATTTCTAATAGCAAAATATAAATAGAATATAGAAACATCTTAATTGTAAATTGAAAAAATAAGAGGTAATTTTTTATTTTATTTTTCAATTACTCTTTTTAGAATAATATCTTTCTAACAAACATTTATTAAATATGAAAATAATATAAAATGGTCTCCTCCAAGTTATGGTATTGTCGAAGTCAATTTTGATGGTGTGTCTAGAGGCAACCCCAGTCTCTTGGCTATTAGCATTTGCATTCGAGATGATCAAGGTGTTGTGTGTGCTATTAAATTTTCACCCATTCTTGAGGGGACTAATAATTTTGAAGAAGCCACTACACTTTTACAAGGTTCAAGGCTTGCAAAAAAAGGGTGTTTCAAGGAGGTGCATATTGAAGGGGACTCTATGGTCATAATGAATGCTTGTATTAAAAGGTCCTTGCATAATTGGAAACTTGCATATATCCTACATCAAGTGTGAAATCTAATGGGTTCTTTTCATAGTATTCATATCTATCATATAATGTGAAGGTAATCAGATAGCAGATTTATTATCAAATTGGGGGTGTGATGGATTGTGCATGGAGTCTCTTGGTCCTTTGTAATTTATAACGTCACATGAGAAGTTAGGCATACTGACAATATGGAGGCAAGTGGTGCTAGTATAATATGAGGTTTTGAAAGAAGCATTATATCAACTTTTGGTCATTGCCACCATTTCTTAAGTATGGTGCTTTGATAGAACTTCAGTCCATTGATCTCTTTATTATGCTATCATTTTTGAGGTTATGGTTACCATATCAAAAAGGACGGATAGTGGCTAATTGGTATGATGATATGCATTACATACCTTTGCAAAATGTAATGTTTCATGCTTATATTTGGCTAGTCTAGTACCATTTTCTCTCTCTGTAAACTCAGCGAGGAAGCAAGATTTTCTTATTATTTATTTCCCTATGGAGTTATCAAACAAATTATTAATATTAATAAAATATTTAATGGCTCCATCCATTTTTCAAAAAAAAAAATGAATTTTTTTATTTATTTACAAGCGTAATCTCTTGGAATAATTAAATCTTAAAATTATATATAATAAATCTACCTATATACACTTGTGTGACTATTTGTATTAGGCTTGGAATTTGATGGTCCTATTGGTCATTTTTCCATTTTTGAACCATATGTGATAGGCTAGAAAATTATTAGATCGTATATGTTGACATGCAAAGAAATTATAAAACCATAAATTTTATACTTAAAATTTATAATAAACCGTCAAAATCTGTTATAGGCAATCTAATATTATAGTTGATAATATAAATATATTATTTTATAATATATATGATATACACATGATAAATAGAACATATTTATAATTTATATTTATATTTTATTAATGTATAGTAGTAAAACATATGACATATGCATGATAAATAAACTAGCAGTTGCACATTTTTGTACATGCAACAATAAGCTGATAAGAGTGATATGTTTGAGAACAAAAAAGAGCAGACATAATTAATAATTAGAAATAGACTTTTGCAAAAAACCAAAATGAAAGAATAAAACATTGCATTAACCCAATAAACATAAATATTTACAAATTAAATTGTAACCAAAATTAGAAAATAAATTATCATAAAAATAAATACATTCATTTACTTCCATAATTTAGCATTTTATTTTATAATATATTGATATTTTTTAAAATTTTAAATTAATATATATTTATTAAAATAGTTGAATTGAAGTGACGAGTCCATTGCAAGTGGACATGCAAATGATAAAAAAGAAAATTTACCTCATTAAAACTTAAGTTTAGGATCTGAAACCATCACACTTAATTAATATAGAAAAAAACTTTCCAAATTCACTTTCCTGACAAATTTTAGAAATTTCTAAAAATTTATATTCTTCATAGACAGTAACTAACAATAAAGTGCCTAATGTTTAGATTTGAGAATCTTTTCTTGAGAACAAAATCAAAGGCCTATCAATAACTCTATAATGGTATTGCTAATAACATCCATCTAACAATATCTCATAAAATATTTAAATTGCTAACAACATCCTTCTAATAGTATCCAATAAAATATTTCAACAGAAAATAGTATCTCTCTAGTAGTATCTGATAAAATATTTATTGAATTGTAGTAACACCCCCTTAATAGCATCTTATTACTATTAATGATGGAGTCCACACTCAAACATAAAACATCTCAAGTTATCATTCAAAGAATGTTTGGCACATCTCATAGTACTCACACACAACACATTGATACCATATGTACTGACAGAGTGAATCATGACCAATAATGCATGAGCATGCATCCCCTTTATCTTCTAGAATTGATCCTTTTGTGAAACACAAATGATGATGAAGTTTAAATAGAGGATGATGTCAACAGGTTTGTGACTGACTATCCCATCTCTCCATATATTATGAAGGAAATTGTTAAATCATTCATGTTTAATATAGTACAAATGGAGAGTAATGACATGAATGCAAAGGGACATTAGAGCATAAATGGAAAGCAGGGGAAGGGGATAAGTATAAAAACCAAAGAGGAACATGGTGAGATGATTAATGGGAGGGGAGAGGAAATAGTGCAGTTGTTGTGCCAAAGTGTTGAGGATGAAGGTTATAATAGATTCATGGGTGCACTAACAAAAGCCAACATCATTCTTCTCGCATGCATTGTCGTTTTGTCAACTCATCCCATAAACATTTGGCATGCTCCCAAAACTTGTAAACATCACACAAATATAGGCATGTGATGCTGCACATTTCCTTTCTTAGAATTTTGTATTCTTCTTCTTCTTGGAAAGTCGTTTTGTGCCCATGATTTTTAACTCCTTCCCAACACACAAGATTTGCATGACATTTTCTACCCTTTGTCAAAGTGTAATTTAACTATTGCATGAACTCCAACATCTTGTGAATTGGACCCACACACAAATATTATATCTCTGCTGAGAAGCATGATCACAAAGAAAACTATTTTAAGAAAATATTACACAAAAAACCTATTTCTACATTCAAAACCTATAACCTAAAAGATGTCTTGAAATTAGAGAAATGAAGAAAGGTTAAAATGCATACCATAGATATGACCAACTAGGTCTAGATATTGAATATGTCACTTCCCTCCCCTCTCATAGAGTCATGCAAGAAAAAAGGGAAGCGATGATAATCTCTAAATATCCCAATACATACACATTGTTCAATCCAAACCTTACTTGATACCACAAAGCATTCCAAAAATTTAAATTTGTGCAAATTGAAATGCATTTATGTAGGTAGCTAAGCATCAAAATATTTCAAGAATCAAACAAGTTTAATTTAAGTTGAATTGAAATGGATTCATAAAGCATTCTACAAACTCAATTTTCAACAAAGTATTGAACAATTTTAAATTTATTTGAAATGCATGGATACCATGGCCTCTGACATATTCAGATCCACAGATGCTTTCCCTATATCGAACTCATCTGGCTCCTCTAAAATTCCATTAAATAAAGCTACATCTTCCATTGCAACTCTTTTTTGCCCTTGAAACACACATATTTATCTGTCTTTGAAGGAAAAAAACAACTTAGAAAGGAATATTTTGATATAATAAATCTAATGGAGAGGAAAAAATTAGATACCGTAGATAACAATAGAAAGAAGACAAACAACTATTGGAGAGATATAAGGGGTCAAAACTAGAAGATGCATGCACAATATTTTGTAATACATGTTGAAGTTAACAAAAGATCAACCCCACAACTCCCAAGAATCACCTGCATGCAAACACCTGTCACAGAAGAGAGAAGCCAAAAGCTATGGAGGCTGGAATTGCTAGATCCATAGATGAGACATTCTTGATGAGCAAAAAGATAAATTGATATTATCAATAATGAATTGTTTAATACAAAGAGAGATTGTCCTTATAAAGGAGTTTGAAACGCTAAAAAGGTCTAACCTAGATTGCATCATAATAATTAATAAAAGGATTAATTATTAGATGCCTAAAGGTTAGCTCAAGCAAACTAGAGTTAATTAGAAACTATCTAATTACTCTAACACCCCCCCCCCCCCTTGAGATAAACTTAGGGAGCAGTTGAAAACCTAGAAACTACTACAGAAAGTAGATTTGGGTCCTGACAAACAAGGCCTGATGAGGTACCCAAGCACAACCAAATCTCTGAAAAGAGGAGAAATAGAGAAAATCACATGGGAAAAACCCTACTCCAAAAAGAGATGGAAAACATGCTGAAAAGAAACTAGTGAAGGATTGAAGAAGCATCCAAACTAGGGGATGTTCCAAAAGATAGGAACAAAAGATGATCATGAAGAACACAGTTGAAGCATGTAGAAGCTGCAAAGCTTTGTCAAAAATAACTATTGATTTGAAGAACCTTCAGTGAAATAAAACCTAATCAGGTAGAGAAGACTATAATCTGCACCAAATCAAGAGGCACACAAAGGCAAACAACTAAACTCGAAGATACAAATGGCATGAAACACCAAAGCTTGAAGAGTTGATCAATTGAACCAAGGAATCATGAGAAACAATAGAATAAACACCCCCCCCCCCCCCCCCCCCCCCCCCCAATGGAGACAAGGGTGAGGTGACATGAAACTAGAAAAGTGGGCCAAAAGAAATGCATGTCAAGGAAGCATGATCAAGATGCACAAAATAGTATATATGTGTGTATTGAGGTGATCAATCTCAAACATGACATGAAGCTAATGTCATGGAAGGGACACTCACTGGACAAAGGAAGATGTAAAATAAAGGAAAAACATCAACCCCCCATGACACACTAATCATGAGTAGTGCATGCACAATAAGGAACAAGACATAATGAATCCCATGAATATAATAATCTACATGAGTTTCCTCTAATGACATTGCTTGAATCAGAAGGAAAAGCAAGGCAAAACTACTAAAATGAAAACACAGATGCAATATGGCACTTTATCTCAATGTGTTTGCAAGAATGCATACAAATGATGTCTAAATAGACCAGAAGAAACACAAGACTAATACAATAGATACTATAAGTCATGATGAATCATCTGAAGCAATGAAATTGATCCTGGAACCTGAAACAACCAAGATATCTACTAGAATGCAAAAATGCAAAAGATAGAATAGAATGTTCCTAGAGCATAATTCGAAAAAACAACCAACATCACTAGAAAGAGCTTGGAAAGAACTTTCTAACAATATAAAGAATTTCCAAATCAAAGATCGGATGCTCAAGATATGTCTTCAGAAGTGCAAAATGGAAATCTTGATTTTGACAACAAAAAGAACTATAAAAAGCATCAAAATTGAAAACTAACTATACCACTGTGACAGGCTTGGAACCATCTTTCTTGTGATATCTCATTTTTGAAAAATAGAGTTCGTATGCCTGATATATGAGCATAAACGTGAAGGTAGGTCCAAATAGAGCTTGAAGAGGTGACAGGATATGTTGATGTAGTGTTGATGTGGCGCTAACATCAACAAGTGACAAGCCTAGAGGTGATGGTCAAATGGTCATTGAGGCAAAAGAATGCCTAAAAAATGACCCCTATCAAAAAAAAATATATATGATCGCCAAAAACACTAATTCGGGAAAAAGGTTGGTGCCAGATTAAAAATTGGTGGCCAAAAGAGGGCAAATTTAGAAGTTGGATTAAAAAAACCTCCAACATTTGAACAAGCAGCGCCAAAAACCATAAACCATCCCAAAAAAATAAGTCGTCCAAAGGAAACAAAGCCTTGGAGGAGGTGAGAGGCACGAAGAAGGCAAACCCAAGGTTTAGAAAGAAAGGTGCCCATCTTTATACCACCTAAACACAAATCTACCTCCAAAAAAGTTGGTATTTAAAAAAACACCCCCCTCAATTTGCACATTCTCCAAAATTGGTTTGAGTTATCCATACAAGACAAGGCATGTGGCACAGGGCCTATGTGGAAGTGGAGTACCACTTGTGTGTAGAGTCAATGGTAGGGCCATTGAAAAAGATGTGCTAATAACAAATCCTCACAAATGTAAAAGAAATGTGCCTTGGCGATTGGTATTGAGACGTCTTGAAGAAATGTCGATTCTTAGAGTAGGGAGAAAATCACAGACCATGATTACATTGGCACCAAACATTTTGGTTTGTACGAAGTGCATTTTGGGGTGCGTACCGTCATTGGAAATGACTCGAGCAATTCTTCACTTCTGCAATAGTGGTTTTACAACGATAATGGCCAAGTTCGATTGGGAAGACATAAATGGAACCTCTCCTTGCTTTGCAAAATTTTTCCACCCTTGATACCATGTTGAAGTTGATGAAAGATCAACCCTAAAGCTCCCAAGAATCACTTGTATGCAAACACCTGTCACAAAAGAGAGAAGCCAAAAGCTATGGAGGCTAGAATTGCCAAATCCATAGATGAGACATTCTTGATGAGCAAAAAGATAAATTGATTTTATCAACAATGAATTGTTTATTACAAAGAGAGATCGTCCTTATAAAGAAGATCAAAACCCTAAAAAGGTCTAATCTAGGTTGCATCATAATAATTAATAAAAGAATTAATTATTAGATGCCTAAAGTTTAGCTTGAGCAAACTTGAGTTAATTAGAAAATATCTAATTACTCTAACAGTACAAACTTATGACAGAAGTCATCCTCGTATGATGAGGTTGTTCTTACTATTCCCGCAACTAATGTTCATTATAAAAGTAAATTCTAAAACAAAATATCATCAAAGATGTCAGGAAGTCAAAGATAGGTTTGGATACTAGATGCATTAATAAATGTATTTTAAATCCATTTGAAATAACTAATAAAATTTGAATGAAGTATGTAGATATAGAAAAACACAAAATCAAGAAGATATTTTGATCCTTGATATTATTTATTTTATTATTTTATATTTTATATCACTATTTCAAATGAATATAATAAACTTATAAATTAGATCCTTAGAAATCTATATGTTTAATTTTGAGTATTTTTTTAAAAACTCATATGTTCTATTCAAAAAATTAGTAATTAGTTTTTTTCTATTTTTTATTTATCGGTAAAAGGTCGAAGCCATATAATATTTTATTAAAATAACCAAAAGATTATGAAAGTCTTTGATCAAATAGGCACTGGTAGGAAAGAATAGAGAAGAAAACCTTCAATCTTGCATGGGACAAAAGTCTTTAACAAATTACATAAATAAAAGAGGCATACCCTAGTATAACAATGTTAGGAACATTAGCTCTATTAAAATGGGGTGATTGATTACAAGAGTCCCTTTCAAACCTAGGGGACTTAGGAAGGCATTCCTTCCTTTACATACTTCACATGTTTTGTTGAATGTCTATCATTTGAAATTCAAGTCTACATTTTGAATAGCTTTGGTAAGTCTTGTTGGCTAAATATAGAGGCTTTCTTGTGATATTTAGAGCACTCCCTTGATATTTTGCATCTCACAACAAACTTCAAACTCATTTGTATATGCTTGTTAAAATTGTTAGGAAAATGAGTTAGTGAATTTCTAGATAAGTAAAGGGATTAGATATATTGATAATTCTTGTAAGGGTTCTTCTAAGGTTAGATTTGTGAAGTTCTTTAATTTTTAGTTTAGAATGTTTATGTTTAGTGATTCACTCTCTTTTTTAATTACTTAAAATTAAGTTATATTGATTGTTTCTATACACACACACACGCACACACATAAATGATTGAGAATGTTCAAAGAATTATTTTTTAGATATTTACTATATTGTGATGTTTCTTTTCCATTTTTAACATCCATTAATGAATGGGATAACAAAATTTCATTGGAAAGGATCTCATCTCCAACATTACATTACATAAGAGTTGAGAATTAAATATCACTATTAACTGATCTTTTAATAGATATTTCATACCTTTTCATCTAGGTCTTTGTTATTTATTCATTTCTTCTTTATACTAATTTTTTAGTCATTGATTTAATTCCCTCAAGGTTGTTTTATTCTCCAATATTCCATATTTTGTTGTGTTTAGTTTGGTTATAACTAATATTTGGTTCTAATATTTAAAATTTAACAAAATATGTTGCTCAGTTGTGGGGGAAATTGCATATTGAATTATTTCTCTATCTCTTTTCTAAATGCTTGATTGTCATATTAAGCTTATAGGATCAATCTTTTTGGTAAATCAAAGATGTCTAGTTGAAAACATAAGAGGGTCTTTCATGGTATGTTATAATTTTTTTGAGAGAATGATCAGTGTTGATCTTATTAGGAGAAAAATTTAGGACAATCTATTTACTTAGTTCGATATAACTATTTAGTCCACAACTAGAAAGCAAGAAACTTTAGGGTGGAGATGGTCATGGCTTGAGATATAAATTGAAATTATTGAATGAGGGAACATGAGAAGGATTGAGATGAAATCACCTACCATCTTTTTCTTGAATATAATTGGTTAATTTTCTATTGTCTTTGATGTTACACAAAATGTTATATCTTTACCAGTCAGAGTATGTCGAGCTCACTCAAGTGATGAAAACAATTTCCTATGTATGCCGAGCATTCTAAAGTTTGCCAAGTTTAGAAGACAGTGTCAATTGAGTTCACTCAAGAGACAAAGGGAAGTTCGCAAAACATTGAGTATTAACTGAGCTCACTTGGTTGATGAAGGAAAAGTTGGATGGATTAACTGAGTTCACTTGGTTACCAAAGGAACTTTGTGAAGATGCAGTGTTAACCAAGTTCACTTGGTTAACATAGGAAAATCATTTTTGAGTTACTGTCTACTGAGAAGGGTTGGCTAACTAAGTATTTCCTTGTTTTGGCGTATTGAGTTCAATAGATTTGTTTGTTGGTTCTAGCTAACTGAGGAGATGAAAATTAATTATTCTGAGTTGTATTCAAGCCAACTTGACAATGTGTAAGGTATAAGTATAAGGTCAAGTTGAGGATTGAATGTGTGCAAGTGTATGGAAGAACAAAAGATGCTTAGAGGAAACGATTTTTAACGATAAGAAAAATATCCTTGTCAAGCTGCAAAGATACATTTGATCAGAAATGATCAAGTATACAAGCTAGAATTGAGATCTATAATCAACAATTCAGTTACATCAAAAATTAGGTCATCTCATTTTTACTCTCTAACCATTGTAGCAATGATCTAAATCTCTTAATAGAGTTGGCTTAACAACTATTTATAAATCCTCTAACAAGGTGGCATTTATAGGCTGAAGTGTCTAAAGACCTCTAACAAGGCCACTCCCAACAAGGTGATTAAATCCTCTAACAAGGTCACACCTAACAATGTGTTTTGTAGCCTTTAATAGGGTTGGTTACTAACAGGGCTCACTTCAGAAGAGTGAAAATCAATAACTAGTTGCAATTGGTGGTTTTTCTCAAATTGGATTTTCACATTAAATCTTGGTGTCACTTGTGTTCATGCTATTTAGTTTATGTGTATGAAACTAAGTTAAGTAAGGTTAATCATAGATAAAATCTTAATATTTGCATGTTAAACATTTGCCAAGTTACAATTTCTATTTTAGTGCTTACCGAGTTACAACATTTACTAGTGTAAATCGAGTGCCTGCATGTCTACCAAGCATCAATATTTTTCAGTGAAGTTTTGTGTTCTGCTTTGACAACTAAGGCATCTAGGATTTATTTTAATGGTAACTGATTCACCCCTCCCCTCTTATTTAATCCTCTTATATTTCCAATAATTGGTATCAAAGCTTCTTGGTGCTTGCAGAGCAGGTTTCAAGGACCTAAGCTAAAGATCAAGAAGTCTTATAGAAGGGAGATCCCCAAGCTGAATAGAAATAACTTCAAGGAATGGCAGGAACTCATGAGGTTACATTTGGAAACCATTGGAGATTTAGAGCTGGAGTATCTAGACACCAAATATATGACACCTGATAGAACTATGATTGTTGAAGAAATTATAGAAAAGAAGATTCATAACATTTTGATGATTGATATTGTTTCATCTCTCAACTATGCCAAATTTGACGAAGTCAAAGACTGTGGAACTGCTCATGAAATGTGGACCAAGCTAAAAGTCATCTATGGAGGAGATGATAATGTAAGAAGAGCTAAAGTTGAAAGTCTTATAGGGCAATTTGATCAAATAAAGAGAGAGAAGATGAGAACATTGCAAAGTACAGTGATAGAATCAAAGCCAATGTTTGTGCAATCAAAGCTTCAGGAGGAAAGATTGAAGATGAGATAGTGTAGTTGGAAGATTGATAATATTTGAGCTAGATAACTATGATAATTATGTTCCTAGTTCTAGCAATCTTGAGTCTGCATTTGAAGCCAAGTTATCACTGAAGAAGAAAGCTAAGAAATCAAAAGCCAAACAATCTGAAAGTGAAGAGGAAGATAGTTTTGATAGTGATCTTGAAACTATTAAGGCATTACTTGCAAGAAGGTATCCCAAAGGCAAAGGAAAGTACAAAGGTAAAATTCCTTCGTTTTGTTTCTCTTGTGAAGAAGTTGGACACATTTTTACAAGGTGTCCAGACAAAGAACACAAAGATGAAAAGAAGTACAAGTACAAAGGAAAAAAGGATTTGAGGAACTTCAAAGACTACAAGGACAAAGGTAAAAAATCTTGTTTTATAGCTAAAGATTCATATAGTAGTGAAGATGATGAAATGGACTATATTGCTATAAAAGATTAATCTGATTATGAAGGAGATAAAATGGCACTTATCTCTCATGTTAGCAAAAATGATACATGAATTATTGATAGTAGTTGCTCACATCATATGATTGGTAACAAAACAAATTTTGAACACATGGAACATTATGATGGTGGTGTTAGGATTAAACCATAGACAGAAATAACAATTACATGCAAATATAACCAATAATAGAAAAAATAATAGAACACATAGAAAAGAACACATGGCACCAAGATTTAACATGGTTCACCCAATCCTTGGGCTACATCCACCAAATAGCAAGTCCAATATTTTTATGATCCATTGATTACAACTTGATTACAATCTGTAATCCCTTACAACTCAATATCACCACAAGAACCAATTTAGCATTACACCTTATAAAAATAATCCCTAACCCTAAGCCCTTTTATACAAGTATTTTAACCGCTTTAGGGTTATAATTAATAATTATATGTCAGCCCAAAATCTTGATAAAATAGGGCCCAATTTTTTTTCTTTGAGGTGATGCCCCGAACTCCAAAGAATTTATGAAGTATGTACAATACTTTCTTGATCAGTCACCACAATCTAACAATCTCCCACTTGGGGACTGATCAGGCTCCACATTAAACAACAATCTCCCACTTGGAGACTAATCCTGTAGCGATACCACTACCACATGGGGCTCCCACTAGATCAAACTACCCTGGACTCTACTGTTCTTTTATTCATATTCAATCTAGAAGACCAACCGAAGCTGAAGAGGAGTTCAACTTCTCCCTTGTGACTACCTTTGTCAACATATCTACTAGATTGTCATTGGTATGTATCTTCTCCATCTTTAACTATCCATCCTCCAAAACTGACTGAATGAAATGGTATCACAATAGTATGTGTTTGGTCTTTGAATGCAAGGCTGAATTCTTTGCAAGATGAATGGCACTTTGACTATCTGTGAACAAATAACTATCGTTCTGAGGATGTCCCAATTCTCGCAAGAAGAACTAAAGCCATATCATCTCCTTGGCTGCCTCTGTAGTAGCTACATACTCTGCCTCTATAGTGGATAATGCATTAACCTTTTGTAACCTAGAAACCTACCTCACGGCTGCCCCACCAACAGTAAAGATGTAACCTATAGTACTCCACTTGGTATCATTATCCCTTGCCAAATTTGAGTCAACATAGCCATGTAAATCAGTAGTAGAGCCCTCAAAGTGTAAACACTTATTAGATGTTCCTCTCAAATATCCAAGAATCCATTTGAGTGCATTCCAATGCTCAATTCTTGGATGACTCATATACTTGCTAACAACTCCCACTGCATGTGCAATATCTAGCCTAGTACATACCATAGCATACATCAAGCTTGCTATAGTTGAAGCATAGGGTACCTTGGAAATCTTATCCTCCTCTTTTTGTATCTTGGGGCACATCTCCATAGTCAACTTCAAATGACCAGGTAAAGGTGTGCTGACAGCTTTAGTATTCTCCATAGAGAAACATTGCAACACCTTCTCAACATAATCAGCCTGAGATAGTGTTAATGTTTTGTTTTTCCTATCTCTGCAAATCTTCATACCAAGGATTTGTTTTGTTTCCCCCAAATCCTTCATAGAAAATGCATGTGCTAATTGGCTTTTCAGTCCCTAAATGTGATCCATGTTAGACCCAACTAGAAGCATATCATCAACATATAAACATAAAATAATGTAGCTATCATCATCAAAACTCTTAAAGTAGACACAATGATCTGAATGACACCTACTATAACCATGCTCATGCATAAAACTATCAAATTGCAGATACCATTATGGAGGTGCTTGCTTCAAGCCATATAAAACTTTTCTTCAATTTGCACACTAAGTTCTCCTTACTTTTGACCACAAATCCCTGTGGCTGAGCCATATATATCTCTTCATCCAAATCACCATGAAGGAAGGTTTTTTTAACATCTAGTTGATCTAAATGCAAATCTTTAGTAGCCACTAGACTTAAAACAATACGGATAGAAGTCATTTTAACAACAGGAAAAAATATCTCATCAAAATCAATTCCCTTTTTCTGTGCAAATCCTTTTACAACTAACTTGGCTTTAAATCTTTTCTTACCTCCATCCTCTTCTTTTAACCTGTAAACCCACTTATTATGTAAAGCCTTTTTACCTGCAAGCAACTTACATAAATCCCATGTCTTATTCTTCAGTAAAGAGTCCATTTCATCTTTCATGGCAAACTCCTACTGAATCTTAGTATCCACCTGCATAACTTCATCATAACTTTCAAGTTCACCAGCATCATTAAGTAAAATAGAATACAAAGAGGGAGAGAATCTTTCTGGAGTTGTAATTTGCCTTGTTGACCATCTAACATTCATCGGTGTACGTGGTATTTGTTGTTGTGGTTGTTGCACATCATGAGGAATGGCTAGAACATCAACTTTTGGAGTATCATTCAACACTACATAATCATCTTCTTTCTTCTCATGTTGTTGCAACAAATCTTTGTACAACACTTTCTCATTGAATATGACATCCCTACTTCTTATAAATTTATTATTTTCAAAATCACAAAGCCTATAACCAAATTCATTAATGCCATATCCAACAAATACACATTTCTTTGACTTAGCTTCTAGTTTGGTTCTATTTTCAAAATCTATGTGAGCAAATGCTTCACAACCAAAGGTTTTGAGAAAAGAATAACTCACCTTCTTACCAGTCCATGCCTTCTTTGGAATATCATAGCCCAAAGGAGTAGAAGGACCTCAATTAATCAAATATATAGTAGTACTGACATCCTCTGCCCACATGTGTAAGGGCAACCCAACATGCAACCTCATGTTCCTTGTGCACTCCATTATAGTCCTGTTCATGTGTTCAGCCATTCCATTTTCCTGTGGTGTCCTTGGAATAGTTTTCTGTCTACAAATACCATTAGTGGAGCAATAATCTTCAAATTTATGACTGCAATACTCACCACCATTATTAGATTTGAGACATTTTAATTTTTTACCAGTCTCATTTTCAACCAAGCATTTCCATTTCTTAAAAGTTTGAAATACATCAGATTTTTGTCTAAGGAAATAAACCCATACTTTTCTAGTTGCATCATCAATAAATGTAACATAGGAATGAGATCCACCAAGGGAAGATACCTGATCTGGTCCCCATATATCGGTATGCACAAGCTCTAATTTCTCCCTTTTATTTCCCTTCCCAGTCTTTGCAAAACTCACTCTCTTTTGTTTTCCATACACACAACTTTCACAAAAATCCATATTAACACATTTCAAACCTGGTAAAACTTTCTTTGAATGAAGTACTTTCATATCTTTCTCACTCATGTGCCCAAGTTTTTTGTGCCACAATGTTGTATCAGAATCTACAACAACTATTTGTTCTCCCTACTTAATTGCAGCAATTATTCCTAAACATTCATTTTTCTCTAAAACAATTAAAGTAGAAGGAACAATATGACCTGTACAAAGATATAAGGTTCCTACTTTCACACCTTTTTCTACTACAAGGGAACCTTTTGAAACCTTCCAATTTTATCATTACAAATAACTACACAACGCTCATCACTAAGTTGCCCTGCTGAAATTAAATTCCTAGTTAGCCTTGGAACATGTCTTACCTCATGTAGTAGCCAATGATTCCCATTCTGCAACTTAATCTTAATTTTTCCCTTTCCAACAATCTGATAGGGTTCATTATCCCCCGAATAAACAAGCCCAAAATCTCCTTAAACATAATCAATGAAATAACCTCTATGAGGTGTAGCATGAAATGAAGCACCAGAATCTAAAACCCATGAATAATCAACACTTTCTAAAGATAGAAGCAAAGCATCCTCTTCAGATTTGTTACTTACCACATTTTCCACCTTGTCTCCATTGATTTATCTCCATCATTTTTCTTTCAATTCCAACAATCTTTCTTTTTGTGCCCTGGTTTCCCATAGTACTAGTAATCGTTCGGTCCTCTTGATTGAGACCTCCTCCCCTTTGACTCTCCTCTTGATTTCCCACGATTTCTAGAATTACTTCCTCTCTTAGTCATTCTGGCCCTGCTTTGTGCATTCAAAGCACTTTCTGATGTAGATCCACCTAAGGTTTTCCTATGAGTTTCCTCACTCAAAATAACACCGATCACATCATCATATTTTAGGTTACTAGATCCCGGAACAAAATTACTCACAGCCATTACCAAGCCATTCCAACTTTCTTGCAAAGAACATAAAATCAAGAGAGCCTTAATTTCTTCTTCAAAATTGATACCCATAGAAGATAACTGACTAGTAATAGTATTAAACTCATTCAAATGATCTATAATAGATTCACCTTTTGCCATTTTAATATTAAATAAACGCTTCATGAGAAATACCTTGTTTGAAGTGGAGGGCTTTTCATATAGTGTTGCTAGGGTTTTCATCAATTCTTCTATCATCTTTTCTTTTGTAATATTAAATGCCACTGATGGTGCCAGGCATAATCAAATGCTTCCAAGTGCCTTTCGATCCAAAAGATTCCATTCATCATTTGACATAGATCCCTGATTCTTGGCTTTTCCTTCCAACGACTTTCATAAATCCTTCTAATATAGATAGTCTTCCATTTGCATCTTCCATAACTAGAATTTTTGCCCATTAAACCTATCAACCCTTAGTTTACCCTCATTTTCCATTGCTTCCACTCAACCGTGAGACTCCCACTCAACTGTGAAACTTTTCTACAGAGGATAACTAAAAAACAACTAGGCTCTGATACCACTTGTTAGGATTAAACCATAGACATAAATCAATTACATGCAAATATAACCAATAACAAAAAAAATAATAGATCACACAGAAAATAACACAAGGCACCAAGATTTAACGTGGTTCACCCAATCCCTGGGCTACGTCCACCAAACAAAAAGTTCAATATTTTTATGATCCAATGATTACAACCTAATTACAATCCATAATTCCTTACAGCTCAATACCATAGCAAGAACCAATTTCACATCACACCTTATAAAAACAATCCCTAACCCTAAGCCCTTTTATACAAGTATTTTAACTGCTTTAGGGTTATAATTAATAATTACATGTTGGTCCAAAATCTCGATAAAATAGGGCCCAAAATATTTTTTTCAGGGCAATGCACTGAACCCCAAAGAATTTATGAAGTATGTACAGTACTTTCCTAATCAATCACCACAATCTAACAGGTGGTAGTGTGAGATTTGGAAACAATGAACCATGTTGTATAAAGGGAAAAGGTTGTATCTCACTAACCAATGAACTTAGATGTGACAATGCTTATTGGGTTGAAGGACTAAACAATAATGTATTGAGTGTGACATAGTTGAATAACATTAGATTCAAGGTAGAATTCATGGATGGAAAGGCCAAGCTGCTAGATGGAAAAGGAAATCTAATTGGGTCTGATAATCAAACCAAAGGTAATCTATTCTACCTAAATCTCAGTGAAAGTTCATGTTTCATTGCTCAAGTAGAAGAAATTTGGTTATGGCATAAAATGCTATGTCATGTAAATTTTGATAATCTAATAAAGATAAGCAAAAACAAAAGAGTAAGAGGTATTCCTAGTTTGAGGAAACTTGGTATGGGCCTATGCAAAAATTGCCAAATTGGTAAGATGGGCAAGACAAGTTTCAAAAGCAAAAACTATCATTCTGAAGAAGTCTTGGAGCTAGTTCATACAAACTTATGTGGACCTGTTGGAATAGAGAGCTACAATGGAGATAAGTTTTTATTCTTTTTGTTGATGATTATTCTAGAATGACAACTATAATGTATCTGAAAGATCAGTTTGAAGCATTTCAAAAGTTTATATGGCATCTGGCAAGAGTAGAGAAAGAAATTGGAAAGAATCTAAAGTGTTTAAGTTTAGACAGAGGTGGTGAATTCATTTCCAATGAATTCAATAAATTCTACATTAAAAGAGGAATTAAAAGACAAGTATCAACCCTTGATACACCACAACAAAATGGTATAGCTAAAAGAAGAAACAAATCCATCATGGATTTTGCAATAACTTTGATGATAGAAAAGAATGTTGCAATCAAATACTCAAAGGAAGTAATCAGTATTGTAGTGCATACCTTGAATAGAGTACAATTGCAGAAAAACCCAAATCAAACTCGTTATGAACTATGGTATGGCTACAAACTCAATGAAAGTTACTTGAAAGTATTTGGTATAAAATGTTATATCTTGAAGGAATCTAGGAAAGGTAAATTTGATGTCAAAGGTGATGAAGGCATATTCATAGGATATTTCTATAGAAGTAAAGCATATAAATGTTTGAATTTATCCACTCATAAGATCATAGAAAGTGCACATGTGAGAATTGATGAGTTTGCAGAGAAGAGTGAAGAAGAGAGCAGTAAAGAACCTGAGGATTGTAGGAAGTTTGTCTACTATGAACCTGATACATTGCCAAATCCAATTGGAAGTCGACAAAATTCACCTCCTAAGTCCCCAAAATCTCTAGAGGCTATCGAGTTGCAACTAGTGCAACCCGAGTTCGAGTCTGAAGGACCCAAGTCGCTGTCAGAAGCTACCGAGATGTTGCCAGAGCAAACTGAATCTGATGGACCTAAGTCACAGATAGTGGGACCCAAGCTTAATACAAAAGATCATGATGAGGCTAATGGAACAAGTTCTAAATCTAAAGTATCTATGTTAGCAAGATATGTCAGAAGGCACCATGCATTTGATTAGAACATTGGAGAAAAGTTAGATGGAACAATCACAAGAAACATATTGAAAGGTACATGTTTACTTACTTAATTTGAACCTAGATTAGTTAAAGATGATTTGGATAATGAAAGTTGGATTGAAACTATGAATGAAGAGATAGATTAGATAGAGAGGAATAATACCTAGACTCTTGTTCCTAGAACCAAGGATAAAAATGTAATTGGCACAAAGTGGGTTTTCAGAAATAAGTTGAATGAAGATGGAAAAGTTTCTAGAAATAAAGCAAGGTTAGTATGTAAAGGCTATTCTCGAGAAGAAGGTATTGATTATGGTGAAACTTTTTCTCTTGTTGCAAGATTAGAATGTGTTAGAACTTTACTTGCTTATGTTGCACATAAAGGTTATCAAATGGATGTGAAATCTGCATTCTTGAATGAAATTCTTGAAGAGAAAGTTTACATTGAACAACTAGAAGGTTTCATAGATCCTAGCAAAAAGGATATGGTTTGTAAATTGCACAAGGCATTGTATGGACTCAAGCAAGCTCCTAGAGCTTGGTATGAAAGACTTCATAACTACTTGATAAAGATTGGTTTTCAAAGAATAAATGATGACAGTAGCCTGTATATCAAAGAAGGACCAAATAAGAAAATTATATTGACTGAAATATTTGTGGATGACACATTATTTACTAGAAATGATGACATATGCAAAGCTTTTTTAGAAGAAATGAGTAAAGAATTTGAGATGTCCATGTTTGGAGAGATAAAATTCTTTGTTGAATTGTAGATTCAATAGAAGAAGGATGGTATCTATATTACTCAATCCAAATATATCAAGGAGATACTAAAGAAATTTGGAATGGAAGACTCAATACCAGTTGGAACACCTATGTCTACTGGACATAAGCTTTCCAAAAATGATGATTCCAAGGAAGTAGATCAGACCGCATATAGATAAATGATTGAAAAATTATAATATGTAGTGCACATAAGGCCTGGTGTTGCATTAGCAGTTGGTATGGTGTCAAGATTCTCAGCAAATCCAAAAGAAAATCACATGATAGCAATCAAGAGAATAATGAGGTATTTGAAGGGTACTGAAGATTATGGATTATGGTACAAGAAAGGAGGCAATCTAGATTTGAAGGCCTTCACAAATACTAATTGGGTAGGAAGTTTTGATGATAGGAAGAGCACTAGTGGTGGATCATTATTTCTTGGTAAAAGACTAGTGTCTTGGACAAGTAAGAAGGATAATTGTATTTCTCAATTCACAACAAATGTAGAGTATGTGGCAACAACAGTCAATTGCTCCAATGTTGTTTGGTTCAAGCAACTATTGGCAAGTGTGAAGGTAGAGTTCAAGGATCCAGTGATTATGTTCTGTGATAACACCAATGCAATTAATATATCAAAGAATCTTGTGATGCATACCAAAATGAAGTATATTGCTATAAAATATCATTTTCGAAGAGAATTGGTGCAAGATAAAGAGGTAAGATTGGAATATGTGGATACTAAAGAACAAATTGCAGACATATTCACTAAAACATTACCTAAGGATGCATTTTTGTATCTAAGAGGTAAGTTAGGGGTCATTCCCCTATTTGAAGATCACTAAATGAAGTTTAGTGATGCATCAACCAGAGCATGTTGAAGATCAGTCAGTTGATGCAATATTGAAAAAGGCATATTGCATATGAATAAGTACTTCAGGTACATTGATATTCATTGAATATTGTCTTTGGAATGAGATGTTAAAGAGGGAGAGTTTGTTGCCATATCTCACAGAAATTTTCTAAAGAGGGAGAGTATACATTTCACACAATTTTTATAAAGGAGAATTATTTGCAGAGATGTTAGAAAGAGAATGAACTTGGTCTGATATCAAAAAGATAGAGTTTGCTGACAGAGGGAGAAATTGAAGGAAGAAGGAGTTCACACTAATAGTGGGAGTTCTCAAGAATGAGAATCAGAAATTAAGGATATTTTACTTAATTTATTTTGGTCTAAAATTTTCTTTGTATTATGACATTTTGTGTTGCCATCAATGCCAAAGAGGGAGATTGTTGGATACAATTGGTTAATTGTGTATTGTCTTTGATGTTATACAAAATGTCATATCTTTGCTAGTTAGTGTATGTCGAACTCACTCAAGTGATGAAGATAGTTTCATGTGTCTATTGTGCATTCCTGAGTTTGCTAGGTTCAGAAGATAGTGTCAACTGAGTTCACTCAAGAGACAAAGATAAGTTTGCAAAACATTGAGTGTTAACTGAGCTCACTCTGCTAATGAAGGAAAAGTTGGATGGAACCAGTGTTAACTAAGTTCACTCAGTTACCAAAGGAACTTTGTGAAGATACAGTGTTAACCGAGTTCACTTAGTTAACATAGGAAAATCATTTATAAGTTAGTGTCTACCAAGTAGGGTCGGTTAAAGAAGCATTTTCTTGTTTTGGCATATTGAGTTCAATAGATTTGTTTGTTGGTTCTAGCCGACTAAGGAGATGAATATTAATTATTCTAAGTTGTATTTAAGACAACTTGACAATGTGTAAGATATAAGGATAAAGTCAAGTTGAGGGTTGAATGTGTGCAAGTGTATGGAAGAATAGAAGATGCTTAGAGGAAGTGAATTTGAAGGATAAACAAAATATCCTTGTGGAGCTACAAAGATACATTTGATTAGAAAGGATCAAGTATACAAGCTAGAATTGAGATATCTAATCATCAATTTAGTTGCACCATAAATCAAGTCATCTCATTGTTACTCTCTAACCATTGTAGTAGTGATCTAAATCTCTTAATAGAGTTGGCTTAACAACTATTTATAACTCCTCTAACAAGGTGGCGTTTCTAGACTGAAGTGTCTAAAGACCTCTAACAAGGGCACTCCTAATAGGGTGATTAATCCTCTAACAAGGTCACACCTAACAATGTGTTTTGTAACCTTTAACAAGGTTGGCTCCTAACAAGGCTCACTTCAGAAGAGTGAAAATCAATAAATAGTTGTAATTGGTGGTTTTCCCAAATTGGGTTTCCACATTAAATCTTGATGTCACTTGTGTTCATGTTGTTTATTTAATGTATATGCAACTAAGTTAAGTAAGGTTAATACATATAATATCTTAAGATTTTCATGTTAAGCATTTTCCAAGTTACAGTTTCCATTTTAGTGCTTACTAAGTTACAATATTTACTAGTGTAAACTGGGTGCTTGTATGTTTACCAAGCATCAGTATTTTTCAGTGAAGTTTTGTGTTCTGTGTTGACATCTAAGGGATCTAGGATTTATTTTAGTAGTAATTGATTCACCCCTCCCCTCTTACTCTTTTCTCTTATATTTCCAACACTTTTGTCTGCTATCTTGTCTACATGCATGCCTAGAACATGTCTCATTTATGTTGAAACTAAAATTTCACAATTGAAAAGTTAACTAAATGTGCTCCATGCAGATCACATATTAGGGGGAAGTTGAGAATCAATTAATCAGCATTGGAAAATAAAAGGAATCTAGAGGGACTAAAAACAAGATCATCCTTTTAAGAACAAATATGAGATTAAAACAATCTATTGCCACTTCAATTTAGATAAAATTTACCATTGCCCATTAAATAGATAAGATGATAGAGATATGGAATTTATAACATCTATTATTAATAATATGATATGTACATAATGTCATTCGTTTGAGCATTTATAATAGAAAAGAGTGGAACGAAGATGACCATAACCCCTAATCCTGTCAAGTGCTCTAAGAAGAAAAATGGGGGTAGGATGGAAAAATATACAGATTTAACAATGAAAGATATAAACAATAGAAAATATGAAGATGACCATAAATCCCAATCTTGTCAAGTGCCCTGAGAAGAAAAATGGGGGTAGGAGGGAAAGGGATACAAATTCAACAGCAAAAGGTATAAACAAAGCTATATCCATTTACCCATAATAGTAGTGCTAGTTGGTAAAAGAGGCCCTAGGGACATATCCAAGTAATATTAAGATTAAATGAACAAAACAAGAAGGAAATGCATTCCCTCGCTAGTCTTCCTTCACAAAGATTAAGATGTAATCTTCATCGCCCTCGTCTCCAAAGATCAAATTCCATTTTCCCTGACATGAGTATGAATGCAATCTTCTTTCTAATGGATTTTCAAAGGTTTAGCATAGTGAATTCTAATTTTCTTAGGTTCAAGAAGTCTACTTTCAGCTCTACATAAAATCAAGACGTCCATCATAATAGGAAGTTGATACTTCATCTTAGGCCAGACATCATCAAAGAGTCTCAAGTCTCTAATATGGAGAATAGGGTGACATAATATGTTTACATTGAGTAAGGAACCTAGGGTGCATAGCATATAGTCCTTTTCATATGGGATTTCTAACATGGGGGTAGTATTTAAAATAGCTTGCTCCAGTCCCTCAAGCCAAATTTAATCAAAAAGGACCTTGCATAACTGAATGATTTCCTTGAACCCTATCTGAGCTCTAGCCATGCATGCGATGAGGGAGCCTATGACAAAGTCATTGGTGTGGCAAGTAAAGGAATAATCAAAGATTTTTTCTCCTAAATCTTTGGAAACAACCAGGTTAGTCATGTCATCTATAGGAGTTAAAATCCCATTCCATCTTTTTTTCTTAACATACCCTTTAAAAGTCATTGTTCTCTCCTCACATGAATGAAAAATAACTATTGTAGATTCCATTAAAATAGGGGAGGTTGTATAGAAACACAAGCTGATTAATCACAAGGGGGGATAAGTAAATTAGAGAGAGGGAAGTCTATTATTTAATTTGGCATTGCAAGTTCTAGAATCTTGTGCTTTTTACAAGAACACTTTAGATGGTATGTAGCTGAGGTAGTGAAAATGAACTTGAAATCTTATTAGTGTAATAAGAGCTACGTCTAGCATAGGGATTCACGATTATTAGTGAAATTATGAGTTTCAAGGAATCAACTTCAATGATGATATTGGTTTGTGAGTTTACATGATTTATAATTTCTCCAACTTTGAAGTAGCTTTAATGAGTTTAGGTTGATGAAATCCTAGCGTAGATAAAATGTTCCAATGATCTACATTTGGAAGTTTATACATTTCCAATTAATAAAGGTGTGTTAAAGGGGGAGGCCAAGGTTAGTTGAGAGGTCTATAGTAAATGAATGAGATCTTATATTAAAGATTGAGTGTGGGGGGGGGGGTGTGGGGTGCAGGGGGGGGGGAGGGGGTGGGGGGGGTAGATTAGGAATAGAATTAAAGGGGGTTAAGGATAGGAATAATTTGATGGATCCATCTCAATGATGGTCAAGCTAGTTAGAGTTGATTTCTTTATTGGTGATTAGTACATTTTCTACATCTACTCCTTTATTAGCAAGGTTGTTTGCTATTTTATTCCCTTCTTTGTATATATGTTGGATTTTTGTCTCCTCAAATTTGTCTAAGAGTGTTAACACATACTCTAGTATAGAGTTAATTTTCTAGTAGGGAGTTTTGTGAGTCCTAATGGTGGTTAAGATTATTTGTGAGTCCCCTTCTATGATTAATTTTTTGATTCCCAAACCTAGGCTTAGGTTTAGGCCTTCCCTCAAGGCCTCTAGCTCTATTGTGTTGTTTGAGACTTCCTTCAATGGTTTGGCTCTCTGCACTAGTTGTTCTCATGTTTCTAAACTAATTACACATCCTAGGCCTGCCTTCCCTAGATTACCCTATGAGGCTTTATCAAAGTTTAGTTTGGTACAACCAGTCGGGGGGTGTTCCCATTTGCAATCCTTTCTAGCTTGTTTAATTTTGGGGGGTAAACTAAGGGTGGATTTATGAGTTTGTTCCAATTACGCCTCATATCTACATCCCAATTTGTGAATGTTCCTTCTTCTTTGATTGTATTCCTGAGGTTTCTATTCATAACTTCTAAAATGCTTGCTTTTACTTTGTTAAGAAGGATAGGATGTGTTAGTTATGTATTATCAAATGTTCTCCTATTTCTTGTAATTTGCAATATTTTATCAAGACTACTTTTTTATATTTAATATATATTACAAAAGCATATTGATAAAAAAGGAATTAAATTATTCATAAATTTAAAAAATGGCAATCAATATCTTCCTTCAAGTGTAAGATGCAGGTCACTAAGATGACCAAACTGTCATAAAAAAATCATATAATAGGCAAGGGTGACCATCAAATTCCAAACCTGGTTTGTATTATTCTTAATATCTAGAAAAAGTAAATCCGAAAAAGTAAATTCCCTAAAATTAAAAAAATTAATTTGAAAAAGAAAATGCCACTTAGCATGTCATTTGACATTTTCTATTTTAATTTGACTTTTCATTTTAATATTTTACAATGTCATTCATCAATTTATTTTATATTTCTATTTGTTAATAATTGTGAATGCCAAATGAAATTACGTATTTTAATTTGACAATTTTTTGAATGTCAAGTATCATTTGCTATTTTAAATTGGTTTTAAATTTTTTTATGTTTTTAACTATCATCAAATCTTTTTTCTTTATACAGGCATATTCCTTTGGCATATTTTCGTGTTGGGATTTGCAGATCCCATTGTATATGCCTCCTGACATAATAATTTAATTCCTTTTTTTAAAGAAGTATTCATGTAACCTAGTCCACAAAAATATTCTCATTTCTTACTTTATATTAAGTCATATTTATCTCTAAGTCTCACATGTAAAATTATAGGAGAGACTTTAATTAAGACACTAATGTTTTTTCTTTCATTTGATTTGTGTTTTTGTGTAGGTTTTTTGTCGTGTTCTAGACTGGGATAAACTCTTTGAGGTAGCATTTTTTTTGTCAAATTAGTTTTCCTTGTCTGGTTGTATTGATTTTTTCTTGCGTACTTTTTTGTATTAGTGTAATAGAACCTTTTGTCTTTAATCTTTTATTTACTAGTCTTCTTGAAATTCTATTTCATCTCATATATTTGTCTTCTTGTAATTATATTCCATTTATGTAGTGGCCAACAATGGTTCTTCACACTTTGAACCTTTTTAGATAACTTGATGTACTTATTTTAGCTAATAAAATCTATATGAAAATATTTTTCCATATTGAGGGCACTTTGGACTAAGTATCTATGGATTTGTCTAATTTACTTCCTTTTTTAAGCTACCTCACTATACCTCAAACTTTACAACTGAATTGTAAAGGACTTCTAGCTTGAAAAGTCAAATAGGTTTTTTCCTTTATTTTTCAATAGAATTATTATACATTGTATATAACAATTTTGTACTTATTATAAAATATATTGCCCCAATTATTATTTTCCATGTATGTTTGACAACTAATCCTATTGTGTATATCAAATGCATGTTACTTGTATTTTTCCAATACTTTCAATCGGCTTCCCTAAAGAGGATTTCGATCTATTATTTTTATTTATGATGGAAATATTGTGTCATTGGTTGCATTGGTGTTCACTTGCATCTTGACCTCTTAAAAAAAGAACTCTAAAGCCCTTAGGTATTCTCTTAAACTATTAATTGTTATATAATTGACACAATATTATTTGACTATAAGAATACATTTTATACCTAACTAGTAAGTTGAGCACTACCTCTATTGACTTTATTTATCCACTTCTTTAGTTTATCAATGTATAACCCAAACAAAGTTGGGGGAAAGGAACATCCTTATTTTATACTAATGTTATTTCTAATGCATCTTGGCACCTCCATATGTCTTAATTTTGACCTCGATAAGTATGTTGAGCTTATGAACTACCACTCTACATTTATTTAGAACTCCAAGTTCCTCAATCCTATTCTAAATTTTACCTCTAAGAATTGTTAATTGTCAAACAAAACAAAAAAGCTTATTTTCCTAGGCCATCCATGCTTTTTCAATCAAGTACCTAAGGGTGAGTTTGTGGCCAATGGTGGAGTGATTTGATTTAAATCATACCTAATAAAAGGAATTATATTTATGTAATCTAGAGATAATCTTATAATGTTTTTGGATTCAGTTGTGTCAAGTTATTTTTTGCACCAACATTTTGGATCACACTCCATGATCCATCATCAGGATGAAAGATAGAGAACATAAATGAAAAAAGTAGCAAACTTAACCTATAAAAAGCAGGAGGGTGGGTCTTCTCTCTCCTTTGACACTTGTCCTTCCACTCTCTCTCTCTCTCTCTCTCTCTCTCTCTCTCTCTCCCTCCCTCCTTTATAGGTAAAGTGTGCCACTTTTATCATTTATGTTCTCTATCTTTCATCCTAATGACGGATCACAAAGTGTGATCTGAAACGTTGATGCAAAAAAAGTTATACAATTGAGTCCAAAAACATTCTAAGATTAAATCATACCTATGGTGTTACTCTTTTACCTTTTTTTTTTACCCATTTTCTAATTGTGCACTTCATCATGTTCTTTAATATCTTTTGAAAATTAGATTAACCATGATAATGTGGTAGCTTGATGGATATAATGACACTAGTTGTTATGCTATCAAGAATACTTCTTAGATGAGTTATGCATAATTTTGAATTATAATTGTGAAAATCATATCCATCACATATTTTTCCTTTTCTTTTACTATTTTGGTCAAGTTGTTTCTTTATGTAATGATAAGCATGCAACTAATGCAATTTTAGTTAAGTGTACACAATCCAAGCCTAATTTGTTCCTATATTGTATTCATCCCTAAGAATTAATTCTAACCTATATATATCCAATTGTTTCTATCTTTAGTCATTTTTCTATTTTTCAAAAGTGATAGGTCACTACCATAAATGTGGAAATGGCCCTTGAGATTTTAAAACTCAAACTCAAAATTAGGCCTACTTATCTTTCATCCATATGGTTATTTGTGTGTTGACGTAATGCATAAATTTCTTCATTTGACAATAAAAAAATGTTATATTGAAAGGCTAACCCCAATACATTTTGAACATCTAACAAGCACATGAAGTGAATATCTTATAATGCTTGTCACAAAGCCTAAAAGGAACTAGCTAGTGGTATCAATGTTTTAAGGCATATTTAAATACCTACTTGTTGTCTTTAATCTTTTTCAAAGTTATTGACTTAAAAGAATTATAAAATGTTTGAGATAAAAGGAGGAAATTTTTTTGTTGTGTGTAAATTTTTAAACGTGAAAACCAATTTTTTCTTTAAAGATCAAAACAATTGAGGTAAGTTGAAAGAAAGAATTTGAAAACTAGTACATATCAAATTTACAAGCTTGATTTAAATTCATGACTCATAGGTTATTTTCATGAGAGCATACTTGATCTTAAAAACTATCATAAAAATATACTTTAACTATGCTCTAAACATATCTATGAGGTTGTGATTCAAAGTCATAATTCAAAAGTTATAATCAAATCAATGTCTAAAATTTGTTGATTGACCTCCAAAATTAGTTAAATATATTCATTTCAATTTGTTTATAGATTTCAAGGTTTTGTCAAAAAACCTATCACATCTCTTAACTTTAAAATATTTGTGTGAATTTCTCAAAAAATCTATTGCATATCTTATTCCTACAATATTTGTTTATTGGAATGGATGCATTATTTATGTTGGGTTTTATATAAAGGTGTCATTTATTTTTGTTAGAGTAATAAATTATTTTATTATTAATTAAATCATATTATTAAGTCACTTATTATCTCTAGTTTACTTAAGCTAAACCTGGGCATATAATAATTAATTATTTTATTAATTATTATCATGCAACCTAGGTTAGTTACCTTTTAGGGTTTTGATCTCCTTTTATAAGGATTGATCTCTTTGTAATAATTCATTCACTTTTGATTAATAGCAATTTATCTTTTTGCTTATTGAGAATGTCTCATCTATGGACCTGGGAATTCTAGCCTTGTGTTTGCATGCAGGTGATTCTTGGGAGTTGTGGGGTTGCAATTTCGTCCACTTCAACATGGTATCAGACCTTTAGGCTTTCATGCCCTTGTTCTCTTCATGAGTGGTTTGGCTATAGTTTTAATATTTGTTATTTTTCTGACATTTTTTGTATTGGATCCAAGGGGTCACTATTTTTGGTGCACTTTGAGCCAAATGGACCTCACCATTAGATTTACAGCGCCCAAAATCCCCTATTTCCATATAAAATTTGTCTAATTTGGACACAGTTGCAATCTAAGGCAAAAATAAAATTACCTACAGATTGGGCATGCTTCCCAAGGTGGGAATTTTATTTTTTATGAAAGATATAAATAAATAAAAATTTCACTTTATTGAAAAAAATACATGCTTTAAAAAAAATAAAGTTTTAAAAAACACTTTGAAAGTGCATACCTTTATTTATTTTCTTGCAAAAAGAAACCCTTTTGAAAAAGGACACAATATCATGGATGACATTAGCAAGTACTGATAGACATTACGCATGTCAACATAGGTATTGAAACATGTGTAGGTACTGATGTCATCATATTTTGAGGTGAAATTTGATGACCATTCAACCGTCATATATTTGTTTTTTTTTTTGTCATAAAGACCTATTGATGGTTTTTGGGTCATATCTTCATCATAAAGGTATTTTTTAATATAACTTATATCATTGGAAAGCTCTTTCCGAGCTTGTCATGATGGTGTAGGTTATTTAGACTTCTGATTATATTTGGTTTCCTATTTATGCAATCAAATCCAGGTGTTCTATTTTGCATGTTGGGAGACATATCTTGAGTATCCAATCTCCAATTTGGGAATTCTTTATATCATTGCATAGGTCTTTTCGAGCTCTTTCCAATGATGTTGGTTGTTTTTCTAGATTCTGCTCTATGAAAATTCTATTTAGTTTTTTGTATTTTTGCATTCTAGTGGATATCTTGGTTGTTTCAGGTCTAGGGAATGATTTTATTGCTTTAGATGATTCGTCATGGGTTGTACTATCTATTGTATAAGCCTTGTGTCTATTCTAGTCTATTCAGACATCATTTTTATGCATTCTTACAAACACATTGAGATAAAGTGTCATATTTCATTTGTATTTTCATTTTAGTTATTTTTCCTTATTTTGCCTTTTGATTTGACAAGTGTCATCTAAGGACACTCATATAGATTTTTGTATTCTTTGGATTCACTATGTCTTGTACCTTATTGTACATGTACTACTTTGATTAAAGTGCCATGGGGGTTCAATGTTTTGCCTTTGTTTTCCATCTTCCTTTGTCTAGTAAGTTTCCCTTCTGTGACATTAGCCTCATGATACATGTATTCTTTTGTGCATCTTGATCATGGTTCCTTGTGTAGAACAAGAATTAGTATGCAAAGAACATTAACAAATAAAGTAAACATTCACAAACCAAAAACTAAATTCACATATATGCTTAGACAAAGAAAGCAAACAAGAAGTGCAAACCTCACAAGAGAAAACACTCCATGCTTTCTTGATTCTGTAGATGTGTCCTTTTGCTGTGGATGTATGCTCAAGATGCTCAAAAGTTTCTTCAATGGAGATGGGTAATGGAAAATTGGTAGCTTTGTGAGCTCTCAATTTGGTATTATAAGGGTAATATTGATGGCTTTGGTTCTCAAAATAGCATGGTAACTTTAGCTCAAAGATTGTTGATGAAATGGCTTGGGATGGGATTCGATTTATAGGCTAAGGGGTAGAGGGATGGAGGGCTTAGATGCAAGGATGGATGAAGGCTTAAGGAGGGCTAAGATGCACTCAAAGGGGAGCACATGGATTGTGCTTGTTTCGCACCAATGGGAAGGTGACACTTGTCACAAGGAGGATGAGTGTGAGAGGGTAGGGTAAAGGGTTGGTTAAAGGCATGATGAGTGGGGTTGAGTATGTAAGAGGGATGTAAGAGGAATGAGTGTGGAAGAGGGAAGAGTGTGGAAGATGGGTGTAAGAGTCATGAGTGGGCTTGTAAGAGTCTTTATGTTTTGTAAGAGCACTCATGACTTAGTGGTTGGGTTTTTTTGAGGGGAGACTTTGGTTTGGATTAGGAAAGTCTTAAACTTGTTTAAGGAATGTGACAACATTAGGGGGTGGATTAGGCTTGGGTTTAGGATTAGATTAGGGATGTTAGAGATGTGCAAGTGGATGGCATTAATGAGGGTGGGTGAGTTAGTGGCTAAGCTTGGTTAGTATGGGTGGATGGGGTGGATTAGGCTAAATGGAGGATTAGAGATAGGTTAGGGGTTTTTGAATTTGAGGATTTCATTTATCAAATAGATTTATTTAATAAATGGGGATTTTTGAATTTGAGGATTTCATTTATCAAATAGATTTATTTAATAAATGGGGATTTTTGGAATTTGATAGAAGAATAGGATTTAATTGATAAATAATAGATTATTTGATTTATCAATTAGGACTATAGATGATTAATTAAATTAATCAACTAGGGATGGCAAAGGATTAATTAAATAAGAATTTAATTAATGATGCCTTTAGAGATGGCTAAATTAGATTACCAAAGCAGTGTAATCAAATTTCGGTGTCTACATTTTGCCCCTCTTTGACATAGTGTTGAGACAACACTATTTCAAAGAAGTTCGAATGAAGACGACACGCGGAAGATGTTTTAGCAACAAGGTTGCCCCAGTCTCGGATAAGAAGAGGAGAGACTAGACTTTAGATGATGCCCCCTCAAGAAGGTGACAGGGAGAGAAATGAGGCTTGACAACTTCTTGAAAAGTACAAGAAATTGAGACGAGCTGAGACGCAGGTTGGTGAAGAGAAGGGGTTGAATTAGCTCAAACTCTCACTACGGGAGAATGATAAAGGGAAATCAGAGGCATAATAGTAAAGCAAGCTTAAGACTTTCCAGGATTGGGGGGGGGGGGGGGGAGATGGAGGAGCGAAGTGCTATAAAAGGAATCCATGGTAGGGAGATGGATGATAGAATGATAAAGCTGATGCAACAGGATTTCAAAGAGTCAGATTGGCGGAAGATGGGTTTCGGAGATCCCTAGGACTAGGATTGTGGATCTCGAAAGATGAGGCTTGGTGGATTGATTCAAAGAGATATTGATGCATAAGCTGAGATAGGTGTTGGATATGGATGGGGGATAATGGAGATGAAGGGAATCCATTGAAGCTTTTTGAGCGAGGGGATACTTCAAAGAGAAGTACCACCATGTAGTTGAGCACTAGATTTGCTATAGGATTGTTGGTTAATTGCCAGGGTTACCAAGAACATCAAGGCCTTTTTACCAACCGTCTAGAGGACTAACGAACTGACTCAAAACAAACACACAAGGATTGCTCCAGTATCACACATGAATCCCAGAGGAAGCAGCGTGGAAACGACACTAGGTAACCCACAAGCAGAAAAAGAAAACAAGCAAAAGACCTGATCAAGACCTTACGCTCTAATTGCCCCATTCGCAGCATACCATGATATGAAAGATCGTGGCAACCTTGAGGAGGGAACAAGGAGATTGCTTGGAAAAGATATTTCAAGACCCAAAAGGGAAGATCCCAAATCAAAAGAAAGCGAAAATCCAAAAGAGAACTGTTTACCAACGAGATGGATAGGATGAGGTACTAACGGACCAAGATCAGACATGAGGAAAGCTATATCCTGCAAGGATCTATCAGAGAGCACCTAAGCTGATGGATCTGGATGAGTGATGTGTCTGGCAAGCTGAACTAAGAAGGATAACACTTTGGTGATAGGAGATCTAGCTAAAGGATGTATTGGAATATCTAACCAAAGTGTGCGATGTGTGCAAGATGTTGACCAAGGATGAACTAACACGAAAGCTGGATAGATACAATGATACTAAGCTAAAGAGGATGTACAAGCTGACAGACCAAGATATGTTACAAATGTACAAGTTTGTTCATGTTTTAGTTTTTTGTGAGATGGAAATGTTTGTGAAGGATGGGATGTCTATAATAGTTGATAGGTGGATAGGTAGATGGTTTGTGAAAAGCTTAAGGAAAATGGGATTCTGTGTGTGCATGTGATAGGATACAGGCTAGGATACAAGATTATTTACAAGCTGGAATATGGTACAAGCTTTGGACAAGATTTGGATATATACAAGGTATGGTACAGGATTTACAAGGTATAATACAAGCTTTGGTACAAGATTTACAAGCTGTACAGGAGGTATTGACAAGCTCCATCAGATTTTGGATATTTGATTGGAACACCAAGGGAACAAGCAGGTATTTTATGGGATGGTGGGTGGATGAATGAGGGATAGGATAGTGATAGATAATGGATTAGTCTTTAGCACACAAGGTGCCTGAATTACCAGGTTTTCACCAAGGTACCTATCCAAGGGGCTTGAATTGCCAAGTTTTCACCATTGGACGCTTATTTCTCTTTACTATTTTTTTTTTTTTTTTTTGTATTTTTCAAAAGTTGGGTATACCAAGGATCTTCAAGAATAGAACTTCTTGAGATGAATGATGTTAGTGGGATCATTCAAGAGTTCTCCTTCTGGTGTAGATAATTGATAGGCTCCGGAGCCAAAGGAGGCAGTAACCACATAGGGACCAAGCCATGTAGGTTCAAACTTGCCTTTCTTTTCTCGATCTGCTTGGACTTTCATATTTTCTTTGAGGACCATGTCACCTAGCTGAAAGTGTCGTGGGAGCACCTTCTTGTTGAAATTCCTTTTGAGACGAGTTTGATAGACTGTGAGATGGTCATAGGCTTGTTGTCTCTTCTTGTCTAAGAGATCTAGCTGGGTGAGTCGAGCTACTCTGTATTCTTCATCTAAGATTTGCCCTCGCAAAGATATGCGTAGTGAGGGAAGTTCAACTTCTATAGGTAATATCGCTTCGGCACCATAGACTAGGGAGTATGGAGTTGTGCCTGTGGATGTACGGAAGGAAGTTCGATAGGCCCATAGAGCCGGATTTATTTGAAGGTTCCAATCACGGCCGGAATCATTGACAACTTTCTTTAGGATTTTGAGGAGGGTTTTATTAGTTGCCTCTGCCTGGCCATTACCTTGTGGGAAATATGGGCTAGAAAAGCGGTGATGGATGTGGAGGGAAGTGCATAATTCTTTCATGTTGAGATTTTCAAAGTTACCTCCGTGGTCAGTGAAGATGGTGGATAGGATGCCGAAGCGGCAAACAATGTGGTACAAGATGAACTTGGAGACTTGAACTCCTGTAGCTGAGACTAGGGGGACTGCTTCCACCCACTTAGTGAAATAGTCTGTAGCTGTTATTATCCATTTATGTCCATCAGATGAGAGAGGTGTGATAGTTCCAACTAGATCAAGGCCCCAACAAGCAAAAGGCCAAGGTGGTGCAATAGGTTGTAGATCCTGTGCTGGAGCGTGCACAAGATTTGCATGCTGCTGACATGGGAGACACTTTTTGACAAAGTCACAAGAGTCTTCTTCAATGGTAGGCCAATAGTATCCTGATCTACGGATTTGTCGTGCTAGGACAATACCACTCGTGTGGGCACTGCAAAGTCTGGAATGTACTTCTTTTAATGCCATCGCGGCCTCATTTTCATCTAAACATCGAGAGAGAGTATCATGATAACCCTGACGATATAGGGTATTGGCTATGATAACGTAGCGAGATGATTTTCGGATGAGGTTCTGGCGTTGGGTACATGTGAGGTGAGGGGATATGATACCATCGTTAAGGTAAGCGTGAATTTCATGGTACCAAGGGGATTGGGGACCAACCAAGATACAAACACAGTTTGAATCCTCATTCGCATAAGCGGGTGTGAGGAGCTGCTCAACTAAAAATTCATACTGCGTAGCATCTTGGGGAATTTCCAAGAGCGAGCCGATAGTGGCCATGGCGTCTGCTGCTTTATTCTGCATTCGAGGCACTTGTGTAAACTGAAGCTTTGTAAAATGCTGGGTTAGCTGATCAACTAGCTCTTTGTAGGGTAACAACTTTTCATCTTTGGTTTGATATTCATTTAAGACTTGTTTGATGATGAGTTGGGAATCACCAAAGACTTGTAACTCAGTGATATTCCATTCTGCAGCTATCTTTAATCCTACTACAAAAGCTTCATATTCTGCTATATTGTTGGTGCTAGGGAATTGTAGCTTGAAGGCTTTTGGAATGTAATCTCCTTGAGGTGTAACTAATAATATTCCTGCCCCTGATCCATGAGAGGTGTATGAGCCATCAAAATAAAGCTTCCATGGGGGCTGTTCTTCAATTAGGCAGATATGCTCATCTAGAAATTCTGTGAGCAAAGGATATGCATCTACTAGAGGTGCATCAGCTAGGTGATCTGCTATAGCTTGCCCTTTGATTGCCTTTCTGTCCACATACTAGATGTCAAACTCAGTAGCATAACCCATTTCACTAGCCGGCCTGTGAGTGCTGTTCTAGAGAGCATATATTTGAGAGGATCAATCTTAGAGACTAGTTGGATGGTATGACTTAGCATGTAGTGGCGAAGCTTTTGAGTTGAGAAAACAACTGCCAAACAAGCTTTTTCCATAGGAGTGTAATTGAGTTCATAACCAACTAGGGTTCTACTAATATAGTAGATGGCTCTCTCTCTTCTATAATCATCATGTTGTGCTAGAAGTGCCCCTAGAGCAGTAGGTGTTGCTGATATATACAAGATCAAGGGACGACCAGGAACTGGTGGAACCAAGATAGGGGGATTGGTGAGATACTGCTTGAGCTGATCGAAGCTGAGCTGACATAAAAGATCCCACTTGAAGTTCTCATTCTTCTTTAGCAAGTGTGAAAATGTTGTACACTTATCTGCAAGTTGGGAGATGAAGCGCCGGACAGATTGAAGTTTTCCCTGAAGAGAGCAAAGTTGTCGCAGTGTCTGGGGAGGAGGCATGTCTAAGATAGCCTTGACCTTTTTGGGGTCAATCTCTATACCTCGTTTAGAAACTATGAAGCCTAGAAGCTTGCCAGATGTGACCCCAAAGACACACTTCTTGGGATTTAGCATGAGATGATATTGGGCCAACCTATCAAAGACTTTTTCCAGGTCAGCAAGATGATCCATGAAGGTGTGAGATTTGACCAGGATATCGTCCACATAATCTTCCAAAATGCTATGGATAAGATCATGGAAAATGGCTGTCATAGCTCTTTGATAGGCAACCCCAGCATTCTTTAGGCCAAAAGGCATCATGGTGTAGCAAAAGGTTCACCAGGGGGTAGTGAATGCTGTCTTATGCTAATCCTCTTCTGCAATCTTGATCTGATTATACCCAGAAAATCCATCCATAAGGGACAGGATTTCATGTCCAGCTGTAAGATCTACAATCATATCTATGTTGGGCAAGGGAAAATCATCCTTTGGACAAGCTTTGTTAAGATCTTTAAAATCAGTACAGATTCTGATGTCACCGGAAGGCTTAGTGACAGGGACCATGTTGGAGATCCATTCTGAGTAGTCGATAGGTCGGATAACCTTAGCAGCTAACATTCTTTCTAGTTTAGCTTTGACTAGTAATGCCACCTTGGGGTGCATTTTTCTAAGCTTTTGTCTGACGGGCTTGATCTTTGGATCGACTGCAAGATGATGAACTACAAGCTTTGGATCAAGTCCTGGCATGTCCTGATATGACCATGCAAATCAGCCAATGTTCTCTCGTAAAACCTCAAAGAGGAGGTCAGCTTGGTCTTGTGATAGGGATGCAGCAATGTGAACAATTCTAGGGATCTCTGAAGAACCAATGTTGACTTCTCTAGTATCCTCTATTAGAATAGAAGACACCTCTCATTGATTATCTTGAGGAGGCAATACTAAATCCTCATGTTCTACTTGTGGCTCCGGATTTTCTTGCTGAGGGGTTCTCTTCGCTGCCTTAGCTAGTCCCAGATTTACCTTAGTTCCAGTTTTGGGTGTATCGAAACTAGGTTGGGGATTTTCTCCAAAATACCCCTTGGGATCTAGCTTGTAGATGTAGGCAGAATCTGGCTTTGTCTTCTTATGAGGAGTTTCAGCTCCCATGAATCTTAGAAGCGCTTCCTCTGATGCGAACTCATCAATATGTATGACACTTGGTTGGTCCCAATCTATGAGTTGTGGATGAGCAAGTGGTAGGTCAATGAGATGGATGGATAGTTCTCGGAGAATAGAGTCTCCTAGGAAGATTTGGTCTGGGATATCGTCGTAGGCTCTCTTTTCAACTTCCTCAGGAATGTCTTCGATTTCGACAAGGTCGCGGTGGATGTTCGAAAAAGTGTGACCGTTCTCGTTGGTGCCCCCAGTTGTGGGTATGCCAAAGCCAAGACCTGACTTTATTTCCCAATTATGTGCTTCGATGGGACATTGCATGCCCCTTTCTTCTGGTCCTAGTCCAACTCCTTAATAGTTCCATTTTTCAGTGATGAGCCTATGTTGTTGGGGATACTTCTGGCTAAAGTGATCAAGGCGTGCTTGATTTCTTGGAGGTGCATCCTTATGTAGCCAATTGTTGATATCTGGAGTGAACTCCTCATGAAGAGGGGTTTTTGAGGACACAAAGGTGGTTGGGCCAAACTGTTTGTATCGAGGAGGTGGAATCTCCTTAGCTTTGTGATATGTTGGCCGTCCATGGGTATGTGGATCAAGTGGGATTGCTCCGACAGCAAATGCATCTGATAGACTATATTCTCCACAACCTTTGTTGTTGATCTTTACAGTAGATAGGGTGGAGGCAAGGATGGTTTCTGCGTCATTACAAGTGTGGGATGAGCTGGCGATGGCTGTGCCGATGTCTATTCCAGGGAAATGGTTTGTATATGAAGCTTCAACCATATTGCAGTAAGAAAAGGGTTCTGGATCGGCATGGATGGTTACCTCAGTGCCCTGATGCAGAAATTTGATGCACTGATGGTAGGTGGATGGAACGACCTTCATAGCATGAATCCATGGGCGACCGAGGAGGATGTTAAATGGTAGGTTTAGATCAACAACATGGAAAACTGTCTCTTGAATGACTGGCCCAACCTTGATTGGTAGCAAAATAGTCCCTTCTGTGGTCCTTTCCAAGTTGTCATAAGCTTTGATGGTGATAACCTCACTGATCATATCTGCCTCAGTATACCCAGCTTGTTTTATAAATTTTAGGGTGAAAATGTTCAAGGCTGATCCATTATCTATCATTACTCTTTTCACGGCAAAATTGGATACCATGATGGCTATGCGAAGCGGAAGGGTGTGATCTGGCTCAATCGTGGGTATGTCGGTGGGTTTGAAAGATAGGGCACATGAGGATGAAAGGTGTCCAACAAGATTACGAAAATCAATAGCATTGATATCAGAAGGGACACGGGAGTCTATGAGAGCACTGTCAAGGATGTCTTTGTACACAGGACTAGTGCGGAGAAGGTCTAAAATGGATATTTGGGCTGGCATGTTCCCAAGGTGTTCCAAGATATTGTACCGGCTTTTTGATGGAGCTGATGGTGTTGATGAAACTGGTGGGCCTACGATGTTAAATGGCGCTCTTCGAGTGGTGACCACACACTCATTGTCTGGTCCTCAGATATTGATAACATTGATAGAAGGCGCTTTCTCAGATATACAACCTATAAGGCTACCATAGTCTATATAGGATGAAGTGTGGTCATTGTTCTTCCCATGCTGTTGGTTTGGCTGGCGGTTGTTGGTGTTGTTTTGGATAGGTGCTTTTCCAGGATTTTGGTTGTTGTGTGGAGGAAAAGCATTTTGATAAATCTGTAAGCCTGCATTGGGAGAGGTTTGGGCACCAACAATGATTTCCTTCTGATCAATGAGGTCTTGCACATAGTCTTTCAGTTTCATGCATCTGAGGGTGGTGTGACCGTTTACCCTATGGAACTTGCAATACTCATTGTCCTTGTACCATGCAGCTTTGGATTGGCTTGGATCAATTTGCTGGGTAGGAGGAAATTTGATGAGGTTTTCCTTAGCCAATTTCTCAAAAATAACATCCAATGGCTCACCAAGGGGTGTATAGTTTCTAGGTGCAGGTTGGAATCTGGGCTTTTGCCCTGCAACTACATTGATGGCATTAGCTTGATTGTTAGACCCTTGAAAGTTGGGTCTTGTATTGTGGTTTTGATAGCTTTGGTTATTTCGTTGTTGGTAATTGGTAGCTTGTTGGTTGTTTGTTTGATATGGTGGGTTAGACTGGTTTTGAGAAGGACCAATGATATTCACATGTCTGGTGTCAGTAACCCCATCTGTTGCAACATGCTTGTTTTTGTTCCAATACCTAGACTTGTCATTGGAATGTGATTGATTTTGGTTGGCCTCTTTGTAAATCTTTACCACACCATCTTTGATGAGTCCTTGCTCAAGAATCATTCCTTTCTCTTTGATATCCTTATAGGTCTGCAAACAGTTCATGGTCATGTGGTGAGCCAAGCTGGGATGTGCATTATCAATAAACATTTTCACCACATGGCATTCTGGCAAGGTGCAGGATATGCGGGTGGTAAGAGTTTGCCATCTTTGCAGGTATTCAGCAAGGTTTTCTCCACCTTTTTGCTTGGTGTGGACAAGATCAACTATTGATAGCTCTATTTCAACAAGATGGGCATATTGGGCTACAAATGCCTCAGATAATTCAACAAAGTTTTTAATTGTGCCATAGGGGATTCTATAAAACCATTCAAGAGCTGGTCCAACCAAGCTTTTGGGAAAAAGGCACAAGAGGAAGACATCATTGTATGCCACGTCCTGGCAATGCATGTAAAATTCTTTGATATGTGTGACAGGGTCTCCTTTTCCTCTAAATTTGTCAAATTTAGGTACCTCAAAGTGTTTGGGAAATGGTGTCGTGGTAATGGCTCTATGAAATGGGTAAGGACACACATTCTCAAACTTGAATGTCTTTGGATCATTCCCTTCTTGGATGGCTTTCAGAGCTGTCTTGATTTGCTCCCACTCTGAATTGATAGGTGATGGTTGGGGTGCCCCCAATGTAGGAGTGCCATGAGGTAGGTATGTGTTGGATAGGGCCACTGAATATGGATGGCTGTGAGGGATTTGCTGATAGGGATTGTACATTGTTTGGGTAGCTGCATGGTGGATGATGGGTTGTTGAGGGGGAGGTGGCGCATATTGCTGCATGTGCTGCAAGGCTTGCTGTTGATATGGGATTTGAGGTTGGGATTGAGGAACATAAGCTGGCTGTGGGATAAATGGATTGCTTTGTGGAGGTAAGGTATAAGATGGTTGTGAGGATTGGGGAGAGGATCAGAGGGCTTGTGGGGTTTGACCAATATATGTGGGTTGTGCCCCCATTTGGGATGGTATCTGCAAATAATTGGTGGTTGGCTGGGGCGGTGGATTACCTCCTAGAAGTGGCATTGAAAAGTAGTTGGTAATTGGAGGTAATGGATTAGTTGGTGGTGGAGGTGGTGGGAATTGAAAGCTTGGGAATGGAACTGATGGGGTTTGATAGCTTTGTGGCTGGATTTGGAAGCTTGGTAGAGTGGTGGCGGGGGCTGGGGTCACTTGGGAGCTTGGTAGAAGATTGGCAGTAGCTTGTGGGATTTGATAGCTTTGTGGGGTGAAGGTAGTAGCTTGTGGATTTGTGGCTGGTGGTATTGAGCTCCCAAGACCTAATGGAAATGATGGGATTGTGTTCTGGGCTGCAGTGAACAAGCTGGGGGTGATGAAAGGTTGATTACTTGGCCCCATGGGTGACATCCCTGTTGTATATTGTTGAGGTTGGCCAAAGATGCTAGCACTGATTTGGGAGATGGGTGAATTTGGAAGGCTGGGTTGGGGAGCAGCAGCAATAGTGAAGGGGGTGAACGGTGAGGTGTTTTGGGTAAAGGGGGTTTGGAGCGGAGAGGTATGAACCAAGGATGGAGTGGTGGTGGCTGGGTTGGCTTGTGGCATGGAGATTTCAACTTGGGTGGATGATGGTATGTTTGGGTCTGTTGGGTCATATGGATTGGCTGGAGGCTCTTCTTTTGGAATATATTGAGGATAATTTGGATCATAAGAGCCTATGGGTGGTGGCAGCTGCCCAAACAATGGGTGAGATGGATCTGATAATGGAGGGGGTCTTCCGAAGTCAAAGGTTCCTACATTGTCCCTTTGAAAATTAGCCATGATTGTCTCTTTATTTTTGTCTATAATGGCGTTTACCAATACTGCATTTCCTGGTTGGTTCATGAAAGCTTCAATGTCAGTAGGTGATGGCATAGCTTGCTCTGGGCTGAAGGATGGCTGAGTGCTCAAGGGGGGTGAGGCTGTTCGATCCAAATGATAGGGCTCCATTGTTTCTTTCTTCTTGGCTAAGTGAGTGACGGGTGGCATGAAAAATGCTCCTAGGGATGAGATGCAATAATGCTGATGGATGCAAAAGGGGGAAGGCTTTTCTATGCAAATGATTTCCTAGGTTGAGGTAAAGCTATATGACAAAACCTAAGGAGGATTGGGTTGGGGATTCTAACTTCAAAGATATGTTGTCAAAGCACAAAAGGTCTGCTTTCCTATGTGCAAGCTTGGTGGTGATTGTGTCAACTTAAGGATAGACTGATGATCCTTTAGGAAGAACATGAGATTGACCACTTGTGGATCCCAACCTTTAGCTCAAGGTGATGAGGGATAACAAGTGACAAAGCTAGATTACCCTAGACAAAGCTCTGTCAAAGGGATAACCTTGGTGAGATTGGTGGATTTGGAAGATTTTTAGGAATGGCAAACTTTTAGCAAGGTGACAACAATTTTGAAAGCTTAGATGTGCAGATTTTGGATTGCTGGCTAGATGGTTTGATTCTAAATGAGATGGATGAGCTAATAATGCTTAAGGGGATAACCTAAGATGGCTGGCTTTTCTACAAAGATGACTCTAAAGTGAAGCTTATCCAAGAAGATGTGGAGAAACAAGGGTGTCTAATCATAGAAATCATGCCTAGTTGGTAAGGCATAAGCAGGATTAACTCCTGGATGTTGGCTAAATTTGATGGTGCGCTCTAACCAGGCCTCTTGAAGTGCTTCGTCGGTAGCTTTGTCCTCTACTTTGTGGAGTTTGGCAATTCGTGGGCTTGGTGTTATTTCTTTTCTCTTGGCTGAAAGTTCTTGGTATGCTAGAGATGGCTTGAGTTTGACCTTGTGAAAATTCTGTTTGGGTTTGGATTGTTCCGACATAAATTCTTGAATTTGCTTGGCTTTGGGAAAAATCTCAGTTGTTTTGCTTCAACTTGTTCAACTTCCAAAATAGGCAGTGACTACGCTAAGTGTACCCTAAGCTAGGATTGACCAAGTTTGGCAAACATTCATTCAACAAGTAAAATAAAAACAAGCAATAGATAGGAACACCCAGATAGAAGTTTGTGGTTCTCAGAATGTGATACTTGCACCAAGGAGTGTGTATGTTCTACAAATGTTTCGATCAGTCACTCCAAACACATTAACATCCTAGATGGTTTTCTGCAAGGCTGACAATTGATTTAGCTATGGAGTCCTTGATATATGCAAGGTACGTGAGGCCCAAATCCATAGATGAGACCAAAAGGATGTCACACAGCCGAGAGGAGCGGTAACCCACTTCTCCTCTTTCACTTCTCAAGGGTATAAAGTTCCTTGAGGCTTAGCCCGAATGACAAAATCTTGATCCCAAGAGAGGTGTCTTTCGATTCACCTCCTGATTCTTATACTCCGCCGAAACGCTGGAGTTGAGGTCATCCAAGCGGTGATGAAATCCCCAAGTAGGCCTCCTAAAAAGAAACAAGGTTTTGGATCCTAATCTTATGCACCCAAGATGGCCTCGAAAGACGACAAGGGGAGAGAAGACTTGGATGACCTTGGGCTAAAAAACACACTTGTTCTTTTACCAACTGACTCTTATGTGTGCTAATCTAGACTTTGCAAGCACTCATGTTTAAGAGACAATGTTTAATTCCAACTTGAAGCGCCAACAAAAGTAAATCAATCAAAGAATGCAAACAATAAGAAGAGTTAGGGTCAACAAAAGCAAACTCGCGCGCCCGGAGGCCCTCCACATCAAGTATCGATTAATTTTCTTTAAGACATTCAAGATTGAGTGTGAGTTTGTTTTAAGCCCAAAACAAAAGTGTGTGAGATTCGATTTCAAGCGCGCGCCCGGAGGCTCTCCACGTCAGTTGTTGTTCAATTTTAGTGCCCAAACTTGAAGTGTGATCGATTTAATCTAGAGTTTTGGCCATTTAAGAATTTTGATAAAGTTAAAGCAAACGTTCAAAGACCAAGTGAGTGAGTTAGATTGTGGAACATTTAACACCTTTTTCAAGTAGACCCATCCCCATAAATGGTGCTGAGATTGCAACCAATGGTTAATATTTGATGGGTGATTAGAAAAGAGGTGAGTCTAAGGAACTACTCAAATTGATTTTTGTAAATTTGTATTTTAACTTAACAAAGTTTCTTAAATGTCCAAAAATCAAACTTTACCTAGATTGCATGTGAAAAAGAGAATTTTTTTGTTCAATTTTAGAAGCTCCAAATGAAGTGTTTGATATTGTAATGGTTAATTGATCCTTGGCATTCAAGATTGGATTTTTTGTTTTAAACATGCATTCCAAGGAAAGTTGATAATAATCCATGACATTCAAGAGTGTGTTTTGAGCAACATTCATTCAATGGAAAATGTGTTTAACCATTCAAGTTCATTTTTTTAGCAACATGCATTCAATGGAAAATGTGTATAACCATTCAAGTTCATTTTTTTAGCAACATGCATTCAAAGACAAATAGTTAAACATTCAAGTTCATTTTTTAGCAACATGAAAACCTGCAAGAAACATGGTTAGTGGTTCCATATGTGCTCCAACCTGCAATGAGACAAAAAAAAAAAAAAAACAATTTAGTTAGTTAGCCAAAATCTTCAAAAATGAGAGTTTAACTATGGAAATTTTTTTTAAAACTTTTTTTGCTGTTTTTTCTACGCGTAAAAATGCTTAAAATGGTCTAAATCCTACGAAACCACTAAAAGTCAAATTTTGATTTATACTCTTTTTTTTTTTTTTTAAAGCTACAAAGTGCAGAAATAAAGATACACTAGTATTCAAAGACGACAGAACAAATTTTGCAGCACAAAAAATAGGTGACAAGCAGAGACGCCGATTTGCGCAGATGCGGATTTTCACAGACGACGATTTTCGTAGACGCGGATTTTTGCAGATGTCGATTTGCGCAGACGCAAATTTTTGCAGACGTCGATTTTCGTAGATGTCAATTTTCGCAGACGTCGATTTTCGCAGACATTGATTTTCGTAGACGCGGATTTTCGCAGACAGAATAGGTTGCAGACGCCAAAACTGCGCCAAAAAAGCTGAAAAACGCGATTTTTTTTTTTTTTAGATGGTATTTCTTCTTCCTAATTGCATTCTTTAACCTGCAAAAACAAGCAAAACACCCTCACAACACACTCAAACAACAACAAACATTAGATGGTTAGAAAAATGACATATAGATGAAAATAGATGATTAAATGACCCATAGTGGGGTCCCACCGGGCGTGCCAAAATGTAGAACAAGAATTAGTATGCAAAGAACATTAACAAATAAAGTAAACATTCACAAACCAAAAACTAAATTCACATATATGCTTAGACAAAGAAAGCAAACAAGAAGTGCAAACCTCACAAGAGAAAACACTCCATGCTTTCTTGATTCTGTAGATGTGTCCTTTTGCTGTGGATGTATGCTCAAGATGCTCAAAAGTTGCTTCAATGGAGATGGGTAATGGCAAATTGGTAGCTTTGTGAGCTCTCAATTTGGCATTATAAGGGTAATATTGATGGCTTTGGTTCTCAAAATAGCATGGTAACTTTAGCTCAAAGATTGTTGATGAAATGGCTTGGGATGGGATTCAATTTATAGGCTAAGGGGTAGAGGGATGGAGGGCTTAGATGCAAGGATGGATGAAGGCTTAAGGAGGGCTAAGATGCACTCAAAGGGGAGCACATGGATTGTGCTTGTTTCGCACCAATGGGAAGGTGACACTTGTCACAAGGAGGATGAGTGTGAGAGGGTAGGGTAAAGGGTTGGTTAAAGGCATGATGAGTGGGGTTGAGTATGTAAGAGGGATGTAAGAGGAATGAGTGTGGAAGAGGGAAGAGTGTGGAAGATGGGTGTAAGAGTCATGAGTGGGCTTGTAAGAGTCTTTATGTTTTGTAAGAGCACTCATGACTTAGTGGTTGGGTTTTTTTGAGGGGAGACTTTGGTTTGGATTAGGAAAGTCTTAAACTTGTTTAAGGAATGTGACAACATTAGGGGGTGGATTAGGCTTGGGTTTAGGATTAGATTAGGGATGTTAGAGATGTGCAAGTGGATGGCATTAATGAGGGTGGGTGAGTTAGTGGCTAAGCTTGGTTAGTATGGGTGGATGGGGTGGATTAGGCTAAATGGAGGATTAGAGATAGGTTAGGGGTTTTTGAATTTGAGGATTTCATTTATCAAATAGATTTATTTAATAAATGGGGATTTTTGAATTTGAGGATTTCATTTATCAAATAGATTTATTTAATAAATGGGGATTTTTGGAATTTGATAGAAGAATAGGATTTAATTGATAAATAATAGATTATTTGATTTATCAATTAGGACTATAGATGATTAATTAAATTAATCAACTAGGGATGGCAAAGGATTAATTAAATAAGAATTTAATTAATGATGCCTTTAGAGATGGCTAAATTAGATTACCAAAGCAGTGTAATCAAATTTCGGTGTCTACACCTTGACATGCAGTTCCTTTGGCTCAATTTTTGAGTTGCCTATCACCTCACCCTTATATGAATTAGGGGGATTCTTCTATTGTTTCTTATGCTTCCTTGGTTTGATGGAGTGAGCAATGTATTTGGGATTTATTCTTATGTACTAGGTTGATGTAGTGGTTGGGTAGCTATGCATTTCAGTGAGATAGATCATTTACCATATAGACACTCTTCTTTTCTTTCCTACTTTGGTTGTAGCCTTCCATGTTCGATTGATCAAATCTTTAGGCTTTGGTGTTTATTCCATATGTATCTTTGGGTTTAGTTGTTTTCCTTGTTTGCCTCTTGATTTGAGGAGTGTCTTCTGAGAGCACTTATGCATATTATAGTCTTCTCTACCTCGTCAAGTTCTATTAAAATGGAGGTTCTTTAGATCTACAGTTACTTTTGATAGAGCTTTGTAGCTTCTACATGCTTCAGTGGTGTTCTACATAATCATCTATTTGTTCCTATCTTTTTGGACATTCTCTAGTTTGGAGGATTCTTCAGTCCTTCACTAGTTCTTTCAACATTATTTCCATCTCTTTCTTGGGTAGGGTTTTTCCCTTGTGCTTTTTTCTATTTCTCCTCTTTATAGAGATTTGGTTGTGCTTGGGTACCTCATCAAGCTTTGATTTCAGGACCCAAATCTACTTTCAGTTGTAGTTTCTAGGTTTTTACCACCTCCCTAATTTAATCTTGGGGGGGGGGGGGGGGGGGGGGTGTTAGAGTAATAAAGTATTTTCTTATTAAATTAAATCATATTAATTTATTTATTATCTCTAGTTTACGAAAGTTGAACTATTGGCATATAATAATTAATTCTTTTATTAATTATTATCATGCAACCTAGGTTAGTTACCTTTTAGGGTTTTGATCTCCTTTTATAAGGATTGATATCTTTGTAATAATTCATTCACTTTTGATTAGTAGAAATTATCTTTTTTCTCATAAAGGACATCTCACTTGTGGATCTAGGAATTCTAGTCTCCATAGCTTTTGCTCCTCTCTTTGTGTCATAGGTGTTTGCATGTAGGTGATTCTTGGGAGTTGTGGGGTTGAGATTTTTTCAACTTCAAAAATTTACTTATATTTTTATGAACTAATCTACCTTATACCATTTGGGATTTTGACCTTAACTATTATCCTTCTACTTTAAGGATCCAATCATTGTTTTCCCTTTGTTTTATGTTTGATAAGGATTTGAATTTATCATCTTTTTATTGCACTATTAGGGATCTACTTTCATTCTTGAAAACCTCTTTTTCTCTCCTACCTCTCACATTTTATGTTTAGGATTTACTTTTGATCTTTTGATATGGTTATTTCATATTTTTTTTTATATTATCAAATTAAAAATATGTTGACCCTTCTTTGTGCTCTCACAATTATCATTTATGTACCTCTCATGATAATGGCATAAGTATGATTATCTTTTTGGGTCATTACAACTAACAAAACAAGGCCTTAAGTCTTAATTTTCTGAGCATATCCCAAACACTATTGCCACCAAACAACAAACCATGACACATCAAATATAACTACACAAAGACACAAGAACATACAAAATGGGCATGCAGGCTAGACACAGATACCTCCACATCATCATTTAAAATCCCACTTAGCCATCATCCCCTCACAAAATTCATTAAGAATGATCCCACCAATAGTCAATGATTCCTTCCATCCAAGCAGAGGCCTCAACACCTCATGGGGAATCTCACATGTGTTCTGTTCATGAACTTTGTTGGGAGTATGCTTGCGCTTACAATTTCTCTCATCTACCAACCTCCTTTGGTTAGCCTCCCACTGATTCACAAAAATCAACAGCTCCATCCACGTCGTATGATAAGTTCCAACTTGCTATACAATTGGAGTCAAAGTGTTGAGTACTATGAAAGGATACAAGCCTTCTTGACCACCTTCCACCCTATGCCACTGCCCTTTGGCTATGTGGAATCTAAACCTTATTTATGCCATGTTCAACCATTTTCCAACACCCAAATGCCACTCCAAATCAATGCACACTTCCACTATACATAGGGCTTCATCTTTATCTTAGGCTGACAAGAAATCCCACATACAAAACATTAAAGATATCTCCACCTTGGTGCATGGGTGGAAGTCACCTTTAATGAACTCATTACCAAATTGTTTAGTCACCAAATAAACAAGCTCATTCTCTCCGATCTTGAACACCTCCCATAACTTGAGTGACATTATCCCTATGTAGAAGCTAGGTGTTTACTTTTTTTGAGGGTTTCCAAATAAAAATTTGCTTCCATCTTTCACACCTCTACTATTCTCGCACCCAATTATGCATAAAATTATCATACTTGCAACTTTAAATCATCCCCTTCATCTAAATTCTTTTATAGACACTCCACCCAAAGTCATGAGTACTCAATACTCAAAACTTCGTCATGCATTTCTAGCCAAGTGACACATGTGCCCCTCCATAACCATGCTCCATTAAAAGGTATGCATCATACTCGACATCAAGACAAGAGCATCCAAAATAATCAAAGGCTTGCAAGGGTAAATGGGAGAAGTCATCCACCATCTCTAAAGTACCCACTAATCTAACCCCCATGTTTTCCAATTTATCTGGCAATTGGTGTCCTATGTGTAGTCTGTGAGATACAAAAAATCCATCAAAAATTTCCAAAATCTTCTTGATGTGTGTAGCATGCTTATCCAATAACCATGTGTCCATTTTTCCTTTCTCAATCCCATTTATGACAATTTGTGAATCGCCTTGCAGAAGGATTTTTTTGCAGCCTTTATACATTGCTACTTGAAGTGCGAAGATAGAAATGAAGCATTATACAACATCATTAATACCTTCCAGGTGAGATTTAGCACCAATTGATTGAATGCTATTAATGTGGGTCTAGGATAACACAAATAGCTCTACTCTTGCTTATTTTCCTTTAGGTTCTCTATCAAACTATACTTTTACCCATCCCTCTCCTAGCTTGCCTTCTGCATCACCCATCTATGCATCCCCATCTAAAGTATCAACCCTTGGAAGCCCCTAAATGGGCTATATTATATCTTTCTTGATAGGGAGGTTAGGATCCCATCATGAAGTTGCAAAGTTCAAGGGATCAAGCTAGGAAACTACTAACCACAAGAGAATGTTGAAACATGAGTAATTAACAATAATATCAAATAATTGACAATATCACAATGATATTATATGAATTAATGATATACATTTCTACATGAGAAGTTTATTATATATACAAGTTAGGAGGGAGTAGGTATAACTATGCTACAACAGATATTTAATGCATGATGCAATATAGTAAATAATGAGACCTAAGATAAATAATCATTAGAAAATTATAGTGCATGTCAACAAAGCTATCCTAAGTAAACTTAATTAGATTAAAGTATATTTACTGAAACACCCACAAACCCTTCAAGTGCAACTCATGGGGTGAAACTATGTTGCAAATGATGCAATACTAATATGATGATGCAATAGATGGGTTCTAGCTACTAGACCATGTTAGTTACCCATGCACAACTAATCTCTAGCAAATGGAGAAAGGGATAAACGCTAGTGGGACAAAAATCCTTTCTAAAAAAGAGATATGCAAAATTTGAAGTGATATATGGAGGTCTCACATAAATACCCCAAAGAACTACATTCATCATGAGAATACAATATAATCAATATTATAATGAAGGGAAAGATGGAGACAACATTGTCCCACCATAATGAAGTTTCATCAAAAACCAATGAAGAATGCTTAAGGCCAATAGATAACTTGATGGTGACAAACAAACTATTTGACCATAGGAAGAAATATATCCAATGATGCACACTAAAGGAACTCCATATAAATACTAAAAAGATGAGGAAGAAGTCTCAATAATTAAAGATAAGAAATAGATTCAAGCTCACCTCCATAATTGTCTTATCAAGACTAGGAAAATAAAAGAAACAATCAATTCAAGAGACTCAAGACCATCCACCACTAGAAAATTTTCAAAGAGGAGAGATACCTCCTCAAGCGTGTCTTAAAAATCTAAAGTAGATCAATTAGAGGCCTATTAGTAGACAAGGCCTCAAATGAAACCATCTTGAAAGTGTAAATTTGAAGAACCAAATAACTCTTATTGTGTCAAAGTCTTGCAATCCATGTCAACTCTAATGTGGAGAGGAGTGAAGGGGTTGTGAGAAGCTCCAAAAACACATTAAGAGGAACTACATTACTCTCCATAATATATGGAGGTGTCAAAGGAATATAATAGTCTATGCCATCATCAATAAAGTCAAAAGCACACGTCTTGTGTTAATGGTTAGCCAAACTCACTACAAGGAGATGACCGTTTGCATGATGAATTTAGGTGATTGTACAATCCTATAAATTTGTCACTATGTAATTCATCATTTAACTTGGGCCAATTTTAGTATGCATGGGCTCTTACATTAATTTTTGGTACTCCAATGGCTATTTTTCTTGTCATTCTATCATCCCCTCCACAATTAGCACTCTAGTCTAAATTTTGAGGTTTCTTGGTAGAACATAGTTATCCCATCCTATAATAAACCTACCTCTCCTTATTTGAGGATTACATCTTAACCGCAATTGCAACTTTGAACACTTTGGCATCCTAAGCATTATACAGAATATTTCAAGCATTCATAGGCATTTTTCAAGGAAACCTTCTCTACTATAGCAAGATTGTCTCCCTTATTGAAGGGTAGAGTCATAATCAAGGAATAATATCTTAACATGAGCATTCATCCATCCAATCATTCAAGTCTTCAATTATTAAACAAATTCTCCTTATCCATGTTAAGTAGTATGGTGAACTACAACAATCATTATGCAAGGCATGTCTTCATGATTTCCTTTTAGGTTTTTTTGTGGAGATAAGTTATTGCATAGACATTTGTGATAACATTAAAAGAATCATTACACCATCAAGGGATAAAATAACTTATGTTTTAGATCTAGATTTTTCTTTGTACCAACACACTTTCTTCTCATTTAAATTTCAAGATTGATTCCAAACTAAGGTCTAAGTGAGCACAATAACTTATTTTTTGTGTGGGTAGGAATAAGTAGCACTAATTTCATGACCAAACATGGAAACTATAGGATATCAACTACAATTTACAATTTAAAATAGTCATAAGTGCCAAGAAAATTATCGGAGATGACTTAGTCCCCCTGTTCCAACACAAAATTGAATTTGTTGGGCAATTATAATTTTGGGGTTATGTTTCAAATAATAGACTTGGTTTGTCAATTCTTAGTCATCTAATACACACATCATAATTTTCTCCTCCTTTCTAGCCGTAGGTCTTGAATTTCTCAATCCCATTATTGAAAATAACCATCAATTATGGAAAAAGATCACTATACCCACTTAGCACTTAAGTCTTCTTGATTATGGTGAGTCATTTTCCTTCTATTGTAAAATAGGAGATATGCCCAAGTTCATTAGTTTTCTCTTCTAAACTAGACATCCCTATTTTTTATGTTACATTTTGGTGAACTAAACTCATAATATTTTCATTCCAATTTGGTTTCTATATATAATTTGTATGCATTGCATTGTTACATTTTATGCACTTTGATGATTTTAGTCTCATTTGTTACACTCATTGGTTAAAAAAGGAATAATAATTGGACATTGTTATCTCTTATTTCATAAGTCTAATGCATTCTTGCAATGAATTTTTGTATTGAAAAGGTTAGAAAAATATTTATTTGCATGCATTGTTATGTATGTTTAAATTAGTCTCTTTATGTACCATTTCATTCTACTAGCTTATTTCATAGCAAAATTGTTAGAAATTCTTTAGAATAACTGAGAGGGGGGGGGGGGGGGGGGAGGGGGTGAATCGGTTATTCAAGGTCTAAATGTCCTATTCAAAAATTTTCACTAAGTGTAGTGAGCCCATTCAATCATTTATTCATCCAAGCTTTAACTTTTCTAATCAGCAAGTTATTGTAAATCAACATGCAAGCATAACACACAAGAAATCAACACATAACATAGTGACTTATATGGAAACCTAATTTGGGAAAAACCACCAGTAACATGCTACTCAATTCTCACTCTTCTGAAGTGATGCCCTGTAAAAGGCCTGCCCTGTTAGAGGCTTACAACACACTATTAAATGTGACCTTGTTAGAGGATTTAACCACCCTGTTAGAAGTGGGCCTGGTTAGAAGACTTTAGAACATTCACTTGGAATGCCACTTTGTTAAAGGATTTACAAATGGCTATTAAACCAACCTAAGTCCATAAGATTTTCATATCTAATACAATTTCTAGAGAGTATTAGAAAATCTTGACCTGACTTCAACATACAACTTAACTTGCAGATCTCAGATCACTTCTCAGCTCATACCATTGCCTGGCCTTCAATCACTGCAACTGTGACAACTTACCCTCCTTTCAAGATTAGTCTCCTTGAGTCTCCATGCTCAATGTACCAGTGCAATCATCTCTTCATGACCACTTGTAGAAGTAGAGCTTTTGTGCTCTTCCTTCTCCTAGATGTCTTCTCCTTGACACCCTTCTAACCACTTCACAGATTTGGCTCTTCAGCAGCAACAATATCAACAACATTTGCTTCTTGGTCTATGAATCCTTAAATAGAAGTCTCGAAGTTCTTTTTCCCACTTGATTCTTCCATTCTTTAATTTCAATTTGTATAGATTAGGTAGGATTCATTGCATCTAACCCATATTTTGTTTCCTCTAGAAACTTCTTGAATGATCTTCTTGAATTTGCCCAAAAATGGTTTACATAGAATTCAGTGCCACCAACTCATCATCCTTATCTCCCAACTCATTCACAAAATTCAAGGTAACCACTTTGTCAACTCATATTTGGTGAATCTTTGTCATTTGAAATAATGTAGTAGCTCGACATTATTGAAATATTGGTGCTCGGCACATACCGTGTCACTCGACATCAACTGTGTTTTTCCTGATGCTCAACACCCGAAGATCTCTTGGCACCAACTAAGATTTTCCTGATGCTCGACACCCGATCTTCACTTGGCAACTGAATATCACTCGATGCACATTATAATTTCTTGTTACTTGGCTTCAATTGGGAATTTGTTCAGCTTTAACTAACTTGCTCAACATCCACTAAAGATCTTAGTTTAAGCTTTGCAGTCAACCTTGTTACAACTTCTTCCTCCAATGTTTCTAAGTGTGACCAACCTTTGTATCTTTGAGTATGTTATCAATACATCATTTAACCATTGACTTAACTAATCCTTGCACTTCATTACAACATCATAACTCAACCTTTCCCTTAGGTGCTCTTGTTACATCTTGTTGATCAAATCCTCTTCATCAATCAACTAAGTGATAGTACTTGGATCTTATAAGTAAATGTCATTCCTACAAATAGTAGGTTTGACATCAATGACAAAACAATGATTAAAAACATCAATCTTCTTTCTTTGCAACAATCTCCCTCTTTGATCTTCAACAATGAGCTTTTCAATCAGATTTCCAACAAAAATGTCAGATTTCTTTTTAATAAGTTTTAATTATTTTATGAGATATTTTGTAAAGATGATTTCAATATGTTGTATGAATCCCTTCTTGAATTCATTAAGTCTTACTATATGCAAGCTTCTAGACCATCCTTTTTAGAACCAACCCAAAATGAACCCAAAGATAAAACATCACCAACAGTTGGGTTGCATTGTAATGAGATCATGCAAGCACCCTCTTAATTTTATAGGGTACAACTCCTTGATTAGATATGCAATAAATGAGTTTAACAGATGTTTTTAAATTGAAAGTGAAGGCTACCCTCACTATTATTGGATTGGGGGCAAATAACTATTACTCACTTCACAAAAACATTACACATTCAAAGTAAAGACATACAATTCCTCACTGTACTATGAACTTGAGGAACAAAACTAGAAATGTAATTATAGCTTTTGAAATAATTTGATGAACTAGGAGATGAAATTCTAAATATATAACACAATCAACATAATAATCATGTAATAGTCAAATGAATACATAGTTTCAATTGTTCCTAAACAACACTTCAATTTGGAATAACAACCCTCCAAAATCGAGTTCAACCATATACATTCAAAAAGAAATTGTAAGTACATAAACAAAAATTACTGATAAAAAATATTCCCCTTTTTTTGCAAGAAGACACTCTTAAAAAAAATGGAACCTCATTATCTCTTGTAACACCAAATCTACAACAGAGAAAAACCCCTGCCTATAGCACAAAGTGTTAGAAAAAGGAGCCCAAAAATTGGAACCCCTATGTTGTCAATCTTTTGCAATAAATAAACTTCAAGCTTGACTTTCAATTAAGAAAACTAAATCTTGGGCATATCGATATTTGCATTTTTAAAACTTTCTCATATTTCCTCAATGACATCCATCACTTTCTTCCCCACTCTGATGGTTCATTTTTAGTTTAAATAACTAATTTCTAAAGTATCCCCCCTTTTAACTTCATTGGGCCTAATGTTTCATAACATTAAGGCTACAATAAGTTATTCATCAAATTAAAAGAATATACTTTTGAGAGAGATGGCTTCTAAATTTCTCTGCATTTTCTCCTTTCAAAGTGGTAAAATACTTTGCTTGGAAAGAAGTGGCCAAGTGTTATTCTATAGCATATCCAAGTGTGCAAAGGCAAATTGTTACCATTCATCCATAAATCCTTCCTTTGTATTGAAATAGAAAATGACTTCTATTTGAGACCACCACATGGGATTATGAAGGGACACACAGTGATTGAAAATAATTGAGCTTGAGGTGAAGTAGCTCAGATCTACGAGTCTTATTTAAACGGATCTCATTAAAATATAAGCATCAAAACATCACAATACATCTCCAATCTAAGCCACCTTGTACAAAGACCAATCAGTACTTTATTACCTTTGCACAAACTTTATATGTTTGCATACCTACTAGTTTTATAGGTCATTTACATGATTCCTTTGATGTTGATGTGTATCCTCATTGGTTCATCCACACATTTATATTCCAAAGCACAACTTTCCATTAGGTCTATCATGTAAACTCTTGAGATTTCAACTTTTTACAGGTTGATTTTCTTTAGGTAGTCAGGTCTCTCCACATCTCAAATCACATGTTCCCATCTACCATTTTCTCTCATGGGCATGATAATTCATATTATATTCAAACCCGTGGTGAGAACTTTGTCAAACACCTAGTGGTTACTCTTTATACTATGGCTTCGGTGCATCTATCATGCTAAAAGTGTATCTTCTCGAGCTTGAGCATAAAATAAGGCATGAACTCCATATTTTCATGCTCTACCTATCTCATCATTTAGATCTTTAGTTGGTATTTGTTCAAACATTTTGCGGCTATTCCTTGGCTTTGCTCCACTTGCACAATGATGAACTAGTTTGGCTTACAATGTGAATAAAAAGGGAGCACCCATGTCTTCTAGTGGAGTCCAAAATTTTGATCAAGCCATTTACAGGCAATGTTTTATCTCCAATATGACATCTTAGACTTAATCCCTTGCAGAATCAAGCATCTCCATGTTCACTCCTCTCTATACTTGGTGGGCTTCGATATTCTATCAAACAATTGTCATGTCATTATCACATATTTCACCATCACCTCTCTATGCATTCCTCTGTCAATGCCCTCCAAAGTTCTTATTATCTTCCAGTGTGCATATTCATTGCATATATTTTGCTCATCTTTGAGTCTTCACCCCACATTATCATCATAAAATGGGATCAAATTACCAATTATATTCAAGTTGTTGAGGCACATGAGAGCCAATCTGGTGGAGTGTCAGGATCACTATTCAAACACACCTATGAAGTTTGTGTCTCACTTCCAATCTGCATCTTATCAAATAATTCACATACATCCATGGACATCCCTATTCCTAGGCATAACTGTGGGCTCTCCTTATTATTTTTTCCTTCTTGTTAACATAGGATGAGGCTTGGGTACATGATGCTCATCATCAACTCGACATACAAAACACAATCTTTGACTCCAACTGGCCCCTTGAATTCTTTGTCAATGTGCATGGTGGTTTTAATTAACCTGCACAAACCTCATTGTACATGGCTCACACACATTTCAAAAACTTGAACCAATGGCTCCCTCATATTTATAAAAGCTCTTCAAGCTCTTTGAGGCCAAATTTTTGGGATGTGCTTTACATGTTAGACAAATTTTTAATCTTAGGATTTCATAGGACATAGAAATAAATGTATTCCTATGATGGCCCATTCACTTATATTTGTATTTTGAAATACTTAGCTCACTTTGGATTCTCGCATAGTGCATCAAGAACTTTGAACTTGGAAACCATCTCAGCCAAATTGTGCACATTTGATCTTTAACATTAACCATAACTTTATTAATGCCATCACTTTTTTTGAATGACAGATGTGAAACTGAAGCACATGAAATTTGAACTAACCAGCCCAAACATTGAAATTTGAATTTGAAACCCTGAACTGGCTGACTTGGCAGCCATCTTCAACTTCTGAATTATTAAAAATAAGCTTCCAAAATGGGTCTCGCAAAGTTTAGGAATCTTTTGCAACTAGTTCGAAGTAGACCCACTGAACTTTTGAATCACTTGTAATTATTTCAACGGTTACAAAGTGTTTCAAAAACACTTTGTACCATTTGAAACTATTTTCTTGATCTTTCACTTATGCACATGAGTCCTTTGGTTCACTATTCTGAGAAATAATCTAAATATTGCCTTCACAAAACATGATTTTGCAAAACACTTTTCAATATTGTTTAGAGGAGAATCATTAGGAAAAATGAATTTCCAAGCTCAAAATTGGGGTTCAAAACACCAACTAACATTAGATTTGATTGGGGAGTATGTGCATGGAAGATGCATAGAGAATCCAATATTTCTGGTAAAAAGTCAAGTGCCTAGTCCATTGGGTAGCAAAGTCAAAGAACGCGACAAGAAAGAGGGTTTTCTTGTAGGGAGAGTAGGGCAATAACCAAAACAAACAGAAAGACAAATAAACTACCCCAAATTCCTAAATTAAATACAAAGCATTAAAAAATGAAAACAAGGAAAGCTAAACTATGTACCACAAAAACTTGTAGAGCAAGAGCATTTTTACAAAATATACATAGGTAGGAATATCCTACCACAACACTTAGAGACATGGAATACTTACATGAATTCATCAATGGTTTGAGAGAAATAAGAGCCTTTTTGGGTTAGTCGGTTGCATTTTAATGCAAGATCACCATATCGTCTTTGTTAGGCAGGTTCCAAGTGGCAAGAATTATGATTAATCATGCATAGGAACTTAGTAAAGTGATAGTCATATCCAAACAACCATGACTCATCATAAGTTTTAGGTTGCAATATATTTCCATCATTTTGAGTGAATTAATTTGTATCACAAACAATCACATCCTTCTCTTGGGAAAAATAGACTAAACCATGGATGAGGTAGGCATTGGCGAAGAGCCTTGTAGAAGCATTTAAACCAAATCCTATAATTAGTCCTATTAAAAGCACATCCCTTGTAAGTCCAACAACAACTTCATTTTAAAAATAAAATGCCTCCAACATCTAGCGATGAGACCACTTTTCTTGAGTTGAGGTGAGATCAAACAAGAAAGCCTCGTATTCAATCTTCTCATCAAATGCATAAACTCTAAATTTCAGTTCATCAATTATCACATTATGAATGGCATTAAACTTAACAAAGAAAGCATCAAGATCCTTGTATTTGGAAACTGAAGGCATGAAGCTCAAGGCATCATTTAGCTCAACCGTACATAGGTTTCCATGCACCTCGATGATCTTTTGGACATCACCCACTATGCCATCTTCAGCTGTCTCAAGTAGCCATGGATTATTCATTGAGAGAGCTTCTAATTGGCTATCATGCTTTGGAATGGTTGTAGCTTCCTTGCTTTGCTAGTGTATGTTCATACTGCTAGAATTTCCAATATGATCTTTTTCTTCTTCATTACTATCACACAGATCACAACGAATGAAGAGAGGAGTATCCCTAATTTCAAAGTCCTCAATATGCTCAATAGGAGAGTATAATGCATTCACATTGCTCCAAATAATCTCATCATCTATACTCTTTAATTTATTTTTCACTGTTATCATATCAACCTCATTCTTGCTTTGACATACAAAAGAAATATTAGAGTTCACAGTTTCTTCATGCATGTTACAAATTGAACTATCTTCAAGACATATAGTTAAAAGCAATGGATTTTCAAAGTTACTTTCAATGACCATAGGATTAAACTCAGCATAAGAAACTTCCTCTTTTGAAATGGGATTAAAATCTTGATCAGGCAAAAATAAAAGTGGAAAATCATGAGTCTTCATCGCTTAATTGTCACTTACCAACAATCCTTCCATGACATGAGGTTCTTCTTTAACATGGAACTCTTCTTGTTGAGCTTGCTACTGACTAAGATTTCAAATCATGGATGATTCTACAAATTATGTCAAAAAAAATTGTTCTTTAGGATCCAAAGTGTTGAATGGCATTGCTTCTTTAATCTCTAATTTTTCCCTGAACTCTCAGTGGAAATAGAGATTTCTTGACCAAAATTCTTGACATTATTATACCTTTCATACACACACTCCAACAACATGGAAAATCATCGGTCTTTAGTAGGGTTTAACTTGTTCATTTTAGCTTAATAAATTCTTCCTCTGAAAGCATCCCAAAAATATTAGAGCATCAGGTCTTTTTTAGAATTTATCTCATTAGCAGTAGGTCTCTTTTGAGGCTATTCCTTTATGCCAATTTCTTGATCACTCATGACTATATAGTTACAAGAAATATAGTTAGAAGAAATCATTAGAACTTCTTCCACCACAACTTCCAATTCTTTTTTGAGTTGTTGTACTTTCCTCTTGTATTCCTTCAAATCTTTCAACTTGTGATATCTAACACAATGGTTTCTCCACAACAGAGAAGATGTGTGATCATTTTCCATGCTTTTATTATTCCTAATAGCTCAGGAAATACTTTCTTTGAAGTTGTCCACAAATTTTTGTAACACTTTATCATCCATTTGATAGAGGTCCATGAAACATCGATTAGGCCTTGTCCTTCTGATAGCCTTTATATTCCACATGGTCTTTACACAAAGTCGACAATCTCTTGCACATAGAGATAATAATAAAACTAAGGAAATAATTGTTAAGCACTCAATCTTCAATTCGACTTCCCAATGGAGTTACCAAAAATATTTTGGTAAATAGATTCATCTTCACATAATAAACCACTTGGTTTAACTCTTCAAACCCAAAATCAACCCAAAGAAAAAACATCACCAACAGTTGGGTCAAATTGCAATGAGATGTTGCACTGCCCTCTAAATTTTATAGGGTACAACTGCTTGATTAGATATACAATGAATGAGTTTAACACATGCTTTTCACCTAAAAGTGAAGGCTACCCTCACTATTCTTGGATAGGGGCAAATAACTATTACTCACTTCACAAAAACATTACACAACCAAAGTAAAGACATATAATTCCTTACCATACTATGAACTTGAGGAATAAAACTAGAAATGTAATTACAACTTTTGAAATTACTTGATGAACAAGGAGATGGAATTATGAAGATATAACACAATCAACACGATAATAATGTAATAGTTGAATGAATAAACAATTTCAATCTTTCTTAAACAACACTTCAATTTGGAATAATAATACTCCAAAACCAAGTTCATCCATATACATTAAAAAAGAAACTGTAAATACATAAAGAAAAAAATACTGATAAAAATTGTTCCCCTTTTTCCCCAAGAAAACCCTCTTTAGAAAAGTGGAACCTAATTTTCTCCTAAAGCACTAAATCTACAATGAAGAAAAACCCCCTCTCCTATAGCACAAAGTGTTAGAAAAAGGAGCCTGAAAACTAGAACCCCTATATTGTCAATCTTTTGCAATAAATAAACTTCATTCTTGACTTTCAGTTAAGAAAATTGAATCTTGGGCATATTGATTTTTTAAAACTTTCCCATATTTCCCTGATGACATTCATCTTTTGCTTCCCCACTCTAATGGTTCATTTTTAGTTCAAATAACCGATTTCTAAAGTATCCCCTTTTAAACTTCATTGGATCTAATGTTTCATAACATTAAGGCTACAATACATTATTCATCAATTTAAAATAATATTCTTTTGAGAGAGATGACTTACGAATTTCTCTACATTTTCTCCTTTCAAAGTGATTAAATTAATTTTCTTGGAAAGAAGTGGCCAGGTGTTATTTTTATAGCATCTCCAGGTGTATAGAGGCAAATTGTTACCCTGCATCTATAACTCCTTCCTTTGAATTGAAATAAAAAATGACTTCTATTTGAGACCATCATGTGGGATTATGAAGGGACATTTAGTGATTGAAAATAATTGAGCTCAAGGTGAAGTGGCTCAGACCTACAAGTCTTATTTAAATTGACCTCATTAAAATATAAGCATCAAAAGATCAGAATACATCTCCAATCTGACCCAACTTCTACATAGAACAATCAATACTTTGTTACTTCTGCACAAACTTTATATGTCTATATAATTGTAGGTTTTATGGGTCATTTTCATGATTCCTTTGATGTTTACATGTATCCTCATTGGTTCATTCACATATTTATATTCCAGAGTGCAACTTTCCATCCGATGTATCACATACACTCCCAAGGTTTCAAATTTTTACAGGATGATTTCCTTTAGGTAGTTGGGTCTCTCATTCACATCTCAAATCACATGTTCCTATCTATCATTTTCTCTCATGGGCATGATAATTCATATTATCTTCAAACTTGTGGAAAACACTTTGTCAAACACTCAGTGGTTACTCTTTATTCTATGGCTTCGGTGCATCTATCATGCTAAAGGTGTATCCTCTTGAGCCTAAGCATAAAATAAGGCATGAAATCCATATTGTCATGCTCTACCTATCTCATCATTTAGATCTTTAGTCGACATTTACTCAAAAACTTTGTGGCTATTCCTTGGCTCTGTTCCACTTGCATAATGATGAACCAGTTTGGCTTATGATGTGAATACAAAGGGAGCACCCATGCCTTCTAATAGAGTTTGAGTATTTGATCAACCCATTTACGGGAAATGTTCTATCTCCAATATGAAATCTTAGACTTAATCCCTTGTAGAACAAAGCATCTCCATGTTCTCTCCTTTCTATACTTGGTGGGCTTGTATATTCTATCAAACAATTATCATGCCATTATCACATATTTCACCATCACCTCTCTATGCATTTCTCTATCGAGACTCTCCAAAGTTCTTATTATCTTCCAGTATGCATATTCATTGCATATATGACACTTGTTTTTGAGTCTTCACCCCACATTATCATCACAAAATGGGATCAAATTATCGATTATATTTGAGCTATTGAGCTGCATGAGTGCCAATCTAATGGAGGGTCGAGATCACTGTTAAACACACATATGAAGCTTGTGCCTCACTTCCAATCTGCATCTTGTCAAATAGTTCAAATACATCCATGGACATCCCTATTCCTAGGCATAACAATAGGCTCTCCTTATTCTTTTTCCTTATTGTTGACATGAGATGAGGCTCAGGCACATGACACTTATCTTCAAATTGACATACAAAACATGATCTTTGACTCCAACTGGCCCCTTGAAGTCTCTGTTAGTGTGCATGGTCATTTTAATTAACCTACACAAATCTTATTGTACATAGCTCACACAAATTTCAAAAACTTGAACCAATGGCCTCCTCATACATATAGAAACTCTTTAGGCTCTGTGAGGCCGAATTTGTGGGATGTGCTTTAGATGTTAGACAGCTTTTCAATCTTAGGATTTCATGGTATATAGAAATAAATGTATTCCTATTATGACACATTCACTTATATTTTTATTTTGAAATACTTTGCTCACTTTGGGTTCTCACATAGTGCATCAGGAACTTTGAACTTGGAAACCATCTCAACTGAATCATGCTTATTTGATCTTTAACATTAACCATAACTTTATTAATGCCATCATATTATTTGAATGAAAGATGTGAAATTGAAGCACATGAACTTTGAATTAACTAGCCCAAATGTTGAAATTTAAATCTAAAACCCTGAATCGACAACCATCTTCGATTTCTAAATCATTAAAATTAGGCTTCCAGAATGGGTCTCACATAGTTATGAAATCTTTTGCAACTTGTTCAAAGAAGACCCACTAAACTTTTGAACCACTTTTAATTAGCTCACTGGGTACAAATTGTTTCAAAAACACTTTGTACCATTTGAAACTATTCACTTGATCTTGTAGTTTGTGACATGAGTCCTTTGGTTCGTTGTTATGACAAATAATCTAAACATTGCCTTCATAAAACATGATTTTTCAAACAACTTTTCCATATTGATCAGAGGAGAATCATTGGGAAAACTAAAATTTCAAGCTCAAAGTTGGGGCTCAAAATACCAACTAACACAAACCAATGCTCTCACATATAACATTTCTTCTAGGTAGACCTTGGCTTCATGTTATCTAGGTTATCCTTTCTACTCTTCAAAACAAAGTGAAACTTATTCAAAATAATTTCATGTATATTATTGATGTCAATGATAGACTCCATATCTAATATTGATCTCCTCAAATTCCATCTTCTCCTAAAGGTGATGATTGGGGATCAGTAGAGCTCACACCAAACTTCCATAACAAGAACAAAATCCAAGAATTTGAAGCTCAAATTCTTATTTAGACACATGTATGGATGTTGATTGGGATTATTTAAATTTCAATCCAATTCTACCTAAGAATGAGCATTGTCCTCCTATTTCAAAGTTCAAGCTTCATGAACATGATTTACAATATGTGCACCCTAAATCCTTCTTTTCTAAAGAAGGTTTGAGTTCCCAACTTCCCCCTTAGTCTAATCAAACTGCAAGCTCTTGTACTAAATTTACATTACAAAAAGATAATATTGCATTTGAGCTTATCAAAATTGATTTAATTAATCTTCCTTAAAAAAATAGTAAAAATAACTAAGACAAACCGAGATAACTATACTACTTGTGTGTGTCATCAAATTTGTGGCCATAAAACTAATGAATGTCATGGTTTGTTCAGTGCAAAATTGATAAATTCATTAATTGTGATTCAATTAAAATGAAGAATAATAACAAATTCCACCTTTTTTGGAATCATTATAATGACAATCATGTTTATATTATGTTACTCCATGTTATGACAACCTATGGTGCAATCATTCTTTGTGAGAAACATAACAGTCTCTTCAAGGTTACCTTCACAATTGGGGAACAAGCATAATATTACCATATTTTTATCTTTCCTAACAATCCAATATTTTTTTATTGATTTACAATTGATATATCACTTTGGCATAATGTGTAGTACTTTCTATTTTTCTCTCCCTTAGAGAAATAAGGTTTCCTTTTCATAATCTCTTATTCCTTTCCAAGTTGATCCACTTTTATTAATAAAACAATATTTGTTAATAACATGATATCATTTCTTGTGAGGCATTATTTGTTCTACATGAGGATTCTTTCTCTTTTACAAGAAAATTTTACATCTTTTCTTAAGACTTTTTCTTTGCCCGAGAGAGAATGTTTATCACAATCAATTCATTATTTGGGGGCTTAAAAATGTGTCATCCTCCATACATTTAGAAGTTTGATAATCAAAATTTAAGGCATGGGAGAGAAGGAGAAGGAGCAGCTTTAGAAGGAGAAGGAGAAGGAGCACCTTTAGAAAGAGACTGCACGACAGAAACAACTAGACAACATAGAGGGTATTATGAGAGGCACTGGATAGAATCCAAGAAAGTGTTGTGGTAGGTACTATGAAATTTGAATCACTTACAAGTGTCTTTGAGAATTTATAGTATAAATATTGGGAGGACTACAAGTTGTGCAATTTGTCATGTATTGCATCTGTATTTGCTTATAAGATTGTTTCAAATATCATCATAGTCTCCCTATGATGATCCCAAGTATCAAATGCTTATAAGAGTGTTTCAAGGGTGGGAACCACTTCAATATCCTTTTTATTGTCTAGACCTGTAATGTCATTGTGGTAGAGGCTTCTGCAAGGAAATGAGCCTCATGATTATGACATTTACATAGAAGCAAAACTTGCTTCTTCAACTCCTTACATTCAACTCCTCACTAAAGTTATTCTTCCAATAGTAAGAATAGCTGCTACAAATTCTTGGGAGCCAAGGGACCCTGAACCTATGCTACATTTTTTGGAGACATGGGAGGAGTTTTCATAAAATTATGGATCATATAGTGATGCCCAAATTAATTGCAATAGTAGATACTTGGGATCCTCATAGGGAGAGTGTAACAATACATGCATGGTTACATCCTTGGCTTCCATTGTTAGTCTAGTGTATGGAGCCTTTATATTGAACCATTTCTTATAAATTGGGGAATGCGCTTCATGCTTGGCATTCAAGTAATACATCTGCATATGCAATTTTATCACCTTAGAGTAATGTATTTGATCCTGCTAGCTGTGAACAACTGATTGTTCATTTTATTGTACCTAATCTGATGACAGTTCTATAGGAATTTGTAATCAACCTAGCTAATCAAAAACTAGACCAATTTAATTGAGATATGGCTTGGGCATGTGATATTCCCATTTATCATGTGGTTGTAATGTTAGAGGAAACATTTTTTCCAAAGTGGCAGCAGGTTTTATATCATTGGCTTTGTTTAAGTCTTGAATTTAATAAAGTAACAAAGATGTTTTTAGGGTGGAAAGGACTATTTCACCCCGAGCTTCTTGTGCCAAGATCTCTTTGTATATATACGTACATAGGCACACACATATGTATGTATATATATGTATCTATATATGTATGTATATATATATGTATATACATATACATATATATATATATATATATATATATATATATATATATATATATATATATATATATGTATATGTATATATGTATATATATATATACATATATATATATACATATACATATGTATATGTATATATATATATGTATATGTATATATATATATGTATATATATATATACATATATACATATACATATATACATATATGTATATATATATGTATATTATGTATATATGTATATGTATATATATATGTATATATACATATATATATATATACATATACATATATACATATATATATATATACATATATATATATACATATACATATATGTACACACACACACACACACACACACACACACACACACACACACACACACATGCATATGTATATACATACATACTGTTGAATACAATTGATCAATTGTGTATTGTCTTTGATGTTACACAAAATGTCATATCATTTCCAATCAGTGTGTGCCAAGTTCACTTGAGAATTTAAGATAGTTTTATGTGGCTATCGAGCAATCCAAAGTTTTCCTAGTTTAGAAGGAAGTGTCTACTGAGTTCACTCGGACATCAAAGGAAAGTCTCTAGAAGATGAGTGTTAACCGAGCTCACTCAGTTACTGAAGGAACTTTGCTAGTATGTAGTGTTAACCAAGTTTCAGTTGGTTAACATAGGAAAATCATTTATGAGTTAGTGTCTACAGAGCATGATGGACTAATGAAGGATTTTATTATTTTGGCATATTGAGTTCAATTGATTTATCTGATGGTTCTAGCTAATTGAGAAGATGAATATTAATTATTCTAAGTTGTATTTGAACCGACTTGACAATATGAAATATATAAATAAAAGGCCAAATTGATAATTAGAGTGTGTGTGAGAATGTGAATGCATGGAAGATTTTGAAGATCTAATGATGAAAAGAGGAGTTGAATTAGAAGGATAATTAGGATATCCTTGTGAAGCTGAAAAGTTGGCTACAAGTTGCCAATCCTCTAACAAGTTGGCAATTCTATTGAATTGTCTAAAGACCTCTAACAAGGCCACTCCTAATAGGGTGATTAAATCCTTTAACAGGGTCACACCTAACAATGTGCTTTATAACCTTTAATAGTGTTGGCTCCTAACAGGGCTCACTTCAGAAGAGTGAAAATAGTAACTAGTTTCAATTGATGTTTTTTCCCAAATTGGGTTTCCATGTTAACTCTTGGTGTCAAATGTGTTCATGCTATTTATTTTTTGTGTTTGAAACTAAGTTAAAGTAATAAGTAATCACAGATAACATCTTAAGATTTTTATGTTAAGTAATTATGAGCATTTTTAGTGTTTATTGAGTTACAACATCTTTGCATGTTTGTCAAGCATCAACAGAGTTTAGCTTTTAGAGTTTATTGTTTTTTTCTAACATATAAGAGATCTAGGATTTATTTTTTGTAGTAACTAATTCACCCCTCTCCTCTTATTTAATCCTCTTATATTTCCAACAATTATTATCCAAGCTTTTGGTGCTTGCAGAGAAGGTTTCAAGGACCTAAGCTAAAGATCAGGATGTCTTACAGAAGAGAGATTCCCAAAATGAATAGAGACAACTTTGCAGCATGACAAGGACTTATGAGATTACATTTGGTGATTATCAGTGATTCAGGTTGTAAATATCTTGATGTTGAATACAAGACTCCTACCAGAACATTATTAGTAGAAGACATTGCAAAAAAGAAGAATCACAACATCATGCTGATTGATATTTCATCTGCTCTTAGTTATTCTTAATTTGATGAGGTAAAAGACTGTAAAACAACTCATGCAATGTAGATCAACCTAAAATACATCTATGGAGGAGATGACAATGTAAGAAGAGCCAAAGCAAAAAGTCTTAGAGGTTAATTTGATCAGATGAAAATGAGAGAAGATGAAAACATTGCAAAATATGTGGAGAGAATCAAAGCAAGTGTGAGTGTAATCAAAGCATTTGGAGGAGACATTGATGACAAAAAATTTGTAAGAAAGTACTCAAAACCCTTCTTTTTATTTATGCATTTAGAGTATCAACTATTTAATAAATGAGATGTGATCCAAATAACAAAATAACTTTGGATGCTCTAGTTGGAAGATTGATAGCTTTTGAGTTGGATAACTATGATAACTATATTCCTAGTTCCAAAAACATTGAGTTTATATTTGAAGACAAATCTCACTCAAAGAAAAGAGCAAGAAATCAAAGGCCAATCAATCAAGAAGTGAACAAGAAACAAAAGAAAGTTTTGACAATGATCTTGAAATTGTTGAAGCCCTACTTGCAAAGAAATACTCCAAAGGTAGAGGAAAGTACAAAGGCAAGATTCCTCTAATCTATTTTTTTTGTGAAGAAGTTGGTCATATTGCTGCTAGGTGTCCAAACAAAGAAAAAAAGGACGAGAAGAAAAGTAATAAGTACAAAGGCATGAAGGAATTCAAGAGCTACAAGGAAAAAGGTAAACAATCTTGTTTTAGGGCTAAAGATTCTAACAATAGTGAAGATGAAATGGTATATATCGTTGTAAAAGATGAATATGATGATGAAGGAGATAAGATGGCACTTATCTCTCATATTAGCAAAAATGATACATGGATCATTGACAGTGGCTGCTCACATCATATGACTAGAGATAAAACAAAGTTTGAACACATGGAACATTATGATGGAGGTAGTATAAGATTTGGAATCAATGAACCTCGTTGCATAAAATGAAAAGGTTGTACCTCATTAACCAATGAACTTGTATCTGATAATGCTTATTGGGTTGAATGACTAAAGCATAATCTACTGAGTGTGGCATAGTTGAATAACATTAGATTCAAGGTAAAATTTATGAATCGGAAGGCCAAACTGCTAGATGGAAAAGGAAATCTGGTTGGATTTGGCAAGCAAACAAAAGGTAACCTATTTTATCTTGATCTCAATGAAAGTTCATGTTTTATTGCTCAAGTAGAAGAAAGCTAGTTATGTCACAAAAGATTATGTCATGTAAACTTTAGTAATCTAGTTAAGATAAGAAAATATGAAAGAGTAAGAGGTATTGCTAGTTTGAAGAAACTTGATATGGGTATATGCAAAAATTGTCAAATTGGTAAGATGGAAAATACTAGTTTCAAAAGAAAACATAATCATTTTGGAGAAGTCATAGAGCTTATGCATATAGATTTATGTGAACCTATTGGAATATAAAGTTATAGTGGAGAAAAGTTTTTCATTCTTTTTGTTGATGATTATTTTAGAATGATGACTGTATGTACAAGAGATTTACATATTTTCTTAAGACTTTTTCTTTGCCTAAGAGAGAATGTTTATCACAATCAATTCATTATTTGGGGGCTTAAAAATGTGTCATCCTCCATCAATTCAAAAGTTTGATAATCAAAATTTAAGGCATGGGAGTGAAGGAGAAGGAGCGGCTTTAGAAGGGGAAGGAGAAGGAGCACCTTTAGAAAGAGACTACATGACAGAAACAACAACTAGACAACATAAAGGATATTATATGAGGCATTGGATAGAATCCAAAAAAGTGCTGTGGTAGGTACTATGACATTTGAATCACTTACAAGTGTCTTTGAGAATTTATAGTACAAATATTGGGAGGACTACAAGTTGTGCAATTTGTCATGTATTGCATTTGCATTTGCTCAAAAGACTATTTCAAGTATCAACATAGTCTCCCTATGATGATCCCAGGTATCAAATGCTTATAAGAGTGTTTCAAGGTTAGGAACCACTTCAAAATCCTTTTTATTGTCTAGAGGTAATGTCATTGTGGTAGAGGCTTCTGCAAGGAAATGAGCCTCATGATTATGACATTTACATAGAAGCAAAACTTGCTTCTTCAACTCCTTACATTCAACTCCTCACTAAAGTTATTCTTCCAATAGTAAGAATAGCTGCTACAAATTCTTGGGAGCCAAGGGACCCTGAACCTATGCTACATTTTTTGGAGACATGGGAGGAGTTTTCATAAAATTATGGATCATATAGTGATGTCCAAATTAATTGCAATAGTAGATACTTGGGATCCTCACAGGGAGAGTGTATTAATACATGCATGGTTACATCCTTGGCTTCCATTCTTGGGCTAGTGTATGGAGCCTTTATATCAAACCATTTGTTATAAATTGGGGAATGTGCTTCATGCTTGGCATTCAAGTAATACATCTACATATGAAATTTTATCACCTTGGAGTAATGTATTTGATCCTGCTAGCTGTGAACAACTGATTGTTCATTTTATTGTACCTAATCTGATGACAACTCTATAGGAATTTGTAATCAACCTAGCTAATAAAAAACTAGACCAATTTAACCGAGTCATGGCTTGGGCATGTGATATTCCCATTTATCATGTGGTTGTAATGTTAGAGCCAACATTTTTTCCAAAGTGGTAGCAAGTTTTATATCATTGGCTTTGTTTAAGTCCTGATTTTGATAAAGTAACAAAGACCTTTTTATGGTGGAAAGGACTATTTCACCCCGAGCTTCTTGTGCCAAGATCTCTTTGTATATATATGTACACACACACACACACACACACACACACACACACACACACACAAACATATAACACATACATATGTATATACATACATACTACTGAATACAATTGATCAATTGTGTATTGTCTTTGATGTTACACAAAATGTCATATCATTTCCAATTAGTGTATGCCAAGCTTACTTGGGAATTGAAGATAGTTTTATGTGGCTACCGAGCAATACAAAGTTTTCGTAGTTCAGAAAGAAGTGTCTACTGAGTTCACTTGGGCATCAAAGCAAAGTCTATAGAAGATGAGTGTTAACCGAGCTCACCTGGTTAAGGAAGGAAATGTTGGACAGAACCAGTGTTAACTAAGCTCACTTAGTTATCAAAGGAACTTTACTAGTATGTAGTGTTAACCAAGTTCCAGTTGGTTAATACAAGAAAATCATTTCTGAGTTAGTGTCTACCGAGCATGATCGACTAACAAATGATTTTCTTATTTTGGCATATTGAGTTCAATTGATTTATTTGATGGTTCTAGCTAACCGAGAAGATGAATATTAATTATTCTAAGTTGTATTTGAGCCGACTTGACAATATGAAAGATATAAATAAAAGGCCAAACCAAGAATTAGAGTATGTGTGAGAATGTGAATTCATGGAAGATTTTGAAGATCTAATGATGAAAAGAGAAAGTGAATTAGAAGGATAATTAGGATATCCTTGTGAAGCTGAAAAGTTGGCTACAAGTTGCTAATCCTCTAACAAGGTGGCAGTTCTATTGAACTGTCTAAAGACCTCTAACAAGGCCACTCCTAACAAGCTGATTAAATCCTTTAACAGGGTCACACCTAACAATGTGTTTTATAACCTTTAATAGGGTTGGATCCTAACAGGGCTCACTTCAAAAGAGTGAAAATAGTAACTAGTTTCAATTGGTGTTTTTTTCCCAAATTGGGTTTTCACGTTAACTCTTGGTGTCAAATGTGTTCGTGCTATTTATTTTCTATGTTTGCAACTAAGTTAAAGTAATAAGTAATCATAGATAACATCTTAAGATTTGTATGTTAAGTAATTACGAGCATTCTTAGTGTTTACTGAGTTACAACATCTTTGTGTGTTTGGAAAGCATCAACAAAGTTTAGCTTTTAGACTTTATTGTTTTGTTCAATCATCTAAGAGATCTAGGATTTAATTTTCATAGTAACTAATTCACCCCTCACCTCTTAGTTAATCCTCTTATATTTTCAAAATTTGGTATCCAAGCTTTTGGTGCTTGCAGAGAAGGTTTCAAGGACCTAAGCTAAAGACCAGGATGTCTTACAGAAGAGAGATTCCCAAATTGAATAGAGACAACTTTGTAGCATGGGAAGGGCTTATGAGATTAAATTTGGTAACTATCAGTGATTTAGGTTGTAAATATCTTGATGTTGAATACAAAACTCCTACCAGAACATTATTAGTAGAAGACATTTCTTAAAAGAAGAATCACAACATCATGCTAATTGATGTTGCATCTACTCTTAGTTATGCTGAATTTGATGAGGTAAAAGACTGTAAGACAACTCATGCAATGTGGACCAAACTAAAATACATCTATGGAGGAGATGACAATGTAAGAAGAGCCAAAACAAAAAGTTTTAGAGGTCAATTTGATCAGATGAAAATGAGAGAAGATGAAAACATTGCAAAATATGTGGAGAGAATTAAAGCAAGTGTGAGGGTAATCAAAGCATCTGGAGGAGACATTGATGACAAAACATTTGGAAGAAAGGTACTCAAAACCCTTCTTGTTATTTATGCAATTAGAGTATCAACTATTCAAGAAATGAGATGCGATCCAAATAACAAAATAACTTTGGATGCTCTAGTTGGAAGATTGATAGCTTTTGAGTTGGATAACTATAATAACTATATTCCTAATTCCAAAAATATTGAGTCTGTATTTGAAGCCAAACTCTCACTCAAAGAAAAGAGCAAGAAATCAAAGGCTAATCAATCAGGAAGTGAACAAGAAATGGAAGAAATTTCTGACAATGATCTTGAAATTGTTGAAGCCCTACTTGCAAAGAAATACTCCAAAGGTAGAGGAAAGTACAAAGGTAAGACTCCTCTAATCTATTTTTCTTGTGAAGAAGTTGGCCATAAATTATCTTGGTGTCCAAAAAAAGAAAAAAAGGATGAGAAGAAAAGTAATAAGTACAAAGGCAAGAAGGAATTCAAGAGCTACAAGGAAAAAGGTAAAAAATCTTGTTTTAGGGCTAAAGATCCTAACAACAGTGAAGATGAAATGGTATATATTGCTGTAAAAGATGAATATGATGAAGAAGGAGATAAGATGTCACTTATCTCTCATGTTAGCAAAAATGATACATGGATTATTGACAATGGTTGCTCACATCATATGATTAGAGATAAAACAAAGTTTGAACACATGGAACATTAAGATGGAGGTAGTATAAGATTTGGAATTAATGAATCTCATTGCATAAAAGGAAAAGGTTGTATCTCATTAACCAATGAACTTGTATGTGATAATTCTTATTGGGTTGAAGGACTAAAGCATAATCTACTGAGTGTGGCATAGTTGAATAACATTAGATTCAAGGTAGAATTTATGAATGGGAAGGCCAAAATGCTGTATGGAAAAAGGAAATCTAGTTGGATCTAGAAAGCAAATAAAAGGTAACATATTTTATCTTGATCTTAGTGAAAGTTCATGTTTTATTGCTCAAGTAGAAATAAGCTAGTTATGGCACAAAAGATTATGTCATGTAAACTTTAGTAATATGGTTAAGATAAGAAAACACGAAAGAGTAAGAGGTATTCCTAGTTTGAAGAAACCTGATATGGGTATATGCAAAAATTGCCAAATTGCTAAGATGGGAAAGACTAGTTTCAAAAGCAAAAATTATCATTCTGGAGAAGTCTTAGAGCTTGTGCATATAGACTTATGTGGACCTATTGGAATATAAAGTTACAGTGGAGAAAAGTTTTTCATTCTTTTGTTGATGATTATTTTAGAATCATGACTGTAATGTATTTAAAAGAAAAATTAGAAGCTTTTCAAAAATTCAAGTGGCATCTGGAAAGAGTAGAAAAAGAATTTGGAAAGAAGTTAAAATGCTTGAGATCAGACAGAGGTGGTGAATTCATCTCCAATGAATTCTACATTGAAAAAGGAATTAAAAGGCAAGTATCAGGCCTTGGTACACTAGAGCAGAATGGTATAGTAGAAAGAAGAAATAGATCCATCATGGATTGTGCAAAAAATTTAATGATAGAAAAGAATGTTGCAATCAAATACTAGAAGGAAGAAATTAGCACTGCAATTCATACCTTGAATAGAGTACAACTAAAGAAAGAATCAAACCAAACTCCTTATGAACTATGGTATAGCTACAAACATAATGTAAGTTATTTTAAGGTATTTGGTAGAAGATGTTATATCTTGAAAGAATCTAGAAAAAGCAAAATTGATGTCAAAGGTGATGACGGTATATTTTTAGGATACTCCTGCAGAAGTAAGGCATACAAATGTTTGAATTTGTCTACTCATAAAATCATAGAAAGTGTACATGTGAGAATTAATGAGTTTGTAGAAAAGAGTGAAGGAGAAAGCAATAGAGAGCCAAAGGATTACAAAAGATTTTTTTACTATGAACTTGATACCCTGCCAAATCTATTTGAAGGAAAGGAAGCTTCATCTCTTGAGTCTCAAAAATCTCCAACAACTATCGAGTTGTAGACGATGCATCCCAAGTCATAGTCAGAAGCTACCAAGCTACTTTAAGAGCAATCTGAGTCTGATGGACTTGAGTCACAGACAATAGGACTCAATCTTGACACTAAAGTTCATAATGAAATGAATAAATCCAAAGAACCTATTTTAGCAAGATATGTCAAAAGGCATCATGCACCTGATTAGATCATTGGAGACAAATCAAATGGAACAATGACAATAGGAAAACTAAAAGATGCATGTTTACTTGTTGAATTTAAACCTAGAAATGTTAAAGATGCTTTGGAAAATGAAAGTTGGATTGAAGCAATGAATAAAAAAATAGAATAAATAGAGAAGAACAAAACGTAGACTCTTGTTCCTAGACCCATGGATAAAAATGTAATTGGCACAAAGTGGATGTTTACAAACAAGCTGAATGAATAGGCAAAAGTATCTAGAAACAAAGAAAGGTTGGTATATAAAGGCTATTCTCAAGAAGAAGGTATTGATTATGGTGAAACTTTTGCTCTTGTTGCAAGATTAGAAGGTGTTATAACTTTACTAAAATATGGAGCTCACAGAGGATTTAAAGTTTATCAAATGGATGTAAAATCTGCATTCTTGAATGAAATTCTTGATGAGGAAGTCTTCATTGAATAACCAAAAGGTTTTGTAGATCCTAGCAAAAGGGACATGGTTTGCAAATTACACAAGGCATTATATGGTCTCAAGAAAGCTTCCAGAGCTTGGTATGAAAAACTTCACAACTACTTGATACAGATTGGTTTTCAAAGAACAAATGATAATAGTAGGGACTAGACAAGAAGATTGTGTTGGTAGAAATATTTGTTGATGACACTTTATTCACAGGAAATGATGACTTGTGCAAAGCATTTTCAGAAGAAATGAGTAAGGAATTTGAGATGTCTATGTTTGGAGAGATAAAATTCTTTGTTGGATTACAGATTCAGTAGAAGGAAGATGGTATCTACATTACTCAATCTAAATATATTAAGGAGATACTAAATAAATTTGGAAAGGGAGATTCAAGACCAGTTGGAACCCCTATCTCTATTGGACATAAGCTTTCCAAAAATGATGATTTTAAAGAGGTAGATTAGACCACATATAGATCAATGATTGGAAAATGAAAGTATGCAGTACATACAATGCTTGATATTGCATTGGGAGTCGGTATGGTGGCAAAATTCTCAACAAATCCCAAAGAAAATCATTTTATGGTAGTCAAAAGAATCATGAGATATCTAAAAGGTAGTGAAGAATATGGTTTATGGTAGAAAATATGAGGCAATTTGGACTTAAAAGTATTTACAGATGCTGATTGGGTAGGAAGTATTGGTATAGAAAAAGCACTAGTGGTGGAGCATTCTTTCTTAGTAAAAGACTAGTGTCTTGGACAAGCAAGAAACAAAATTGCATCTCTTAGTCCACAAAAAAGGTAGAATATGTAACAGTAGCAGTTAATTTTTTTAACATTGTTTGGTTCAAACAAATGGTGATAGGTATGAAGGTAGAAATCAAGGATCCAGTAGTCATATACTATGATAACACCAGTGCAATAAATATATCAAATGATCCAGTGATGCATACCAAAACAAAGCACATTTCTATAAAATATCACTTCTTAATAGAGCTAGTGGAAGATAAAGAAGTTAGATTGGAATATGTAAATTAAAAAGAACAAATTGCAGACATATTCACCAAGCCATTACCTAAGGATACATTTTTGCATCTAAGAGATAAGCTAGGGGTCATTCCCCTATCTAAAGCTCAGTAAATGAAGTTTAGTGATGCATCAACCAAAGCATGTTGAAGGTCAATCAGTTGATGCAAAATTGTCAAGGAAATATTGTAAATGAATCGGTACTTGAGGTACATTAATATTCATCGAGTATTCTCTTTGGCATGAGATATCAAAGAGGGAGAAGTTTACTATTCATTATCTCATAGAAATTTTTGTTGTTGAAAAGAGGGGAAAAAAATTTGTCATAGAAAGAATTGTCAAAAAGGGAGAATGCCTTTTAGCATATTAACATTTTCTAATAGAGGGAGAAAATAAAAGAGTTCACAATGATAGAGGGAGTTCTCATGGATGAGAATTAGAATGAAACTAAGGATATGTTTCTTACCTTATTCCTACTCCAAAATTTTCATTGTGCTATGACATGTGTTTCCATCAATTCCAAAGAGGGAGATTGTTGAATACAATTAATTAATTGTGTATTTTCTTTGATGTTACACAAAATATCATATCATTTCCAATAAGTGTATGTTGAGCTCACTCAGGCATTTAAGATAGTTTTTTGTGGCTAGTGAGGAATCCAGAGTTTGCCTAGTTTAGAAGGAATTATCTACCAAGTTCACTTGGGCACAAAGGAAAGTGTGTGGAAGATCAGTGTTAACCGATCTCACTTGGTTAATGAAGGAAATGTTATATGGAACCAGTGTTAACTCAGCTCACTTGGTTACGAAAGGAACTTTTCTAGAGTGCAATGTTAACTGAGTTTTAGTTGTTTAACACAAGAAAATTGTTTATGAGTTAATGTCTACCAAGCAGGGTCAGCTAATGAAGGATTTTCTTATTTTGACATATTGAGTTGAATTGATTTGGTTGATGGTTTTAGCTGATTAAGAAGATAAATATTAATTATTCTAAGTTGTATTTGAGTTGACTTGATAATATATAAAAGATATAAATAAAATGTCAAATTGAGAATTAGAGTGTGTGAGAATGTGAATGCATGGAAGATTTTGAAGATCTCATGATGAAAATAGGAAGCAAATTAGAAGGATAATCAAGATATCCTTATGAAGCTAAAAGAATACATTTGATCAAGAAGGATCAAGTACAAGCCATAATTGAGATCTGTAATCAACAATTTAGTTGCATCCAAATTAGGTCATGTCATTGTTACTCTCTAACCATTGTGGCAATGATCTAAATCTCTTAACAGAGTTGGCTTATTGAATTTTCTAAAGACCTCTAACAAGGCCACTCCTAACAGGGTGATTAAATCCTCTAATAGGGTCACACCTAATAGTGTGTTTTGTAACCTTTAATAGGATTAGATCCTGGTAGGGCTCACTTCAAAAGAGTGAAAAAAATAACTAGTTACAATTGGTGGTTTTTTCCCAAATTGGGTTTCCACGTTAAATCTTGGTGTCAAATGTGTGCGTGCTATTTCTTTTTTGTGTTTACAAATAAGTTAAAGTAATAAGTAATCATAGATTAGATCTTAAGATTTTCTTATTAATTAATTACTGAGCATTCTAAGTGTTTACCGAGTTACAACATCTTTGTGTGTTTCTCGAGCATTAACTGAGTTTAGCTTTCAAAGTTTATTGTTTTGTTCTGACATCTAGGGGATATGGGATTTAATTGTTGTAATAATTGATTCACCCCTCCCCTCCAAATTACTTCTCTTATATTTCCAACACATTCATACATACACACATACACACACACACACATACATACATACATACATACATACATACACACATACATACATGCATACATACATATACATAAATAATAGTAATACATGTATTGCATATGTATTTTCTTTGCCATTGTGTTTCAAAGTTGGAAACCACTTCAACATCCTTTGCATGGTTTATGTTAGGAACCTGTGTGTTCCTTCTGTTTATTTTGTTACAGTAGAGTTGTTGGACGCATATGCTTTGTAAGTCGTCCCGTGAGTTTATTTTATTATCCCACATGCATAGGTAGTATTACTTTTCTAGATCGTACCCAGTATATAAGAATAGGTTGAGGCCCTTGATGGGCACGGACGAATTTATTGTATTGAGCTTGCTCAAAGGAGGTTACCCCCTCGAAGTGGCCTGCGATCAGTAGATTTATTCTGAGTTCTGCTATCACTTTGTATTCTGTTATTTCGAGCATTCTCACGATATTGCTATAAGGAGGTTCTTCTCATCTGGTATTAGAGCACTCTCTTGGGCTCGCTGGGTGGAAATTACATCAAATTTTTTTCTGTCGTGGCCTTCAGGTTCCTCTCACTTCTAATATCTCTTGTTATTGCAATAACTCTTTTCAGTTGTTCTGTCTGTGCGTGAATTTTTCTAAGTCGACTGTTCAGAAAAAAAAAAAAAAAAAAAAAAAGAGTAAAATTTTTTCTGTTTTTTAGTCGTAGCTTCCTTGTTTGCTTTCTGTTTCTGCTCATACTTCCGCAGAACGTCTGCAATATCATTTCGCATACTTCCTTCCTTGGCGACCCAACCCCAAATTTTACATATCAAAGCCCTAAATCCCTCATTTATCTAATTTTAGGGTTTGCCCTATCTTTTTCACCTCTCATCCAATCGCCACCAAACTGAGCCACAAGATTCAATTCCTCATTTTGCTCCCTTATCCCTCTTGGACTGTTTGCCTCATTTCGCCTCCCTACCCTTGAAACCCTCATTTTTCTTTTTCCCTTGTCCCTAGATAGTCTCCCACCACCCGTCGAACACCCATTTCCTATATGAGTTTTACCCAAATCCAAGTTTGCCGTAACTAAAAAAGTTTTTGTTTCTCATCTTCTACCCATTTCAAAAAAAAAAAAAAAAAAAAAAAAAAAAAAAGACCTTGTTTTATGGTTGTTACGCGTACAGGAGCAAAAATCATGGAAGAGGAAATTGCATCCCTCAAAACCAGACTTCAAGATCTGGATGACAAAATTCTGGGTCTTAACTTTCAGCAGTCAGCCATGAGCCGAAACCATTCAGGAGATACTGGGTCCTCTTCTGGCAATTTCCGTGGACCAAAGCTTGATTTTCCACGCTTCGATGGTTCTGATCTGACTGGATGGATCTATAGGGCAGATCAGTATTTCAGCTTGCATAATACTTTGGATAACCACAAAGTCTCCCTTGCATCTTTTCATTTGGAACATGAAGCTCTTCAATGGTTCCGTTGGTACATCAAGGCTAATGTAGGCCCAACGTGGAGCGAATTGTGCACCCTCATTTTGGAGCGCTTTGGCCCTAGTTCCTTTGATGATTTCACAGGAGCACTCACTAAACTGCGTCAAACAGGCACTGTAAGAGAATACCAGACAGAGTTTGAAAAATTAGCTAATCACACAGAGGGCTTGTCTGATGAATTCTTCCGTAGTTGTTTTGTCAGTGGTCTGAAGGATGCACTTCGCTCAGAAGTCAAAATTTTTTGACCTACTACAATGATGGAAGCCCTTGGGTTGGCTAAGTTAGCCGAAGACAAGATTAGTGCTCTACAACGCTCCAGATCTAATTTTGTTCCATTCAGAAATACAGGTTCTCACAACCCTCCAGTCATACCAGCTCCCAGAACTACTCCGATCAAGCACTTGTCTGAAACAGAGATGCGAGTTAGGCGAGACAAAGGGCTTTGTTATAATTGTGATGAGAAATGGTCTCGGGGCCATAGATGTGTTCAGCAAAAGCTCTATCTCTTGGATGTGGATTCTCCACCGGAACTGGAAGAATATGTAGATGCTCAGGAAACAGTGGATGCTGAGGTTGAGCCTCACCAGCCTGAACCTCCTTCCCCAGAAGCTCCACCAGAGATATCTGTCCATGCTTTGGCAGGAGTCACTACTCCACAAACCATGCGGGTCCAGGGTTTCTTCAAGAAGATCCCTCTTACTATACTCATTGATTCTGGTAGCACTCATAACTTCATTGATCCACGAATAGCCAAACAGGCTGATTGCTTTATCCATCCCTGCTCTAGCTTTGAAGTCATGATTGCCAATGGGGGCACTTTACCTTGTAAAGGGAAATGTCGCAATGTGCGTCTCTCTATTGGAGCTTATAACATGCGCTCTGACATGTTTGCCTTACCCTTAGGTGGTTGTGATGTGGTTTTGGGTGCCCAATGGTTACGCACTCTTGGCCCCATTCTCTGGGATTTTGCTGAACTTTGGATGCAGTTTTCAGCCGAGGGGCACCAACACACTTTGAAAGGCTTACAACCAGGGTCTCTCAGCATCATCAGTTCACACCGTATGGAAAAACTTCTTAAGAAGAATTCACATGGTGTCATCGCTCAGCTCCATTCCATTCAGATGCAGCCATCAGCAGTCTCTAGCACTCCTGCCGATCTCCAACACATTTTGGACAAGTATTCTGGTATATTTGCTGAACCTGTGGGATTACCTCCTTCTCGTCCAGAGGACCACCGTATTCAGCTCCTTCCTGGCAGTGTTCCGCCCAACATCAGGCCCTACCGCTACCCATTTCATCAGAAGACCGAAATCGAGATACTTGTCCGTGACTTACTGAAGCAAGGTATTATTCGCCCTAGTACCAGTTCCTTTTCTTCTCCAGTTCTGCTTGTTCGCAAAAAAGATGGGTCATGGCGACTCTGCATTGATTTCCGAGCACTTAATCATCTCACTATAAAGGACAAGTTTCCCATTCCAGTTGTTGATGAACTTCTTGATGAACTTCATGGGGCTCATTTTTTCTCCAAGTTAGATCTTCGTTCTGGGTATCATCAAATTCGGGTTAATGCGGAGGATATACCTAAAACTGCCTTCCGCACACATGATGGTCACTATGAATTTTTAGTCATGCCCTTTGGCCTCACGAATGCTCCTTCAACATTTCAGGCAGTGATGAATAACATATTTCGACCATACCTCCGGAAATTCATTCTGGTCTTCTTTGATGATATCCTCATATATAGCAAAACTTGGGCTGAGCATCTCCATCATCTAGAGCTTGTCTTGCAACTTCTCTCTGATCATCAACTCTATGCAAAACTATCTAAATGTGTGTTTGGCCAGGAGGAAGTGGAGTATCTCGGGCATATTGTTGCACACCATGGAGTGCGGGTGGATCCTACAAAAATAGATGCCATGAAAACTTGGCCGCATCCTAAAACTCTCAAGAGCCTTCGAGGTTTTTTGGGGTTGACTGGCTACTACCGCAAGTTTGTCAAAGATTACGGGAAAATTGCAGCACCATTGACAGCTCTGTTAAAAAAGGATGCCTTCTCCTGGACCCCTGTTGCTGAGACTGCATTTGAACAACTGAAACAGGCTATGTGCAGTACACCTGTTCTCGCGATGCCAGATTTTTCCAAACCCTTCACTATTGAGAGTGATGCTTGCGGCAATGGATTGGGTGCTGTTCTCCTGCAAGATGACCATCCTATTGCGTTCACTAGCAAAGCCCTCTCTGGTAAGAATCTAGCCCTCTCTACTTATGAAAAAGAAATGATGGCTATTTTGCATGCTGTACAGAAGTGGCGGCCATACCTCTTAGGGAGTCATTTTTGCATCCGAACCGATCACCAAAGTCTGAAATACTTCCTGGAACAACGGGTATCCTCTCCTACACAACAGAAATGGGTCAGCAAACTCATGGGGTATGATTATGAGATCACCTACAAGAAGGGTAAGGAGAATATTGTGGCAGATGCTCTTTCTCGCACATTTGATAATCAAGCTTCCCTTTCCGCTATTTCTAAGCCCATTCCCAATTGGTTAGCATCTGTTCAGCAGGGCTATGACAGTGACTCTTCTTTATCTCAAATCATTCACCAGCTAGCCAATAATCCTTCTGCTATACCACATTACTCTTGGGATGGTGCTTCTCTTCGATACAAGGGTCGGCTAGTGCTTCCTCAGAACCCAGCTCTACATCAGGCTATTTTTTATGAACTCCATGCTTCTCCTCCAGCAGGGCACTCAGGCTTCCTCAAAACTTATGAGCGAGCAAGGAGAAACTTCTTTTGGAAAGGGATGAAACAGACGATTCAACAGATGGTGGCTGAATGTGATACTTGCCAACGCCACAAGGGTGAAATGACCCTCCTTCCTGGCTTGCTCGAACCATTGCCCATCCCTACACGGATTTGGACTGATATTTCTATGGATTTCATTGAAGGGCTTCCTAAATCCGGTGGCAAGACAGTGATCTTGGTTGTGGTTGATCGTCTCTCGAAATATAGTCATTTTTGTGCCCTCAGCCACCCCTATACTGCCTCCTCTGTTGCACAAATCTTCATGGACCAGATATTTCGTCTTCATGGACTCCCTTCTTCCATTGTCTCTGATCGTGATGCAACTTTTACCAGTCATTTTTGGACTGAACTGTTTCAGAAAACTGGCACCAAACTGAAGATGAGTTCAGGCTATCACCCACAAACTGATGGTCAAACGGAAATTATCAATAAATGCTTGGAAACTTATCTTCGTTGCTTCACTTCCGAACAGCAACATCAGTGGGCCAAGTGGCTCCCTTTAGCTGAATGGTGGTACAATACCTCTTACCACACTGCCTCTAAAATTACTCCATATGAAGCAGTCTATGGTCAGGCACCTCCAGTGCTCCTTCCCTACACTCCCAACAACTCACCAGTCCAGGCAGTTGACATAGTTCTCCGCAGCAGGGATCAGATTCTTCGTACCTTACAGGATAATCTTCACATGGCCCGTAATCGGATGAAACAGCAAGCAGATCAACACCGTTCTGAGCGCTCATTTCAAGTTGGGGATATGGTTTTTCTTCGTCTACAGCCATACAAACAATCCTCCCTAAAGCTGAAAGGGCTTCATAAGCTGGCCCCAAAATTTTATGGGCCTTATCAGGTTCTGCAGAAGATTGGTTCAGTTGCTTATAAACTGGAACTTCCTCCTTCTTCCCGCATTCATCCAGTCTTTCATGTTTCTTGTCTAAAGAAAGTTCTGGGTACCACTGTCAAAGCACAAACTACTCTCCCTGAAATGGATACGGAAGGATCCATTATCCTGGAGCCGGTGGCAATCATTGACCAGCGCACTCGCCAGCTTCGCTCTCGCTCCATCTCTGAGGTCTTGATTCAGTGGCATGGCATGCAACCAGAGGATGCTACCTGGGAACCCCTTCTTCAGATTCAACAACAATTTCCACACCTTAAGCTTTGAGGACAAAGCTTTTTTCTAAGGGAGAGGGGATGTTAGGAACCTGTGTGTTCCTTCTGTTTATTTTGTTACAGTAGAGTTGTTGGACGCATATGCTTTGTAAGTCGTCCCGTGAGTTTATTTTATTATCCCACATGCATAGGTAGTATTACTTTTCTAGATCGTACCCAGTATATAAGAATAGGTTGAGGCCCTTGATGGGCACGGACGAATTTATTGTATTGAGCTTGCTCAAAGGAGGTTACCCCCTCGAAGTGGCCTGCGATCAGTAGATTTATTCTGAGTTCCGCTATCACTTTGTATTCTGTTATTTCGAGCATTCTCACGATATTGCTATAAGGAGGTTCTTCTCAGTTTAGAGGTAATGTCATTGTAGTAGAGGATTTTGCAAGGGAATGAGCCTTGTGATTATGACATTTACATAGAAGCAGAACTTTCTTCTTCAACTCCTTACACTCAACTCTTCATTGAAGTTATTCTTCTAGCAATGAGAATAGCTACTACAAATTCTTCGAAGCCAAGGGATCCTAAACCTATGCTACATTTTCTGGAGACACAGGAGGAGTTTTCATAATGATTTGAACCATATAGTGATTCCCAAATTAACAACATCAGTAGATACTTGGGATCCTTGTAGGGAGAGTGTGCCAATACATGCATGGTTACATCCTTGGCTTCCATTGTTGGGCCAACGTATGGAGCCTTTATATCAAACCATTCGTTATAGATTGGGGAATGTACTTTATGCCTAACATTCAAGTGATGGATCTACATATGCAATTTTATCACCTTGGAAAATTGTATTTGATCCTGCTAGCTAAGAATAATTGATTGTTCATTTTATTGTACCTAATCTAATGATATTTCTACAAGAATTTGTATTCAACCCAGCTAATCAACAACTAGACCAATTTAACTGGGTTATGGCTCGAGCATGTGCTATTCCCATTTATCATATGGTTGGAATGTTAGAGGCAACATTTTTTCCAAAGTGGCAATAGGTTTTGTATTACTATCTTTCTTCAAGTCCTAATTTTAATGATGTAACAAAGTGGTTATTAGGGTGGAAAGGAATATTTTTCCCCAAGCTTCTTGTGCCAAGATCTCTTTGTATATACACATACATAGGCATACAAATATGTGTGTGTATGTATGCATATATATACATATATACATATCCATATGTATATATATGTACATACATTCATACATGCATACATACAAACATACAAATATACGTATACAAAAATAATAGTAATATATGTATTGCTTTTGTATTTTCTTTGCCATTGCTTATACCAATTTTTCAAGGTTGAGAATCACTTCAACATCCTTTGCATGGTTTAGAGGTAATGTCATTGTGGAAGAGGCTTTTGCAAGGGAATGAGCCTTGTGACTATGGCATTTACACAGAAGTAGAACTTGCTTCTTCAACTCCTTACACTCAACTCTTCATTAGAGTTATTCTTCTAGTACTGATAATAATTGCTACAAATTCCTGGGAGCCAAGGGACCCTAAACCTATGCTATGTTTTTTGGAGACATGGGAGGAGTTTTCATAACATTCTAGATCATATAGCGATGCCCAAATTAACAACATCAGTAGATACTTGGGATCCTCATAGGGAGAGCGTGCTAATAAATGCATGTTTACATCCTTGGCTTCTATTGTTGGGCTAGTGTATGGAGCCTTTATATAAAACCATTCATTATAAATTGGGGAATGCACTTCATGCCTAACATTCAAGTGATGCATCTGCATATGCAATTTTATCACCTTGGAAAACTATATTTGATCCTGCTAGCTGGAAACAATTGATTGTTCATTTTATTGTACCTAATTTGATGATAGTTCTATAGGAATTTGTAATCAACCCGACTAATCAACAACTAGACCAATTTAACTAGGTTGTGACTTAGGAATGTGCTATTCCCAATTATCATATGGTTGCAATGATGGAGGCAACATTTTTTCCAAAGTGGCAACATGTTTTGTATCATTGGCTTTGTTCAACTCCTGATTTTAATGAAGTAACAAAGTAGTTTTTAGGGTGGAAAGGATTGTTTTTCCTTGAGAGTCTTGTGCTAAGATCTCTTTGTATATATACATTCATAGGCACACACACATATGTGTGTGTATGTATATATATACACATATATCATATACATATGTATATACATACACATATATCATATACATATGTATATACATACATACATATATACATACATATACATGAATAATAGCAATATATGTATTGCATCTGCATTTGCTTTTCCATTACTTATAAGAGTGTTTCAAGGTTGGGAATGACTTCAACATCCTTTACATGGTTTAGAGGTAATGTCATTATGGAAGAGGCTTTTGCAAGGGAATGAGCCTCATGATTATGGCATTTATAGAGAAGCAAAACTTGATTCTTCAACTCCTTACACTCAACTCTTCACTGAAGTTATTCTTCCAAAAGATGCTACAAATTTTTGGGAGCCAAGGTACCCTAAACCTATGCTACATTTTCTGGAGACATGGGAGGAGTTTTCATAACATTTTGGATCATATAGTGATACCCAAATTAACAATAATAGTAGATACTTGGGATTCTCGCAGGGAGAGTATGTCAATACATGCATGGTTACATCCTTGGCCTCCATTATTGGGCCAATGTATGGAGCCTTTATATCAAACCATTTTTTATAGATTGAGGAATGTGATTCATGCATGAAATTCAAGTGATGCATCTGTCTATGCAATTTTATCACCTTTAAAAATTGTATTTGATCATGCTAGCTAGGAACAACTGATTGTTCATTTTATTGTATTGTTGGCCAAAAGTGCCCTCCTACCAAAAGATTGAATTCAAATATTTAAACCCACCCAACGGTCACAAGATTCAAAGATCCAACATTTGAATAGTGCATAGGTACACATTATAACCTTAGCTTATTTTCTACCCTAAGTTTTGAGCCATTTCATGTTATATTTTAAAGTCCTAGAGCTGCGACAAGGTAATCTGGTCCTAATTTTATGAAAACCCTTGTATCGGAGGATCGTCAGGAAAATCAAGAAATGGTAAGATGCTATGAGGCTCCTATTGGCATAGCATCAAGTCAAAGGAATATGTGTTTTAACACCATGAAAGGTCAACAATCATAGGATTGCAGGGTTGACTTCCCAGGTTGTCGATGCTATGAAGGGGAAGGTTAGTCATATGATCTTAGAGTCGTAAGATTACAAAGTAAGAAGGGGTGGAGGCCAATTTTAGATGAACACTGGGTGTTCCGATTTATGATATTCCCCTATTGTAGGGTCGCCAATGCAAATTAGGAGACTATCGAGGTTATGACAAAATTTTAGTTAACCACGATCTTAGGATCGTAGGGGTTATTACTGCAACTGCCAATGTTACGATAGAATGAAATCGTGAGATCATGAAGGTCAAATCAACCATGCCTATAAAATCACAAGAGGAGATTGATGGTATCATGACCTTACACTAAGGGCATTATTGTGCCATCATTTTGTAATTATATCATAGGTCTTGATGCTATCGAAAGATCATAAATAGAATGAAGGATGGGCTCAATTGTACAAGGTATAGGTGATCATAAGATTGTAGGGGTCAGGGTTATGAACAAAAGGTGACATGAAGAGTTTTGACCACAGTTGACAATCATAAGATCATGAGTTCTAGTGTTGACCAAAATATAAGAAGCTTCACCCGCTGAGCTGGAAAAAGAGTCCCTAACCAATCAGGTAGCAGGAAAGGTACAGAGTGATAGTTGAATATGGTTGACCTACATTTTTTATCTAACCTAACATGCTGGTAACAAGGAATAGGAAACTCTTTGCTGGTGAATCTGATATTTTGATCTCATGGAACGACTTTTGTTGTTCCCCAGGCCTGAGGTATGAGGAACACTCCATTGTCACTTGTTGATCTATCTATTTAGTTAGAAGGTTAATGGTTGTTGTTCCTATCCTCTCAGAGATTTCTTTGGTGAATAAGTGATCTTCTTACATCTAGATTTGTTCTATGATTAGATATTTTCCAGTTTTGCAGTAATTATTTTCTACAAGCTTGAATGTAGTTGTTGAAGTTCTATCTTAGGGTAGAAGCTATAAAAGTTATGATTACACTATAAAAGTAGATTTTGTAATCTTTCTTAGGGTCGGATCTTCTTTGTTTCTCTAGTATTTCTCTAGCATACTACTATAAATTCCCTTTTTCCTTTGAATTATAAAACACTCTATCTTATCTCTTTTAGCCATCAATGTACTGTGCAAGCTTTATTTGCCTCTCTTCGATGTACTATGGATATGTGTAACCTACATACCTATATCTCTTCTAGCCTATGAATAATATAAAGTGAATCTCTTCTTCCTTGTGTCACTCATTTGGCTATCTAATCTACATGTGGCTAGTGGGTTAAAACAAGTCTGAATTTGTATATCTTTGGATTGTCATGTTATTTATACTGTGCACATATCAATAGAGATTGGTCTAAATACTCTATTTTGGTGTATCACCTCCTTAGAATATATTAGATAGCTTTATTTTATGCATTCCTCCTCCCTGTTCCTCTCTAATTGTAGTCTAGGTGCATCCTGATAGAAAAGGAAGTTGACCTTCTCTAGAGACTTAGCCTTATTGTTTAAGTACCACAACTTGGAGGTTGTTTCCATGTTTCACAAGGTTGTCCTTAGGTAAAAACTTTGGACAAGGGTGAAAGATTTTGTGACAACATGTACCTAATCTGATGACAGTTCTACATGAATTTGTAATCAACCTAGCTAATCAACAACTAGACCAATTTAATTAGGTTATGGCTTGGGCATGTGTTATTCCCATTTATCATATAGTTTCAATGTTGGAGGCAACATTTTTTCCAAAGTGGTAGCAGGTTTTATATCATTGGCTTTGTTCAAGCCCTAATTTTAATGAAGTAACAAAGTGGTTTTTAGGGTGGAAAGGACTATTTCATCCTGAGCTTCTTGTGCCAAGATCTCTTCGTATATATACATACATAGCCACAAACATATGTTTATGTATGTATATGTACACATATATAAATATAAATATGTATATACATACATACATACATATACATAAATAATAGAAATATATGTATTGCATCTGCATTTGCTTTGCCATTGCTTATAAGAGTGTTTCAATGTTGGGAACCACTTCAACATCCTTTGCATGGTTTAGAGGTAATGTCATTGTGGTAGAGGCTTCTACAAGGGAATGAGCCTCGTGAGTTAATATATAATGTCCTAAAATAGTTAAGTGCTACCTTACTATGTCCAAGGCATCTTCACATTAGAGGCATACTCTGCCTATCAGGCTTCCCACATACATGTGTCCATGGGTTCAAGACCCTTGAACTACTTACTCTAGCAAATATGTAGTTTTGCTTTCTAATTGTTTTGATGTAGTTGTATTCCTATAACTACTGGTGAGCTTTACTCACCTAATACAATTCTTTGCCAGCATACACCCACTTGGGTGAATAAGGCAGTTTTCAATAATTACAATATTGTAATACCCTGGTGCAACCTTTGTGTTGTAGTTTATAGTTAATGTAACGTTAACCAATATATGTCCTAACTCCTTATATAGTTATGTTTAAAAGCTTGTGACAATAATCAATGGGTCTAAATAGACCTGTCAAGTTAATGCTAAAAATTAGAGTTTAGCCTTCTATTTTCAAAAGCTAGGTAGATTAGGTTGCATTTTTTGAAATGTCTTAAGATAAACTACAAGTACAAATTCTTCATTCTATAAGGGGACCCTTTATTCAAATTTAAAATTGGTTGAGTGTATAACTTTAGTGAAGAGTTGAGTGTAAGGAGTTACTACCCTAAACCTATGACTCAAGCTTCTTGCTAAGGAGAGGATAAGAAGTCAACTAAATGTAGCCCTTGGAATGATAAATCAATCTATAGAGGGTATGACTATGGAACAACCTAGGGCTAGAGATAATGTAAGCTATCTTAGGGTGGTGGAGCAATGCAAATTTGAGGCACTTTAGCAACAACATATTCTCAACAACAAACCTCAACTTCCATGACAAGTGAGATTCACCAGGATAATTTCACAAGTGCACCTCAGTTGAGTTTGAAGGAAGTGATTGAAATATATGCACAAGAACATGACATCCAATTTTTCCCTAAAGTGTGACACACACATGATGGTCTTCGGGTTTATAGCTTTGGAACTCTCAATATCTATCTAGATTCTATAAAACAACAAGTGCTTACATAATCTAGAGATAGATGGGTGATTGTATCACTAGAGCAACTAGTTGAGATGCATTGTAATTGAACTGGAGGAAATAATTGATAAACCAAACATATAATTAAGAGGAAACTTCAAAACTTTGATGCTAAAATGTTGAAATGAGAGTTGTCAAGGATCAAACACCTATGCTAGAGTTACAACACAATGTGAAGTTGATTTTAGATATAACAAAAATAAAAATGACATAAATCATTCACCATTTGTTTTGATTATGGAGAGTTGCACACAAAGGAGGGTGGAGAGCTTTGAATGAGATTGGAGAGCTCTAAACATTGGTTTTGAGCTTTGAGCTCAAAACATTGGTGGAGATTTCATTGTCATTCCCTTGTGATCACTTATTTTCATTTATGTGCCCTTATGATCTCTGTATTTTGTTGTTCTACCCTTGGTGGAGATCAGTGGAGATCTACGATTTCATTGCCATGCCCTTGAGATCACTGCATTTCATTATCATGCCCTTGTGATCTTTGTATTTTATTATTGTGCCCTTGTGAAATCTGCACCCTAGCTCTGTGATTTCATTGTCATGTCATGCCCTTGTGATCTTTATGCCCTTTGCACTACAACATTTGGGGTCAAATTGTGATGATAATTTGCAATGACAGTGTAATTTGTGGTGATTTTCATTTTTTTTTTTGCAATTTGCAATGATAGTGTAACTTGTGGTGTAATTCAGGCCCAAATGTAGTAGTGCTTTCTCTACAATTTTCTTCAAGGGGAGAAGAGGTACCTATGTAAATATTCTTTTCTTTTCCTTCTAAACATTGATCTCTTTATATTTCCTCCAATAGGTGATTAGAGAAGCTTCTCTTTATGTATATGTATGTGTATATACATACACACATGTGTGTGTTTATGTATGTATATATAGACATATATATATGTATATATATATATATATACATATGTATATGTATATGTATATACATATGTATATGTATATACATATACATATCTTTATGTATATATATATACACATATGTATACACATACATACATACATACATATATAGAGATCACAAGAGCACAACAACAAATTATAGAGATGCAGAGATACATATACATTCATACATACATTTGCATATGCAATTTTATCACCTTGGAAAAGCATTTGATCTTTACTCAATCACCAAGATATAATATAATCTATAAGTACAAATTTTTGCATACTTAGTTTGGTATGAATAGTTTTGATTGAACTCATCTAAGGAGAGTGAGTCTACTCAAGATGGTAATGGATGCATGTATTGGGTCTTTAGAGGAGAGAGACTTAGAAAAGATTAGATGTTGTTTCTAGCTCAAATGTTCCCAATTTTATGTTCACAACTCAAATGCTCTCCCATGGCTTGAGTTAAAACCCTCAGTATGGCATCCAAAATAAAGGTAAAATATTATTATGTCCCCAATGGAAAATTGAAATAGATATTTAATCTAAATTATAGAGTCTTTGAATCTCAGTACTTTGATCCAAGCCAAGAGCCTTCTAAACATTGAAACCACTAAACTACCTAGGGCACTGAACTTATTGAACATATCGACCTTCTTGAACCAATGTAACCATTTTGAAATAGATTCAATGAGGTTCAAAACCCAAGAGTTACTGAGATATAAACCTCAAACAAGGGTTGTGTGCTATGGTGGGGTCAGAGGAAGATGGTTGTGTGAATGGGTGATTGGGCATGTTGCATAAAATTAGGGTGTCAATTGCAAGTAGTTGTTAGTCTAAGAATGGTTTGACACTTGAGTGCCAACACACTTAACCAATTTCTACATTAAAGTTGAGTACATTATGTATGCCGAGCCATAGGTTGTGCCGAGTCAGGAAAGCCATCAGGTGCTGAGTGGTCTTCAGGTGCCGAGCAGCCTTCAAGTGCCGAGTGAAGATCAAATGCCGAGTATGATACAAGTGCCAAGCAATATTCAGGTGCTGAGTCATAAAAAATGTCGAGCAAGATAGGAATGATATAGGAGCCGAGTTACAGAAGGTGTCGAGCATCAGGAAGCAGTAAGTGCCGAGTAACTCAGAATCAACATATGAGTTTGTAACTTCACAAACTCAGATGTAAACCATTTTCATAGCTGACATATGATGAATCTCGAAGGATTTAAGTAATAAGATCAAATCATTTATATTTCCTATACAATCTACATGCAACCAATAAGAAAAATGGAGAAGACATGCAACCAATGATAAAAGTATAAGGAATGAGCGGGAAATAGAGATTCAATATGGATCATAGATCCACATCTAACCCTAAGTCTTTGAATGTCTTTATAAGGAAGATGAAATCTCATTGAATCATGTAGGTGGATGAAGGAGGAAATGAAAACTCTAGTGGAGTTCAGAGTGAAGAATAAAAAGACTTAAAGGAAGAGATTAGCAGTAAAATATCTAGTTAATCAGAACAAAGCAGGGGATACAAAGGAGTATCAGATCTTAGAGGATCAAGATCAGAAGAAAGTAGATCAAGTGCCTGTATTCAACAATCAAGGATTGTAAGCTATCAGGTTTATTATACCTAATACTCTTTAGCCATTGTATTAGAAAGGAAATCCTATGATGATAGGTTAGCTTAACAACTAATTTGTAGATCCTTTAAATAGGTGATTAAATCCTTTGATAGGGTAACACTTCATGTAAAGTGTTTGTAAATCCTTTAACCGGGTCACTATTGATACAGTGTAAAGCCTTTAACAAGGCAGATCATCAAAAGTGGTCAAACATTATTACTGCAGTGATTTTGTGGGTATCATCCCCACCTCAGTTTTACCTTCTTATTCCTAGAGGGTTTTTGGGTTACCAAAATCTCAAGTGTTATGTGGTGATGCATATTTGTTTCTCATGATTGCTTAATGTTTATATGCATGCATGCTCGTTTCAAAGATATGTTATTAAGGATTTAAAATAGGTCAAAAGCTAGTACTTCTGATTCACCCCCCCCTCTCAGAAGCATTCTTTCCAATAAGATATAACAACAATAGTTTCATTAATTTGATAAGGGAATCAAATTTGAAAGCAAGATGATCAAAATTGGCATGTCCATCCTTATGGTAGATGTCTCTATCTTAGAATAGAAAATAACCTCAAATGACAAGTGACAAATTATTAAATGTATGGAAAATTAGAAGAACATTCACCTACAAAAATATAATAAAAATATAATTTGGTGGAAAAGCCATGATCTATGTGGCTCCTATTCCAGTGTCTACTAGTGGACAATCTTCACGTTAAATATGAAGATCTTGAAATTAAAAAAGATAACTATTAGAGATTCATATTTTTGTTTTAGTGATAACAAATATACACTCTAATTTTTAGAAAATTAATTGTCTTGTAAAAAGAGGGGTAAAAATTTATTAAGACAGAAAGGAATACAACAAGGAGAGCTCAACAAGGAGCTTGATCTTGAGCAACAAGATCATCAAATTCTTGCACCATCTCAAAGGACAGTTGCCTCCTATCCGTAATATTCCAACCCGGATCATGACTAGATGCCCATTTGGCTAAACAATTAGCACTTCTATTCCATTCACGAGGAATATACGTGAACCTAATGAACTGAAAAGAGGAAGAGAAGAAAAGAATATGCTTAACAACAGTAGCCAGCTGCCAACTAACATCCTGTAGCTCTTGCGAAGAAAGCATGTTCACCGCTACCTAGGAATCAGACTCACAAATAATCTTACTCCATCCCCGCAAGAAACACTATTCCACAACATATAAAATAGCCTGAGCTTCCATGAGATTGTTAGTATAATCACCCTTATGAACTAAGAAGAACAATTTAACATCCCCAGAACTACAACGAGCCACTCCGCCAATACCAGCCGGACCAGGATTCCCACGAGAAGAACCATCAGTGTTAATTTTCAGAACTCCACAGGGAGGAGGAGTCCAGTGCCCATCCCGGTTAACCTGACCCTTCCTCTGATAATGATCTGCCTGGACATAGAAGGAAACCTATGAGCAGCAACCTCATCCTGCAGATGAAAATTGAGGCGATTACAGATAGCAAGATCAACCGGATCCATACCCCCATCAAGCTCACACTTCACAAGAATAGTTTCCTGAAGAGAATGTGATATTTTCCACCAAATATGAAAAATAGCAAGCTGAACATCTTGGAATATGCGATGATTCCTCTCCAACCAGATATGCCAAAGCATGAAAGATGGGCCAACAATCCAAGCAACATGGAGAAAAGAAGACTTGGAGGGAGCAGTACCCAAGCGGGCCCAGAACTGAGGCAAAGAGGAAGCATGCTAACAAGAGCAACCCCAAGCGCGCCACCAAAGGTGCCATATCTGAGTAGAATAGGAGCAATGGAAGAACAGATGGGAGACAAACTCCTCTCCATTACCACACAAAACACAATAAGAGGGGCCCTGAAATCCACATTTACAAAGATTATCCCAGGTAAGACAATGGTTGTGAGCCACTAGCCACATGAAAAAATTGCACTTGGACCAAGAAACTTTATTCCAAACTTGCTTCCACCAAGGGACCTCAACATCCCCAAATAATTGTCTAGTTATCTTTTGATACCCAGCAGAGACATGATATTTACCAGACAAGGTACCGCCCCAAGCCAAAAAATCTGGACCAAGCAAAGAAGAACACTCTCTAGAGGCCAAAATTTGAGAAAGCTCCTGACGATCCATGTCTGTACCTCCAGGAGGCCAATCAGAAGAATGCTTCCATCTGTAACCAACAAAAGGTCCCAATTGATAAGGAGTCTTGTAATGAGCCACTTTATCCCATCCAGTGGCAAGAAAAGAGTCACAAAGAGGCTGAAGATGAGGGTATATGGATAAAATGGAAGGGAATCCATCCCAAGCATCAGACCAAAACAAAGCCTGAGAACCTCCTTTACATATCCAAAATAGACCCCTCTTTACCAACATCGCACCTATCTTCAAAGTATGCCAAACCATTGAGCCACGACCTTCAAGAGGAAGTGTAGAAATAGAGCAAGGATCAACACCATGAAAATATTTATGAGTGATAATACGAGCCCAAAGTTGATGTTGTTCAGAGCACCATCGCCAATAAAGTTTAGCAGCCAAAGCTTGACTACTCAATAGAGAAGATCGAAGACCAAGACCACCCTCCTTTTTAGGCCTACAAACAGTTGCCCAATTAACCAAGCTCCATTTAGTACTACGTAAATTACCACTCCAAAGGAATTGTCAAGAAAGAGCATCAAACTCCTTGAGAAAGTAAATAGGTGCAGCATGAACCATGCTTCGATAAGTAGGAAGAGCTTGGATAACAACTTGAAGAAGAGTAACCCGGGCAACAGTAGAAAGGCATCTATGAGTCCAATGATTTGCCTTATCCTGAAGCTTGGTAATCAAATTTTGCCAGAAGAGATGTGGCTGCCTAGAAACAGCAAGAGGGATGCCAAGATAAGTCAAAGGAAGTGATCCTATCTGAAACCGTAGGATACCAACAATCCTGTGCTGAATAGAATCAGGAGTGTTAAAAAAGTAAATGGAAGATTTGTGCTCATTAACTTTCTGGCCTGAAGCTGCCAAATAAACGTCCAAAGCATGTCGAAAGGCTTCAACTTCCTTGATCCTAGCAAGACCAACAAGAGCAGAATCATCAACAAATTGAAGATGGGAAAGAGAAGGTAAGCCATTACCCCATCGCCAGCCTTGAATAGAATTTTGGGACACCTGATGCTTAATGAATCTGCCCAAGCCTTCAGCCATGATGATGAATAGATATGGGGAGAGAGGGTCACCCTGGCAGAGGCCTCTAGAAGCACCAAATAGTTAAGAAGGTTGACCATTAATAAGAACAGAAGAAAATTAATAGTCTTAAATGTATATGATTAAATAAAATAAACAAGAGTAATAGCTGTAGTTGTATAATTCTAGTATTACTAATTATGTTAAACAAAATGTTCAATAAAACAAGTAAGAAGTAACATAAATGGATCATCTAATTGATCCTATTATGACTTAATGTGAATGTATCTGATCATTACTTGATGATATTATGCATGAGATCTTTACTCAATCACCATGAGATAATATAGTATATAAGTACATATTTTTGCATACTTAGTTTGGTATGAATAGTTTCAATTGAATGCAAGTATAATTTCTTGTGTGAATTCAATACATGAATGATTAATTTAATTTAGCATAAGTAATATGCAAGTGTGTATGTATGCATGTAAAGTAGTTCACATAGTGAACTCATATACATACATACATGCACATATGCATACAATCATCATAATCAGTTATCCTTGAATATGACAAAAGCTATTATATATGAACAAGAGATACATGTTTATAAGGAAAAAAAAGAACATTTACATAGGTACCTCTTCTCCACTTGAAGAAAATTATAGAGAAAGGGCACAAAGATCACAAGGGCATGACACAACAATGAAATGAAATGATCACAAGGGAATGGCAACAAAATCCTAGATCTCCACCAATGTTCAGAGCTCTCCACCCTTGTTTGGAGCTCTCCACATTGTTTCATACTCAACTCTCCACAATTAATCAAAACAAAATGGGAATGATTAATGTCATGTTTTATTTTATTTTTTGTTTATAATCCATAATCCACAATCCACAAGATCTCTCTGTATATATTCATAGATACATACATAGACACATATATATAAATATACATATGTACATACATACATACATACATACATATATACATACATACATGTACATATATATACATACATAAATAGATACACACACACACACACACACACACACACACACACACACACATACATATATACATACATACACAAAAACAACAATGCACTTTCTAAGAGTTTACAATTGTTCAACAAAATTAATATTTTACAAGAAAATGTACTTGAAGAACTGTTAGCTCAGAAGCAAGAACATGGTGTTGAAACAATACAAAAAGTGCTTGAAATGAGATGTCTAAAAGTGAGGGTGTTGACCAATCTTGAAAAATTTCATGCTGAAATGAAAGCTATCGATGATCAAAGACCTATGCTAGAGTTACAACACAATGTGAAGTTGATTTTAGATAAGGTAGTGTTGAAAATAATTGGTTAATTGCATATTGTCTTTGATGTTAGATAAAATGTCATATCTTTACCAGTTAGTGTATGCCGAGTTCACTCAGTCATTGAATGTAGTTTCCTATGTCTGTCGAGCATTCCAAAGTTTGTCAAGTTTAGAAGATAGTGTCTATCGAGTTCACTCAGGTGACAAAGAGAAGTTTGCAAAAGTTGAGAGTTAACTGAGCTCACTCAATTAATAAAAGAAAAGTTGGATGAAACTAGTGTTAACTAAGATCACTCAGTTACCAAAGAAAGTTTGTGGAGATGCAGTGTTAACTGAATTTACTTGGTTAACATAGGAAAATCATTTCTGAGTTAGTATCTACCGAGCAGGGTCGACTAACGAAGGATTTTCTTGTTTTGGCATATTGAGTTTAATAGATTTGTTTGTTGGTTTGAGCCGATTGAGGAAATGAATATTAATTATTCTAAAGTTGTATTCAAGCCAACTTGACAATGCATAAGGTATAAAGATAAGGCCAAGTTGAGGATTGAATATGTGCAAGTGTATGGGAGTATAGAAGATGCTTAGAGGATACGAATTAAAAGGATACGTATAATATCCTTGTGGAGCTAAAAAGATACATTTGATAAAAAATGATCAAGTGTTCAAGCCAAAATTGAGATCTGTAATCAACAATTCAGTTGCATAAGAAATCAGGTCATGTCTCATTATTACTCTCTAACCATTTTAGCAATGATCTAAATCTCTTAATACAGTTGGCTTAACAGTTATTGGTAAATCCTCTAACAAGGTGGCATTTCTAGATTGAAGTGTCTAAAGACCTCTAACAAGACCACTCCTAATAGGGTGATTAAATCCTCTAATAGGGTCAAACCTAATAGTGTGTTTTGTAACCTTTAACAAGGTTGGCTCCTAACAGTGCTCAAATCAAAAGAGTGAAAATTAGTAACTAGTTGCAATTGGTTATTTCTTCCAAATTGGGTTTCCACGTTAAATCTTGGTGTCACTTGTGTTCATGCTATTTCTTTTATGTTTATGAAAACTAAGCTAAGTAAGGTTAATCATAAATATTATCTTAATATTTGCATGTTAAACATTTTTTGAGTTACAGTTGCTATTTTAGTGCTTACCGAGGTACAACATTTACTAGTATAGACTAAGTGTTTGTGTGTTTGTTGAGCATTAGTATTTTTAGTGAAGCTTGTATTCTATATTTACATCTAAGGGATTTGGGATTTATTTTAGTGGTAACCGATTCGCCTCCCCCCTCTCAGTTACTCCTCTTCTATTTCCAACAAGTAGAGGCAAATATTTAAAAGTTTGATAATTAAAATTTACGACATGAGAACGAAGGAGAAGGAGTGGCTTTAGAAAGAGAAGGAGAAGGAGCAACTTTAGAAAGAGACTACATGGCAAAAACAATAGCTAGAAACAACTCTATACACTCAACTCTTCACTGAAGTTATTCTTTAATTCCTTACATATGCAATTTAATCACCTTGGAAAGTTGTATTTGATCCTACTAGCTGGGAACAACTGATTTTTAGTTTTATTGTACCTAATCTGATGATAGATCTACAAGAATTTGTAATCAACTCAACTAATTAACAACTAGACCCATTTAACTAGGTTATGGCTACTTTCTTTTGAAAAAATCTACTATGATATGTTTGTGTAAAATTTCTTGCTAACTCTGCTCATTTTTCCAGGTCTGCATTATTTTTGTGGAGGATCTCGAGGTAAGTCACTTAACATAGTTTGAGTGAGTTTTATTGTTTTATTATTTAGATTCTGAAATATGTATACAATTAGATCAATTTTTTTGTTGTGCTAAGATGCAATAAGCACCTTTAAAAACATCTTTAAATATACAAGCATAGAAGAAAATATAAAGATATACCTATTTAGAATGAAAAGAAATGAACATTGGCATGGCCTTTGAAGAAAATCATAGAGCTAGGACATGACAACAAAATTATAGAGCAAGGGCACGAAGATCACAAGGGCATGGCATGACAACAAAATCAAAGAGAAAGAGCATGACAACAAAATGCAAAGATCAGAAGGGCATGATAATGAAATCATAGAGAAAGGGAACACCAAAAAAATTCCAAAATCACAACAAAGAAATTGTAGAGCAAGGGCACAAAAAAAAAAAAAGATCACAGCAAAAAAATGCACTGATAACAAGGGCATGACAACATTCAAAGATGTCCACCCTCCTTCAGAGCTCTCCACCCTCTTTTGCATGCAAGTATCCACAATCAAAACAAATGGGGAATGATTTATGTCATTTTAAAAAAAATACTCATGTGAGCATCACAATTACGACACCAACATCAGTATTGTGATGGCATCAGGGACAATTGCAAAAAAAAAATGAAAATCACCACAAATACACTATCATCGTAAATTATCATCGCAATTTGACCCACAATGTGTGAATCTTAGATTGGTTTTGACAAGGCAGTGACAAAACACTTAGTCATAATCTATCAATATTATAGTGCAAGCTGAGTGATTAGAGCAAGCTGAGCAATCAATGCAAGCTGAGTAATCAAAGCATGTCTAGCACAAGTAGCTAGAAAATACATGCTGAGAAATATACTTAATTAGTGCCAAGCACCAGTATGTACTGATCGAATAGTATGTTCCAAGTCACTCAAGTGTTGAGAATTATATGCATGGTGAGTGATTAAATTTCCTAGTAAACATTGTATGCTGAGACATTTAGAAGCTGAGTTACAACATTGAGAATGTAGTGATGGCCAAGCATTAGAGCCTTTAGATTTTGAGTGAACAATTTTTGGCATAGTTTTTTGTTATGGCACAAACTTCTATGTAAACCATTTTTGGTCTGACATAAAAAATATTTTACAATTCTAAAAGATAAGTATGAATTTCTATTACAAATCCCTATGGAGTACATGTAACCAATCAGAAAAAGGGATGAAATAAGTAGCAACATGGATCAACCACTGTTGTTTATTCTGACCTAACCCATTCCACCTATGTTTATTTAAGAATGCAAACCCTAAAGAGTTTATAAGATCATAGTGTACGTGTAAGGATATGAATGCTAAGTGCAGAGAGAGCATTCATGGTAGCTATGGAGGCTATTACAGTGTTCTGAATTGTAGAATCAGTTAGAGAGAATAGAGGAAAGTAGAGATAGGATATAGGAGACATATTTGATTAGAAGGATCAAGGATTTATCAACAAAGAGAAGATCTAACAGCTAGCATTAGTGTATTAACCGAAGAATCATGGTGTTGAATCATTTTAATAGGTGACACAGAGAAAATCTCCTAACAAAGTAGTCTTAATAGGCTTTTGTAAATCTTTTAACCAAGTGCTTTCTTTATTGTAAGTTTAAGTCCTCTAAAAAGGCACACTTTTAATAGGGTTTTGAAATCTTTTAACAAGGTGAGACCTAATAGTCTTTGTAAGCCTTTAATAGGGTAGACTCCTTATAGGGTAGATCATAGTTCAAACACATTTTAGGCATAATAGGCCACAACTTACAACTACAATATTGAAGATTTGAGGGTGTAATCCCCATCCCAGTTTTACCTTCTCATTGGAGGGTTTTTAGGTAACCAATTTATAATGTCATGTGTTATTTGTTTCATGTTATGGATGCAAATGTGTAGTTAACTATTTCTATTTATATGCTAAATTATGAGATGGATGTGTGGTGAATGTTTTATGGTTAAATTTTTGAAGTACTGATTCACCCCCCTCTTAGAGATTACTTTCCCATTGTTATTTCCAACAATTGGTATCAAAGATGAGTTATCTTGAAAGGTAATTTTTATAGCTTTGGAAGTAAGATCTTGAAGATGGAAGTCTACAAGTTTGGAAAGACTATTGAGAATAGGAAGATTGAAGTACAACTTGACCTACACCAACTCTAGGAGGCAAGAGATGAATTGCATCATTCATCGAAGAGAAGAAAGGAATTGGCTATTCAACAAAATGACACTCATTACCAAGAATAAGACACTACTAGATTGTTTAAGAATAGGAACTCAGATGACTTTGATGCAACATTTGCAAATCTAATGGAAAAGAACAATTCCCTAACTGAAGAGGGAAGATATCTCAAAATAAAATAAGAAGTCCAATTAGTATTTTTGTGTGAGGTAACTGAATAGAAAAAGAAAGCTAAGGAAGACAAAGTCATGATTGAAGATGAAAAAAGGATACTGAATAACAAACTTGAAGAGAAGACATCAGATGTGCAAAAGCTTGCTAACATGCAATTGGATACAATGAATCAGTTGATGCCTACAAACTATGAATTGAATAGAAAGGACATTGAGATCACAACTCTAAAGTTAAAAAATGATCAACTAAGAAATGAGTTGAGATAAGAAAAATAATTCATTGAAAGATTCAACAAACCAAGTGAAGCCATCAGACACTTTGAGAAATTGATGAAATCTCCAAGACCTAACAATGATACTACTAGATTGGGATATACCAATACTGAGGAAGGAGAATCATCTAAAAGTGGTGAGAAAAGAAACAACAAAGGTAAGAACTACAAACCCACTTGTCATAATTGTGGAAAGCTAGGTCATACGTCAAATGTTTGTAGGAGCAACAATGCAAATAAGAATCCTAAGCAAAAATTCAAGGGTTCTTATTATAAGTGCAACAAGCAAGGACATTAGGCACATGAATGCAGGTCCAAGACCATGAGCACTCATAGATTTGAGGGATACTACCACAATTGTCAGAATTATGGACACAAAGAGAAAATCTAAAGTTAAGTTGACATCAAACAAGTAGACAAAGGTACAACAAAATAGAAAATCCTTTGATTGGGATTACAACACAAAGTAAAATTGTCACTATTTTCAAGAATATGGAAACTTTCTTGAGAATTGCATTAGAAAACATTTCAAAGGCAACTACAATAGATGGTTGAGTAAGACTACATGATTTAGCTGCCTCAAGACTAGTCATGTCAGCATAAACTGTCCAACTAGGTCACCATCGCCTGGTAGTGGAAATAATAAAAGCAAAGAAAAGGTCAATGTAAAGAAGGTAAAGGTGTAGATGAACAATACATGGAAGAAGAAGGAAGATTTCAACACATCAATTCTAGATGAGGTCACTTCATCCAATGGATTAGGTGATCACATCACCCCCAACTAGGCAATCAAGAGGTATGTATGGGATTGATATTTTAAAAGTTATATTATGCATTAGTTTCAATAATCTAAGATCTAAAAAGGTTATATATGAATGAATTGAGATGCAATAGAGTGATTAGAACCTAGAGGGAATCTATAGTTTTGTTATTTTCTATGTTGTTACCAAGCATGAAAAGTTTTACAGCTCTTGTTGAGCATGAAGGAATAATAGTTATAGCCAAGTTATGGAGACATGTTAGTAAGTGTCTATTAGCATGAATGCTAATGATACTACTTTGGGGAGTATCCTGAGCATTGGAGATTATTGACATGTTGCATTCATGACTATGTTTGTCATTGATGTCAACATAGCATGGTTTCTGTAAAGACTAGTTGAGTAGCAAACAAAGATCTTGATGGTATGGATAATAGTTTGATTTTCTAGTGATATGAAATTATAGACATGTTCAACACAGGGTCTTGATGATGTGGTCAAGTATGTAGAGTCTAAGAAGAAGATGTACAGAGGTTGTACCTAATTTACAAAGAGCAGTTCAGAGACAAAGTATTCGGAAAGCAATTTCTAATGTTTTTTGGCTATCTTACATCTGAGATGTAATGAAGATATGTGAAGTCAAGTAGTGATAGAGGATAGTCCACTGATGATGTCAGTGAGTTTGCAAGCCCTAGTATCACATGTGTGAAGTTTTGTATAGACTATGATCCAATAGTGCTATTATAATTGTAATTAATTAATTATCTTATTATAATTAACTAGGAAAGCCTCAAGGCCAACTCAAGGAAAAATTATGAAGATATGGTATAAAGGAATTTTTTTGCCTTGTTTTCAATGTGCATTCAAGTATTTTGATCATTTTTCAAGTGCAAAGTGTAAAAAGGAGCAAAGTGCTTATTAAATGCATGTAAGTGATCCAAGGGATTATTGGATGAGAGATTTGTGATCTGGTTATAACATTAGAAGGAGTAGAGGTCAGCTTGATAGAATAGAGAAAGAGGAAAGAATAATACAATACCATTCTATTATTCTACAAGGAATAATACATAGATCATTTGGACAATGGGTTCATTGGTCTTGCCTTTGAATCTATTTGGGTAGTGGGTCCAACTGTCTTCCACAACCCCTAACAAGGTTGGAATCTCCTAACAAGGATTCAAATTCTTCTAATAGTGACTCATATGTACTGAAAGTATTCATAGACTCCTAATAGGGTCCATCCTCTAACAAAGAATATTTATATTAGTACATCATCTTGTGGGTACCATCCCCATTGGGGTTTTCCCTCTGATCAAAGGTTTCCCTAGTTAACATATCTGGTGTTATTGTGTATGAGTATCTTGTTGTGGTTTTAGTTTATATTAATCAAGGTTGATAACTCTGATATTAGTTGGATAACTATTTCACCCCCTCTCTCAGTTATATCAGTGGACTATATATTCTAACAATTGGTATTAAAACATCAGGACCTTGAAGGATAAGCTTAACAACTTTCAAAGATTGATGACGAATCTTTTTAGAAAGGATAGTCCCAGATTTGATGGGGCCAATTATTATAGTTGGAAGAAAATGGAAACTCATATGTTGTGCATGGGTCTAGGATATTGGATGTTGACAAAGGGAAAGAAGACAATCGTTCAAGAAGAAAAGCTTGACAAATGCAAAGAAGAAGAAATAGATCTATTCATGTGTAACATGAGAGCAAGATAAGCTCTACTAACAACTCTTCCAAAAAATGAATACAGTTAGGTAAAGTCTCTTGTAATATCTTAAGAAATTTGGAAAGCATTAGAATCTACTTTTGAAGGTGATGATCATGCAAAGAGAATGAGATTATAGAATTGGATATGTGCATTTCAAGATACTAGAATGATGGAAGATGAATCTGTAAGATGTTATATTGGTAGAATATTAGAAATTGTTGCAAGAATTCAGTCTCATGTTGGAACCAAGGAAGATGATGAAGTTATATGGAAGATCTTGAAAAGGTTGACACCACCATTAAAGCTAGTAGCTCAGAAGATTTAGCTAGTAATTCCCTGCACTAAGAATTTCACAAAGGAAACATTGATTGGAAGATTAGAATTAGTAGAAGCAGATCTGAGATAGCCTGCAGAACTTGCAAGAGTTGAAACAACTTTCAGTGCCCTGAATATTCAACCTAATTGGACAAGGAGTGCAAGCACTTGTGGAGATTTTTTTGGTAGTAGTAGAGCTGATGAAGACACAAAGATTGAGGAAGGAATAACCCTTCTTGTGAGAAGAGAAAAATATGGTAAGAAATTTTTTAAATGTTGGAATTGTAATGAATTTGGTCATTATGCATCTAAATGTCCTTAAAGAGAGAAAACATATAAATGAAAGTTTAACCCTAGACAAGATAGAGATAGAAATTGTTTGTATGCAAATGAAGATGAAGAATCTAATGAGAAAGGCCAAAGTGAAAGTGATGATGAATTAGGATTTGTGGCTATTAAGGAAGATGATCTTGATAGAAAAATTAGAGAAGAAAGAGCTCTAGTTTCCCAAGTGGAATAGAAACTTGATTGGATAATTGATAATGGTTGTTCACATCACATGACTAGTGATATGAATAAGTTTGTTAAGTTCAAGAATCATGATGGAGGTATTGTTAGAGTTGGTAATAATGCAACCTGTCATATAACATGAATTAGTTCCATTACTCTTAATGGTAAAACTAACACCGATGATGTTTATTTTGTTGATGGATTGAAGCATAACTTGTTGAGTGTTGGACAATTGCTAAACAAGGGTTATCTATTGTAGTTCACTGAGAAGACTTGCATTATCAAAGACAAAGATGGTAAGATGATTAGAACTAGCACTAGATCTAGAGGTAATGTATTATAGTTGAATCCTACTAAAATGAAATGTTTGGTAGCTAAAGTGGATATCGGTTGGTTGTGGCATAGAAGATTTTGTCACATAAACTTTGATAATATTGTGAAGGTTAGTAGCACTTTTGCAGTCAGAGACTTGCCTAAGATTACAAAGCCTACTAATGTTGTGTGTAAGGAATGTATTTTGGCTAAGTAGAAGAAAGTATCATTTCCTAGAAAGAAGTTCACTACCACAAAGAAGCTAGAGATCATTCAAAAAGATTTGAGTGGTCCTTCTAGAACAAGAGGATTTTATGGTGAAAAGTATTTTATGATTTGTTTTGATGATTTCACTATAATGATGTGGGTAGCATTTCTTAAAGAGAAATTTGAAGCTTTTAAAAGTTTAAGATATTTAAGAATAGAGTTGAGAATGAATCTTGTGTTAAGATAAAGTGTTTGAGATCTGATAAAGGAGGAGAATTCACCTTTAGAGAGTTTAACATATTTTGTGAAAAGAATGGTATCAAAAGGTAGCTATATGCACCTAGAACACTTGAGAAAAATGAGATTTCTAAAAGAAGAAATAAATTAGTAGAAGAAGCAACAAGAGTGATATCATTTGAGAATGATGTTTCTAAGACATTATGGAGAGAAACAATCAATACAAAAGTATATACTTTGAATAGCATACAAATCAAAAAAGGTATGAGCAAGACATCTAATGAACTATGGTTTGGTCATTCACCATAAGTTAAGTATTTCAGAATATTTGGGAGCAAATGTTACATTAAGAGAGATGATGACATTGGTAAGTTTGATCCAAGAAGTGATGAAGGTATGTTTCTTGATTATTTATTGAAAACAAAAGTTTACAAATGTTTCAACTATAGAACTAAGAAAATAGTTGAATGCACAAATGTAAGGATTGATGAAAAGTTTGTAACTAAAGAAAAGATGGTAGATTATAATTCAAATGAAGAAGAAGATAATTCTAAAAATTTTACACAAAATACTGAAGTTTTCTTTGAGACTAACAATGATGTGGAGAATGGTGTGTTAACTCTTGAGCAAAGAGGAGAACAAAGATTTGAATTGAGAGAAGAGATAAGAGTTGAGATGTCAATTCCTACCCCTAACAAGAATCTCACAAGGAATCACCCTCTTGAAAAGATAATTGGAAGAAAAGGCAAAGGTGTGATGACAAGGAAAAAAGTAAATGAGGAGATATGTTTGATATCTCATGTTGAACCTAAGAGTGCATATGAAGTAGTTAAATATGATCACAAGATTCAAGCAATGAAGGAAGAATTGGATCAGATAATGAAGAATGATACATGGAGTTAGTTCCTAGACCTAAAGACAAAAATGTGATAGGAACCAAATGGGTATTTAGAAACAAGATGAATGAGCAAGGAAAATTTGTGAGGAACAAAGCTAGACTTGTATGCAAGGGACATAGACTATGAGGAGACATATGCAACTCTAGCCAGAATGGAAGTAGTAAGGATGTTCCTATCTTATGTAATGAATAAGAAGTTCAAGGTTTATTAGATGGATGTTAAATGAACCTTTTTGAATGGAGAACTTGAAGAAGAGGTATATATTGAGTAGCTTGAAGGTTTTCCTTTATCAAAAGACAAAAACATGGTATGTAGATTATATAAAGCTTTATATGGTTTGAAGCAAACACCTAGAACTTGGTATGCAAGGTTGGACAGTTATTTGGAAAAGCTTTGATTTGCTAAAGGTATGACAGACATTAACTTGTATTTGAAAGAAGTTGAAAATGATTTGCTGATTATTGTAATTTTTGTTGATGACATCATTTTTGGAGGTAATGATGAAGCAAGTGATAAGTTTGCTGAAGAAATGAAGAATGAATTTTAAATAAGCATGATAGGTGAAATGAAGTTTTTCCTAAGATTGCAGATTGTACAAAATAGTGATGATATTTTCATTTCACAAGCTAATTGTTTGAAAGACCCGTTGAAAAGATTTGGTTTGGAAAGTTGTAAACTGGTTGGTACACCTATGATAACTAATCACAAATTATCCAGCAAAGATGAGACACTTGTAGTAGAGTAGAAGTATAGTTCCATGATTGGAATTTTGTAGTATTTGAATCACACCAGACTAGATATAGCAAATGTAGTTTGGATTGTTGCTAGATTCCAAAATGATCCTAAGGAATAACATTTTGTAGCAATGAAGAGAATATTCAAATATTTGAAAGGGACATCTAATTATGGAATTTGGTGTGACATAATGAGTGATTTCACTCTATATGCATATACTAATGTGGATTAGGCAGGTACTATGGATGAAAAAAAGAGCACCAGTGGTGGAGCATTCTTTCTTGGAGGAAGATTGGTTTCTTGGTTAAGCAAGAATCAAGATTGTATTTTGCATAGTATTGCTGAAGTAGAGTATGTTGCAACAAAAAATAACTATAATCAAGTTATGTGGATGAAGTAGACGCTGAATGATATTAGAATTGAATTTGAAGAACCTATTATCATTTACTGTGATAACACAAGTACAATGAGTATTTCTAAGAATCTTGTATTGCATTCTAAGACTAAGCATATATCTATTAAGTATCATGTGTTGAGAGAGAAAGCAACAAAAAAGGAGATCAGATTGGAGTATGTGAGCACTAAAGATCAGATTATAGATATCTTTACAAAGCCTTTTCCTATAGATATATTTGAGTACTTGAGAGGTATGCTTGGGGTTATGCCCTTGCCTATTTCTGAGGAGATGATGCAGAGAGTGCATCAATCTAGTAATACAGAGCACTATTATTTGCCTAGACTGAATACTGATGCTTCCCATATGGGGGAGTATCTATGATGATATGAGTCACTAAGGACTCTTGGTATTTGGTATTGAATAGTGTCTTTGGATACTTGAACTGGTTTATGACTTGGTGCAACATATTGGCAATTGGTATTTCATAATTGGTATGTTGTTGTTAGAAATATAAGAGGAGTAACTCAGAGGGGAGGGGTGAATAATTTACTACAAAAATAAATCCATGATCCCTTACATGTCAATACAAATAAAAAATCTAATTAAACTATATTATGATGTAACTTAGAAAACACACATGCACTTGGTTTATACTAGCAAATACTGTAACTTGGCAATAACTGGATATACTAAACTTAATGTGATTAACTTAGTTGCATACACATAAAAAAAAACCCAATTTGGAAAAAAACACAATTTGTAACTAGTTACTAATTTTCACTCTTCTGAAGTGAGCCCTATTAGGAGCCAACCCTGTTAAAAGTCACAAAACACACTGTTAGGTGTGACCCTATTAGAGGATTTAATCACCCTATTAGGAGTGGCCTTGTTAGAGGTCTTTAGGCACTTCAAATAGAAATGCCACCTTGTTAGAGGATGTACAAATAGCTGTTAAGCCAACTTGGTTAAGAGATTTATATCACTGCTACAATGGTTAGAGAGTAACAATGAGGTAACCTAATTTTTGATGCAATTAAATTATTGATTATAGATCTTAATTTTGGCTTGTATAATTGATCCTTCCTAATCATATGTATCTTTACAGCTCAACAAGAATATTCTGCTTATCCTTCTAATTCACTTCCTCTAAACATCATCAAATCTTCTATTATTTTCCACACATTCAATCCTTAACTTGACCTTATATATATATATATATATAACACATTGTCAAGTCAGCTTGAATGCAACTTAGAATACTTAATATCATCTTCTCAGTTAGCTAGAACGAACAACTAAATCAATTGAATTCAATATGCGAAAACAAGAAAATCTTTCGTTAGCCGATCATGCTTAGACACTAACTTAGAAACAATTTTCCTGTATTAACCAAGCGAACTTGGTTAACACTGCATATTTACAAAGTTTCTTTGGTAATTGAGTGAGCTTTTTTTAACACTAGTTCCATCCAACATTTTCTTCATTAGTTGAGTGAGATCAATTAACACTCAACTTCTACAAACTTTTCTTTGACAACTGAGTGAACTTGGTAGACACTGTCCTCTGAACTTGGAAAACTCTAGAATGTTCGATAGACATAGGAAACTATCTTCATTGCTTGAGTGAGCTTGACATACACTAATTGGAAATGATATGACATTTTGTGTAACATCAAAGACAATACATAATTAAGCAATTGTTTTCAACAATCTCCCTCTTTGGCATTGATGGTGTAATAACCCCAATAGGTTATAACTTCTTCAAACACCAAAAATCTTTCTACTTCAGTTCTTTGACATTTCGTCAAACACTTTGCAAGCAAGCTCTAATACCACTGTAATAAGCCACCTCAAATCTGCTCTCAAAAATGCTGATGAAAGCTCAAGGAATTTCATCAAACAATTCACATGCGAGGGACGTATGACTGATATAGTATTTCAGCTAGCTTCAAATGACTTTTTCTTCAATTTGCATCAATGAGAATCTTGTGCTAGAAGATACAATGGACTACACAATGACCTAACATGAGTGTGCTACTAATTTTGACAATATTCAGTGCATATATATGATCTAAGCATGAGAAATGAACACCTACAACCAACTGGCATTTTTACAAACAGTTGGTATGCAAACTAACTAGCTGATAAATAATGATATTAAATTGCTTAAATGACACCAACAACTATTATCTTCTTAATTGCAATGAAAATTACAATGCTCATGAAATATGGCCAAGACTTTGGCATTTACATGGATTACAAATGATAATGTTGGTATAATGCACACTTACAGCTGAAAGCTTATAACACCCTAAAAAACAATACTAACAAAAGAACCTGGTTGTAGATGGCTGTAATAATTTCCTTCTATGCTGCCCCTTTTGCTTTGCTTTTTTTGAACTGCTTTTTTCGGTTCTACTTTTTTGGATTGCTTTTTCCTACCCACTTTTTCAGCCTGCTTTTTCAGTTTTTCTTTTTTTTGGACTGCTTTTTTGTACCCGCTTTTTTCAACCTGCTTTTTCGATTTCGCTTTTTTGGATTGCTACTATGTTGAATCTCAAGACCATATCTTTCAATGGCGTCAACATTTTCAGCTTGAAGGGATTTCATCCTCCAAACTATTGAGACATGACCTCCAAAAAATTTTCCAATTTCTTTGATATTTCCAAGCATACTAAAAAGAAGCTCTTCCCTTTCTTTTATAGTGTTCTCACAAGAGCTCAATCCTTCGTTTTCTCAATGTGGGATAAAACACAACTCCCTTTATGTAACTTATGTCTCCAATGTGTTATAAAATAAAGGGGACTCTTTTAATTTAAATATTTCCCACAAACTATAGTCTATGCATTAATAAAGTTAAATATTTAAATTTAACTTTATAAAATAGCTTTATCAATGCATAAAAAATCTTATCAATGATGAACAAGTCTTCTTGTCGATTTTAAACAATTACCATCGACATACCGTTGCCACTGGATGTTCGCCCATGTCCAAGATGACTTACTATAAATAGTAAGTATGCCCAAAGTTGCCTCAAAACCCCTCAGAAAGACCTGCAACTGAAACTATCTAAGCCAAATGGACTCTAAGCCCCTTTAATGTCCTAGTTAGCCTATGGGACCATGGGGAAATAGGCTAACGACAACATCATGCTATGAATGCTAAAAAGGGGACATTACAGTTTTCCCTTCCCAAAATTGCTTGTCCCCAAGCAATGGTCGAACAACAACCCAATCAATCCACTTGGATCCCAAATGTAGTCATGAACTATACTGTTGTTAGTCAACATAGGCTCTTGCAACAACCTCTAAAAATTAACCAAGAGGAATCCATAAATGAATCATGAATCACGGTGCAACTAAACTCCAAATCCACTACTGCCACAGTTAGGAACCCACGAGGCACAAACCCTCAAAATATTAGACCCCAAGTAGAGTAGATCACCCAAATTGTCAACATAATAAACACCATCCACACAACCCATCGTGTTATGTGAAATGCACACTCCAACTCTGCTACAATGGTGACCACTCCCACATAAAGCTGCACCAAATACAGAGAATTCACACACTGTACATCTACTGCAGTTAACACAACTCTGCAGATTACCAATCACTGTCTCATAACCATAACACCCATGCACTGCTAATGGTGAATAGTCATTACATGGTAGATAGCAAAAATGAGAGCTCAATCCAAACCTGTCTGCCATCAACTGCTCAACACATGGATCAAAAGAAAACCAATGAACATATCCTTTAGTATATTTACGGTAAAAAGAACCAATCTTAGTCAACAACTCACCATGAACAAGTGATACAACCCATTGTGACTGATCACTAGCTAAGTCAGGAGATGTCATAGCCAAAGGAGTAGAATCAATAACAACAACCGCTGAAGCATCACTCCCAAACTCCTGCTCTAAGTCATGTATTATCAAGCTATCAACCACAAAACCTATTGCCATGTCATGCCCATCACAACTCTCATCCTGTGGTGTCAAACCGTCCCATAACTGATGACAAGCACTAGGAATCAAATTATATCTCTGTATCATCATCTCATCAACATGGTCATTAAAGGTAAATTGATGAGCATACCTCACAGTGTAATGCCGATAGAATGTGCCAATCTCAGTTAGTGGCTTAGACTGCAACCTAGATGAAACTAATTGCAATCGATCACTAACCACGCTGGAACTGACTACTACCTCCGAAGACATCACCAAGGGAGTAGTATCACTAACAGGAACCATGCCAACTGCCGGATCACCAACATTACACATGATCTTTGATACAACATCTCTAGTCTTCGTGCCATCAGTACTAGAGGCCACCACCATGTCAGGCATACCACAACAATCTGCTATAGCACCCAACTCAACTGAACCTGACTCTAGTGGGAACGAAACCGATATGCCAATGTTAGTATCAAGGATGGATACATCCCCATCTCCACTATCTCTGACAATCTCGACCATGGACATCCTCAGATCACCAGACACCACAACTTGTGATTGTACAAAATTTGGTAAAGACTACAGTCGCTCTAACTCCATGGTCACCTTAGCCAAATGAAATTGTGACTCCTCAAAAGCCAACTGTGTACTCTCAAGAATCTCAGAAGTCACCTCGAGCTGCTGAGTAAGCTCACTCACCTCATCTTCCTTGGCCAATAATGCATCGTATGCTATACTCCCCCACTCCATAAGATAATCTCTGTCGGCTACCAACTACATATAATCCTGTCTAAAAGAATTTGAATAGCCTCCCATAAAGAGTGGATCTCTATTAAGGAAAGATAACTACCTCCCTGCTCATCACTAGTAGGAGAACCCCATCCATAAACTGCTAACAACTGATGAGTAGCATCGAAATGCTTGCAAATGATAGCAATGTCTCACTCACTAACTCTCAGCTGACTAGACACATGATTGTGCTGGCTGGTCAAACTCCTATACTTTACCCCTAGTACACTGTCCAAAGGAGTAACCTCATAATAGCTATCGTCTGTAATACTGCCATCCAAATTCTGCAGTCCAACTGCTGAACTTGTATCATCAAACAGAGTGACTAAAGCATCACCATAAACCTCCATATCAAAGGAAATTGTTGAGGAGACTAAGTCCTCAAAACTGTCCACAACATCCCCCTGGGTGTCATCTATAATAATCAAACCCTGGGACTCTTCTGTAAACTTTGTCATATCTGAGAGATCATCAACCCATTCCAACAAGAATGGTCGACTGGATACATGAACAATGCCCAACAAAGGTGTGTAAAAACTAATTCTAGCATCCAACAAGCTGCTAGCATGGATGAGAACTACACCTAGTAAACTACTAATCAAGTCCATGATGGTGCAACAGATACTACTACCAAAGAATGATAAATATCTCCGGTCAAAACGATCCCAAGTACTAAGATAAGGATCCCAACATCTAATCCATGAACGAAAACCAACTTGCAATTCAAGTAAACTTCTCACCTGAGTAATGTGAACAATACCAACTGACTTCACAAACCTGTCTACAGTCTCTAAATCCAGAGTGTGAATGCTAGACGTACTCATATCATCATCAACATGTGACCTGACTGTAAAAGGAATCTGAGTCCCTGCTATATGCACTAACTCCCGAATTGAACTCACCTCAAGATAACACTCATCCACATGTCTCTCTGAATCTCAAAGAGCCAACTTCATTGCCTCCATGCCTTCCTTGATCTATTGTAAGTTGTCACAAGAAGAACCTGTTGTGACTCCTTTCTATCTCTCTTGCAGTTGAATCATCCAAATGTGATTCTCAATCAATCCATATATCCTTTCATGATGGGATAAAGCCGTGACAATATTCTTGTCCCTTGTCTTCAGTTAGCTTGCCAAACCAAGTAAAGAGCTACTAGCCTCTATCTCATGTGAAGAAGCATTTAATTGTGCTTGATACTCATTTTCTGCAAAGTCTTGAATGCTCACTTTTTGATCAACTGTACTATCCTCAAACATGATAGTATCCTCAACTATTGTAACTTCATCTAGCCCAACTGTACTGGAATCACTATCTGTGTCAATCACACAATCCGATGTGCCTGTGATAACACCTTTTGATGCAACTGGTTCAACCTACACAACATCTGAAACCCCATATGCCTGGGAAGATGATGCAAATAAACCATTACATGAAGATATGCTAATGTCTCCCTGTATCGAATCAGAATGTCTATTAAATTCCTCATACAAGTTTTTACCTATCATAGGGAAGGTACGATCCTTAGGCCTATCCAAATGTTCAATCAGTCTCTCCTTAAACTCCACATATGAGGTAATGTGTGCATGACCCATAGTGACCATACCATGATGCCACCACTCATGTCCTAACCCATCTAGGTGAATTGCTGCATACTTAATAGCTTCTTCCTTAGGAATAGGGTTCATTTGAAAGTATGTGTCAAGCCTTTGAACCCAAGCTCTTGCTGTAGACTTCCCTGAGCCATCATAATATGGTAACTGAAGTTTCCCTACTTTCTTTCGTATCTCATAGCTCTGGTTCCTGTCATGTCCACGTGGCATATGCTTCATCCGCACATCTATATACTCCCTAAAGGTAATTGTAGCAATAAAATTTGGACCTCCAGCTTCCCAATCTCTCCTCAGTTGGTCCTGTATATCAGTGATTTGGGGCTCTGGTACGGGTTGCTCTGGAGCTCTAGGAGGAAATGTGGGAATAATGGGCCCCGAACTCACTGTCCTACTTTGCTGGGGTGCATGACCAAAATTGTTCCCAACTTGTTCACTTCCATTATGTGTCTTATCTTGATTATTACCATTCTGATTATTTCCTCCACCCACATTAGCATTCAACCCCATTTGACGAGCCATCATCTGCATCATAAACTCCAATCTCTGACTCTATTCTTGTGCTCTTTGCTCTGCTAATCGATGTCCCTGTGCTAAGGTGTCTAATAACTGTAAGAATCTTTCTTCTCCTTGATCTGGACTGGTATACATTTTGTCAAACTCTTTCCCTTTATCTCGCTATTCCAAATTGCCTATAAGAACTCCATAGGATGGCAGGACTAATAGCTCTGATACCACTGTAATAACCCCAATAGGTTATAACTTCAAACACCAAAAATCTTTATACTTCAATTCTTTGACATTTTATTAAACACTTTGCAAGCAAGCTCTAATACCACTGTAATAAGCCACCTCAAATCTACTCTAAAAAATGTTGATGAAAGCTCAAGAAATTTCATCAAACAATTCACATGCAAGGGACGTATGACTGATATAGTGTTTCAGCTAGCTTCAAATGACTTTTTCTTCAATTTGCATCAATGAGAATCTTGTGCTAGAAGACTACAATGGACTACACAATGACCTAACATGAGTATGCTACTAATTTTGACAATATTCAATGCATATATATGATCTAAGCATGAGAAATGAACACCTACAACCAACTGACATTTTTACAAACAGTTGGTATGCAAACTAACTAGTTGATAAATAATGATATTAAATTGCTTACATGACACCAGCAACTATTATCTTCTTAATTGCAATGAAAATTACAATGCTCATGAAATATGGCCAAGACTTTGGTAGTTACATGGATTACAAATGATAATGTTGGTATAATGCACACTTACAACTAAAAGCTTATAACACCCTAAAAAACAATACTAACAAAAGAACCTGGTTGTAGATGGTTGTAATAATTTCCTTCTATGCTGCCCCTTCTGCTTTGCTTTTTTCAAACTGCTTTTTCGACCTACTTTTTTCGGTTCTGCTTTTTTAGCCTGCTTTTTCGGTTTCGCTTTTTTTGGATTGCTTTTTCGTACCCGCTTTTTTCAGCCTGCTTTTTCAGTTCCGCTTTTTTGGATTGCTACTATGTTGAATCTCAAGACCATATCTTACAATGATGTCAACATTTTCAGCTTGAAGGAATTTCGCCCTCCAAACTATTGAGACACAATCTCCAGAAAATTTTCCAATTTCTTTGATATTTCCAAGCATACTAAAAAGAAGCTCTTCCCTTTCTTTTATAGTGTTCTCACAAGAGCTCAATCCTTCATTTTCTCAATGTGGGATAAAACATAACTCCCTTTATGTAACTTATGTCTCCAATGTGTTATAAAATAAAGGGGACTCTTTTAATTTAAATATTTCCCACAAACTATAGTCTATGCATTAATAAAGTTAAATATTTAAATTTAACTTTATAAAATAGCTTTATCAATGCATAAAAAATTTTATCAATGATGAACAAGTCTTCTTGTCAATTTTAAACAATTACCATCGACATACCCTTGCCACTGGATGTCCGCCCATGTCCAAGATGACTTACTATAAATAGTAAGTATGCCCAAAGTTGCCTCAAAACCCCTCAGAAAGACCTGCAACTGAAACTATCTAGGCCAAATGGCCTCTAAGCCCCTTTAATGTCCTGGTTAGCCTACAGGACTGTGGGGAAATAGGCTAACAACAACATCATGCTATGAATGCTAAAAAGGGGACATTACAGATGGCAACACAACATGTCATAATACAATGAATTTTTTTTAGAGCAAGAATAAAGTAAGGAATATATCCTTAGTTTCATTATGATTCTCATCCATGAGAACTCCCTCTATCAGTGTGAACTCCCTCTGCCTTTAGTTTCTCCCTCTATCAAAAAAACTCTATCTTCAACATCTTCTTCTAATAGCTAACTTTCCTTCTTTGATACCAAACCAAGTTCTCTTTCTTTGACATCTCTAAAGTAATAAAATTTCTATAAGATATGACAACAAAATTTTTCCTCTTTCACATCTCATGCCAAAGATAATATTTAGTGAATATCAATGTACCTCATGTACTAATTCATTTGCAATGTGCCTTGTCAATACTGCATCAACTATCTGATTTTTGACATGCTCTGGTTGATGCATCACTAAACTGCATTTAGTGAGCTTCAGATAGGGGAATGACCCCTAACTTACCTCTTAGATACAAAAATATGTTCTTAGGTAATGGCTTAGTGAATATATCTGCAATTTTCTCTTTAGTATTCACATATTCCAATCTTACCTCTTTATCTTGTACCAATTCTCTCAAAAAATGATATTTTATAGCAACGTGCTTGGTTTTGGTATGCATCACAGGATTCTTGGATATATTAATTGCACTAGTGTTATCACTAAAGATAACCATTGGATCCTTCATCTCTATCTTCATACCTACCAATAGTTTCTTGAACCAAACAACATTGGAACAATTAATTGCTCTTGTCACATATTCTGCCTTGGTTGTGGATTGATAAATACAATTTTTCTTTTTGCTTGTCCAAGATACTAGTCTTTTACCAAGAAAGAATACTCCACCACTTGTGCTCTTTCTGTCATCAACACTTCCTGCCCAACCAACATTTGTGAATGCTTTCAAATCCAAACTGACTCTTTTTTTGTACCATAATCCATAGTCTTTAGTACCTTTTTGATATCTCATGATTCTTTTTATTGCTATCATGTGATTTTCTTTGGGATTTTATAAGAATCTTGCCACCATACCAACTGCTAATGCAATATCAAGCCTTGTGTGCATTACATACTACAATTTTGTAATCATTGATTTGTATGTGTTTTGATCTACCTCTTTGGAATCATCATTTTGGAAAGTTTATGTCCAATAGACATAGGTGTTCCAACAAGTTTTAAATCTTCCATTCCAAACTTATTTGGTATCTCCTTGATATATTTGGATTGAGTAATTTAGGTGTTAACTTTTTTCTACTAGATCTGCATTCCAACATTTTTTTTTTATCTTTCCAAACATGGACATCTCAAATTCTTTACTCATCTCTTCTAAAAATGCCTTGCATAAATCGTCATTTCTTGTAAATAAAGTATCATCTACAAAGATTTCTACCAACACAATCTTCTTGTCTGTTCCTTCCTTGATATACAAATTGTTGTTATCATTTGTTCTTTGAAAACCAATTTTTATCAAGTAGATATGAAGTCTTTCATACCAAGCTCTGGGAGCTTGCTTGAGGCCATAAAACGCTTTATGTAATTTGTAGACCATATCTCTTTTTCTAAGATCTACAAATCCTTTAGTTTGTTCTGTAGACTTCCTCATCAAGAATTCCATTCAAGAATGCAAATTTTACACCCATTTGATAAAATTTAAATCCTCTATGTGCTACATATTCTAGTAAAGGTCTAACACCTTCTAATCTTGCAAAAGGAGAAAAAGTTTCACCATAATCAATACCTTCTTCTTGAGAATAACCTTTACAAACTAACCTTACTTTGTTTCTTGAAACTTTTCCATCTTCATTTAACTTATTTCTGAATACCAACTTTGTGTCAATTACATTTTTATCCTTGGGTCTAGGAACAAGAGTCCAAGTCTTATTCTTCTTTATCTATTCTATTTCTTTATTCATAGCTTCAATCCAACTTTCATTATCCAAAGCATATTTAACATTTCTAGGTTCAAATTCAACAAGCAAACATGTACCTTTCAATTTGTTTCTTGTCATTGTTCCATCTGACTTGTCTCCAATGATCTGATCAGGGGCATGGTGTCTTCTGACATATCTTGCTAACATAGGTACTTTGGATTTAGAATGTGTTCCACTCACCTCTACATGATATTTTATATCAAGCTCAGGTCTCACTATCTATGACTTCGATCTATCTGACTTGGTTTATTCTGGCACTAGCTCAATAGCTTCTAACTATGACTCAAGTCCTTTAAATTGTGACTCAGGTTGCATTGGCTGCAACTTAGTATCTTTTGGAGACTTTGGAGACCGAGGAGGTGAGGCCTCCTAACTTCCATTTAATAGATTTCATAATGTATCAGGTTCATAATAAACAAACCTTCTTTAATCCTTAGGTTCTTTGTTGCTTTCCTTTTCACTCTTTTCTACAAATTCATCAATTTTCACATGTGCACTTTCTATGATCTTATGAGTAGTTAGATTCAAACATTTGTATGCTTTACTTCTGTAGGAGTATCTTAGGAATATGCCTTCATCACCTTTGACATCAAATTTACCTTTCTTAGATTCTTTCGAGATATAATATTTTCTACCAAATACTTTCAAGTAACTTATATTAGGTTTGTAGCCATACCATATTTCATAAGGAGTTTTATTTGAGTCCTTCTTCAACTATACTCTATTCAAGGTATGCACTACAATACTGATTGCTTCCTTCCAATATTTGATTGCAACACTCTTTTCTATCATTAAGGTCCTTCACAATCCATGATGGATCTATTTCTTCTTTCAGCTATACCATTCTGTTGAGGTGTACCAAGGGCTGATACTTGTCTCTTAATTCCTTTTTCAATGTAAAATTCATTGAACTCATTGGAAATGAATTCAACTCATCTATCTGATCTCAAACATTTTAGCCTCTTTCCAGTTTCTTTCTCTACTCTTGCTAGATACCACTTTAATTATTTTGAAAAGTTTTAGATTTTTCTGATACATTACAGTCATCATTCTAGAATAATCATCAACAAATAGAACAAAATACTTATCTCCACTATAACTCTCTATTCCAGGTAGGTCCACATAAGTCTGTATGAACTAACTCGAAGACTTCTTCTGAATGATAGTCTTTGCTTTTGAAACTTGTCTTTCCCATCTTACCAATTTGATAATTTTTTCACAAACCCATATCAGGTTTCCTTAGACTAGGAATACCTCTCACTCTTCTATTTTTTCTTATCTTGACTAGATTATCAAAGTTCACATGACACAACCTTTTATGCCATAACCAACTTTCTTCTACTTGAGCAATAAAACATGAACTTTCATTAAGATCTAGGTAGAATAGGTTACCTTTTTTTTTTGGCCAGACCCAACCAGATTACCTTTTCCTTTTAGTAGCTTGGCCTTCTCATTCATGAATTTCACCTTGAATCTAGTGTTATTAAACTATGCCACACTTAGTGGATTATGCTTTAGTCCTTCAACCCAATAAGCATTGTCACACCTAAATTCATTGGTTAGTGAGATACAACCTTTTCCCTTTATGCAAAAAGGTTCATTGTTTCCATATCTCACACTACCACCATCATAATGTTCCATTATTTCAAATTTTGTTTTATCACCAATCATATGATTTGAGTATCCACTACCAATAATTCATGCATCTTTTTGCTAACATGAGAGATAAGTGTCATTTTATCTCCTTCATCATCTTTTACAACAATATAAACCATTTCATCATCTTCACTACTATCTAAATATTTAGCCATAAAACAAGATTTCTTACCATTTTTCTTGTAGTCCTACAAGTTCTTAAAACACTTCTTGCCGTTGTACTTGTTTGTTTCTTTTCATCTTTCTCTTCTCTGTTTGGGCACCTTGCATCAATGTGTCCAACTTCTTCACAAGAGAAACAAATTAGAGGAATCTGACCTTTATACTTTCCTTTGCCTTTGAGATACCTTCTTGCAAGCAATGCTTCAATGACTTCAAGATCAATGTCAAAATTGTCTTCCTCTTCACTTTCAAATTGTTTTCTTTTAGATCTTTTATCTTATTTTTTGAGTGATACCTTGGCTTCAAATGCACACTCAAGATTGCTAGAACTAGGAGTATAATTGTCATAGTTATCTAGTTCAAATTCTATCAATCTTCCCACTATAGCATCCAAAGTTATATTATTATTTGGATCACATCTCATCTCTTGAATAGCTAACACTTTGATTGCATAGATAGGAAGAAGGGTTCTGAGTGCCTTTCTTACCACTCTTACATCTTCAACTATTCCTCTAGAGGCTTTGATAGCATTGACACTAGCTTTGTTTCTTTCTACATATTTTGCAATGTTTTCATCCTCTCTCTCATTTTCATCTGATCAAACTGTCCTCTAAGACTTTCATCTTTGCCTCTCCTTAGATTGTCATCTCCTCCATAGATGGCTTTTAGCTTGATCCACATTTCATAAGCACTTCCATAATCTTTGAGCTTATCAAATTTATCATAGTTGAGATATGAAGCAATATCAATCATCATGATATTATGACTCTTCTTCTTTGAAATTTCTTCAATTATCATAGTTCTAGTAGGAGCCTTGTATTTGATATTTAGATACTTTAGCCCTGAATCTCCAATGGTTTCCAAGTGTATCCTCATGAGTTCTTTCCATGCCTTGACGTTATCTTTATTTAGCTTTGGAATTTTCCTTCTGTAAGACATCTTGATCTTTAGCTTAGGTCCTTGAAACTTTTTCTACAAGCACCAAAGACTCTTATTCCAATTGTTGAAAATATAAGAGGAGTAACTGAGAGGGGAGGGGTGAATCATTTACTGCAAAAATAAATCTTAGAACCCTTAGATGTCAATACAAATCAAAACTCTAATTAATCTATATTCTGTTGTAACTTGACAAACACACATGCTCTCGATTTATACTAGTAAATATTGTAACACAACAATAACTATATTTATTGAACTTAATTTGATTAGCTTTAAGATTAACTTAGTTGGATACACATAAATGAAGTAACATGAACACAAGTGACACCAAGATTTAACATGGAAACCCAATTTGGAAAAAACCACCAATTGCAACTAGTTACTAATTTTCACTCTTCTGAAGTGAGCCCTCTTAGGAGCCAACCCTACTAAAGGTTACACAATTCATTGTTAGGTGTGACCCTATTAGAGGATTTAATCACCCTATTAAGACTGGCCTTGTTAGAGGTCTTTAGACACTTAAAATAGAAATGCCACCTTGTTAGAGGATTTATAAATAGCTATTAAGCCAACTCGGTTAAGAGATTTAGATCATTGCTACAATGGTTAGAAAGTAACAATGAGATGACCTAATTTCTAATGCAACTAAATTGCTGATTATAGATCTCAATTTTGGCTTGTATACTTGATCCTTCCTAATTGAATGTATCTTTGTAGCTCAACAAGGATATTTTTCTTATCCTTCTAATTCGCTTCCTCTAAGCATCATCAAACCTTCTATTAGTTTCCACACATTCAATCCTCAACTTGACTTTATATGTGTGTGTGTGTTTGTGTGTCTTACACATTGTTAAGTCAACTTCAATACAACTTAGAATACTTAATATTGATCTTCTCATTTGGCTAGAACCAAAAACTAAATCAATTGAACTCAATATGCCAAAACAAGAAAATCTTTCGTTAGCTGACCATGCTTGGTAGACATTAACTCAGAAATGATTTTCTTGTGTTAACCAAGAAAACTCTATTAACACTATATATTCACAAAGTTCCTTTGGTAACCAATTGAGCTTGGTTAACACTGGTTTCATCCAAGATTTTATTCATTAACCAAGTAAGCTTGGTTAACACTCAACTTCTACAAAATTTCCTTTGACGATTGAGTGAACTTGGTAAACACTATCTTCTAAACTTGGAAAACTCTAGAATGCTCAATAGACATAGGAAACTATCTTCATCACCTAAGTGATCTCGACATACACTGACTAAAAATATATGACATTTTGTGTAGCATCAAAGATAATAAATAATTAATCAATTGTTTTCAATAGTTGTAACAATAAGATTGAGGTCCTTGACATTGATGTCAATGGGGGAGAATATGATGCATGAAAAAACACTTCTAAGTATGGGGGAGATATATCTCTTTAGAGAGATTTAGAAAGATTCATGTAAGAAAGAAGGAATATGCATCTGATGTATTGTGAATTTTTTAGTGCAAAGTAAACAATTGATGTCTAAGAAGAAGGAGTATGCACCTATGTGCATCTATTATGTTTGAGATTCTTTTTAGTGTGTTGACAATTGATTTTGGTTAGCAACAAAAATAGAATACTATTTGGTATTCTTGGAACTTAGATGTTTTTTCATCCATGTTTCCATCAATGCGAAAGAGGGAGATTGTTAGAATGAATGCTAATGATACTACTTTAGGAGTATTCTGAGCATTGGAGAGTATTGATATTTGCATTCATGACAATATTTGTTATTGATGTCAACATAGCACAATTTTTGTAAAGACTAGCTAAGTAGCAGACATAGATCTTGCTGCTATGAACAATGGTTTGATTTTCTAGTGATGCACAGTTATGGACATGTTCAACATAGTGTCTTGATGACATGATCAAGTGCATAGATTTAGAAAAGAAGATATATGGAAGTCGTACCTAATTTACAAAGAGTAATTCATAGAGAAAGTATTAGGAAAGTAGTTCCTAATGTTTGTTGGCTATCTTACATATGAGATGTAATGAAGAGATGCGCATTCAGGTAGTGATAGAGGAAAATCCACTAATGATGTTAGTGAGTGTGCAAGCCCTAGTATCACATGTGTGAATTTATTTATAGGTTGTGAGTCAATAATTCTATTATAATTTTAATTAATTAATTATCTTATTATAATTAATTAGGAGAGCCTCAAGGTTGACTCAAGGAATTATTATGAAGATAAGGTATAAAGGAAAGTTGTTTTCCTTGTTTGTAATGTGTATTCAAGTATTGTGATAATTGTTGAAGTGAAAAGTGCAAAAAGGAGAAGAGTTCTTACTGAATGCGTGTAAGCAATCCAATGGATTATTGGATGCAAGATTTGTGATCTGGTTGCAAGATCAGAAGGAGTAGAGGTTTGGTTGATAGGATAAAGAAAGAGGAAGGAATTGTATAGTACCATTCTATTATTCTACAAGGAATAATACATAGATCATTTGGACATTGGGTTCATTAGTCTTTCCCTTGAATTTGGTTGGGTAGTGGGTCCAGTTGTCTTCCACAACTCCTAATAGGGTTGGCATAACTCCTAACAAGGTTGGAATCTCCTAATAGGGATTCAAAGTCTTCTAACAGGGACTCATATGTACTGACTGTATTCATAGACTCCTAATAGGGTTCATCCTCTAACAAGGGATATTTATATTAGTACATCATCTTGTGGGTACCATCCCCACCAATGTTTTCCCTCTGGTCAAGGGTTTCCCTAGTTAACATATCTAGTGTTATTGTGTATGAGTATCTTGTTGTGTTTTTGCTTTATATTAATCATATGGTTATGTTTATTTAAGGTCGATAATTGTGATATTAGTTGGGTACTGATTCACCCCCCCCCCCCCCCCCCCCCCCCCCCCAGTTATATCAATGGACTATATATTCTAATAGTATCAAGCTCACAATGTTGACCGAGAGTGTTGAAAGTCCTATGATAGCTGAGCTTATAGCTGTGTAAGAACTAAGAATTTATTACCAAATAGGAAGGGTTATATAGTCAATTTTCTACTCATTTCACTTACCAAATTTTATAGAGTGCACAAAGAGAATGAAGAAAAATTGAGAAAGAAGATTCAAGTGTTTGTGAACTAGATTTAGTTGCCTCTCATCATCAATTATTATATTCAAAAGGTATTTAACAATTGCCAAGTTTCATTGTTTAAATTTTTGCAAACCTTAGATATTTGAAATGGCATTTAGCTCTTTTGCAAATGTTAGGAAAGAGGGGAAAGAGGTTTTCAATGTTCAATTGATAAGTAATGATGATAGACAACCCCCTTTCCAAACTATTCTTGAGATAGCATATAAAGAAGATTCGTCTAGTGTGTTATCGATGATACCACCAAAAGTATTGATGATAAAAGATGTTAGATGTTTTTATATAGGAAATATTGGAGAAGTAGGTGACAATGAAATAAGAGTTGCCTACGAAAAACTATGTGATAATGGAGTCTTGAGGGAAGAATATAAAAGCATTGAATGAAAAGGGTTAAACTGTGCCCTAGATTTTCTCCAAGTGTTTAAGACTGAATGGATTAGAATTTTTCTAAGATGCATACACGATAACTATATTTGGTTGGAAGGTGGACCAATTAAGCTCACTAAGAGAATTATAAATATAGTATCAGGGTAACCTACCATTGATCGACCTAAGAGCAACAGAAGTGATGCAAAGGAAACTATTGAAAAGAATATAGGTGTAGTATGGAGCAAAAGAGGGATATCTATTGATATAATTTTAGATCCCCTAATTGCCTCTGGAGTGAGAGTGATTACTCACAAGTTCTTTCAGTCTAGCCGATTGAAAAATGTATCATGTATGGATGTTGATTTGGGTTACAAAATAGTAAAGAGGGACCATTCATGTGATCTTGCCAAGTTACAACTACAACAACTATTAGAAAACTTGGAAGCCATTAGGAAAGAAAAAGTGCATCATGTAAATTTGGTTCTTTACTTGTTTGCATAGTATTTTATGTGAAAAACACCTTCCCCACCTTTGGTATAGTTGCTTAGAAGACCAATAGGCCAATTGCAAAACAAATTTAAGAATTCATTGAGTAGCTAGGAGATAATTTTGAGTCAATGATGACTAGTTAATTTGAGGATTTTAGGAAATCCATGAAACATAGTTTGAGGATCCCTGTATCCTTAGTGGGAAAATTTTATGATGATGTTTGTTTCCTAGTGGATATAGACCACACATATGTGCAAGAAACTATACCTAGGGTGAAATGGCTGAAGCCCTTTCCATATGAGATAAATGTAGATGAGGAATTTGCAACAATTACAACTCTACTAGCAAAATATATTGACAAGAGTGCCACCTCATTTGGTAATTATGAGGAAGCCAAATGAAGGATCACAATAGACTTGAAGACAACTACAATTCTTAGAAAGAAGAACAAATTGGTGAAAATTTGAAGGAGATATTTGGTGAAGGAGATGATGATGAAGAAGAAGAAGATGATGATGATGATGAAGAGGAAAAACAAGGTCAAGCCCCATTGACATTAACTCAAGGCTTGGGAGAAGATCAAGGAAGCACCTCAACCATTTAAGAGGAAGAGAAAGGAAAATGAACTAGAAGTGGAGAAACCTACAAAGAAGTTTGTGAGTCATTCGCAATGAAGCTAGTAGTACCTACTACTAGGTATAGCACAAGGGAAGCCACCACATAAGCAAAAGAAGTGAGAAGCCTAAGGGAAAAATGACTATTCTGATAGCAGAACCTAGCCAACCTACAAAGAAGACTTATAAGAGGTTAAAGAGGAAGTATAATCCTCAAGCTAAGTTAGATGAGGAGAAAAAAATTCAGATGACCTGAGCCAATTTAAAATGGTAAGCCATAATCCCTCCTCTGACTTAGATAATTTGTGTGATAATATTAAGTCAAATGTAGATTTATCTGGTTTTACACATATTGAATTTGATAAGCTCAGGAAAGTTGATCAAAATAAGGTTGAGGAAGCCATATATGATGTGATGGCTACATTTAAATCAAATTCTCTTTAAGTTTCCAACTCATTAACCAAGAGTCTATATGACCGGGTTGAGCAAAAATGGCAATATAGCTTGTAAATTGAAAGACAAATTAGGGAAACAACATTAGTCCAAGTTATGCTAGAATTAGACAAAAGAAAGATTGCCAAAGATATGGAAAAGTATAAGAATAAATTTCCCCCCAAATATAAAGCTTTCCATATCTTGCAAAAGAATATTGAAGATGTGGTTAACAAAAGTACAACAATTTGGAAATCATTATATGGGTCATCCACTCTAGCAATCGTAGAAAAAGGTGAGCAAGAAATGTAAAAACCTGAGAAAGGTGAAGGAGAGGCAAAAAATACTTCAAAAGAATTCCAAGTCAAGGATGGTCATGTGGAAGGCACTAAGGAGACAGTAGTAGAGGATGCCACAGTTGATGAAGAGAAATAGAATGCACAAGATGTACAGGTGCCAAGTGCCAATCCTCCACATATAGACCAAGAGAGTCAACAAGACTCAATAAAAATAAAGGATGTTCCTAATAATTTAGTTAGAACATCAATCCCTTAACTAATGAAGATTTGAAAAAGATATTGAAGGACTCCACCACAACAACACAACTATTTACAAATCCCATATTGGTGAGAGTTGATGAGATCTAGAAAGAAAAAGTTGCATTAGCATAGGAGCAACCAAAAGATACGTCTAATGTGCCCCCTCAATCCATAGAAAAAAAGGAGAAAGAAAAATAGGATCTACAAACATATCAAAGTGTAAACCTAGAACATATAGTTCTTACAATTGAGACACAATCTACAATGCCCATAATTGCATTTCAAATAAAAGAGGTAGAGGTACAATAGATAGATACATCATTGTCGAGTCTAAATAGTTTAGGTATGCCAACTATATTAATTATTGAGAAAGATGGAACTAAAGTTCACATAGGTTAGGAAGAAAGTCTAACACCTATTTTACGTACACAAGGTGAAGCACAACAGAAAGAGAATAAATATGATAAGACTAAAGAGTTGAAGGTGACTACCATACCAGAAGAAAAAAATTTCATACAGACTCTAGTTAGTTTCTAGTACTCCTCCTAGTAGTCAAGCTCTTTAGAGGCCAAGCAAACATGCCACACCTTTACAAATATCAAGGTCAAGTACTAGTATATCAAGGAGCACAAATGACACATCATCTAAGGATGTTAGTTTAGATGAGGTGATTGATTTGCCAAAGTTTGATTTAAACACAATCACTATAAAGAAGATGATAATTCTATAGGAAGCTCTGTAATGAAAGAAGAGGCAAGAGTTTCTAAGAAGGGAGCAAAAGAAAAAGTAGGTTTTGCATGACATCAAAGATATATTTCTTGATGCTTTTACCCTTCTTGAGCCACATGAATCCAAACCTATCACTGAGAAACTTGTTGATATGGTTGATAAGATTAGGGATGAAGACCTAGATTCTAATGTTAAACTCTTAGAATGATCTAAAAGAAAATTTTGTTCAAAGGTACTTGAAAAGATATCTAGTGCTATTGCACTTAAACAGGTTGATTTAGCAACCAAAGTGGGGAGTGTGAAGATGTTAGACAATATTTACTCTCTCTACACCAAGCTATGTGATGTAAATCTATTCACATATGAAGTTCAAAGGTCTATTGACCAACTGAAGGGAGATCTACATCTTACAGGTAATACCTTAAGACTATCTCCTAGTCAAATTTAGTCTCATTTTCAGAGGTTACTGATCACACAAGGTAGGCTTTCTGAGCTACAAGTACATGATGCTACTATTAGAGCTACCTTGATAATTATCCAATCCATGTTGACCCCAAACATAGAAGTGTTGCATAAGGCACTAGCCTATGCTAAGACATTGATGAAGAAAGATAACCAACTTTCAACTCATGATGGCTTAGTTGACCTTGCTGCCCAACTAGATATTCAATATCAATCTCTAGAGGTAGCATTCAATAATTGGGATGCAACTTTAAAAATTATCATGGAGATCCATAGATCATTTTTGGAGAAACACACTATAAGTGTATCACCCAAGACATGTGTCAAAAAAGGGGGAAATGAAAATGAGTACGGGGAAATGAGAAATGAGAATAAAACAATTTTGAGTAAGGGGGAGTAATAATGCAAAAATAGGGGACAAAAAATCTACTTAGTAGGAGTATCAGATTATTTTAATTTTTTTTTTGAGAGCCGAGTAATGTATACATATTGTTTGATTTATGCTCATAATAAGAATGTATAGGCATGACAAATTTTTTTTGCCACTCATTTTGAAAGGAGATATTGCTAATCTTAGATTGGTTTTGACAAGGTAGTGACAAAACACTTAGTCATAATCTATCAATACAATAGTACAAGATGAGTGATCAGAGCAAGTTGAGCAATTAGTGTGATCTGAGTGATCAAAGCATGCCAAGCATCAATTGCTAGATAATACATACTAAGCAATATACTTAGTGCCAAGCAATCTATACATGCTGAGTGATTTAGGTGTTGAGTAAATATTGTATGTCAAGCCATTTAGAGGCTAAGTTACAACATTGAGAATATAGTGATGGTTGAGCATCAGAGCCTTCAGATGCCAAGTGCATAATTTTTTCCATAGTTGTTTGTTATGGAAAAAACTTCTATGCAAACCATTTTTGGGCTGACATAAAAATTATTTTACAATTCTAAAAGATAAGTATAAAGGTATATTATGAATCCCTATGGATTACATGCAACCAATCAGAAAAAGGGATGAAATAAGTAGCAATATGGATCAACCACAACTATTGATTCCTACCTAACCCATTTCACCTATGTTTATTTAACAAGGAAAACCCTAAAGAGTTTTTAGAAACATAGTGTGTGCATAAGGAGGCAAATGATAAGTGAAAAGAGAGCATTCATGGTGGCTATGGAGGTTATGATAGTGTTTTGAATTATAGAATCAGTTAGAGAGAACAAAGGAAAGAAGAGATAGGATAGAGGAGACATATTTAATCAAAAGGATCAAGTATTTATTAACAAAGAGAAGATCTAAAATCTAGCAACAATGTGCTAACTGAAGGATCATGGTGCCAAATCATTTTAATAGATGATGTAGAGAAAAATTCCTAACAGAGTAGTCTTAACAGGCTTTTGTAAATCTCTTAACTAAGTGCTTGCTTTATTGTAAGTTTAAGTCCTCTAATAAGGCACACTTCTGACAAGGTGTTGAAATCCTTTAACATGGTGAGACCTAATAGTCTTTGTAAGCCTTTAATAGGGTAGACCCCTCACAGGATAGATCATAGTTTATGGTCAAACTCATTGTAGCCATAATAGGTCACACTTTACAACTACAGTAGTGAAGATTTGAGAGTGTCATCCCCACCCCAATTTTATCTTCTCATTGGAGGGTTTTTGGGTAACCAATTTATTGTGTCATGTGTTATTTGTTTCATGTTATGGATGCAAATGTGTAGTTAGCTATTTTAGTTTATATGATAAATTATGAGATGGATCTGTGGTGAATGTTTTATGGTTAAATTTTTTAAGTACTGATATGCCCCCCTCTTGGAGTTTACTTTCCCATTGTTATTTTCAACAATTGGTATCAGAGCTGAGTTCTCTTGAAAGGAAAGTTTTACAAATTTGGAGGTAATATCTTGAAGATGGAAGTCTACAAGTTGAGAAAGACTATTGAGAACTTGAACATTGAAGTAAAAATTTCCCTACTCCAGGAGGCAAGAGATGAACTACAACATTCATTGCAGAGAAGAAAGGAACTAGCTATTCAACAAAATGACACTCATTACCAAGAAGAAGATACTACTGGATTGTTTGAGAATGGGAACTCAAATTATTTTGATGTAGTAGTTGTAAATCTAATGGAAAAGATCAATGTTGTAACTAAAGAGGTTAGAAATCTCAAAATAAAAAAACAAGTCCAATCAGTATTTCTATATGAGGTGACCAAACAAAAAAAGAAAGTTGAGGAAGACAAAGTCATGCTTGAAGATGACAAAAGGATACTGACTAACAGACTTGAATAGAAGAAATTAGATGTGCAAAAGCTTGCTAACATGCAATTGGATACAATGAATTAGTTAATTCTTGCAAACCATGAATTGAATGGGAAGGAAATTAAGATTGCAACTCTAAAGCTACATAATGATCAATTGAGAAATGAGCTAAGAGCAGAAAAATAATTCATTGAAAGATTCAACAAACCAAGGGAAACCATTAAACACTTTGAGAAATTTATGAAATCTCCAAGACCTAACAATGATACTACTAGACTGAGATATAATATGATGGAGTTTTGATACTTTGTATATGGGGAAAACAAAGTATTATCTTATGCAAAGATAAAGGTCCATTGGATTGACTAGTGATCTTATCAAATCGATGATTCAATTGGTTTGATGGTAATGTTTAGTAGAACCAAAAGTACACTATTATATACATCTCTAGGAAAGGTTGGCATGGAGAATTAACCCTTATATGATCTACATTTTAGATGGTACTTGTTGGAGCCAAGTGGGCAATGTTTTGGGCTTATTCAATCAAGTATATAAGACTTTTTTTTTGAGTTATTTGGAGATCAATGACAAGAAATATGATGTATGAACTTGATGATATATTATTGACATGTTGTATATTCAAAAATTCATATTTCTATGGTCATCTTCATCAGATTGCAATTACAAGGAACTGCTCAAGTATAAGGTGATGCTATTACTTAGTTCAAACTTTTGATTGTTGTCCGTCTAGGGCCATGGCTCTATTTTTTATAATCAGTTGGGTCGTAACCCACTCATTTTTTATTTGAGAATTGTGCTCTAGGCTATAAGCCTCAATTCTTATACATTTACCCCCTTTTGTTCTAAAACCTTTAATATGGTCAATTACTTCTACAAAGTAATATTTGTGGGTTTTGTCCCCACCACGATTTTTCCCTTAACCAATTTTCTATGCTAAAATCATGAAGTAATGAGTTCTTGGATATTTACTTTAAGGTTTTTTTAGTTTACTTATTTTCACTATTATTTTATGGCTATGCAATAAATTAAAGTATTATTTAAAAAATCCATGACACTAATTCACCCCCTCCCCCTCCCCCAAGTGTTTTTCAATCCTAACAATTGAATAAGAGTCTTGTGCCTTGATGAAAGTCTAACTACTTGGAGAAGGTCTTAATGGATGAGCTAAGTGATAGTGTTTAGAAATAAATCTTTATTTCTCTTAAGGACATGTTGACAAGTCAAATGAAAAGAGTGTGAAGTTGAAAGAAAATATTAAGGAAGTTGACGACTTTATTAAAACTATCAAAGATGAGCTGAACAAATACATATCCAAGAGAAAGAAACATATTGATCAAATATAGGTGAAAAGAAACATTGATGATTCATCTAAAGAAAGGTATGATCAATATGAGAAACTTGTAAAGGAATAAGATAGTTTGAAGCATGAAATGGAGCTAATGGTACTAAGGTTATCCAAGGAGATTGAAGATAGGAAAAACAATGAAGAACATCTTGAAAGATCCTTGAAAGAAAAAGATGATGAATGCCATAAGTTGAACTTTTAAATCAATCATGTGCAACTTGATTTAGATGAGACTAAGAATAATTGAAAGAGTGAATGAGAATTTAAGAAGTTGGATTACCACAATTAATGAATTCAAAGAAAAATTCAAATCTACAATGATGGAGCTTGATGAAAAATTGGAAAAATAAATACCAACTGGAGATATACATGGATTAGGTTATGAAAAGGGGGAATCTTCCAAATCTACTAAGGAGATGGAAATCAAAAGGAACAACCTAAGGAGACACCTAGAATGCAGTCTACTAGACATAGATTTACAAGTGGATGTTTTACTTGCACTAAATTGGTCACAAGGCAAAACAATACTAGGGCACCACCATTTTGTCGTTATTGCTTTACATGGTCTATCCTTTTCTTTCTACTAGAATTCTTTCTATTGAACTATTTCTCATTTTACTTGCAATGTTGATTCCAAACCAAGGTTTGAGTGAGGCAGTCCCCTTTATATGTAATAATTTATCCCTTCATTGTGTGTGGGAATAGGTGAAACCATTTCATGAACAAATTTGGAAAGTGAAAAAGCTTGGCTATATTATGCAATTGAAAATGGTCAAAAGTGTTAGGACATAGTCATCTTAGACAACTTAGTACTAAGATATAGTCATATTAAACAACTTAGTCCCTTTATTTCAACTTCAAATTGAATTTATATGTCATTTAAAATCTATTCTTGATAGCAAAATTCCTTTGCCAGCTCTTAGTTATTTAGTGCTTACATATAATATTTTTTTCCTCATTTTTTATAATAGATGTGGCATTTCTTAATTACATTAGTAACCCTCAACTACAACAAAGGATCACTGCACCAATTCAATTCTCTAGTCTTCTTGAGCTAGTGAGGCATCTTCCTTCCAATGTAACATAGGAGATAAGCTCAAGTTCATAAGTTTGTCTTCTTGAACTTTTGAACCTTCTTTTCTATGTTATAGTTAAATCTTAAAATCAACTCAATGTTGGTACTATAGTATGATAAAATTAAAATTATATTATGTAATATCTTAGGAGCATGAAGACCACTAGTTTCCACTACATTACCCAAGTCAACATCACCTATAAAAGCAATAGACATACATTGATTTCTCATTATCAAGTGTTCTATGATGGAAACTATATATATATATATATATATGGAATCATTTTTTGTGAAATTAATTGGAAATGTCTTCTAATTCACTTGAATCAATAATCCAACAAATTTGTTTAAGTTCATAAGTGGTGATCAAGGCATGACCCTTTGCCTTGAGATGATAAGATTTGTCCTTATGTTTGAAAATTTATAAACTTTATGAAGAAGGGAATAAAATGTTATTTATGTCAAGTGATTGTATCAACTCATGATTATCCTTATTGAAGTAATGAGTTCTTGGATGTTTACTTTAAGGTTTTGCAATTTACTTCTTGCCACTATTATTTTATGGCTATGCAATCAATTTAAAGTATTTAAAAAATTCATAACACTAATTCACCCCCCCCAGTGTTTGTCAATCCTAACTTGTGCCTTGATGAAAGTGTAATCTCTTGGAGAAGGTCCTAATGGATGAGCTAGGCAATAGTGCTTAGAAATAACTCTTGATTTCTCTTGAGGACATGTTGACAAGTAAAATGCAAAGAACATGAAGTTGAAAGAAACTATTAAGGAAGGCAACAACTTTATTAAAACTATCAAAGATGAGTTGAACAAATACGAATCCAAGAGAAAGGAACATATAGATCAAATATAGGTGAAATGAAACATTGATGATTCATCTAAAGAAAAGTATGATCAATATGTGAAACTTGTGAAGGAATGATATGGTTTGAAGCATGAAATGGAGTTCATGGTACTAAGGTTGTCCAAGGAGATTGAAGATATAGAAATGATTGAAGAACATTTTGAAAGATCCTTGAAAGAAAAATATGATGAATGTCATAGGTTGAACTTTTAAATCAATCATGTGCAACTTGATTTAGATGAGACTAAGCATAACTAGTAGGAACTTGAAAGAGTAAATGAGAATTTAAGAAGTGGGATTATTGCAATTAATGAATTCAAAGAAATATTCAAATCTACAACAATGGAGCTTTATGAACAATTGGAAAAGTAAATACCAATTGAAGATATACATGGATTAGGTTATGAAAAGGGGGAATCTTCCAAATCTACCAAGAAGAATAGAAATCAAAATGAGCAACCTATGGAGACGCCTAGAATGCAATCTACTAGACAAAGATTCACAAGTGGATGTTTTACTTGCAACAAATTAGTCACAAGGAAAAACAATAGAAAACAAATACTAGCACACCACCATTTTGTAGTTATTGCTTTACATGGTGGCAATATGGGCATAAATCAAATAAATACAAAATGAAGAAAAAAAAACCTATGAACAAGGAGAAGACTATATGCTTCAAATGTAAAAATTTTAGTCAGATTTAAAATGAATGTAGATTGAAGACAAATATAGTTAATTAGAGGTATAGGAATTCACATGTTGTATATTAAAAATGTAACAGTTCTTTCTAGATAGCTAGAAATAATACATATAATAATACAGGAGGAAGAAGAAATGGATTAGTAGAAAGAAATAATGCAAGAAATTATAGTAAAGGAAAATTGATTGATGTTGATGGAGGTAGGAAAGAAATGAGTATGACATGGGTAAGAAAAGAGCATATTGATGCTATGGGTCATATCACACTAGCTCCTAGTGTAGAGATCCCTTCATCTAATTTACTAAGTCTAAATCCTAAGGTGAGGTTTTCATGAAAAAATCTAAATTCACCCCTAAATTTTCATAAGTAATATAAGCTATTGTTATAGTAGGAGAAGAAGTAAATGAAGAATTTATGATATTAATAATATTGGATAGAATGGAAGTCTTGAGGGTTATAGACAAATTTCATATTACTAGTGAACACAACTTTAGAAGTTAGGGTTAAAAAAAATTTATTGTGGACTTACTTTTGAGTTAATTTGAAGGATAAATGGGAATATTTGATTAATATTTGGCACCTTGTTAGTAGGAGAATGAGCTTGCAGACCATTTGAGAAATATTTGAGCATAAATTAAAGTATGAAAAGGAGATTTTCTAGAAAATACTAGTTTCCATCCCAAAAGGTATTTATCACTTCATATAATTGTTAATTGATTTGTAGAGATGGCTGCACCAATGATTATTGCTATTAATGAAAGGGATTGATATGAATTTAAGAAACACCCACACAAATCCACTGAAGATGATCCTAATGGATCATTTTCACATGTTCTCCATGGACTTTTACATGTTTAGGATATTAGGTCATGAATTTGGTATAAATTAGGGGAATTAGGAGATGCAAATATTTGCAAGAAATATAATTCAATATGTGTGAATGGAACTTTAAATTATGAGTATAGGAAGGTAAGAGAGATATAATTGGCACAATATATTGATTTTTACATTCTAAATGAACTAGAATGGATACAAATTGTATTTGAAGAATTCGTGATCAAATTTTAAAGCTTGGACAAACAATGAAAGATTAATATGGAAGTTTTAGAAGTAGTCACAAATTTGAATGCAAGAGGTGATGTACCTACTCTAAGGATGACTATGAAATATTTGGCTACATAGTTGACAAAACTAAAATGAGAATGGAGAGTTATGCAATTAGAAGATATCAAGCAGGGAGACATAAAATTTCCATGTATGGTCCTTGGTTACAAAATTAACAATAGTAGCAAGATAAATTCTATTTGCTACCATTATATACATTTCATATAAAATATTGGAGTATGTACAAATATATGTTTGGAAGATTCTTAAAAAGTAGTTGATGGAGAATTTGAAGAATATTTTTTAGTGTTGTTGTTACATGATGACAATGATAGAAATGCTTGTGAATATCTCTCTTGAAAAGCTGATAAAATACCAACTCCAGGGTTTTGGGAGGCTATTTTTCAATTGCTTGGATAACTCTATTGAAGAATAATTTTTTTTTACAAGGATGCTTTTTATAGTTCTGATAAATGAAATTTGTAACACTACAAAAACTTGAAAATAATTGTGGAAAAACAATATTTTTGTATTTTATGATTTTGGATGAATGTAGATTTTTAATATGCAACTATTATGAATTCCTAAATTAACTAGATTTTCTATAAAAATTATTAAATTCAGGGTAGGGTAACAAGAATTGTAAGCAATTTACATCAAAATGTAAACCTAAATGGACATAAGCCACAATGACAATGTGTCTACAAATTAAGCCTTTAAGGGAGAATATAGAGGAAAACTGATAAAATCTAGAGCAGTGCAACCATAACTTTCCTAATGCAATCGATAATGGAACTTTATAAGAATGTAGGATTTTTCACAACTCATCAATATCATGTAGCTACTATGGATGTGCACACACACAAGATAAACTACTATGAAAGTACTATAGAAATTTCCCTCTTTGGTTTGTCATGATAGAGGTATTATGCGGCTATTCATGAAAAACTCCAAAAATTCTAATGATCACACAAGAATTCATACCCAATAAAATAATTGGCCTTGTTATCATTCACAAAATAAATTCATGAAAATGCATATTCAAGCATGCTTAACCACATGGAGAATAAGAGTGCTAAATTGCATACAGTTTATTGCATAAGATAATGACCCTTAATACATATTATAATGTGCTTTATATAGGCAACCCTCCTTAAAGATAATAGTTTTGGAGGTAGAGTTGTCCCCATGCAAAAAACTATGTAAAATAATGCATTTCTATCTAATTATGTACAAAACTAAGTCCTAATATGATGTGAAGTAGGTCTGCACTTTTATCATTTATTAATTTAATGTGCATGAACCTTTACAATGAATGTAATCTATAAAATAAGAAGAGAAGAAGAAGAAGAAGCTCCAACAAAGTAGACTTCAAACCTGCTCTCCAAAATGCTCTAAAAATATAATCTTCCCTTCAGGGTAATCTTTAAGAAACCTCCCTCCAAAAAAAGATATAAAATATTGGTGAATCTTTCATTATTTTGACGAAAATTTAAGTCTATTCACAAATCTTTCAAAAAAATTATATTTTAAATATTATTTATGTTGACAATTATTTTGGAATCATAATTTTTGCATAGAAAATATTGGCGAATCTCAATAATAATATAAATTTCATTAATCACCATAGAATATTACAAATGAAAATTGGATATCTTTTAACTCATGGAATATAATGAGGATCATTACATTATATTTTAAACAATAGTGAAAACTAAATATTGGTGATATATATCCCTAGAGTAACTAATAACCATGATAATTATTGGTGAATTGATGTTAATTTCTCCAATAATATATAATATTTAGTTGAATCAAATATAATCATATATCAAATATTATGGTGAATCTTTTAATATAATTTTTTTTTAATAAAATAAGTTATTGAGCGATTTTAAATATTTTAGAACTAAAATTAATAAAAATATGTTGATTTAGGTTGTGTTAAATCTTAAAATTATTAGCCAAATCACTAGCCAAAAAATTCTAAAATTAGCCAATTGATGAATATTAGCCACTAAAAAATACCTTGCTTCCCTTACTTTGATGGCATAATGGAGTTAAATTCTAGTAAACTAAAAAAAAACATGAAATTGCACTTAGAAACTCTCTAATTTTAGAGTTGGTAGTAGAATCATGCAAACTCATGGCAGAGCCTAAATCATCAAACGTTGACATAGGATTTGTTACAGCTAGTAGACCTTAAAAAATCCTTGTACAAAATTTCAATTCCAAGTCTTTTCACCATTTCAAAACTAATAAGTTGAGCAGTAAGCAAAATAGTGAAATATCAAAATATAGGTTAAGCCATAACAAAAGGTCTTTGAAATCATGATTTTGGAAGTACCCAAGCTCTTAAAGTCTAAAATTATGATTTTTCTAGTGACATAGAAGAATGTTTTCTAAAATCACAATTTTGCTAACAATTGAAGGAAGTGCTACCAAATTGTGATTTCGGTGATAAGAGATTTAGAAGTTGTCGAAATCGCAATTTGTACGAAGATGCAAAATCCAATATTTGGCCAAGGTTAAAATGACTTATGAAGATTTTGAAAATCACAATTGTAGAAATAATTTTATAACAAGGATGCAAAAGAGCGAAATGAAAAATTGTTAAATTAATGGTATGAAGTACGAACCAAGTACTTAATTGATGAGACACATGGACAATTTGCAAAGTGGGTATATGCATGAAAATTTATGGATCATAAATAAAGAATGAAAGTGAATTAAATCATCTTTGAAAAAGGGGTCTTTTTCACAACTTCATACAAGCGAAGGTGGAGTAGGAGCTAGCGAGGAAAATACAAGAGTGGCGAGGAAAAATTAGTAGCACATTGGGAGTTTGTAGAAATAGTAAGTTTGAACTTTTCTCTTTTCTTGGTTATTGCTCATTTGATGAAAATGTATGTCAAGAAGGATACTGAAGAGTCTAAAGAGGTCATTGTTGAGAAACATATTTAGAAAATGTTGTTAGATATCTTTTCTAATTCCTCACTTAGTGGTCAAAAGTTAGTATTCCTAGATGAGTTTCAGGATTGTAGGGATTCCAACATTTCATTGCATGGTCAGGGCTTGTTCTAGTATTTTTTATGCAAATAAGGATAAGAAGGAGCCTAGAAATAACCCATGGAGGTTCAATTTAGGAAATATTGTGGTCCCAAATGTTTTCGTGGATATTGAGCTGATAGATGTTGTAGAAAATCACTATGAGCCAACCACTAGGACTATAAGGAAAATGGATGGAATTCCTTTGTTGGTTATCGCAAAGTGTTGCATTGAGGAATATTTCAAACTAAATACTCAATCCCTAACACAAATTGATAGGGAACATTTCAAATCTAAATATCAAAAGACTACAAAGTTTGGGAAGTTTAGAGAAATTGTAGATTTAAAGTATAAAGGGCATACCAATAGGATTATGTAGGTGGACCATATGGGTCCTCACTCAGTTCATTCCTTTATGGATTTTTTTCAAGTACACATTTTATTCTTGGCTTCAATTACTTGGAGAAGACAAGCAATAGAATACCCCTTTGGATTACATGTACATGTGCATGAAAATATAAAACTGTCATACGTATTTGGAATATGTTTTTTCTAGTGAAATTTAGAGGACTCTTCATAATCAATCGATTAAATGGAAGGTCACCAAGTCTTTCAAGAACTAGTCCCTATTGTGTTATTTAATTCTTCATCAAAATGCCAGTAAGTAGACAACCCATTCAACTATGGTGTCCACTATGGGATACACATGCTAAGGATGGGGATTTCATAATTTTTAGAGATGTATTTTTTCAGTGGATAATGAGAGCATTTGAGGGAACCCTCACCAAAATACCACAATTAGTTAAGAGCATGCCAAGACCTAAAGAATTTTTGGGCTATGAATACAACCTAGGTGACTGGATTCTTAAGTGAAAATATTTTTTGATGAGATTAAATGGATGTAGAGTCTCCCCTTATAGACTCCTTGTATTTCTCTCAAAAAGGTTGGGTTTCTTGGAATTCATATGGTAGTTGTTGTGGGTCGAGAAGGAATACATACAACCAAGAAAGAAGAGAAACATGATACATGCCTTTTTAAGGTTTGATAGGTATGTGATTGGATCTCATAAGATTCAAGAAGTACAAGAACTGCTTATGAATAAATTCTAGCTGACTAGTGTGTTGGTAAACAAATTGTTCTTTTTAAAATAACTCTTCGAATGCCCAATATACATGAAAAATGCCTAATTACAACAATTGGGAAACCACACTAGAAGTGAAAGATTTCCCTTTGAATTTGAAGGTACAACTTGTAGGGCCCATTTTCCATTGCACCAAAAGCCATGACTATTAGTGAACATGGAACACCACATAATTAACCACCTGTGGGCAAGGGAGCGCGTCGCATCACCCAAAAATCTCCCCCTTGACGCACATACCAGGTGCTTATGCGGGTCGGGAAGGTACCAGGGAGATTTGAACCCATGACCAAGCCAAAACCAGGCTCTGCTACCAATTGTAGGGCCCATTTGCCGTTGCACCAAAAGCCATGACTGTTAGTGAACATGGAACACCACATAATTAACCACCTGTGGGCAGGGGAGCACGTCGCATCACCCAACACAACTCCCTTGAATTTGTGATTTACAATGAATTTGTTTGTTCCTAATTCTAAAATGGGGTATGTTCTTGACTAGAGAATAGGAGAGGAAAACCAAGTTAGGCCTAGATAGGAACTAACTTGGGCTAGAATTAGGGTCTTAAAACCAACAAAATTTGTGAATCTACACCTCTTATAAACCCAAAAAATTTGATGATGCAGTAATGAATCTTATTTATATGAATTAGATACTCTAACTGAATTCTCTCAACTCTATAATGCAAGAAGTAGTTTAAGAAATAACTACTGGAAATAATCTCTTTTGACCTCTAACAATAATATGATTATCTTTAGTCTATTGCATTAAACAGGGGAACAAATTTTTTTTGTTCATTAATTCAATTCAACTCAAAGAGATGCTTCTAACTAAGACACACAATGGAATAGTAAATAATTGATACAAAACACCTTCAATTTGTCTTTGCAACATGAAGTATCTCACACCAAAAATTATTCAACCTTTCATTAATTTTTCTATCGAGTACATATAGGATTTTGAGATGAACAATTACAAAAAGGAGTTGAATTAGTTCATCTTCTCAAAAATGACAATTGACAAGAAGCCAATTATCAATTAAAATTTCACATCAAAAAACAAAAAGAGCATGAGAAATATCATTTTTCTTTAGGCTTTGGTAGTGATGATGATTGGAATGAGCTCCTCATATCTATGGACATGGACATTAGTGTATCTGAGGAGCCACTTGGAGTGTTCTCTGGCCAAGTCCTTGATTACATTCAATCACTCTTGCATTTCCTCTATTGCTACATATATGCATCCACTAAGTCATTGGAGGTCCGACACTCTATCTAGAGGGCTAGTAAAATTCTTTGTCAATTTGTCCAAATAACTAGAGAAAGTCTTTTTCATGACAACAACTCCTACTTTGTCCACTAGTTTGTGAGCCAGTGTATAGGCCTTTTAGAAACTCATAATTCTTGTCTTGGTCCTCCTTAACTTTTCTCTTTATTTCCTTTAATCCTTCATCTACTACCAAAATCATTTTAGCTTTGAATTGCAAGCTCTGTTGCCATTTAAACAAGGGCTCATCTCCTTTATGTAGAATATTTTCTTCCACTACTTCTTTGGCCTTCATTTGTATGACTATATGCAAGAGAGAGATAAAATCTTCACTCTTTTCCTTCTCTATTGACATAATAGCTTGATTAGCTAGGATGTTATCTTTCTCTATCTCAAGGCTTAGCACTACATTACCTAATTGTTCTGTAACTTCAAGTCCTTTGGACTTGAGTTTTTCACTCCACTTCCTACCAATTTGTCCAAAATTCTAATCCTCTTGTAGCTAAGAGATGATTGCCTAAATATTTGTAGCTGTAGGATCACTAATAGGTGGCACTCTTAAAATACTTGCTAATGGGGAAATTAATTACCTGATGAAATAGTTGAGCTCGTGGATCTCTTCCTTCAACCTGACCTTGGCAAGCTCGAGGCCCTCAAGTTCCTCTTCTATTACTTTATAATTTGATTTCTAGAAACCACCTTGGTGTCATGCCTGAACTCTCCTAGATCTAAAGACTGCAATGTGAAGTTAGCCATAGTTAGATCTTCAATCCTACTATCCTTGGTGGGCTTGGCGATCTCCATAGTCAAGTGCCTTGTGTCTAGGTCTTGGTCGAGGGTAGAAAAATTCTTCTACTTCTTTACTTTTCTCAATGTCGATCTAGAGTGGATGACCAGAGACAACATCTCTTTATTTAGGGCTCCATCTTCTATCCTCTTTCTCTTCCTCTCTAAAGTATTCTTGAGCCATGAATTGGTGCCAATCGCCTTGGATGCAGTCCCTAGTGTATTCATACTGAATTTTTTTCTCTTAACAAGAGTCAAGGCCTTTGATGATGAGGAGAAAGGATTTCTTGGAGTAGGGAAATGAATTTTGGAGCTTCAAGCACCTTTTCTACTTCAAATGTTTTCTTTACTGCCTCATTCAACTTTGTGGATTCACTTTTGCTACTCCCACCATCTCTAAGATCAACCAGTTGTATTTGGGGGCTACTTGTTAGGAGTGGTGTTGTAGTTATAGATGGAATTGGATTGTTGGGGGATAGAAGAGCCACTGTGACTGTAGAGCCCTTGAGTTCTTCTACTTTCTTCTTCTCAACTTCTACCTCTATCCTGATCACTGGTACTAAACCATCTTGAAATGTTTTATCTAGTGGAATGTTCTTGTCAGGAAGTTGATCACCTCCTCTGGCTGGTTGAGCTAGTCCTTGACTAAGAGGTAGAATTATGCCTAAAGCACCACTATGAGAAGAAGAAGTAGCTGTTACACTTAGGGAGGGCTAAGTGAATGTACCTTTACTTCTACTTTTCCATGTTGTTCTCCACTTGACCCACTTCCCATTTCTCTTGTAGATTCTTGCCATCATCACGTCCAAGTATTCCATGAAATCTTCAAAAGTCTCAAAGCTTATAGGAGTATTTCTTAACTTGGTCAAATAAGTATTGCTATATATATTTTGACTATCATCCTCAACTCCATCCATGTCTATATTTACTTTATATATGTTCACTTCATCTACTATCAATCTTGTGAAAGCGTGATCATAACTTTCAAATTCATCCTTGCAATCAACTGATAGTTCTCAATGGTGCTGACATGCTTTATGACACTCCCAATCTGTAGGATGTCCTTAACATATCCATTGGGCTTAAACATAGGTCTCAAGACCTCATACATGTCCAACTTGTACTTCTTCTTGAAAACCTTCATCATATTCTTGGCATCTGATTGAGTGTCACAATTGAAAGCTCTAACCTTCATGGGGAACTCGTATCCTTTCTTCTTTAAGCTTTCTCTTAGGATATTCACCTGTAGAGCTTGTCAAATAATCTCTACCAAGACTATCATATCATTTAGATATCTTGGCAGCTTCAGAGGAAATTCGTCATAAGCTACAAGGTACAAGTAAGAAAAAAGATGAGAATTGAATGAAATAATAGCCAAATTGACTAATGGTGACAATGGCTTCTAGGGAGAATCTCCTTTTTGGGCACCAAGACTGTCATATCATCTAGATATCTTTGCATCTTTAGAAGAAATCCATCGTAAGCTACAAGGTGCAAGTAAGAAAAAGATGATAATCGAATAAAATAATAGCCAAATTGACTGATGGTGACAATGGCTTCTCGAGAGAATCTCCTTTTTGGGCATCCCTGTAGTTCCCTACAAATTCTCATAGTAAATGTGTCATACAATTTTACATAATTTGCATAACTATTATGTAGCTGGAGACATGGATAAAATTCAGAAGATTTGATATCATCAAGGAAGTCATTTAGGTGTGGAAAACTGGGCCATAATTGCAACGATGCTAGCATATAGATTAGGAATGAAGACATATAAAAAGAATTATAGAACTTGGCTACTTGAAGAGCACTAGAAAAAATCTCACTTACCTCTTATGCCCAATCAATATACTGTGTATTTGAGCATATAACATGAACCAAAAAGAAGTATTGCTAAATTTTTTTAGGGCTTCTACTTCACCTCTCAATCTGTGCAGGAGAACTAAAATGTTAATTATCTCTAGTTTGAGGTTGGTTCCAAACAAAGTCTTGGGGACTTTGCTCTTGTCACTCCATGGCTTTTGGAAAAATTTTAGCATGATCTCCTTCCTCCAATTCATCTTCTTCATTGAGAATCATGAAACAACCCCACAGATAATTAGGTCAAAAAACTCCTCTCGTTCTGGCACATGAAAGCAATTTACCACCATTTGCCTATCGATTGAGATCAATATAGTGTCATCAGGAAAAACTATTTGCTTGGTTTTCAGATAATAATGATGAATACATCCATATATGAGCTATGGGGCTTGAAATGTAACTAGAAAACCAACGGCTTTGACCAAACAACATCCTCAAAACTTCTCTGTGATAGGATGAATGCGTTCAAATTTTACCCTCCTTTGGAAGTCTACCATATCATAGAAATGGAGGGATGTGTTTTTGAAATTATGCAACTGAGACTTGATCCCATTCAAACCATCAAAATCCACAAACTTAGTGGCCAAATCTTATGTGTGAGAATTTGAATTGAAAAAGAGTAAGACAACAAACACTACAATTACTAGCTTTTTGAAGTTATGTGTATTGGAAAAATGAGAAATCAAGGAAACAAGATAACCCATTCAACTGCTTATGAACATTAATATAGGGGCCTCAATTGATCTGTTATACTTTAGAATTTGTGCCACAGGAGTGAAATTTAAGGAAACACTCATTAAAGAGTAAATGCAAGGGTTCAACAAAAATTTGAAAGTCTTCAAATCACTATTCTATTGGATATAATTGTAACTTTCCATAAACATGTTATTTACTTTTCCATTTTGCTTTAAGTTTTAGAAAGTTTCCTCTGGGTTACTCTGTTGATGAAAATATGCCAAGTGAGATCCTAACCATATCTTCTATCTACAATGGTTCATTCCATTCCAAAAACATTCTGACATATACTAGATCTAGTACGGGGCCCAAATTTTACCTGTTGACTTGATTTCTCTACTTAGTCGAAAAGTTGCCTACATGGGTTGGAAACCTGCCAAAGAGAAGGAAATTTCTATTTCTTCACCAACACTTCCTTATTGCTTGAATATTTGACAACTATATTTCTAACTTTCAAAGATATTTAGTTAAGGTGCATGGATCCATTTGGATGTCACTTAGCAACTTCTACTTCACTTTCATCTGTTTCGCAAAAATTGCCTTCATGCATTGGAATCCCGCTAAAGAGAAGATTAAAAGAGGTTTTTTGCAAGGCTTAGTATTTGGATGATAGCAAATCCAAATCATGTTTAGGAGTCTAATCCCAGGTTCAAAATTCTATTTGTCTTATAATCTGTACCCTTTGAATCTTTTAAGCTAGATATGTCACCAAATGAGCCCTCACAGAAAATCACCTTCATGGGTTGGAAACCCATCGTGGAGAAGGCAACATGGAACTTTCCACCAATGTACTTTATCAACCATTGGTATGTCATGAGATAGTGTTGCAAAGACATGTGATTTTTAGAGAACCTTCAATTGCATGCTTCATCTACAATTAGTGAAAATTGATCTCTATCGGATTGGGTACTAAACTTACCCGACAAATTACAAGATAAAAAAATAACCCACCTGATTATGGAGAAGAGAAGGTGTATTGGGAAAATTTGATAAATTCTACCTAGCCTTTAGAAATCTAGACTTAGACTCAAACATTTTGGGAATGAGACTGACTTCATCTAAAAACACAGAACTCACTTTTGCCGATCAATTAGAAAGAAAAAGTGGGGCAACATAGTGATAAAAGTATAGATTATGATCCTAAAGGAAATTTTAGGGCTATAAAGGCCAAATACTCTCATTAGTTAAATTTGGAGGGTGATGTCATAAGAAATTACAATGATGTGTAGGAGATAACACAAATAGAATTTTTTGAGCAAAATAGAAAATCAAAGATTAAGGAAAGGCTTTCCTTGCTTTCATACTAAAAAGGAAAATAAAGTTTTGAGAATTGAAAAATGCATAAATTATTTTGAAAGTCTATATAAAGATTATGTTAAGCAATATGCAAGTAAGGAGATGTAACACGCATCTTCTTTAGCTCAAACATAGAAAATGAGAGTGAGTCAAGCAAGTTCAAGTGTTACTCAATCAATTGTAACTACTCAAAAGAAGGAATGAAGTAAGTACTCCCTTAGTATCTTATGAGGATTTAGAGGATGAGGGCTAAACATGAGTTTTCAATGTTCTCATGAAGATGAAAGAGACTACTGAGACATATGAGCCACCTCCTTGATATTCTAAGGAACAATATGGTTATTATGTTCAAACTTTTCCAAGTGATATTCTTATAGATACTAATAATGAGAGGGAAGACATATCCATTAGATTTATTGGACAAGATAATTTCACCCAAACTCAAGAGTTTAATGATTTTTTGATCAAATAAAAAATAAAGGATTTTGAAGAGAGAATGAAGTAGAGGCTTGAGGGCATTGATGAATCTCAACATGCCTTAGTTGTCCAAAAAATCATAGATAACATTTTATGTACCAAAGAAGCAAAAAAAGAGATGGTAAAGAATAGTGATTCTTGATTCTTCTAGAGTTGAAATTCAAGGAATTGTTCTTGCTTGATCAAGTAAGGAAGCAAGAGGATTCCACATTTGTATCAGAATTTGAATCTTTACACATAATGGAAGGAACAGGGTATGACCCTAAGACAAAAACCTTTTCCACCTAGATAACTCTCAAAGGAAATAAGCCAAGGATGATTGATATATAAAAGGGGGAAGAGGGGGTGGCTCCAATACAGACAGTGGACAATACTAACCCCATGCTTGTTGTAGCCAAGTTGACACATTAGTCAATGTTTAATCAGGCCTAGATTAAACACATGAAAGAAATGATTGTGGAATTACAAAGAAGAGAAATAGAAATGAGTTTGATTATAAACAAGATGCATGTGAAGACAATAAGGTTAGAGAGTGAATTATATGGCTCAAAACTTGACAAGTCTCAAGTTGTTGTGGTTCATAAACCTAAAGATGTATACACTGAAAATAAGAAAATTAAGGAAGTTGTAACTGCTAATAATAACAAATGTACCTTCAAAATTTTGGAAGAAATTCTTGTTTATAGGATGAATACAATTTTAGCCAACTGTGATGAAGTGTTTTAAGGATTCAATAACATTGAAAATATGTTGGAGTTCTTTGAGAAAGGAAAATATAAGCTTTCTAAGATAGAGAGAAAATGGTGTCATGCCCAAAATATCGGTGCAAAAACACAATTTTTAAAAAAAGTTAATTAATCTACTATGTTAATACCAGTTTACTAAAGATACACAAAAGTCACATTAGATTTTCTAGTTCCATATTCCATTTCCTGTCTCAGTCTATCTTCTAGTTGAATAATTGGTTTCTAAACCATAGCATAAAATATACTTTATCAAACTATCTCCATTAGGAATTAAGTTTTCAAGGTCATTAAAAAAATTCAATATTAAAAACTAGAACTCAAACATTAATAACCCTATTGCTAATTTGATACCCTACAACATAAATAAATTAAAATCCACTTTCCATTAAAATATATTACTATAGAATTCTAATACACATAGTTTAATCTTCACCCTAAATACTAAGCATTAATAAAATAACATAATAAAATCATCGACTCACCACCCATTAAACTTGATCTACATAACCTCTAAATTAATAATTCCTTAAAGCAAAAGAAATAAAAACTATTTAGTGACTAATTATTATTTTTAAATTAAATAAAATTATCTCTACTAACAGTTAATATTATCTAAATTATAATCCTAAGTATCAAAACTAAAAACTTAAATTACACTTTACTAAATACTAACTAAACTAATTATTAATCCTACACTAACAATTAACATTATATTTAACACTAAAATCCTATTAAACAACCTTTACTAACTTTAATATTTAACAATAAGAAAACTTTACTAATTCCTAACACCTAACCCCTTAACTATCCCCTAATCCTTCCCCTTAACTCACCTATCTAACCTACCCAACACCTGACCCTCTCTCTTCTCAAGGAATGATGGCTCTAAGCAAGCCCATGTGGGCACACTACCCAATCTACCTACACCACCCAATAAGAATTTCCTTCCTTCCTTCCATGGTAAAAATGGAGTATAAGTGGAAGTGATGGTAAAAAGGGTGAGGGGAATCATTGGTTGGATCATCCTACCACCTCTGACCCAAACACAAGACATACCACCCACCTAGTATGCATAGAGTTTGATATACCATGTTTGGAAATATTGTAGCAAGTGGGAGGGTGGGGGAATTCCAATGTAAGAGATGTTGTGTATGTCCCATCCCTCCAGCTCATGTGAAAAGTGGAGGAAGGAAGTGAAAGTTGGGTGTGGTTTTAAATGATGGTTGGTTTAAACTTATCACCTTTATTAGTTTTTTTGACTTTTCTTGTTGTCCTAAGCCTACATCAAATCTTAAAGAGAGGAGGTTATTATAATTTAAAGTTTAGTGGTTGAGGGGTAGAGATAAGGTAGAAAATAGGATTATATATAGGTCTTTTTTTTAATAATTTAATCTAAATCATATTACATGTATTTATAATTGGAAAGACTAATATTTGATTTTTAGGTGAAGGATATTTTTAAAAAAAGGAAAGAATCTTTCAAGAATATCCTCTATTCTAGGAAGATTAATTTTTTTCCCATGCAAAAGATAGAGAGCAATTTTTCTCTAGAACAGATTTTTTTTTTCAAGAGTCTTTTTTTCTAAGTGTAAGATTTTCAAATACAACTTAATTTATATGGCAAGGGGATTTTTAAAAAAAAAAATTCTAGGATAAATAATAGCACAATGTTTGATGTTATATTGATGCACTCAAAAAGTATTATTTTTCTTCTCAATAATTACGAAAATATAAAATGAAGTACCATTCATATAAATTGATTTTCCTTTAATCTATGTTCGAAAGCAAATTACATAACTTAAGTGACTTCATTGTATCTAATTACCAAAAATTATATGCATACAAATTTGAATTATAAATAATGTCATATGAAAGGAAATTTCTCTTTTTTTTTCAACACACGTGGGATAGCCACTTCTTATTCATTTTATTCAAACACCTGATTCAAGGACTCCCTTGGGAAAGAACTAGGGGAGAAAACTAGAGATCATAGTCATTTAAGAAATAAGGTTAACAATAAATTTTTACAACAAGATCATTATCCCAAGGAGAAGTCTCCCAAACATTTGAATTGGAACAACTCTGAATTCTTTCTTGGCTCCATATCAAGGTAGCCACAATGACATCTACAAATCACATCAAGGTAACCATGGAGAACCAAAACTGGTCGAGAGGCAAACAAATTCAACACAAGGGAACATACAACCAAATACTCTCATCCCAGGTTTTCACAATAGGTTCATTATCAAACTAGTCTAGGGAGAAGGTGGATTTTTCTAGGGTAGGAGAAGTTGGTCACAACACCATAAACAAATGCCCCTTCTGAGGTTATGATCACAAGAACTTTTGTTCATTCACTTCTCAATTTCCAAAATACAAACATGGTTTGTACTGTTGAGTAGGGGCCCATATCACCCTACTTTCTCCCTCTCTTAATCATGAGGAGAGACTCTGCACTACCTAGAGTCCAACTGAAGCCCTCCTCCCGTACATGGCCACTTCTACCCTATCCGAGGTTGAGTAATGCCAGCACAACTCTTACAGTTTCCCTCATAAAATAAAATATAAATTATGAAAAGAAAAGAATTAAGAAACCCATCACAATCCCATCCCTTACATGTTTCATCATACATATGAATACACACACATGCAAAAAGCCTACTTAAGAAATGAAAAAATAGCATGAAGACACAAACTTGAAGGATTCTTACCTTCACAAATGGTTATGGAAAAATAAATTTTGAGAAGAGCTATCATTCTTCCTTCTTTAATCTTGGCTCTACTCTCTCTAGATGTAGAGATTGGGTCAACATTCTTCAACCCTCAAATTTTTAACTAAATAGGCTCCTAACTCAACCACCTAAAAATTGCAATAACTTTAGACTTGACTAAGGGCTTCTAGGATCTTCTACTTTAACCTTGTCATTAAGGCAGCTTTATGGTGGAGTATAAACTTTTCAAACTCATGGTGAAGTTCTAATTTTCGTACTAAAGTAAAAATGGGATATTTGGGTGGTCAAAGAAGTCAACAAAAGGCTCTAGGGGGTGGAAAATGCCTCCAACCCATACATATACCCCCTAGGCACTTAGTTTTCATTAATTTTTGTCCCTAGGACCATTTTAGGATCTATTAATTTGCTTAAAATGTTTGGACTTTCTAAAATTCCTAAGAAAGTAAACTTACCACTAAACCCTAATTAGGGTAATTAATCTTGATTACCAACTAATTAGTATTTGGTTAGTAACCTAGTCCATCTTAGATTATTAGGTTACTCGGATAACCCTAATTATTATGTTGATATACATATATGAATTACAAGTGTCAAGTGACACTATAAGATCACTGTTACAAAACATTAAACACTTTATGATTATAGAATGATACACACATTCATATTACGATACAAATGAAATATGAAACAATAGGATCTACATATTTCATTAGACTCAACATTGGGTTTCACAACTATACATAGGGTTGAGTTCTAATTCTCTGTTAGATTTCCTAGCTAATAATCCTACACACTCAGTTCACACATCAGTAGTTTCGAGAAAAATCACATGCATATATTTAAAACTTATCCGGATAATCACATAAGTCAAAACATCAATCTTTAATATAAGTAACTATTATTTCATTCTTGCTCATCTATTTAACCATTAAAAATTACATAATCAAAGTATTATTCATATTCCTAATCTTGCATTCATTTACTATACTACATCATAAATATGCATGTTCATAAAACATTAATTAATATGATTAAGCATCTCAAATTAAAATATCACACACCATAACATAACATAATAATGTCCAGTTCATCTGACAATGTCTTCACATATCAAGCCATAATGTATCAAAATAACAATGTATCAGTTGTACTATGATGGGTTAGGGTGAGGCCTCACAAGTGGGGACCCTCCAAGTATGAACTAAGAAAACTATTTGAAGTCACAAAGAGAGATCTTGATGCTCTAGTACAAATAAAGGCCTCTAGTGATCTTATTGATGTTGTCTCAAAGAATATAAGCTACATAAGACATGAACATCTGAAATTTGAAGAAAAGTTGAATCAACTTAGATCTGTTGATCATTCCTTCTTGCCTTCTATTAAAAATGAGGATGGAAAAATAAAAAAAATTGGAGAAATGGAGATCAAAGTTTACAAGGTTGCCTCAAGGAGAAATAGCTAGATTCAAAGAGGAGCAAGATTTTCAAATTGATTTATTTCGCAGGTTATTAAATAAAATAATCACAATAGAGGCAAAATTAAAAAAAAATCATAACAAAAGTGAAGATTGCACGAGAGAAAATGTGGGTGGACCTGCAAGAATTTGCTCCAACAATATCAAAGTTTGTATGGCCAAATCACACTCAGATTCGGTAATGGATTAAGCATTATCTTAAAGTTTATGAGGAAAACACTAAAGAAGTTGTGGTCATTGATGAAGTAGGAGATGATTAGTATTATTTTCTTATTTATGCTTTAACTAATAGTTGGTTATATTTATTAAAGCTTTGTGCACCTTTTCATTTTATAAGAAAAGTTACTAGAACCCCCTATTTAAGAAGTTTTCATTTTCTAAAAACATGATAAGTGATTATTTTTGAAGTACTCTTTTATGAAAGATACATTATGAAGTAATTAATATTGTGTGCAATTACTTGTTGGATATGCAATGAAGATATCTCTATTGTATTTCCTTTTGAATGAAGTTAATATGATGATGGATTCTCTTTTTCAATGGCACATGGTTTTAATCCTTTATACTATTTAGTATCCCTTTGGATTATGCTATTGTTTTGATGGATGAGAATAGTACACAAACTTGATTTTCATATATTTTCATAGTAAGTTATGGTATCTTTCTAATTGGTCTCTTTCGGTTGGAGTTAAAAACATTTAGACTAGGGATTGTATTTACATCTTATCTATCCAATGGTTGATAGGGTGCACACTATCTCTTGATGTTCTTTAATGATAAGACTGTATAGAATATTGACTCAATTACCCAATGGATTAAGGGATTGATCTCTACATGTTCATTTATAGTTGATATATATGGCTAAATGTATATGAGCAATGTTAGTATGCTAATAGAAACCAAATTTAAATAAAGCTTCTACAAATTAAACAAAATTCATAAACTTCAAGATAGACTAAGATGAGCTCTTAATTGAGAATATGAGCCATTAATGGACTCTCTCAATAAGAAGCTCTCTTGTTGAGTAGCTTTATCTAAATGGATAGGATGTATGCTCAATATGCTTCCAAAGGCTTCAATGGATGATTGTGGATTTTTGGTGTGGATAGATGGCTTTAGAATGGATTTGGCTCTCAAAATAGCATTATAACTTTACTTCATGGATTGTGTTATTTTGTAAAGGGGAAGGATCCAATTTATAGGCAAGAGGCTTGAGGGATTGAGGGCTAAGATGCAAGGATGGGAAAAAGCTTATGGAAGGCTTAGATTGCATGAGAGGAGAGCACATGGATTGTGCTTCTTTATAGCCAATCAAGGAGTGACACATGTCACATGGTGAGAGGATAGAGGAAAGGGCAAGGATGAGTCAACAAAGGAGGCTCAAGAGATAAAATCTTCATAAAGACCCTCATAATGACTTGTAAGAGCAATAAAAGGGCTTGTAAGAGTCATTTATGACCTAGTGGACTTCATAAAGTTTTATGGTTGAGATATTTTGAGGGTGATGAGAGAAAATTTGACTTGGACTTGATTAGGAAGGTTTTAAGCTTGCTTAGGCTTGTGCAAATGATTAGAGGATGGATTAGGATGGTTTAGGATTAGCTTAGGGATAGGCAAGTGGATGGCATTTAATGAGGGTGGGTGAAGGAGGAGATATTTGTTAACTTTGGCTTGGGTTAGTAAGTCTTAACCCATGTTTAGGGAATGTGACAAGGTTAGGAGGGGATTAGGATTAGGTTTAAAGACATCTTCTAGAAGAGTCTAGATTTTGGAGGAGGATAAAGACTTTCTAGAATAGTCTAGAATTTCCTAGGATGAGGATGAAGACTTTCTAGAAGAGTCTAGAACTTCTTAGGATGAGGATAAATTAGATTTTTAGGAAATAAATAAAGTTTTATTTATTTCAAGGGTTTGGGTTGAGGAGATATTTATTAAAACTTTTTTAATAAACATGAGGATTAATATTTAATTTTAATTAAATATTTTGAGTTGGGATTAGGGGTAGGAAATGATGGGATTAGCCTTTAATCAAAATTAAAGAAGGATTAGAAGATTTTGGAAGAGGTTATTGGTCATAAGGAAATTGGCCAACTTTTGGGAAAAAATTAAATTTTTTATTTATTTTAGGATTTTTGGTCAATTTATTAATTAAATAATTAATAAATAAGGAAATAATGTTTAAATAAGATTTAAACATTTTTGGGAGGGATTCCTTAATTAAATATTTTTAATTAAGATAAAGGGATTTAATGGCATAAAAATTAATTAATTAATTAATTAAATAATTAATTAATAAATGATGATGTCATCAGGACTTTTTCAGAAAATAAAAATACTTTATTTTCTAAAGGTTTTTAGGTGTCTACATTTTGCCCCTCTTTGATGTGATGCCACAAGTGGCATGGCATCAAAGATAAGAAAATAAGATGCCCAAGGCTAGAGCAGAAGAGGAGAGAATGGGCTATGAGATGCCCCCTCAAGAAGGCAGCGGGGAGAGAAAGCGAGGCTCGATGGCTTCTTGAAAAGTACAAAAATCTCGAATGAGCAAGGAAACTTAGATTGGCAAAGAGAAGAGGCTGAATTAGCTCAAACTCTCACTATGGGAGAATGATAAAGGAGAATCAGATGCACAAGAGGAAGCAAGCTTAAGACCTCAGGGATTGCAGAGGATGAAGGAGTGGAGCGCTATAAAAAAGAATCCAGGATAGGGAGATGGATGAGAGGATTATAAGGATGATGCAACAGGATTTCAAAGAGTTAGATTGGCGGAAGATGGGTTTCGGAGATCCCTAGGACTAGGATTGTGGATCTCGAAAGATGAGGCTTGGTGGGTTGATTTGGATTGGTGGATCCCTAAGACTAGGATTGTGGATCCCTAAAGCTAAGAGTGATGAGTGATTCGAAGAGATACTGATGCATCAGCTGGGGTAGGAGAGACAGATGCTGGATATGGATGGGGGATAATGGAGATGAAGGAAAACCATTGAACCTTTTTGAGCGGGGGGATACTTCAAAGAGAAGTACCACCATGTAGTTGAGCACTAGATTTGCTATAGGACTATTGGTTAATTGCCAAGGTTACCAAGAACATCAAGGCCTTTTCACCAACCGTCCAAAGGACTGACAAACTAACTCAAAACAAACACACAAGGATTGCCCCAGCATCACACATGAATCCTAGAGGAAGCAGCGTGGAAACGACACTGGAGAACCCACAAGCAGAAAAGAAAAACAAACGAAAGACCTAATCAAGACCTTACGCTCTAATTGCCCCATTCATAGCATACCATGATATGGAAGATCGTGGCAACCTTGAGGAGGGAACAAGGAGATTGCTTGAAAAAGATACTTCAAGACCCAAAAGGGAAGATCCCAAATCAAAAGAAAGTGAAAATCCAAAAGAGAGCCGTTTGCCAACGAGATGGGTAGGACAAGGCACTAACGGACCAAGATCAGACATGAGGAAAGCTATATCCTGCAAGGACCTATTGGAGAGCACCGAAGCTGGTGGATTTGGATGAGTGATGCATCTGGCAAGCTGAACTAAGAAAGATAACACTTTGGTGATAGGAAATCTAGCTAAAGGATGCGTTGGAATAGCTAACCAAGATGTGTGATGGGTGCAAGATGCTGATCAAGGACGAACTGACATGAACGCTGGATAGATACAATGGTACTAAGTTAAAGAGGATGTACAAGCTGATGGACCAAGATATGTTACAAATGTACAAGTTTGTTCATGTTTTGGTTTTTGTGAGATGGAAATGTTTGTGAAGGATGGGATGTCTATAATAGGTGATAGGTGGATAGGTAGATGGTTTGCGAAAAGCTTAAGGAAAATGGAATTCTTTGGGTGCATGTGATAGGATACAAGCTAGGATACATGATTATCTACAATTTGGAGTATGGTACAAGCTTTGGACAAGATTTGGATATACAAGGTATGGTACAAGATTTACAAGGTATAATACAAGCTTTGGTACAAGATTTACAAGCTGTACAGGAGGTATTTACAAGCTTCATCAGATTTTGGATATTTGGTTGGAACACCAAGGAAACAAGCAAGTGTGTCTTATGGGATGGTGGGTAAATGGATGAGGGATAGGATAGTGATAGATAATGGATTAGTCTTTAGTACACAAGGCGCCTGAATTACCAGGTTTTCACCAAGGTACCTATCCAAGGTGCTTGAATTGCCAAGTTTTCACCATTGGTCGCTTGTTTCTCTTTACTATTTGTTTTTTTTTTTTTCTTTTGTATTTTTCAAAAGCCTGGTATACCAAGGATCTTCAAGCATAGAACTTCTTGAGATGAATGATGTTAGTAGGATCATTCAAGAGTTCTCCTTCTGGTGTAGATAGCTGATAAGCTCCAGAGCCAAAGGAAGCAGTGACAACATAAGGACCAAGCCATGTAGGTTCAAACTTGCCTTTCTTTTCTCGATCTGCTTGGACTTTCATGTTTTCTTTAAGGACCATGTCACCTGGCTAAAAGTGTCGTGGAAGCACCTTCTTGTTGAAATTCCTTTTGAGACGAGTTTGATAGACTGTGAGATGATCATAGGCTTGTTGTCGCTTCTCGTCTAAGAGATCTAGCTGGGTGAGCCGAGCTACTCTATATTCTTCATCTAATATTTGCCCTTGCAAAGATATGCGCAAGGAGGGAAGTTCAACCTCTATAGGTAGTACTGCTTCGGCACCATAGACTGGGGAGTATGGAGTTGTGCCTGTGGATGTACGGAAGGAAGTTTGATAGGCCCATAGGGCTGGATTTATTTGTAGGTGCCAATCACGGCCGGAATCATTGACAACTTTCTTTAGAATTTTGAGGAGGGTTTTGTTAGTTGCCTCTGCCTAGCCATTACTTTGTGGGAAATATGGGCTAGAAAAGTGGTGATGGATGCGGAGGGAAGTGCATAATTCTTCCATGTTGATATTTTCAAAGTTACCTCCGTGGTCGGTGAAGATGGTGGATGGGATGCCGAAGCGGCAAACAATGTGGTACAAGATGAACTTGGAGACCTGAACTCCTGTAGCTGAGACTAGGGGGACTGCTTCCACCCATTTAGTGAAATAGTCTGTAGCTGTTATTATCCATTTATGTCCATCAGATGAGAGGGGTGTGATAGTTCCAACTAGATCAAGGCCCCAACAAGCGAAAGGCCAAGGTGGTGCAATAGGCTGTAGATCTTGTGCCGGAGCGTGCACAAGATTTGCATGTTGCTGACATGGGAGACACTTTCTGACAAAGTCACAGGAGTCTTCTTCAATGGTAGGCCAATAGTAGCCTGCTCTAAGGATTTGTCGCGCTAGGACAATACCACTCATGTGGGCACCGCAAAGTCCAGAGTGTACTTCCTTTAACACCATCGCGGCCTCATTTTGGTCTAAACATCGAGAGAGAGTATCGTGATAACCCCGACGATATAGGGTATTGGCTATGATAACATAGCGGGATGATTTTCAGATGAGGTTCTGGCGTTGGGTACGTGTGAGGTGAGGGGATATGATACCATCGTTAAGGTAAGCGTGAATCTCATGGTACCAAGGGGATTGGGAACCAACCAAGATACAAACACGGTTTGAATCCTCATTCGCATAGGCGGGTGTGAGGAGCTGCTCCACTAAAAACTCATACTGTGTAGCTGCTTGGGGAATTTCCAAGAGCGAGCCTATAGTAGCCATAGCATCTGCTGCTTTGTTCTATATTCAAGGCACTTGTGTAAACTGAAGCTTTGTAAAATGTTGGGTTAGCTGATCAACTAGCTCTTTGTAGGGTAATAGCTTTTCATCTTTGGTTTGATATTCATTTAGGGCTTGCTTGATGATGAGCTGAGAATCGCCAAAGATTTGTAGCTCAACAATGTTCCATTCTACAGCTATCTTTAATCCTGCTATGAGGGCCTCATATTCAGCTATATTGTTGGTGCTAGGGAATTGTAGCTTGAAGGCTTTTGGAATGTAATCTCCTTGAGGTGTGACCAACAATATTCCTGCCCCTGATCCATGAGATGTGTATGAGCCATCAAAATAAAGTTTCCATGGGGGTTGTTCTTCAATTAGACAGATATGCTCATCTGGAAATTCTGTGATCAACGGATAAGCATCTATTAGAGGTGCATCAGCTAGGTGATCTGCTATAGCTTGCCCTTTGATTGCCTTTCTATCCACATACTGGATGTCAAATTCACTAAGGAGCATAACCCATTTGGCCAAACGGCCTATAAGTGCTGTTCTAGAGAGCATATACTTGAGAGGGTCAATCTTGGAGACTAGTTGGATGGTATGACTTAGCATGTAATGGCGAAGCTTTTGAGTTGAGAAGACAACTGCCAAACAAGCTTTTTCCATAGGAGTGTAATTGAGTTCATAACCAACTAGGGTTCTACTGATGTAGTAGATGGCTCTTTCTCTTTTGTAGTCATCAAGCTGTGCTAGAAGTGCCCCTAGAGCAGTAGGTGTTGCTGATATGTACAAAATTAGGGGACAACCAGGAATTGGTGGAACCAAGATAGGGGGATTGATGAGATACTGCTTGAGATGGTCGAAGCTGCGCTGACATAAAGGATCCCACTTGAAGTTCTCATCCTTCTTCAGTAAATGCGAAAATGGTGTACACTTATCTGCAAGCTGGGAGATGAAGCGCCAAACAGATTGGAGCTTTCCTTGGAGAGAGCGAAGCTGTCGCAGTGTCTGGGGAGGAGGCATGTCTAAAATAGCCTTGACCTTCTTGGGGTCGATCTCTATACCTCGTTTAGAAACTATGAAACCTAGAAGCTTGCCAGATGTGACCCCAAAGACACATTTCTTGGGATTCAGCATGAGATGATATTTGGCTAACCTATCAAAGACTTTCTCCAGGTCAGCAAGATGATCCATGAAGGTATGAGACTTGACCAAGATATCATCCACATAATCCTCCAAAATGCTATGGATGAGATCATGAAAAATGGCTGTCATAGCTCTTTGATAGGTAGCCCCAGCATTCTTTAGGCCAAAAGGCATCATGTTGTAGCAAAAGGTTCCCCAAGGGGTAGTGAATGCTGTCTTATGCTGATCCTCTTCTGCAATCTTGATTTGATTATACCCATAAAATCCATCCATGAGGGACAAAATTTCATGTCCAGCTGTAAGATCTACAATCATATCTATGTTGGGCAAGGGAAAATCATCTTTTGGACAAGCTTTGTTAAGATCTCTAAAATCAGTGCAGATTCTGATGTCACCGGAAGGTTTAGTGACAGGGACCATGTTGGAGATCCACTCTGAGTAGTCGATAGGTCGGATAACCTTAGCAGCTAACATTCTTTCTAATTCAGCTTTGACCAATAATGCCACCTTGGGGTGCATTTTTCTAAGCTTTTGTCTGACGGGCTTGATCTTTGGATCAACTGCAAGATGATGAACTACAAGCTTTGGATCAAGTCCTGGCATGTCCTGATATGACCATGCAAATCGTCCAATGTTCTCTCTTAAGACCTCAAAGAGGAGGTCAGCTTGGTCTTGTGATAGGGATGCAGCAATGTGAACAAGGTTGGGGATCTCTGATGAACCAATGTTGACTTCTCGAGTATCCTCAATTAGAATAGAAGACACCTCTGGTCGATTATCTTGAGGAGGCAATGCTAAATCCTCATGTTCTTCTTGTGGCTCTAGATTTTCTTGCTGAGGGGTTCTCTTCGTTGCCTTAGCTAGTCTCAGATTCACCTTAGTTCCAGTTTTGGGTGTATCGGAACTAGGTTGGGGATTTTCTCCAAAATACCCCTTGGGATCTAGCTTGTAGATATAGGCAGAATCTGGCTTTGTTTTCTTGTGAGGAGTTTCAGCTCCCATGAATCTTAGAAGTGCCTCCTCTGATGTGAACTCATCGATGTGTATGACACTTGGTTGGTCCCAATCTATGAGTTGTGGATGGGCGAGTGGTAGGTCAATGAGGTGGATGGATAGTTCTTGGAGAACAGAGTCTCCGAGGGAGATTTGGTCTAGGATATCGTCGTAGGCTCTCTTTTCAACTTCCTCAGGAATGTCTTCAATTTCAACAAGGTCGCGGTGAATGTTTGAAAAAGCGTGACCGTTCTCATTGGTGCCCCCAGTTGTGGGTATGCCAAAGCCAAGACCTGACTTTGATTCCCACTTGTGTGCGTCGATGGGGCACTGCATGCCTCTTTCTTCTGGTCCTAGACCACCACCTTGATAGTTCCATTTGTCAGTGATGAGCTTATGTTCTTGGGGATACTTTTGGCTGAAGTGATCAAGGTGTGCTTGATTTCTTTGAGGTGCATCCTTATGTAACCATTTGTTGATATCTGGAGTGAGCTCCTCATGAAGAGGGATTTTCGAGGATACAAAGGTTGTTGGGCCAAACTGTTTGTATCGAGGAGGTGGAATTTCCTTAGCTTTGTGATATGTCGGTCATCCATGGGCATGTGGATCAAGGGGGAGTGCCCCGACAGCAAATGCATCTGACAGACTATACTCTCCACAACCTTTGTTATTGATCTTCACGGTAGAAAGGGTAGAGGCGAGGATGGTTTCTGGGTCATTATAAGTGTGGGATGAGCTGGCGATGGATGTGCTGATATCAATTCCAGGGCAATGGTTTGTATATGAAGCTTCAACCGCATTGCAGTAAGCAAAGGGTTCTGGATCGGCATGGATGGTTACCTCAATGCCTTGATGCAAAAATTTGATGCACTGATGGTAAGTGGATGGAACAGCTTTCATGGCATGAATCCATGGGCGATTGAGGAGGATGTTAAATGGTAGGTTTAGATCAATAACATGGTAGAGTGTCTCTTGGATGACTGGCCCAACCTTGATTGGCAGCAAAATAGTTCCTTATGTGGTTCTTTCCAAGTTGTCATAAGCTTTGATGGTGATAACCTCACTGATGATATCTACCTCAGTATACCCAGCTTGTCTTATGAATTTTAGGGTGCAAATATTCAAGGCTGATCCATTATCTATCATTACTCTTTTTACAGCAAAGTTGGATACCATGATGGCTATGCGAAGCGGAAGGGTCTGATCTAGCTCGACCACGGGTATGTCGGTGGGTTTGAATGATAGGGCACATGAGGATGAGAGGTGTCCAACAAGATTATGAAAATCAGTAGCATTGATATCAGAAGGGACACGAGATTCTATGAGAGCACTGTCAAGGATGTTCTTGTACACAGGACTAGTGCGAAGAAGGTCTAAAATGGAGATTTGGGCTGGCATGTTCCCAAGGTGTTCCAAGATATTGTACTGGCTTTTTGATGGAGCTGATGGTGTTGGTGTAACAGGTGGGCCTGCAATGTTAAATCGCGCTCTTCGAGTGGTGACTGCACACTCATTGTTTGGTCCTTGGATATTGATAACATTGACGGAAGGCTCTTTCTCGGATATACAACCTATAAGGCCACCATAGTCTATATAGGATGAAGTGTGGTCATTGTTCTTCCCATGCTGTTGGTTTGGTTGACGGTTGTTGGTGTTGTTGTTGTTGGTTTGGATAGGTGCTTTTCCAAGATTTTTGTTGTGGTGTGGAGGAAAAGCATTTTGATAGATCTGTAAGCCTGCATTGGGAGAGGTTTGGGCACCAACAGTGATTTCCTTCCGATCAATGAGGTCCTGCACATAGTCTTTCAGTTTCATGCATCTGAGGGTAGTGTGACCTTTTACCCTATAAAATTTGCAGTACTCATTATCTTTGTACCATGCAGCTTTGGATTGGCTTGGGTCAATTTGCTGGGTAGGAGGAAATTTGATGAGGTTTTCTTTGACTAATTTCTCAAAAATGACATCCAATGGCTCACCAAGGGGTGTATAGTTTCTAGGTGTAGGTTGGAATCTAGGCTTTTGTCCTGCAGCTACATTGATGGCATTAGCTTGATTGCTAGACCCTTGAAAGTTGGGTCTTGGAGTGTGGTTTTGATAGCTTTGGTTATTCTGTTGTTGGTAGTTGATAGCTTGTTGATTTTTTGGTTGATATGGTGGGTTGGACTGGTTGTGAGAAGGACCAACAATATTCACATGTCTGGTGTCAGTGACGCCATCTGTTGCAACGTGCTTTTTTTTGTTCCAATACCTAGACTTGTCATTAGAATGTGATTGATTTTGGTTGGCTTCCTTGTAAAGCTTGACCACACCATCTTTAATGAGTCCTTGCTCAAGGAACATTCCTTTCTCTTTGATATCTTTGTAGGTTTGCAAACAGTTCATGGTCATGTGGTGAGCCAAGCTAGGATGGGCATTATCAATAAACATTTTCACAACATGGCGTTCTGGCAAGGTGCAGGATATGCGGGTGGTAAGGGTTTGCCATCTTTGCAGGTATTCGGCAAGGCTTTCTCCACCTTTTTGCTTGGTGTGGACAAGATCAACTATTGATAGCTCTGTTTCAACAAGATGGGCATATTGGGCTACAAATGCCTCAGATAATTCAGCAAAGTTTTTAATTGTACCATAGGGGATTCTATAAAACCATTCAAGAGCTGGTCCAGCTAAGCTTTTGGGAAAAAGGCGCAAGAGGAAGACATCATTGTATGCTACATCCTGGCAGTGCATGTAAAATTCTTTGATATGTGTGACAGGGTCTCCTTTTCCTCTGAATTTGTCAAATTTGGGTACCTCAAAGTGTTTGGGAAATGGTGTCATGGTAATGGCTCTGTCAAATGGGTAAGGACACACATTCTCAAACTTGAATGTCTTCGGATCATTCCCTTCTTGGATGGCTTTCAGAGCTATCTTCATTTGCTCCCATTCTGAATTGATAGGTGATGGCTGGGGTGCCCCCAATGTAGGAGTGCCTTGAGGTAGGTATGTACTGGATGGGGCCACTGAATATGGATGGCTATGAGGGATTTGCTGATAGGGATTGTACATTGTTTGGGCAGCTGCATGGTGGATGACAGGTTGCTGAGGGGGAGGTGGCGCATATTGTTGCATGTGCTGCGAGGCTTGCTGTTGATATGGGATTTGAGGTTGGGATTGAGGAACATAAGCTGGCTGTGGGATAAATGGATTTCTTTGTGGAGGTAAGGTATAAGATGGTTGAGAGGCTTGGGGAAAGGATCGGGGGGCTTGTGGGGTTTGACCAATATATGTGGGTTGTGCCCCCATTTGGGATGGTATCTGCAAATAATTGGTGGTTGGCTGGGGTGGTGGATTACCTCCTAGAAGTGGCATTGAAAAGTAGTTGGTAATTGGAGGTAATGGATTAGTTGGTGGTGGAGGTGGTGGGAATTGAAAGCTTGGGAATGGAACTGATGGGGTTTGATAGCTTTGTGGTTGGATTTGGAAGCTTGGTAGAGTGGTGGCAGGGGCTGGGGTCACTTGGGAGCTTGGTAGAAAATTGGTAGTAGCTTGTGGGATTTGATAGCTTTGTGGAGTGAGGGTAGTAGCTTTTAGATTTGTGGCTAATGGTATTGAGCTCCCAAGACCTAATGGAAATGATGGGATTGTGTGTTGGGCTGCAGTGAACAAGCTGGGGGTAATGAAAGGTTGATTACTTGGCCCCATGGGTGGCATCCCTGTTGTATATTGCTGAGGTTGGCCAAAGATGCTACCACAGATTTGGGAGATGGGTGGATTTGGAAGGCTGGGTTGGGGAGCAGCAGCAGCAATAGTGAAGGGGGTGAACGGTGAGCTGTTTTGGGTAAAGGGGGTTTGGAGCAGAGAGGTATGAACCAAGGATGGAGTGGTGGTGGATGGGTTGGCTTGCGGCATGGAGATTTCAACTTGGGTGGATGATGGTATGTTTGGGTCTGTTGGATCATATGGATTGGCTGGAGGCTCTTCTTTTGGCATATATTGAGGATAATTTGGATCATAAGAGCCTATGGGTGGTGGTAGCTGCCCAAACAATGGGTGAGATGGATCTGATAATGGAGGGGGTCTTCCAAAGTCAAAGGTTCCTACATTTTCCCTTCGAAAATTAGCCATGATTGTCTCTTTGTTCTTGTCTATAATGGCATTTACCAATACTGCATTTCCTGGTTGGTTCATGAAAGCTTCAATGTCAGTACATGATGGCATAGCTTTCTCTACGCTGAAGGATGGCTGAGTGCTCAAGGGGGGTGAGGCTGTTCGATCTAAATGATAGGGCTCCATTGTTTCTTTCTTCTTGGCTAAGCGAGTGACGGGTGGCATAAAAAATGCTCTTAGGGATGAGATGCAATAATGTTGATGGATGCAAAAGGGGGAAGGCTTCTCTATGCAAATGATTTCCTAGGTTAAGGCAAAGCTATATGACAAAACCTAAGGAGGATTGGGTTGGAGATTCTAACTTCAAAGATATGTTGCCAAAGCACGAAAGGTCTACTTTCCTATGTGCAAGCTTGGTGGTGATTGTGTCAACTTAAGGATAGACTGATGATCCTTTAGGAAGAACACGAGATTGACCACTTGTGGATCCCAACCTTTAGCTCAAGGTGATGAGGGATAACAAGTGACAAAGCTGGATTACCCTAGACAAAGCTCTGTCAAAGGGATAACCTTGGTGAGATTGATGGATTTGGAAGATTTTAGGAGTGGCAAACTTTTGGCAAAAGTGACAACAATTTTGAAGGCTTGGATGTGAGGTTTTGATTGCTGGCTAGATGGTTTGATTCTAAATGAGATGGATGAGCTAATAATGCTTAAGGGGATAACCTAAGATGGCTGGCTTTTCTACAAAAATGACTCTAAAGTGAAGCTTATCCAAGAAGATGTGGAGAAACAAGGGTGTCTAATCATAGAAATCATGCCTAGTTGGTAAGGCATAAGCAGGATTAACTCCTGGATGTTGGCTAAATTTGATGGTGCGCTCTAACCAGGCCTCTTGAAGTGCTTTGTCGGTAGCTTTTGCCTCTACTTTGTGGAGTTTGGCAATTCGTGGGCTTGGTGTTATTTCTTTTCTCTTGGCCGAAAGTTCTTGGTATGCTAGAGATGGTTTGAGTTTAACTTTGTGGAACTTCTGTTTGGGTTTGGGTTGCTTTGACATCAATTTCTGAATCTGCTTGGCTTTGAGAGATCTTGGTTGTTTTGCTTCAACTCGTTCAACTTCTGGAATAGGCAGTGACTACGCTAAGTATGCCCTAAGCTAGGATTGACCAAGTTTGGCAAACATTCATTCAACAAATAAAAGATCAAGCAATAGATAGAAACAACCAGATAGAAGTTTTTGATTCTCAGAAAGTGATACTTGCGCCAAGGAGTGTGTATGTTCTACAAATGTTTCGATCAGTCACCTCAAACACATTAACATCCTAGATGGTTGTCTACAAGGCTGACAGTTGGTTTAGCTAAGGAGTCCTCGATATACCCAAGGTACGTGAGGCCCAAATCCGTAGATGAGACCAAAAAGATGTCACACAGCTGAGAGGAGCGGTAACCCACTTCTCCTCTTTCACTTCTCAAGGGTATAAAGTTCCTTGAGGCTTAGCCCGAGTGACAAAATCTTGATCCCAAGAGAGGTGTCTTTCGATTCACCTTCTGATTCTTATACTCCGCCAGAACGCTGGAGTTGAGGTCGTCCAAGGGGTGATGAAATCCCCAAGCAGGCCTCCTAAAAAGAAACAAGGTTTTGGATCCTAATCTTATGCACCCAAGATGGCCTCGAAAGACGACAAGGGGAGAGAAGACTTGGATGACCTTGGGCTAAAAAACACATTTGTTCTTTTACCAACTGACGCTTAAGTTTTTTGATCTAGACTTTGCAAGCACTCATGTTTAAGATACAATGTTTATTCCAACTTGAAGCGCCAACAAAAGTAAATCGATCGAAGAATGAAAACAATAAGAAGAGTTAGGGTCAACAAAAGCAAACTCGTGCGCCCAGAGGCCCTCCACGTCAAGTATCGATTAATTTTCTTTAAGGCATTCAAGATTGAGTGTGAGTTTGTTTTAAGCCCAAAACAAAAGTGTGTGAGATTCGATTTCAAGCGCGCGCACGGAGGCTCTCCACGTCAGTTGTTGTTCAATTTTAGTGCCCAAACTTGAAGTGTGATCAATTTAATCTAGAGTTTTGATCATTTAAGAATTTTGATAAAGTTAAAGCAAAAATTCAAAGACCAAGTGAGTGAGTTAGATTGTGGAACATTTAACACCTTTTTCAAGTAGACCCATCCCCATAAATGGCGCTGAGATTGCAACCAATGGTTAATATTTGATGGGTGATTAGAAAAGAGGTGAGTCCAAGGAACTACTCAAATTGATTTTTGAAAATTTGTATTTTAACTTAACAAGGTTTCTTAAATGTCCAAAAATCAAACTTTACCTAGATTGCATGTGGAAAAGAGATTTGTTTTGTTCAATTTTTAGAAGCTCCAAATGAAGTGTTTGATATTGCAATAGTTAATTGATCCTTAGAATTCAAGATTGGATTTGTTGTTTTAACCATGCATTCAAGGAAAATTTGATTTTAATCCATGGCATTCAAGAGTGATTTTAGCAACATGCATTCAAAGAAAAGTGGTTAAACATTCAAGTGTTTTCTTTTGAGCATTCAAGATTGAGATTTTGTGTGTTGTTTTAAGAACTTTGAAGTGCTTTGTTTTAACCTTAGATCATTCAAGATTGTTTTGGACTCAAAAGTGAAAATGACTCTTTGGACTTTGGTTTTCATTCAAGATTTTGTGTTCTAGTTTGCATATTTTAAGCCCAAAAATGATATTCCTAGATTGTTTTGATGCATGAAAATCCTAAGAAACATTCAAGATTTTGCAATAAGACATTTGTTTGGAACAAATAACAAAGCTTTTAGGACAATTTTTGGCAACCATTTAGGACTCTTAGTTTTTATGAGATTTTTTAAAAGAACTTTAGTGTGCACTTAGTGTTGATTTTGAACCTTTTGAAATGGAAACTTGAAGTTCTTTTTAAATTCCCAAAAATGAAGTGTTCCTAATTTTGCATGAATGTATCTAAAACCTTGATGTTTCAAGGATGCAAATGATTAGATTGGTTTAGTTTCACTTGTTAAAAGATTTTTTCTTTTTTGCAAATTTTTAATTTTTCAATGGATTTAAGTATGATTTGGGGGTTCATTTTAAGCACTAAAAAGAAGTGTGTATGATTTTGCTTTCTTAAAAAAAAAATGGCCAAGATCTCCCACAAGAAGAAGAAGAAGAAGTAGATGGAATAAGAAGAATATAGACAATAAGAAGAAGAAGAATTTCAAGTTCTTTGTCCACCTATAAGCTTGAAAAATCTGCAAACACTATGAGATAGATTATGAGTTCCTTTGTCTTCTTCATGCTCATGTGGACCTACAAAACCAATTTATACAATCCTACCAATCACAAAAACAAGAAAAATTAGCCAAAATCAGCAAATGACATACAAAACTTGACTAAAAAAGCTAATGAAGATGACCCATGCGGGGTCCCACCGGGCGTGCCAAAATGTATATGAGCAATGTTAGTATGTTAATAGAAACCAAATTTAAATAAAGCTTCTACAAACTAAACAAAATTCATAAACTTCAAGATAGACTAAGATGAGCTCTTAATTGAGAATATGAGCCATTAATGGACTCTCTCAATAAGAAGCTCTCTTGTTTAGTAGCTTTATCTAAATGGATAGGATGTATGCTCAATATGCTTCCAAAGGCTTCAATGGATGATTGTGGATTTTTGGTGTGGATAGATGGCTTTAGAATGGATTTGGCTCTCAAAATAGCATTATAACTTTACTTCATGGATTGTGTTATTTTGTAAAGGGGAAGGATCCAATTTATAGGCAAGAGGCTTGAGGGATTGAGGGCTAAGATGCAAGGATGGGAAAAAGCTTATGGAAGGCTTAGATTGCATGAGAGGAGAGCACATGGATTGTGCTTCTTTATAGCCAATCAAGGAGTGACACATGTCACATGGTGAGAGGATGGAGGAAAGGGCAAGGATGAGTCAACAAAGGAGGCTCAAGAGATAAAATCTTCATAAAGACCCTCATAATGACTTGTAAGAGCAATAAAAGGGCTTGTAAGAGTCATTTATGACCTAGTGGACTTCATAAAATTTTATGGTTGAGATATTTTGAGGGTGATGAGAGAAAATTCGACTTGGACTTGATTAGGAAGGTTTTAAGCTTGCTTAGGCTTGTGCAAATGATTAGAGGATGGATTAGGATGGTTTAGGATTAGCTTAGGGATAGGCAAGTGGATGGCATTTAATGAGGGTGGGTGAAGGAGGAGATATTTGTTAACTTTGGCTTGGGTTAGTAAGTCTTAACCCATGTTTAGGGAATGTGACAAGGTTAGGAGGGGATTAGGATTAGGTTTAAAGACATCTTCTAGAAGAGTCTAGATTTTGGAGGAGGATAAAGACTTTCTAGAATAGTCTAGAATTTCCTAGGATGAGGATGAAGACTTTCTAGAAGAGTCTAGAACTTCTTAGGATGAGGATAAATTAGATTTTTAGGAAATAAATAAAGTTTTATTTATTTCAAGGGTTTGGGTTGAGGAGATATTTATTAAAACTTTTTTAATAAACATGAGGATTAATATTTAATTTTAATTAAATATTTTGAGTTGGGATTAGGGGTAGGAAATGATGGGATTAGCCTTTAATCAAAATTAAAGAAGGATTAGAAGATTTTGGAAGAGGTTATTGGTCATAAGGAAATTGGCCAACTTTTGGGAAAAAAATAAATTTTTTATTTATTTTAGGATTTTTGGTCAATTTATTAATTAAATAATTAATAAATAAGGAAATAATGTTTAAATAAGATTTAAACATTTTTGGGAGGGATTCCTTAATTAAATATTTTTAATTAAGATAAAGGGATTTAATGGCATAAAAATTAATTAATTAATTAATTAAATAATTAATTAATAAATGATGATGTCATCAGGACTTTTTCAGAAAATAAAAATACTTTATTTTCTAAAGGTTTTTAGGTGTCTACACTAAAGACTAGTGAAATTCTATCCACAATTATTGCATGAATTGATTATGCATGTTTTTATTCATCCTCTTTTATTTACTTTCTAGTTTCTCCTTGAGTAAAAACTTGCCTACTCAAGAGTAAAAATTTTAAGTATGCATTGATGATTCTTCATCTCTATATGAGTTGAGATATAAGGTACAACCACCTAGGTATTACAGAGCCTAAAGGGTGAAGGTTGAGTAAATGTTTTCTAGCCTTCTTCATTGACCAAAATTGTGTTGATTTCCTAGCATCAAGAATGAAAGGCTTGTAGGTTTTCAACCAATAAGATCTATGCATCAATATAGTTATGATGTGAAAGTTTGTGGACATGCACACTAACTTCAACACTGACCACCTTCAGAGCTATGGAGCTAATTGGGCCAAAATTGTCAAAAATCTTTTAAGTCAAAATTTGGAGAAACAAAGACATAGATTTTATTTCTTATCATTTTGAAACAATTCCCAAGTATGTTGATTTAAACCTTTCAACAATTCCCATAATGTTAAAGGCATTCAACATGTCAAGTGTCTTCATTTCTTCTTCCACCTTATGAAGGAATGCTTAGATTTCCTTACGTGTGTCCTCAAAACTCTTTTTTCAGTTATCTAATTTCTTTAATTCTTCCTCAGAATTAAATATTATCCTTAGATCATCTTCAGTAGATATAGTCTTTAATAAGGCACAAAATTATTGTACCACCATTACGATTAGGGATAGCTCCCTCCTAGTGTCATCAATGAAAATCTCCAAATTTTATTTGTTAAATAGCTTATCATCCTTAACAATTTTATTTATTATCTTCTCTTTGATGTCCTAGATTTTTTAGAACATCTCAAACATCTTATCAGTGTAATCGCTCATTTTTGGTCTAGTAAACTATAAAACCCCTTCTAAGTATTTAAATATCCATGCTAGATCACATTATATGCTTTATCAATTTTGCATAATTTATCAATCATTTATCATTGATCAAATCATAATTTAATTATTTATTAAATTATGTCATATAGTTTTACCACCTTATCCTACGTTTTATTTAATTAGAAGAACATGTCCTCTTTTAATTTAATAAAAATCCCCTTTATTGTATGTGCACATAAAAAGGGATTTTTTAATTTTAAAAATGAAAAGAAAAATGAATTGTCTACAACATAAATGCATACTTTCCAATGTGAGTGGAATCTTGACTTTTCAAAAAGGCTTTTGCCTCTTTATTTCCACCACTCATTCTTTTGCCTCTTAATCTCATCGAGTTCTTTTGCCTCATGAGAATCTTGAGCACATGGATCAACTAAAGAACAAATCTCCACCATTATTTTTTGCCTCTTAATCTTGATCATCCAAATCTCTTTAAAGGGAGGCTCTCTCCTTGCTCTCCCATACCTTATGTCTTCATGCTAACATTATTTTGTCATTTTGGTTCTTGATTTCTTGAGAACTTAAGCATTTTGCACTCTCATATAGGTTACTTGCATTCTAGCTTGGTATTTACTTTCATTACACTTAGATTAGCACATCTAGCTTAATTAGGAGGAAGTAATCTTGGATCTTGTTAGCTTAGTTTTCTTTCTTGTGCTTGCATCTCTCATAATAGATTAATCTTTCATGTTCACTCTAGTTTAGCTTTACATTACATATTAACTTGAGGATTTTGGATCCTTGAACTCTTATTGCTTGCACTCTTTGAATCTCTTATTCTACGGTGCAACTTGCAAGGGTCTCCAATCTTTAGGTTCATTTGAGAGCTACAATCACATCATTTGGTTCCTTGCACAACATGGATAAAGATCTATAGGTCACCTCTCAAGCTTCCTAGTATATGTGATTCTTTGAGAATAATGATTTATAGAAGTGTTCTCACTTCTAAGCATACATTTTTGGCATCCACTATGGGGCCAGAACCAAGTTTCTAGCTCTATTTTTCATTAATGGAAGATTATGTGGATGAAACCTTGGCTAAGTCTAAGAAGAGGAATATGCATCTTGAAGATTTGGGTTTAATCCTAGATCATATGGAACAATTCAAGATCATACTAATAAGAAGAAATGTGCATTTGGGCTCACTTTTGGAAAACTACTTAGTTACATAATATTTTCTAAAGGAATTGAGGTTGACCTTGAGAAAGTTCAAGATATAATGAATATGCCACCACCTAGAAATATAAGTCAAATGAGATGTCTTCAAGGATGTATACAATCTATTAACATGTTCATTTATTAACTTGTTGATAGAGCACATTTATGTAATAAAAATTTGTATAAAGGTACTAAGTGTGTGTGGAAAGGAATGTAAAGAAAGCTTAAATCATATTAAGTCATACTTGGAAAATCCTCCTATTCAGATGCATCCTATTTTAGGGAAACCTCTCATTCTATAAATTTCAGTTATAGCATCTTTGGGGGCATTACTTGAAGATGAGACAAGGAAAGAAAAATTCATATACTAGATTAGCAGAATGTTTGTGGCTTATGAGATCAACTATAACAACATTGATAAAGCATGTCTAGTAGTAGTGTTTGCATATCAAAATCTCAGACACTATATGCTTGCTCATACTACACAACTTGTCACTAAGATTATTCCATTGACATACCTACTAAGTAAATCTACCCTTATAATTCAATTATCTAAATGAATGATGATTCTCTTTGAGTTTGACATTGAGTATGTCGATCATAAGGAAATCAAAGAAAATTTTTGTGTTGATCAATTTGTGGACTTCTCTCTACAAGACAATGCACCTATGCAAATTGGATTTCCTGATTCTTCAATCATGTACATGACTGAGTACATTTGGAAAATGTTCTTTGATTGTTCCTATATACAAAATGGTTCAAGCATTGGAGTTCTATTCATTACATCTCAGGGTGTGTATACTATACCTAAATCTTACAAATTGATGTTCCCTTACACAAACAACATAGCTAAATATGACACTTTGACAAATGAAATCAAATTAGCTATTGAATGGAGGATTATTGAGTTACCAATCTTTGGAGATTATAAACTCATTATTAATCAAGAAAACAATGAATATTAAACTAAAGATGAAAGATCCATACCCTATAAAAAGATGGTTCATGGTCTTAAGAATTACTTCACATTTGTCACATTGGAATAGATTTCTAGAGCTGAGAACAAGGTTTCTTATACTATGGATATATTGGCTTCTATCCTATAGGTACAAGCACATGAGTCAAGATATGAATTCCTAGTGGAAGAATTAGATTCTCCTAATAACCACATCATTTGCACCAGCATTGGTTGTGATTCCCCTCATTGAGCTAAAATCTATTCCTATCTTCATGACCAAATTATCCTTGATGGCCTTACTTGTAATGAGAAATGACAACTTATTTGTAATGCCTCTCATTGTACCTTGATCTCTAGTGACTTGTTTAGGAGGGATCTAGACATAAGACTTCTTAGGTTCTTAGAGAGAGACGAATCCAAAGGTGCATTAACCAAAGTCCATGAGAGCACATGTGGGTTTCACTCTAATGGTCTTATGTTAGGTCAAAAACTACTTAAGTTTGGTTACTATTGTCCAACTATGAAAACTAATGCCATTAGGTATGATAAATATTATATGAAGTGTCAATTGCACAACAACTTGATTCATGCTCTAGGCAGGGAGCTCATCTCATCCATTATACATTCGCTTTTCCAGTAGTGGTTCTATGATCTAGTAGGCTAGATACATCCTAACTTATTTGGAGGACACAAATTTAACATAACAACTACTAAATATTTCATGAAATGGGTTGAGGTCGTACCACTATCTATTACTATGGGAATATGTGCCCTTTTTTTAATCATAAACTACATTATTGTTCATTATGGTGATTCATCCTCTATAGATATTGATATTGGAGAACAATTTAAGAACAAAAACCTAAAATAGTTATTTAAGAAGTTTAAGACCAAACAATATTGGTTGTCTATACACTATCCTTAGGGAAATGGACAAGTTGAAGCATCAAATAAAACTCTCTTAAAAATCCTACATAAAATAATTGGGAAGTCTGGTATGGATTGACATGTTTAAATCAATCATTATTTATGAGCTTCTAGAAATAGTATACGTGCACCTACGAGAGCTAATCCTTTCACACTGGTCCATGAGTCTATCAATACTCTCCACCTAAAGAATTTCTATGCTCGATGCTCCTGACATCCAGAGCTCCTCTACCTAGCTTATGGTCTTGAAAAAAATGTAAGAAAATAAATATGATCCTAAAAAATCATAAAAATCATAAAATATCCTAACAATAGTTATGTTACTAAAAACCTTTCAAACATTTTCTTTAATGTATCACCAAAAAATCAAAGTATCAAAAAAATGATAAAAAATCCTAAAAAACAAATTTCCAAGTGATGAAAACCTTGAAAAAGGCACTACTTGTACATATGCACTTCCATATATCAATTTGTGGCTTTGGCCATGAACTGCTTGGCTTTCATTACAAACGTATCTCCTTGGTCTGGAATTGGTATTTGTCTAAGTCTAAAAGCATATCACATGCTATCTTTCTTAGACACATCAGTATTTCTCAACACTTCCCATCTTGACGTTGAGTTTTTCTTAATAGTTATCAGATAGTCTACTTTGAACCAACATTTTGTTAGTAGTCTAGGATTGTATGATATATCTCATTTGTAGGCATAGGTCTTAGAGAGTGATCAATCATCTTCACATCATGCTTAAGCTAAAACAACTAAGACATTCGTAATGTTTTTCTTTGTGTGTTTCTTGTTATTGATGATTTTTTTTTATGTTCCCTCCTTGGTGTCTCTAGGATGTCAATTAACTAAAGAACTAGAGGCATGGGGCATATTTTCTTTGTCTTCTACTTGTGGGTTTACTTTTCAGGATCCTATGTGTTCTAAGTGCATCAGGTGTCTATGATAAGTGTCTCCAATTGTTTGGAATACCACATATACCTTGATCTGATTCATTTGAACACTTAGGTGGACTTGAATTATGTCCTTTATTGTTATATCATGTTTTCCCTCAAGACCATTGTTATGGCCATCTCAACACTTATGTCTTGGTGTGAGCATAATCTTGCTACATTAATTGGGAATGTAACAACAAGTCATCTTAATCTCTATGGTTGATGCTTATATTAGGTTTGTATATCTTATCTTCTATAGATAATATTCATATCTTTATAGTCACACTTGCACTAATGATGGTTTTATGATCTTGTGATGTCCCTTAATAAGGCTTGATGATAAAAACAAGGACCTACTTCAGACCCTTACAAAACCACACTTTGCATTTTCATCCCAACTTGCATATTAGGCTTTTAATTTTGCATTAAGGAAAGAGAGTCTTTATCATCATTATTAGACACATTTTGGTCATTTGACAGTCAATTGTGCTCATTCATCTCAATATCCTCTCTTCTTCTCTTGATTTTGTCTTCATCATCCTTCAATCTTGTCATCAAAGGGGTTAATCTTATCATCATATTCTATTCAATCTATCCAAATGCTAAGCTTTCAAATCATTTCCAACTATCTTTAATTTATGTGAAAATTGTATCCTAACCTAATTTCAACATCTTGGATTCATTTTTCTGATCAAAATCAAAATCCAGATTCATCCTTCTTGTCAAAATGACAATTTTAAATTCTTCCTTCTTTAGCAAACATGACTAACTTTTTGAGATCATCTTTTCATCTTTTACAAAAAATCAATCTCTTTTCTACATTTCTTCCTCACTTGATCTAATTCTAATGTTATACCTTTTTGGTCAAACGTAGTCAAACTAGGGCATATTCTCATTGCTTGGTGGTCAAACTTGTTCTATGCTTTCTAAATTTCTTATCAATCATCTTGAACCATACCTTATATTCATTTGATTCAATATATCTCATTTCTATATCTCCTTTGTATCATTTCAATTTTGATCTTGAGGGGGTAGGAATAATCTATCATTGATCTTTAAAAGTTAAAAATTGATTGTGCCATGCTATCATCAATAGGGGTTTCTTAGCTTCACCACTTCACATCAAGTTGAGATCCTTCAAACCTTTTTGCTTGAGGGTGACTCTCAATTTTCTCTTGGACATATTAGTTCCCATTACATCTCATCAGTTCAGGTATTCTCTTATCAACTTTTTCCTAATGTTCAGTTTCATCACTTTACATCAAACTATGCATTCAAGATTATCAATGTAACTAACCTTCATTCACAACTTCTTCAAAGTTAGCTATCTCACTACACTTTGATCAATCAAGGTCAAAATCAAATATCTTATCAACTATTTGACATCTTCATTATTTGACTCAATTTGCTTACTCAGATCACTCACACATTGACATAGAGATGGGAAAAGGTAATCACCCAATTTTGGTCTAGTAAACTATAAGTCCCCTTTCTGAGTATTTTGAATCTCCATGCTAGATCACATTATGCACTTAATTAATTTTGCATGATTTATGAATCATTTATCCTTGATCAAATCATCATTTAATTATATATTCAATTATATCCTATAGTTTGACTACCTTATCCTAAATTTTATTTAATTAGAAGAACATGTCGCCTTTTTAATCCCCTTTATACTATGTGCGCATGAAAAGGGATTTTCTAATTTAAAAATGAAAAGAAAAGGAATTGTCTACAGCTTAAATGCACACTTTACAAGGTAAGTGGAATCTTGACTTTTCAAAAAGGTTTTTGCCTCTTTATTTTCACCATTCATTCTTTTGCTTCTTAATCTCATACATTCCTTTTGCCTTTAAAGAATCTCGAGGACATGGATCAACTAAAGAAACAAATCTCTACCATTATTTTTTGTCTCTTAATCTTGACCATCCAAATCTCTTTAAAAGGTGGCTCTCTCCTCAATCTCTCATACCTTATGTCTTTGTGTTAATCTTATGTTGTCATTTTGACTCTTGATTTCTTGATTTCTTGAGTACTTTGCACTCTCATATAACTAAGTTACATTCTACCTTGGTATTTCTTTTCATTGCACTTAGATTAGTACATCTAGCTTAATTAGGAGGAAGTAATTTTTCATCTTGTTAGCCTAATTTTATTTCTTGTGCTTGCATCTCTCATAATAGCTTAATCTTGCATGTTCACTCTAGCTTAGCTTTGCATTGCATATTAACTTGAGGACCTTGGATACATGCACTTTTATTGCTTTTACTATTTGAATCTCTCATTCTAGGTGCATCTTGCAAGGGTCTTCAATCTTTGTGTTCATTTAAGAGACACAAACACATCATTTTGTGCTTGCATCTCTCATAATAACTTAATATAATCTTGGATCCATGCACTCCTATTGCTTGTACTATTTGATTCTCTCATTCTATGGTGCACCTTACAAGGATATTCAATCCTTGTGTTCATTTAAGAGACACAAACACATCATTTTCTTCATTGTGCATCATGGATAGAGAGCTATCAGTTGCCTCTCAAACTTTATAATCCACAGGATTCTTTGAGAATAATGGTTTATAGAAGTGTGCTCACTTTTTAGAATACACTTGCTCTTAGTGCTAATCTTCAAAATCCACTCATCAAACTTATCCAATTTGACTTCATCAAAAATTTCCAACTACTTATACATTTGTTTCTTCATTTTCCCTAGTGCTAACCTCAATACATGTCAATCACATGTTTGTTCTAGTATACTATTATTGCCTTCAACCATAGTTTCCAATTTCGCCCCATTTTCAAAAATATATTGTAACAGCCACATGATTTCCTCTATAAACTCTACACTAATCTCTTCAAAACTATGACATCTTTTGTAGCAAGCATCCAAGAAAGAATCTCTTTGTATAGGGGGTGGGGTTCACTTTTCAAGCCCATAATTTAGTGCAACTTTAGGGTTAGTAGGGTCAAGGGGACCCTCTATCTTGCAGACAAAATCTTTCAAGGCTTCATTATGCCTTATAAGAGCTTGAATCTCAACTTCATCCTTATCTAGTTTCTGAAATAAATGTTTGACCCCAAGTGTGGTTAGAGATTTCCCTCCTTCCTTCGTGGGCCTTCCGAGGTCAATTTCCCTAATTCTCTAATACTTCGGGGCCATTGTGTTGGAGGTACAACTACTCATGCCTTCCAATTTCCCTACCTATCCCTTGTCACAAAAGTCATCTTCTAAGCTTTCATGGCAGAAATCAACACTTAGAATTTTTTCCTACATTAATTACATCCACATCCTTGACTATAGTGTATGTCCTCTTCCTCTACTAAAAAGCCTTAGACAACTAACATCGTCGGGAGTCATGAGATGAAGATTCTTGTTTCTATGGTGACATTGGAGAAACTCTAGCATACTCATCCACTTTATCAGATTTATGCTTTGAGGTTACCTCAACTTATCTTTTCTTTGCCACCAATATTAATACAACCTCTATCTACCTAGGTGGAGAGGGTGGTAATAGCATTGAAGACACATGAATCTCTAGTGGAAATTGGTTTATTTATTCAGTGCTAACCTCCCCTTCATCTATTACTTGATCTTGTTCATTCATAGGAGGTGGAGATGGAATTACCTCTTCTTGTTCTAAAGGTGAAAGCAGAGGATTATCTGGCCTACTAAGAGGTGGTGGAGCACCTCTGGTTATTTCTCAAGAGGAGGTTAGGGTGTCTCATTTGTACATGTAATACCCCTCCCTTGCTATCATTGTAGACTTAGTTGTTAAAGTTTGATATGACTCTTTTATAGATGTGTTAGCCCTTATTTGATATTTGAAATGCAATACTTTGATATGTTGGGTAATTGATTATGTCACGTTGTAACAATTTTCTACTAGTAGTGATGATGCTTTAATTTCTTTTAGTTAATTAATGAAATTAATTTTATCATGATGTCATATGGTGTGTCTTAGAAAGATGTTTATTAATTCCTCATGATGATGAGATATTAATGTTAGAATATGGTGTTATTTATATTTAAGATTTACTACTCTACTTACCCCATACTTTCATGTGTATGGTGTGTGTGTCTATTTTACATTTATATTTGATGTACTTGATATGGTTGAGGGAGGGAGTCATAGTCACCTACTAGTTAGGATCTACATGATGTATCACTCCCTGCCATTATCTATTTAACTTAGATATATATGCACATGTACATGCTCATATTTTATATAGATTTCTAGGTACTTGGCATCGATTTCCTTGAATTGTGAGGATGAGTATGCCCTATCTCAATAACTCAATGGTAAGAGTGGGGAGATAATATTTAGGTCCAATTCCAGTCATAGCCTAATTATTTTCCTGAGGAGGACATGTATCTTACTTTCCACCCTTTTAAAACCCATGAGTTTATCTTTGCTCGTGTTGTTTAATTTTGAGTTTTGGTCAATTTTGGTAATGTTGCTTTTATGTGGATTTGACTATGTGATTTATTTGGTAATGATTTAATTATAATATTTGAGTTAATCATATAATATGAAGAATTATTAAATATTATTTGATCAAAAAAAATATTAAAATATGAGAATATTTAATTAATTAAAAACTAATTAAAAATGTGCTTTAATTTAAAAGACTTAACTTAGAAGTCTAATTTTAAAAAATTGGTTAAAGAGAAATTAGAATATGATTGTATATAATTAATTCAAAATTAATTAAATATGTGCTTCAATTTAAAAGATTTAATTTAAAAGTCTAATTTAAGAAGTTACATTAAAAAGAGAATTAAAATATTAAAAGATTAAAGATTTGATATTGCTTTGTTATAACTATTTAATTAATTATAATTAAATTAGAGTTGCATTTAATCATGAGCTTTAATTATTATTATTATTTTATAAAATAAACTGTACTTTTTACTAGTGCTTGCACTAAGTAATAAAGTGGAAGAAAATAAAATAAAAGAATATTTTAATTAAAAAGTTTGTTAAGTGTGCATGAAAGGATTAAGTAATTAAAGTAATTATTATCTAATAAAGTTAGTGGCTTTTAAAAGATTAGAAAATAGAAACCCTAGTTAGGGTTAAGTTCTATATTAGAGGGTTTGTAGTTCATTTTGAGGGACACACAAATTTTGTGGAGCAAAATTTGGAAGTAGAGAAAAATAACCAGTAATTGCAAGTTTTTGTGCTTGCAACGATAAGCCGATAGGTGCTCCTTAATAAAATTATTTAAAAAAATATAATCTTACATAAACAAATTAGATTATTAATAATTTTTAATTTAAATAATATAATATTTATTAAAATATTTTAAATAGATAAATAAAAATTATTTGTTTAAATTCAATTTATCAAATATGAAAAAAAATTATTTAAAAAAACTCAAAAAATAATATGAAAAAGTAACATCGTCTCTAACAAATATTACTAAATAAATTATAAAAACTAAAAAATTATGTGTGTGTGTGTGTGTGCGCGCGCGCACGCACATATACATACATATATATATCTATGTACATACATACATACATACATGCTTTTCGCAGGATTTAGTTTTTTGGTTGTTAGTGGCTTAGTGCTTTTTTCTACTTTGTGGTTCTTTGGCTCATTATTTCCCTTATGTTAGATTGTTAAGCATTTGAGGTGGAGGCATTGAGTTCAGAATGGTTGATTGGTGACCGCCAATAATGTATTCATCTTACGGCTTTAGTTTTGATTAGTTTGATTGAGACTTGTTTAAGAGGCTGCTGGTTTAATCGCAGATTTAAACCACCTTATTAGATGTGTATATTTTGTATAATTTATATTTTATTGGTTTCCTAATTCAAACATAGAGTATAGTTCTAGAATGTAGACTAGATTGTATGATCTTTGATGCCTAGGTTTTTAGATTTCTTATCTGAATTTCATATTTAAGGATCTTTGTATTTGCATCAAAGGTTGGCTCTCTATTTCTATGCTTCTTAGCAAGGCAAGATGGGTTAGGATTAAGATATTTGGTCAGTCCAATGATAGAGGGAAAACATTTTGGTTTGAGGTCATGAGTTCAAAAGTGATGAATGATGCTAAGTAGTATCTTACTCTGTTTATTTAAATATTCTTGAGATTAACAATGGTGCTCCTTGCTTTATTTGGTAGAATTGAACTAACCCTATTTACTATGTTAAAAATATTAATTTGTGGGGCCCCTTTATAGGTATTGGTGAGGGTTCAATTCTTATAATCCAAAGTTTTGTATCAAACTTAATACTTGGATTTAGGTATTGTTAGGAAGATATCACATATCAATATGATAGAATTTTTTAAGGAGCTAGTGTTAGCATGTATATATTTATCATGATGAAGGAATTATTGTAGTTCATATAGGAACTATTAGAATCAATCAGGTATTTTCCAGGGTTACCATTATCTTATAAAGATGTTTTTAATCTCTTCACTAACCATGTTGATTGTGAAGTCAACGAGGAGGGTTTTTAATTTCTTCACTAACCATTATTACAAATGCATGCCTTAGTGTACATAGCAATATTAATATCAAGAAAACTATGAGTGAAAAGAACAAAATTTCTATCTTTCCACAGAGTGAACAAAATCTCCATCCTGAAGGTATGCCAAATTTGGGTAAATTTTTGAGGGATCTTGGGGGAATCGCCAAAAATAACAATGTGCCAAGAAAATGGTTCAGGCTAAAAAGGCTTAAAGAAATCATGAATCCAATGCCAATAATTTTAAGCACGTATACAAAATTCAAAAATATGTAGGAAAGACTTTGGTTGTCCACATAATGGACATCTAGGATCTAGAACCCCAATATGCTTGAGCCAAGGCCCAAGGGGAAGGCCTTGAAAAGCTAGGCACCAAGCAAAATGGGCAATCTTGGGTTCTGTAATAGCACTCCAAATAGTGTCAAAGCATTTTGTCCATTAAGAAAGAGAAGATTGCAAGTCTCATCTCTGATTGAGTGTATCCACCATCGACAGATGGGGAGAAAGCCATCTATAACCTAGACTTGGTTTGTAACTAGTGAAAGGAGTGACATGATACCACTTCCAATTAGTCCACCAAGGTCTAATAGACTAAATACCCACTTTATGAATTAAGTGCACTAGAATTGCAGATGGCAATAAATCAAATTTTTGTCAATTTGAACAAGAAAGATGGTACTAGACTTACATATCTTCCCAAGATCTAAAACTCGTGGAAACCCTAGAGAAAAGATCTTTAGGAGTCTTGATGCCTCGTTTGAAAAAATGCAGAGCACTAACACCTTGAGTCTTGGCAAGGGGAATACCCTGGATGGAAAACAGGGGAGACCACCAAATGTTTTTGCTGATTTAAAGAGAGGCCATCACCAAATTCATCACCAGACCAGTGAAGCCAAGGCTTGATAGCTTCCCAAGCTTTCCATATGGTCTTGATAAAAAAAGAGCCTTGTCTGAGCATGAGCTCTCACATGATGAGAAGAGTGTGAAAGCCAATCCCCTTCCATGTAGGTCTATTGATGGGAAATCTGGAAGAAATGTAATGTTGAACCAAAATATTTTAGGCTTCATCTCCAGTGATGGTACGAATAATCCATTTGGCACACAAAGCAAGGCCTTGCTTCTGTATGGAAAGTAGGCCAAGGCCTCCAAACTCTTTTAGGAGACAACAAAAATCCCAAGCAACTCTATGAAAGCCATGATGATTGGAATCAGAGGCCTAGAGAAAATCATGGAGCAATCGCTCTAATTTCTAATAGGAGGCTTTGGAAGGAGCCTAACAAGAAGAATAATAGACATGCGTTGCTGCAAGTACTTTTGAGAAAATCTAGAATTTTCTCACAAGACAAAGTAGTTTCGTAAACCAATAATCCAATTTCTTAGTAATCTTGGCAAGCACTACATTCCACAAATCCATTGGCGACACTTAAAAAGAAAAGGGAATTCCTAGAAAGTGGAAGATCTCCCCTTGAGCGACCCATTTCCATTCAAACTGGCTAAGCCAAGGTGGTGCTAGGAAAAAATATTGGCAGTAACAAAACATTTTATGCCATTGAATAGCAAAGCTAGAGGCTTGACAAAAACTTTCAAGGCAATTTAAGACATTATTGATGTTTTCTTCGTCCTCCAAAAAAGTGAGAAAGGAATCATCAACAAAATGACCATTGACCAACTAGGAAGAGGATTACGGCAAAGAAATGCCACAAACCAAACTTGAAGACACGAAGTGGGCTAGCAGATAGCCAAACCCTTCAGCAACAAGAACATAAAGTGTCAGAGCTAGAGGGAAACCTTGCCTGATGTAACGAAAAAGCTCAAAGGCATCAAATTGGGAGTTATTGATGGTAATGCAAGCATTAGTATCTCTAAAGAGCATTTTCACGAACTGCAAAAAATTGGGACCAAAACCAAGAGCCCAAAGCATAACTAATATTTTTAAAAAAATAAATTAATATTAAAAATTAAATAAAATAATTTTAAAACTAAAACCTAAATCAATTTTAAAAATTAAAAGTTAAATAAATAGAGATCACAACTAATTATTTGTAAAATAAATAAGAAAAGAAAAACAATAGTTAAAAGCGGAGATTTAAAATATAATCTTATGTGAACAAATTATATTATTGATAATTTTGAATTTAAATGACATAATATTTATAAAAAATATTTTAAATAGATTAATAATATTATTTATTTAAATTCAATTTACCTAATATGAAAAATTTAAAAAAAATTTTTAAAAACCCATGAAAAATTGATAAGAGGAATATAAAAAATTATATGAAAAAATAGTAAATTCTCTAACAAATGTTCTATTGACTAAATAAATTATAGAAACTAAAAACTAATATTTAAAGAAAAAACTAAACTAATATATAAATTAAAATAATTTAAAAACAAAAATCTAAATTAATTTTAAAAATTAAAAGTCAAATAAATAGAGATCACAAGTAGTTATTTTTTAAATAAATAGAAAAAGAAAAATAATAGTCAAAAGTGGAGATGACGACTAATAAATATCAAAATAAGAGTTAAAAGTGGAGTGAGATAAAAATTGGCTAGTAAATAATTAACAGGAAGAATTTTTATTTTTTTTTGGCTAAACTGACAACTTTTCTAACCAACTGACAATTTTTCTAGCCAACTTACAACTTTTCCATCAAAACTGTAATTTCCAGGAACAAAGTTCCCACAAATAGCCTATCAGCTAAATTATTAAAAGTTTTAGAGGGCCTGGATTTGCATGCATTCACATATTGTCGCAGATTTTAGCTATTGTTTTGAGGCAGAGTTTGAAAATTCATTGTAGAATTTTATAGAAAGATCTGTCTACTTCGTGTCTTCCTAGGTGCTTGCATAATGCTCATTAATTTAATGTATTGATATTTGGATAAAAAATTATGTTGTAGATTTTGAAAAGGAAAACTTATTAATCAAGAAAACTTGACTTTGGACAAACTGTAAAATATTATTATGATTGTATTCTTTTAAAACTCTTTCTAATATAAGGAAAATTCGATTATAAAAAATTAGAAGAAAACAACAAATTGAACATCTAAAATTTCAACTTTAAATTTTCCATTAGAACCATGTTTTTATCATGAAATTTCTAAATAAAGATAAATATTAATTTTGCATCTAAAATAGCTTAATTGTAAAATTGATTGAAAGTAAAGCATGTTGTAACTAAACTTATACATGCATGTGATAACAAATATACTAAAAATAGAAAATTAAGTATATTATGGTTGCATGATTTGAAAGATCAAAGGAAAGTGAAAATACTAATTGCATGTTTATTTTATTTTTATATTATAAAAATTTAATTTAATTTTCAGATTTATTCAATAATATTTTTTTTTTATGATTAATTATTAATTTTAAAAATTAAAAATATATATTATTTATTTATTTTGAAAATTAAATAAATAAATACTATTTATTTTCTTATAAGTGAAATTTTTATTAGTCATAGTGGGATATAATTTATTATATATTTATTAAAGCAAGTGGAGTTACAAATTAATAAATATATAATTGTGATTAAATGATATGTTAAGGAAAGTTGTAGTGGAGTTCACTATATAATCATCTAGTTATTAACATTTAATATTATGACAAAAATTGTAAATAACTTAATTAAAATTATAATTTCAAGTTTGAGTTATCTCTAGTTGCATTATGAATTAAAGGAAAAATAAATATTAATATTAGACTTGAAGTCAAATTAGTATTTTAGAAATGAAATTGATATTAATATTTAATCTAATATTGTTTTTTTTTTTTTGTTCTTCTTTTTTTTTTTTGTAAGAATAACATGATAATGCTACATGATATTTTATATGCACAAAGAGATTTGACATATATATGTATATATATATATATATGTATATATATATATATATGTATATATATATATATATATATGTATATATATATATATATATATGTATATATATATATATATATATATATATATATGTATATATGTATATATATATATATATGTATATATATATATATATTCATTCTTACTTTATTTATAAACACATCCTTATGACCCAAACTAAACAAGAGAAAATGATGAAATTAAATCGTATGGCTGAAAATTATGTATTTTCTTATATTCTATTTATAATTTTTTGATATTTATTTTCATGATGGTTTTCTTTTTGGGTTGTTAGTTGGCCAAGTTAGGATGTGCACCAAAGGTGTTCTTTAAGATTTCTTTTATACTTATTTGATTGGATGTCATGATGTATTTTATGATTTAAATTGAGATTTACACTATGAAATATCTTTTGATGAGATTTAAATACTTATATAAATACATATATATACATATATATATATATGTATATATATACATATATACATACATATATATATACATATATATACATAGATACATACATATATATACACATATGTATATATACATATGTATATATACATGTATATATACATATATACATATATGTATATGTATATATATATATACATATTATATATATATACACACACACATATATGTATATATATATATACATATACATGTATATATACATGTATACATACATGTATATATACATGTATACATACATGTATATGTATATATATATATACATATATGTGTGTGTGCATATATATATATATATATACATATATATATTCATTCTTACTTTATTTATAAACACATCCTTATGACCCAAACTAAACAAGAGAAAATGATGAAATTAAATCGTATGGCTGAAAATTATGTATTTTCTTATATTCTATTTATAGTCTTTTGATATTTATTTTCATGATGGTTTTCTTTTTGGGTTGTTAGTTGGCCAAGTTAGGATGTGCACCAAAGGCATTCTTTAAAATTTCTTTTATACTTATTTGATTGGATGTCATGATGTATTTTATGATTTAAATTGAGATTTACACTATGAGATATCTTTTGATGAGCATTTATGTGAACTTGAGTTTTGAGAACCAAGGTTAGAGTTGTCTATTAAGTAACCAAATTCAATCAATATTACTTTTTTGGTATGATATACAATTGTGGCTTGTGAGTTTTGGGAAGGTAGTCTATGTGCATGTCTATGGGAGTTTCTTGCAATGGGGCCTGGGGCCAAAGTGGTTGCCAAGGTAACTCATTCTGAGTTGTGTAATAAGTGATAACATAGTAATTAAAATATTTAGAAAATATTAAAAAGATCAGTTAGAGATTTTGCCTCGTACATGCCTTGAGTGCTTGTATAGGATAAGGATTGAAATGGGATGATACCCAATGAGAGGTATGACTAGTTTTCCTTATCTTCATGAGAGGGTATTATGGTTTCACATGTGTCATGTTGAGGGATCAAGGTCCAGAGTGACCAATCCATGGTAACTCAATACTTGAGGGTCCAAATTCTAGTGAGAGACTAGTCCAGGGTAACTCAAGTAGTTTGACCATGTGATGACACTCCCTAGTATGTAGCCTAAGTCTCCTTCATGGTTTTTTTATATTTTCCTTTAGTGGTGTACTTGTGGGATATTACTTTTGATGGTATATTTATTATGAGTTGTTACTCATTGATTGGATGCCATTTATTGTTGACATTTTGTAGTGCCTGCCCCTAGGTTGCATTTTTGTTGTCATTGTCAAGCTCTTTTAGGGCTAGTGTTATGTTGATGGTTAGCAGCATTGTTTTGAGACTATCAGATATTGTGTTATGGATTCAGTTTATTATATGATGAGATTACTTAGACTTTACATTTCATGTATGCATGATGATTATTCTCAATGTTGCTATTATTAATGATGATTAGTAAGATGATTTATTATCATATGTGTTTTCTTATGGATACTTACCCCATACTTGCATGTGTATGGTGTACGTGTTTGTTCTTATGTATAGCATGTCTGATGTGGTTAAGGAAGGGAGTCGTAGTCACCTGCTTGTCAGTATCTACACGATGCACCACTTCATGTCATTGCCTATTTAGTTTAGTATATATTGTATGTACATGCATGATTTTTATGCAGGTTGCAGGTACCGGGTATCGACTTCCTTGAATTGCTAGGATAAGCATACCCTATCACATTATCTTAATGATAAGAGAGGGGAGATAAATTCTCAAGTCCAAATACCAACCCTTTAAGCCATTTGTCCTAATTGAAAATTAGGACAAATATCTGAGTTGAGTACCCTCCGAATACGTCATATGACGTAATTCGTGATATTAACCCTTGGATTGATTTTGTATGTATTTTGGCTATGATGGATTTTCATATTTTATTTTATGAGTCTTTGGAGTATTTTCTATTAATTAAGCCTAATTAAAAGATTTTAATTAATGATTTAATTTAATGAAAAATTAATATGGTATTTTAATATTTATTTTATTTAATTAATTGGGCATTAATTAAATAAAATAATTAAATTTGAAGATAAAAAATTATAATTTTAAAGTTGGAATGTGATAATATTTATTTACATTAATAAATATTTTAGAAATTAAGTTTTGAAAATAAATGTAAAAGTGAAAAATATATTAAAATTATTAAAAGATTATAGATTTCATGTGATTAAAATATAAATATATTAAGATAAAACAAGTGGAATTATTAAAGTTAGTGCATGAGATTTAATAAATTAAATTGAAGAGTAAAGTGAATATTAAAATTAATTAATGAGCATTATTTTAATATTTAGGAGTTTGCAAATTCTCGGGAGTTGTCATGTAGACAACACAGGAGTTTGCACTCTAAGTATGCACATGTTGTCTACACTTATGAGTTAGCATATTATTTGAGCACATAGTGTCTACAACCTTATGACTTATCTAGAAGGTTAGAGAAGACTCATGCTTAGTTGTCATGCTTATCTTCTAGTTGTTTCTAGAGACATTCTAGATGCATCTTAGAGGCCTTTAAATAGAGGCTCTCCTAGTGTGTTTGGACAAGCTTCAAAGCTTGCATGCATTTGAGAAGCTCATATGCTTCTACATGCTCATATGTTTATACATGCTTCTATGCTTCTTCTAGCACTTCTAATCACTTGGAGATCTCGGTTGGCTTAGATCTTGGAGGAATTGTGAAGGTTGGAGAAGGAAAGAATTTTCTATGGACTTCTGAGGGATGGCGAATTAGCATCAGTGTCCAGGTGCACTCGTGATTTTTGCATAATCTATTTGCACTATTTCTCTTCTTGTCTTCATCGTGTCTGTTATATGTGTCGGATTATATTTCATGAATGAATCTTCAATTTTGAAATTGGAATCTAGATATTTTATTTAGTTGAGAAGAAAACAATAGAAAACCCTAGTTCCAATTAAGAAGGAAATTAGATCTGAATCGGGTTTGAGTTCGAATTAGAATCAAGTTGAGAAATGATTTCAAAATTTATAGTTAAACCTATTAGATGGATTAATGGGTATGTTTAGAAAACAATTATTTTAAAGGGAAAATTCTTAATTAGAAAAGCCTTTTTAAAAAAAATCTAAGTATATGTTCTCTTTTGTAAATCTGCATATATATATATATATATATATATATATATATATATATATATATATATATATATATATATATATGTATGTATGTATGTATGTATGTATGTATGTATGTATGTATGTATGTATGTATGTATAACAAATTGATAACAAATTTGTATGTATGTTATATATATTTAAAATGTAGTAATAATTGATAACAAATTTTTGTATATATATATATATATATATGTATGTATGTATGTATGTATGTATGTATGTATGTATGTATGTATGTATGTATGTACACATATATACATATATACATATATGTATATATATATATATATATATATATATATTTGTTGAATTCGCAATCAAATCATTCTGAAAAATGTTCTGAAATGTTTGTAAACATTTTATAAAATAAAATTATTATATGGTGGGGCGGCATCTCCCTATCCCCATTCATGCTTTTAATGGGGCCGGCGGTCATTGTACCTGCAATCGCAAGTACTGTGATCGCTTTCGCAGACCTGCGATAGCAGGCCAGGGATCGCACAACAGTCTATGGTCGTGCACGAATTTTCATGTATGAAATATCTCGTCGGGTTATATAGTTGCAATAATATAAAGGCTCGTAGGGTACGGGGGAAAAATAGTACCTGCCTTTACATAATTTAAGTTATTTTGTTATGCGATATGAAATTTGGTTCAATGGTAATATTATAACGTATAATGTTATATTTAATGGGAATGTTATAGGTTATAATATTATCATATGAAATCAATGGTAAGGTTTATGATATGTAATTCGACTTTGAAGTTATTAAATATTGATTATTATAATATATATATGTATATATAAATATATATATTTGTGTGTGTGTGTGTGTGTAATATTAATAAAATCTTATTTAAGTAATTAATCAAATAGTGATATAGTTAGAATTTATTGCGTATGATTATTTAAGTTACCAATTAGTTTGGGGATTCTCAGAATTGTAAATCGATATTGATTAAATTTAATAGATGTTGATTGAAGATTAGTATATAATTGTTAATTAACTTAATTAAAAATAATTTAATTAAGATTAATTAATGAGGTTGCATTATTAATGAAATTGATGGTTATCTTATTAAGTCTAAAAAGATGATTATCCTTAGGGTGTTTTAAGGAAATTGATTTCAGGAAAAACTATTATAGAGAAATTCCATATATGAATAAGCTTTTAGATTTATAATCTTTAAAATTAATGAGATCATTATTTAATGGATAAGATTATTAATGAATGATGGTATAAATAGTTTTATTAAAATAACGAGACTAATTGGTCGAGTTAGAGGAAAGGAAATTCATCCTATTATGATAATGATTAAATCAGAATCATCTTTTGAGAGAACATTATTATAATGATTCAAACATTTACCCTTAGTTGAGTTTAGGAAGGTTAATTTCAAAACATTAAGAGGATTATACTATTTAAATGGGATAACTATAGGGAAATAGGGGGTCTTCTTGCTTGATAATAATCATTGAGTATCAGTTAAATTAATTAATTAAGTTACGCAATGGATTGATTAATTAAAAATTGATAAGCATTATTTTGATAGTTTAAAATAATCAATTACTACGAGTAATTGAACCTATCATTTAAATATAAAAATGGGTGGAATCAGGAATCTCTTCTACCTAGAATATACTTTAAATTTGAAAATAGTAGTTGACTTATAACTTGCAAATTATAGTTAGTTATTAATCAACTGATATTCATTGGGTCGTTGATATGGTTATGTAATTATTAATTAAATAAATTAATTAGAGTTAATTAGATTTAATTAATAATTAAGTTATGTATTAGATTTTTTAATTGATATGCTAATATCAATTCTTTTAGTGAAGTTGTTAAGTATTTACATCGAAGTTGATAAGTCTTATTCTAATGATATGAATAACGACCTTAGATATTTTAATGGTGAGACTTAGTAATATTTAATTGAGAACTATTAGAATGTTAAAAGGTCATGTATTGTGTACCTATTGTAATTGATTGAGATAAATAAAGTTATAATTCTTCTTATTCAAAGATTTATAATTGGCTCTCTTATAATTTAAACGAGTAATGATCCTTTGATTATGTTGAGAAGTTGAAGTAACATTAAGGAAGAGTTATTCAATTAGTAACATTGATCTTAGCAAAATAAAGTGAATGATTTAATGAGTAAAGTATTTACCCTTAAGCTATTCTTAGAATATTATTCTAAATAATGGAAGGATAATGCTATCGGGAAAACAAATGGGTTGACTTGTAGGTCAAATGATTACTCTTAGTATACTTGAAACGAAAACTGAAAACCTCTACACTTAATTCATCCATGTGATTTTAGTAAACCAAAACATGTGTTTGCATTGTGTATTCTCTATGCTTCTTGTTTTGGGTTTTTGGGTTGACTAGTGTTAACCAGTCTTAGGTTGTTACCAGAGGCTCGGGGGTTATGAGATGTGATGGCATGTTGATCTTATTTGGTCTCAATCTTTATAAACCCAACCATGGTTATGTGATGGAATTCTCTATGAAATATTTTTAATTACTGATTGTTATAGTTGAGATTCTTATGTATTTGAGACACTTGACTTAACCATTTTTGAGTCATCGATCAGTTATCCTTGGGTTACTTTCTAGTCGCCATGATGGGACTGAAATGTTGATTTATTTCTCGATGATGTCATGTTGTGACATGTTTTGACTCAACCATTTTGGAGTCTTTGATCAGTATGATTTTGAGATATATTTTGGTTATCGAGAACCAATGGATACTCTTGATTATCAGTGACACTTTCAATTGCCAATAGAGAATTGTTGTGGTCATGATTATCTATGGATGCTTTCCAGTTGCACATGGAAATTTGATGCTTTTATTGTGGATATTTGATGATTCTTATTGTGGATTATCTTTTGGTATTTCTTGCCAGTCGCTTGTATAGGACTGGGGTGATTTTATGATTCCATGAGCTTAGGGTAGGTTATCTGCTTGTAGTGTCGAGAAGTGGCTTGCAATGGGGGTCAGGGCCCTAAGTGGCTACCAGGGTAACTCATTGTAAGTTTGGTTAATAAGTGATAATATTTACACACTAAATGGGGATTAAATGAACCTAAAAAGATAATTGTTTTGGTTCTCGCCCATGCCTCGAGTGCTTGTACAGACTAGGATGGGAGTAGAGAGAACGCATGGTTGCGACCTTGCATTCCATAGTATGCCTCGTCAGTATGAGAGGATACTAGTGGCCGCATTAGGATTAGTAGGGACCCGTGGAGTTTAGCTAACTACCAGGGTAACTTCTACATGATATATGCGATGACACTTTTCTGCTTGCAGAGTAGGTTTCCTACATGTCATTGTGTGCCTCTGGGACGTAGATGTTGGTTTTGTGATTGGAACCTTGAGTTAGTATACTTTTAGGATTCTTGGACTTATAGAGATTTATGCTTTGTGATTTGGATAGCTTGTTTGAAACGTGAGATTATCTCCTCAGCATGGTGAGAGTGGACCACTTAGGTTCCACGCGATCGGGTGGTAGTGTTTTTCCACTCTTATCATTTGAGATCCGTCCGAGACACTATGGCTGGAGCATTCTTGGTTGGTATTTATCTTCATTCTGTTCTTGGATCATATGATAGATAATATACCTTATGATGGATGCATTTACTAGTATGTTTCTTATATTGATGATTAGCATATGTTAGATGATGTTATCTTATGCTTTACTTTTCATGTTAGATTACTTTATGCATGTGATGTAGTATGTTTTAGGAGTGACATTCCTACTATGATTAATACTGATGATCTCTTCGGTGATTTGGAATGTTACGCACGGAGGGATGGCTAGGATCCATGATGGTCTAATGATGCTATTAACGATTGGGAGGAACCGTGCACTTAGTTATTTATGTTTTTGATATATGGTTATCTTTTATGATGGATGTTTATATCTTTTGTGATGATGTATCATGTATGATTTTTGGTTTCATTTATGTTATCGTATCATGAATTAATATTGGATGATGATGTACTTTATTTACTTGGATGTATATTCTTTTAAGCTTTTCATACCTTGTAACATGTACAGTGGATGATTGAGCTAAACTAAAATGTAATTACAAAATGGACACTTGTATATTATTAACATTGGACTTTTCATTATTATTTTATGTGGATGTAGACTAAATGGTATCATTAATAGTTAATTTAGATGTGATTCAACGTTAAGGGATCCTTAAAGAATGTAACCTGTTATATATGTTATGTTTACTTTCATTTGAATTGTTGCTATTGCTTGCATTACCATGTGGATGGTTTATCTTTCATGTTTAAAAAAAAAATTGTTTGCCAACTTAGTAAAATTTTAGATTAATTCTTTGGATCCCTTGGCGGGGCATTACACATTAGACTTTTATTGATGAATGTCAATTATTTATTGGTGGTGTTTTTATTGTTGAAGTTGGTGACTGGTGGTTTACTTTTATTGATGACGGTTTGTATCTATTGATTATTGTTCTTGGACATGTGGCCTTTGACTTAAGGTGAATATATTTTATTGACTTTATCTTGATTTGATACGGTATTGTATTTGGTATCTAGATGTTGACTTGGAGTGTGATTTTGGTATTGGAATGAGTGTCCTTTTGATTTTGATTCTCTCTTCTTCCTAAGTAGTTTGTGTTACCCTTGAGGTAGATTTGGCTATCAGGATTCCTTACCTAGGATTGCTTTATGATTTGATTATCTTTGTGTGGATTGTACATTATCTCTCTTGCATGAGGGGAGTAGAAGCTTGACTAGGTGACCACACAGTCGAGAGGTAGTGTATTCTTACCATTTGGGCCCCTCTAAGTTTGAAAAATGTTGAATATTCCTGGATGTAGTTGTACCATTATCATTCTTATTCTTATCTCAATGACTTCTATTCGGTTGATGTATATGTGTTATCATGTCATCTTGTATTATGATGTACTTGTATCTATTCTCACATACCCTATGATATATGTAGTTGATGTTATTCACTAGATGTATTTTCATTGTATTAGTTGTACTTATGCATTCCCTATGATTCATTAGCATGTACTAAAGGATTAAGCTAATTATTATTAACTTTTTAAACATGACTCAATGTGAAGGAACCCTTGAGGGATGAAAAATTGCATTTTTAATTGCTTATGTGTACTTGATGTATATGTGTATATTGCTTTCGCATTATTATCTTGTGTTATTTAAACTTTAAAAAAAGAGTAGTTCAATAAATATTGAGTCATGTTAAGTTATTTCTCTTGGATTCCTAAGCGAAGTGTTATAGTACATAGAATATTATAGTTGTTATTTCCCTTAGGATCCTCTATCAATTGTCCTTCCCTAATCTCTCCTTCATCCATCATATTAGTTGTGCTCCCTCTTGAAATAAATGTTATAATCATCTCCATATTCCTCCTCCACAAGCACACTCTACAACATACAAAGTATTAATAACCTCTATCAAATTGTTAGTAAGGTGACCTTTATAAACATAAAATATAAACTTAACAATGCCCAAGTTATCTCTACGAACTCCACCAATAATCACAAGACTTGGGTGTCCTCAAGAATATTTTCCTATGATGATTTTTAGAATGCCCTAAAGAGGAGGGCTCACCTCCCCACCCAATTTATATTATAAAGAGAGGATCTACATATATTTCTCATGAGTTGGCCTTTTGTAATAGGACTATGGATATGATTATAGAGCATAACATCACCATGATCCATAACCTCTAACAAATCACATTTAGTTTAAACTATTTCTCTCAAATAATAGAGAATTATTCACCACAAGTGGTATTCCCACACAAACACACCTTGAAGGATTAGATGATTCCTCTCCAATTAGGTATGCCAAATAATAAAATAAGTATAGTACAAAAAAAATGAAGGAAATAAGTTTTGACATAAGAATTACCCCATCGACCAAAGAAGAGACATGCCAACAAGCTTGATTCCACACATCCCACTGCCAAATATGTCTAGTGAATTAGGACTAAAAAAAAGAGATAAGAGATAGTTTCTTTACTGTGACACAACACACACATCAAGACACTAATTGTGAACCACCAACCACATGAAAAATTTGGACTCACATTATGAGAACTTATTCCAAACTTTTTCTACCAAGGAACATAACCTGCAAAAAACATAAATCTTTCTAGACAAATCACTTCTTTCCCAAGGCAAAACACCATTCCATTCAAGGGTAAAGCATTCTTCAAACTCCTAAATTTGTGTTGGATCCCTCTTATCTTCCTCAAATCCTCTAGGAGGTCATTAAGAAGGATGTTTCCACCAAATAAAAAATGCCAACCCATAATTGTGGGAAGTCTTATAATGGTAAATGATGTCACACCCAACAACAATAAAGATATCACAAAGGGCCTAAAGGTGGAGATGAGTAGAAATGATAGAAGGATGACCATCCTAATAATCTAGCCAAAAAAAAACTTGAGATCATGTATGATAGATCTAGGAAAGACCATATTTGCCAACTCAACCCCAAGTTTCAAAGTATTCTAGACAATAGAACCTCTTCCAAAGGAACACATGGAATGTTAGACACATTAGGAAGATACTTGAGAGTGAGAATACATACCAAAATTTTATGTTGGCTAATGCAACAACACTACTATAACTTAGCAACAAGAAATTATCCAGGCAAATAGTATAGTGTAATCCAAAGTCACCCTCATTCATAGATCTGCACACAATTTCCCACTTAACAAGGCTCCATTTATCAGTCAATAAATTCCCGCTCCAAATAAAGTGAAAAGAGAGGGCATAAAATTCCCAAAGAAAATACATGGAAATAACTTGAACAAACATATATATAGAAAGCTATTGAATAATCAACTATAAAATAGTCAAATGAGCAATAAAAGATAACCAAAAATGAGTCCAATGACTAACTTTCTGATGTACCTTGTCAAGAAAAATTGACCAAGAGGATTTGGGATTTCTACCAAGAGTAAGAGGGATGCCCAAATAAACATAGTGAAGAGACCTAATGTGGGTCCACATAATGTCAACAATATTCCTTTGAATGGCCAAAGGGGTAGTGAAAAGAAAATGGAATATTTATTCTCATTAAATTTTTGACTTGAAGTTGCAAGGTAAATATCCAAGGCTTGTTGAAATTTTTTAGCTTCTCAAAGATGCACCAATCCCATAAGAGACATATCATCCACAAACTAGAGATGTGAGAGTTGTGGCAAGCCATTGCCCCATTTCTAGTGATGAATTAAGCTCTTAGCAATGTAGAATTTGAGAAAATGGCCCATGCCATCAACTGAAATAATAAACAAGGGAGGGAAAAGAAGATCACCTTAGAAAAGGCCTCTAGAAGCACTAAGAGGCTCAAAAGTTCTCCATTCACAAGAACCAAAAACAAAAGTAGAAGTAACACAACTCATAATCCAACTCAACCATTCTACACTAAAACCAAGACTAAGAGAATTTTTTGAAGAAAAATCTAATTGACTCTACCATAAGCCTTGACCATGCCTAGTTTTAATGAACATAGATCTCTCCTTTGAAGTTTCTATGGAGTGAATGACCTCAAAAGACACTACCACCCAATCCAAAATATGCTTATTAGTAATAAATACCCCTTATTTCATAAACGTCACCATAGGAAGACAAGATTTGAGCATATCTACAATCAATTTAGTGATGATCTTATGCACCACATTATAGAGAGCAATCGATTAAATAAACTCAAGTTTGTTTGCACCTTCCTTTTTGGAAATGAGAGACAAGAAGGTATAATTCAACGCTCAAAGCATCTACTTATTGCAAAGAGACTCCCTAACAACCTCTAATAGACCCATATTAATAATATCCCATAACTCCTAAAAACATTCAATAGGAAAGCCATCTAAGTCTAAAGCTTTACCTTTGTACATCCCAAAAACCTCTTCTAATTCAAAAAGTAGAATCAGATGAGTGAAAATCATTCATTGAATTTATGACGAGGGAATGTAGGAAAATATCAAATTCTCCTCATCAACAAGTGGAAGGTAATCTTTACCAAAAAGAGTAGAATAAAATTGGCAAGCCTCATGAGTCATCGCCCATAGAGAAGAGATATGAAGTCCTTGAAAGGTAACAAGAGAGGAAATATATGCCTTATTATGACAAGCCTAAACTAAATGGTGAAAAAAAGAAATATTCCTTTCCTCTTTTTTCAAATAATCAAATTGAGTCTTCTCTTTCCAATAAATCTCCTCCCAATGTTCTCATTCCTCCACATCTCACATGGTCTTGGATTCAATATTTTCAAGAACATCTACGAATCTAGAATCCCAAATTTGGTGAGTAATTGCCACAAGACAGTCAAGAGTGTTTCTACTCTTGGAATTAAGGTTACCAAAACACATCTCTTAAGGTCATATTTGACATATTCAAGTTTCTTCTTAAAGACAAACATAGTGGTGTCATAAGAAGAATCACCCTCTCTCCACCACTTAGCCATTAAATCATGCAATGAAGCATCTTGAAGCCACATAAGATGAAATTTAAAAGGAGGGTTCTTAATATCAGAAAAATAATTCTTAAGATTAGAAAAATAAGAAGCAAAGAATTTTATTAGCTTGTAATCAAAGCCTCTCTAGTCAAGAATTTCAGAATTAGTAACCAAGCATCTGACAAGCCAAAAGCATGGAGATAAGAAACCTATCTAGCCATTTTTAAATTTTCTCCTATCCACTTTGTTTTTTGTTCCAAGAGAAAATCCCATCAGAAGGCTTGATATCCACTAAAGAAAGATAATCCACCTGATCTTGAAGAAGATCAAAGGTAAGACCTAACCTATGTACCCCATTCAACATTTAAGAAGGAAATAATCTAGGCCTAAATCACATATCCAAGAATCTAGTGATGCATACCAAGCCCAAGCACATTGCAATAAAATATTTTTTTTGAGAGAATTAGTGCAAGACAAAGAGGTGAGGTTAGAATATGTGAATACTAGAGAACAAATTACATACATATTCACCAAGCCATTACCTAAGGATGAATTCTTGTATCTAAGAGGTAAACTAGGGGTCATTCCCCTATCTAGAGCTCACTAATTAGATTTTAGTGATACATCAACCAAGAATTTTGAATATTAGACAAGTTGATGCAATATTGTCAGAGTAGATTGCATATGAATCAATACATCAGGTACATGGAAAATATATTGATTTTTGTCTTTGGCATGAGATGTCAAAGAGGAAGATTTTGATGTCATATCATATCAAAAATTTTGTATAAAGATCACAAGCAGAGTTTTTTGTCAGAGGGAGAAATTGCAGTCAATGCAATAAAAGAAATTAGGGATTGATGTCAGAGGGAGTTTCACTGATAGAGGGACTTCTCATGGATGAGAATTAGAATAAAACTAAGGATATTATCCTTACTTCTATTTTTCTCTAAAATTTCTTTGTATCATGACATGTTGTGTTGTCATCAATGCCGAAAAGGGAGATTGTTGAAAACAATTATAAAATTGTATGTTGTCTTTGACATTACACAAAATGTCAAGCTTTTACTGAGAAACTAGTGATGGTTGAGCCCACTCAGGCATTGAAGATAGTTCCTATTATATGTCAAGTGTTCTAGTTATAACCATGTTCAGAGTTAGTTCTTAACGAGCTCACTCAGGCATTGAAGGCAAATCTTGTGTTGACCAAGTTCACTCGATTGCCAAAGGAAAGTCAGTTCAGAATCAATATTTATCGAGTTGGGTCAGTTGATGAAGAGTTTTTCTATGTTAACCGAGTAATCAATTTTGAATTAGCTGACTAAAAACATATTGAGTCTAATAGATTTATTGGTTAATACAAGCTGACTTAAGGGTTAATATTTGATTGATTACAAGAGTATTCAAGTCGAGTTGACAAGGTGAATCATATATGTATGAAAGTTCAAGTTGAAGATTGAAGTATGAATTGAAGAAGATGAATGAAGGAAGCAAATTAGAAGGATATCTATAAAGGGAAAAGCATCTGAGTTGACCGAGCTACAAAGAACATTCTAATCAAGGAGGATCGAGTAATCAATCTAGAACTAAGATCTGAATCAGCAAAGTTAGTTGCATCAGCAATTAGGTCAAGTCATTGTTACTCTCTAATAATTTTAGCAGTGAATCAAATCTCTTAATAGAGTTACCTTAACAACTTTTTGGAAAATCCTTTAACAAGGTGGTGTTTCTAGATTGAAGTGTCTAAAGACCTCTAACAAGGTCAATTCTAATAGGGTGAATTAAATGCTCTAATAGTGTCACACCTAATAGTGTGTTTTGTAACTTTTAATAGGTTGGATCCTAACAGGGCTCACTTTAGAAGAGTGAAAAACAATAACTAGTTACAATTGGTTGTTTTCCCAAATTGGGTTTCCACATTAAATCTTCATCTGATCAAATTGACCTTTCATATATATGATTCACATTTTCAATTAAGCTTGAATAATATTTTAATTAATCAAATATTAACCCTTAAATCGAATTGTATTAACCAATAAACCTATTAGACTCAATATGTCATCAGCTGGCTAATACAAAATTGGGTACTCGATTAACATAGAAAAACTCTTTGTTAACCAAACCAACATGGTAAATATTGATTATGAACTAAATTTCCTTTGGTAACTAAGTGAACTCAGTCACCGTAGGATCCATGCTAACTTTCCTTTGGTAACCGAGTGAACTTTTTCAACATAGAATCTTCCTTTGATGCCCAAGTGATCTCTATAAGAATTAACTCTAAACTTAGTTATAACTAGAACACTTGACATACATAGGAAAATGTCTTCAATGCCTGAGTGAGTTTGGCTATCACTAATTGCTTGGTAAAGGCTTGAAATTTTGTCTAACATCAAAGACAACAAATAATTTTATAATTGTTTTCAATAGATATACACTAAAGAAAGATAATTCACCTGAGCATGACGAAGATCAGAGGTAAGACCTAACCTATGTACCCCATTCAACATTAAATAGGGAAGCCATATTGGCCTGAATCTTCACCTTCATGCATCCCAAAAACCCCTTATAATTTAATTAACATAATCAAATGAGTGAGATTCATTCATTATATTGGTGACAAGAGAGTGGATACAGGAAAAGATCAAATTCTCCTTAGTAATAGTTAGAAGGGAATCTCTACAAAAAATAGTAGAATAAAGTTGATCAGCCTCGTGAGTCATAATTGATAGAGTTTAGAGATTTTAAGTCCTTCAAAGGTAATAAGAGAGGAAATATATCCCTTATTATGATGAACCTACACAAAATGGTGAAAGAAAGCAATATTCATATCCCCTTTTTGCAGACAATCAATCTGAGCCTTCCATTTCCAATTAGTTTTCTCCCAAAATTCTCATTCCTCTACATCTCACATGGTTTGGGATTCAACATTTTTGGGAAAGTCTGAGAATCTAAAATACCAAATTTGGTGAGTAATCACTTCGAGACGGTCAAGAGTGTTTCTTCTCCTGGAATAAAGGTTAAAAATACATTACGTATTCCATCACTTAAGGTGATATTTGACATATTGAAGTTAGTTTACAAAGACAAACATAATTGTGCCATAAGCAGGGACACCCTCTCTCCATCACTTAGCCATTAAATCATGTAACAAAAGTCTCAAAATGAAATTAGCTGAAATTTAAATGGAGGATTCTTAGGATCAGAAAAAGAAGAAGCAAATAATTTATTTGGCTTGTGATTAAAGCCTCCAGTCAAGAATTTTAGAACTAGTAACCAAGCCACCAACAAGCTCAAAAAAGGGAGACAAGAATCCTATCTAGATATTCATAAATTGCCTCCTATCCACTTTTTTTGTCATTCCAAGTGAAGTCTTATTAGAAGGCTTGACATCCACTAAAAAAAGATAATTCACCTAAGCTTGAAGAAGATCAGAGGCTAGACCTAACCTAGGCACCTTTCCCCCCCACCTTTCACATCCATACTCAACACAATATTAAATCTTGTCTAAGATCTAGGGAAGATAAGGAGCACATGACCAAACATACCTTATGTGAGTCCAAAGTTGGATTTTACCATGAACATCATTTGGGACACAAACATTATTAATTAGAATAGTCTTGTTGGTGTAAATAAGTATTTACTTATTACACTTTACTTAAGTTTACTTAGGTCAATGCATTATTTTATTATTTATTAGCTTCACACCTAGGAGTTTGCGTACTCTTATGAGTTGTTATGTTGACAACATAGGAGTAAGAAACTCTAATTCAACACATGGTTTCTACAACACTGGAGTTTGCATAATTAATTGAGTTGTCATGTAGACAACATAGTAGTTTACACTATTATTTTAGCACATGGTGTCTACAAAATAATTTTAGGTGTGACACCTTTGTAGGCTTATCCTCTCATCATCACACTTACTCCTCTGCTTAATGGAGGATAATCCACTCTTGGTGGACATGTGCTTGGTTGTAAGACTTCTCAGTGTGCTAACTCCTAGTCATTCTACAAGCATTCTAGAGGCCTTTATATTTAGGCACTCCTATTGTGTATGTACATGCAATTACATCAATTGAATATCATATTGTTATTTTGATTATACTTTGTTGGTCCATTCTATGTTAGTGCTTGAGTTCCTTGATCTGCAGTGATTTTTTCCTAAGGCAAATTCTTACATGGTATCAAAGCTGAGGGAATTTCTCTTCACATAGTTTTTCAAGACCATTTTCTTGCTTCACCTCTTAGAGGACCTTGACTCAAATCTAGAGCATCACAGTCATTGAGGGCATCTAGAGCCAAAGCAAACCTCACCATTACATCTGAAACATCAATTTGGTGAAATTTGACTATAAATTTGCCTACCGTAGGCCATAGTCAAATTTGAGACAATTTTTTTTTGCAAATCGGCACCTAAAGGCCCAATTTGCAAATTCGATATGATCGTTTATTAGATCTATTTAATTTATTTTTAGATCAATGTTATTTTCTCTACAATTTCCATCAGATTTTTCCTGCAATTTTTGGAGCAATTTTTCAAAAATAAATTAAGCCTATTCAACCTGCAGAGAATTTTTTTTTTTTTGTAGGACCCAGGTGGTAAAACCATAGTCACCATGGGGAATTTTCATAGGGAATATTCCTTTTTTAATTGGCAATTTACACTCCTAGCGGCATCTACCATAAAATCTAACTAATTCACTACTGGAAATTGGCACTCAGTGGGCATCAAATAACATTGCAGCCCTTAAGCCAATTCCAATCATGGTGGCCTTGGAATTTTAACCCCCCCTACATACTAAATCATATGCAATGTGGGACTAAGCCAATGTTTCATTGGCATTATTAAGTGATAGCCAATTTACATTGTTGGCCCTTGATCTCCGACACAACTATTCTTTTACAGTGACCGTTCAAAGTCTCTGACCTCTAGAACTTCCACGTTGTCCATTTCAAGTCACCTCCCATCAGCACGAGAGATAATTCCTATTCATCAAAAAAACTCTTGTCGTCGAATATTTTTTTGTCAATGGCATTGTTAACTCCCACTAGCCATTCAAGACTTCTAACAGCTAGCAACAACAAAACTCAGCACTGACTACCATTTTTTGGCCCCTGCGATACCATTTTCGGTGACACTGTTGAATAGTCTAGGAACATTGTGGTCACTTCCAGTCCAATCACCATCTGCCATGTGTACTAGGCACCAACTCTAACTACACCCTTTGACATGTCTGTACCCCATTGGACACCCGCCTAGTCAACAACTACCGATCTACCACATTAGCTCAGCTGCCCATGTCATCCACCACCTAAGAGGACACGTCAACCTGGACACATGTATCATATGTTAGCCCATTCATACAACATATGGACCAGCCGTATGCTGATCTCACCTACCACGTCACCCAAGGGCTAATTTTTTGTTGACGTCAACCAAATACAAGCATAAATTTGATGGCTATTTGACCCTTATTTGTAGGCCAAATTGCACTACCATGACTACTATGTGACCATCAAATTTAAGCTCCTAGTTTGCTACCCAAACCCCTCTCCAGATGTAGTCTTGATTTGATAGTCTGACTTTGGGAGGCTATAACTTAGTCATTTGGACTCCAAATTAGGTGCAATTTTTTAATTATTTTGGGTAGAATTTCTTGAACTTTTCAATGGTGCTGCTCTTTTCTAGTTTTGGTGCATGGATTTGTTAGAAATTACTTTTTTTGGCCACTATACCTATCCAATCCTTCATTTTGCAACTTCAAATGCTCCATATGGGCTCATTTGGACACATTTTCAGGTTTCATTTTTTTTGAAAGTGATTAATTTTTCATCTACTTTCTAAAACTGCAATCAGATTATAGGCTTGTGTGCAAAAAAAATCACTTTCAAAATTAGGTCCTTTTCTACATTGTATTGCTTTGATTACTCTTCAAAATTGTTGTGCATCTGAGCTACAGTGCTTAGTGCTAGATTTGAACCTCAAAAGGTAGTTGTAAGCAGCAAAATCAGAAGCCCACTTTTGTACATTTTGGCAGGTGGCCTATTGTGCACACACTACATATAAAGTGCCAAAAGCATCATTTTTCTTTTTTCTTTTTCAGTTGGCGGGGGGCAGGGGGGGTGGGTGTCTTTGATTGAGTGAATAGGGGGGGTGTCTCTTGTGTTCTTGTATCTCTCTTTTGTGCTCTTTTAATTCTTTGCATCATGGGTTCACCTAAAATTCCACTTCTAACTTCACACAATTATGCTACATGGAGAGATATTGTATGGAGTAGATTAATGGAAAAAAGTTTAAATCTATATGTTGATGGCACAGTTACCAAACCCACTGATGTTGTAGAACTAGTTGATTGGAAAATTAAAGACAATCAAGCTTTAGAAATTATCAAGAGTTGTGTTTATAGAGTCTCTCGTTTCACATTTCTAGCTTTAAGGAAGTCAAGGCTGCTTGGGAAAAACTTGAAGGGTTGTATGGTAAGGTGGATGAGGAAAAGGGATACCAAATTGAGGATGATGCACTTCTATTAGATCCTAAGAATTTTGACACAATTCAAGATTATATCAACAAAGCCAATGAATTGAGAGCACTACATAAAGATTGTGGTAATCCCATGAAGGATGATCAATTGATTTATCACATCTTGAAGAGGCTACCTTTAGAGTATGAATCTTTTGTGTTGATTTATAACACTCACAAGTTGACCATGGGAAGTGCCTTCACTAAGCCTACATTTGATGAATTTGGAAAAATGTTGATGTTGGAACAATCCAAGTTGATAGATATGGGAATTCTCAAATCATCAAAGACCAAATCATTGGTGGCTACTAATGAGAACGAATCAAATCAAAGTGGCAAAAGTTCTACCAACAGCAAGAAGAAGTAGTGGAAGCAAAAATCACAATCAGAGACACAACAATTTTCCTCCTCACAACAAGGCAATTCTTCTTCCAACAAGAAGGGAAACAATGATAAGAAGGATAAACTATTTTGTGCATATCACAAGAAACTAAATCATGATGAGCATCATTGCAAGACTAAGAGAATCGATGAGTTGGAAAACCTACTTAGGAAGAACAAAATCAATGTGCCAAATGCTTCCAAGGATTCAACTCTACCCACTTCAAAGGGAAAAGGGCAAGAACTTATGGCTAGTTCAAGTTCTTCAAGGGAATAGATTCTTGACTTGAGTGCCTCATATCATATGGATTGTTCAAAAGGAGACTTTTCTTCATTGAAGCAGTCTAAGGTAACACACATCTTTGTAGGAGATGATACAAAAGTGGAAGTTGAAGGGAAAGGACAAGTTGAGATGGAAAATGGGGAGTTCAAAGAAGTTCTCTATGTTCCCAACCTTAGCTCTAATCTCCTTTCAATCTACCAAATCACTCACTATGGAGATGCCAATAAAGTTGAGTTCCTTCCTAATTCAGTAATGGTGTGCAATCTTAAAGATGATTCATTGGTTGCAGTGGGTAAATTCAATCATGACAAAAGGCTTTATTCCTTCTCCCACTTTGTACCTAATTCTCCTTCACATGCCTTGTTGACTCAATCTCATTCACAATGCAAATTATGGCATCAGTGGTATGGACATCTTCCCTTCCACTATCTTCATCAAATTTTCTCAAACAATATGGTCAAAAGTCTACCTACAATCAACTTTTCTAAGGGTGAATGTTCAACTTGTTAAATGGATATTCATCTAGAGGAGAAGTATGATAAAGGGAATTCTTCAAGAGCATCAATTGTTCTTCAATTAGTTCACGTGGTTCTAGCAAGTCCTTTTGCAATAACATTAGTTATCAAGGCTCGTTACATCCTCACTTTCATTTATGACTTTTCACACTATACATGGGTCTACTTTCTTGATCACAAGAATGAAGTGTTTGACAAGTTTCTAGCCTTCAAGAGACATGTTGAAAAGCAATCAAAGAAAGCCATCAAGGTTCTACATATGGATAATGAAAGTAGATATGTGAACTCAAGACTTAGAGACTTTTGTAAACTTGAGGGTATTGATCTTCAAAATCTAGTAGCATTCAATTTGCAAAAGACAAGTGTTGCAGAAATGAGGATTTAAACTCTTAAGTCTATGGTAAGTTGTATGATTCAAGCCAAGTCTCTTGATCCATCACTTGAAGTCGAAGCTCTAAGTAGTGCTAATCACATACTTAATAGGTCTCCTCATTATGCCTTAGATGGAAAGACTCCTTTTGAGGCATGGTGTGGCAGAAAACCAGTTGTGAAACATTTCAAAGTTTTTGGTTGTTTAGCATGGGCAAACATATCTTCTAGGGAATGCAAGGCACCACCACAAGGCCTTGTACTTTCATCAGATATGAAGATAATGTTAAGACATATAGACTTATGGATTCTAAGACTCGTGAGATTTTTATAGAGAGGAATGTTCACTTTGAGGAAAGTTCACCCAACTTATCCTCTAATCCTCTTCATACTCCATACGTTATGGAAACTGATAGTGACAGCAATGATAGTGATTCAACAGACTCAGATATGTGGGATCCTATTAATAGATTCAAGCAGAGGTTATAGCATCAACACATTCCACATGCCTACATTGCTACAGTGATAGGTCCATGCAAATTAGTACAGTTGGTTACACCTTGTCTTCCAGCTCCAACATTAGGGGATGACTTCTCGATAGACATTTTAGGTTTATTTGTGGAGTCATACATAGTAGATTTGGGAGACATCATTGATTATATACATCTTCTCTTTGATGAAAAATATCCTTCTTCAATTGTTGCAAGGACTCACTCTAACCCTCCTATCCATTCTCTACATGATCAGTCTTCACAGGTTGATATGATCATGGATCCTTATGTACAATAATTACAAGCGGTCTATTTATCATTTGAGGAGACACATGGTTCTTTGGGACATGTTCTTCATCCATCCTTGCTAGATCTGACATTATTCTTTTCAGTAGCATTGGAAGGGGCAATAGTCATTATTGACATAGGGATAGTTGAGCAGGTTTCAGAGACACCATTCATCATCAAGATTCTATCTACACATTGGGGAAGTATCTCATTTGTACCTATGTCATTGTTTCTTTGAAAGGGGAGGAACATTATTTAGCAGTCCTAGATCAACTTCTACATTGAAGCAGCTATCACTAATTGAAATTCTTCATTTGGGGGGGGGGGGGGGGGGGGGGACTACCTTGTCTCCTTTCTTCTTCTCTCTTTTAGGGGGGACCTTTTCCTCTTTTGGGATTGTGTTCTTCTCATACTTCTCTATTGTATATATACTTGATGTATGTCGTAATGGGGGGGTCTTGATTACTCCTTCCATGCATCTTGATTTTTTACTTCTCTCTTTTTGGGGGATGTTTTTTCTCATGAGTTTTTCCCTCTTTCTCTGCTTTATGAGAGATTTCATTGTATTTTCTACATGGGTACCTAACATGGCCTAGTAGTCGGGATCCATCTTGCATTTTCATCTTAGCTTTCATAAGCTTAAGTGCATTCCCCTAAGTTTCAGTTAAGGGGGGGTGTTTGTTTAAATAAATATTTAATTATTACACTTTACTTAAGTTTACTTAGGTCAATGCATTATTTTATTATTTATTAGTTTGACACCTAGGAATTTGCATACTCTTATGAGTTGTCATGTTGACAACATAGGAGTAAGGAACTCTAATTTAGCACATGGTGTCTACTGTTAGAGTAAATAATTAATTATTTATTAATTATCTATTCTATTACTTAAGCTTACTTAAGTAAATGCATTTATTTAATATTTTGTATTTAATGCATGTAGTGGTTAGTTGTTGACAACACGAGAGTTTGTTCCCTTCTAGCATGTTCCACCTTTTGTGCATATGTGCTGAGTTGTCATCCTTATCTTCTACCACCTTCTAGCTTGTTCTACAAGCTTCCATGAGCTCTTTATAAGTGGGCTCCTTCTTTGTATTTTCATAACATAAGTCATTTTCATTGTAAATTCATTTCTTCTTGTATTTTCACATATTGTCTCTCATGTTCATTTAGGGTTTTTTCCTTGCTCCATGCTCTTCCTCTTCTTGGCTTCTCTTTGACAGGTTCTCACATGCAAGTGATCTTGGGCATCTTTGGAGTTGGCTTTCATCAACTCCAACATGATATCAGAGCCTTCCTACTGCTACTTGATTGAAGATTTTTGAAGTCGTGATTTGAAGTCACAAACTCTAGTTTGTTTCTGCATTTTTTCTTCAAATCAAGGGATCAACAAATTTTTAGATCACATTGGGGCAAAATGGACATCACCATTGGATCTAAAAGGTCATTTTTAGTTAAGATTCATATAAAGCTTTTTGATTTTGGAGACAGAGCTCCGAGAGGCAAAAAATTTTTGCCCACAGGCCCTTCCATACAGTCATATGGACGATCTCTGTGAAAAAAATTTAAAATTTTTTAACAGGCAGGCGCCACCGCCGCGCCACTACGAAACTACCACCGTGCCACCTGTGTGCAACCTACAGTGACTGCAGTAGGCGGCGCCACCCTAGGCGAAGTCTCTTCCTCTGCACTGCCTGCACCTAGCTCAGTCAGTGGCGTCTTGGTTGTTTTCATCGACTGCCTTTCTGTTCTGCCGCCGAGACTCCGTCGATCCCGCCACCTCCACTGGTGAAATTCCCAAGCTCCTCTGGTCTACATCAACACTTTGTCAGCTACTGCAGCTAATCAACAATTGCCACATGGCTATTCTGAACAATCAACGTGGATTTCGATTTGTAGTCATAGCGAACCAGCAAGTGACACGTGGCATGGGTGCCACGTGGCAATTTGCCACGTGGCCCCTGCCATGTCTATCATACCACCATGTGGCTTTTTTTTACAGCAACGACCCTGTGGCCATCAAATTTAAGCTAGTGAAATGCTGACATCAGCACTGCATCAGCCTTGCTTGCACATCTCCTTCAAGGTCATTTTGGACCTACTTTCAATTTTTTGGCCATAACTTGAGCATACGAAGGTATTTTTCTGATTCGAAAGAAGCATCGAAAATTTAGTTCTAAGATGAAGATATTGGTGTAGGTATTTTTAAGTTTTGATGCCTTTTTGTTGTTTGTTTTTTTAGTTGAAGTCCAAAGTCCTATTTTTGACTCCGGCAAGCATATCTTTTGCATCCCATGCCCATTTTTTGAAAACTTTATATTTTTGAAAAGCTAGTTTTGTCACCTTTTTAGAAATGTGGTCCTTTTCTTGAGTTTTTTGACCATACTCTTTCTATCATAGTTTTGGCATTTTTGCTCTATGGTGGATATCTTGATTATTTTAGGCCCAAGGATCGTTTCCCTGGCATGGTTTCTCTTGTTTTCGGTTGTAATTTTTTTTTTTACAGCTCTTTTTTAGTTTTGATCATTGTAGCTATCATTTTGAAGCACTTTTATGTAGATAAAGTTTCACTCTTGCATTCTAGGGATCATGAACGTTGTTTTGAGTTAGTTGTACATGCATTATTTTCATAAAGCACCATGGGTGAGATAGTTGTTTGTTGTTTTAGGCATTCTTCCTTTGTCAAGTGAGTGTCCCTTCCATGACATTAGCCCCATGTAGAGTCAGTTTGACCGTGTCTTTATAGGTGTCTGTACCTCTTCCCTCTCTCATCGTTCTTGGTTCGTTTGCAAGAGACTTTGGCCCACCTTCTCAATTATCTGTCACCACACCCTGTCTGCATTAAGGGGGGGTTATGCTATTGTTCTAATGCATCCATGGTTTGATGGTTCAATAGTGTGAACTATGTATTCAGTGGTTGATCCTATGTACAAGGCGATTGCAGTGGCTGGCTACCTATGCATTTTGATGAGATGGATCATCTACCATATAGACATGCTCGGTTCGTGCCATCTTCTTCCATGGAGGTTCTTTAGATCAGTAGTTTGACAGATTTTGCAGCTTCTTCATGCTTCAGTGATGCTTCTTCATGATCACTCCTTATTCCTCTTTTAGGGGACATTTTCCTAGTTGGAGGCTTCTTATGTTCTTCACTAGGTTACCTCTTTTTGGGGGAGGGTTTTTCCCACGTGGTTTTCTCTCTTTCTTCATTTTCAGAGGTTGCATTTTGTTGCATTTTTCATGGGTACCTAACATGGCCTTGTTGTCGGGACCCATTCTGCATTCATCTTAGTTTTGTGAGCTTAAGACATTTTCCTAAGTTGCACTTAAGGGGGGGTGTTAGAGTAAATAATTAATTATTTATTAATTATCTATTCTACTACTTAAACTTACTTAGGTAAATGCATTTATTTAATATTTTGTATTTAATGCATGTAGTGGTTAGTTGTTTACAACACGGGAGTTTGTTTTCTTCTAGCGTGTTCCACCTTTTGTGGATATGTGTTGAGTTGTCATCCTTATCTTCTACCACCTTCCAGCTTGTTCTACAAGCTTCCATGAGTTCTTTATAAGTGGGCTCCCTCTTTGTATTTTTATAACATAAGGCATTCTCATTGTAAACATATTTCTTCTTGTATTTGCACACATTATCTCTCATGTTTGTTTAGGGTTTTTTCCTTGCTCCATGCTCTTCCTCTTCTTGGCTTCTCTTTGACAGGTTCTCGCATGCAGGTGATCTTGGGCATCTTCAGAGTTGGCTTTCATCAACTCCAACATCTACAACATTGGAGTTTGCATAATTAACTGAGTTTTCATGTAAACAACATAGTAGTTCACACTCTTATTTTAGCACATGGTGTCTACAACATATTTTTATTTGTGACACTTTTGTATGCTTATCCTCTCATCATCGCACTTACTCCTATACTTAATGGAGGATAATCCACTCATAGTGGACATTTTCTTGGTTGTAAGACTTATCAGTGTGCTAACTCCTAGTCATTCTAGAAGCATTCTAGAGGCCTTTATATTCAGGCACTCCTAGTGTGTATGTACATGCAATTACATCAATTGAATATCATATTGTTATTCTGATCATACTTTGTTGGTCTATTCTATGCTAATGCTTGAGTTCCTTGATCTTGGGTGATTTTGGCCTAAGGAAAATTATTACAAGTCTCACCAAAACCCAAAGAAGTAACAACCATAGAAATACAAGAATGAATAGAAATCAACCAAAGGGGAACAATCTTAGGTTGATGCTAGAAAAGTTTCAAAGCTCTAGAATTACCTTGAGAACTAGTCAATTGACATTGGCCAAAATACCAAATACGAGAAGCATGGTGAATAATGTCATCAATAGAGACCTTAGTCTCCTAAATTCAAAAGGTGTTTGGTGAATGAAATGCAATTAAATTGTAAATAACCTTTTTTCAAGGGGATGTTATTCAACCCCCTAACATTCCAAGAGAGAAAAAAACATTAAGAAGATTGGGAGAAGTGAACATCAATGGACTTAATAGCCCTAGATTCCACTAATAAATTCCCAACAAATTTAATCTTCTCATGATCCTTCTTACACCTACCTTTGATAAAATTATCATATGAGACTCTCTCATGAGGTCATTGTTGCAAACCTAAACCCAAAAATGAGCCTTGTCCCTTGCCATCCAACAACACCTCCTTAGCCAAATTTGCTAGAACAATGTTATCTTGTTGATCAATGAGAGTACAGGGAACCAACAACACAAGGATAATAAAAGAATCATCCTACTATGGTCTATCATGTTGACTTATAACATGGGGCTACTACTCTTGCATAATGTCCAAACCTACTTGTACCATCTTAAATTGTATGCACTCCAATTTAATGAAGTTTTAACACCTATTTAATTCAAGGTCATTAATCTCCTTGTACCTCTTCTTCTTTCTTCCCTTTTATGTTCTTTCTCCTAGGTGTAATTGGGGTAAAATCTAATAGATCCTCTTTAAAACACTTATTTTCATGGTGTTAAGCTTGAGGTACCACTATCCTCCTAATTCCTCTCTTTCCTTTATATATCCATTTGAAATCTTCTCTTCATACTGAAATGACTATATGTTAGATTGTGTACCTAATTTTAGAGATTTGGGACATATTTTAGTAACCCAAAGGGATCCATTATTTTACATAACCTGGTTGTCAGGGCCATAGTGCGCCCTTGATTGGTCCCTACTTTGGGTCCTCTATTTAGGTCTTGGATCTTGATACCTCTAGGGTGTTAACTTCTAGGCAAGTCAACCTACGGGAGTTAGTCAATTCTAAGCTCTATATAAATCCTTCCACATGCTCCATTTCTCATCCATAAAGTATCCATGCCAAGTTTAATTACTCACACTGATGATCTCAAGTCTTCAAGAATTCAAGGCATCTAAGCTATTCTTCTATTGAAGATCAAGGATTCATGTATTCAAGACCTTGAAGGAGTTTATGCTTGATCTTCGATAACACTTCAACATTCAAGATCTCCCTGCATACATTCAATGTCCTTTATTGTATCTTCTATTAGAAACAATAGTCCACCAAGATAATTGAGAGGGTGGGGTGAATCAATTATCCAATAATTAAAATATTTATCATCTTTAAATAATCTTAACCATTCAATCAAAGAAAACAAAAACCATCTAAGATGCACATACACAATTACACCTGATATGTTAACTAGGGAAACCCTTGATCAGAGGGAAAACCTCAATGGGAATGATTCCAATGAGATGATGTACTAATATAAATATTCCTTGTTAGAGGATGGACCCTATTAGGAATCTATTACAATATTTAGTACATATGAGTCCTTGTTAGGAGACTTTGAATCCCTGTTAGGAGATTGCAACCTTGTTGAGAGTTGTGCTAACCCTGTTAGGAGTTGTGGAAGATAGAAGGACCCATTGTCCGGACAATTTCTAGGGCAAGACCACTTAACTCACTGTCCAACTGATCTCTCAACTATTCCTTGCAGAATAATTATATGTACTATACTTTAACATTTTTCTTCTATCCTATCAACTAGACCAATCACTGTTAGAACTTGTAGACTAGGTCATGAACCTTAGATCCAAATATCAAACCTTGGATCTCACAATAAAACCTCGGCAACAAAGTTCTTTCCAACTTCACTCTTCTCTTCTTATCTTTGCATTCTACTCTTTATGTTGCTTACAATCATTCACTTACCTCCTTCCATGATAAAGTAAAATTTCCTTCCTTTCTATCAAATCCATTAAATAGTTCCCTAAGTTGGTTGTTATACCTTCTCAATTAATTATTATAGAACCTCATTAAGAACATGTTACACTTAGTGATAACATTAATCTTTCACCTTGTAACTTGAATAACTTTTCATACATGTAACATTATGATGAGCGAGCTTATCTATGTCATCTCTAGAATGTCTTCTTCACATCTTTAACTTTGGCTTCTTAGAATAACAAATCTACTAAGAGATATAACAAGTTTACTAGAACATGCTTCTATAAACTTTATCTCAAAACAATCTTCATCAAAACTTGCATAACTTCTTCCAAAATTAATATCTTATACTTCTAAGGTTAGCTACATATACTAGACACTTTGTATTATCTCCCTCTAACTTTGCTAGTGAAAGTACTCAAGGATCTACTCATACCAACTTGATCTTTCTGTTGTTCTTCTGTCAAATACCATAGAAAATTGCTATGTTGGCATCAATGAAAAACATAATCATAAATGTAACATATCATCATGATAATGATCTAATCATATTTCTACAATATTTCCCCATATATGTATTATCAACATTCATGCTTCCAACATCTTCTGCATTCATCCTTTCAAGATCTACATGTATTCCTAAGGAAAAGCTTGAGCCAAGGACCTAGAGGCAGCCCTAAAACAAAACACATCTAGCAAAGTGTGCAATCTACAACTTAATAATGACATTCCAAATAGTGTTAAATCTTTAACTCTAGTTTTGCTAAGAAGACTGGAGGTGACACTGCTAGTTAAGATTATCAACCATAGGAAAGTGTGGCACCAACCAGAGGTATCCCATCTTGGGCTTATAATTAACAAGAGGAGTACAAAACTACCACTTCCAATACTTCCACTATGGATTGAATGGTTGAATACCTAGCTTGCGGAGCATGTGAGGAGAAAAAGAAAATACCAGTATGTCATCCCAAGATCTAAGGCTCATAGTAACTCTAGAAAATAAATCTTTAGGTGTCCTAATGTCAAGTTTGAAAAAATATAGTGCACTAGCACCCTATACTTTAGCAAGTGAAACCCCTTGCACCACAAAATGGGGAGACCACCAAATGTTATGTTGGTTCATAGAGAGTGGTCCACCTTACAATAGTTGTGTGATAATCATGTCCAAGGCCTTACTTAGGAATAGTTTATTCAATCTAATGATTATTTCCCCCACCATGAGGTCTATTTAGTTTGTCAACTCAGGGACGTATACTTGAAATGCACAGTATGTGCACTAGGTTTGTTAAGGAGTCATTATGCTTATACTGCAAGAAAGTAAAATGCAAAGAAAGAACCTACACTAGTGTTGCAAGAAAGTAACACACTTAAATCTTTACTGAAATTAATGCTAGAAATACAACTATACCCTAACTTATATTTCAACTCAGACCATCCACTATAACTACTCTTGCAGATGTTGCAGGAACACTCACAAAGTATGATGTTGCAGGAATAAACCTATAACTTCAACCTAAAATACTAGAAATGCTGGAAGTAAATCTACACTACTCTAATTTAATCCACCTCCCAAGTGGGTCCCCATGGTTAGCTTCTATTAATCTACTAACATAGAATGTAAACCAAGAATTACTTCATTATATTCCAAAACTCCTTACATAAGAACAATACATAAAACTATAAAAAAACTCACTATGGGAGTCAAAAATGGTTTTCCATAAAATTTTCTCTAATACCAAAACTATTGATCCAATCCCTATAAATAGAGGATCAACACTTATTCTAACACAAGAAAGAAAAAAAATTGACTACAAATCCACCAGAGAAGAAGAAGGAAATATAATAGTTTGCAGTATAAGAAATAAAGTTTGGATAACCAATTCAACACAATAGTAAACATAGAGGGAATATAACAACAGTTCATCCCTATATTCCTAGAGTACTAGCTCCTCCTTTGTAGTAGCCATGTCTCCTAGAACCATTATGGTTTCTCCACCATAGTTGGGCCTTAAAGCTCCTCCTTGAATGTTGTCAACCATCCTCGAACTTCTTCCCTAACAAGTTAGTTATGATGCAAAAATATTTGCAAATAAGCATAATCAAATTAAATCCAAATATTAGAACACGCATTTTGATGGTTATATGAAATATTGCATTATATGTATAATATTGGTAAAATATGACATAACTATCTACCCATGTGTTAATGGTTCTATCTAAACTTTATCATAATTTCAATTAAGCATAAGTTCACAAATGTCTTGGCAGTATTAAAATAGAGTATTAAAATTAACATAAAATAGAGGCAATAATTAGCCTCATTGGAGAGCCCATCCCTAAAACCATCACCAGCCTAATGAAGCCACAACTTGGTGGCTTCCCAAGCTCTCTAGATACTTCTAACAACAAAAGTGCCCTGGATTTGCACTGGTTCAAGCATGAAGAGAAGGGTTTGAAAACCAATCCCCTTCTAAGCATGTCCATTGACCAAGAAATAAAAACAAATGAAATACCTAAGAAGAATTTTGCAGACCTCATCTCTAGTGATATCATGAACAACCCATTTGGCACATAAGACAGTACCCTTCTTCTAAGTGGAAATAAGGCAAAGGTTTCTAAAATCCTTGGGTAGATAAAAATACTCCCAAGTGACTCAGTAAAATCCATGGTGGTCTGCTTTAGAAGCCTAAAGAAAATCCCTAAGGAATTTCTCCAACTTCAAATAAGAGGCTTTGGAAGGAGCCTAATAGGAGGAATAGTAAACATTGGTAGAAGCTATAACCTTAGAGAAAATATGGAACTTTCTAGCCAAAGAAAGTGGCTTGATGATCTAGTAGTCTAGCTTCTTCACAAACTTGGCAAGAACAACATTCCAAAGTTCCATAGATGAAGCTTGGATGGTGAAGGGGATACCCAGAAAGAAGAAGACCTCTTTGTGTTGAACCGATTTACATTTATACTACAAGAGCCATGACAAGATTGAACAAAGTATGTATGTAACAAAAGGTTTTGTGCCAACGAAATACTAACCAAGAGGCCAAGAAAAAAGTATCAAGGCATTGTAGAGCATTGGGTACATTTTCCTCATCCTCAATGAGAGTGAGGAAGGAGTCATATGTGAAGTTCCCTAGGTGAATCAGGTAGGAAAATACCTCTAACATAGCTAGAATAAATGGCATTAACAAGCGAACAACCAAAATCTTTAGCAACAAGGACATATAGAACCAAAGCTAAAGGACATCCCTGGCCAATGGACCTAAAGAGACCAAAGGCCTTATATTTCTTGCCATTGATGGTAATGAAAAAAAAAGTGTCACCAAAGAGCATTTGAATCAATTAGATAAAAATATAACCAAATCTGAGGGCATGAAGCATGGCTAAAATGAAAGGCCAGTCAATGTGGTCATAAGCATTGGCGAAGTCAATTTTGAGAAAAAAGAGCTTGTTTCTTAGACTTATGATCTCCCTCCATGTCTTCCCAAACCACAATAATATGGTCAAAGATGTATCTAGATTTGAGAAAACTAGTATGCTTGAGGCAAACAATAAGGGACAAGAGATGATGAATCTCAATAGCCAAAGCCTTAGCTATGATTTTATTGAAGACATCCAAAAAAATGATAAGCTTCTAGTTGTAGATACCCTTAGGGTCACCAACTTTAGGTATGAATTTAGTGTTCCCTTGGTTGATAATGTTGCCTAGAGACTTAGTGTTAAAAGATTCAAGGTAAAATTTATGCAAGTCAAGACCAATGGAATCTCGCTTTGTAAAATTTACACAAGTAATCATCACAAATAGGAGCCTTGCCATCTTCCATGGGAAGACAGCTTCTTTGAGGTTACTGATGGTTACCATTAGCTCACAGAGAGTATATTGCTCAATTCCAATCTGGTTTAGAGTAAAAATAATGCATTCCTTCAAATCTTGTTCCTTGTCAGCTGAATTTCCCTATGCTATGAACACCTTCCCATAGTGTCAAACAAAAGGTTGAATAATGCTAAGAAGTTTAGAGAAGATTTTTTGACCTTCCTTAATTATTTTGATCCCCACAGAGGTATAGTGAGCTCTAAGAGCCTCTAAAAAATTCCTTGGAGCCTTGGTCTCCAACTTCAAACCAGTGGAGTGAGCCTTGATCTGGGCTCCACTAGATTGTCAGCAATTTTCTTCTGATGACAAAGATTACCAAGTCAAATTTGTAGGTCTAAATCAAATACATTCATAGACAAGGCCTTAGAAGTGGCACACATATCTTTGGTAGTTGAAAGATAGGAACACATGTGGTACATGACAAGTTGTCTACCATAGATGTAGAGAAATCTTGTCGTATGGGAGATGGCATCATTCTACCATTGAATTTGCCTAGAGTAATTGTGAGGTCGAGACTCCAAGTTCCAAATACACAAGATATGATTCATAGTGGGTTCATGACTAAAAATTGACGCGTTGAGAAAGAATTGTGTTTTGGAAAGATTTCATTGAGTTGTTTGCCAAATAATAGTCAAAAATATGGGATAGTGGTTTGACAAAGTCAAATCAGGTAGAGGAATGACAGGTAACTCTCTTTTCTCATTAAAAAAAAATTAAGATTGAGCAGTAATCATAGCACAATAAAGCTGCTTGAAAATCCTATTAGAACCAGCTAATATGTCAAACTCCACCATGTTGACAATAGTGAGAATTGGGATAAAAAAAGCCCAATTTATTACGCATATAATATCAAACCTCTTGTTACCTAGTTGTCCATTTAAAGGGTAAAATCCAATCTTTGTTAGAAGCCAAATCAACCATATTAAAATCCCCACACATGATCCAAGTGGTTGGTGGCAAATGATCCATCATCAAATGCCATAGTTATGATCTTTCAACAACATCATTGGGAGCATAAACATTAACTATAGCACAGGAATGATTGTTGAAGGACATCAAAACCCACACAATTCTCTACATGGGATCAAGCTCTGAGAAATAGTTAAATAAATCAAATGAAGAGAAATAAAAGTAACAACATAACCTCAACCAACTTAATTTTGTGAAGAAAAACCATATTATCTGGCCAAATAATGTAACAAGCAGTGTTGACCAAAAACCCAAAAAATTTAACCTCCTAGAAACACATAATATCTAGGAAATCAAGCTTGCATTTGGTATCATGAACATAGTACTTGCAAGGAAGGTCTGTAAGACCTTGTGCATTCCAAGAGAGTAAATTTATGAGAAAAACTCTTACATTTCATCCTTTTCCCCAAGAGAGGAGAAACCATTGTGCAAGAAGGAATTGGTTCTAAAGCTAGGAGAAGAATCTCCGCCAAAGATGATTATTCACTTGTCAGAGCTTCCATCTAGATCTTCTCCACCTAGGTTGTGGGACATTCAAAAAAGATGAGAAGCAATCATGGAGGGAACCTATGAAGTGTGGACCCAGGTAGGATGAGATGCAGTCAAAGATGTCATTCCTAAAACAACAGGTTTTGAAATGGGTGGGAGCACAAGAGGCACCACCGACATGACTAGAAAAGTTACAGGAGATGTATCACCTCAAATAGTTAGTGTCAATGGAATACAATAGTTAAGCAAAGTACTCAACAAAAATAATAAGGTTAACACCTATGAATAGACAAAAGAAGACAAGGTAAAAGAGAATACAAACCACATGATCAACATTAGTTGATGTATCTGAGATGGTCATATGTGTGCTCAACTTGCTTCAAGACTTCAATGGATGGGAACCTTCAAGGGATGAAACATGGTGTATGAGGTGAGGTTAGCATGGGTGAATGGGTTGGATTTAGCTATTTATAGGGGTTTAGGATTAGTTTGAGGTTGGGGATTTGATTTAAAATGATTTCTTTAATAAAAGGGGATGTGTAATCAAATTAAATAGCCATAGTGCAATTATTTAATTTAATAGGAGAATAGGGATTTAATTAACAACTTAGACTTTTGATTATCTTTTAAATTTATCAATTGGACTATAGTTAATTAACTAAATTAATTAACTAGGGGATGATGATAAATTATTAAATATTAAATCATTAAGCAATGATGCCTTAGGAGATTATTAAATAGGATTACTTAAATGGTGTAATCAAATTTAGGTGTCTACATTTTTTCTCTCTTTGACATAGTGTTAGGACAACACTATCTCAAAGAAGTTTGAAGATAGACGATGAGAAGAAGATTTTCAAAGAAACAAAGTTGCCCTAGTCTTGAGCAGGAAGAGGAGAGATTCAATTGTGGGATGCCTCCTTGAGAAGGTGGTGAGGAAAAAAGATGAGCCCTAATGGCTTCTTGAAAGGTACAAGAATCTGGGGCAAGAGGGAGGACGTAGAATGGCTAAGAGGAGGGGGTGAAGGGAGCTCATACTCACACTATGGAAATACAATATAGTGAAAACCAAGTACACAAGTATAACCATGGATTAAGGACTCGGGTTTGGGGATAAATGGCTAAAAATGAATGCAAAGGGGTGATGGTGGGATGAAGGAAGTTTGGAAACTTTGGATACTGTTGGGACTAATGGATTTGTTGGATCATGATTGTAGGACTGATTGGATTGCATGCCTGGATATGATTTTCTCTTGGACAGGATTCTAAAAATTGGCTTGGATGTTAGTGAAATAGGGAAGGGTTGGAATCTATTGAAGCTTGAGTGGGGGGTGTTCCAATGGGGAGCAAGACCATGTAGTTGAGCACTGACTTTGATGTAGTAATATTAGAGACATGCAAAGGTTACAAAGAACATCAAGGCCTCTACACCAATATTATACAGGACTGACTCAAAACAAACACCCAAGGATTTCCTTAGCATCACACATGGATCCTAGAGGAATTAGAGTGGAAATGATAATGGTTAACCCACAAACAAATGATATTTCCCAAGTGCACCATGCAACCATGAATGGTCACATATTTGGAATATGCAAGGGTCACATCTGACTAACTCGCAAGAAGAAAAGAAAAATATGAAAGACTTGATCAAGACCTTTCTCTCAAATTACCCCATTTGCAAGGACATTGTGATATAAAGTGATTGTGGTGACTTTGAGGAGGAAACAACCCAAATCACTTGGAAAAGATACTTTAAGAAACAAACTTGAAATCCTAAAAAGAACATAAATCAAAAGAAAATGTAAACCCATGAAAGGGAACCTTTTTCCAAAGAGATTGGTAGGACTAGATACTGACAGACCAAGGTCAAACATGAAGAAGGATGCATCTTAGAAGGACCTATCAGTAGTATCTGGGACTATGATGATATGAGATGGGCAATTAGAACCTTTAGGATAACATTTTGATGATAAGGGATATCGTATGAGGATTCACTAAAGCACTAAACCAAGAGAACTACAATTTGTGACCAGACATGAACTGACACAAAAAGTGAGGTATATACAATGAGACTAAGATGAAGATTGACTCTAGGATATACAAAACAAAACCCAAGATATTTACAAGGATCACTATACAAAATCTTAGTATGATAGGATAGCATGAATTGATATGAAATAGTACAATGTCAAAAAGCTCAAGATGAGGAGATAGAAGATGACAAGCTCGGGATAAAGATATAGTGGATGAAACACTCAAGATGAAGAGATAGTGAAAGTTATATAGTACACTAATTATAATAAAGGGGTATGACACATAGATATGATACAAGGACACGATACATAAATACGATATAGGGATATTGTACACATGAGAATGTCATGATATAATACACTGCTTTGATTCAGCTTTCAAGCTCAAGAATTGGGATAGTGAGACGTACATTGTTGCAATCTGATATTAGAACATCATGGGAACATAGGGAGATGGATGGTTGGATCTAATGAGAGGGTGGGAAGGTGTGGATTTTTCATAGATAGTGGGAAGGTCAAATATACATGACACCTATTGCTAGGTTTTCACTAAGGTACCTATCCAAGGCCGCTTGTATTGCCAAATTTTCACCATTGGATGCTTATTTTTCTTTACTATTTTTTTTTTTAAAGATTAGTAGGATACAGTGAGGGGCTTAGGTGTACAACTTATTGAGGTGAATGATATTGGTCAAATCATTTAGAGTTTTTCCTTCTAGTGTTGATAGTTGATATGCTCCCAATCTAAAAGATGTTATGAAAACATATGGACCAAGCCATGTGGGCTCAAAATTGCCCTTCTTTTCTTAATCTGCTTTTCTTTGAGGACCATGTCACCTACTTGAAATTGTTGTGGGTGAAATTTTTTGTTGAAGTTGCACTTGGTGATTTGAATAAACTGTCAACTAGCTGTAAGCCTATTGTCTTCTTTCATCCAGTAGATCTAGCTATGTGAGTCTCACAACTTTGTAGTCCTCCTCTAATATTTGTCCTTGTAAAGATATGCGCAAGGATCAAAATTCAACCTTAATATACATTACTACTTTAACATCATAGACTAGGGAGTATGGATTTTTTCTTTTGAATGGATAGAACGACATATGGTAAGCCCATAAGACTAGGTTGATTTGTAAATACCAATTGCCATCAAATTCATTGACAACTTTCTTGAGGGTTTTGAGTAGGATTTTGTTAGTTTCCTCAGCCTGATTGTTACCTTATGGGAAGTATAGGCTGGAGAAATGCCAATGAATGTAGAGGGAGGTGCATAACTCTTCCATATTAAGGTTTTCAAAGTTACCTCTGTGCTCAATAAAAATGGTAGCAGGGATACCGACATGTTATATAATATGAGAGAGGATGAATTTAGATACCTGAACTCCCATGGCAGTGACAAGTAGAATATCATCAACCCACTTGGTGAAATAATTTGCAGTAGCGATGATCCATTTGTGGTCTTCTAAAGATAGGAGTGTAATGACATCGATAAGCTCAAACCCCCAACATACAAATGGCCATGGTGGTGTGATAGGTTGGGAATCTTGAATTGGAGCTCATATCAAATTTGCATGTTGCTGACAAGGTAGACACCATTTGAAAAGATAAAAAGAATCATGTTCAATAGTAGGCCAATAGCAACCTACTCTCAATATTTGTTGTTTTAGAACTATACCACTCATGCAAGCACCAAAAAGTCTAGAATGTAGCTCTTTTAATTCCAAGGTAGCCTCATTTTGATCTAAACACCTAGAGAGAGTATCATGATAACCTTGATGATATAGGGTCTTGGCTATGATTGTGTAGTGGGATGCTCTACAAATGAGGTTTTAACATTGGTTTCATGTGAGGTGAGGGGATATGATACCATTTTTTAGATAAGCATGAATGTTGCAGTATTATGGGGATTGTGGACAAATCAAGATGCATACTCATGTTGATTCATTATTCTGGTATGCAGGCTCATGTAGCTTCCTGGGGAATTTCCAAGAGCAAACTGATAGTAGCTATTGCATTTGCAACCTTGGTACCTATGTGAATTGGATCTAGGTGAAATGTTTCTTTAATTGATAAACCAATTTTTTGTAGGGTAGTAGCTTGTCGTCCTTTTTTTGGTATTCCTCAAGCACCTATTTGATAATTAGTTGCAAAACTCCAAAGACCTATAGCTCTGTTATGTTCCATTTGATTTCCATTTTAAGTCATGCAATGAGAGCTTCATACTCTGAGATGTTGTTGGTACATTGGAATCATAGCTTGAATGCTTTGGGAATGTAGTCATCTTGAGGGGTAACCAATAATTTCTTTGCTCCTGACCCATGGAAGGTATAGGATCCATCAAAGTATAGCTTCCACAATGGTTGTTCTTCTATCTTTTAGAGTAATAAGATATTTCCTTATTAACTAAATCATTTTGATTTAATTATTAAGTCACTTATTATCTCTAGTTTACTTAAGCTAAACTATAGGCATATAATAATTAATTCTTTTATTAATTATTATCATGCAACCTAGGTTTTACTCTGTTAGGGTTTTGACCTCCTTTTATAAGGATTGATCTCTTTGTAATTTTTCATTTCACTTTTGATAATAGAAATCTCTTTTTTTTCTCATCAAGAATGTCTCATCTATGGATCTGGGAATTCCAACCTCCATAGATTTTGCTTCTCTCTTTCTGTGACAGGTGTTTGCATGCAGGTGATTCTTGGGAGCTGATCTTTCATCAACTTCAACATGGTATTAGAGATTCAAATCTCTATGCCCCTATTCTATTTACGAGAAGTTTGTCTTGGCTTTCAAATCTATGCTTTTTGTTTAGACAGTTTTATTTTTCAAAGTTTTGTTGTATTGGATTTGGGGGGTTGCCATTTTTTGGTGCACTTTGAGCCCAAACAGATATAACCGTTGTGCTTAGAGCACCCAAAAACCCCTATTATTTTCATATAAAATTTGTCCAATTTGGGAAAAGTTGGAATTTGAGGCTAAAATGTTTTCTCCCAAATTCAACATGCTTCCTGAGGTGACGATTGTCTAATTTTTGGTTTGTTTCTCACAGCAGTAATTTTTAGATTTTCTAGCATGCTAATCGAGATTTTATTTGAAAATCAAAAAATTTTGGCACATTTCTTGAGGCAACAATTTTATATATTTTGTGGCACTCAAATTGAGATTTTTTCAAAAATTGTGATTTTAGGACATTTCTCGAGGCGACGATTTTGTATTTTTGGCACAAAAATCAAGATTTTTTGCACGAAAAATCAACATTTTGGGGTACACAAATGAATTTTTTTGAAAATTGAGTTTTTTGGCACATTTTTGAGGCAATGATTTTATGATTTTTGGAATAAAAATTTGAGATTTTAGGGCATGCAAATCGAGATAGTTTTGGTATGACACTAGCACGCTTCTCAAGGTAATTTTTAGTACTGTTGGACACACTTTTTGAGGTTTTTTTATGCAAATCCCAAGGTAAAAAAGAATTTTTTTACCAGCACTGACTTGCATGTGGTTTTTTGGTCATAACTTGCTCATCCAAACTCCATTTTTTTATCCGAAAGAAGTGTCAAAAAGTTGATTATGAGCCCATCATGATAGTGCAGTTTATTTAGATTTTTTATCTTATTTGGTGGCCTATTTTGGCTATCAAATTCAAAAGTTTTATTTTTCACTTTGAGAGACATATTTTGAGACATTTTATTTTCAAGATTCTACTCCAAGCACATCCCATTCAATTTTTTGTTTTTCTACATTCTGATGGATATCTTGGTTGTTTCAGGTCTGGGGATCAATTTTATTGTTTTAGATTATTTTTCATTGGTTATACCAGCTATTTTATCATTCTTATGTCTCTTTTGATCTTTTCTTACATCCTTTTTGTAGTATTTTTATAAATGCACTAAGATAAAGTGCCATTTTATTGCATTTTGGAATCTTGCATATATTTGTGTTTTGTTGTACTTGCACTACATTATAAAGTGCCTTGGTGGGTTTCATGTTGGCCATATTCACCATCTTCCTTTGTCAAGTGAGTGTTTCTTCCACGACATTAGCCCCATGATGTGTCAATGACACATGCCATTATAGTTGTTTGTACTTCTTTTGCACTCTCAATGTTCCTTGTTCTTTCTGCAGGAGATATTGCATTGAGTTTTAGTGTCCATGTCTTATCTCTTAGCATTATAGGGGGGTTATGTTGGTTTTATTTCTTTCTTGGTTCGATGGAGTGAGCTATGTATTTAGTATTTGATCCTATGTACTAGGCAATTGTAGTGGTTGGATACTTATGCATTTCAGTGAGATGGGTCATTTACCATATATACATTCTTTCATTCCTATTTTAGGAGGCCATGAAGATACCTTTCATCTTCAATTGATCAGCTCTTTAGCTTTTTCTTTTCTATTGGTCATATTCTATACAATGGAGGTTCTTCAGATTAGCAATTTGGTAGTGTTTGCAACTTCATGCTTTAGTTATGTTATTCGTGATCATCCTTTTGTTCCTATCTTCTAGAACATTCTTTCCATCTCTTTTTGGAGTACAATTTTTTTGATGTGGGTGCTTGGGTACCTCATCCGGCCTTGTTGTTGGGACCCAATTTGCTTTTAGTAGTAGTTTCTAGTTTTTTAGCTACTCTCTAAGTTTATCTTAAGGGGGGTTGTTAAGAGTAATAAGATATTGCCTTATTTATTAAATCATTTTGATTTATTTATTAAGTCACTCATTATCTCTAGTTTACTTAAGCTAAACTTTAGGCATATAATAATTAATATTGTTGGAATACTTTAGAATTATTGGGGGGTGCGGGGGGGGGGGGTTGGGGGGGGAGGGGGTGTGAATCAATTATCCAAGGTCCAAATGTATAAATAAAAAATTTCATAGCTTAGTGAATCCATAAAACATTCATATCCATGCATGCATTCACTTCTAAATTTAAACTTAATTTTTGATGATTATTGGTCAAAATTTTGACGCATGTTGGTCAAAATTTTGACCAAGCAATTTGTTATAATTTTGACCAATACATTTGTCAAAATTTTTTAATTTTTGCTCACTCTAAGTTGTCAATGTTAGTCAAAATTTCCACCAATGTTTGGTCGAATTTTTTTTTTAAATTGGTGGAAATTTTGACCAAGTCTTGGTAGAAAACTATCAAGAATTAGTCAAAATTTCCACCAATGTTTGGTCGAATTTTTTTTATAATTGGTGAAAATTTTGACCAAGTCTTGGTAGAAAATTATCAAGAATTGGTTGAAATTTCCACCAATGTTTGGTCAATTTTTTTTTATGTTGTATCAAGCAATTGTTTCTTATCCAAGCCATTTAATTTGCAACCTTTTAAATCTCTGCAAAGATAAAGTTGGAGTAGGAGAATTTTTCTTCTCAAAGGTGTCCTCTAATTGTAAAGCATCCATTCCATTATCTATTGAACTAGATATGTCTTGTTTGTTGAACAAATAATGGAATGGACACTTTACAATCAGAGGACACCTTTGAGAAGAAAAATTCTCCTGCTCCAACTTTATCTTTGTAGAGATTTAAAAGGTTGCAAATTAAATGGCTTGGATAAGAAATAATTGCTTGATACAACATGGAACAAATGGACTTTTATGCATAGGGCACCATCAATTATGTGAGTGATGCAACCAAATTTTTTGGGGTCAAAGCCACCAATTAATATAAGGTTTCTAACCTCTACGAGGTCAATATTGTGGTTGTAAGGGCTGTGGAGAGGGCACTTCTTCATTGTTCACTTCATCACTGATTAACTTGCACCATAGATCGATGGTCTTCATCTTTGTTATGGGGTCCTATCCCCTATGTGAGTCAAAAAATTAAACAGTCTTCATCTTTGTTGTGGGTTCCTATCCCCTATGTGAGTCTTCATCTTTGTTATGGGCATGAATCAGTATTTCAGAACTGTTAGAGCTTTTGAATGCACATTAAACAACATGAAGTATTAAAGACTAAAGAGAATAAGCATAAAGATGCATACATTAATTTATTCACGTAAAACCTTTATGGGTAAAAAACTACAACATACAAAAGCCTTTTATTAGCCAAAATGAAAAATGGGCATCAACAACCCAGCATACAAATGCAAGCACCAACCCAAATGTAGAACTTAATACTACTTTTCAGAACATTCTCAGCATTTTAGATAACACCCCTTTTTTATCAGTAATAACAAAAAAATGAATGTTGCACTGCAAATATCATCTTTAATGACAACATCTCAATTGCAATGAAATGCACAACATCAAATAATATCTATCACACAGCTCATTCATTTGTCCTTTAATGTATATTTTCACCTCTCAGTCTGCAATAAACTTCTTATCTCTATATATCTGCTCTTACTACATCATATGCTTGACTTGACTCATTCATAAAAAAAAAAGTATATTCTCCAAGAGCTGGATATATAGAAGACGTGTACCCAAATGGATACTCACTCAGTACACACATGATAAGAAGAATCATAGTTAGCCAAATCTCAAGCTCCTCACTCACGCTCCAAGAACTGATATGACTCTCTTTATAAAATAATGACACATTCACCTTTGACTAAATAGTGCATGGCCCCTGATAGCAGAAATAAAGAGTAATATTTATGGAATTTGTAGCAGTGTATATTCCCAACAATACACATGTTTTTTCCTTCATTAAACTTTATCAAACCCATTCTAAAAATAAGAAATATTCAACACAGAACCCTAGACAAGGTCAATGTTGTCTCAAATACATCCTTTATACATGAGACTCCATTTTTTAATACAAAGCATTCTCATACGCACTAAACAATAAGATATGACTGTCAAGAATAAAGACAAATCAAATTGTTTCCAATAAGTAAATGATTTTACTTCTAATTTAAAATTATTATTAAATAATCAATTCTGAATCCATTCAAGAGTATAATATATGCGATGGAATTTTGAAACAACCAACATTAGGAAGATAGTCCTTTATGAAAATCAATCTAAATAAAGATGGGTCCCACAGTATTTATTATATCAACGGTGACATGGAAACAACACATAAAACATCTCAAAGTAAAACTAAAGATGAAAATGAGTACAAGCATATAATTGACTTACCTCAGACAAGATTCACCCTTAAAGAAATTCAATAACACGTGAACCAAAAATATAGAAGTTGTGGGATGAGAAATAGATCTTAAATAGTGTGATCAATATTCAATGTTTATAATACCCAAATTGCTTGTGAAATTTCAAATTCGAATACAAGAGAAAAGGCTTGGTTTCTAGGAAACACATCTAAGGTGAAGGATAAACTAAATGCACAACAGACATTTCCAGACTTGGCTTCTATGTTGAAAGTACATCCATGAGAGGTGTGTTTCAAGAAGCCTGCTTATGAAAGTCAAACATATGCAATTAAAAGCAAGTGTAAATGGCATACCATAAAACATAGATGAGAAACAGACATAAGATTTTTTTTACATGATTATTCAACTCAATAACAAAGTAGGGGAATACATTCATTGCAGCTTTCATCAATATGGAGATTTCCATTTCTATTTGGTTATGTTGTCTTATAATGACCCCAAAGTTGCAAATAATTATTTCACTCAAATTGTATGGTGCTTTTATAATTATATTTAACAAGAAGAATAATATGTGTACTAAATAATCTCTAAGGTTAAGTTTAAGAGGCATTCAAAAATTTCTTGTTTTGCAGCATTGTTTCACTATTGAAAGGAGACATTATCATTTGATATAATGTGCACCAGTAAAATTAGATCCATAGTAAATGAATCATATTGCAAAAGGGCAGGCAGATTGCAATTGCTTACCTTTAATATTGTTGGAGACAAAGAGCTAGGTCCTCTAGAGGAGAAAAATGCAATTTGTGGAGCAAGTGTCTTCTTGATAGCTGTCTATGTAGCATCTGGTCTCAAAGGAGGAGATCTGTAGAGTATCAATATCAGGGCATTTTTAGTCAAAGTGTTTTTTAAAAAATCTTGTATTTGCAAATGTAGGGTGATAGCTACCTTGTTTCCTTTGTAGAAATTACCAATTGTTTACCTTGATGTCTATATGTAGGAAAGAATACTAGTGCCCACTTCAAAATCCCCTTGTAGACATGGAATAATAGGGGAAGAAACTATAGTCTTGGTTCTAATATGAGGATAGATCACTCCAATTCCTTGGGCATTGTAGACAATACGTGTTGCAGCACTGCTTGGCTTTTGTGTTCTAGCTTGGAAGCATAGAACAAATTTACCTTTTGCTAAAGTAGCATTAAGACAGTCTGTTTCACAAGTCCTACAGATTTATTACTTCCTATGAGAACCATTACTTCATTCAAGGTGAAAGTTAGCAATAAATGTTAGAAGTTATATCTAGCTTGTGAGGTAGTAGCATCCCTAGAAGCAATGTCTTCTGCATAAACAAGGCTATACGACTTCCCCATATGCTTTTTGGTATATAATGCTTGACCATGTAGGAAAAAATATGCCTTATAGTAATGCCATGAAACTTTAACTTACTAAATCAGTGGAGAAAGAAATTTGGTTTTAAAATTAAATTGTGTACAAGCTTTTTGTATCGATCTTTCAGATCAGATTTCATGATTCATCATCAAGATATTATGAATCACAAAGTGGGGTACAAAAATTATGTAAGCAATTTAATCCAGAGACAGCTTTCTCTATACAATCCAGATTGTGGAAATCTCTTATTATTGATACTAAGTACAAATGATCCAACTATATTAAACATCTTACACAATTTTCTAAATAGAGAAGAATGGGTGTTTAACCTTGAAGGTTCGATTGTTTCCAAGAGTCAATGCAGTAGGGAAACTTCTGTCAATTGTGCTTGCTACTACTGTGATTAACCAAGGAGCTATATTTGTAACTGTATCCAAGTAAGGTCTAGAGTTTCTAGCTGAACAAACTACAACAATTCCTTTTTCCAAAGCATGAAATGACCGAATAGCAATTGCATCATCAAAATAAGCATCCAATGGAGGTGGTGATCCAAGAGACATAGAGAGAACATCCACACCATCATGAATTGCATCATCAAATGTTGCAAGTATGTCAGCTAAACTACAATCACCAGTAGCCTAGCATACTTTATATGTTGCAATGTAAGTTGATGGGGCACCCCGCCTTGTAGATCCTAGAGCTAGCTCGAGAAAGATCACATTATCTACCAAATTACCCAATGTTGTTGAAGAAGTATGAGGTCCATGACCTAATGCATCACGAGGTGACAAAAACTCTTTTATGTTGCTCCTATTTAGTAGCCTAAATTTAGCTTCATATGCTTTAATATACCAACCTGCACCAATGATCTTCCTGAACCATAAGCTTTAGTTAATAATGGATGTGTTAGGACAAAATTTGACTACTTAAAAGAAGAGATGAATAAAACTATTTAAGGACAAATCCATAGTTTTGGGTGAAACTCATGAAGTATGAATTTGTGAAGCTTGGCCTACATAACATCTAGGCCTAAAACAAAACTATAGTATTTTCACAAATATTTGAAGCTAACCCTAGCAATAATCTAAAAAATTACAAGATCCATTGAATAAACTTCACCCCCTATACATTGGACTTTTTGAATAATGAGATGCCTGAGATATACAAAAAACCTGTTGCAATGTGATGTATTAAAAAACTCTCCTTCCTGACATATTCCCTTCCAACGGGATGGTATTGGTGCCATGTAACTGTCATCAAAACTTTGATATTAAGGGTGTCTTATCAGCTATATTGCCTAGTTTTGGTTTATACAAGTGATATTGTAGCAAAAAAGGTAACTAAAGTTATTATAATAGGTATATAGTAGTTTTTAGATTTCAAGATTTCAATTTTGTAATGGAGGAGTTGTTCATTTTTTATCTTATGATTGGGAGACCAATTCTAGGATTTTCTTTTTATGGATGAGGGACTTAGCAACCTTCATTTAATGCATCATATACAATGTATATGTACTTAAATTTTCAAAATAAAAATATTTTTTAAATACCTAACCATAGCTTGAAGAAATCAAAAGAAGTTGAAGTGTTCAAGTGTAAGAAAATCAGTTGAACTTGAAATCCATCTGATAAATTGATAGTAATAATTATAGAAATATGCAAGAAAATAATTGTTGCATTATGCATGATACATAGCTAGTGGGAACATTAAGTCACTGGATTAGAAAGTACAGGCATCATCCAATGGATATTTTGGTAGCTACTCATTGTTAGAACTTTGGGATTCAAAGTCACACACTTTCTAGAATGGGGCCTCGATTGGTTGCACATCTTGGTTCTTATCAAGTTGTATTGGCTTCTTTGACTCTACATTCTATTATGTTGGTAGGCTATACCCATACTAGGATGTCTTTCAATGCATGATATTCAAGGCATTGTGTATGAACACATGCTTCTTTGCTTTTCAAGAGATAGGTTATGTTCCTCTTAACAAAGTGGCCGAAGTTATATGTTAGTCTACGCTTTTTTGTAGGAAAGGATCTAAATACTCGGTAGAGAAGGTGAATGTCATGTGGATGCAAAAATATTCAAGGTTTATATATTCAACACCACATATTTGGCCTTTTGTGTGCCTTGCTGGCCCTCTCTGTATATGCTAATTTATTTGGAGGTCTTTATAAGGCTCTTCTTTGTTTCACTGTTATCAATGGGAACATCTCTATTGGGCTTTTTTGCACATCATTTTGGATTCCCTACATATGTTGTCATTGGTCAATGTCTATTCAATTTATCTCACTTCTACTAAATATTGTTGTATTAGGCTTCTAAGGTGGGGTCACTCTCATGAATTGTAGCTTTATTTTGGGTAAACATGTTAACAAGGCACTTGTACATGCAGCTTTAAGAATCCCCAAATCTAATGCCAATGGAAAGTTGCACACAAATCCTAATTAACTCAAACTTGATCCAAACACATTGCTAACCAAAACCTTGTTAACACATTTCCTTCCCTTGCCTTGAACTTTTCACTCCTAGTCCAATATTTTATCTTGATTATAAATTTCAAGAACTTCTACAACTTAATCATTTTCTTCAAAAAATGAAGTAGGAAACATACCAGATCTCAATTGGATTGAGGAATTCTTTCATCAAAAAGGATTTAAGTAATGTCAAGGAGTTATGATGGTTACACGCAAGCATGCACACCTCCTTTTTCTCTGCCACTACCTTCTTGAACCATTGAATTTCACCAATGTCCTTAATCTCATGACATACACCTGATAAAGGGTACACTAGATGTCCATGTAGTTGGACACAACCAATTTACTTGGTTTCTCTATGAATATAGGTCACATTTGTAACTACTTGAACTTCATTAGAAGAACATTCTCCTCAATGTGCTCTCTAAAAAAAATTTATTGGAACCTTGCACCCTTACATTTTCTTGAGCTGGTGATCACCCTAAGGAAATAAGATCCATTCTACATGAAATTATAGTATATTTTTTATTGGCTTAATAGAAAATATTACTTAGAAATAGATTACAAAGGAAGTGACCCAACATTAAAAAACTTGAATGAGAGTAGAAGTGAGAAATGAGCAAACTAAACAAGGAGAGGAACAAAAAATGACATGATCAGCACAACTGAAAATAGTGATTATTCCCACAAGAACTTAAAGTAAGAACAACATTCACTGTAGATTCTAGAGATTGGGCAAGAGCTAAGAGAATTATAAGGTCTGGTTACTTTTGAAAGGAAGGATCATGCAAGTAAGATAAAGAACTAAATGACTCCAAACACCACCAAATTATAGCAGATAACAAGAAACTTCTAGATTTCTTTATAGAAAACAAGAGTAGAATCACCGAGATGCAACTACAGTTTAAGGCTAAAGCCACAATAATCCTTAATTGCTCACATAAAGATACTATCAACTTTGGCAATTCTTAGTGTCTAGGCCCTACAGTGCTAGATCGAACAATATCTAGACCAAAAAAAAATCACAGAATTTTAAAATATCTAGTTGAATTTGACTCAGTTCACTTTTAAAATAAAACATATAAATTGAAAACATACTAAGTAGGGTGATGTAAAGGAAAATAAACAATATGGAGTGCCATAGTCGAAATAAAACACCATACCTACCTAATGAAAGTTGATTTACCTCCCATGTTTGGTCCAGTGATGATTTGGAACTAGCTTTTACCCCTCGCCTAGAAAATAGCCATATGATTAACATTATTAAAAAGATAATAATATTATTGTGATATAATGAAGGAAAGTAAAGATGAAAAAGTAGGCATTCATCTAAATCATGTTTACACAACTCACAAGACAACAATCATTTGTTATGAAATTTACACCATCTTGAGCTTCAACAAAAGGATGCCTGCTCCCCTTAAGTATAATGTCCCCTTCCTCCTAATAACTTGAAGACATGGAAAACATATATTTTATTTAACGAGGTATAGCCAACATAATTTTAGAGACAATTCAAATAAGAAAAATAAAATTCAAAACATATTCTTTTGACAAGAATTTATCGGTGAAGTGATATCTAGCGTCATATGGTGTTGGACAGCTCATAGCAAGATCAAAAAAACTAAGCAAAACATCTAGTTTAGAAAGTATACTGGCAATCACTTCAAAAATCTACATGCAGCATAACAAATTAATCATATGAAACTATAATTCTGAATTAATATTGATGAAGAAATCTCTGGAACACTTCAAATTATTCATAAAGGAAGTGATAAGTAACATTAATAATATTGCTGATATATACAGAACATGTTACAACTATTATTAATTTAGCACTTCAAGATTCAAAAAACCAAACTGTCAACTTCAAAATCAATTTTCTTTACACTGGATATGATGCAATGGGCTCTCAAGCTCTACTTAAGAGTAGAGCATCTCCATTAATATACAGAATACAAAAAATGGTCTAAACAAAATAGAAGGAGTAGTGAAAAACCAAAATGGAGCATGACAATTGGAAATGGGGCATGAAATTTAGAAATAGGGCCAGAACTTAAGGTCATGTTGCTATCTTATACTAAGTCATCCTTAAAAATGAGCTTAGATTTCCCGAGACATATTGCTTTATAACAACATATAGTCTACATGTACACTTATGTACTTAACTAAAATAAAATTACCCCATTTCCAATGATGAATGGTATAACAAATGGTCCTTTAGTTAGATGTCATAAAGGGGTAAAGGAGCTATCTTAAACCAAACAAAAATGTAACCCCGCTTTCAGGTCATTGCTAGAAAAAATATTACCATGAGGAACCCTGACCTTTCCGTTACTTATACAATCTTGAAAAATTCCTAAAGAAATATGAAGCATAGAGTTAATACTTAAATGTTAACATAGGCTGTCATTGTATGCTATCAAAGGCCTATGAGTTCAAGAACCAATTCATTCAAAACTTGTCTTATAGCATTACTTGATACCCATACAAAATCATCCAACTAGCATTAAGAAAAATTCAAATCAATCATCATCTACAAAAAAATTAGTTTTCCTGTAATAATACATTCTTTTTGGAAGATTCAATAAGCATGCAAAAGCAATAGCTTAACCTAGCCATTATTATTTGAAGTAATCATATAAGCTTTGAGGACTTTAGATAAAAATAGTTAGGACTCAACAACGAGTGAGGGCATATGAGTTAAAGCCATAAATATATTTAAAAAGAACACACAATATCAGAGAAATTTTTATTAAGAATAGTATAGAATTATTTCTCACAAAGATTAAATAGTAAATAAGGTTTAAAATAGACTTAAAAATACTTACCACATTAAATGTTGTTGTTATCTATACCACAGAAGTAACAAGTTGTCTTTGACTACTCAAATATTCATCTGATAACTTAATATATTGCTCCCCAAGTCACTTAAGTTTTGCATTTGTGAATTTGACTCCATCCTTCCGTGTCTCTAATATTATATACTATGTATTCAACTTCTTCCGTACTTTTGGTTCCTCTTCCTTTGTAATCCTACATACATGTCAAAATTGTGTGCCTTTGTCCAGTTTTAAAGCCTTGTCAATAGGAATATCCAAATCATCTATTGCTTTATGATGTTCTTTTTGAATTTTTTCTTCCACTTCATCTAGTTCACTCTTAAGTATCATTAGACTAGGATCATAACCAGCTTAGATCATGTACTCTCCATTTTCAAGTTGATTGAGATCAACAACAGCCTCCACAAGTGTTGTAAACTTTGTCAAATGCTCTTCATCTATCTAGAGTTCAAAGGCATCCAAATATCTTTCCTTGATCAATAAAGAAAATTCCCCTTGATATGAGTTGAGTGAACTTTTGATTACAAGAATTTGTATGCTTGTATGTCACATATACAATAACTATAGTTAACAAAAACAATCCAAAAATAGTTTAAGTGCTTGAAAACCATAGTTCTCATCTTGTAAAATATGTGATATCTACTAACTACAAGCTTAGCATGATAGCTAAGAACAATCATAGATGAAAAAATATACCATTTAATCAAAAAGTACAATTGCACAACACACAAATAAATTTAGGTACAAAGAAATTGTCAATTCAAAATCACAATATCATTGTTGTGAAAGAAACACATAATTCAATGCAAAAGTATCCATGTGATCATAGAAGAGAAAAAACACAAACCATGTTTATTGCAAATGCATAGTATAAAAAATCAAATACATTAAAACTTAAAGGTCCTTGCTTGGTAGAGCTTTACAATATCTTGTAGATTGGCCCTAACCTTCTCCAGTTTCTACACAAGTTAGTCAATATATACAATTCTTTTTAGATGAAGTCTTAAATCTTGGTGTAATGTTGCATCCTCAACAAATGCTTGCACCATATCTAGTCTACACTTGATCTCTTCTACATCTAAGAGAGGTTTCTTAAGCCACCTATTCAATGGTCTCTTCCCCATGCTAGCAGTACATGTCCTATTCATCAATCCAAATAAACTAAAGTTCTTGTTCACATCTGTTGTACTTTCAAGAACATTCAATGCTCATAAATTTGTAGCATCTAGCCACATAAATCTAATTATGTGATAATGTTGAATGGTAAACTTTCCATAATTTTTGTCATTTGCAAGAAAATCTATGTAAGAGAGGAGGGCCCCCAAAGCTCCATTGGTAGACTCTAAACTTGCAACTATGTCCTTCAATGACTCAAATAAACCTTTACAAGGTGACAAAGATCTTGATCAACATCCCTAGACTTGAAATCAGATTTCTTCTTTTTAGTTAAGAGAACATTACAACTTGCCAATACATCATGCAGGCATTTATTATCAGTGGACTTTCCACTGCTTAGAGGTAACAAGCATTTCCTACAACCAAGAGCTATCATAGAAGATTCCAAGTTTGAGTATTGGTTGTCATCAAGAAACTTGGCGATGCCTAAAGTTATCTTTGTCAAGTCAAAAAAGGCCATATGCACAAGGTAATCATTCTCATGAATAACATATTGAAGAGCAATTATTATTGGTGTATCATGCATATCATTGCTAGCAAAGAGAACTTCCTCAAAACTACTAAGCTTGCCAGGGGTTCCATTTTTTTCCAACCTCCAATTTGATCCACTTCCCTCAAAAAGCTCCACAATATGATCAGTCCTCTCTAACAACAAGTTTCTGATAATCATTTCAAACATATTCCTACTAATGCTCACACTTGAGAGAGCATCATGTCCATTACCCAACTAGCAAAGAGTAGTTGTGGTGTGGTAGTAAGCTTTTGCAATGAAGAGTGAATCATCCCCATGAGCAGTATAGTAATCTTGATATCATTAAATCTTTAGTCAATTCTATGATCATATTATCATCTATCAACTTGAATAACTCAGATTTTGTGTTATTGGTAAAGGTTTGTGACTGCTCTTCTTTCATATCCCTTATATCTCTGTGTGCCCCCATCATTTGATAATCTATGATAGAGTGTTGAATCTTATTTGATGCCTAGTTGAATAGATGAATTCATATCTTAAAGCATTATATCACAACCTCCATCAGCCAATGACAATTTTATATGTGACTCTTGATTTGAGTCAAAGTGTAATATTTTGATAATTTTCTAGTAATCAATAACTGTCTATTGGACCCTCACCAATATTTAGTTGATATATAGTCGAACTGCTTCCATTGAAAACTTACTAGTTTCCTTTCCACTCACTGCCTTCCTCAAATGGGATGTTAGCATACTCTACTACTGCAATCTCCCCTATTGAGACTTTTACAAACTTACTCTACTATTCACAACTAGGGTTTAGATCCCACTCAGAAATAATGATATAAAACTTTCCTTACTAGGAGAGTGCCAATTCCTAATGATCAATTTTCATCATTATGCATTTGAATTACATTAAGGAATTATTGATGATTCACAATACATTTTCAACCATTCAATTCCTCGTTGCACTCTTCATCACTAAACTTGAGAAAGATGGGAAATTACTTGTCCATGGGCCTTGGAAACCATTTATGAGTAGGCTCACTCAAAGAATTTGTGGCACATATATCTAATACCTATCATGAGGCTACCTCCTCAAGTATTAATTTCTTGGTTATCTAAGGGACTGCAGGGAAGAGAATTTCTAATGAGGAACAGGTAGGTGATAATTGGATGAACCTCATGGTATGCTTTTGGGTTTAGTTTGAAGTGGAAATGGTAAAATTCACCTAATTGGGTTTAACATGGGATGAACCTAATCCCCTTCCCAAGTATCTACTGGTGCCAAGACCAAGTAAAGGAATGGGACCCATAGTGTAGTGCACAATGCACTAACAATCCCTCCTTTAGGATGCACATGAGCGGGGAATGATTAGCCATTATATGAACTAGTCATTGTTGTCTTGTGATTCACATGTGAGCAGGTCACTATAGTCTTTGTGATGTATGTTGGAGATACTTATTATGTATGTGATATGGAAAGCTAGTTAACTTGTGTACCTATGATGTGTATTAAAGTTTTTGTATATGAGACAAGTGCTCATTATAATTATGATGTGTGTGATTTGTGATATGATCCTTATGAATATGTGTAAGTTTATACAAATAATGATAGGTGACAATAGAGATGGAACCATCGCCTGAATACAATGAGTATCTTTATTTGTGATGGGACCAAGTTTACACTTAATTAATAATAATAGTTAAAGAGACATTAGAGATCTCGTCAAGAGGAGAGAATGAGCTCCATATAATTGCAAACTATGAAGCCTCTAAATTTGTACTCAAGAATATGTAGGTAGGATCAGCAAGAGTGAACCCTTGAGGCTAAGGTCTAGGTCTAGGAATGACCCTAGTTATAGAAACTAAACAATATCATGAGTATTCATGAAGTGTGGTATCAATTTTTTTCCACCGTGATGAATGGAGGAGTTAAGAAATAGTTAAGAAATCATAAAATCATTTATATTGTTTATACATTGCACCATGCTACTCTAATATTGATAAATATGAAACATTTACTGCAGCAAGTCAAACTGCAATATTGCTATCAGGGTTCAATTCTAATATTATCATTATACATTTTCCTCTTATCCAGAGACAAGAATGTAGGCCATTCCAAAATGATGTCAATTGAATTTTCAAAAACCAATGTTTGCAAAACAACATGCCTTAAATTCATATCTTTTTGTTTGCTCCTAGTTATTATCTTTCTCTAGACCAACCAAGGGTAGAAACACACATGGGGCACATACTTGAGGATGCATGAATATATGAAGACAAAGGATATGAAAAATATACATATTGATGCATGAAGACACGAAGAATACATAGAACATACACATGAATGCATGAAGATACAAAGCATACATGAAGTATACACATTAATACATGAAGACACGAACCATACACAAAGTTTACACATTAATGCATAAGACACTGAGCATACACCAAGTATACACATAATACATTACATTGTTATATTTCTTCTTATTGACTTAGAATGATTCCTTTTTTTCATCCAATACCCTGCACGATGGCAAGATAGTGCTTTGATCCCATTGTAAGGTCCCTTATTGATACCTCCACTGATTTACACTACTATTCCCAACTAGGGTTTAGATCCTGCACAAAAATGGAAATATAAAACATTCCTTACAAGGAGAATGTCAATTCCTAATGATCAATGTTCATCATTATGCATTTCAATTACATTAACAAATAATTGTTGATTCACAATACATATTCAAGCATTCAATTCCCCACTGCACTCTTCATCACTAACCTTAAGAAAGATGGAAAATTGCTTTTTAGAGGGCCTTGCAAACCCTCTACAAGTAGGATCCCTCAAAGGATTTGTGGCACATATAATAATTACCTATTTTTGGGCTATGTGCTCAAAGATTCATGATATACATCCATACCATTGGCTTAAAAACTTCCTCCAACATGGTATTACTCCAACCCTGACAAGCCAACCTATCCTCTTAACTGTATTAGTGAGTGAACAAGGATTAGACTAAGTATATATTAATAACTCTTAAAGTAAATGCACTTGGGGATAGCAACTTGGAATTTTCCTTATCAGGAGAGTACTAATTAACAATGATTAATTATACAACACTATGTCCTACACTAGATTAAGAAATAATCACTTATTTATAATACATACCTATGCCTTTAATCTTGTATGACCATTTGTAATCCCCAATCTTACAAAATTTGGAACATTACTTGTCCATGGGAATATTGGAACCATTTGTGAGTAGGAGTGATTTAAATTTTAAATAAATGTTGATGAACTACAATTCTATTTTATTAAATGATGAGGAACAATTTAAATAAATAATGAAGAAGCACGATCTAAATTTAAGAAATTGGTTTTGATTTTGTGAATGAAGTGAGATGATTTAATTAATATGAATTATTTCAATTTATCTATTTTATGAGTCCTACACTTTGGACTCTATAGCCATATAAAAAGGAACCTGCCCACTTCATTTCAAATCATAAACTCGGTCAACTCAAGCAAATCAAATAAGGAGCAAAGTAAATCTATTTACATCAGCAACTAACCATTTTTTAACAAGCCAAATTTTTGCACAGTGTTGATCAATGTTCATGATTAGGTCTATAAACATTGAAACTAAGACTGCTCAATTATGCAAGTCCACATTTTGGTGTGGAGAAATCAGCTCTAAAGGCTATAAGCTACAAGAGTGTGTTGAATTTGAAAATCTAAAAGTAATCATGCCTTGTGAAAACTCAAAACATCTCTAGATTTGAATTTCAAGCTAAGAGATCTCATTGAAATTAGACAATGTATCATATTTGTAAAGTAGTCATAAAGTATGTGTGGTCAAATTGCTTAAAGAGTCATTAAGCAGAGAATCAAATGGATAAATCAGAATTGTTCGTGATCTTGAATTCTGATTTCTTAAATAATGACTCCTATCGATTTAAATAAATATAAAAAGAAAAAACCTAATGAAGGGTGTTGTATGGTAGGTTAAATAATGGTAGGAGCTAATCAAGGAGAAGGCTCAAAGAAAAAGGAAAAGGCACCTAAAGATGGGATAAACTCAAGACAATGTAGTATTGTGCAGCTCAAACATGATTTATGAGACATGCCCCTTGAGAAAAACTTTACATCCAAATGGAAGAAAATTAATGACACCAAACTTGCTCCCTATAACATGAATTTGATAAGAGATAGAACATTTCAACACAATCCATCACCACGGGCAAAGAAAATCTTGAAGAATGGTATAGTTCATGCAACTGCATTTCCACCAGACAGACAATGGCCCAAGCTAATGGTTGAATGTACTAGAAGATATGATATTGAAACAAGTACTTACCCCTAAAGGAAATCTTGTGGTTGATATAATACTTGATAACATAAGGGATCCATTCAATATCTCATAGCAGAAAGATGACTTAATTAGAACATGAGAGTTTGTCATGAAAGAATTTGAAAAAAAAAAGAGGATGACTACATCACTCTTATCAAAAATGAATGGTTATAATCCAAGAAGCACAATACCAAGTTGTTGAAGTTGACCAAAGAAGATTTTAAAGAAGATATCAGGACCTCATAATCACATTGAATAAAGCAATTGGAAGCTCACAAGTGGCACTATTCAAACCATGGATGAGTTATTTAATCAAGAGTATCATTAATGCAAGTGAAAGATTTGATTGGGCAACAATGATCAATGACAACTTAAATTTATGGTTAAGAACTATGATGAAATCAATGAGATTTTACATGAGCTCATGTATGATCTACACAATTATGTGAGTACACAAGTACAAAGGATTGGAATGTTTGGGTGTAATTGGAATTGGACCAAGCCAATACATGATATATGATTATTATCCACAAATGTAACCTCAAGACAAAGATGGGTTTAAGATTGCAAACAAAGTCTTTGTTATGCACACAGTGAGAGTATTACAAGGCACCCCTAACAAGATTATCAAGTTGAGTGGAGAAATTTGTGAAGAAGTATGGATCATGGTATGTTAAATTTCCAAAATTCACCTACATCTATGTATTAGAAAGTACAGTATGCCCAATCAAACTCCCAAGGTTTCTATCAAATAGTTGTTGCTCAAAGAAGTTGCAAGGAAGTTAGTTATAAATGACAGGAGTTAGAAGCATATGAATAGGCTAGGAATTGCATTTCCACATAGTTTTGACACCAAATCTTGTCCATTGCTTCTAGTAGTAAGTAACAGAGAGAGAATTCAAGCATTGTTCTTTGGAGTTATAGGAAAGAAGATCTCATTTTGATCCATACTATCAAATTGAAAGAGCCTATGGAGTAAGATACAAGCACTTGGAGCATATTGAGAATCACTAATTGAGTGCATCTGATGATCATGAAATTAAGAGATCATTTTCCAAGATGTCAATATAATTGATTTGCACAAACATCATATACTCTTCATTATTGAAAGGAGAGCATATTGTACAAATCTAGAAGGGCATATAAATGATATATTTAGATTCTTTCTGCATTGATTATGACACATGGAATTAAAATCTCACCAGGATGTTGTAACCTTCAAATGGAAAATCGCATGTTGATTTGGCTTGTCTAAGTATTAGATTCAGCTTCCTCCAGTGATTTCTTTGCAAGAAGATGCAGATTCAAGGCACCGTAGGTAAAGAATCCTTGCACTTGGAAAGCTTGGCTTCAGAGTCCATGGTGTACTTTTCTTGTTGAGAAAATCCAGCCTAGGCATTCACTCTAGGACACCTAGAATGTTTCTTTGATCACAAGTTCACGCTTTCAAACTTGACAAAATTGTGTAAACACCTTCTACTTTCGTCCTCCGCCAATGTCTCAGAGCTACCATAGAATGAATGCAATGATTGTTCACCTTCCTCCAGCAATCATTCACCTTCCTCCAATGATGGATCCTATAAAATTTACCTATGAAGCCCCAATATTGCCTGCAATGATATCCTATGTGGACGAGAATGAAATAATATTAAACAATAATATCATAAACTAGTATAAGCCTATGTACATATAAGATTAAAATATTCTTTATTTCTTATGACCCAAGTTGGTTGAAATTTTGACCAATTTGGGAAAAATTAATACATTTTTTACCAATATGGGGATGAAAACCAAAAAATAAAATAAATCATACCTTCTGTCAAAAAATTTGGTAGAAAAACAAGTGCAAATGTACTAGTGATTCTTAAGATTATGCAATCACTAAAACTTGTAGGTTACTATCAAATCAACTTGCAAAACAGTAAAGCATGAAACATAATAGATTCATCAACACACTTGACATAATTTATGTGGAAACCCAATTTGGAAAAAACCACCAGTAACATGATACTCATTTTCACTCTTCTAAAGTTATGCCCTATAAAAGGCCAACCCTATTAAAGGTTACAATACACACTGTTAAATGTGACTAGGCTAAGGGATTTCAATCATCCTATTAGAAATGAGCCTTGTTAGAGGATTTTAGGTCATTCACTTGGAATGCCACCTAGTTAAAGGATTTACAAATGACTATTAGGTCAACCTTAATCCAAAGGATTTACCCTAGACTGATACAATTGTTAGAGAGTAACAGTAGAGCTTTGATCTAATACAACTTAGAACTTCTCTTGTAGATTATAGATATCTATTTAGTCCTCAATTCTATTTGGCCTTCATACTTTGTAGCTCTAATAGCTTGTTCACCCTTTAAGCATTCATCTTCTTAAGCCTTGTTGCTTAACATGTCATTGTAGACTCTTCTCTTAGGTCACTTGATGAAGCAAAACCCTTAACTCCTTCACTTCCTTAGGTTCTCGCACATGACAACTTCTCTTTATGACCAGATATTCCTCTAAATAGGAAATTAGGATATTTTCCCACTCATTTTCAATCATCCAAATTAGGGCTCAAATGGATTAGGTAGGATACAATGTATCTATCCCATATCTTGTATCTCTTCTAAAAATTCTCCTAGAATCCATTTGAATTCACCTAAAAATGGTTTACCTCAAATTTTGTGCCACTAGATCATCAACCTTATCTTCCACCTAGTTCATAAAATTCAACAATGCATCAGCTTGGCATTATCAATCTTTTGATGCTTGGCACATACTATGTTGCTTGAAATCTATTATGAAATCACTCAGCATCAACTAAAGTTTACTGATGCTCAACATCAACTAAACTTTACCCAGCATCAACTTTCTTGCTTGGCATCCACTAAAATTTGTTGTTACCCAACTCCAACTAATTCTTTTCTTGACTTGCACTAACTTTTCTCGACACCTACTATCAACTCAATCAAGCTTGGTAGACAAACTTTGTGTAACTTATTCTTCTAAACTTTCTAAGTGTAGCCAACATTTGTAACCTTAAGTAGATTATCAATACATCATGTCATCACTATCTTAACTAATCCTTGTACTTCATTACATAATCATAACTCAACCTTTTCTCTAGGTGCTTTTGTTATATTTTATTGATCAAATCCTCTTCATCAATCAACTAATTGATAGTACTTGAATCTTATAAGTAGTTGTCTTACCAGCAAATAGCAGGCTTGTCATCACTAACAAAACAATGATTGAAACACAGTCTTCTTCAACAATCTCCCTCTTTCAATAATCTCTCTTCAACAATGATCTTCTCAATTAGATCTTGACAATCTCCATCTTTAGCATTGATGGCAAACCAAACTGATCAACTAAGTCAATCAAATGATGAACATCTTGTTCAACCAAACTAAGTTAAAATAGTAAGACAATACTAAAAGGAAAAAACTTGTATCAAAATTTCTCCCTCTATCAACAACTTCCATCTTCTAATTAGGTTACAAAACTCCTTCTTATGACTCCCTTTGAGTTTCATCTTGTATCTCCTTCTTACTAGGTAGATTAGAATGTCTCCCTCTGTATTTATACTAGGTTGATTAGCAGAATGTCTCCCTCTATGATTATACATTTTGGCTTTGATATATCTCCCTTTTGATTAATAAATCTCTCCATCTTTTCTGGCTCTTGATCAATATCTCCCTATCTATTCTAACTCTTGATCAGTAGAATGTCTCCCTCTTTAACAATAATGTCAAAGACATATACCAAAAACTTGTCATCTCAAAACATGCAGATATAGGCTTTTGTAGTTTCTTCAGTTTCTCCCTCTGTCACCATGCTTGTGGCTGATTTTAAGTTTTAGCATCTCTTTGATTACTTTAGCAACTCCAAAAGTAAGATCCTCTACATCAATGTGTAACATATGAATTCAACTTGTTTGATGCAAGGCACTTCTCTTGTTATTTAGATAGCCTTTGATAGGGGTATTACCCCTAATTTACCTCTTAGATACGCATGAGCATCCTTAGGTAATGGTTTTGTGAAGATATCAACAATTTGTTCCTTTGTGTTGACATGTTCCATCTTCACTTCTTTATTTTGAACTAGCTTTCTCAAGTAATGATACTTGATTGCAATGTGATTTGTTTTTGTCTGCATCACTGGATTCTTTGATATATTGATAGCACATGTATTATCATAATAAAGTATGACTAGTTTTGTGATTTCTTCCTTCATTTCTTTGAGTATTTGTTTGATCCATACAATGTTTTTGCAATTTACAGCACTTGGCAACATATTCAGCTTCAACAGTAGATTGTGAAGTTCAACTTTGTTTCTTTCTAGTCCATGTAACTAGTCTTTTGCCTAAGAAAAATTTTCTTCCATTGGTGCTCTTTCTGTCATCAATGTTTCCAGCCCAATCAACATCAATGTAGGCTCTCAATCCAAACCTTTCATTCTTCTTGTAGTATAGACCAAACTCTTCTGTTCCTTTCAAATATCTCATTATTCTGTTTATAGCCATTAAATTATTCTCCCTAGGATTAGCAAAGAATCTTGCAACTATCCCTATAGATAATGCAATATCAAGTTTGTTATGTACTACATATTGCAATTTTTCAATCATAGACCTATACATGGTTTGGTTCACCTTAGTAGAATCATCATTCTTTGACAACTTGTGTCCTATCGCCATAGGTGTACTTACTAGTTTGGAATCCTCTAATCTAAAATTTTTCTATATCTCCTTGACATACTTTAACTGAGTGATATATATAGCATATTTCATCTAATAGACTTGCAAACCAACAAAAATTTTGATTTTTCCAAACATAGACATTTCAAATTCTTGCTTCATCTAATTTGCAAAATCCTTACATAAAGCATCTTGACCTCCAAATATGATATCATCAACAAATATTTCAAATAAAAAATACCTTTTCCTTTCTCTGTCTTTATGTCCAAATTATTGTTATCATCTATCCTTTCAAAACTAATCTTCACAAGATAGTTATGAATTCCCTCATACCATGCTCTTAATGCTTATTTCAAATCATATAGAGCTTTGCGTAGTCTACATACCATGTTCTTATTGCTATCATAAACAAAACCTTTTGGTTGTTCTATGTGAACTTCTTCCTCTAATATGCCATTTAGAAATGTAGATTTAACATCCATCTGATAAATTTTGAAACCTTTGTATGGAGCATAAGCAAGTAGAGTTCTTACTCCTTCCAATCTAGCAATAGGGGCAAATGTCTCTCCATAGTCAATTCCTTCTTCTTGTGCATACCCCTTGCAAACTAATCTTGCTTTGTTTCTTGTGACTTCACCATTCTCATCTAACTTATTTTTGAATACCCACTTGGTACCAATCACATTCTTGTTTTTTGGTCTAGGAACTAGACTCCATGTTTTTTTCTTCTCTACTTGTTCAATCTTCTCTTCCATAGCTTTGTACCAGTTAGCATCTTCTAGTGCATCTTTTACTGTTTTGGGTTCTTTCATGCTAAGAAAACATGTTTCACTTTTAAATCTATTTCTTGCCATTGTTCTAAGATTTTATCTCCAATGATTTGAGTAGCAAGATGATGTCTTTTGACATACTTAGACAATCTTGGTTCAACTCTTGTTTCTTCATTTTGTATTTCAATTTCAAAATCATTGTGTGTATCTCTATCAGGTATCTCAACATCTCTTTCATGTGTACTAATCTTAGAATTAGAATGTGAATCCACTTCATTTCATAACTCAGCATCTGAATGCAACTCAACATTCATAGGGTGTGACTTGACAATCATTGTAACTTCTTGTTGATTTGTAACTTGATTTGCAACATCTTCTCGAGTAGGAATACCATCATAAAAGTATACAAATGATTTGTATTCTTTTGACTTTTTCATAGGTTAAGCCTCATGTACTTTTATATATTCATCAAAATTCACATTTTCACTTTCCACAATTTTGTTAGGGTTAGTATTCAAACACTTATAAGCTTTACTTCTTGTGGAGTATCCTAGGAATATAACTTCTTCACATTTTGCACCAAGCTTGTCATTTCTAACCTCTTTAAGAATCTAACACTTACTTCCAAATATCTTAAAGTATTTTACATTGGGTGGATATACATACCATAGTTCAAAAGGTGTTGGATGAGTACCTTTCTTGATTTGCACATGGTTCAACCTATAGATAGTTGTACTTACAACTTCTCTCCAATATTTCAAAGCAACATTCTTCTCCATCATGAGTGTTTTAGCACAGTTCATTATAGATCTATTTCTCCTTTTAGCTATTCCATTTTGTGGAGGGGTTCTAGGGGAAAATGTCTATCTTTTTATTCCTCTATCATTATAGAACATCTCAAATTCACTTGATGTAAATTCTCCTCCTCTGTTAGATCTCAAACATTTTAAGACTTTTACCTTCTTCTTTTTCAACTCTTGCCAAGTACCACTTAAACATTTGAAAAGCATCAGATTTCTATCTCAAAAACATAATTGTCATCATCCTAGAATAATCATAAACAAATGGCATTATTTACTTATCTCGTTTGTAGCTTTGTACTTTAATTGGTCCACACAAGTTAGTATGAACAATCTCTAGTATTCCTTTAGAGGTATAAGTTTTACTCTTAAAACTTGACTTTGTCATTTTGCCTAGCTGACATTGTTTGCACACTACATTATCAGGCTTCTTCAACTTAGGAAAACCTCCAACTTATCAAAATTAATATGAAATAAACTTTTTTTCCAAAGCCATATATCATCAAATTTTACAACAAGATAAGTAGCATCCTCTATATCAAGATAGAATAAATTACTTCTAGTTTGATCACCTTTTTCAATCAATTTCACATTTGTTTCATATATCTTAGCAATTTTGCTTTCAAATTCAAACTTGCATCCCAAATTGTTCAATTGTGACACACTCAACAATTTATAGTTTAGTCCTTCAACATAGTAAGTATTGTCACATGAAATCTTATCTATGAGTTTGATAAAACCCTTTCCTTTTATCAAACATGGTGCATCATTACCAAAGCTTACACTATTTCCATCATAACAATTTAAGGTAATGAACTTAGATTTGTCTTTAGTCATGTGATGTGAAAATCCACTATCAATGATCCATCTATCATTTTTTTCACATAAGTCACAAGTGTAGTTGCCTCATCTTCATCAGATTTGTCTTTCATTGCAACATTCACCACTTCATCATCATGTTCTTCAGAATCATCCTTTGTTTCCTCTTTAGCAATGTAGCATGACATTTTGCCTTTATTTTTTTAATATTTTTTGTCATCTTCTCTTTTGATCTTATACTTTTCACCACCTTTGTAGTTCTTCTTCTATGTACATCTTGCAACAATATGACCAACCTCATTGCAATTGAAAAAAATGATGTGTAACTTGCCTTTGAACTTACCTTTATGATACAGGAGCATCTATCATGGATTTTTGTGGAGCTATGCTTCTCATGGTTAGGGATGTGTTGTAGACACATTTGGTAACCTTTCCTCATGGTTGCATAGAGAGTGGATGGATTGAGTTGAAGTTTGAGTTGTTTGTACCTTGCTGCTAGAACAATGTTTTTTGGTTTCTATGTGCCTGTTATAGGGTGTGTAACTAATTATAATTAATGAATGAGAGGCTTCACACTTCAAGGATTTAATAGTTCCTTTATCACTTCCTTTTGTTAAGATTTCAAGTCCTAATTCATTATAGGTTGGGAGATATGGCAGTTCTCCTAGAGTATCAAAATCTGGTAATTTTGTGCAATAGTCTGCTATGTATGACTTTTAGGATGGATGTACACTTTTTATTAGAAAATAAGCCTTTGTGAATTTAAGGAAATGTAGAGGACATATATTTCTTCCTATAGTTCAAAGCACAAGTTCTAATTCAATCAGAGCTAGGAGATATTGCAATTTTACTCAGATATTGATTTTTGGATATTTAATTGTTGTTGCAAGCCAACTTGTAGCATTTAATTTATGTATTTGTATTTAATTTGTGTTCTAGGATGACTTGTAGCTTAGATTGGTATAATTAGGTTTTTTGGAGAATTCTTTAGTCATTATGATCCATCATGGAGAAGAGGAGGTAGCTAAAGAGCAAGTTTTTCCTGAGTCTGTGGGCAAAGCACCGAATGTGAGGCAGTTTATAGCAGGATTGTGATGGAGTTGTGAGTGTGTGAAAAAAGCACCGAATGTGAGATAGTTTACACTTTGATCTTGGATAAATTTTGAGAAGGGCTAGTAGTTGTGTCTGGAAAACAAGGAAGTTTCTTGGTGGGCTTGTGAGCATAAGTTTACATTTCCTTGATGGTTTCTTCCAGATTTTTGTTATGTTACAGATCTAGGCTAGCTAAGATTGGTTTGTAAGTTGGATCTTGATAGATCTTGTAGAATTTATTTTGTAATTTCTATTTGTATTTGGCCCTAACTCAGAAGGCCTCACAGTTGGGCATATTGCATGTAATCAGTTATATTTTATAAATCAAGTATTGTAATTTGGTATCAGATCTTGCATTATTGTTTCTTGCTCTTGTATTTTCATTGTGTGGTTATATAGCTAGGGGCTAGAACATCTCCTTTGGGGATTCTTTTGCCTTGCACTACTTTAGGTGGTATTAGAACAAGGTTGTTCTTGAGTGTGTAGACAGATCACTGAAACTAGGGTAGTTTTCACCAGGACTTGGGTGGAGAAGTAGATCTGAGTTGATCTTGATCTGGTGGTGGATTTTCTTTTTGGATTCCTAGATCTCTTGGTTGTGAGGTGGTAGATCATGGTTCTGACTTACAACTATAGACGACTTGCAGATTGATTAATGGATGCAAAGATGGAAGACTGATCTAATTAAGACATGATCATAGAGAGATTGTGGGTTGTATATCTATGGTCCTAGACTTGTGATGTGGTTCCTAATTACTCATGCAAGGTGGCAGGTTGTGATTTGACTTGCAAACAATTTGAAGTTGTCACAAGGAGTGTAGGAAGGATTTGGCATAGAGGGTTTACGAAGATCTTGGGAGATGGCTCCAAGAAGATTAGACCCTGAGATGATTGTGAATCTCCATGATGTGGTGGAGAGGAATTTTCTAAGATTTCTACTTAGTTTAAAGCTAATTTGGTTGATTGAACTAAGAAGGTGGTTGCTTAGTTAGAAACTAGTTCAGATGATCAAGATAAGGATAGGATGAGGAAGGAATTTCATAGATGTTTGTGGAGCTAGAGTCTACTGATTTAGAAGAAAGTTGTTTGGCTGATTAAGAGACTTGTTCAAGAAATAATATGGCATAACAAGGTCGAGGTGGAAGAGGTTAGTTGTGTTGATCAATTTGTAAATTTTGATACAAAAATTGTAGAGCAGTTGAAGGTTATTGCTGAAGATATTCCTAACCTTGTTGATGTTGAGACAGAGGTTGATTTTCATGATTAGTTGGTTGAATCTAACATGGAAATTTTAGAGCACTTGGTCATGGATGATCCATTTTTTGTTGGTGATGATTTGTGTATTGTTGTGAGTAATAATATTGTTGAAATTGTTGATTATGAGGATTTGCATGTGTTTGTTGATATGGATCTAAATTTATATGTTGTTGCTGAGATGATTAAGGGTGTAGGTGTTTCTATTGATGTGGAGTTTGATGTTGCTGGTGTGGATTCACTAGTTAGTGATTTGGTTTTGGATCTACATGATACTATAGATCTATGTGTTCCTAATTTGCCTATGGTTCACATGGCTAAGGATTTACATGTTCTTACTGGGGATTTTAATCTACATGGTGATATGGAATTTGTTTTTGCTAGTGTGGATTCACTAGTTGTTGATGTGGATGAGGGTTTGTTGGTGAAGCATTATGTTCAATTTGTTCTTAGGTGTGAGCATGTTGATTGGTTTGTTGATGTGTATTTGATTCTGATTTTTTAGTGGATGAAGCATAGATGGTGCATTTTCAGATTTTTTCTTTTGAATTTGATGAAGTGGAAGCCTTTGGTAAAGATGAAGTTGGTTGTAGATCTTTCCTTGGGCATCAAATTATGGGACATACTTTTCTATTTACCTAGGGAGTCTGATGCAAGAGCATCTAGCATGGATTTTGGTGGAGCTATGCTTCTCATGGCTATGGATGTGTTGGAGACACATTGGGGAACCTTTCCTCATGATTGCATAGAGATTGGATGGATTGAGTTGAAGTTTGAGTTGTTTGTACCTTGCTACTGGAACTGTGTTTTTTAGTTTTTAGGTGTGTAGTGCCTCTCCCATTTGACTACTATAAATCATCTTGATGGATGCAACCTTGTTGATATTTTGTTGTGATGGGTCATTATTGTGACCATGAGTGGTCCACACTGTAGAGGTGATTTGATGTATGTTTCTGTATCAATTGCTTTGATTATGCTTATGGATGATTTATGAGATTATGATGTGATTTATGGTTCACTGAGGTTTTTGCTAGTGGTTACCAGGATCAATGTCGTATCATGAGGTTGTTCCGTGATTACCCAGAGATGTGTGCAGAGATTGCATTATGTACTTTTATCGTGCTACACTAGACTAGGTTCCTGTAGTAGTGGTTATTCATGTTTATGATTGTGTTCGATTATATCTTTTAAGTGCCTTTTTAATGTTGTGTAAATAACCATTATTAAATGCTTAAATAATTATAAATGGATTGTCCATGTTGGATTCTTTGGTTATATGCTACAGATATCTACTTATGTTATGTTTTACTTTTGAGATGACCTAAGGGTCAAATGTCATACTTTGAGTTCAGTATCATAGATGTTAGACTACTATACTATTTAGCTGATCATATTGAATGATGATGCCATTTTTAGATGACAGTGTGTTTATGATGATATCTGGTTATCTGGTATTTGGACATATCCCTGATTATGTTATGTGATAGATTTAATGCTATGATTATTTACTTCATTCCTTTGTTGTTATGCTTTATGCAAACGTGAGTGATGAAAATAGATTATTTTGATATAATTAAATAAATGGTTAAATTAGGTGATTTAATGGATTTATTGCTTCAACTATGTTATTATATGCAATTGTACTTGATCGTGTTGTTTAGTGTGCAAGATTTATATCCCTGGTAGTGGCACATGGAGTTAGCGATTCAACCATTCATATTTTACCAATGTCATCCTTGTATGGTTGACGTATCCTTATTTTAATTATTTAATTATACCTTTCGATGATTATTAAATCCAAACTCATTTGCATTATGTGATTAGACTAGTGAGCGTGTCTGTGCATTTAGAGGTTGGCATTGTCGTGAAAGTTGTTAAGAAATTTTTTGCATTTTTGGGTTTTCAAGATTTTTAATTGATTTATTTTAATTTTTGGTAGCTTTGCCATAGATGAATTCCTATTTATAGGAATAGCCTATTTTCGTTTGGGTCGATTCAGATTTTAACTAAGTTGGCTGGTTATTTTTCGTAATCGATTATTCACTCAAAAAGTGAATAAGTTTCCAAAAAGGAATTTAATTCCTCACTTCTCACTTTTGAATTAGAAAGTTGGAGAGTAAAACCTAAAATCCTCTTCATGAGGATTTACTGTTTTGTTCATTGTGGGAGCTATAGGCATGGGATCATCGTGACGTTGAGCTCATTGGATCCAACTCGAGGAAACCTTGGATTGCCACGAATTTCAATTGCTTCTGTGAGCTATTTATTTTATGGTTCATATTCTCATTTTTCCCTTTTGGCTATGAGGTAAGGCTTTCTTATTTTATTGTTTCAGCTACATTTCTACTTTTTTTGGTAGTCATTTGTTTGGAGGCTAAGAACTAGTGTTTCCCTCCATTTTTGTATGTTAGTTCTACCTAGTTGGGCGGGTACAAGCATTTCCCTATTTTTTGGGATGAGAGTTTGGGGTTTTGCACCCTTATATTGGTCATTTTTGCATACGGTGTTCAAACTTGTTTATTTTTGAATTTTTGGGGGTTTTTGTACCCAAAGGCCAAATGGGTTTTAATTTTGAAGTTTTCCAATTTTTTGGAGTTTTGACCTCATTTTGCATGCCACACTATTTTCTCGAGTTTTCTTGGCATAATGTGGGTCGTGGACCTAGATGATCCATTTGGATATCATTCAAACCACTATTGCACTTTTATGTTGCATTGGGATGTGTGTTGCATCCGTACTCTCGACTTTGTGTTTGGTTGAGTGATTTTTATATCTATTGTTATGGTTTCTCTTGGACCTTTTTTATTATTTCATGGACACTAGGATTTGTGTAGAATACATACTCTCAGATTGAGGCCAATTGAGTGAGTTCATGATGTTTGGTCTTGTTGCATCATTGGGATTTGTGTAGAATTCATACTCCTAGATTGAGGCCGGTAGAGTGCTTTCATGATGTATAGTTTTAATGGCTTTGAGATTTGTGTAGAATCCATCCTCTCAAGTTGCTTTTGGTTGGGTGTTTTATTTTTCATTGTGTTCTCTTCCAATCCTTGTGTTATGATCTTCATGATGGTGGTGCACCACACACAAGTACATGAGCATACATTTGTTGGGTGACTTGCAAGGCCTAATCTTTTGTGGTACTTCTAGAAGTTATGACCATTAGGGTTGGGTTGGGAATATGCATGCCCATAGGCACTTGTCATAGGATGAGCATGGGTAGGGTAGGGTAGCATATGGAGGGGGAATTTGTCGTGCATTCTGGTGTCCATTTCCCATTTGACTAAAGAAGTTTTTAATCAAGTGATAACTAAATAAAATGTGTGAGTGGTAATAAAACTTAAGATAATAAAATGCTTGTGTCGAGCCATTTTGTTGAGGGATGATGAATTTGCATGATTTGAGCTTAGGCTTTTCAATGCCAAGCAACTCTCCATGATGTTAGCCCCTACTTAGTAGCCTATTGAGTGTCTAACCAGGACCTATACTCCTTGCATTGTCTTAGGTTCTTGGTTACATCCATCGTACTATTTGGCGTGAGTGTTAGCCGTGGATGTTGTTTTTGTATGTTTTTGGTTGGATCATTATCTCCATCAGCACAGTAGGTGTAGACCTATGGGTGCCACATGGTTGAGAGGCATAGCTACCTTCACCACTACTAGGGACTAGTGTACAGAGACAGTCTTTTATCCTAGTGTGACTGTTGTTGGATGTTTTCACTTGGTACTTCGATTTCTAGAGTACGCTTTCTTGTTATTTATGCTTTCTTTGAAATGCTTGGATATCATGTTTAGATGATGTTAGTTTATTTTATGCATTCCCATATTATGATGTTTAGCATATGACTAGATGATTTGAATTATTGTATTGGATTATCTTTTGCTTATTGGTTTAGCATGTTAGATTTCATTATTATGATGATCAGCATGTGATAGGCAATGTTACCTACTTTTTAGGATTATCTTATGCTAACCTACTAGCATGTTAGATTTCCTTATGCTTATGTTGTAGCATTTTTTAGTAGTGATGTCCCTATTACAATAGTACTGATGATCTGATTAATGGCTTGGGATGTTACACATGGAGGATGGTTAGGACCCACGATGGTCTTATGATGCTATTGACGGTTGGGAGGAACTGCATACTTAGTTTGCTTGTTCAGTTATTGTGACATTATTTTTGTACATTGTGATGTTGCTTATGTTCACTGAGATGTTGCTTTCAGTATGTTCTTTACTACTTTGGTTTAGATGGATAGATGTTCCTCATTCCTATTTCATGGTATCTTGTTGTTTATGCATTCAATATTTTTCTCCTCGATCTATGTGGATCTAGTACTCCCTAGTGTGGAGGTTTTATTCTCTATTTTTCCCTTTTTGTGTTTTCCTTAAGTGTTTCTTGAGTTTCTTGGGCAACCATTTATCAGCCTGGTGCAATACAATATTGTATTGCACGCCCATTGAAATTGTATTGTGCGACCCCTGATTCTATCACACACCTCTTGGAGAAATATCATGTGATACTTTCTAGTGTTGCACCTCCTTGTAAGAATTGTCATCTAATACCCTTAAATTATCGCATGTCTTTGAGAGAAGTATCCCCCAGTCCTCGAAAGTGTCACTCTCCTTCTTTAGGAATGTCGTGCGATACTCTCCAGTGTTGTATTAAAGTATCACCTAGATTTTTGCAAAGACCTGTGCAGGTGGGTAGGGGGCACTTTTCAATTTGATCTAAACTATTTGGGAGTTGTTTGTGGTACCCTCTTAGGTTTTCTTAAGTCCTTTGGTGTCTCATTTTGAATTTGAATTGTGTTCGATTTGAATTCAGTTATGTGTTCTTCATCTTTAGTCATTTTGTTCAATAATGGCATTTGGAGATTTGTTAGTTGCTCAGATTGTTGGTGTTTTCTTCTATTGTGATCTATGTGATCCTAGTATGATGTTGACATGTGCATCATACTTGTAAAAAAAATTAAAAAATTTGGCTTGTATTTCATCCTTGTTCCAAGATTCTTCAGGCGGGGCATGTAACTAATTATCCTTAATGAATGAGAGGTTGCACACTTCAAATATTGAAGAGGGCCTAGATTAATTACTTGTGTCAAGATTGAAAATCCTAATTTATTATAGGTTGGGAGATATGGCAATTCTCCCAGAGTATCAATTTCTGGTAGTTTAGTGCAACAGTCTACTGTATGTGAATTTTAGGATGGATGCACACTTTTCCTTATGGAATCAGACTTTGTGCATTTAAGGGTTTGTATAGGACCTAGATTTATACCTATGGTTTGAAGCATGAGTTGTAATTCAATCAAAGCTAGAAGATATCATGATTTTACTCAGATATTAATTTCTAGACATTTAATTGTTGTTGCGGGCCGATTTGTGGCATTTAATTTATGTATTTGTATTTAATTTTTATTATAGGACAACTTTTTTCTTAGATTGGTATAAGTAGGGGTTGTGTGGAAGTCTTTAGTCATTATGATCCATTGTAAAGAAGAGGAGGTAGCTGAAGAATGAGTTTTTTCTAAGTCTATGGGCAAAGCACCAAATGTGAGGCAATTTATAGCAGGATTGTGATGGAGTTGTGAGTGTGTGGATAGAGCAATGAATGTGAGGCATTTTACACTTGGATCTTGGATAAATTTTGAGAAGTGCTAGTAGTTGTGGCTAGAAAACAAGGAGGTTGCTTGGTGGGCTTCCGAGCACAAGTTTAGATTTCCTTGGTGGTTTCTTCCAAATTGTTGTTATGTTACAGATCTGGGTTAGCTGAGATTGGTTTATAAGTTGGATCTTTCTGGATCTTAGAGAACTAATTTTTAAATTGCTATTTGTATTTGGCCCTAACTTGAAAGGCCTTATAGCTTGGCATATTGCATGTAATCAATTATATTTTATAAAGAAAGTATTGTAATTTGGTATTAGATCTTGCATTGTTGTTTGTTGCTCTTGTGTTTCTGTTGTGTGGTTATATAGTTGGGGGCTAGGACATCTCCTTTAGGGATTCTCCTACCTTGCATTGCATCACTTTACCTCTATGGAATCTTTTTTCCAATAGTGCTTCCAGTTGTTCAACATCTTCCTCATTTGTATCACTATCACTAGACACATATTTTATCTTTCTCTTCTTCTTCTACTTCACCTCATCAGAATCTTTCAATAAAAGCTTAGCTTTGAAAGTAGATTCAAGACTCTCAGGTTTGTAATTGTCAAAGTTAGATAGCTCAAAAGCAGTGAGTCTATCTACCAGACCTTCAAGGGTTAGATTATTTCCTAGGAAAACATCTCAATTCTTGAATTGTAGAAAATCTAATAGCATAAATAGGCAGTAGTGTTCTCAAGACTTTTCTTAACATACTATCACCATCTATCTAACTACTAGCTTCGTTTATTGCACTAACAACGTCTTTTATTCTAGCAACATATTGAGCAATATTTTCACTTTCTTCCATTCTCATATCATCAAACTTACCTCTGAGACTCTCAAATTTGGCTCTTTGAACATTTTTGTCTCCTCCATAGATGGTGGCTAAGGAATCTCACATTTTCTTTGCACTATCAAGACCTTTGATATCATCAAATTTGGCATAGATTAGGGCAAAGGCAATCTCCAACATCATCTAATTGTGTTCTTTCTTCTTCTTCATATCTTCAGCAGTTAGGACTCCATCTGGATCAACATATTCCACAGAAATGGTAGATTTTGCATGATCTCCAAGTCCTCTAAGGTGTAGCTTCATCAAAATTTTCCATTTAGAAAAGTTATCTCTATTGATCTTGGGTACTTCTCTTTTAGACATCTCGATCTTTGTGCTTCTAGTACTTTAAAACTAGTCTTCTTAAGCAGATGGCTCTGATACCAATTATTGGAATACTTTAGAATAATTAAGAGAGAGGGTGAATCAGTTATCCAAGGTCCAGATGTATAAATAAAACTTTTCACAACTTAGTGAACCCATAAAACATTCATATCCATGCATACATTCTTAAGATTATGTAATCACTAAAACTTGTAGGTTACTGTCAAATCAACTTGCAAAAATGTAAAGCATGAAACATAACAGATTCATCAATGCACTTGACATAATGATTTACATAGAAACCCAATTTGGAAAAGACCACCAGTAACATGCTACTCCTTTTCACTCTTCTCAAGTGATGCCCTATAAAAGGCCAACCCTATTAAAGGTTACAATACACACTGTTAAATGTGACCCAGTTAAGGGATTTCAATCACCTTATTAGAAGTGAGCCTTGTTAGAGGACTTTAGCCCATTCACTTCGAATACCACCTGGTTAAAGGATTTACAAATGACCATTAGGTCAACCATAATCCAAAGGATTTACCCTAGACTGATACAATTATTAGAGAGTAATAGTAGAGCTTTGATTTGATACAACTTACAAGTTCTCTTGCAGATTAAAGATCTCTATTTAGTCCTCAATTCTGCTTGGCCTTCATACTTTACAACTCTGATAGTTTGTTCACCCTTCAAGAATTCATCTCCTTAAGCCTTCTTGCTTAACATTCCATTGCAAACTCTTCTCTTCGGTCACTTGATGAAGCAAAACCCTTAACTCCTTCTCTTCCTTAGGTTCTCGTACATGATAACTTTGCTTCATGACCAGACATTCTTATAAATAGGAAATTAGGATATTTTCTCGCTCATTTTCCATTGTCCAAATTAGGTTTTAGATGGATTAGGTAGGATACAATGTATCTATCCCATATCTTATATCTCTTCTAGAAACTTCTCTTAGAATCCATTTGAATTCACCTAAAAAAAGTTTACCTCAAATTATGTGCCACTAGCTCATCAACCTTATATTCCACCTAGTTCACAAAATTTAAGAAAACACACTTGTCAACTCAGATTCAGTGAAACTTTTAATTTTTAAAATAATGCAATAGCTCAGCATTATCAACCTTCTGATGTCTGGCACATACTATGTTTCTCAGCATCTATTATGAAATCACTTAGCATCAAATAAATTTTATTGATGCTTAGCATCAACTAAACTTTACTCAACATCAACTATCTTGCTTAGCATCCACTAGACTTTTTTGTTACTTGACTCCAATTGACTTTCTACTCGTCTTGCACTAACTTTGCTTGGCATCTACTATCTACTCAATCAAGCTTAGCAGATAAAATTTTTGTAACTTGTTCTTCTAAACTTTTTAAGTGTAGCCAACATTTGTAACCTTAAGTAGATTATCAATATATCATGTCATCATTGTCTTAACTAATCCTTGTACTTTATTACATAATCATAACTCAACCTTTCTTCTAGGTGCTTTTGAAACATCTTATTGATCAAATCATCTTCACCAATCAACTAAGTGATAGTACTTGAATCTTATAAGCAGTTGTCTTATCAGCAAATTGAAACATGTAGTCTTCTTCAAAAAACTCCCTCTTTCAATAATCTCTCTTCAACAATGATCCTTTCAATCAAATCTCAACAAATAATTAATTCTTTTATTAATTATTATCATGCAACCTAGGTTTTACCCTATTAGGGTTTTGATCTCCTTTTATATGGGTTGATCTCTTTGTAGTTTTTCATTTCACTTTTGATAATATCAATCTCTTTTTTTTCTCATCAAGAATGTCTCATCTATGGATTTAAAAATTCTAGCCTCCATAGCTTTTGGTTCTCTCTTTTTGTAACAAGTGTTTGCATGCAGGTGATTCTTGACAGTTGTCGGGTTGATCTTTCATCAACTTCAACACTATCATGCAGAGATGTTCATCTAGAAACTCCATAAACAAAGGATAAGCATTAACTAATAGTGCATCAGCCAAGTGATCATCTATATCTTGTCCCTTTATTGCATTTATATTGACATATTAAATGTCAAAATAACTGAGGAGCATCACCCATTTTTCTAGGCAGCCTATGAGTGTTGTGCATGATAACATGTATTTTAAAGGGTCAATCTTGGTGATGATTTGCATAGTATGACTCAACATGTGATGGTGGAGCTTTTGAGTGGCAAAACCTATAGCTAAACAAGTTTTTTCCATAAGAGATTAATTAAGCTCATAGCCAACTATAATGTGACTGATGTAATAGATGGCTCTCTCTTTCCCTTTGTCATCAAGTTGTGCTATAAGTGTGCCTAATGCTATTGGAGTAGCTGTTATGTATAGTATCAATGGTCTCTTAGTAATTGGTAGAACAAAGATAGGTGGATTGGCCAATTATTACTTGATCTGCTCAAAGTTGTGTTGATACATAGGGTCCCATTTGAAGTTGTGATCTTTCTTGAGCACATGTGTGAATGACTTGGGAGGAAACATGTGTTACAAGCTAGGATTGTCATTGCAACAAAATATTGACTTGTCAATGCTCAATACAATCACTAGACTTATAGAACATAGGAGATGGTTAAGCCATGTCGTGAATCCAAAAAGGGTATGTTAGTGGCTAGTCTGACCCTCCCTAGTGTTACCCAAGGATGTTTGAACCTGTGACCAAGCTCTAATACCACTTGTTACAAGATAGGGTTGTCATTACACCAAAAGCTTGACCTGTCAATGCTTGATACAACCACTAGACTTATAGAATACATGAGGTGGTTAAGCCATGTCACAAATCTTGAAAGGGAACATTGGCAACTAGTCCAACAAGATGTCCATGATGGATTTGACCTTTTGGGGGTCGACCTCAATATCACATCATGATACAATAAATCCTAGAAGCTTCCCATATGCGATGCCAAAAATAAATTTCTTAGGGTTAAGCATGAGGTGGTAGTTTGCTAACCGATCAAACACTTCTTCAATGTGAGACAAGTGACCCATGACATCAATAGATTTGACCAAGATGTCATCTACATAATCTTCAAGGGTTTTATGGATGAGGTCATAGAATATGATTGTCATAGCTTGTTGATAGGTTGTTCTTGCATTCTTTAACCCAAAAGGCATCATGTTGTAACAAAGGGTTCCCTAAGGGGTGGTGAATGTTGTTTTATGTTGATCCTCTTCTATTGTTTGTATTTGATTATACCTAGAGAATCTGTCCATGAGGGACAATAATTTTTGGCTAGCTGTGAGATTCATAATCATGTTGATATTTGGCAAATGCAAATCACCCTTAGGACAATCTTTTTTGAGGTCCCTAAAATCTACACAGATCTTGATATCACCAGAGGGTTTGGTGATGGGAACCATATTGGAGATCCAGTCTAAATAGTTAATTGGTTAGATAATATTTTCTTGTAGCATCTTTTCTAATTATTCTTTGACCAATAGAGAAACCTTGGGATGCATCTTTTAGAGTTTGTGCTTGAATGGTTTCACCTTTGGATCTATTGCTAAATGGTGTACCACTAATTTAGGATCTAGTCCTAGCATGTCCTAATCAAACATTGCGAATAAACCAATATTTTCTCAGAGTACCTCAATGAGAAGATCTGTTTGGTCTGGTGGTAAAGATGTTGCAATGTATGTGATCTTGAGTGTCTCTATGAGATTGATATTGATTGGCCTATTTTCCTCGATAAGGATTGATGATACTACATGCCTATGATCTTGTGGGGGAAGGATGAAATCTCTATCTTTAGACACCTTAGAGAGGTTTTCACCTTTAGATACATCCTTTTTTTTTAATTTTTTTTTTATTAATCCAATGGCACTCTAGAAGAGTTTTCACCAAAGGATACCTTTGTTTTTCTTTTATTTTTTTTCTTTTATTTTTTTTTATCATTTTTGTGACTAGAGATCTTATCCTCCCCAAAGTATCCCTTTAGGTCCAATATGTAGACATAATTTGATGGTGGCGGTGGATTTTTGTGTGGTATTTTGGCACCTATAAATTTAAGGAGCGCGTGCTCCATAGAAAAATTGTCAACATGTATTACACTTGGTTAGCCCCAATCAATGAGTTGAGGATAAGTGAGGAGAAGGTCTATGAGGTTGATGGATAGTTCACAAAGATCAGAGGCTCCTAAGATGATTTTGTTAAGGAAAATATTGCAATAGGCTTTCTTTTCAACTTCTTTAGGGATGTCTTCAACATCTATAAGGTCACACTAGATGTTTAAGAAGGCATGACCATCCTTAGTAGTGCCCCCAATTGTGGAGATTTTGTAGCCTATACCTTTCTTCTTCTCCTTCTTGTATACTTCCACTAGTTGTCTAATGCTTGACTCTTCACATCCTAAGCCACCTCCTTGATAATCCCATTGTCTAATAGCAAGTTAGTGTGAGTGCAAATATTTATGTTTAAAGTAGTCAATGAAATTTTAATCTTTAGGAGGTGGGTCCTTGTATAACCATGTACTCATGTCAAGGGCCATTTCTTCCCCACTGAGCATTTTTTTACCAAAAAATGTGGTGGGCCTAAGTTGTTTGAGCTAAGGAGTTGTGTCTTTCTGAAGTCCTTGATAGATTGTGCACCCTCAAGTATGTGGGCCAAGAGGTAAAAAACCAACAAAAAATACATCTAATAGACTATATTCACCACAACCTTGGTAGTTGATCTTAACAATGGAAAATGTGGAGGCTAAGATGGTGTTGGGATCATGGTAGGTACTAGAAGACATGGCGATGGTGGTGCCGATCTCAATTCTATCTCAATTCTAGGGCAATGATTATCATAGGATGCTTCTACTACATTACAATATGCAAAGGGTTTTGGGTTGATGTGGATGGTTATCTCAGTGCCATGATGCAAAAATTTGATGTACTGATAATAAGTGGATGGAATGACCTTCAAAGAGTGAATCCATGGTCATTCAAGGAGGATATTGAAGGGTAGGTTAAGATCAACTATATGGAAAAGAGTTTCTTGAGTAGCAGGCCCAACTCTGATAGGAAGCAAGATAGTTCCTTCGGTGGTTCGCTCCAAGTTTTCATAGGCTTTGATGGTGATGGCTTCATTTATGATGTCTGCCTTAGTGTACCCTGCTTGTTTGATGAACTTCAACACACATAGGTTTAAGGTCGATCCATTATCTATAATGACTTTTTTTACGATGAAGTTGAAAACCATGACGGCTATGCAAAGTGGAAGGATGTTATCTGGTTCAACTGCTAGGATATCAAAAGGTTTGAAGGATAATGCACATGGGGTGGAGAGATGGTCTACCAAAATTTGAAATTCTTTTGTGTTGATATCAGTACAGACGCAAGATTCATGAAGTGCACTATCAAGGATTTCTTCATAAAGCAAGTTGATGTGGAGTAAATCTAGGATGGAGATTTGGGTTGGCATGTTTCCAAGATGTTCCAAAATATTGTATTGTGTTGTTGAAGGAGCAAGTGTAGGAGAAAGTGGCCCGATGATGTTGAGTTGAATTATTCATGTAGTGACTGCACATTGATTGTTAGGGCCTTTGATATTGATTACATTAACAAAGAATTCCACCTAGGATAGGAAACCAATTAGGCTACCATAGTCTAGGTATGTGAAAGCCTAGCCCTGGGATCTACCATTATTGTCACCTTGCTTGGTTTGGGTATTGTCTGTGTGGTTAGTGTTGTTGGCATTTTTGTTTTGTATAGGTGCCTTGCTAGAATTTTTGTTGTTGTGTGGTGGGAATGTATTTTGATAGATCAATGGTCCTGCATTTGGAGAGTCTTGTGCTCTCACGATGATTTTGTTACAATCGATTAGATCTTGACAATAATCTTTGAGCTACATACATCTAAGGGTGATAAAATCTTTCACAAGCTGAAATTTTTAGAACTCATTCTCTCTGTACCACAGTGCTTTAGATTGATTTGGGTCCAACAACTATGTTTATGGGTAGTGGATGAGATTATCTTTGGCAATTTTTTCAAAAATGATGTCTAGTTGTTCCCTCAAGGGAGTGTATACTCAAGGTTGTCTTGGGACCCATGGTTTGAGTCTAGTTCTAATAGTGAGAGCATTGGTTTTATTTTTTGGTCCTTGATAAGTTGATGTTGGTGTATTGTGTTGATATTGATGTTGTGGAGGTTGTTGATATGTTTGTGGATAGCACGTATTTGGTTGATATGATGGTTTTTGTTGGAATGTATGTTGATAAGGGGATGTGTTGGGTGTGGCACCAACTATATGCACATATTGGGTATCAATGGCACCATTTGTACATATGTTCTTGTTCTTGTTCTTGTTCTTGTTTTTGTTCTTGTTCTTGTTCTTGTTCATGTTCTTGTTCCTATTCCTCTTCTTGTTCCTGTTCATGTTCATATTCTTGTTCTTGTTCTTGCTCAACTACATGGTCATATATTTTCTTTATGGAGCTTTATGATTCCATTGTTAATAAGCCCTTAATCAAGGCCCATGCCTTTCTCCTTGATCTCTTTGTATGTTTGTAGGAAGTTCATGAGCATGTGGTGAGAGAGTCTAGGATGTGTGTTTTCAATTAACATTTGGACAAGGTGGCGCTCTCGTATTTTGCAAGAGATTTGTCTTGTGAGAGTTTTCCACCTTTGAAAGTAATCAGAAAGGCTTTCACCTTCTTTTTATTTGGTGTGGACTAAAGTGACCACAAATGACGTAGTTTTAAAAAGATGGGCATATTGTGCTACAAAGGCTTCTAAAAGATCAGCAAAGGTGTTAACTATGCCTTGGGGTATTCAATAGAACCATTTAAGAGAGAGACCTTCCAAACTTTTAGGAAAGAAGCACATGAGGAAGAGGTAATTGTAGGCTACTTCTTGGAAATGCATGTAAATTATTTGACATGTGTGATTGGATCTTCTTTCATTTTGAATTTATCAAATTTGGGGATTTCAAAGTGTTTAGGAAAAGGTGTCATTATGATAGCTCTATCAAATGGATATGCACAAACATATTCAAATTTGAAGGTCTTGAATTCAGTTCTATCTTTGTGTGCCTTCAAAGCATTCTTCATTTCTTCACCCTTGGGGTTGACAGGTGTTATGGTTGGTGCACACAATTCTGGTGCCTGGTGCAAGGTATGTGTCAAAGGGGGTAGGTGAATATGGATAATTTTTATGGGTGTATTATTGTAGATGGAATGTCGATTTCATTATTATTGAGATGGGATTTATTGGTTACTAGGGTGGTGGTTGGATGAACTACTACATTTTTTGGGTCAATTATTGATATTATGGTTGTTGTTGGGGTGGATAGGTGTGGGATTGTTGTCCAGATGGATGACATTGCATGTGTGCTTGCACATACTATTTCTATGGTGGTCTCTACTAGAGGGGTGGTGGTGGATATTTTGGTGCTATATTTTTAGGTAGCATAATCTGCCTAATGTATGTTGGTTGTGCTCATGCTTGAGAGGGAAACTAGGTGTTGAGGGGTGCCAAATAGTTGATATAGGGAGATTTCCCCATTGCTTGTTGTTTTTGCTATGGTATTATTTGGCTACTCCCTAAGGGTGGCATAGAAAAGTAATTAATAATGGATGGCAGTGGTTTTATTGATGGTGGTGGTGGTTGGTGTGCTTGGAACATTGGTATAAATGAATTACTAATTGGGAGGCTTGTGGTTGGGCTCTATGATTGTCAAAAACTCCAAGGACCAAGTGGGAATAAAGTGATGGTGTTTGGCATAGATGAAAATGAACTAGGGATGATAAGAGGTTGGTTGGTTGGCCCTAGTGGAGGCATCCCTGTAGTGAATTGCAATGTTGATTGGGTGTTGTGCTAGAATGTGTTGGGTGCACTACTAGAGGGTATGTATGAGGTGGAAGTGGTAATTTGGGAAGTGCAAGTTCCTAAAATGTTGAATGGAATGGATACGAGTTGTGAAGTGGTAGAAACAACACCAATGGAAGTGGTTGTAGGTGTGGGTTGTGTGATGGTAGGTTATTGCAGTGTTGTGTGGACCAATAATTGTAGAATGGTGGGTTGGTTACTTTGTGGGATGGGAGCACCAAGTTGGGTGGAGGGTATATTTGGGTATGAACAAGGGGTTGTTATTTTTAGATGGACCAATGCATGGTGGGAGGTTTTCAAACAATGGATGTGTCAGATCTAATATGTCCAAAGATGGTGGCCTCCTAAAGCCAAAGGCACAAATATTATCTCTCTGAAATTTTTCCATTATAGTTTCTCTATTTTTATCTATGATAGCATTGACAAGGGTTGTGTGTCCTAGTTTATTCATAAAGGCATCTATTTCTAGTGGTGAGGCACCCATGTCTATTGTATTTTGATGTGGATTAGACGTGAATGTAGTGGTTATTGGGTATGTTTGTGTGTTAGCTGAGTCACCACTAAAAATAGGATCCATATCTTTCTTCTTCCTTTTGCTAAGATGGGTGATAGGTGGCATGAAATGATGATACTCCTAAAATTAAGATGCAAGATGGTATAACAATGGGTGTAAATATGAAAGGGATTATTTGCAAATCTTTTTAAGGATATAAGAACTATAATGCAGGGATTTTCTAGGAAGCAAATATGTATGATAGATGTAAAGGATGATGATGGAGGATCTTACTTCTAATGATATGATATCTAGGGAACCTAAAGGATTAGGGATGTGATGTCAAAATAAAAGAGATGCTTCCCTATGTGTAATCTAAAGATATGATGATAATGTAACCTCTAGGATAGACTTATGACCCTTGGGAAGACAAATAGTGATCAAATGTGGAGTCCAAGCTTTAGCTCAAGGTGATGAGGGACAACAAGTGAAAAAGATAGACTACCCTAGACAATGCTTAGTCAATGGGATAATCATGATAGTATGATGGGTGTAGGATAGACAACTCTTACAAACTAACACCAAATTCTTAAGGAAGATGAGGATGATGGAATATTTTGATCTATGATAACATTTGGATGGGGATGGGTTTCAAAAGCATGACCGAAGAATGATGGATCTAAAAAATGATTAAGTGGGATAATAAACTATATGATAACCCTAAGGGAAAAATCTATGATGTGATAAGTGCAAAGCGTGTGTGGAAGAAGAGGGATCTAATCAAAGTGGGTATAGCTAGTGTAGTTTACAAGGCTTTGATTGACTACATGTCTTAAGGTTATGTTTTGAATATTTTGGCCCCACTTAGTTTGTAGGGAAACCTCAATACCTTTTTTCTTAAGTCTATCTAGTTTAACAAGTCTTGGATTAGGTGTGTGTTTCTTGCATTCTTCTTCTATCTCTCTATCTATTGTTGGTTGCTAAAGTTTAACCTTCCTAAAGTTGGGTTTTGGTTCATTTGGCATGAGGTTTCTGCCAAGTTTATCCCAACTTTGGTCTAACGCAGTGACTATGCTGAGTATGCCTTTTAATTAGGTTGGAAAACATGCACCTTTGGGTAGAAATGAATCTAAGTGGGAAAAAAATGATCTTTAACAATAGATGATAGAATGGCTTACTTTAGAAGTAAGAGGTAAAAATGGATCAAACTAAACTAAGGGTTTTTGTGAATAGACTTGCTAACAATCTTCAAAAAAAAATGGTAAGACTCGCTAATAATAGATAGGCTAAGTGAGAAAACAATCTTTCGAAGGACAAAGCATCTTCGAAAGAGACAAGTAGATGATCTCTTTAGCAAAAGGATTTTGATAGAACAAATTGCATATGTTTTGACAAATATTTTTCATGAGGTCTTTTCATAAATAAGATAGTTCAAACACACTTTATCCCTATGGTCAATTTGGTTTCAATGTGTTACTCATTAAGCCTATCGAAGGAGCCCATGTTGATGTTTTCTGGATCTAGTGTGATATTTCCCTCTAATCAAAGAGGTGAGTTGATACAAGAGTCTATTGACCAAAATATGATAACTAGACATAAGGTATATATGGAGAATTTGATATAGTGAAGAAGCAACCAAAATCTAAAGCCACATGGGTAGAGAAAGGTAGGCATTAATTTGTCTTTGATTTCTCCTCATGTACCTTGAAAGTTGTGCAAAGGGGGAGAATGGTGCAGGAGCAACCAAGGATTTCTTGATTAATCCAAGTTTTTGTTTTGTGTGTGTGTGCCTTTAGGGAATTTTGGATTAATTTTATATAAGGTCATGTGGACCATGGTAGAATTACAATAGGGTTTGAATTGAAGAGTCCTAGGACACTTGTAAGTGAAATTAGGGATCAACAAGATGTAAAAGCCCCTGATTTGGACAAGGATGATGATGACATCATCATGAGGTCAGTAGGATCTAGGATGGATTAGTATAATGTTTTTACCATAGTTGAGGTTTGGTTGGCCAAATAATAGTATTAGAAACCTACAGCAATGGATTCTCTATTCAAGATTGGCCACCCTAATTGATTTCTAAATGAATTACTCAATCTCATTTAATTATCAACCAAGGACGTAAACTTGGAATGGCATTTGCAAAGTAAATGCTTTAAACCTTCTCAATCTAAGACTAACCTATGGAATTCAAAGTTCAAAGTTTACATGCAGTTTGAAATTTTGAAAAATGAATATTCCCACCCCCCCCCCCCCCAAAACTAAGTAAGGGCATGGATCCCACCAAGCCAGAATATGCAAGAGTAGTAAATTTAAACAACACAAATTCCTAATTAAGAATTAATAAAATAAAATATATACAAGTTTAGGTGACACAAACCTGGTGAGTGTTGCAAGAAAAGTGTTCTGAAAAAGATCACTTGAATTGATGGAGTGATGGGATGGTATGGAAATATGGTGAAGAGAGAGGGTGAGGTAGAGTGTATGGCAGAGAAATAAATTTCAAGAAGAAAGTGTTTATTATGGAAATCAAGAATGGAATCAAGAATTAGTAGAAGTCAGTGTAGAAGACCCAAACTCTTTGACTACAAGAACAAGTATGTATGCATTGTGCTAGAACTTCTACAGGAACTCCTTACAAGTGACTAGTTTGTTGTAGAGCTTGAGGTGATGCTCATTGAAAAGTAATTTAAATCGAATAGGATCAACAATAAACAACTGGACTACTCCATTTGGAAATACAACAACAATTTCATATGGTCCAAACCAATGAGTTTGAAACTTTCCTAGGTTGTGCTAATACCTGGAATCATAAAGAAGTGCCCAATACCCCACAACACAGTTTATCCTTGATAAACTTATCATGCCACTATTTCCATTAATACTGGATGAGTTATGTGTTATTCAATGCAGATTTCTGCCATTCATTAAGGCCATTTAAAATCAGAATTTGGTCTTGCTATGCAATAGTAAGTTCCATACAAAGATCTAGAGCATTCCTCAATGTTTTATATTCAAACTCCATAGGAATTACAGCTAACCTACCATAGACGAGCTTAAAAGGATTGAAACCCATTGTAGATTTCCAGGTGGTTCTATAAGCCCAAAGAGCTTTAGGAAGTCATGTGGCCCAATCCTTCCTATGGAGTGCTACTATTTTGGTGAGAATGGCTTCTAGCTTCCTCTTGGTAAATTCTACTTGGTCATTAGCTTGTGGATGGTAAGGTGGTGATTTACCATGCTGAATGGTATATTCCTCCATAAGAGTAGCTATTAGATTAGATGTAAATTGAACTCCCTAATCAGATGTCAACTCCATAGGGACACCAAATCATGTAAAGATAGATTCATATAAGAACTTGGTAATGTTTTTATCTCTTATATGTTTGATGGGTTTAGCCTATGTCCACTTAGTTACATAATCAACTTGCATACTAAAATATAGGATTTACCTTGTGAAGAGGATTTAACAGGACCTACAAAGTCGATCCCCCATTTATCAAAGGGTGCAATGACTACTTGAGTTTGTAGGGGCATTTCATCTAATTTAGTGGGTCGCCCCATGTGTTGACACTTATCAAATTTCTTTGTGTATCTAGTTGCATCCTTGTGTAAATTTGGCCAATAGTACCTGATAGTCAATATTTTAAAGGCAATCCACTTGGCTGCAAAATGACCTCCATAGGGCTCATCATGGCATGCACTTAAGATATCATATGTTTCATCTTCTCTTATACACCTATGCATTACTTGATTAGGACTAGTATAAAACATAAATCTAGAAATCCAAGAATAGTTAAAACTCTTTTCAACTAGTAACTTCCTTTCTTTAGCAAAGAAGTGAACTAGCATCTTTCTTGTGGTTAGGTAATTCACAAAATCTGCATACCATGGATTTTATGCTGACAATAGGAAAATATGTTTATCTAGAAAACTATCATCAATGGTTGCAAGATCATCAGGGACATCCAATCAAGAGAGAAATTCAACTACCACATTGGCCTTGCTAGGATTATCTACTATTCTGATATCAAATTCCTACATAAGTAGCAACCAATGAGCCAATCTTCTTGATATTGCAGGCTTATTCATTAGATACTTTATAATAAAGTGGTTAGTATGAACAAATATTTCATATTCATTAATGCAATGCTTGAATTTATTCAATGTTAGATAACTGCAAGTAGCTCCTTTTTGGTAAGTGTGTAGTTGAACTCTACACCTTACAAATTTTTACTGATGAAATAAATAGCATGTTCAACTGAGCCTACCTTTAGGCCTAGTATATCTAAGGCATTTGTATGAATGTGGAAAGATAGTCCCCAATTGGGCCCCCTCAAAACTGGTGTTGTGGTGAGAACCTCTTTAAGCTACAAGAAATATGTAGTACACTCAGAGTCCCAAGAAAATTCAAAGTCCTTTTTTAACAGGTTATAAAGGGGTGCTACAAGTTGATTGAAATTCTTGATGAACCATATGTAGTACCCTGCATGTCCAAGGAAACTTCTCACATCCTTATGCTTCTCTAGCATGGGCAAGGTATCAATAACCTCAATCTTTGTTGGATCTACTTGTATGCCTTGTAATGAAATGTAATGATCTAATACTACTCCTTCCATCATCATAAAGCACTTTTCACTATTTAGGGAAAGGTTATAGTCTTGGCATCTCTTGAGTACCTTTTCTAAATTTGATTTTTCTTCCTCAAAAGTATTCCCACGAATAGTAAAATCATCCATGTAGATCTCCATATAGTAAGCAGATATATTAGAAAAGATACTTATGATAGCTCGTTGAAATATGGTTGGGGCATTGCAAAGCCAAAAGGTAAAACTGAGTAGGCAAACGTTTCCCATGGGCATGTGAAGGTCATTTTTTCTTGGTCCTTTGGAGCTATTTGTATATGATTGTAACTACTAAAACCATCCACGAAAGGAAAATATTTGGCAAGGGAAAGTGGTATTTCTTAGTGGCTAAATTGAGCTCCCTATAATCTACACAAACTCTCCATTTTCCTCCCTTATTTGGTACTATAATTAGGGGTGAGACTCATGGGCTATCAGAGATGGGGTAGATAAAACCAGCACTTAATAGCTTCTGGAGCTCAATTTAACTATATACCTCAAAATAGGGTTGACTCTCCTCTGAGGCTATCAAACAGTTTTGAAGTCAAGACTAATGTAGATCTTGTGAGTGTAGAGCATAGGATCTAATCCTTTCATGTCCATACAGTCCCAAGAAAGTGCTTTTTTATTCTAATTTAGTAACTACAGCATAACTTTCTGATGAGAAGGTGATATGGCATTGTTTACATTCAACTCTCTTTCTAAACCAACTTCCATCTTAATGACCTTATCTACCATGAATAATAAGAAAATGGAGAAGAATCTACCTTGTGAGGTAATAAGGAGTGAATGAATTGGGAGGCTTCTGAATACTAAGGTTTTTTCAAATGTGGTAATATGGTTTTTAGGATACATTCCACTTGAGGACACACTTGAGACTCTACCCCATACTCATTAATAATAATGGATGAAATTATCTCATCTTATTTCTAAGAGGCTACAAATGACTCTCAACCTATCATCATTAGTTGGTGGATGGAATTGACCTCTGGATCATCATCACCCAATTCTGGCTAGATTATTTGGTCATCTTGCAATAGTGGTTGAGCAGGGGAGTATAAAATTAGGTTCTTAGTATGGATACCATTAGATATTGTCATCTTCCTAGACCGGCAAGCTATGTAGGCATCTGCAATGGCTAACCACGGTCGCCTAGAATTAAAGGATATCCACCCATATTAGCCTTTGGGGAAAGGCCAAAAAATTCTACTAGATACTCCCAAGACTTTAAGGTGATTGACATCTTCTATCATCCCATGTAGCTTGATAGTGGAACTATTAGTGAGCTAAAGTATGGTTGGTGTTTCTCGGAGACCAATGATATGTAGTTGAGACAATACTTCCTTTATTAGGATATTTATGGATGCTCCTAGGTCAACTAAAGCATTTTGAACTTGCATGCCATGAATGGTGCCAGTATGCCAGGGTTAGAGTATTTGGGTAAAGTTAATTTCTCCAACATCAGATCAAAAAATTGTCCTAAGACATGAATAGTTTTTGGATCCTTCTTCTTTCTTCCTAGTTGTTTGATAAATGCTTCCTTGATGGCTTTACTATAGGAAGTAGCTTCCTTGATGGCATCAAGTAATGGTATTTTTACTGCCATTTACTTCAGCTAATTAAGTAAATCAATTACTACTTGACTTTCTGCAAGCTTACCTTATTTCATCAACCTATGAGGAAACATACGCTCTTTGGCTACAGGAGAGATCTGTTGAACTAACACATCCACTTGTTCAGCTGGGGAATCTTCAACTTTGGTTATTATAGGTTTTTGTGGTGAAGAAAGAGTAGTGCCTAACCTTAAGTGGATATCATTCAAGGAGATAGCATAACTTTGTTTTTATGTTGGTTGTTTGGTCTTGTTGGGATTAGGATCAGACTGAACTGGTAGTTGAGTATTCTTAGAGGGAGTATTAGTGGCTACAACAGGAGGCATTAAAGCCTTTTGCTGAGGTGGTGGAATTAAGGCTTGTTGACTAGGTTGGTTATTCCAATTTTAAGGTTGTTACCAACCCTGCCGAGGTTGCTACCAACTTTATCGAGGTTGCTTCCAACCCTACTGAGGTTGTTGCCAACCTTGCTGGGGTTGTTGCCAATTATTATTCCCACTAATACCAATATTCTAAGAATTTTTTAATTGATTGTTACTATTATAATTTTGGAGAGGATCTTGTGGCATACCTTGTCTTTGAGCCCATGACCTTCATTGAGCAACGTAGAGAACTTCTCCATTTTCATTAATGGCTTTAAACTCAGTAGGCATTGGTTGTGATTCTAGGCTTGCAACAAACTTGCATCTATAGTTCCTTTTCTCCTCCCTATAATGTGGACAATATTCAGCTAACATGTCATCACAACTAAGTGGCTAAATCATTAATGATGTCTTTCTTGAAATTTAACGGAAGATTAGATGAGTCCATTTTAGATACTCTTGAACCACCATTGGACTTATGTGGTAGGTCTATAAGTCCCCTACCTTTCTTCATAGTAGCCCTTGAATAATTCAAACATATATTATGTATATCAGTCTAGTTTTTCTGAGTGATATCTCCTCCTACCATAAGATCTAGGGCCTCAATACTTCCATCATTTGCACCTCTCAGAAAAAGTTGTTTATTTGATTCATTGTTTAGTCGGTGTTGTGTGTTATGCTACATGTTGAACATGAACTGTGAGACATAATCTTCCAAGGTTTCATCTTCATTTTGAGACATTTTGAAAATATCATCCCCTTTCAAATCTCAACCCCTGCAATATTCTTTATACTTTGTAAGAAAAAAATTGCTCCTTGCAAACTAATCTATTGCAACATTGGCACCCAACCCCATGAACCATCTCAAAGAAGCTTCTTTTAGGGTCAATAGAAATAGCTTTAGCTTGTGGGCATCAATGGTATAGTCATAACTTCTACAAAGGATGCCAAACTCAAAGAGGAAGGTTTCAAGGTCTTTAGTAATTAGGCCATAGAAGTTGGGAAGTGCAACAAAAGGGATGTTCTACAACTTTTGATTACCTTTCTAAGGAGGGATAGGAAAAGGAAATGTAGGTTGAGGCTGAGCCATTCTTGGAGGAGGACCTGGCAGTGGTGGTTGATAGATACCAAGGGCAAGTGGATTGTCTTGGTATTCAAGTTCAGTAAAAAGATCATTCAAATGCAAGGATTCATCACAGGATGAGGGTAGTTGTTCTTGAGCAACAACAAATAGATTTTCAAAGGGGTCTTCTTCTTCATTCTTGTTGTGAGATTCTTTAGGCTTAGGATTAAAAATATCTTCTTGATTATTACAAGGATAAAATCTCCCAAGGAGCTCTCTCCTTGTATGCATAAAATGCTTTAAGACTAAGCTCTAGAATATTAAAACTAGAAATGTGGCTACTAAGATAAGTTTAAATTAACACCATCTCTAGCAACGACACCAAAAATGGTTGGCCAAATAATAGTATCAGAAACTTGTAGCAATGGACTATCTATTTAGGATTGAACACCCTAATTGGTTTCTAAATGAATTACTCAATCTCATTTAATTATCGACCAGGGACGTAAACTTGGAATGGAATTTGCAAAGTATATTCTTTAAACCTTCTCAATCTAAGACCTACCTATGGAATTCAAATGCTTGAGCTTTAAGAAAACTAAACTAGATCAGGTAAATGAAATTGTTCTAACAAAGCATACAATCACAGATAGAAGCTACTCTGACCGCCTATGCTGCAGGAATAGTTCACCGATTTTCTTACAATGGCTGCAGGAACAAAAAAAGTCTACCTTACTTAGAAACAACAAGGAAATGAAATCTAATCTAATGGAACAATTCACTCACCAAGTGGGCCCCCTTAGATGAGTGAATAGAAAATACAATCAAGATAAGAGATATAAACTTGAACTATACATTCTATTCATTCATAATGAAAGATTGCACTTGATTGAAAAATAGTTCACACTTTGTTGCTATGAAAATCAACTCATTCTATTCTTTCCCGACCACCCTCAAAGTTACAAAAATTGTTATTTTAAAGGAAACTACAACAACTTCCTAAATATAAGATCACTCCATTAATGAGGATCAATAATAGACTCATAAAGTTTGAAATAGAAACAACATTAACCATGAATAAATCCTCTAGGAATATAGCAAGTTGTGGAAACTACATCCATGCATTGCAACAATACAAAGCAATAGATGATTTTCTCCACTTGCTAAGTTTTAGCAATCCGGTTGGCTTTGACTACTCCAGCACTGAAATGTTGATTCTTGAATACTTGCTACAAACACCTACAAAATAATCAATACATACACAACCTCCACACACACACACACATATTCATCATCAATATTAGAGAAAAGGTGTAAAGTTCTAATTACCACTCCTGCAAATCCTATGACTACAGGAGGAAAACTACCCAAAACATAGCATAGATGGGGAAATATTTATTATCATGTATAACTACTTCATTATACCATTTTTGTCCATGAATTCAAGAAAATATAGCATCCTTGAACTATCCATATTTCTACTTCATGTCTTCACACACACACACACACACACACACACACACATATACATAAAAATTATAAGTTCATAAGTTCATATGCTTGACACCATAAAGTCATGATTGTTTGCAAGATAACTATTTGAAACTAAGATAAAAATAACTTAGAAAGATGACCTTTTGGGGGCCCATCAAGTTCTTTGATCAAGTTTGGGAAGCATTGGATTTCATTTGGCTAAGTAAGGAAAAACTTGCCAAAAAGATGTAAAAATTGCATTGTGCAAGTTTGCAACTTTGAAAAGTTGCTTGGACAATATTGTCAAAATATTGCAACTTGATTGTAAAGAGCCCTAAAGGTAAACTAACTACTCTATAAAAGGCATGCCCTAATCAAGATGTAGGGTTGGACACCCATTGTACAGACATAAGTGCTGAGCATTAGAGTTTGGAAATGATTTTGAGCATATTTTGTGTACTTTTCATGATAGTAGGTAGATAGGGGATTGAAATTGTTACTATAATACCTAGTGTGTTTAGCTTAGATTTTTCCTTAATTTTTTGTGGCATTAGATAGGTATTTTGTGCACTTTTACTTTCTTTTTGTAAATATTCTTGTTCTTGCATTATTGTTGGTCATGTCCAAGCAATTGGCAAAGATGGGGTTCTAACTCGCTTTCCCAATATCCAATCTGTACAACCTCTTGGGAATTGTGAATAGAATCCATGTATATTTTATGTACAGAAGCTTGGTCCCTCAAGTGCAAGGAAGCCATTTTTAAAAGCTTTCCCTAGGCGAGCCTATGGTGAGTCCAGCTAGGGAAGACCAAGGTGCAAACAACATAACTTACAGAGGTGGATATATAGAGCCAAATTTCCAATTGGAGGTTGAAGATAGGAGTCTTTCCAAGGTATGGTGAAGAAGGCATGCTCACACCAATACATTTCACAGCATTACACTTTCCATTTTATAGAGCATCTAGTTAGTGCCCTAAAGTCCCTAAATTCACTCCAACTGAATTAGGGTATTGTATGGAAGGTGGTGACCCCAAGACCCCAAAAATCCTTGAGAGGTTGGAACATGATCCAAGAATCCTAAGAAAACTTTTGGGGTTTCTTTGGAGGGATTGGGAGGAAATCCCTATTTTCTCGCTATAGGAGACCTAATTGGGGCTAGTAGTCTTTTGGACCTGTTTGCGAATAATTGATGAAATCAAATGAGAAGATGAATCAAGTGAGACTTCTAACACCCCTAGTTGATTGATTTGAAGTATTTGGTAATACCTCCATACCTCTGCAAGGCTTAGTTCAAGATTTGGAGGTTAAGAGTATTTATGATGTTTCAAGGGCTAAAATGAGTAAAGAAAGAATGCATCAAGTTTTTGCTTGATTGATGAATCTTTATTGGTAGTTGGGTTGGCTAGAGAGACCAAGGGTTCCTTAGAAAATTAAGGTCCTATAGGTGGCAAGTGGTGTGGGGAAGAAACCCTAAAATTCTTACAAGAAGACTAAGAGCACGAACCAATGATTGGTTCATCCAACCTCCCTATCATATTGGTATCAGAACCTCAAAAGATTAGGCTTGTGGATAAAATTTTCAGACCCAAGAATTAGTAGGAGAAACTACAATGGTGAAAAATGCAGAGTTAGCAAAGAGGGTGGTCAAGAAAGAGGAAGAAAACATGTTTCTCAAAAATAGGTTAGCTCATCTAGAAGAAAAGTTGGATCAAGTGGAAAAAAAAACTAAGGAAGTCAAAGGAAAGGTTGAAGGAAAGAATAAAGAGGTGGCTATAGAGGATGAAGAACATAAAATTGATCTTGTCCTTACAGAGGAACCATTCTTAAAGGAATTGAAAGCCATGAGTGGGAAGGCACTAGAGGGAATACCACTATTTCGTGGGAAGATGGAGGCATATCTAGCCACAAACTAGATAGAAGGGATGGAAAACCATTTTGAGTGTGATGGAATTGTAGAGGCACAGAAGGTGAGGGTAGAAAATTCAAGGCTGAGAGGTTTTGCATTGGCATGGTGGAAGTTCATACAAGAAGAGAGAGAAAAGGAAGGTAAGAAACCAATTTCCACTTGGAAAGGAATGGTTCACAAAGTAAGAGAGGCATACATGCTAGAGGATTATGAAATCCAATTGCATCAGAAGAGGCAAAGTCTTAGATAGAAGGATCTTGATGTGAATTCCTAAACAAAGGAATTCCACAAGCTATGCATGAGGTCAAATGTAGATGAAGATGAAATTCTTATGGTGGCCAGGTATCTGAATGGGTTGAAATCGAGTATATAAGAAGCGATTACTCTTCTCTATCCCAAGAAAGTACACCAATGCTATCAATTGGCTATCAAGTTTGAAGACAAGAGAAGAAGGAAGCATGATCAGACTTCCAAGGAAGAGGATGAGGAAGAGGATGAGGAAGAGATCAAAGAGGTCATTTTGGTGGATACCAAGGTAGAGGGATTGAATCAAGAAATCAAGGAGAGTCCAAATATGCAGAGAATGGGAATGAAACTACCTCTAAAGGAGGCCAAGGAAGAGGTAGAGGAACTCAAGGGGGTTCTAATAGAAGAAGAGGTATAGGAAGAAGTAATTCATACTTTTCTAGTATGAAGTGCTATAGTTGTGGATAGTTGGGTCACCCTGCCTATAAGTATCCTAAGAAAGAATCATCTTCATTGAGAAGAGAGTAGCATATGTTCAAGAAGACACATCAAGTTTCAAGTCACCAAAGATTATCCATATTGAGTTAGAGATGGGAGAGAACTTGATGTTCAGAAGAGTTCTAATTAGGCAATCAGTCAAAGAGGAGCCAATTCGGAGGAGGGCCTTATTATGGATAAGATGTAAAATACTTGATAAGGTATGTAAGGTTATTGTGGATTCAGGTTCCATAGATAACATAATCTTAGAGGAAGTTGTAAAGAAGCTTAAGTTGGAGAAGATACCCCATACCAATCCATATAAGGTGACATGGTTGAATAAGGGGCAAAGTGTACTCGTGAATGAGTAGAGATGTGTAGAGTTCTCCATTGGAGGATGCAAAGACAAGTTGATTTGTGATGTGTTTCCTATGGATGCATGCCATCTCCTATTGGGAAGACCATGGAAATATGACAGAGGAGCCATCTATGATGGAAAGGAGAACACCGTTTCTTTCAAGAAGGATGGAAGGACGTTCAAAATAAGGTCATTAATGGAGGAAGATGAAACATGATTAAAGACCCCTAGTGTCTTACTAAGTAGTGGAAAGGTTTTTTTTAACACTCTTCAACAAGGAGGTGAAGGATATGCTATAATGTTGCAACCTAAAGAAGGAGAAAAGACTATGCAAGCACCAATACCTAAAGAAGTACAAGAATTATTTGGCAAGTTCAAGGACATAATCAATGATGGGACACCTGCAACACTACTTCCTAAAAGGTATATTAGTCATCAAATAGACTTTATCCTAGGGGCTTCTTACCAAACAAGGCAATCTACAAGCTCACCCCAGAGAAGAACCAAGAAGTGACTAGACAAGTGCAGGAGTTGCTAGACCAAGGCTTGATCAAGAAGAGCATCATCCCTTATGTAGTACTAGTGGTATTGGCATCCAAGAAAGGTGGTAAGTGGAGGCTTTGTATTGATTCTAGGGCTATAAATAGGATTACAATCAAATACAATTTTCCTATACCTAGGATTGAGGATTTGATGGATTGTATAGGAGGATCTAGGTATTTCACTAAGTTGGACCTAAAGAGTGGCTACCATCAGATTAGGATCCAAGAAGGAGATGAATGGAAGACATCATTCAAGACCATTGAAGGGTTATATGAGTGGAGAGTCATACCATTTGGATGTACAAATGCCACAAGAATATTCATGAGGCTAATGAATGAAGTGCTTAAGGATTACATTGGTAGATTTGTGGTAGTATACCTAGATGACATACTCATCTTTAGCAAAACCAAGGAGGAACATATGAAACACTTGGAGATTGTACTCAAGATATTCCAGGAAGAGAAATTGTCTATCAACCTAGAAAAGTGTGAATTCCTCAAGCAAGAACTTTTGTAACTAAGATTTTTAGTATCAAAAGGTTCGTTAAAGATGGACCCAAGCAAGGTGGAGGCTATCTTGAACTAGCCAACACCAACGGGGACATAGGTAAGGATATTCCATGGGTTAGCTCAATTATATAGGAAGTTTATGAGGAACTTTAGTGGAATTTATTAGATACCATCAAGGGTGGATTAAAGATCAAGTTCAAATGGACACTTGAAGCAGGGAGAGCTCTTGAGAAATTGAAACAAGAAGTGGCTACCCAACCTATCCTCTTGTTACCTAGTTTCGATAAATTATTTACAGTGGAGTTTGATGCAAGTGGGATTGCAATAAGAAGATAATTGAGCCAAGAAGGAAAACCTATAGCTTTCTTTAGTGAGAAGCTCAATGAAGCCAAGAAAAAGTATTTTGCTGATGATTTGGAGTTATATGCTCTAATGCAATCACTTAGGAAGTGGAGACATTATCTCCTACCCAATAAGTTTGTAGTGTTTGCAAATAACCAAGCTCTTAGCTATATCAACACACAAGAGAAGCTAAGTAATAGGCACTTAAAGTGGATGGAGTATTTGCAAGCTTTCACATTTACTATCAAGCACAAGAAAGGATAGTTGAACAAAGTGGAAAATGCACTAAGCAACACTAAGAAGGAGGATGTTGATAGTCCAAGAAACACAACTCCAAAGCATTGGCATAGAGAGTTTCAAAGACCTCTATAGGGATGATGAAGACTTCTCTAAAGAATATAAGGTATGTTTTGATTTCCAAAACCATTTTCATAGTCAATTCTCAGAATATACACTACAAAGTGGACTTTTATTCAAGGGGAATTAGTTATGTGTTCCTCAATGTTCGATGAGAGAGAACCTCATTCAAAAGAAGCACAATGGTAGTCTTAGTGGTCATTTTGATATTAATAAAACAATAGAGTTGGTACAGAGGTTTTATTATTGCTCCAAGTTGCCAAGAGATGTCAAGAGATATGTGGAACAATGTGTGGCATGTATGAAAGCCAAAGGAGGAGCTAGCAATGTAGATTTGTACCAACTATTACATATTCCCAACAGACCATAGGAGTGCATCAGCATGGATTTTGTGGTAGATCTTCCTAAGACCAAGATAGGGATGGATAGTGTCTATGTGGTGGTAGATAGATTTAGCAAAATGAGTCATTTTATCCCTTGCAAGACCACCCATGATGCTAGTTATATTGCTCATTTGTTCTTTAAAGAGATTGTAAGGATACATGGACTACCCCTAAGCATAGTATCTAAAAGAGATGTGAAGTTTATGAGTCATTTTTGCAAGACACTATGGAGCAGATTGTGCACTAATTTGTCTTTTGGTTCAGCTTAGCATTCTCAAACAAATGATTAGACCGAGGTGATCAACAAAGTGTTAGGTAACCTTCTCATATGCCTAACCAAGGAGTATGAAAAAAAATCAGACTTAATCATCCCACAAGCTGAATATGTCTACAATGACAGTGTGAATAAGACCACAGGAAGGAGTCCTTATGAGATAGTCTATGGGATGCATCCAAGAAGAGTGTGTGAACTTAGAGATTTAGTAGCCATGGATTATAGAAGTGGATATGCAAAAGACTTCTCACAAACAATGAAAGAGATACAAGAGCGAGTGAAGAAGATAAACAAAGGCTACCCGCAAGCTGAAGACTAAAGTGGGTATGTCAATGAGAGATGCATAGTTTGAAGTGGGAAATGATGTTATGGTCCACCTAAACAAGTCTAGGTTGCAAAAGGGAATGCCAACTAAGTTGTAGATGAAGAGAATAGGACCATGCAAGGTATTAGCCAAGTATGGACATAATGCATACAAGGTGGAACTTCCAGTTGAATTAAGTATTTCACCATCATTCAATGTTGTTGACTTAATTAAATACAAAGGACCATTGTCAAATGTGACCCAGAATAGCCAGGAGATATTGAGGGATGTAAGTGCTAAAGTCTTGCCTCCCAAGGTTCAACTACAAGCCGAGAGGATCTTGGAATCCAAGGTAAAGAAATCAACTAGACATAAAGTATATATGGAGCATCTGATATAGTACAAGGAAAAAATAGTATCTAAAGCCACATGGGTAGAGGAAGCTAACTTCAAGAAGTTGGGCATTGATTTGTCTTTGATTTCTCCTCATGTGCCTTGAAATTTGTGCAGAGGGTAGGAGTGGTGCAGGAGCATCCAAGGATTGCTTGATCAATCCAATTTTTTGTTTTGTGTGTGTGTGTGTGTGTGTGTGTGTGTGTGTGTGCCTTTAGGGAATTTTGGATGTGTCTTACATAAGGTCATGTGGACCATGGTAAAAGTACAATAGGGTTTGAATTGAAGAGTCTTAGGACACTTGTAAGTGCAATTATGGGTCAGCAAGATGTAAAAGCCCCTGATTTGCACAAGGATGATGATGACAACATCGCCATGAGGTCAATAGGGTCTAGGATGGGTTAAGACAATGTTTTTACCATAGTTGAGGTCTTTGGTCAAGTTTGGGAAGCATTGGAGTTCATTTGGTTAAGTTGGGCAAAACTTGCCAAAAAGATGTAAAAGTTGCATTGTGCAACTTTGCAACTTTGAAAAGTTGCTTGGACAATATTGTCAAAATGTTGTAACTCAATGGAAAAGAACCCTAAGGGGAAAATAACCACCCTATAAAAGGCATGCCCTGATCAAGATGAAGGGTTGGACACCCTTTGTACGGGCATAAGTGTTGAGTATTACAGTTTTGAAATGATTTTGAGCATATTTTGTGTACTTTTCATGATAGTAGGTAGATAGAGGATTGAAACTGTTACTGTAATACCTACTGTGTTTAGCTTAGATGTTTCTTTAATTCTATGTGGCATTAGATAGGTATTTTTTTCACTTTTACTTTCTTTTTGTAAATATTCTTTTTCTTGCACTGTTATTGGTCCTGTCCAGGCAGTTGGCAAAGATGAGGTTTTAACTCACTTTCCCACCATCCAATTTGTGTGACCTCTTTGTAATAGTGAGTAGACTCCATGTATATTCAATGTACAAAATTTTGGGCCCTCAAGTGCAAGGAAACCATTTTTTAAGTTTTTCCCTTGGCAAGCTTGTGGTGAGTGCAACTAGGGACAACCAAGGTGTAAACAACATAACTTGCAATAGTGGATAGTTAGAGCCAAAGTTCCACTTGGAGGTTGAAGATAGGATTTCTGCCAAGGTATGATAAAGGAGGTGTGGTCATGACAGTACATTTGATAGCATTACACTTTCCAATTTGCAGAGTAACCAGTTAGAGCCCTAAAACCCCTAAATTCACTCAAACTAAGTTAGGGCATTGTACGAAAGGTGGTGACCCCAAGAGCCCAACAATCCTTGAGAGGTTGGCACATGATCCAAGAATCCTAAGAAAACTTGTGGGGTTTCTTTGGAAGGATTGGGAAAAAATCCCTATTTTCTCGCTATAGGAGACCTAATTGGGGCTAGTAGTATTTTAGGCCTATTTGTAAAGAATTTGATGAAATCCGATGAGGAGATTAATCAAGTGAGACTTCTAAGACTCCTTGTTGGTTGTTTTGAAGTATTTGGTAATACATCCACAACTCTGCAAGGTTTAGTTCAATATTTGGAGGTTAAGAGCCTTTATGATGTTTTAAGGGCTAGGGTTAGTGAAGCAAGAAAGCATCAAGTTTTGGCTTGATTGATGAATCTTTCTTGGTAGTTGGGTTGGCTAGAGAGACCAGGGGATCCTTAGACAATTAAGGTCCTATAACTAGCAAGTGGTGTGCGGAAGACACCTAAAAGTCTTACAAGAAGACTAAGAGCATGAACCAATGATTGGTTCATCCAACCTCCATATCAAAAATGTTTATTCCAACTTGACAACAATGGTCAACAAAGTAAAATGAGTCAACATAATAAATCATTCATGGAAGATTTTGAAAAAGGATGAGAATAAGAGCGATTTTCCTTTAGGACATTCGAGATTTTGTGATTTATTTTTAAGCCTAAAATTGAAATGTGTTGATTTGAAATGTACTTTTTAAGACCAAAAATGAAATATGTGTCATTAAGCATTCATTCCATAAAAGATATTTGTCAAAAGCATAAAACATTTAAGATGGTTTGTTTGATTTTAGCACCCAAATTGAAATGTGATTGTTCATTTTTAGCCTTTGCATTCAAGATTTTGTTTGATGATTTATTAAGCCCAAACTAAAATGTGATTTCATTAAACCATGATTTAAGCATGCAATTTCAATTCAAAAAATGATTTAATGTGTTTGATAGACAACCTATATGCAAAAATTAGTGAAAATGACAACTCCCTAAGCTCCTTCACCTACAAAAAATGATGAAATCCACAATCAGATCTTTAAGATTTTGCAATTCTATAAATGCGCTACAAAAAACATCATATGTGTAGCAACATTAAACAAATGCACTACAAAATTGAACAGATGCATTGAAACATTATGCAAATGCGTTAAAAGATAGAACATATCCGCTACAAAATAGAACAAAAGTGCTAAAACAATAGGCAAATGCATTAAAACAATAGGCAAATGCACTGAAACAATAGGAAAATGCACTGAAATATTTTTTAGGTCTTCTAATGTAGCAGTAAGTGCAAAAATTGTGGAATATGCAGATGTGCTACAGAAATGCATAAATGTGCTATAGAAGCATACAGATGCGCTAAAACACTAGATAAATGTGCAAAAATATAATTAAAATACATTTTGTAATTGTTCCCCAAGCACTGCATAAATATGTATATGTGCCAAAGAAATCACAAATGTGTTGTAGGAAGTTGTAAATGCGTCAAAACAGTAAAAAAGGAAATTCACTTGGGCTATTTGAAGGGTTTTTAAGCACTTTTTAAAATCTGTGAAGCATGCATCCGTCTTTTAAGCATGTTTCCAAGCCTGCACAAACAACAAAAATGCTTGCAAAACACTAAAAACCATCAAACATTAGATTGTTAGCTTCCAAGAAAAAGATAAAAGATAAAATATATGAATGAATGACCCATTTACAGGGTCCCACCAAGTGTGCCAAAATGTATCACCTACAAATCGTTAGTGTCAATGGAATACAATGGTTAAGCAAAGCACTCAACAAAAACAATAAGGTTAACACCTATGAATGGACAAAAGGAAACAGGGTAAAAGAGAATGCAATCCACATGATCAACATTCCAAGCCTCCTTTGATGAGTAGATGCGTTTGAGACGGTGATATGTGTGTTCAAGCTTGCTTCAAGCCTTCAATGAATGGGAGTCTTTAAAGGACGAAACATGGTGTATGAGGTGAGTATGGATTCTTGTATGGTAAGGGTTAGTTTAGTGATTTGTTCTCCAAAGAAGCATTATAAGTTTGCATAAGAGTTGATGATGAATTGTGAAGGGAGAGAGATTCATTTATAGGCCAAGGATGTGAGGATGGAGGGCCAAGATGCAAGGATGGATAAGGGATGAGGGAAGGTTACAATTCAAGGAGAAGGAAGCACATGGATTGTGCCTTCTCAAATCCATAGGATGAGAGAGGAGGATGAGCAAAATGGAGGGAAAATGGATGGTCAAAGAAGTTATGAGGGAGATAGAGTGTGGAAGTGGGATGTAAGAGGCTTTAAGTCCATGTAAGAGCCTTTAAAGCATTTGGATAGGAATGTAAGAGGGATAGGATTACTTTGCTTTGGCTTAAGACTTCTTAAGACTTGCTTAAAGTTGTGCACATGTCTAGGGAAGGGATTAGGCTTAGCTTGGGAGGGGATTAGGATACAAGTGGGATGTTAGAGGGATACGAATGGGCTAGCTTTAATGAGGTGGGTTAATTAGTTGGCTAAGTGAGGTTAGCATGGGTAAATGGGTTGGATTTAGCTAATGATAGGTGTTTAGGAATAGTTTGAGGTTGGGGATTTGATTTTAAATGATTTATTTAATAAAAGGGGATGTGGAATTAAATTAAATAGGCATAGTGCAATTATTTTATGTAATAGAAGAATAGGGATTTAATTGATCATTTAGAGTTTTGATTGTCTTTTAAATTTATCAATTGGACTATAGTTAATTAACTAGGGGGTGGCAATAAATTTATTAAATATTAAATAATTAATCAATGATGCCTTAGGAGATGACTAAATAGGATTACTTCAATGATGTAATCAGATTTAGGTGTCTACAGGAGCCACAGGAACAAGCTCCATCAAGGGTTGGGTTGAAGGGGATGTTGCTTGCATATGTGTAAAGGAGGTTTTACCCTTGCGCACTATAGTTGTCCATTCATCCTTTTTTGCAAACTTAGCATATGCCTCTTTAGGAAGAACCTTGTTGTGAGGCACAACCAACGGGCAAGCCTTGATTTTATGCTTAACTAAGTGACATTGATAACATGCATTCAAAAAGTTCACATAAAGCACCTTCTTGCTGAAGGTTTGAGCCCCAACCTGGATATCAACAATTTCTTTCAAGTCACAAGAAAGGTTTACCTCAATGCACACCATCCTTTGAGGATGAGCGGGAAAAATCTTGTCCAGCTCCATGCACACCACCTTACCAAGGGTTTATACAATAGCTTGAAAAAATGACCAGCAAAGTAAAGGGATACCCAAGAACTCGATCCAAATAGGGACTTTCAACTTTTTATCATCTGAAACAATGAAGTCTCGGGACCACCGCTGAAAAACAAGTAGTGAAGACCTAAGTATCCAGGGACTATGGTTAAAAACCTCGCCAAACTAGGAGGGGTTTCCAAACCAAAACTTTAAAAATCCCTTAATGGGGCTTTGAACTCCTTCAAGTCAAACCCCATGAGGGATCTGGGCCTTGGCTACCCATTCTTTTAGCATGCTTTTAGGTGACGTTCTACCCACAAAATACCCTATCAAAGTATGCTTCTCCAACCATTTACATGCATTATCAAAATCTTGAATATTAAGAACAATATCAAGGGGGGGCCTTACCTTATAAAACACTTTTGAAACAAACTTGCATGTGTGTTTGTTCAAAAGAGGTGCCATGAACATCCATCGCAGCAACTCCAGCACTAGCATCAACTACTAGGCTAAAGTTGGTCAGAGAACATTTTAAATTCCACATGATATACAATAACCGTTTAGATAGAGAACTTTTTTAACTCCACATGATATGCAAAATGAAGGCAAAATCAGCTCCAATATAAACTCAAAACTTACAATGTCATATTTCATGTCCTCTAAGCATATAAAAATTTAGATGCAAGTTATCACAAGAAAAACATGAACAGTCACAAATCCTCAAAGAAAGATGTTTTTTTAATATTGTGATCTCTAACATTAATATAATGTAAAGGTTCAGTAACATTAACCCCTTTTTTCTAATGGCAAGGAATCAAAGGATGATCATGTAGAATAATAGATGACATGCACAAAACAAGAGCTCTTTGAGAGCTAGAGTCCCTACCTCTAGGGAAACAAATAGGACATAATATTTAAAATTATGGTTTTGAAAAGAGAAGTTATAAATTTTTGCAAATTTAATTTAGATTTTTAATTAATATTTTAAATTTTAGATTTATAGAATAATGTGGCGACTAGCCATTGTCTAAAAATATACAACTTAATGTAATGCATTTTAAAATCACGAGATTTGAATTAATAGATTTTTAACCAAGAAATTTTAAAAAATTAGAATTTTATTACATAAATTAAATTTAGAAATTATTTTTTTTATTTTTATTTTTAATTAATATATACTAAAGTCTATATATATAAAGCAATACAACTCTTAATAGCAATAATATATTTTAATAAAAAATTTAATTTAATAATTATTGATTTATATAAAACTATTTTTTAAAATATATTAACATTTTAAAAAACTATTTTGAAAACTAAAAATTGTGATATTAATATTGATAAGACATTATTTTTGTTGTGGAAGATAAAAACATCACTCTTTTAAAAATCTAATGAACTTGTGACAAATATGCAAAAGATAAAGTTGTAATTAATAATGAACTTGTCACAAATATGAAAAAGATAGAGTTGTAATTAATGAATTCATTAGTGCATGTTAGAAAATATTGTATTTTTTGAAGTGGGAAAATAAAAGAAACCCCACCAAAAATGCAACGGACTAATTAGAAAAAGGTAATAAATCATTATAAATTAATTTAAAAATATAAAGTTTGTTGAACTTTAGAACTTAGTATTTTTTTTGGGTTGCACAAATTAGTTGCAGGGGGTAAACAAAAACATTAGTACCCTGGCAGGGACTAATAATAGTGTTCTAAATCCCATTGACCCCTATTTTCAAAAATGTGGGAATGCTAATAAACCTTAAAACATATGACGAATAAGAAACCAAATAGTTAATCTTAAATATATATTTTTAATATATAGGCTTCAAGACCATATTAAATGGTGTCCTATACAGGTATTTGTGAAGATTAATGCAGATGGTCCCTCCAAAGGTAATTTGGGACCTTCAAGGATAGGTATTTGTCTGTAAAAGCAAGATCTCTAATAGAGACACAAACTACTATTACAAATTGAACAATTTCAAATTTACTTACAATCTGACAGTATATATAATCTGCAGTTCTGATGTCGATCTTCCAAACTTGAATAGTAATGCAAGATGCAGATTCCTTGATCTTGAATAGCAATGGAGAATGAATATTATTGTTAGATAAATAAACTTGTTTGTAAGAGATTGACGGTTGAGTCTAAATATGGCATTGTGATTGATATCAAATTCCTCTAGTCGCTCTTGGTTAAATATGAAAAAAGTCGTGTCCCTATAGAGACATGAGTCCTGTAGAGACATGAGTCTACATGGCCTCTTTGGCCACGTAGGGTCATGTCCCTACGTGGAGATAGCTAATCACCATCAATGTTTAAGCAAATACAATTAGTTTGCTTCTCAATCTACAATCATGCAATGGTATAACAATTGCATTCAGGAACCCGATAACATAATAATCTCTTCTGATTATAAGAGTCTGATTAGTTAAGTAAAGTCATTTATAAATAAATACACACACACACACACACACACATAATTCTTATCAATAATATAAGACATAAAACAATGTTCATATAAGTCATGAATACAAATACTCAATGTAATGAGTATATCACTTTGATTGATGCTATACTTCAACACTCCCTCTTAGCAAGGGAGAAGTGACAATTTTTTTATGAGATATCAGTATCAAGGATATCTCTACACAACATATTATCTGACTTTCACTCTAAAATAGTGACTTGTCAAATAACTACAATCACAATGTATGAACATTATCATAAAATATATTATGATCTCTAATTGTCCAAAACAATATCTAGAGTAATCATAATGCTTTCATTATCAATGACTTCCAACGTATCTAGAACAAAACTGTCATAATAACAAGTCTATCATTTGCAAGGTCTACCATATCTCTAATTTAATGATAAGGTATTTCAATATGCTTAGATTGATTGTGAAAAAATGGATTAGCTGAAAGCTTGATACAACTTTGATTATCGCAATGAATGATAGTCGGCTTCGAAAGCTTCTTAAACAAATCAACTAGCAATTTAAATAACCATACAACTTCTCTAGCTCCCATGGAGGAGGCTATATATTCTACTATGGTGGAGCTTAATGCAAATGAGGATTTTTTTCTGTTGAACCAAAAAATCATCCCAAATCCAAGACTGAAGCAACATCAAGTAGTACTTTTACATTCTATAGAGTTGCTTGCCCAATCAGAATCTGAATATCCATGAAGATTGATTTCGACTTGAACATATCTGAGTCCCATACCAACTGTAGCTCTTAGATATCTTAAGATATATTTGGCTGTCATTAGATGTATCTTCTTTGGTGCACACATGAACTGACTTAAGGTATTAGTGGCATAACATATATCAGGACGAGTATTCACCAAATACATTAAAAATCCAATGATTTTCCTATAGTAAGTAGGATTGGTAGATTTAGATTCAATCATATCATCCTTCATCTTATGTAGGTTGACTTCCATAGGTGTAGTAACTAGTTTACAATCCATCATTCCAAATTTCATCAAAATATCAATCATGAATTTTCCCTAATTTAGGAAAATGTAGTTCCCATTTTACCATACTTCTAGTCTTAGGAAGTAGTGGAGAAGACCTAGATATTTCATATCAAACTCTATTGTTAGTTCATGTTTGCACTTGTTTTATAAGATGTTATTCACCTATTATCAACAAATCATCAACATACAACACAAGAATAATCATGTCATCATCATCTATTTTGAAGTATAAGTTAGGAACAGCTTCATTCTTAGAATACCCTAACTTTGTTAGATAGTTGTTTATTCTTTCATACCATGCCCTAGGAGCCTGTTTAAGACCATATAGTGCTTTCTTTAACTTACACACATGGGAATTTATGTCATGAGTGATGAACCCTTCTGGTTGCTCAATATAAACTTCTTCAATTTCACAATTTAAGAATGTTGTTTTAACATCCATTTGATGAACTTTCCATCCTTTCGATGCTATAATTGCCAAGATAGTCCTAACAGATGTGTACCTAGCAACTAGAGCAAAAGTTTCTTCATAATCGATAACTTCCTTTTGTGAGAACTCGCGTGCTACAAATTTGGCTTTGTATTTTTCAATGTTGTCATCATGCGCATACTTGATTTTGTAAAGCCACTTAGAAGAAACAACTTATTTGTTTTTAGGTATGGATACAACATCCCATACATCATTTTTTAGTATTGAATTATATTCTTCAATCATTGCTTCTTTCCAAGGCTTGCTTGATAAGGCTTCTTCAACATTTAAAAGTTTTGTTTTGATAAGTTCAATTAATAGTGTCACATAACATGATTGATTTCTTGCTCTCTTGTTTTCTCTAATTACTTCATCAGGTTCAACATGATTCTCTTCTATTATTTTCCTAACCCAAAGTGGCCTCTTTTCATTGTTAGCATTTTCAATACTCTGTGAATTTGAGATAGTAGGTGAAGGAGGTTCAGTATCATTCTCCCTCTCATTTTCTACTGGGTGATCTTCATCTAATTTAGTGGTAGGTTCTGCATATGGTTCATCAATGTTCTTAGAAAGATTGAAGGCAATATCTTCTTCAAATTTAACATCTCTACTGATCTCAATTGTTCTTTGACTCGAACCATAGATCCTATAACCTTTGGTTGTTTTACTACATCCAATGACTATTCCCTTTTTTCTAGGTGGTTCTAATTTTGTTCTTTTCTCTTTAGGAATATGAATATAAACAAAACACCCAAATATTCTTAGGTGACTTAGATCTTTGATACCCGAAAATACTTCTTTAAGAGTGGCGTTTTTTAATATTGAGGGAGGACATCTATTTTGAATGTAAACTGCAGTATTAGATGCTTCAACCCAAAAAAGAAGTATGAAGATTTTGGTCATACATCATGGCTCTGGTTGATTCAATAATTGATCTATTTTTACATTCTACAACTCCATTTTGTTTAGGATTATATAGTACAGAAAACTCCCTCTTGATCTCAATAGCAATGCAAAAATCTTTGAAAAATCTAGAGATGTATTCACCTCCATTGTTTGAACTTAATGTTTTTATTTTCTGTCTAGACTGGTTCTCAAGTAGTGCTTTGAATTCTTTGAATTTAGATAATACTTCAATTGATTCCTTTTGTTTGAGGAAGTAAATCCAAGTTCTTCTAGAATAGTCATTAATAAAAATTACATAATAGAGACACCCATTTAGGAAAGGTACAAACATAGGACCACATAGGTCAGTGTGAATAAGTTCGAGTACAGATTTTGATTTATAAATACTTTTAGGAAATGATTGCTTGGTGTTTTTGCCTAGGGCACATCCTTTGCAAATGCCTAAGTGATCAGATTTGAGACTAGGTAATCCTTTTACAATTTTCCCTATTGATGACAATGCACGCAAATGAAGGTGACCTAGTCTCCTATGCCAAATTTTGGTAGAATTTGATGTTTCATGACTTAGGGTTAAATTTTGTTGATTAAAAAGTTTATATAAACTTTCATCTCTAAATCCAATAGATACAGCTTTCTATATATTGGAGTTCTTTGGCCAAGATAGAACTCTATCCTCTTGAAAGGTGATTTTGTATCCTTGATCAACAAGATCGGAGATAGAGACCAAAATTCTTTTTATACCAAGTACGAATAAAACATTTTTAAGTTGGAGGGTGATACCTGAATTTAGATGAATTAAGCATAATCCAATACCTTTAACCGGATGAGTAGAATTATCTCCAATGGTTACTTCTTCCAAGGAGTATTCTTTGAAGCTTTCAAATTTGTCTCTGAAACGTGTAATATGACGAGATGCTCCATTGTCTATAATCCAATTTTTTTTGTTTGAGTTTAATTCATTTGAGAGAGCTAGATAAAATGCAAGGTTTTCTTCTTTTTCCTCTTTCTCTTCCTTGATTTTTGCTAGGGCTACTTGAATTCTCTTTCGTTCGGGACAAAAGTTGTGAGAGTGACCAAATTTGTCACATTTGAAACATTGTTCTTTTGACCAATCTCATTTTGTATATGGTTTGTTGAATTCCTTCCTATTACGTTTGAATTTACTTTTATCTTCTTTATTGTTTGAATTAGCATAAAGAGCTTGAATATCTCCCTCTTGATCTATACTTAATCCTCTGGAAACTAATCTTGATTCTTCTTGAGAGCATTCATTTTTGAGTAATTCAAATTTAGGAAGATCAGGTTGGAAGCTTAGACCATGAATAAAGGTTTCCCAAGATAGTGGAAATCCTTTTAATGCTATGATGCTAAGTTCTTTGTCATCAACTTGACTTCCAATTGTTGCAAGTTGATCTTTTAACTCAAAGATTCTTAGAAAATAGGACGTAATCGACTCCCCAGTATTCATTTTTATGTATAGAAGCTCTTGCTTTAAATTTAGCAGTCTACTAGTATTATTCATTTCAAAAGTGTTCTTAGTAGTAAAGAACATCTCAAATGCAGTTTTAAGATTGGATATAGATGGAAGAATATGATCCTTCACAAAGTCTATAATAATTGTAATGACCTTGTTGTTGTGGCTTTTCCATGTCATTTTATCTTAGATGATTTTTAAAAATAGATTTGTTTGATTATATGTACTCTTCTAACTCCATTTCTCTTAGTACTATCATGACTCGAATTTTCCATGATGAAAAGTTTGATGCTCCCTTAAGTTTATCCTCTAATCTTACATGATTAACCATTTTGAATTTGAGGATAAAATTCTAATATTCATAAATTATGATATTTTTAAATTTAATTCTGAATAATAGAATTCCCTATCAGGATGGCTCTGATACCATGATAAAGCAAGATCTCTGATAGAGACACAAACTACTATTAATAATCTAATATGTTCATATTTACTTACAAACAATCTAACAGTATATATAATCTGCAGTTCTGATGTTGATCTTCCAAACTTGAATAGTAATGCACGATGCATATTCCTTGATCTTGAATAGCAATGGAGAATGAATATTATTGTTAGATAAATAAACTTGTTTGTAAGAGACCGATCGCTGAGTCTGAATATGTCATTGTGATTGATATCAAACTCATATGATCACTCTTGGTTAAATATGAACAAAGTCATGTCCCTACGTGGACATAACTAATCACCATTGATGTATAAGCAAATACAATTAGTTTGCTTCTCAATCGACAATCGTGTGGCCATATAACAATTACATTGAGGAACCTAATAACATAATAGTCTCCTCTGATTATAAGCGTATGCACCCTAAAATGGTCACCTAGACTATGGGCCCCAATTCTTCAATTTATCAATTTCCTGAATCAATGCATTGCAATATTTTATTAAATCAATTCAAATAATTTTCCTTGATCAAACTGCAATTAATTTAATTAAAAGAAAATCTCAATATTTCTTAAGGTTTGATCATTTCATCAATAATCTTATTTAATTAAAAGAAAATATCTCTTTTAATTGAATAGTTTTATCTTATTTACTTAAAATCTTTCTTTTTATTAAATAATCTTATCTTATTTAATTAAAAGAAAACATACTTTTAAATAAATAAAATAATCTTATTTAATTAAAAGGAAATCTCTCTTTTAATTAAATAATTTTATCTTATTTAATAATTAAAATCTCCCTTTTAATTAAATAATTTTATCTTATTTAATTAAAAGAAAACATACTTTTAAATAAATAAAATAATCTTATTTAATTAAAAGGAAATCTCTCTTTTAATTAAATAATTTTATCTTATTTAATTAAAATCTCTCTTTTAATTAAATAATCTTATGTTATTTAATTAAAAGAAAATCTCTCTTTTAATTAAATAAATAAATCCCCACTTAGAGCTCTCTTTTTGATGAAAAAATGAAATAAATCAAATAAAATCTTATAAAGATTCTTTTTTTTTGGCACATATCTCTAAGTGGTGGCCTTTTTCCTCTCGTCTTTTTAGGGATTTATCCCACATTTCTCTTAAGGGTGCATTTCTCTCCACAATTTCCTTTATAAGGAGCCCTCTCCTTCTCATTTAGATAGATGTTAGTTGCTATAGTATTGTTATGCTGTAGGTTTGGAGAGCAATTTTGGAGGAAGAGTTTGAGCTTTAGGGATTGGACATTGAAGCTTCATTGTAACTTCTCTCTTCTTGTCTTCTTCTCTCATGCATCCATAGCTTCCATCATCATGCTTTATCCTTACATTTTCATATGAGCTTAGAGTCATATTTGCTTCATAGATTAATATCGCATTGTTATTTCTTTTCATAAATTAGATTTCCTTTCTTGCATTACTTTGCATTGTTATCATTTAGATTAGCTTGCATCTTCATTTGCATGCATATTTTGATCTTTGAATCTCTCGTTTTATGGTGTACTTGCATGGGCACAAACTAAGTCAAACTGAGAGCCTCCATTACAAACCCTTGCACTCCATGAATAGAGAGCTATGAGTTGCCATTTGAGATCTTATTCTTGAAAAATCTTGGATATAATGACTTATAGAAGTGTGTCAACATTTTAGAACACAATAAGAGCCCAATTAGTTAAGTAAAATCATTTATAAATAAATACACACACGCACACATCCACCCCCACACACACACACACACAATTCTTATCAATAATATAAGACATAAAACAATGTTCATATAAATCATGAATACAAATACTCAATGTAATAAGTATAGCACTTTGACTGATGTTATACTTCAACATGTATTAGGGACTCCATGGGTCAGATTTTAGTATGCCAAGCCAAAGCAATACCCATGGGAACAAACAATGTTTGTAGAAGCATATGCAATTGTGCATGGCTTGATTTTAGCTAGAAAATTCAACTACACCAAGTTGCATCTTGAAGGAGATTCACTTATTTGGATTAATGCTTCCATTAGTAAAGTTTGTCAATTATGGCATTTAAAATATATTCTACAAGAAGCTTGGTGTATCTTGGACTATTGTGAAGCATTCATTAGTTCGCACACAAATCGTAAAAGAAACAACATGGTATTTAGCAAACTCTAGAGCTATGGAGTTTGATTGTTTTTGCATTTAAAAATAAAACAATATACATGTTCAATTTAAAACAAAATTAATAATAAATAGAAAATAAAACAAACCACACTGTAATACATAATTAAGAAATTGTTTGAGACCAAAAATTCATTCCGCCCACTCTATATTAAAGGTATACTATAATAATTAATAATATAAAAATATATAACACTCGTCATTTAAACAAACTGCTAATTTATGGATTAATTTATTACTATAAAAACAGAACCACAACAATACATTATCTTCCCCCGAATCATAAAATGGGCGGCCATTACCTTTACGTAGCTCAAGAAAATAAAGAAAATTCAAACCAGATTAAGACTGAAAGCTCAATATATGACACACTTGATAAATTGTAATGAGTTGACTAACACATAACGCATTATTTAATCAAATGCGCTAGCCATGGATCTAAATAGTGGAATCCAAAGCTCTTTCATTATAAAATTTCTTCTTCAAGATATTATATCATGGGTGGAAAGGGCATAATCCGCCTCTAAATCCATCAGAAGAAACGACAAGAACATATTAATAAGTAAACATTGATAATTACATCGGTGCAAAGTGCGAAACAAGGGAAAATTAACTGTTTATAAATGACATAGGATACCATTCTGAATAATTCAGAGATGCTTCCTCAGGTTCGTCCAAAACAAGTCAGGATTGCTTATTAACTGTATTCAATAAATTTCTGAGAATTGTTATCTTGTATTATGCCATCCAGTTTCATGAGCTATCAAACATAGCTGCCAGTATTGATCCAGCAAACAGCATTATGACATATCATCTTAGAGAGATATATCTGTGGTTGGGAAATTCAGCATGGAGCAGTGTGTTCTTAATCTGTGTTGCAGGGTTGATTTCAGTTTATGTTTATGCAAGGATACCCACATGGAAATTGCCCAATATTCCTAGTCCCCCTGAATCATGGCTGTTCGGCCACTTGCCTCTCATTGCCAAGGATGGGCCTGATGTTTTTATTAGCTTGGCTCGAAAATATGGCCCAATCTACAGGTCGATTCTTTTCTTCACACCTTCAAAGATTTTAATCATATCTAAATTTTACAGGCCAAATCCTTTCTTAAGACCTTAGAAGTTTTTCAGCATATTTTCCTCCACACCTGAAAAGATTGATTTAACATTGCAGATTATATGATATCTTTGTTTGTTTGTTTGTCTGGAAGGAGATCTTGAGGGAATTTGTTTGTTGAGACTGCATCTCTGTGAAATTGCAGGTTCAACTTTGGAAGGCAGCCATTAGTAATAGTGGCAGATGCAGAGCTGTGTAGAGAGGCAGGGATAAAGAAATTCAAGTCTCTGTCGAATAGAAGTATTCCATCGCCCATTGCTTCTTCCCCTCTCCACAAGAAGGGACTGTTTTTTACCAGGTATGATTGAATACCTTATGGTTACAATTTGGCTTCATATGATGCCATTGAAATTACTGTTGATTTTTTCTTTTCTTTCCTGTGATTTTCGGGAAATATGCGGGAATGGGTTATGAGTGTCAATGATTCTTGTAAACCACAGTTTATGATATGTATTGTATTAATAGGTGTTGTTGTTACCTAGAAATATTGATAATAGTGTATATTTAAGTTAGTAGATTTCCATAGTTTACGAGACTGCTTATTTGTTGATTTATTAATTGGAATGTTTTCATAAATATCTTGGATCTGTGATCCATCGTCAGAATGATGGAGAGCAAATAATAGATTATAGATGTGATCTTGAATCTTGAAATAAAAATCAAACATTCAATCGAATTGAAAAACAACATACAAACAACTTTTAGAACAGTATTTTCAATAGTACATAAATTATTAAAAACTCAACTCAACTATATCTTACACAAGAGCTTATACAATAGCACGGTGTGATCATTGAGCTGATTTTTTTACAGAGCTTTATACAATAGCATGGTGTCAGCATGTGGTGATTGTTTACACACACAAAATTTCACCATAATGTACTGGTTATTTCGAGCAGCAAAATTGCAATCTTCAAGAAAGTTGAAGTTATCAATTACAAAACTTTTAGACTAAAAATTTCAAGTTCTGATTTGTTCAAGTGACTAGTCTCAAATCACATTTAATTCTTAACAAATTTGGTCATATATTTTTATGTTTCTTGATTCTTTAATATTCTGATGATACCAAATATTAATTTGAAAATCAACACAGAATTTTAGAGAATTTAATCTAAAATGTAAAAATAAATCAAATGAGAATAAGTAGATTTCCACAATTCATCTGAGCCTACAAGATGAATTGTAAATACTTGCACAATCAAATCTAAGAACCATTTACAATTCATAAATCAAATAGTAACAACCTACAAGAACTTTTTTACAATCATATTCAGAAGCTAAAAATATATATTCAATTAGATTACTTAAATAAATCAAACCCTAAAATATACTTGTTAACCCAAACCCTACAATTAAATTAGAATAATCAAATGCTGGTTTTCATTTTTATTCCTTACTCGACTGTGCAGGGACTCAAGATGGTCATCAATGCGCGGCACTATCCAACCTCTGTACCAGCCGAGCCGAATAGCCAGTCAAATCCCCCTCATGGAACGCACAATCTGCATCCTCAAAGACCATCTCTCCACCAAAGACGAAAGAGAAGACATAAATTTCTCAGAGCTCATCCTGAAGGCCGCTACAGACATCATCGGAGAGGCAGCCTTCGGCGAGAGGTTCAATCTCACAGAAACCACTTCAAAATCTACGTCCACACATCCAGTCCAAGGGGAAGTCTCAGAATTTGTGAAGCAGCACGTCTATTCCACCACTTCTCTGAAAATGGACCTCACTGGCACCTTCAGCATAATAATGGGGATCCTGTTCCCAATTGTTCAGGAACCCTTTCGACAAATCCTCAGTCGCATCCCAGGAACAGGGGATTGGAAAGTCGATCAGAACAACCGCAAGCTTACAGACAGATTAAATGCCATTGTGGCCAAGAGAAGCAAGGATTTAGGGCTGGAATCCAGGACGGATTTTCTTTCCTCGGTGCTCAATGCAAGGAAATCGAGTGACGATGCCAGAAATCTGTTTACCCCTGATTATATAAGTTCTCTCACTTATGAACATCTTTTGGCGGGCTCAGCTACAACTTCGTTTACAATATCCATGGTGTTATATCTTGTTTCTGCACATCCCCATGTCGAGAACAAATTGCTTCAAGAAATTGATGCGTTCGGGCCTCCCGGCAGAAACCCTGCCGCTGATGATCTCGACAAATTTCCTTATCTCACCCAGGTAAAATCGCCTAGACTCTGGTTTTGTCTCTTTTTCCTTTTCCTTTCCAGATAAGTAGGTTTCAAATCTTGCAACCACTCTCTTGATCTTATTTGTTCTTTTTTCTTCAATTTATTTTCTTTTAAAATATTTATGTTTTTCAAAATTATAGCTTATATTTCAATGGTCTTTTAGGTTATGTAACTCTTTTTAATTGTCTTAATATAATTTCTAAATATAAATTGTAACTTGTGTATTCACACACACGCACATATATATGTGCATATATATGCCTATACATATATGTGTATGTATACACATGTATGCATATGTCTGTGTATGTATATACATGTATCCATGTATGTATACATTCATACATTTTGTGTTTGCATGTATGCATATTTGAATTTGTAGTCTTAATTCCTACTATAAAATTTACTTACATGTAGACTTATTAAAAAAATTATAGCTTTATCCAATATAAATAATTCAATAAGTTACTTGAGAATATTAAAACTCTTGATTTTAATATATGACAGGTAATAAAGGAGGTTATGCGTTACTATACAGTATCTCCCCTAGTTGCAAGAGAGACTAAAGAAGATGTTGATATAGGTGGATACTTATTGCCAAAGGGAACATGGGTATGGTTGGCTTTAAATGTGCCAGCAAAAGATCCCATCCATTTTCCAGATCCTGAAAAATTCAAACCAGAGAGATTTGACCCTGAATGTGATGAAGAAAAGAGGAGACATCCATATGCTAACATCCCTTTTGGGATTGGACCTCGTGCTTGCATTGGAATGAGATTTTCTTTACAAGAGATTAAACTAGCAATGATTCATCTATATCAATTATTTACTTTTGAGCATTCTCCATTGATGGAAAAACCCTTATCATTTCAATATGGAATAGTGCTTTCTCCCAAACACGGAGTCAAGCTTCGTGTCCACCAAAGGAGAACTCACAAGACAAATTTCCAATAAAAGGGAAGAAATTTTACTACTTGTTTTGTAAAAGTAGGTGCATATATTACTATATTTGTGCACATGTAATTGTGAGGGACTAAATTTTTAATGTGAATATGTGTCTTGTTAATAATCTAACAATTTTTGGTACATGACAAGAAGTAGTCCTCCATTTTTATATAAATATTAGTAGTACAATCATCTTCTAAAAACTAAACCCGATATTATTAACCTATTTTTTAATAATTTGAGTTTTTTAACAACGAGAGGACAAATGAGATGGTAAGTCACCCTCTAATAGTCCTTTGGATTCTCTCATTAGCTTCCTTAATTTTTTAATGAATAATCCCTTTCTATTAGCTTCCTTAATTTTTGTTGTTGCGCTTTCTTTGTCCATGTTTTGTTAACTTAAATTTATAATTTTCAAAGGCTTTTTGGTTGTCTTGAAGGTTTTGGTTTAGGTAACCTTTGTAGTTATTTCTCATCAACTATTCCTAATTATTTTCATAAGTTTATTATCTCTATAAGTTTATTATCTCTATAAGTTTATTATTTGCACTAAATATGTTATACTAAATTTATTTGATTAAAAAGATTTGTGCAAATAACTTTCACCCCAACTTGCATCTAATTTAGTGACCAGTGCCTTATCCATTGAAACATAGAGTCATTACCAGTAGGATGACCTAACTTGATTGCCTTACGATTAAGTTTGTCAACTAAAAATCCTCAAACCCCATTCTTATGAAACATCCCCTCCATACACCTAGAAACCCTATCAGAACATTGAAGTATTTACCTAACTCCTTGAGTCAAAAGCAAAAACAGATCTGACATACAACTCATCCAAGCTGCCTTAAATCAAATGAACCTTATTCATTTAATCTCAAATTCAATAGTATATGAAGAATTAGGAGACAGAATAAGAAAACCCAAATAATTCGTGTAAATCCCCTTTTATATTCATCCTTGGAAAGACTGAATACATAAACTAGTAAAACTAAATGAATCTCTAGATAATTCACGTGATCTAGCACCAATTTCCATTATCTCAGAATAACAATACATGAAAATGAAAAGAAATATGCGCAAGAGTGGATGTGTGGCCTTCAGGGCTAGAGCTCTGCTCAATTAGACAGGAAGTAAAACCATCAACAACCTTGGTTTCACAGTGAAAACTGGAACCCTGCTGGTATCACAGAGAAAATTGCCAACAACAAAAATGAGAAAGAAAGAGAATAATATAGGAGAAATGAATTCCCGGATTTGCTCTGTATCTAACATGTTTCCACTTGGAAAACATCTACTAAAAGTTAAAGACATCTCTCTAATCTCTCTTTGCAACTGCATATCAAATCTTCAATCATTTTGGCCTCCCAAAAGCATAAAGTGATTCAGATATTTGATAGAAATCATAACTGATTTTAATGTCTGATTTGAACTCAAGAAGTCAATAAAACTTTTTACAATCACTTTAGGCTCCAACAAACTTCAATGTTGGCCTCCAAACTAATTTTGATGCTCCATGATGAAAACTGCCCGTTCTGCTGAGAATGCCAAAATCAAATAAATTTAGTATTCCATGTTTTGTAGTGGGCTGAAAGGAATTAACCCTCACTTAGCTTATGGGTTCATAGGTTATGATCTGTAGCTATTTCATTCCTATGTCATTGCTTAAGTATTAGAATATAAAAGGGGTTTTCATCTATTGTCATTAGGTTCGGATTTATGTTTGGGCTACTTTCCAAGCATTAATTACTTGCAACAACATAGGTTTACTTTCATATCTTCGTTTCATACACCTTAGGAGATAACATGGCTCTAGTAGGCACTTAGTGCATATATTGTGTAGTCCCATTTCAAGTATATATCCATCGGTTGATGATTAAATGAGTCTTCATAATGAGAAAGATAGCTACTCATAAATGATATGAGCTATGGACCTAGTTATTAATCCCTTTGTAAAGTCAATAAATTTTGGCATTGTTGCAAGTGATGACAGTAAAATAAGGACCTAATGCAAGAATTTGTAGAAATTAATTCATTTCCATGCTTCTCTTTCCTATTATAGTCCAGTTAGAATTTATTTCCAAAAAGTCTAGCTAAATTTTAAAATTTCTAAAGTCAAAACTTTAGAAAAAGGCCCATTCTAAATTTTAAAAAAATTTGATGTGCATTCTACATTCTTGAGAAATAATAAAAATAATATTTGTTATCATTTTTCAAATTTCTCCCTACCCCTTTGAATTTGGGTCAAACCTGGTTTGACCTTTTTGACACATGGCACATCGTGATTCGTCGGCCTCTACACACACTGCCATTGGACTGCCACATCATCAACTTAGGTGCAGTGCCATGTCATCATCTGAGAGGGATCCGCTACCACATGTCAACATCCTACTTACCCACTTTCCTTAACTGGTGTGCATCTTTGAAATGTGGGCATGCGCTAACCATCGAACGCAATTTGGTGTGTCCATGTTGGTCCAAATCTGCGGAACCGCCTCATCACCAGCTATGACCCATTTCCATGTGGTGGCATCTTGCATTCCCGCACTTTTTAACTAGTGTGCATCTCCATCTTGCGGGTATGCGTCGATTGTCCATCTCGCCACATGTCAAAATCTCATGCAATGTCCTGAAAGCAATTAACCCTCACTTAGCTTATGGGTTCATAGGTTATGATCTGTAGCTATTTCATTCCTATGTCATTGCTTAAGTATTAGAATATAAAAGGGGTTTTCATCTATTGTCATTAGGTTCGGATTTATGTTTAATTGCACTGGTACCATATATCAGAACCTCAAGGTTAACCCGCCTAGGTCTTGCAAGGCTTGAAGTGAAGGAGTTATGCCTTATAGTTGGCCCAAGATTGCAGTCCAGTGTATCTGTCATAGGAATTTTTTAACCTTAGATGCATTAGTTTGGTTTCTTGGTTATTTTCAAAACTCTTAAATCAGGAGCCAACAAGTGTTTCCTATCTAGATTTCACTTCTTTTAGGAGTTTGATATTTTTGGAGTGAAGTTTATAATATTACACCCATCTATAGACATGCAAATAGACAAACAAATAGATGAATAGATGGACGGATAGAGAGATAGAGAGATAGAGAGGTAGAGAGGTAGATAGATAGATAGACAGATAGATAGATAGGCAGATAGATAGATGGATGGATAGATGGATGGATGGATGGATTGATAGATTGATCAATAGACTGATTGATAGATTGATTGATTGATTAATCGACAAATGGATGGATGGATGGATGGGTGGTTGGGTGGATGAATGATAGATAGATGGATAGAGGGATGGATGGATGATTCGATCGATCTATCGATGTATCAATAGATAGATAGATAGATGGATGGATGAATGGATGGATGAATAGATGGATGGATGGATGTAAGGATGGATGGATGGATAGAAATGGATGGATAAATAGATTGATGGATAGATAGACTAATAGAGGGATGGATAAATGTATAGATAGTTGAATCGATATGGATTGATAGATAGATGGATCAATAGATTAATAGATGGATTGATGGATGAATGGATGAATAGATGGATTGATGGATGGATGGATGGATGGATGGATGAATAGATTGATTGATGGATGGATGATAAATGGGTTGATGGATGGATCAATGGATCAATAGATAGATTGATTGATAGAAAGAGTGATCTATGGATCATTGGATGGATTGATCCATCCATCCATCCATCCATAAGTGGATAGATATGTAGGTAGGTAGATAGATAGATAGATAAATAGATAAATAGAAAATTAGATAGATAGATAGATATATAGGTAGGTAGGTAGGTAGGTAGGTAGATAGGTAGGTATATAGATAGATAGATAGATAGATAGATAGATAGATAGATAGGTATACATGTATATAGGTAGATAGGTAGGTAGATAGATAGATAGATAGGTAAATACATAGATAAATAGCTATATTACTTTATTTTATTTTTATTTCTCAACATATTAATGATTAATATTATCGATACTAATATTTATTATTAACAATTTAATAACTTTTAATTCTTTTTTATCTCTAATTTTATCAACGTCTTTTTTTTCTTCTTTTTTGATTCTTAACTTTTTTAAATCTTTCCTATTATTTATATTTTATTTATACCTCATTATTTATATTTGTACCTATTCTTTTAGGTTTTCTTGATTTCTAATCATTTTATAGTCAAATTTTATTTCTTTAGATTTTAGATATTTTTCCCCTTTATATTATCCACATCCACATCGTCATCGTCATCATCATTTATGTTTTACGGATTTGTTAATCTATTATATTTTTTGATCTTTTGTTCTCTCTCTCTCTTTTTCACTTCTCCCATCCTCTTACCCACTTTTCCTTCCATCTCCCTATCCCTTCTCTCAACTTTTTGTTTTCCCTAGTGTTCTTTGGTTCTTTGGTTCTTTGGTTCTTGTGTGAATTGGTCTTTTGATCCTTGCTCCCTCCTTCTAATTAGGTACCTAGATTTGCTAAAAAATTTACTTCTCTATTTTTATGCTTTCATTCCCTAATGATGGTGTTGGGTGATGCGACGCGCTCCCCTGCCCACAGGTGGTTAATTATGTGGTGTTCCATGTTCACTAAAAGTCATGGCTTTTGGTGCAACGGCAAATGGGCCCTACAATTGGTATCAGAGCCTGGTTTTGGCTTGGTCATGGGTTCAAATCTCCCCGGTGCCTTCCCGACCCGCGTAAGCACCTGGTATGCACATCGAGGGGGAGATTGTTGGGTGATGCAACGCACTCCCCTGCCCACAGGTGGTTAATTATGTGGTGTTCCATTTTCACTAACAGTCATGGCTTTTGGTGCAACGGCAAATGGGCCCTACAGATGGATCATAAAGCATGATCCAAAATATTTGACATAAAACTACACCATGTCTAATCTTGAAAATGAATAACTATAACTATGCATTATGATCATGATGTAAGGTTGTATGTATTATTTTCTCTCATCTAGGTTTTGTAGTGAAATGGATTGAATGAACTAGGTTTTGAAGCATTATTCCCTAGCATCTCTTATGATGCTTGAAACAAAAATGTCTTCCTTTAAAACAACACATAAGTCTTTTCTATCTAGATTTCTCTTCTTTTAGAAATTTAATATTTTTGGAATGAAGTATATAATATTGCACCCATATATGGAAATGAAAATAGACAGACAAATAGATGAATATATGTATGGATAGATAGATAGATAGATAGATAGATAGACAGATAGATAGATAGATAGATAGATAGATAGATAGATAGATAGATAGATAGACAGACAAATAGATAGATAGACAGACAGACATACATATAGACAGACAGGCAAACAAATAGATGGATAGATGATGGACGGATGGATAGATCGATCAATAGATAGATTGATTGATAGATATATTGATTAATCAAAAAATGGATGGATGGATGGATGGGTATGTGGTTGGGTGGATGAATGATAGATAGATGGATAGAGGGACAAATGGATGAACCGTTCAATCTATCAATGGATCGATAGATAGATGGATTGATTGATTGATTGATTGATTGATTGATAGATAGATAGATAGATGAAAGGATGAAAGAATAGATGGACGGATGGATTGACGAATGGATGGATGGATAGATAGATGGATGGATTAACTAGATGGATGGATGGATAAATAGATTGATGGATAGATAGACTAATAGAGGGATGGATAAATGGATAGATAGTTGGATCGATAGATAGATGGATAGATGGATCGATAGATGGATGGACCGATAGATTGATAGATGAATGGAAGAATGGATTCATGGATGGATCGATGGATGGATGGATGAATAGATTGATTGATTGATTGATGGATGAATAAATGGGTAGATGGATGGATCAATGGATCAATAGATAGATTACTCTATGGATTGTTGGATCAATGGATGGATGGATGGATTGATCCATCCATCCATAGATGGATAGATATGTAGGTAGGTAGGTAGATAGATAGATAGATAAATAGACAGATAGATAGATAGATAGATAGATAGCTAGGTAAGTAGATAGGTAGGTAGGTAGGTAAGTAGATAGGTAGGTAGGTAGGTAGATAGATAGATAGAAGATAGATAGGTAGATAGATAGATAGCTAGATAGATAGATAGATAGATAGACACGTAGATAGATAGGTACATAGGTACATAGACACTAATATATTTATAAATAGATAAATAGCTATATTACATTATATTTATTTTAATTTTCAACATATTAATGATTAATATTATCGATACTAATATTTATTATTAACAATTTAATAACTTTTTTTTTTTAATCTTTAATTTTATCAACTTCTTTTTTTCTTAATTTTTTATTCTTAAATTTTTTTTTATCTTTCCTATTATTTATATTTTATTTATTCCTCATTATTTATGTTTGTACCCATTCTTTCAGGTTTTCTTGATTTCTAATTTTTTTGAAGTCAAAATTTATTTATTTAGATTTTAGATATTTGTTTCCCTTTATATTATACACATCCACATCATCATCATCATTTATGTTTTATGGATTTTTTAATCTACTCTCTCTCTCTCTCTCCCCCACTTTTCCTTCCATCTCCCTATCCCTTCTCTCAATTTCTTGTTTTCCCTAGTGTTCTTTATTGTTCTTTGGTTCTTGTGTGAATTGGTCTTTTGATCCTTTCTCCCTCCATCTATTTAGGTATCTAGATTCTCTAGAAAAAGTACTTCTCTTTTATGCTTTCATTCCCTAATGATATATCATAAAGCACGATCCAAAATAATTGACATAAAACTACACTGTGTCTAATCTTGAAAATGAATAACTATAACTATGCATGATGATCATGATGTAAGGTTGTATGTATTGTTTTCTCTCATCTAGGTTTTGTAGTGAAATGGACTAAATGAACTAGGTATTGAAGCATTATTTCCTAGCACCTCTTATGATGCTTGAAACAAAAATGTCTTTCTTTAAAACAACACTTGAGTCTTTTATATCTATATTTCTCTTCTTTTAGAACTTTGATATTTTTGGAGTGAAGTAACAAGAAACTACCCAAATTGTTACCTTATTGTCTATTATTTTTAGCCACCTGACTACTTATTTAGGTCCTCATTTTTTACTTTACTATTCCAACCCGTGCCTCTCTTATTAGGATTGTGATATCTCCATGCTCTTTATTTTAACCCCTTCATTCCAAAATGACATTTATTGTATCCTTCTAACAACCTGGGACTTGATGTTTATCACACTCTTATGGTTTTACAAGGATAACAATACCTTTACGCTCTACTATGGCCCCCGGTCTAAATTCTTGCCTCTATGGATACCCTTCATAGTTCAATCTTACCACATGTATATACTATTATGGATATTTCTCCTGACGTAGCCAAATATTTATTTGAGCTTTCCCTATTTTTATTCATGCCCACTTTCTAATATCTCTTGGAAATTTCTCCCACTCCTTTGTTCACTCTTCCAGTTGAACAGAACATGCCTATTATTTCCTTCTATTTTCTTTCTAATCTTATTTTGTTGTTGAATACAACCTATCCATTTCATCTTGTCCTTAAGAAATACTCTTGCTAAGCTATCAATTCTCTCCTTCTCATCAAATAATTTTAAACCTTTGGTGATGATATTTATATCCTTGTGCCCAAGACTTGGCTCCTTCTATTAATTCTTTTAATTTGTTTCCCTTAATTTCATGTTTGCAATTGTTGATTGAAACTCTTCCAACTTTGGCATGTCACTTTCCTTCATTATATCAAAACTTGTACCTTTTCAACAAACATTTTTCCCATTTGAGCAACAATATGAGACCATTACAAGATTGTTAAATTGTCAAACTAAGACAAATGTAAGCTCCTTATGAGAAACCACACTAGAAACAACATATGGAAGACCAAGAGTCACAACTTTGAATCCACCTTTTGAAACAATCAATGGGAGACCAAGAGTCATAACTTAGAATTTCACAAAGATGTTCCTCTTGGGATTTGACACAAGGTTTCCACAGTGAGAGTTCATTTCTTCAACCAACCAAGCTAAACCGCTTGGACACTATCATTTTTCCTATGTTTGATCATTATTTGAGTGATGCATTTTAGTAGTGAAAACTACATAGTTTCTAACTATTTTTAGTAGAATCATAGTGATATTTTTCTTTCTATGATTACTTCATCTTTTAGATATATTTGTGTCTTAAAATTCCATTAGATTGTTTAACATTCACAAAAATCATCTCTTCACCTCTCAACTACATAAAATTGATAAAATACTGGTAATAAAATTTCAAAGCCTAACAATATTCCCTATATAAATATTTTTGTATGAATATGCACTCTCCTATGATATCTAAAGATTTATCTAGGACCCTTTTCTAACTAAAAACTGATATTCCATTAAATTTTTAAACCTTCCTGAAACAGTCTCCTCTAGGAGGACCCAAATATCATTTATAAGATCATTTATTCTCATGATATCCTTGGAAAAAAAATCCTCAATAGTGATCTTCTCAATTTATTAATAAAGTAAATTTGAGTACATCAAAAACACCTCAAACAAGACTTTCATGAGGGTTTGATTCTAAATTTGCATTACAAGCTCCTTCAGACATAACCAAAAAACATAGTTATGATCTAGCACATCATTTAGTACTTGTTTCCACAATAGAATAAAAAATAAGTATAATCACCAAATATTACCTACTTTCATGTGCTGAAAGAAACAACTGTAGAAAAAAGCATTTGTTGGGTGGATATTTTGCAACCAACAGTTTATGCAAATCCAGTCACAAAATAGGTAGATCATCCATAGGGTGTGAGACAAAGTCTCTCATGCCTTAAAGGGAAGGCTCCCCCTTCTCACCATTCCTTGGATCAACTCAAGGTAAGAAAGAAGTTAAGAGATGCATTATAGGGTGAAATTGATATTCTTTTCTCTTTCTTTCAAGAAACAATTCACTTACTTATAGAACTAGCAATAGGCAGGTTGGATACACTATAATGCTATCTAAAAGCTAGAAATAGTGATACCAATACCAAACACCAACGCAAAGGCTAGTTGAGAGCGTATTGGCTTAAATCTACATCTAATTTTACTAATCTATAAGAATAATCTCTACCATTGGGGTGCACAAACTTCCAGAAGCAGAGAATTTCTTAGCTATAATTCTAAATGGCATGAGTACAAGATAGTAATATAAAATCATAGTCACAACTTCATGTTTATATTACCATAATTTATCTAGGTCACAACTTCAAATTCAATTGCTTCTCATACTCACTATGTTCTAAAACAAATTCAAGATTACCATAAATAAAAGATAATAAACCCAAATTGCAGCCACAACTTCCAATTTGGTTCTATCACATATGCATCCAAACACAGCTTCAAAATAAATGTTCTCTTTGTATTCATTTTTCTTTACAAAACTACACTACACAATCATAGTCATTCTTGTACAAGTTTGGTAGATCTCTCTTTCATATAATAAAATATGATGTTTACAATGAGGGGTACTCCTTTATATAGGAAAAAGGAGTGAGAAATAGAAGGAGAAAAAGGTGGGAGAAACTCAACCAACTTGACTATGTAAAACTAGAAAAGAAGATTTATTAGATTACATATATTGAAGGTTCGTGTAATGGATTATGTGCAATCGAATTACATGTAATCTATCTTTTACAGCTACAAAATTGAAAATTCATTGAAGAAAAACTTGAAACTACTTAATCAATCATGTAGATTATCAACAAAGGCTTTGTACTTGACGATGCAATCATGGATGGTGTTGAATTGGGAGTTCTTGTATTTTGTGTCATTGTATTCTCTTTGATGAATTACCAATTTTCATTTGAAAACTTGATGTAATCAAGATTTTTGTCATTCCACAGTTAGATTCACATATTTTGGAGTTTTTGACACTTTAAAAACCTTCTCAATGATGTCTATGTGTAAACTCAAAAAAAATTCCCATTAGCATCTTCAATTGGTTTTTCTCTCTCCCTCTCAAGTGCTTTGGCACATTCCCACACAAACTTAGGTTCTAGTGTTGTCATTGGGAAAGTAGAGACCAAATGAATATTGCTTCTTTAGATTTGAACCATGTCTTCTCAACAAGATGTATTTATTTTTTGAAGAAATTTTGACAAATCATTATTTGAAGAGTTTAAGGCAACATGAGAATTCTGAAGAGTGAAAATATCTTTCAATAATATTGAATACATGAGGGTTTCAAGATTCAGACAATTGATGGAAAATCCATGGAGGATAAGTGTTCTAGGTATGATTTAGATACTTTTTGAACACTTTATAAAGCTGTAAATAAATGGAAAAAAATTGTAATTTGGGCAAAAAAACCAAAATTAGGATTTGGATGGTGGATTGCACATGGAAAAAATGGAGCTTTTATTTTGGATGACCAAGAATGCAAGTTGGAAGTATATGGATATGTGTGAAATGAAAGTTTAGGTATTTAAAAATGTGACTTTTTACCCAAATTGACTTTAGGAGATGCAATTACATGTGGTAAAAACTCATCATTTTTACTTGACGTAAATATGTAATCGGATTTGTATATTGCTATTACATATGTAGGAATATGGAGTTTGGTAGAATTTGGATGATGGATTGGATATGAATGATGGAAACATGAAGGATACTTGCATTCTTTTTGGGAAGATCTCCAACTTTTCATCATAAACAAACCAAAAACAAACAAAAAAAAAGCAACAAAAGTATTTAGAAAAACAAAGAAAATATTTTTTTTTAAATCTCTTGCTTTGACACAAATTGATAACCTAGAACAAAAATCTAGGGTTGTTTTCAAACAAATGGATGATAATGAGTAAAAGAATGCAAAAAATCAACAACCTAATCAAGAAATGCAAGCAAAACTAAAATCTTACACTTACTTGGAGAGCACAGCATAAAATTTGGAAGAAGATGGAATTTGAATGAAATCATTCTCTCCAAAATCGGGTTTAGCAAGTGCATTTACATATAATGACCAAAACCTTTGAAACATTCAAACCTTATCTTCAAATATTGACTCTAGGATGCAAAAGCATGTGCATAATGTTGCCAGTATCACACTTGTTGGAGTGATTTCCATGTTAGAAAATGTCTCCTTAAGCAAAAATGGGTTATCTAACTTGCATTTACATGTGCATTTATTTGATGCAAAATACTTTGAAAGTTCATTTTCTGCCAATGGTTTTAGGCAAAACTAGGTTTAGAAAGCCCCATTGAAAGAAAGGACCCTTCTTTAGGACCAAAATCATGTTTAGAAACTCTTATTGCATGGACATTTTGCTTGGAAGAGAAAAAATGGGTTCTCTAAAGATAAATTAGACTATAAAGTGATAAAGTCATTTAAGTGATAAATGACATTATGTTATGTTTTGTGATGAAAAATGAAGGACAACAACTAGCTCTATCTGGGGAATGTAATTCATTTCTCATTGAAAACAATGAGTAACATAGAATCCAGATCTCTAAGTGCCTTTATCCATTACACTGGGCTATCGAATCAAGAAACTAATGCAACTAAGCAAAACAAACCTAGTTTAAAATAGAAATAAAATTTTGCAATCACATTTATTAAAAACAAAGAAAAACCTAACTAATTAAAACTAGTTGATAATGCAAATTTTCAAATGAAACCATTTACTGGATCAACAAAAGAGCTACCTTTTTTTCAGCATCTTGTAGTACCTTGCGTGTTCACAAGCAACTTCATATTGATGGAACATGAACAACTGGAGCAATGATGTCAATGCCTGATGTAAAACCTCTTGGAAGAGATGGAAAAGCTATCCCTTTTGAGATGAATCATGTGTATTGTTGCTCCAAGATAGGTCCATCAATTGAAATTTCTCCTCCAGAATTGATGCTTCTTTTGCTTCTTCTTAAATAGTATTTCCATGTTTAGGTACATGTGGAATACCCAACTTACCATTAACATCCGACGTCTAAGTTAGATATCAGATTGGACATCCCCTTAATCAAATTATATACTCTTCTTTCCAACTACAACCTGCTTTATCGGTTCACTAATCACCAACACCTCGAGATGATCAAGAAGATCTTGCTCATGTGATTTTATTAATGACATGTTTGCACTACATAGCTCAACATATTGCTCACAAAATTTTGACTTGGGAAAGTCTTTATCATTTATGAGAAGTTCATTTTCAAGCTTGCGAGTAGAACATTTATGCAAACTGTACTCAAGTTCATGACCTTGAGACACAAATACATTATTTTCAACCTGATCAAAACTTTCTTGCATGCCCCTTTAATGACATGATTATTTTTAACATAGGAAGAAAAATTTTCCTTCTTCATCTTTTCATATGTTTCCTTCTGAGATTGTGTGCACAAGATATGAGAGTCGCCAACAATTTCTTCTTCCTTTTTTTATGGAAGAGAATAGCAAGGTCACTATCTTCAAATACATGATTCTTTACTATTGTCTTTTCTAATGGTGCCTCAATAACAAGCTTCTCTAGTGATGAAACTATGTTTTGTTGATTCCCGTCGATAGAGCTACAAGAAATGATTGGAAGAGGCCTTCTCTCTACATTTTTGTGAGAATGCAGATCATGCCTTGAGCTATTTTCTTCAAGATCCATCCTAACTCTACATGAGAAGATCCATCCTTGCATTGGAAAAAGACGTATTGGAAGAATGGTGACTTTCTTCAAACTCACTTGCTTCGATTCTTATCTTCCCAACAAGAATACGATCATCTTCAATTTCAACTGCAAATGTCTGTGAAGCTACAAGAGTAGATGGGTCTTCTCTCCTTAATAGAAAATTGACTTTAAGAATTTGAGTACTAACAAATAAATACCTCAAATGCATTGTTGTAAGTTGAGAAAAAACTAGAATTATTCAAGTCAATCTATTGAAATGAGCAGAAAATTCATGCATAGGCACATGATATGACTTCTCCAGCTAAGTAAGTTGGGCTAATTATGAAGCATTTTCTCAAACTTGTCTATGAGAATAGCCCAATTTGTAATAGTACATGGTGGTAAATGTTAAAACCAATCAACATCCATGCCTTGGAGAGTTTCCATGAATATCTTTACAAATAAATGCTCATATCTAATGATATGAACATCACATGTAATGTAGAAAGCAACATTATGTTTATCAAGATGTTGTTTTTCATCACTGAAGAATTTGGGAAAATTCTTTTGCAAGCCATCAAGAAGAGCATGTAGAAGTTAGGATAGATTCAATAGTCCAAAATCATTTCCCCAAGGAGCTTGGGTCATTTACATATCCTTGGTAAGTTCTTGATACAAGAAATAAAGTTACAATGAATATTTACAACGAAAAAAGACACAAATATGCCTCAAATGAAAGTGTAAGGCTCTCAAATGTACGTCATGTCCCCAACAAAGTCATTAGAAACTATTGGGTGGATATTTTACAACCAAAAATTTATGCAAATCTAGTCACAAAATAGGTGGAGCAACCACAACATGTGAGATAGAGTCTCTCCTACTTTAAAGAGAAGGCTCCCCCTTCTCACTATTCCTTGGATCAACTCAAGGTAAGCAACAAGTTAAGAGATGCATTATAGGTTTTGTTAATAATATTCTTTCCTCTTTATTTCAAGAAAAAATCCACTCGCTCATGGAATGGATATTGGGCAAGTTGTATACCTTACACTACACTTCTATCTTAAAGCTAGAAACAATGATACTAATAGAAAAATCCAACTCACAGGTTGGTTGAGAGCATATTGGCTTAGATCTATGTCTAGTTAAACTAATATAAGAGAATCATCTCTACCATTGGGGTGCACAATCTTACAAAAGCATATAATTTCTTAGCTATAATTCTAAATGGCATGAATATGAGATGGTAATATAAAACCATAGTCACGACTTCTAGTTTATATTGCCATAGTTGCCCCTAGTCACAACTTTGAATTTATTTTTTTCCCATACTCACTATGTTCTAAAACAAATAAAAGATTACCATAAATAAGAGATCATAAACCTAAATTGTAGTCACAACTTCCATTTTGGTTCTATCACATATGCATCCAAACACAACTTTGAAACAAATGTTCTCTTTGTATTCACTTTTATTTTCAAAACTACAATACATAATCACAGTTATGCTTGTACAAGTTTGAGAGATCTCTCTTGCATATAATAAAAGATGGTTTTTACAATGAAGGTAACTCCATTATAGAGGAAAAAGGAGTGAGAAAAAGAGCGAGAAACTCAACCACCTTGACTAAGTCAAACTAGGAAAGAATATTTATTGGATTACATGCACTAGAGGTTCGTGTAATAGGATTACATGTAATCTATCTTCTGCAACTACAAAACTAAAAATGATCTTGACAAAAAAGTTGCAACTGTTGAATCAATCTTGTGGATTATCAAGAAAAGCTTTGAACTTGATGACACAATCGTGAATGGTCATCAAATTGCGAGTTCTTGTACTCTACTTCACTGCATTCTCTTTGATGAATTGATAGTTGTCATTTGAAAACTTGATGTAATCAAGCTTTTCCTTATTTCGTAGTTGTGAATTCTTCTTTGTTAGATTCACACATTCTGGAGTTTCTAAAACTTTGAAAACATTTTCAATGATGTCCAGATGTGAACTTGGAGCAACTCTCCCATCATCATCTTCAATTCATCTCTCTCTCTCTCTCTCTCAAGTGCTTTTACACATTCCCACATGAACTTAGTTTTTAGTGCCTTTATTGGGAAAGTGGAGACCGAATGCATATTGCTTCTTTAGATTCGAAGCATATATTCTCAATAGGATATCTCTATTTTTTGAATAATTTTTGAGATATCTTGATTTGAAGAGTTCACTGCAACATGAGAATTCTAAAGAGTGAGAACATCTTCAATAATATTGAATCCATGAGGGTTTAGAGATTATGACAATTGATGGTAGATACATGGAGGATAAGTGTTATAGGTATGATTTAGATACTTTTTGAACACTTTAGAAGGCTGGAAATGAATAGAACAGCTTGTAGTTTGGACAAAAATGGTCAAATTTGGGGTTTGGATAGTGGATTGCATGTGGACAAAATGGAGATTTTGTTTTGTATGACCAAGAATGCAAGTTGGAAGCATATGGATGTGTGTAAAATGAGAGTTTAGGTGTTTAAAAATGTTCCATGAGTTTTTACCAAATTTAGGTTTAGGAGATGCAATTACATGTGGTAAAAACTCATCAGTTTTACTTGGTGTAAATATGTAATCGGGTTTATAGAATGTGATTACATACATAAGAATGTGGAATTTGGATGAATTTGGATGATGGATTGGATACCAATGATGGAAACATGATAGATACTTGCATTCTTTTAGGGAAGATCTCTTACTTTTCTTCTTAACTGTTGTCACTTAGGTCTGCACCCTTGTCCAAGGCCTAGGCGCGAGGATGACCTAGTGAAACATGGAAACAACCTCCAAGCTGTGGGACTTGAACTGCAAGGTTGAGTCTCTGAAGAAGGCCGGCTTCCTCTTACTATCAGGGCGCACCTATCTATTCTCAGAAGGGAAAGGGAGAAAGAGAGCATTAAAGCAAATCTACCTAGTCTAATCTAAGGCGGTGATGCACCAAAATAGAGTGTTTAGACTCATTTCTGCCCATATATGCACTACGAAACTAGGGTAACATTCAAGGTCATACATTCATTCAGACTTATATTGACCAACAGCCACATACAGATCAGGAGACCAATTGAATAACACCAGGAACAGAAGATTTCACTTGTATATTATTCAATAGGCTAAAGATAGATACAGTATGCAGACCACTGATCTCAACAATACATCAATGAGAGGCAAAATGCTACACATACACGTTGATGGCCGAAAGAGATGATACAGGATGTTTTATCTAGCTCAGAGACAAAGGGATTTTACACTGCAAGTCTGCGAGCAGCAGCAGAGAAAATCAGGAAGAGTCGACCCTTACAAAATGTACAAAATCTACCTTTATAGTTCAGGCGTAACTGAGATCTTTTTTGCTGAAATGACCCTGCAACTACCTGCCATTGGGTCCCGGGGAAGACAATCATGGAAAAAATCTCCATAAAATTTGATCTCTTTCGCCAATAATGTCCTGAGAAGACTGAAAATGGCGCCATAATTGCGCTTTGACCTGGTAGATGGATCAACGGGTGGGTGGAGTGTCATTCTATGTTTTACATTTACTCTGGTAGGTCGAGATTGATCATGGAGATCAGATCGCATGACAAAATCGATTATCTTCGCTTCCTAGTTCATGAATCCGTCGAAGTCAAAAGGTCAACCGGGCTCCCTATGCGTCAACTAGGCCGCGCGGGCCAATTGCATTTCTTTATTTTGCCACCTGGAGGTCCTCCCGCGGTTGACCACCCTTCATTGGACTAACCGCGCCACCCTGAATACTATCATGATTGTGACGGTTACACTAACCGTCAACCGCCACCCTAGACTGTGCCGACAGGATGCATGTCGACAAGGCGCTGTGTCGCCAACATAACCCTCGCACATCTCTGCCATAGCACGATGGCGCCTACCGTTGATCGGCCTCGATCCAACGATCATGGAGACTCGTCATTCTGCAACCTCTTCCCTTATAAATCACTGGGCCTGCGGCACATGTGGCACTTCCCCATTGGTCCGACGATCGCTTAGTCCTTACTGCACCAGCTACATGAAACATGGTTCCGCCAGGACACGTGGCGCACGGGCGCTATGTCATCGACGTTAATTCTCGGGTAAGTCTCGATAGCGAGACAGCGCCAGTCATAGATTCCTGCAGATCCAACGCTCGTGAAGACTCGACATCGTGTTGAGACTACTGGGCCCGCTGTACGTCGTGCGCCGACTCATACACATGACACCTCCTTATTTGGTTCGATGAAGACTAGCTGGCAACCCAAGACCTGATCTGCAGAGTGACCACGTGTCAGCTAGGTGCCATGTCCCTATGCGGAAATTGAGGCCAAATTCCCATAGCGCCATAGCGCCCACTGACAGCGTGCCTTGAGATTTACATGTGTCCCCATCCGATTTGCCACGTCGACTGCGCTTGCATAGTACCCGTTGGGACCCATCCGTCTGATCATTTCTTGCCATGGTGAACTTTTCGCTTGGGCGCTATGTTGCCATCGAAAAATGCATGGGTTTTCCATTGGCGCCACAGTGCCTCGCCGTGTTTTTGAAACCTCCGGGCCGTGAACCTGTCTGCCCACTGCCACGAAACCTCTGACCTGTTGTACTCTGTGACCTGCGACCGAACCCATCCCACTCATTGCCATATTTGTAACTGCACCACACCTTGGACAACACCTGGCGATCCTTGGTGAGACCTAGTCCTGTCGATCCACGTGGCTGATGGTCGCCATGTCGCTATGATAAAATCTGCACATCTTTTCCATAGCGAGATGGCGCCATCCGTTGATGCGAACAAATCTGACGATCGTGAGGACTCGTCGTACCTCATGCTTTCGCCCTCCATGTCAATACACCTGGCATCGCTTTGAGACACGGCCCCACCTGACACACGTCACCAGGGCGCGATGTCGCTGTCATAACCCTTGCGCAACTCCTCCATAGCGCAATGGCGCTTACCGTTGATCCGAGTTGATCTGATGGTGGTGAACATAAGCCTCAACTATGTTAGCTGTGCCAACAGGAACTCTGACCTGGCACACGTGGTTCCTCTTGATTCGTCGCCGCAACACCTGATTCCGTCGGTCGTTAAAATTTGCCGCTGTGACTATTTTCGCCGGGCGCTATGTTGCTATGGAGATTTTCCAGCCGATTTTTGATAGCGACATAGCGCCAAGGGCGTCAAGAACCTTTTTCGACCTGCAAAACGTCGGACCCACCCCTGCAACGTGTCATCAGGGCGTCATCGCGCTATAATAAATATCGTGCATTTCCCTTATAGTGCGATGGTGCCAACCATTGGTACCGCTTAGATCTAACGGCCAGAAACCTGTAGGTTGTAACATTAAAATACTTATTCGAGACTAACCATTGCACGAGCCACACTTTCAAAATTTAAATTCTTGGCGGTAAAACCAGAGGTAACACTTCTGGCGACTCGCAGGGGGCATGAGCCTGCTCAATGCATGACCAGTGCCTGAGAATGATCCATTGGGCCATGGAGTCAGAAAAGAGGGCCCAGAAGTTACGGAACCGAGAGCTGGAAGAAACCCTGACCCTTAATGAGGAAATCAAAACATTAAAGAACCCTTGAACTCTGGCTCTGTCTTGCGACTTGAAAACAAAAAAAACAGGACCCCCTCAGCAACCTGAGACTTGTCAAAACTTCGGGAATTGGCGACTCAAGAAGTGAGCCATGTGCACCCGCACTTATTGTAAAACATGAACAATAGGAAGCAACTAAACTAACTATGTACATGGATTCACAACTTTTCAGAGACAGGGCTTCAGATGGATCCCATTGACTGGAATGGGCAGAATTTCACCATTTGGCCTACTTAGCTGGAACGCATTGGCCTGTTTGCAACCGGAGATCATATAAGGGCCACTCCATAGTGGATCAAATTTGGAGTGCCTTCCTGGTTTTGCTCTGTCTGAGTCCCACTTGAGAACTAAATCTCCCCCTTTGAAGATTCTGGCCCTTGCCTTCTTATCAAAACTCTTCTTCATCTGCTGCTAGTGTATCTCCAGGGTTTGCATAGCTTTGTTTCTCTTTTCTTCCAGTTCAATCAACTCTGCCATTCTTACTGACATGGAACTATTTTCAACCAACTCTAGCTGATGAGCCAACTCCAAGGATGGGAATTCCAATGAGATCAGAAGTCTGGCCTCCCTACCATATACCAGCACAAAAGGTGAATTCCCAATAGATCTCTTGGGTGTTATCCTATTAGCCCACAGAGTGGTCCTTAATTTTTTATGCCAGACCCTCTGATTGTCTTCTATCATTCTCCTTATGATTCTGATTAGATTTTTGTTGGAAGATTCAGCTAAACCATTGCCCTACGGGTAGTAATTTGATGATGTGCTCAGATAGATATTGTGACTCATTGCCCATGCACAAATCTGGGTTCCAACAAAAGATTTGGCATTATCTGAGATGATAGTAGAAGGAGCTCCAAACCTAGATACAATTCCATCAAGGAATTCAACAACTGATGGCTTTGTAGCATCCTTCAAGGCAACTGCCTTTGTCCACCTAGTGAAATAATCGGTAGCAGCCAAGATCCATTTATGACCTGCACTAGATGGAGGATTAATGGGGCCTATAAAATCCAACCCCCACTGGGTGAAGGGCTGATCCACCTGAATAGGATGAAGAGGAAGAGCTGAAAGTCTCTGTTTGCCTGAGAAAAAGGCACATTTCTCACATTTTCTCACATACCTATAACAATCATGGAACAGAGATGGCCAGTAATATCCAGCCCTCATGATCTTCATGGTGGTTGTTCTTGCAGAGAAGTGGCCACCATCAGGGCCATCATGAAGTTCTTTAATCATCCTCTCAACCTGATCCTCTTCAATACATCTCAACAGGGTCCCATTAAAATCTCTCCTGAATAGGATATTATCAATCACAACATAGGGAATGGACTGCAGTCTATATTGTCTTCTTTTAGCTCTGTCCAATCCCTGAGGGTATCCATTCCCAGATAAAAAGTTCCTCATGTCATCCATCCAGCTCCTTGGGGCATTAACATTTCTTTCCTCCTCCTGCTCTGCAATTACCATAGCAGTCCCTTCATCTAAATCCTGACCTGATAACATTTCCTTGCATAATCCTCTCCCTCTTACCAATTTGGTAATCTGAATATCAACATCATATTCCATTACCCTATTGATCCATCCAGCTCTCTTTTCATTGATGTCCTTGCTTAACAAGAAGTCTTTTACACTCGCATGGGGCACCAACAAATGGATCCTATTGTGGGATAAGAGGTGTCTAAATTTCTTCAAGGCTCTAATGACTGCAAGGGCTTGCTTCTCCACAAAGCTATACTTATCTTCATATTCCTTGAGTCCTTCACTAAAGAAGGCTATAGGCTGCTCCTCATTCTTGTCATTTGTCTGAGTCAAGACAACAGAAACACTTGACTCACCACCCAAAGTGTAGAGGATGAAATCCTTCTCAAAATTTGGGTTCATGAGAGTGGGGGCTGAGGCTATGGCTGCCTTGATTTCTTCAAAACTCTCCTTCCCCTCCTTGGTCCATGAGAAGACCATATCTTTCTTAAGCATGGCTGTGAGGGGTTTCACCATGATGGCAAGATTAGGAATAAACCTTCTTACAAAATTTATCCTACCAAGGAAACTTTGTAGCCCTTTCTTGTGTTTAGGGAGAGGAAGGGCAAGTATTGCTTTTGTTCTTTCTGGATCAATGGTCAACCCATCCTTAGATACAATGTGTCCCAGTAATTTTCCTTGGCTTGTAGCAAAGACACACTTGGCTGGGTTGAGGGAAACCCCAAACTCTCTACATCTTAGAAATACCTGTCTCAAATGATCAAGATGATCTTTTACATTCTTGGAATATACAGTTATATCATCAAGGTATACTAAGACGAACTTGTCAATCAATCTTTTGAAAGCTACCTCCATTGCCTTTTGGAATGTGGCACCTGCATTTGTTAGTCTAAATGGCATCTTTCAATAAGCATAGGTGCCCCATTTAGTAGTAAATGTTGTCTTATATCTGTCAGATTCTTTAACCAACACTTGGTTATAACCAGAAAATCCATCAAGAAAAGAGAACCTCCTTGACCCACTGACCTTGGACAGAATTTGCTCCATAGAAGGGAGAGGATGGTGATCCTTAAGGGAAGCCTGATTAAGATCCCTAAAGTCCACACACAATCTGATTTCTCCATTCTTCTTCCTTACAGGGACAAGGTTAGCCACCCATGATGAGTGTTTGATAGGAAAAATTATGTTAGCTTCAATCAACTTGGATAGTTCCTTCCTCATTAAGGGTTCAATCTTGGGATTCACTGGCCTCTATTTTTGCCTTACTGGTTTGACCCTATCAACTAAATCTATGGTATGCTGAAACAAACTAGGGTCAAACCCCTTTAATTCATCATATGTCCAAGCGAACACATCATTAAATTCTTGACATAGATGAATGAAATTTTCTTGCTTAGCCTCAGAACATACCTTCCCCATGTTAAGAGATTTTCCATCAGCAATAGTAACTGGAGCATGATCATCCTTTTCTGCAGCTAGATTTATTCCTTTGCCCCTTGTTTGATCATCAGGATTAAAGACACTCTCCAAGGTAATGAGACCCTTGGGCAACTTGTTGGAACTAAGGTGAATGATCTGATCACCATACTGATCTTGTAGTCTTGACTGATTTCTTTCTAAAAATTCTGCTTCATTCTGCAAGAAACTCACAATCTGCTCATCAGACTCAAACACCTGCCAATGAGTGTTATTATTAGGAACAGCAGGCCTTACTACCACCCTTATTTTTTGCTTCCTCTCTTCCTCGAGATTCCCTGGCACATCATAAGATGCACCCACTGCTGCAAGTCTATCAGCATATTTGTTTTCTTTCCTAGGAATGCTTTGGATAGTAAATGCTTGGAAACCCTCAAGCAAATCCCAGACTCTGTGTTTGTAAGACTTGAGCAGGCCATTTTTGGTGATATTCTGATTTCTCACTTGGTTCACTACCAACTCACTGTCTCCATATACTTTCAAGGCTTGAATTCCCCTCTTTTGGGCAAGTAGGAGACCTTGGATCAAAGATTCATACTCGGCCACATTATTGGTACAACTGAATTGGAGCTTAAAAGAGAAGTAGTATCTTATTTGTGCAGGAGAGATCAACATAACACCAGCCCTTGCTCCATTTCTATTCCTTGAGCCATCAAAGTACATATTCCATATTCCACTCATGTCATCATTAGCTCCAACAAGATCAGGAACTTGAGCCTCCTTCTCTATTATGCAATATGTACTAAGGCCTGTCTCAAGAGTTTCTGACATAGGCTCAAACTGACATGTATTTTCCCACTCATCTAAGAAGAAATCAGGAATCTCTACTATGGAGGTGGCAGGCTCATTTACTATGTCATTTTCATCCATCTCCAAAATGGGGCAATTCATATTAATGAAGTTGGGAGTGTAGGGTTCAGTGTGATGAAGGGCTTGAGGTTCTGCTCTAATTGAAGCGTTGGCCCCATATCTAGTCTTAAATGACATATAAGACCAATCACCAGATATGAATCCACCTATTTGGGTAGTGAAGTCTCTTGAAAGATAGATGGCAAAATAGGGCTTGACTTCAGCAACAGATATGTCTTGAATCACAATACAACCAAGGCATGCATGTAGGGCCATTTCCACATTCCTAAGGATGCCTACGGTTTTGACAGTACTCCCATCTAGTTGTAACACATCCCTAATAATGGGCTCATATTTCATTCCTAAAGCATCAACAACACACCTAGGCATTACTGAGCTACTAGCCCCTGAATCTATCATGCAATTATGGACTAACTTGCCCCCTATAATCAGAGAAACATAGAATGGAGGAGGTCTAACCTTTTTATTTGTCTCCACGTCACCTGATGGTTGTACTAAACTAGTGTCACTCTCCATGGTAGATGACTGATCTTTGGGCTCAATCTTTTCCAATTCTTCCTGCAGCATCCTTTTCTGCATTGGTATGGTGGCAACTGCATCCCACATGGAAATGCTTAAATTGGTTTTCTTCATTTGCTCTACCACACTCAAGGGTGCATTAGGAATTTTGGCGGAAACTTTGGGAGCTGTACCCATGAGAGGCCGAGATGGAGCAACATAGGGATCACTTGCATCCTCCTTTCTTGGACCTTGCCTTTGCTGTTGTGAAGTGTTTGTCTTCTCATTTGCTTTTTGTGTATGAGGTATAACACTCGAAGTTGAGGCCTGCTCAGGAGAAAGGGGGGCAGTATGTTCCATAGCTCTCTTCTTGCTTCTTGTGTTATGAGCAACGAAATCTTGGTTTACATTACAATGCTCCTCCATCTAGTGCTTCATAAAAGAGCAATCACCCTGCCTCTGAACATATGAGGCCTCCTTGGGATGATCTTCCTTGTGTGATTGCTTTACTGCGGACTTCTGGACAGTTAGGGCCAAATAAGATTCTGCTTTCTGACATAGGCAGTAGGTATAAGAATAGTTACATGAAGGATAGAAGTCTTGATCTTGGGCTAAGTTATTTTGAGGAACTAAAGCTCTACTCTGATTTGAGCTTGAAGCAGCAGCATGACTATTTTGCCTATTCTGATCAAAAGAGCTATTCCAATGATTAGGAGGCCTACCACCACTTAGAGCTTGATGTTGTAATTGGGGGGGCTTGCCACTTTGGGCTTGCTGCCTTTCTAAGGCCACCACCTTGTTACTCATTTTTTGTATTAGAGAAAAACTATCCTCTAATCTCTTCCCTTGGTCCTTCAACTCCTTCCCCTGCTCTTGCAATTTTTTATCCAGAGTCCTCTCTCTTTTATCTGTATTCAGGACTAGACCTTGGAGCATTTCCTTGAGTTCCTCTATTCCGTTTGAGGATGTGGAAGCTTGGGGAACTGGAGTAAGGGCTCGTGACGTAGAAATTGTAGGAAGGGGGGCTATTGCTGGTTGGTGGTTGGGAACATCAGGAAAGAAAGGCATAGGAGGCCTTGGAGCCAACTTTCCACCTTGTATTAGGATATTCTTAGCTTTTATAGCTGCCTTATAAGCATTTGGTAATGTATCTCCTCCCATAGTTTGGATAGTAGTGGCAATGTCACTGTTGAAAGCTCTGAGGTAATACAAGAAGGCATTACCAGGGGTAGGTTTCACTATAGTAGGTATTCTGTCCCATGTCTTTTGGAATCTGTAATTAAAATCAGTCATACATTCATGGGGGGCTCTTTTATTGTAGTCAGCTGCTCTAGTAGTGACAAATGGTCACTCTTATCCTCAAAATGTTTGCATAATCCTGCTCCTAGTCCATCCCAATCAGTTATGGAACCATGAGCTAAGCCTCTATACCACTGTAATGCTTTTCCTTTTAAAGATGAGGCTAGAAGTCTGACAGCAACATCGTCTTCTGTAATATCATGAATATTGTAGACATTCGCTACCTCTTGGGTATGCTCTAAACAGGAAATAGAAGTTTCGCCAGTAAAATCAGATATACTTTTTAGTGCAGATACTGGTATATCGTGTCTTTGGGCTAACAACAGAGGACTTCCACCATTAAAGGTGGCAAATGCATGAACTCTTGGTTGTGCCATATAAACAAGTGTTCTATTGATGAGTGTTGATGGCAATCTAGGCTGAGTTCGAACAGTAGGGGGAGTAGAGACAGATCTTACAAGTATATTAACTGTTATTCTACCCCTAACTGATGATAATGAAGTTCTAGTCCTTCTTCTCCTAGGATTTGAAAGAGAAAGCTCTTGATATTGAAATTTACCTCTAGAAGACGCCCTTATTTTAGTCCTGGGCATGAATTACTGCAAACTTGGTCTGGAACCAGACTTTTTGATGTTCGGAGTCGCCAAGTACTTGAAGAATCAGCCTCTTAAAGGCTCAAAAACTGAAGCTAGCACTACTTCTTCAGCATTTATCTCTAGAATTCTTTCTTCTTGACACTAGTAGACCTAAAATCTTCTGATATGAGTCCCACCAGGCGTGCCAAAAACTGTTGTCACTTAGGTCTGCACCCTTGTCCAAGGCCTAGGCGCGAGGACGACCTAGTGAAACATGGAAACAACCTCCAAGTTGTGGGACTTGAACTACGAGGTTGAGTCTCCAGAGAAGGCCGGCTTCCTCTTACTGTCAGGGCGCATCTATCTATTCTCAGAAGGGAAAGGGAGAAAGAGAGCATTAAAGCAAATCTACCTAGTCTAATCTAAGGCGGTGATGCACCAAAACAGAGTGTTCAAACTCATTTATGCCCATATATGCACTACAAAACTAGGGTAACATTCAAGGTCATACATTCATTCAGACTTATATCAACCAACAGCCACATACAGATCAGGAGACCAATTGAATAACACCAGGAACGGAAGATTTCACTTGTATATTATTCAATAGGCCAAAGATAGATACAGTATGTAGACCACTGATCTCAACAATACATCAATGAGAGGCAAAATGCTACATATACACATTGATGGCCGAAAGAGATGATACAGGATGTTTTATCTAGCTCAGAGACAAAGGGATTTTACACTGCAAGTCTGCGAGCAGCAGCAGAGAAAATCAGGAAGAGTCGACCCTTACAAAATGTACAAAATTTGCCTTTATAGTTCAGGCGTAACTGAGATCTTTTTTGCTGAAATGACCCTGCAACTACCTGCCATTGAGTCCCGTGGAAGACAATCATGGAAAAAATCTCCAGAAAATTTGATCTCTTTAGCCAATAATGTCCTGAGAAGACTGAAAACGGCGCCATAACTGTGCTCTGACCTGGTAGATGGATCAACGGGTGGGTGGAGTGTCATTCTGTGTTTTACATTTACTCTGGTAGGTCGAGATTGATCATGGAGATCAGATCGCACGACAAAATCGATTATCTTCGCTTCCTGGTTCATGAATCCGTTGAAGTCAAAAGGTCAACCGAGCTCCCTATGCGTCAACTAGGCCGCGCGAGCCAATTGCATTTCTTTATTTTGCCACCTGGAGGTCCTCCTGCGGTTGACCACCCTTCATTGGACTAACCGTGCCACCCTGAATACTATCATGATTGTGATGGTTACACTAACCGCCAATCGCCATCCTAGACTGCGCCGACAGGACGTGTGTCGACAAGGCGTTGTGTCGCTAACATAACCCTCGCACATCTCCGCCATAGCGCGATGGCGCCTACCATCGATCGGCCTCGATCCAACAATCATGGAGACTTGTCATTCTGCAACCTCTTCCCTTGTAAATCACTGGGCCCGCAGCACATGTGGCACTTCCCCATTGGTCTGACGATCGCTTAGTCCTTACTGCGCCAGCTGCATGAAACATGGTTCCGCCAGGACATGTGGCGCACGGGCGCTATGTCACCGGCGTTAATTCTTGGGTAAGTCTCAATAGCGAGATAGCGCCAGTCGTAGATCCCTGCAGATCTGACGCTCGTGAAGACTCGACATCGTGTTGAGACTACTGGGCCCGCTGTACGCCGTGCGCCGACTCATACACATGGCACCTCCTTATTTGGTTCGATGAAGACTAGCTGGCAACCCAAGACTTGATCTGCAGAGCGACCACGTGTCAGCTAGGCGCCATGTCGCTATGCAAAAATCGAGGACAAATTCCCATAGCGCCCACTGACAGCGTGCCCTGAGATTTACGTGTGTCCCCATCTGATTCACCACGCTGACTGCGCTTGCACAGTACCCACTGGGACCCATCCGTTTGATCATTTCTTGGCATGGTGAACTTTCCGCTTGGGCGCTATGTCGCCATCGGAAAACACATGGGTTTTTCGTTGGCGCCATAGCGCCTCGCCGTGTTTTTGAAACCTCTGGGCCGTGAACTTGTCTACTCGCCGCCACGAAACCTCTGACCTACCGTACTCTACGACCTGCGACCGGACCCATGCCACTCATTGCCATATTTGTAACTGCACCACACCTTGGACGACACCTGGCGATCCTTGGTGAGACCTGGTCCTGTCGATCCACGTGGCGGATGGTCGCCATGTCGCTATGATAAAATCTGCACATCTTCGCCATAGCGAGATGGTGCCATCCGTTGATGCGACCAAATTCGATGATCGTGAGGACTCGTCGTACCTCGTGCTTCCGCCCTCCATGTCAATATACCTAGCATTGCTTTGAGACACGGCCCACCTGACACGCGTCACCAGGGCGCGATGTAGCTGTCATAACCCTCGCGCAACTCCTCCATAGTGCGATGGCGCTTACCGTTGATCCGAGCTGATTTGACGGTGGTGAACGTAAGCCCCGACTGTGTTAGCCGTGCCGACAGGAACTTTGACCTAGCACATGTGGTTCCTCCTGATTCGTCGCCGCAACACCTGATTCCGCCGGTCATTAAAATTCGCCGCCGTGACTATTTCCGCCGGGCGCTATGTCGCTATGGAGATTTTCCGGCCGATTTGCGATAGCGACATAGCGCCAAGGGCGTCAAGAATCTTTTTTGACCCGCGAAACACCGGACCCACCCCTGCAAGGTGTCGTCAGGGCGTCATCGCGCTATAATAAATATCGTGCATTTCCCTTATAGCGCGATGGCGCCAACCGTTGGTACCGCTTAGATCTGACGGCCAGAAACCTGCAGGTTATAACATTAAAATACTTATTCGAGACTAACTGTTGCACGAGCCACACTTTCAAAATTTAAATTCTTGGCGGTAAAACCAGAGGTAACATTAACCAAACCGAAAACAAACAACAAAAGTATTTATAGAAATAATGAAAAAAAACAAAAAACAAAAATCTCTTGCTTTGACACAAATTGATAAACTGGAATGAAAATCTAGGGTTGCATTTAAACAAATGAATTTGGAGCTTGATCAAGAAATGCAAGCAAAATTGGAATATTACACTTACTTGGAGAGAAAAGAGTAAAATTTGGAAGAAGTTTGAATGAAATTGTTCTCTCCAAAATTGGATTTAGTAAGTGCATTTACATGTAATGACCAAACCCTTTGAAAGATTCAAAACTTAGCTTCAAATCTTGATTCTAGGATGCAAATGCATGTGCATAATGTTGCCAATGTCGTTGAAAATGTCTTCCTAAGTGTATATCACATTTGTTGGAGTAATTTTCATGTTTGAAAATGTCTCCTCAGGGCAAACAGGTTCTCTAACTCACATTATATGTGCATGTATTTGATGCAAAATGCTTTTAAAGTTCCTTTTCTTTCAACTTTTTACAAAAAATCACATTTTGAAAGCCCCATTGCATGAAATGTCTCTTCTCCAAGATCAAAATTGTGTTTAGAAACTCTTATTTCATGGACATTTTTGCCTTAAAAGAGAAAATTTGGGTTCTCCAAAGACAAATGCATGATTTAGATATGAAATGAAGATGTATATAACTCATTCCCAAGTCCAATCAGGTTTAGAAGAGTGTATTATATGCAATAATTTTAGTGCAAATGCAGTAAAGATGTTTTATTTCTAGTGCCCAAGGCAAATTGGGTTTAGAAGTTGTAATGCATACCACGTGTTTGAATTGGAGACCAAAAGTGGGGTCTCTAGACCCAAAGTCATGTTTTAAACATGTAACATGAATACATGTAAACCATATTGCAACCAAAATCGAGTTCCCTAGATGCAAATGCACGCAACGTTTTTACCTTCAAGAAAAAAATTGAGATCTACAAGCCCTTTTTACGTGTTGGGAATTTGCTCTTAGATCAAAATTGAGTTCTCCTAGCTCCAACATATATTTTAAATGGTCAATACAAATGCATTTATTTCACTTGGAAGGCACAATAAGGTTCTCTGCATTCCATTACATGTAACATTTTTGCATGCAAAGCTCAAATCAGGTTTAGATAGAGCTTTTACATGTGCATGAAATGCATGTGTTTGACCAAACCTTCACTTCTTTACAAAATCGGGGTTAGAAGAAGTGATTGCATGTTTTAAATATGCAATTCACTTGCATGCATTTAGATGCCCAAGACAAAATTGGTCTTAGAAAGGGCCATTACATGTTTTCATTATTTGCATTTGCCTATATTTGAAATCCTTTGGAAAATCATGGTTACAAGATGCCATTACATGTAATGCATTTACATGCAAAGTATAAAATTGGGTTCATTACATGTATTTAATTTCAAAAACAACATGTAATAGAGTTGCATCACTTAATTTTTCCATTTAGCACATGTCTATTTGATTTTCTTAAGTAAATATCACTTAAAGTAGTCAAAAACATATTTACACTATATTTTACATATTATGTGTAAATTTGTACAAAAAGTGATATTGCACTAAAATATTTTAAATTAAACCATTAATGTAAAATACAACATCAAATTAGACTATAAAGTGATAAAGTAACTTAAAAACATAACATAAAGTCATTTTAAGTTAAATTTTTCAAAAAGTGCATCTCAACATTAGAATATACGACCAATATTTTAAATATGCAACTGAACTTGGAGAATCCACTTTTTAGGCACTTATCTTTAACATTTCTTGATTGACAACTTAGATTAAGTCCCAATATATCTCAAAACGAAGGGACAATCAAAAGCGAGAGATTGAAGGAAACAAAAAGAATAAAACAATCTAAACAATCACTCAAAAAAGCAAAGGGACTTTGAAGGCCTCAAGAACCAAGTAAAAACTAACAAATTGAAAACAACAAAAAGTTTTGATGAGAGCCTTCAGTAAAATGATTCATTATATGAGTTGAGAATGATTGATTGATTAATCTTGGGTGATCAAATAATTCATTTTCCTAGAGAAGTGTGAAACTCAATTGGAAAAGTTTTGTAATGTTACTTCCAATTTGTGATGAAAAGATGAAGGACAACATTTGGCTCTGTTTGAGGAATGTAACTCATTTGTCCTTGGAAAAAAATGAGTAACATAGAATCCAATTCTCTAATGGCCTTTATCCATTCCATTGGGCTATAGAGTGAGGCAACCAATAAAAATAAAAATAAACTAATGTGACTAAAGAAGAAAAAACTAGTTAAAAATAAAACAAACTTTTGCAAGCACACTTATTAAAAACAAAGAAAACCTACCTCATTAAAACTAGTCGATAATGCAAATTTTTGGATGAAACCATTTACTAGCTCAACAAAATAGCTACCTTTTTTCAATGGCTGATAGTACCTTGCATGCTCACATTAAATTTGATGTAGATGGAACATGAACAACTAGAGAAATGATGTCAATGCCTAATGTAACACCTCTTGGAAGAGATAGAAAAATTATCCTTTTTGAGATGAATCATGTGTATTGCTTCTCTAAGATAGGTCCATAAATTGAAATTGTTCCTTCAGAACTAAACATGCTTCTTTTGCTTCTTCTTCAATAGTATTTTCATGTTTAGGTACATGTGGAATGTATAGCTTTCCATTAGCCTCAAACAAAGTTAGATGTTGGATTGGAAATCCCCTTGATCGAATAAATTATGTACTCTTCTTGCCAACTGTAACTTGCTTTACTAGTTCATCAATCACTAGCACCTCAAGATGATCAAGAAGATCTCTCCCATGTGATTTTAGTGATGGCATGCATGCACTGCATAGCTCAACATATTGCTCACAAAATTTTGACTTGGGAAAATCTTTATCATTTATGAGAAATTCCTTTTCAAAATCTAGTGTAAAACATTTTTGCAAAGTGTACTCAAGTTCATGAGCTTAAGCCACAAATACATTATTTTCAACTTGATCAGAGCTTTCTTTCATGCCCCTTTTTATGACATGATTATTTTGATCATTGGAAGAAATTTTTTCCTTCCTCATATTTTCATCTTTTGCCTTCTTAGACTACATGCACCAAATATGAGAGTTGCCAACTATGTCTTCTTCCTTTTCTTGGAAGGGAATAACAAGATCACTATCATTAGATACATGATTATTTACTGTTGTCTTTGCTAAGGGTGCCTCAATAGCAATATGCTTTGATGATGAAACTATTGTTTGTTGATTCCCATTAGTAGAGCTATGAGCAACAACTAGAAGATGCCTTCTTTCTATATTTTTGTGAGGAATGTAGAACATGCCTTGAGCTCTTTTCTTTTTGAGGGAAAGTAACTCATTTTCTAACCTCTATAGTACAAGATTTTTCCTTGCATTAGAAGAAGATGAATTGGAAGAATGATTACTTTCTTCAAACTCACTTACGTTGATTCTTATCTTCCCAACAAGAACATGATAATCTTCACTTTCAATCACCAATGTTTTTGAAACTACAAGAGTAGATGGGTTTGTTCTCCTTGATAGTCAACTAACTTCAATAATTTGAGAACTGAGAAAGAAACACTTCAAATTTGTTGTTGTAGGTTGATAAACAACTAGATTTTTTCATGTCAATTTATTGAAATGAGCAGAAAATTCATGCATGCAAATGTGAGATGACTTCTACAGCCGAGTAAGTTGAGCCAACAATGAGAAGAAATCTTTAGAAGGCTTGAACCTTTCCTCAAATTTGTCTATGAGAGTAGCCCAGTTTGCAATAGTACATGGTAAAACCAATCAACAACTACACCTTGGAGAGTTTTCATGAATAACTTTACAAACACATCTTCATATCCAATGGCGTGAACACCACATGCAATGTAGAAAGAAATAATATGTTCATCGAGATGTTGTATTTCATCACCGAAGAATTTGGGAAAAATTCTTTAGTGAGACATCAGGAAGAGCGTGTAGAGGTCGAGCTAGATTTAATAGTCCAAAAGCATTTCACCAAGGACCTTAGGTTATTTACATGTCCTTGGTAAGTTCTTGGTACAAGAAATAAAATTACAATGAATATTTATAATAAAAAAGGACATGAGTATACCTCAAGTTAAAGTGTGAGCCTCTTAAATGCACGTTGTGTCCCCAACAGAGTCGCCAAAAATAATTGGGTGTTAGGTGTTAATAATATTATGTAGTCCCTCTTTCAAGAAATAATCCACTTACTCATAAAATGGATAATGGGAAAGTTGGATCTCTTACAATAAACTTCTATCTAAAAACTAGAAATAGTGATACCAATACCAAACACCAACTCACAAGTTGGTTGAGATCATATTGGCTTAGATCTTTGTCTAGTTTTACTAATCTATAAGAATAATCTCTTCCATTGAGTTGTACAAAATTCTAGAAACAAAGAAATTCTTAGCTATGATTCTAAATGATAGGAATACAAGATAATAATATAACACAGTAGTCAAAGTTTTATGGTGAGAGCGCAGGATGTGGTTGGCTATGGAGGCTGGGGGCAACGGTCTTCTGGTTTTGATGAAGGAAACTATAGGAGAAATGATGGCTCCAAGTCTGGTTTTTGCCAGCACGAGGGTTGGGGTTATGGGCAGCAATATGGGTCTAAATGGCCTTTCAATAGATATGTTGGGATTCATAGGCAGAAGCCCTACTTTCAAAATAAGATGCAGTTTCAGCCTCCTCAACAGGGATGGAAGAGAGGGAATGAGTGGAATAGGAGAAATCTACCACAGGGAAATAAGTCAGTTTATAGGAAATTTGATAGATTTGATTTCACAAGGATTGCTCATAGATTCTATAAACCCAAAATGCAGTAAGAGCAAAGTGAAAAATTGAAGGATATTCCCAGGGATCCACCCCATCCACCAAAGGAGAATGTCACTTATGAGGTAATGTCCACAGTACATTTGGATAATGTTAAATGGATTGAATCTATAGAGATTTTAAAAGAGAAAGCTTTATTTTTTAAGTGGTTAGGACCATGGCCCTCTGTAATGACCATCAGGTTAGGATGCAAATCTATATGGGGGAGTGAATGCAGATTGAAAACCTTGATGAATGGTTTTTATATGGGTTTGGCTCCAAGAAAGGTTGAGAAAGAGAACATTCTTAGCAATGGGCCATATTTATTAGAAGGTAAAGGTTTCTTTTTGAAGGATTGGGAACCAAATTTTGACCCAAATAAGGAGAAACTACAGGTTTTCCCCCTATGGATCAATCTAAAGAATCTTCCAGTAGAATATTGGGGAGAGGATGCTCTATCAGAGATAGGGAACACTATAGGGACTTTTGTAAGAGCAGAAGAAGTGTTGAACACAAAAGACTCCTTTTCACATCCTAGATTGTTAGTTAATGTAAACGAGGGGAATCCATGCCCAGATTTCATCACAATCAGCACAACGAATGGAGTTTAGAAACAACCAATAGAGGTGTGGGAAGGAGGAGACTCTTCTATAGAGAATGTTGATAGGGTAGACAGTTTATTTACAAAAGGGAAAGGGCTCATGGTTGATAAGCTATTGGAATCTTTGGAATGGAATGAAGAACAAAGGGTGATAGAGGATAGATCCCCTCATCTCCCTTTTCAATATGAACTTGAGGCAAATCAAATTTTGCAGCATGATGGGGAATATGGTCTAAAGGTTTTCAATGAAGGAAGAGATTGTAGCTCTTAGAAGGATAAAGGTTTTTCAACTCAAGAGGTGTTGGAAACTCCCCTAGAGAAATGGAAGACAAACCAAGCGAAGTGTGCAAGAGTGGGCTCTGAGAGGCTGAGCTTAAGAAATGTCTCTCATCCAATCACAGAGGGGGAACAAGGAAAGCTAATCCAGCCCGAGTTTGGTGTAAAAAATGCAGATATCCCTAGGAGCTCTTCACTGGGGGACCAACCACAGAGTAGAGGATCACCACATGATGTTTTGGAAGGAAATTTCAAGGACATAGAGATGTCACCTACTAGAAATCTACATGACTCTTTTGAAGGCACAGTGCAGAGCAGTAGTTTGAGGGAAGAAGAAGGGTCTACACAAGACTCTCGAGAATTTGGTGACACTCTAAATAATCTAGGCCTTTTTTATCAACAAGGGCTTCAAGATGAGAGAACAATAGAATAGACAAGTTCTCAGAAGTAGAAACCAAATGTGGGGAGCAGAAAGAGGAGAGGGCCAAAGCCTATCAAATTGAAGCTGGAGGCAGCTAGGAATGATGCAAATAAATCCAAAATCCTAAGATCGGGAAAAGGTTTAGCCTTTTCTCGGGCATTATGAAAACCTTATCCTGGAATGTCAGAGGCTGCAATGCCCCTGACAAGATTCGTTTGATCAATCAAAATTGGACCTAGACTTTCAAAAACAAATTTAGGCGATGGAATTGCTTATTTTTGGGGGCAAATGGAGCATCTGGAGGGATGGCTATCCTTTGGAAACTAGAGATATTGGAGGTAACTAATTTCTACCTAGATAGTAATTGGCAATGGTTTAGAGTTTTTGTAAAACAACTACATTGCTCCTTCTCACTTTTCAATATCTATGGGCCAAATAATAGTGTTCAGAAAAAACTTTTATGGCTTTCTTTATCAACAAAGTTGGATGTGTTAGGAAATGAAGTAGCTATCTTGGGAGGGGATTTTAATGCTATTCTAAACCCAGGGGATAAAAAAGGGGGGAAATGGTGGATTTCAAATAGCCAAAAAGATTTTAGTAATTTTGTGAGTGCAAATGGTTTAGTTGATATTCAATTTTTAAAAGGGGACTTTACGTGGACAAATAGAAGAGAGGGTTTTGTAAACATTGCAGAAAAGCTTGATAGGTTTCTTGTGGCTGGAAATTGGGTGGAGGCAAATTGGTCATGCTCAGCGGAGATCCTCCCCTTCCAAGGTTCAGACCATTTCCCCATATGTTTACAGATTCAAGATGATATGACTCCTGAAAGATGCCCCTTTAAATTTGAAGCTATGTGGTTGAAGTCTGAAGGTTTTGTGGAGCTCATAGCAGATTGGTGGGGAAAGGATCCTACTAGGAAAGGTAATAAGGCATTAATTTTTTTCAAAAAACTACAATTTTTGAAAGACCAATTGAAAATATGGAATAGAGAACACTTCGGTGATATTTTCTGCAAGAAGGGGGAAGTAGAAGAGAAACTTAAAAATCTAAGTCTTAAAGTAATAGAAAATGGAATGTTTGAGGATGACTTTAAGGAGGAGAAGTTGTTGAAAAAGGATCTCGAGGACTGTTTAAGGATAGAGGAAATTTATTGGAGGCAGAAATCCAGGGAGGTGTGGTTAAGGGAAGGGGATAAAAATACTAAATTTTTTCATAACTCTATCAAAATTTGGAGGGCAAGCAATAAAATATATGAGATTAAAAAGGAAGATGTCACTATCTTACAAGATATAGAAGATATAAAGGCTAAAGCAGTTAATTTTTTTTCACAAAAGAGTCAACATAGAGATTTGTTTCAAGGTGAGATTGAGGAGGTGCTGAGTGTAATTCCAGAAAAGATAACAGCTCTACAAAATAAAGCTTTGATGGATCCAATTAGTGAATGTGAAGTGGAGGAAGCATTAAATGGTATGGGGGGGGATAGAGCCCCAGGCCCTGATGGTTTTCCAGTAATGGTTTTCAAAAAACTTAGTTTCATTTTCCTAAAGGATTTATGGGCAGTCGTGGAGGAATCAAGGCAGGGTGGTTTTATTCTTAAAGACTTCAACAATACCTTTATTGCCTTAGTGCCAAAAAAAGATAATCCAACAATGTTTGAGGACTTCATACCAATTTCTTTGTGTAACACTGTGTATAAAATTATTTCAAAAGTAATGGCTAACAGGCTGAAAACTATTATGGGTTCAATCATCTCAGAAGAACAGAGTGGTTTCCTTTTGAGAAGATCCATATTTGAAGGTGTTGTTGTGGCACATGAGGTTGTTCACTCTATAAGGACTTCCAAAAATTAGAATATGATGGTGAAACTGAACATAAAAAGGGCCTATGATGAAGTTGATAGAGGTTTTCTTATTAGTGTTCTCAGAAAGTTTGGGTTTGCACAGGAATGGCTACAATGGGTGGAGAGTTGTTTATTCACACCCCGCTTCTCAATGCTTGTTAATGGTAGTCCTCAAGGTTTCTTCGAACAAGAAAAATGCATATAGCAAGGTGACCCTTTATCCCCCTTCTTATTCATTATTATGGCAGAAGTTCTAGGAAGGCTCATTCTTAAGCAAAAAGCATTAGGGTTTTGGAAAGGCATCAAAATAACAGAGGCAGTGGAGGCTTTAACCCACCTACAATTTGTGGATGACACCTTTCTAGCAGGGATAGCAAATCTTGAAGAGGCTAGAGTTATGAAGGAAACTTTAGAATTATATGGTAGAGTGTCAGGGCAGTATATAAATTGGAACAAATTAGTGATTTTCTTCTTTAATACCCCAAACGTTTTGCAAGTTAAGATATGTAGGCTATTGCAGATGAGAGCTAGTTCGGTGCTTAATAAATATCTAGGAATTCCTCTCTTTGCAGGTAGAAATAAATCTGAGTTTTGGGACAACTTGATAGAAAAGTGCCAAAAAAAAATTGAAGGATGGAAAGGGAGATGGCTATCTTCAGCAGGTAGAATTTTAATGCTTCAAACGGTCATCTCAGCTATGCCTGTTTTCTCAATGATGTGTTTGGGGATCCCCAAAAAGGTTATTAGGATTGTAGAACAAAAAATGAGAAAGTTTTTCTGGAATGGCTCAAATGATGGTGATAAAATACCCCTTTTTGCGTGGGATAAAATATGTAAACCAAAAGAAGAAGGAGGAGTTGGCATCAGAAATTGGAAATTGATGAATAAAGCTCTAGGAGCTAAACTCGTTTGGTCTATATATGAGCATCCAATGCAATATTGGGCAAGAATTTTGAAAGGAAAATACCTAGACTCTGAAGAAACTCATAGGATTTTAACAATCTGTGACCCCCCCAAAGGATTGGCAATTTGGAATTTTTTGCTCTCTTGCAGGGAGACTATAGTGAAACATATTTCATGGCAGATTGGTAATGGTTTAAAAGCTAAGTTTTGGGAGGACTCTTGGAATGGATATAAGGTTTTGGGTCTAGAGGAAGAAAATGTAGATCTTAAAGCCTATTTCAAAAGGAAATGGGGTAATCAAGTAGCTGATTACATGGTAGAGAAAAATGGTCCTGTGGGAAAGTTTTGGAGTTGGAAAGAAGTGTCAGATTTGGAGTTAATAGAGGCATAGTGCTCATGAATGCAGGATATTTTAAAGCTTAGAGACATAGTGATTAGCACTACATAGGACAAAATAATCTGGTGTGGATCTATATCTAGAAACTACTCAGTTAAGCTGGGTTATGTCATGATGGCAAAGAAAAGTGAGGTTACCTTTAACTCTAAGGATTTGTGCTGGAATAAAGAAAACCTCCCTAAAGTGGGAGCTTTTGCATGGTTAGCATATAAAGGAAAAATTTTAACTGCAGAATGATTAAATAGAATTGGAATCAATGGCCCATCCAGATGTCCTCTGTGTGAAAAGAATGAGGAAACCATTGATCATCTCCTAGTTCAATGTTACTATGCAAAAAAATGTTGGGACATAGTGCAACTCAAATTAGGTTGGCAAGGTCCAAGGGACAATTGTGTTAAAGGTGTGATGGATAGTTGGCTTAGAATGCAAGGAAAATCGACACTCTCAAGCATATGGATAGTTTCTCCAGCTATTATTTTATGGGAACTCTGGAAGGAACGCAACAGAAGAATTTTTAGAGGCGTAAAAGAGCCTTTGAGGAGATGTTTAAATCGGGTCATTTTGGCTATTGAGGAACTAGTAAGCACTTCAGCTACAAATAGACAAGCCATGAATATTCCCTATACAAATGCAGATAGAAAGCTACAGGCTTCTTGGCCAAGAATTAGATTCAAATCCCCTTCAGGAGCTTTAGTTTCCAAAAAGAAAAGAAGGGATGAGAAGAGAGTTGAATGGATAGTCCCAAATGAAGGATGGATGAAGGCAAACTTTGATGGGGCAGCCAATGGTAACCCAAGATCATCAGGAATTGGGGTCATCATAAGAGATTGCAGAGGATTGGTTCTTTTAAAAAGTGCAAAAAAATTACTTGTAGGAACAAATAATACTGCTGAATGCAAAGCAGCTTTATTAGCTGTCAGATTAGCTAGAAGAGAAGGCATTAAAAACTTCATTTGGAAGGCAATTCACTTATGGTGGTGCAAGCTATAACAAAAATGTAGATAACAGCTTGGCATCTTGAAGGTTTTATTAACTAGATAGTAGAAGAATTGAGTCATTTTGAAGAGTTTAAGATTGCTCATATTAAAAGGGATGGGAATGTAGCAGCAGATTTTTTGTCTAAATGGGCTTTATCACTAAAAGATGAAAAGTTGATAATTCAACATTCAAATAAATTGAAGAATATGAATTTAGGCCGAGAAGAAGAGACCTATTTATTAACCAACTAATGGACCAGAAAAAGGACGGGAAGGTCCACAGTAAAGATGGGAAAAAAAAATTTAAAAAGAAAAAAATCTTTAAGTATCATGGAAAATCCCAAAATTTAAGAACGAGTTTTTCAGACTCGTGTGATTGAAGGACTCTTCATTAAGAAGAGGAAAGAGGTTTGTGGGAGTATTTATTATCAATGGTGGCAAGTTGGTTGTTTTTTCTATTAGTGTGAAGCGTAGGTAGTTTTTTTTTTTATGGTTTTAGGGGAAGTTCAAGGTGCGAGCAGGCAGGATGGAGCCTTCTTTCACCTTTCGAACCTCAAAAAAACAAAAAGTATTGTTTGGATATGTTGCAAATTTCACGATAAAAAAGATGGTAAAATGTCCAACTGAAGCAGTTATTCAAGCTATCCAAGAAACGTTGGGGCCGCTTTTTCAAAATGTCGAACACAGATGGAAACTTCAAGTGGATATAGCAGCCATGGTAATGGCTCGGGGGTTACAGACTGGGGATCATGAGCAAGTGGTGGGGTGGGTGATGCAGGAGCTTTTTGATAAAGATTTAATTCTGAATGTGGAATCCCTGCTGGAATGGGCTCACCCAGGGTGGGCATTCAATTTTAGTGAAGGTTATGAGTTGGAAGAGGAGGGCATAGAAAAAGGAATTGTGCCTTTCGTAAATTGGCCAATAGGTTTTAAAGGCCAGGAGGGCTACACAAATGAGAGGCGCCAGGCGTGGAACGCTTTAAAATGCGCCATTCTAGATTTCAAGGAGGAGTTGTAGAGGAAGGAAGTGCCAAGAAATTTCCCTAAAAGAAAACACTCAGCCATAAGCAAGAGGAAGTTTTGATGGAGTAAGTTTACTTTTTTGAAGTTGTTTTGTGACGATAAGCTCAAGTGAAGGGGAGCCGGTTTTGAGATGGTTGTCGCAGTCTGCAGGAGGTTGGATGTGGTCTGGCTGTTTGTGAAGATGCAAAAACCAAGCACAAGGTCCATGCAGGTTTTGGGAAGTTGAATTGATGTAGCTGGGTGAAACAGTCTCAAACTAGAGGAGATGCTTGTCGGATGCCGAAGATGGTTGTGAAAGCCTAGTTGAATGATAGTCGAAGGACGATTTATGAATGAAAGCTTTTAATTTTGTGATGAAAGCTTTAAATCTGCTATTTTCTTGTTATGAAAATGAATGTAATTAGCTTACAAAGAGGCTCATGGATGCCATAATGTTTTATATCCATGTTTTTTTGAAATGACGGTCCAGTGAAGAAGGACCTGGAAATCGATGTATACTTTTTATATATTATTAATAAAATTATCCCTATTACCGATCAAAAAAACATATAACACAGTAGTCACAACTTCCAATTTATATTATCGTAATTGCTCCTAGTCACAACTTTGAATTCAATTTCTTCACATACTCATTATGTTCTAAAACACATAAAAATATTACCATAATAAAATACAATAAACATGAATTATAGGCACAGCTTTGGAACAAATGTTCTCTTTGTATTCACTTTTCTTTTCAAAACTAAATTACACAATCATAGTTATGCTTGCACAAGTTTGGCATAACTCTCTTGCATATAATAAAAGATTATTTTTACAATGAGGGGCACTCTTTTATATGGGAAAAAGGAGTGAGAAAAAGGGGGAGAAACTCAACTACCTTGACTAAGTTAAACTAGGAAAGAAGATTTATTGGATTACATGCACTAAACGTTCGTGTAATTGGACACATCTAATTAGATTGCACGTAATCTATCTTGTGTAACTACAAAACAAAAAAATGTTCTTGAAGAAAAAGTTGAAACTACTAAATCAATCCTGTAGATTATCAACAAAGGTATTGTACTTAATGATGCAATCATGTATGGTCGCCAAATTGAGAGTTCATGTATTCTGTGTCATTGCATTCTTTTTGATGAATTTCCAATTATCATTTGAAAACTTGATGTAATCAAGCTTTTCTTTATTTCATAGTTGTGATTTATTCTTTTTTAGATTCACACATTCTAGAGTTTCTACACCTTGAAAACTTTCTTAATGATGTCTAGATGTAAACTCAGAAAAAACATTCCCATCAACATCTCTCTCTCTCTCTCTCTCTCTCTCTCTCTCTCTCTCTCTCTCGCACACACACACACACTCAAGTGTTTTCCACACGAACTTAGGTTCTAGTGCCTCCATTGGGAAAATAGAGACCAAATGAGAATTACTTCTTTATATTTCAAGCATGTATTCTCAAAAAGATGTCTTTATTTTGTGAAGAAATTTTGACATATCTTGATTTGAAGAGTTCACTAGAACATGAGAATTATGAATGATGAAAACATCTTCCGATGGGATTAAATCCATGAGGGTTTCAATATTCATACATTTAATGGTAGATCAATGGAGGATAAGTGTTCTAGGTATGATTTAGATACTTTTGAACAATTTTGTAGGCTAGAAATTAATGGAACTTGTATTTTGGGAAAAATAAATGGCCAAAATTGGGATTTGGATGGTGGATTACATGTGGGAAAAATGGGGCTTTTATTTTGGATGGTCGAGAATGTAAGTTGAAAGCATATGGATGTGTAAAATGAGAGCTTAGGCATTTAAAAATGTAAGTTTTTACTAAAATCAAGTTTAGGAGATGCAAGTACATGTGCTAAAACTTCATCATTTGTAATTGCTGTAAATGTGTAATTGAGTTTGTAGAATATGATTACATATGTAGGAATATGGAGTTTGGATGATGGTTTGGATATGAATGATGAAAACATGATGGATACTTGCATTCTTTTAGGGAAGATCTCCAACTTTTCTTCATAAAAAACCAAAAACAAATAAAGACAAGCAACAAAAGTATTTGGAAAAAAAAAAGAAAAGGAAATAAAAACAAATATCCTGCTTTGATATAAATTTATAACTTGGAACAAAAATTGAGGGCAACACTCAGACAAATGGATGATAAAGAGAAAAATAATGCATAAAATTAGCAACTTGATCAAGAAATACAAGCAAAATCATAATCTTACACTTACTTGGAGAGAAAAGAGTAAAAATTGGAAGAAGAAGAAGTTTCAACAAACTTATTCTCTCCAAAATTAGGTTTGACAAGTGTATTTACATGTAATGACCAAACCCTTTGAAAGATTTAAACCTTAGCTTCAAATCTTGATTCTAGGACACAAATGCATGTGCATAATTATGCCAATGTTGTTGAAAATGTCTTCCTAAGTGTAGATCAAACTTTTTGGAGTGATTTCCATGTTTAAAAATGTCTCCTCAAGGCAAAAAGGATTCTCTAACTTGCATTGCACATGCATTTTTCTGATACGAAATGCTTTGAAAGTTCCTTTTCTACTAATATTTTTAGGTAGATTTAGGTTTGGAAAGCCCCATTGCATGAAACTTTTGGTATCTCTAACCATTTTTGTCTATTAGTGTCAATCACTTAGTCATTTACAAGGCAAAGTTAGACAATCATCACTGCGACTGAGCTACTCTACATAGGCCGAGTCATGTACATAAGCTAGTATGTACCGAGTAGTTTTATAGAAGTCAAGTAAGTGTATGGTCACAGAGTAATTCTCTATATGTATCGAACTCATCAATGATTGAGTGAATTCCAAGTATACAAGTACCAAGTGATATAGTATATGTCAATCACAATATATGTTGAGGATTAGAAGTTTAACAAAGACCGAGAAACAACAATGTCGAGTATTAGAAACGGTAATTATCAAACAATGCAAAGTTTACATAAAATTCGGGAATGGAACAGAGCTTTAGGCGAAATGATTATCATGATGACTTGGAAGGTTTGTTTCAGTTTTGAAGAGGTTGTTATAGAACATTTAATACTAGAAGAGGTTGTTGCAGAACATTTACATGACATGGATCACATATCCCTATGTGTATGATAAATGATCAAGATGAAGAGGCAAAACATGGAACCATCTATAAAACTCTTTACGAAAATATTTAAATAGCGATGATCTTAACCTAGATCATATGGCCAGAGAAGAAAAGAGTACATGTGTAAACATGAAGCATTATACAATGAAGGATGGAGAAGATTAGAAGACATTCAAGAGGTTTATTATCATCTAAAAGAGTTAGTGACCTATTCATACAGTGAAGTGAAAGGGAAAGAAAAGTGTTATTTGATCAAAGAGGAGAGGATCAGATAGTAAGGAGAAGACTCAAAATCAACTTATAGAGAAAACTGAGAGTCAGGTACTGAATCAATTTTAACAGACTTGAATCAAGGTAAATCTCTTAACAAAGTGGTCTTAGCAGATCTTTGTAAATCTCCTAACAGAGTCCTTACTTATTTGTAAGTGTCAAATCCTTTAACAAGGTGAAACCTAACTATTTCTTAAGTCTTTAACATGAAAAACTCCTCACAAGGTAGATCATATTTTATGGTCAAACATTGTAACCTTAACTTGTTAACTTTATTACTATAGTAGTGAAGATTTGTGGGTGTCATCCCCACCCCAATTTTACCTTCACCTTGAAGGGTTTCTGGGTAACAAATATATTGTTATGTGTTTTTACTTCTATGCATGTGATTGAATTATGATTCCCCCCCCCCCCTTCTTCTTAGTATCTACTTTACACCTCCATAAATCAATACAAATCCCTCTTCTTGAAGACCAAATTTGGGTTTACAAACTCTTATTGCATGGAAAGTTTTGCCTTAGAAGAGCGAAATTGGGTTCTCCAAAGACAAATATATGTTTTAAAAATCGAATGAAGATGTATATAACTCATTCGCAAGTCCAAATTGGGTTTAGAAGAGTGTATTACATGCAATGATTTTAGTGCAAATGTATTCCTAAAACTTTTTCTTTCCAATGCCCAACATAAATAGCATTCAGAATATGCAAATGCATGCCACGTTTTTGAGTTGAAGACTAAAATCAAGGTCTCTAGACCCAAACACATGTTTTAAACAGTAACATGAATGCATGCAACACTTTTACCTTGAAGAAAAAAATTGAGGTCTCCAAACCCTTTTACATGTTATGTATTTTCTATTGAAATCTTATTGAAAAGATCATTGTTAATAGTGAGATTGTTGAAGAAGACTATGTGTTTCAATCATTGTTTTGTCACTAATGTCAAACCTGTTATTTTCTGGCAAGATAACTGCTTATAAGATTCAAGTACTATCACTTAGTTGATTGATGAAGAGGATTTGATCAATAAGAGGTAACAATAGCACATAGAGGAAAGGTTGAGTTATGATTATGTAATGAAGTACAAGGATCAGATAAGACAATGATGACATGATGTATTAATGATCTACTTAAGGTTACAAATTTTTCGCTACACTTAGAAAGTTTAGAAGAAAAATTTAAACAAAGTTTGTCTGCCAAACTTGACCAAGTGGACAGTAGGTGCTGAGAAAAGTCAGTGCAAGCTGAGTTAAAAGTCAGTTGGAGCCGAGTGAAAGAAAATTCTAGTGGATACTGAGCAAAATAGTTGATGTCGAACATCAGTAAACTTTAGTTGATGCTGAGTGATTTTACAGTGGATGTCGAGCAATGTAGTATTTGTTGAGCATCAGAAGATTGATAATGCTAAGCTGTTGCATTATGTTAAAGATCAAAGATTCGTTGATTCTAAATTGACAAGTTTGTTTTCTTGAAACTTGTGAACCAAGATGAAGATAAGGTTGATGAGTTGGTGGCACAAAATTTGATGTAAACTATTTTAAGGTGAATTCTAATGGATTCTAGGATAATTTTCTAGAAAAGACAAGATATGGGGTAGATACATTGTATCCTACCTAATCCATCCAAAAACCCTAATTTGGATGATGAAAATGAGTGAGAAAATATTCTAATTTCCTATTTATAGGAATGTCTAGTCATGAAGCAAAGTTGGTTGGTGTCATGTGCAAGAACCTAAGGAGGAGAAGGAATTAAAGGGTTTTGCTTCATCAAGTGACCCAAGAGAAGAGTCTACAATGGCATGTTAAGAAAAAAGGCTTAAGGAAATGAATGCTTGAAGGGTGAACAAGTTGTTAGAACTACAAAGTATGAAGGCCAAGCAGAATGGAGGACTGAACAAAGATTTGTAATTTGCAAGAGAAGTTGTAATTTATATTAGATCAAAGCTCTACTATTACTCTCTAACAATTGTATCAGTCTAGGGTTGATCCTTTGGATTAAGGTTGACCTAACAGTCATTTAAAAATCCTTTAACCAAGTGGCATTCCAAGTGAATGGTCTAAAGTCCTTTAACAAGGCTCACTTCTAGCAGGGTGATTGAAATCCCTTAACCGGGTCACATTTAACAGTGTGCATTGTAACCTTTAATAGGGTTGGCCTTTCACAGGGCATCACTTTAGAAGAGTGAAAAAGGAGTAGCATGTTACTCGTGGTTTTTCCCAAATTGGGTTTCCACATAAATCATTGTGTTAAGTGTACTGATGAATGTGTTGTGTTTCATGCTTTACATTTCTACAAGTTGATTTGATAGTAACATACAAGTTCTAGTAATTACCTAATGGATGGGTATGAATGTTTTATGGGTTTGTTAAGTTGTGAAAAGTTTTATTTATACATATGGACCTTGGATAACTGATTCAACACCCCACCCCCCCCCCCCCCCCCCCCCTCAGTTATTCTAAAAGTATTCCAACAATTGGTATCAGAGCCATCTACTTAAGAGGACCGATCTGAAGGTACTAGAAGCACAAAGATTGAGATGTCTAAAAGAAAGGTAACCAAGCTCAATAGAGATAACTTTCCTGCATGGAAAAGTTTGATGAAGCTACACCTTGGAGGAATCTACCATTATAGTGGAACATGTTGATCCAGTTGGAGCCCTAACTGGTGAAGAAATGAAAACGAAGAAAGAGCACAATTAGATGATGTTGGAGATTGCCTCTACCCCAAATTTTATGATATCAAAAGCTATGATAGTGCAAAGAAAATGTGGGATGCCCTACACACCGTTTATGGAGAAGAAAAAAATGTTCAAAGAGCCAAATCTGAGAGCCTCAGAGGTAAGTTTGATGATATGAAAATGGAAGAAGGTGAAAATATTGCTCAATATGTTGCTAGGATTTAAAAAGTTGTTAGTGCAATAAGAGGAGCTACTGGTCATATAGATGATGATATTGTGTTAAGTAAAGTCTTGAGAACATTACTGCTTGTCTATGCTATTAGAGTTTCTACAATTCAAGAGTTGAGATGTATTCCAAGAAATGATCTAACCCTTGAAGGTTTGGTAGGTAGACTCACTACTTTTGAGCTATCTAACTTTGATAATTACAAACCTAAGAGCCTTAAATCTACATTCAAAGCGAAGTTGTTATTGAAGGACTTTGATGAGGTGAAGCAAGAGAAGAAGAAAATAAAGATAAAATATGTATCTAGTGACAGTGATATAGATGAGGAAGATGTTGAACAATTGGAAGCACTATTGGCTAGAATATTTCACAGAGGTAAAGGCAAGTTCAAAGGTAAGTTACCCAACATTTGTTTCAATTGCAATGAGGTTGGTCATATTGCTGCAAGATGTACATAGAAGAAGAACTATAGAGATGGAAACAAGTTAGAGGTTTGCCCAAGCTGAAGAAACCTGATAATGTAGTGTGCAAACAGTGTCAACTAGGCAAAATGACAAAGTCAAGCTTTAAGAGTAAAGCTAATACCTCTAAAGAAATACTAGAGATTGTTTATACTAACTTGTGTGGACCAACTGAAGTGCAAAGCTACAGAGGAGATAAGTACATAATGCTATTTGTTGATGATTATTTTAGGATGATGACATTTATGTTTTTGAAACAAAAATCTGATGCTTTTCAAATGTTTAAGTGGTACTTGGCAGGAGTTGAGAAAGAAATAGGTAAAAGTCTAAAATGCTTAAGATCATAGGAGAATTCACTTCAAATGAGTTTGAGATGTTCTGTAATGACAGAGGAATCAAAAGACAGACATCTGCTCCTAGGACCCCTCCACAAAATGGGATTGTTAAAAGGAGAAACAGGTCTATAATAGACTGTGCCAGAATACTTATGATGGAGAAGAATGTTTCTTTGAAATATTGGAGAAAAGTTGTAAGTACTGTTGAATATACCTTGAATTGTGTGCAAATCAAGAAAGGTACTCATTCAACACCTTTTGAACTATGGTATGGATATCCACCCAATGTAAAATACTTTAAGGTATTTGGAAGTAAGTGTTACATTCTTAAAGATGTTAGGAATGGAAAGCTTGATGCAAAAAGTGAAGAAGGTATATTCCTTGGATACTCCACAAGAAGTAAAGCTTATAAGTGTTTAAATACTAACACTAACAAAATTGTGGAAAGTGAAAATGTGAATTTTGATGAATTTATAGAGCTACATGAGGTTGAACCTATGAATGAACCACAAGAATACAAATCATCTATATACTTTTATGAAGGAATGTCTGCTAAAGAAGATGTTGCAAATCAAGTTGCAAATCAACAACAAGTATCAGTAACTGCCGAGTCACATCCTGTAAATGTCGAGTTGCATTTAGGAACTGAGCTACATTCAAATGTCGAGTTATAGAATGAAGAAGATGCACATTCTGACTCTGAGATTAGTACACATGAAAGAGATGTTGAGATACTTGACAAAGATGTACACAGTGACTCTGAAGCTACAAGACAAAATGAAGAAACAAGAGCTAAGCCAAGATTGTCTAAATATGTCAAAAGACATCATCCTATTGATCAAATCATTGGAGATAAAAATGCTAGGCCAATGACAAGAAATAGATTGAGAAGTGAATCATGTTTTCTAAGCATGAAGGAACCTAAAATAGTGAAAAATGTATTGGAAGATGTAGACTAGTAGAAAGCCATGGAAGAAGAGATTGAATAGATAGAGAATAATAAAACATGGAGTCTGGTTCCTAGACTAGAAGACTAGAATGTGATCGGCACTAAGTGGGTATTCAGAAACAAGCTAGATGAGAATGGTGAAGTCACAAGAAAAAAATCAAGATTAGTTTGCAAAGGATATGCATAAGAAGAAGGAATTGACTATGGGAAGACATTTGCTCATGTTGCAAGAATGGAAGGAGTAAGAACTCTACTTGCTTATGCTGCATACAAAGGTTTCAAAGTTTATCAGATGGATGTTAAATCTACATTTCTGAATGACATACTAGAAGTGGAAGTCTACATAGAATGTCCATAAGGATTTGTCGATGATAACAATAAGAACATGGTATGTCGACTACACAAAGCCCTATATGGATTGAAGCAAGCACCAAGAACATGTTATGAGAGACTTCATACTTATCTTGTGAAGATTGGATTTGAAAGGACTAATGATAACAACAATCTGTACATAAAGACAGAAAAAGGAAAAGGTATTTTGCTATCTAAAATATTTGTTGATGATATCATATTTGGAGGACAAGATGCTTTATGTAAGGATTTTTCAAATTAGATGAAGCCAGAATTTGAAATGTCTATGTTTGGAGAAATCAAATTTAAGGATATTATTTTTTTTTAAATGGCGAACTTTTGTTGAAAATCGAAAAAAGCAGAGCATTTGATAAATTGTAGAAATAAGTTTATAAACCCTAGGTCGCACCAATGGATAGCTAGCAATTCTAAAGCCAACTTGAGGACCAAGCCAGATCACAATGCCCCCAGGTCATTAAAGATTTGGCAGTATTAGATTATGCAGTCAAGACAGAAAACAAATTCTCCATCCTGGAGAAATTTGAAGAGAAGGAAAACCAGGGTCATCCTAGCCATCATGGAGTAATTATCTAGTAAGAGGATTCAAGTAGGCAGATAGTCGATATGCCTAAAATTAAGAGTTCCATGGTTAAATCTCCCCTCAATTTTTTAGGCGTGATAGGTATCTTTAGACCTCTGCCAATCTTTATTATTGATAATATGGACAACTAGATTAGGGTTTTTAACCTTACTAAATATGCTCATCCCAACCACTATGAGATCCGCCAAAAACCTATAGGGTTAGTTGGGTCTGTGTCTTCAAATTTGATCCATTCCAATAGGATAGGTTTTAAGCACCCATCCTCTGCTAACGCCTCTCCTAGTTCTTACATTCCCCCCCATCATAGACCTGTGGTTGAGAATTCTCTTGCTCCCCCTAAACCTAGTAGGCATCTCGATTCTTAGACTCCGTCAATTTTTGAAGATAATTCCATCTTTATCACCAACAAAGAAGTCAAAGATATATGTCTTGATTGTCAAAAGGTTGCAGTCTTTGCAGTTTCCAATGGCCCCAAGAAAGATTTACTTCATCTTTCTAACTGGCTAGAGGAAAACTGTGAAGAGCAGGTAAGTATTTCTCACTTCTCAGATATAATTCTTTATTTGCATTGTATGGATGAATATGTTAAAAATCATTTTATTTTTGTGTCTAAGTTCTTTTTCAAAGGATACGCGATTAAATTTATAGAATGACATCCAAATTTTAGAGAAGAAGTGTTAGATATTATGTTACCAACTTGGTTTAGTTTACAAGCACTACCCCCAAAGTTGCTCCAAATAGAGATCCTTAGGTCATTAGGAACTACTTTGGGAGAACTAATAGGTATTGATGCATCCTTTCAGTATTTTAATAATATGAAAATGCTCATCAAAACTAAGATTAATCAACTAGTACAGATGCAAAGAAAAGTGATTACAAACAGAGCAACATATGATTTAAAACTGCATATATACAAGGGCAAAATATCAGAAATTATAAGACTAGATGACAACAGAAAGATCATATTTAAGACAATGCCAATTACTTTAGACTTCAACAACAAGTTCCCAATGATGAGAATCAGGGAAAAGAGAATATGCCAAAGGATTTCAGAACAAAAAACTCCTACATTTTCTCAAGGGAAGATTGAGATTCATATAGAACCTACTTATACAGAAATGATAGATAGTAGAAGGAAGGATAAATCAGCAGGTAGACTAAAGTTTAACTCATTCATAGTGGCTAATCATAAGGAAAGCCTAGGATTGGCATAAGACGATAACTTAACAACAAAACAGAGATCTAAAGAAAAGCATGGAGTATCAAAGGGCAATAAAAGATAGAGTGAGATAGTAGGAAAAGGTAAAGCCATGGAAACTAGTTGGAATATAAATTCACAACATTTTGATGGACAACTGAGATCTAAAGAAACAGGAAAGGATAAGGATAACCCTATTGTTACTAAGAATCAAGATCTAAAGATAGCTCAAAGTAGAGATACTATGGATAAAAATGAAAGTCTTTCATGTGAAGAAGGCAAAGACAGAGTTATCTTAGCAACACAGCAAACAGAGGCAGTATTGGACAGTGGAAAAGGCAAGGTAGAGGACATAGATAATTATTCGAGTCTAATACAGAAGATGAAGGGGTACACAAAAGCCTGATGAAAAAGACTAAAACTAATCATTGTTAGGTACATGAAATAGAGGACAAGAGTATAACACCTTTCAAAAAGGTCTCCAATAGTTTATCCCAATTCTGGTAGACCCCATCAGCTTCAATCAGCTCATCTTTTACCCTTGTCAGTAATCAAAAGGAGAAGAACACTAGTGCAAAGAGTACAGGAAAATCTCTCTCAAAAGAACTCCAAGATTTCTTAAATAAGGACAACATATTTGAACCAAAACTAGAAATCTTGAGCACATCTAAATCAGAAGAAGATAACCCTGACCTATTAACTGAGAAATTAATTCAAGTGTTTAGTTTGGAGAATCTTGATAATAGCACTGATGCCTAGAAAGAAGAATTAATTTAGAAAATACTCAAATTTGGAGGAGACAACTATACATGTGAAGACTTAAGAAGAGATCTGTTGAAGATTGAAGCTGAGGATAATGACAAGAATTAATCCCAGATATGTGGAAACAAAATATTGACAGAGCAAAGGGATAACACTGTGGATAAGGATAGTAAAAAAGGTTTAGCTCAAGAAATGGAAAATCATTCAAGTCTAATAAATCATATCTTAAGAGAATTGGAAAATGAGGATGCAGAAGGGAAATTTTGTAATAAGATGTTTGTTTCTCAAAATATAGAAAGAAACTTGGAGCAACTTGGGATTCAGATGAATCAGGAAGGTCTAAACTCACCTAAATGCGGCAAAGTGAAAGGTAAACGAGGAAGGAGATCTTTGAAGGAACTCAAGGAAGCAGATGGTCTCAACAACAAACAACAAAAGATAGATCAATTACTTAACATCGAGAAGGGGAAGCACCTTCCCAAGGAATTATGAAGATTACTACATGGAATGCTAGGGGTTTAAATGCCCCCTAGCAAAAAAAGGCTACTAAAACAAAACCTTAAATTATTCGATTCTAAAATCATTTTAGTATAGGAAACAAAATTAAATAAGCTAGAAGGTATTAAATCAGATAAAATGCTAGGTCTTTAAAGCTCTATCCTTCAAGAGATAGTAGATGCTTCAGGGGGTTTAGGTCTACTTTGGAACCCTAGGAAGGTTTCCTTAGATATTTTAAGCATTAATAATAATTGGATTAATGGTAGTGTTTAGAGTCTAAAATCAAACCTAAAGTTTATTCTAATTAATGTTTATGGTCCAATAAGTAATTTGGGCAAAAAAGCAGTTTGGGAAGAAATCAACATTTTTATGAACAATTTTAAGGATATTATGTTCTTAGTAGGAGGAGATTTTAATACTATCTAAATTTAATCGAAAAAGTAGGTGGATCTCAACATATCTCCCAATCATCCAAAGATTTTAAAGAATGGTGTGTTGGTCATAACATGATTGACATCCCACTCATGAATGGGAACTTCACATGGAATAATAGGAGGAAGGATTTTGCTTACATTTTTGAAAAATTAGATAGGTTTTTCATTAAAGGTGATTTGGATGTTAACAATTTGAATATTCAATCCTCCATTCTGTCGATTGCTAGATCTAATCATTACCCAGTTAGATTTGAATTTTTGGAACCTCATAAACCTGCTAGAAATCCATTTAAATGTGAAAAAATGTGGTTTCTAGACCCCAACCTTATCAATAATATTAAAGTTTGGTGGGATGAAGATAACTTTGAAGGTTCCAAGATGTTTATTTTTGTTTCTCAAATGAAGATGCTTAAGGAGCGGATTCTTCGATGGAATAAAGAACACTTCAATAACATTTTTAAAGAAAAAATAGATATAGAAGAGAGACTAAAGGATTTAAACTTAGAAGTTATCAGAAAAGGCATGAATAATGAAAACTATTTGTCAGAAAAAGAATTACTCGCTAAATAGGAGGATATATTATCCAAAGAGGAAAATTTTTTGAGACAAAAATCAAGAGAGAGATTGTTAGATGAAGGAGATTGAAATACGAAATTCTTCCACAATTCCACCCTATATAACAGAACTAAGAGCAAAATGTTCGGTATTAAAAACTACTTGGGCATCTTAACTGATAAACCAAGTGAAATTGCAGAAGTCTTTGTGGAGCATTTGCAAAAAAATTAAAATAATTATGAAGGGTCAAACAAAGAAGCTCAAGATAAGTTATTCAAAGTTATTCCTAAAATTATTACAACCAAAGATAATAAGGTTCTAAATCAACCTATTACTTTGGAAGAGGTTAGATCAGTAGTCTTTAATATGAACCCTGATAAATCCCTAGGCCTAGATGGTTTCCATGCCTTTTTTTCTAGAAATGTTGGGATATTATTGGCCTTGACCTTTGGAAAGCTATTGAAGCCTCTAGAAATGGTGGAGTCCTATTATTGTAAATCAACTATTCATTTATTACTTTGATTCCCAAAAAGATGGAGCTTGAAACTCTAGGAGACTTTAGACCTATTGCTCTATGTAACACAGTTTACAATTTTTTTCCAAAAATTCTAGCAAATAGATTAAAGGGTATCCTACCAAAAATAATATCTAAGGAATAGATAGGATTTGTTCTAGGCATATCCATTCTCAATGGCATTCTTACCATCCAAGAAACAATTCATTCGGCTTGCAAGAACAAAGAGGTATGCATGTTCATGAAATTAGACGTTCAAAAAGCCTATGACATGGTCGATTGGCAGTTCCTTTGTAAGATTCTTGAAGCTTTTGATTTTTCTCATCAATGGATTAACCTCATTTTTAAATTTATATCTTCCCCCAAGATTTTAGTACTTATTAACGGGATGCCAGAAGGTTTTTTTGAAACATCCAGAGGTATTAGACAAGCAGATCTATTATCTTCTTCCCTCTTTATTATTATGGCTGAGGCATTTGGGAGAGCTATTTTTGAAGCCTATGATAATCATAAGATTTTAGGTATCACTGTCACAAGGAACATGCCCAACATCATGCATCAGCAATATCCAGATGATATTATTCTACCAGGCAAAAGTGTAGTTAAAGAAGCGCTTGGCTTCAAATCCATCATAGAATCTTATATGGAGGCCTCTGGATAGAAGGTAAATGAACTTAAATCAGAGATTTATTTTATAAACACAAAACTTGTAGTAGAAAATCAAATATGTAACATCATGGGATACAAAAAAAGGTCAGTTTCCATGTAAGTATTTGGGCATTGCTCTAAAGAAAGGTTTGAGGTCAAGTAAGGTTTGGGACAACACTTTGGAGAAAGTGGATGCTAGGTTAGGTAGCTGGAAAGATAAATGGCTTTCTAAGGCTAGAAAGACTATCAAAATCAAATCTATTTTATCCACCATTCCAATCTTCCCTCTTTCCTATCTTCCTCTATCCAAGCGACTTCTCCTCAAATTCGACTTAGGAATTTTTTGTGGAATGATTGTGAGGAAGACAAAAAATTGGCTCTTATAAAATGGGAGAACATCTGTAAACCTAAGGACATGGGTGGGCTAGGGATTAAGAATTTACAATGGCAAAATGAATCTTTAGGTGCTAAATTAATATGACGTCTCTTTAAGGAAAGAGAACACAAGTGGGCAAAAATTTTGTATAATAAGTATCTTAATGTGGATAATCCTCTATCGATTTTTAGAATGAAGACCCTTCCTAGAGGGTTAGAGAGTTGGAATTTTATGATAAAGTGTTGTCACCTTGTTAGTAAGTGTCTAACCTGGGATGTTGGTAATGGTGATAAGGCCCTATTCTAGGAGGATTCTTGGGATGGGCATCCACCATTAGAGTATAGTTTCGTCCCCAAGAATCTTAAAGAAAAATTAGTCAACCTATGGGGAAATAAAATAAATAACTACAAGATTAAGATTACTTCAGAAGGTACATCTAGATGGATTTGGAAACCTTTGGAGGGTGTGGAAGTGGACCCAACCACTAAAGAGTCTTATGAAGAGTTAATGCTAGATAGGAAAGTTAAGCAACTCAAGAGAAATGATAAAATTATCTGGGAAACCTCAAATGACAAGAAATATAGCGTGAAAAATGGATACAAAGCTTTGAAACACTCACACAAATGGGATAAAGTGTAAATTCCACTTAATCTTTGTTGGGACTTTGCCTGTCTACCGAAGGCAAGATATTTTTTGTGGCTAGTATTCTAAAATAGAATCTTGACAACCAACAGATTTAGTGAAATAGACTTTCAGGGTCCTTCAAGGTGTGTGTTATGTAAACAAAACAACGAGGATGTGGATCACCTATTATATAGTTGTCTATTTACCCAAGTACGTTGGGAATGGCTCAGACATATGTTAGGGTGGTCTACACCTTTGTCAAAATCATTCTTTGATCTCCTCAAAGGGTGGCCTACCAATAAGTTAAGGGAATTTATGATAAACTCTGGAACATCAGTCCTTCCATCTTGGTATGGGAAGTTTGGAGAGAAAGGAATAGATGTATTTTTTGGGACTCATAATTGAAACCAGAAGAGTTGATATTAAAAATTGAAGCTAGCATAGTTGAAATAACTAACTCTCATCTCAAAAACTCCATGAAAGAAGAAGGCTCCTTCTCTATTTGGGATGGACAAATGGAAAAGAATTGGATAAACTTGATTAATCCTCCTCTTGTCTATTTTAAGAAAATCAATGAGGTTAGGGAAAGATGCAAATGGTCATCCCCCCACCCCCGAAAGGATGTGCCAAACTTAATTTTGACGGTGCAGCTAGGGGCAACCCAGGAATGACAGGTATTGGTCGTATCATCAATGATGATACAGGCAATTGGATCACTAAAAAAGCCATGTTCATTTAGCCAACTTCCACCAATTTGGTATAATTAGAAGCCCTGGATAAAGGGTTGCAACTTTTTCATAAGTTAGGTCTATCAAGAATCATCATTGAGGGTGACTTGCAAGTCATCTTAAATGCGATTAGGAAACGCGCAACCCCCAACTGGGTCCTTAACTCTAAGCTAAAAAAAGTGCTTGGTCTTTTAGATTGGTTTGCAGAAACCTAGATATGTCACATTTTCTGAGAAGGTAATCAGAAGGCAGATTATTTAGCAAACAAAGGAGCTAATGGTGTTAACTCCTTGGTCAAAGATGTACCTTAAACACTTCTATCTTTGTTATTTTTTAATACTTAGGCCTTTTATATAATTGATTTTATAGTTTGGGGTAATTCTCTTCCTAACCTAATTTTCAAGTTAGTTAAAATCAGATCATTTATTATCCTTGTAATGGTCTCCTCTTTCTCTTGTTTCATCTTCTTTATTATTAATAAGTTTTATCTTTATTTATTTTGATGTTTTGATCTCCCCCTTGTCATTTTCGTATCATCTAGTTGGGTGGCGTCACTGCTTTTTTTTATTTTGCATGTCCTTTTATTGAGTGTGGCATTTAATTCATTTGGTTTTACCATCATTCTTGCCCATGTTTCGACCCTAGTTGGTGTCATCATTTGATGTCGTCATGGCAGATAGGGCTTCTAGGTCCTTCACCTAATATTGCTTTTACTCTCTAGCTATCACTATCTCTCTCTATTGTTGGGCACATTCTTTCCTTGGAGATGGACACCAACATCAACATATTTCACACTTTGGAAAATTGAACCATGGCATTCTAAGGCAACGTCAAACTAGAGAGATGGAATAGAATCCTTAACCCTATGGATGACATGACAAGGATTGCTATAAGTAGAGCCATTGGAGAAGGGGTTTTCGACTATGAGTATACATGGAGGATGAATAGTGATGTTATAGGCACCTTTATAGGTTGCATGGCAAGAGCTAGGGTGGACCCATGGCTCATTATCAGACTCTACTACAACATTTTTGACCCAACTTGGAGAAAGGGTCTTGAACAAGTCATTAGAAGCATAAATGATAAGCTATGTATTCCTCTTCCAGAGAAGTATATGGATCTCCCTTCGGGGTCCCCATACCTAGAGGTAGCCTTTCATCGACCCTCACTTGTAATCTATGAAAATTTAGCTTTTTATCGGGAATGGCCCAAGATGGAGGCCAGTATTCAATTCCTCCTCTGGTGGAGGGGAGTCATTGAGGAGGAGAACAGAGCATGGCTAACCAAATACCTTAATGTGTTCAAGGCATACATTCAGCCTGGGGTGGTCTTTGATAATCTGGAAGCCCTAAACTTTTGCACTCCAAATACAAAGAACACCAGTAGGGCAAAGTTTGATTTTGAATTCCCACCCAATTTTCATTTGGAGAATCAAAATGACATCTCCGAAGTCATTATGGTTTATTGGAAGTAAGTGGCCCTTTAGTGTGGGGTTGGGTAGCTTTCCTTTGATCCTAGGAAGTAGAATAGGCTAATATCAATATTAGGGCTATGTTTTCTAGTTTGGTAATTTCATGAGGTGCCCAGTGATGGGTCTATGTAATGTTCATATGTTTATAGTGGCCTATCACATTTTGATAGTAGTTCCAGTGTTTTGGGTCCTTTAGTCTTACTGCTAGAAATAGGTCTCAGATACTTTATCTTGGGGTTTTGGTTCAGTGATAGCGATTTAAAGGTCAAAAATGGTATCTAATCAATAGTCATGGATCAATGTATACTTATGCTCAGTATGAACAGTTTATAATATAACACAAATATTTCTCTCTTTGATGAGTCAATTATGTGATATGGTTAACAAGATCTTAATTGTATTAAGAATTGCATATAGGTTGTAATCATTATAGAAATGGCTCTCTGTGTTTATGGTTATCAGGATCTTAAATGTATCAAAAATTGCATATATGTTTTAGTCATCATAGAAATGGTTCTCTGTGGTTTTTCTTGCAAATTAGAACTTCTTCTCTAGGCTATCTAGCTTTAGATTGGATTATTAAAGGCTCACTATTTTTGATACCCTAATTTGAAAAATTTGAGGGATTAGACCTTAGTTTCATTTTATTTCATCTTTCTAATAATTCGAGTATGGCACGTTGGGCACAGGAGGCATTTTTAAGATTGCTATTGGTAATGATGTCTAAAGTCATCTAGCTTAGGTTTACTATTGACACCTTTTGTCTCGATCAAGAGGTTAGCTAATTTGGTTAGGTAAATCGAGTTTAATGAGTTTCATTTGAGATAGCTAGAATTTAGTTTTGGTTCTGATCATATTGGGGTTTGAATTTAGATCTTACTACTATATTGTCTAGTATATCAAGTATAAATTAGGATAGTGTTTTCACCATCACAATCCCAGTTTTACAATAAACTATAGTAAATTAGGTAAGCCTCAAGTCAATGTATTTGAAATCATAATTTAAATACAATTAATTGAAAGGGTTTAAAATTCTAACAATCTTATTGCTAAGTTTTTAGGGATTACAATCATATTGGAAAGTCGGTAATGTTAATTAAAAAGGTATGAGTAATAATTTATTTGGTTCAAGGTACATTTCAAGTTCTAAAGATGATTGCATTATTATTACTAACCAGTCTGTTTGACAAGATAGCTAGGCAAAGTGAGCATATTTATCTTCAATGGAAGGACGCAAAGAGAAGTGGAAGGAATAATCCTCAAGGAGGTCTCAGCTGTAATTAGAATTATTTTTCATATGTAATAAGATTATTCTATTGTAATAATAGGTTTTCTTGTTAATCTGACTGGGGTATGCCCCTTTTATAGTGTAATAATAAAGGACCATGGTCCTAAGCTAGACTAGAGGTTTTCTTCCCTGTTCTTTCCTACCAGTGCTCGTTTGAACAATGGTACACTATTGTAAATAATTTTTTATTGATAAAATTATCAAGGCCTTGGCCATTTACCGATAAAAAAAAAAGTATGTCAAAGAAATATTAAAGACTTTTGGATTAGAAGATTCCAAAAATATAAGTACACCTTTCGTGATAGGACACAAGTTCTCAAAGAATGATGATTCTACCGAGGTGAATCAAACATTATACAGGTCTATGACTGGCAAGTTGCAATATGTAGTACATAGTAGACCTAATATTGCATTATCTATAGGGATAGTTGCAAGATTCTCTGCTAATCCTAGGGAGAATCACTTAATGGTTGTGAAGAGAATAATGAGATATCTAAAAGGAACAAAAGAGTTTGGTCTATACTACAAGAAGAATGAAAAGTTTGAACTGAGAGCCTACACTGATGCTGATTGGGCTGGAAACATTGATGATAAAAAGAGCACCAGCGAGGGAGCATTTTTCTTAGACAAGAGACTAGTTACATGGACAAGCAAGAAATAGAGTTGTACTTCACAATCTACTACTAAAGCAGAATATGTTGTTGCTACTGTAAACTGCACAAGCATTGTATGGATCAAACAACTACTCAAAGGAATGAAGGAAGAAATCACAGAACTAGTGATACTTTATTGTGATAATACAAAGGCCATCAATATATCAAAGAATCCAGTGATGCACACAAAGACAAAGCACATTGCAATCAAGTATCATTACATGAGAGAGTTAGTTCAAGATAAAGAAGTGAAGATGGAATATGTTAACTCAAAGGAAAAAATTGCTGATATCTTCACAAAACCATTACCTAAGGATGCTCATGAGTATCTAAGAGGTAAACTAGGGGTGATACCCCTATCAAAGGCTATTTAAGTAATAGAAGACGTGCCCTGCATCAAACAAGCTAATGTTCATATAATACACATTAATGCAGAGGATCTTACTTTAGGAGCTGCCTAAAGTAATCACAACACTGAAATTTTAAATCAATCACAAGCAAGGTGACAGAGGGAGAAACTGAAGAAACTACAAAAGCTTATATCTGCATATTTTAAGATGACAATTTTTTGGTATATGTCTTGGGCATTGTTGTCAAAGAGGGAGAGATTTACTGAACAAGAGCTGCCAAAACAAAGAGGGAGAAAGAACATTAAATTGATCATTATCAGAAGGAGAGATTTGCTGATCAGAAAGAAAGAAAGTGCATCAAAGAAAGAAAGCGTAATCACAGAGGGAGATATTCCTTATTAATGCAAGAGATCATTGTTAAAAAAGCTGAACATGACTGATATTAGAGGGAGAAATCATAATCTACCAAGTAAGAGGGAGATACAAGAAAGAACTCAGAGGGAGTTACAAGAAAGAGTTTTGTAACCTAATCAGAAGATGGAAGTTGCTGATAGAGGAAGAAATTTCAATAAAAGTTTTTCTTTTTGGTAATGCCTTACTATTTTTACTTAGTCATAATGGTTTTTGGTTGAACAAGATGTTCATCATTTGATTGACTTGGTTGATCAGTTTGGTTTTCCATCATGCCAAAGAGGGAGATTGTTGAAATTTGATTGAAAAGATCATTGTTAAGAGCAAGATTGTTGAAGAAGACTATGTGTTTCAAGAGTGAGATTGTTGAAGGAGACTATGTGTTTCAATCATTGTTTTGTCACTGATGTTAAATCTGCTATTTGTTGGTAAGATAACTACTTATAAGATTCAAGTACTATCACTTAGTTGATTGATGAAGAGAATTTGATCAATAAGAAGTAACAATAGCACCTAGAGGAAAGGTTGAGTTATGATTACGAAATGAAGTACAAGGATCAGTTAAGATAGTGATGACATGATGTATTGATGATCTACTTAAGGTTACAAATTTCTTGCTACACTTAGAAAGTTTAGAAGAACAAGTTAAACAAAGTTTTTCTGCCAAACTTGACTGAGTAAACAGTAGCTACTAAGCAAAGTCAGTGCAAGCTCAGCAAAAAGTCAGTTGGAGTCAAGTGAAAGCAAATTCTAGTGGATGTTGAGCAAAATAGTTGATGCTGAGTAAAGTTTAGTTGATGCCAAACATTAGTAAACTTTAGTTGATGCTGAGTGATTTTATAGTTGATGCTAAGCAACACAATATGTGTCAAGCATCAGAAGATTGATAATGTTGAGCTACTACATTATGTTAAAGATTGAAGATTCGTCGAATCTAAGTCGACAAGTTTATTTTCTTGAAACTTGTGAACTAGGAGGAAGATAAGGTTGATGAGCTGGTGGCACAGAATTTGATGTAAACCATTTTTAGGCAAATTCTAATGGATTCTAGGAGAAGTTTTGAGAAAAGATAAGATATGGGGTAGATATATTGTATCCTACCTAATCCATCCAAAAACTCTAATTTGGACAATGAAAATGAGTGGGAAAATATTCTAATTTCCTATTTATAGGAATGTCTGGTCATGAAGCAAAGTTGGTCGGTGTCATGTGTAAGAACCTAAGGAGGAGAAGGAATTAAAGGGTCTTGCTTCATCACGTGATCCAAGAGAAGAGTCTGTAATGACATGTTAAGCAAAAAGGCTTAAGGAGATGAATGCTTGAAGGGTGAACAAGCTATTAGAACTGGAAAGTATGAAGGCCAAGTAGAATGGAGGACTGAACAGAGATCTGTAATCTACAAGAGAAGTTGTAAGTTGTATCAGATCAAAGCTCTACTGGTACTCTCTAAAAATTACATCTGTTAGTAAACAAGTTTGTCCTCTCCAAAAAAACCTTCACAATTGAGTCTTGAATACCCAAAAAGAAAGACAAACTCTAAAACTAACAATAGAGTCACTTGCACTTATCTTGTCAGGTGCTCTCTGAATTTTGAAATAGAGGTAAAACTCCCTCCTTTTGATTCAAAATAAATATTTTTCAGATTTTCCTTTAACCAGAAGGCACATAAGGAATATTAACATCCATTCATCAACATGATATGAATACTAAGTTGGATTTAGCAAACTTTAAAAGGAAATCAAATACATAGCACACAGGCTATCTAATCAATCTTTCCCGTCTGCAGAGAAATGGAATGAAATCTAATATTCATTTTGCATATTTGGATGAATAAAACCTCAAGATTTCATCACACACCAAAAACCTTAATAAATGAGAGTAAGATTTTATTTCAAATATGACCAGAGTGACTGTAGGATCACTTCCAACCAGAGAAAAATAAATTAAAACCATAGGATAAGGTAAATTCCTCTTTATTGAAATAAACAAGCAAACAACCATATGATTATTTGCTCTTACATCATAAAAAGTTGCAAAATAAATATCATCTATTCCTTCCCTTCTTTGTTACAAATCTTTAAAACTAAAATGCCTTCCCCTTTTTGAAAAAATGTACAGACATCTCTCCCCCCGAGAAGAACAACCTATTACAATTATTTTTCACCCATTAAATAATTTTCAAAAGAAGTTTGGCAACTACCCCAACTTCTTTCCGAACTCCCTTTTAACTTCTTGGGTACATTACATAATAATTAATTCCCTTAAAGACTTAATTATTCCTTTTCCAATCTAGGTCATTCTCCAAGAATTTCTGTTCGTACAAGTTTTCTACAAATGCCTCACATTACAATGATAATTAATTCTTTTAAAGAATTAATTATTTTAAATTCTTTCACATTTATCTTACCCCCTTCAGCTTACCAATTCACTTGTTTTTTTTTTTTTTTTTTTTAATATTAAGTGCAATAATCATTTAGCACTTTACAAAGAATTAACCTTGTCCTTTGTATTTTCTTATTTTCACCCTCATATCATAAAAATAATTAATTCTTTTTTTAGAATTAACTACGTAAGAGATTAATGTTGGTTTAAATTAAATAGATTATTTAATTATTTTGCATTTAAACATGATAATATTTAATTCTTGAAAGAATTAAATAATATACAATGCAAAATAATTTTTAAATAATAAATTATATATATATATATATATATATATAGTATTTATTTATTTTTAAAAGCTTACCTTGTTTTTAATTCTCACATAGTTGAATGAAGAGGGGAAATACTTGGGTTGCAAAACCCTAGGTAACAATGGCTCTTTCTGGGGGCTGCTTTCTATATCAGGATGTAGAGAACTCCAGACTCTTTGGGATGCTTTAGTGCTTCATCCATTGGCTATAGAGTCATTAATCAATGTGAATTTGAACTTGTACCCTTTCAATGAACATTGCGATAAATTCTTATGAATATCTCTAGCTTCTATTATTCGATGAATGTTGTTCTTACATTGTAATAGTTCAAGCTTTTAGATCCTTCTATGAAATTCAATTTGGAGAGGAATGTAGTTGCATGAATATGTTGCCTGATATTTTGCAATAAATCACCACAACACACCAATCACCACTACATTCATGTCTTCATTGTTTTCATGCTCAGTCACATGAGTGTCATTCAAGAGTGAGTGTGAGAGGCATGTTAGGAAGTTATTCATAACCTTTAATCATGGTACATTCAATCTGCATCCAACACAGAAGCAACTTCCTTACTGTAACATAGTAAATAGATCCTTCCATGTATTGAGTCAACAGTTTAGTTGTATGCAATGATTTTCTTAAACACTCCAAGGCAATGTCATTTCTCTACCACTATGCAAATTCGCTAAAATTTCAATATATATATTTTGTTAGATTCTAATGAAATGTATTAGCTTTCTCATATCCCAGTGTACAACCTTGTTAATACTCTTGGTCTTGGACACTTCCAAATTTGATGTTGCTACTTAGATTTGGACCTTCACTATACACCACCATATTTGTTCTTTGTCTCATATTTCATAAACCAAATTAAGGTTCCATTTTTATCGTGATACCTCACAAAGGTTGTAGATAGTGGAGTTGGAGGAAATCAATATCTGCTAACTCGTGGTGTTTATGGAGGAAAGCATTTACTGTCAAACTTGAGGCATATGTACCTCCTTCAGGCAGTCAATTATGCAGGCTAAGTATGCCATGGATGGCTATGCTTCTTAGCATATCATAAATAAAAATGTGAGAACTACTGCATATATCTTCTTCAAAAGCCTCCTCATGAAAAGCTTCTCCAAGCTGCCATTCTGGCACAAGAGCAAGTATTTCTGCATCAACCATGGCTACTATATTTGTTGCATCTTGATCTAAAAGATCTAGCTATGTCACCATAATTTTGCAATATCAAACACACAACCCAATATATATATCTTTGGCAGCATATACCTTGACATATTCTAATATGTTTTGTCATTAGAACATGTTCTATCTCCATTCTCTGTCATTTCTGACGCAAGCAACTTAGAGGTAGTTCAAGATTTCCTCATCGGGTTCGAGTATCAGTGAATGACGTATTGGCTTCAATCAACCCTTTAGTTCTTGACCATCATTGTTTTGCAAAAATTTGTTAGCATATAGAGGCCGTAATCATTCTCACTATCTGGGTGACCACCCACTTGGCATAAACACTTTCCCGTGTACTTCAAGAGAAAGATGCTCCATGAAAATGTTACATGTGCCTATGGAAAAGACATCACAACAACTTTCCAACTCTCACCATCTTCTATGATCTAGAGCAAGGATGAAGATAACCTCAATACACAGAGCAAGGAAGAAGGTAACTTCAATACGCGTGTCCCATGTTTGTGTACTCAATCTTTGCACAAGTATGCATAAAATGTTACTGCCTAAGGTAAATAAATGCATCTTTCTTCATTGGAACTACACTCCACATGTTTATTTGGCTTTAATTTAATCTCCTGAATATGTCATTGATGCTATATTAATGTTGTACACATTCATATAAACTTGCTTTGTTTTGCTCCATCATTATTACGAGTTACCAAAACTTTTTATTGTGCCAAAAAAACATTAGAATGGAATATTCAATTGTAGAGAAATTTAAAACCAACACTTCCATCTTAGGGAACTCTATTTTCATCCCACCAATTGATTCTCATCACAAATTTCATGTTCCAAGCACCACGGGCACAACATTATTCACAAAAGCTCAGACCACAAGGTGTGTTTCAAAATGTACTGCGTGCATATTATGGATGACTAGCTACAATGCAGAACAAAATTTGAATCATTCATAATTACAATGCTGCTCACAATATTTCCTTCCTCATCTACCACATGTATTGGAATTAAAATTTGCATATCACAATCTGAACTTGAACTTGATTTGAAGCTCAAAATTGGATATGAACTTTTCAATCTTCGAACTAAGCTTTGAAACTACATGCTGAGATTTGAAAATTGAGCCTTGAATTTGAAGTTGGGCAATATAACTGGGTGGATATGGAGTGTGCCAATCAATTCATAAGGGCCTTTATTTTTTTGAAAATTTTAGAGTATGGATTGTCTCAAGGAAGGGAAGGGAAACACCAAAAACACCTACACTACTGGCAAGCAAAACTAAAGAGCAAACTACACTTAGCCACAACAAAAACTTTATGTACAAAGAATAGGGCAAGCAGCCCATACTCAGAAGAATGTACTTTTCTGCTCATGGAAAACCATTAACTGGTTGATAGAAGTATGTGCCAGTGCAAAACAATGGTTGGTGTGCAAGTGAGTCCATTCCTGAAAATTGGAGTACAACCATTGAAAGGAAAAACTTGGTAGCCACAAGGATTTCAAACAATAGACTAAAACTAAGGAGCCAACCAACATTATAACCCATCAATCATTGTACATTAATGCTGCCTTGTAGAGGCTGGTTCTTATCAACACTCTTGATGTCTTCCATGAGATAATCAAAAAATGAAATGGGGCTTTTATGGAGAAAGCTTTTCTTGGAATTGTCAGAATGATCACCCACATAGCTCCTAGTTAAGTCTAGATCTTCCACTTCCAAAGATTCATATTCCAAGAACCTATCTACAAAATTTGTCTCAAAACAAAAAGATTCCAGTGTAGGACCAAAATCCATTAGCCCATCTTCATAATCAAACCTGAACACTTGTAATTCGAGTTGTGTGCATGGAATTGGTTTGGGGGTAAAAGAATTTCCCTTGACTTCCATCTCATCTTTCTCAGTATCTTTGAATGCCTTGTGTTGAAAAGACTCTTCATTCATTTTGATGTGATGAAACAAAAACAATTCATAATCAGCTTCAATCTTTTCTTGTGTATGTTGATCTTTCATACCTTCCTGAACAACATCATTTGATGAAATATCAATAGTAGTTCCAAATATAAAAGAATCAAATTTTGCATTTGAAACATCTTCTGATAAGTTTTCAATTGATCTTCGACCTTGCAACCCTTGTTCATTAGGAGATACATCAAGGCCAATCATTGAGTCAACTGATTATGAGACGTATTCATCCTCAAACTCGACATGTAGATGGTAAGCTCCAGCTATACTATGGGGGATACTTTCAATCATAGGAGGAATTAGAAAATCTTTATCATTAAAGACTGTTAGACTTTGATAAATAGGAGGTTTTGATTTAACTGCTTTGAGAATGAGCCTTCTCTGTTTAGGCTTTTCCTTAAGATAATTATGTTGTTCACAAATATAAATCCTTGCCTGTGCAATTTCTTTACACTTCATTCCATTTAAAAACATGTCATCATCTAAACTAATAGCCTCCCTTTATGCATCTTGCAATGTTTGCACTTTTAGATGAAGAAGCAAGAATTTAATTTTTGTTTGCATTGCAGCAATGAAAACACACAACTGATTGTTTTCAGTTGGTTGGCTGGTTAGGGGTATCTTACCAACAATTCTATTGAATCTATCAATAAAATCTCTCATGACTTCCCCTTTTTCCAACTTGATTTGAAAGAAATTAAATAACAATTTAGCGACATCAAGTGCAGGCATAAACCTCTGAAGAAATTTCACCTCAAGATCATTCCAACAGGTGATGCAACCGACCGGTAAATTCTAGAACCATTTAGCAGCATTTCTCACAAGGCTTTAAACAAACAACCTAATGAATACATTTTCTTGCTGCACACCAAGAACACCACATGTAACAATGATTGCTTTGATGTGGTCATTTGGATCCTGTGTCTTGTCTCTGGAAAACTTCGAGAAATATTCTATTGAATTTTTAGGTAAGGTTGAGTATTGAGACAAAGCAAATGACCCAATCTGAGCCCCCCATGGCTAGGTTGCAACCAAAGCCATAACACCAGACTACTTCTACCAAAAACAAATTAGAGTCGCCAACCTCCGTCCTTGGGGAGGTAACCTTTAGATATCCAAGGAAAGGAAAGTATTGGAACTTCACTTTCTTCCCCAATAGAGTCGTCAAAAATTGTGAGTAAATAGGTTTGTCCTCTCCAAAAACACCTTCACAATTGACTCTTGAATACCCAAAAAGAAAGACAAACTCTGAAACTAACAATAGAGTCACTTGCAATTATCTTGTCAAGTGCTCTCTAAATTTTGAAATAGAGGTACAACTCCCTCCTTTTGATTCAAAATAAATAATTTTCAGATTTGCCTTTAACCCGAAGGAACATAAGGAATATTAACATCCATTCATCAACATGATATGAATGTGAAGTTGGATTTAGAAAACTTTAAAAGGAAATCAAATACATAGCACACAGGCTATCTAATCAATCTTTCCCATCTGCAGAGAAATGAAATGAAATCTAATATTCATTTTGCATATTCAGATGAATAAAACCTCAAGATTTCATCACACAACAAAAACCTTAATAAATAAGAGTATGTTATTTCAAATATGACTACAGTGACTGTTGGATCACTTCCAACCAGAGAAAAATAAATTAAAACCATAGGATTTCAAGGTAAATTCCTCTTTATTTCAAATAAACAAGCAAATAACCATATGATTATTTGCCCTTACATCATAAACAAGTTGCAAAATAAATATCATATGTTCCTTCCCTTCTCTATTACAAATCTTTAAAACTAAAATGCCTTCCCCTTTTTGGAAAAATGTACAGACATCTCTCCCTCCAAGAAGAACAACCTATTACAATTATTTTTCACCCATTAAATAATTTTCAAAAGAAGTTTGGCAATTGCCCCAACTTCTTTCCGAACTCCCTTTTAACTTCTTGGGTACATTACATAATAATTAATTCCCTTAAAGAATTAATTATTCCTTTTCCAATCTATGTCATTCTCCAAGAATTTATGTTCATACAAGTTTTCTACAAATGCCTCATGTTACAATGATAATTAATTCTTTTAAAGAATTAATTATTTTAAATTCTTTCACATTTATCTTACCCCCTTCAACTTACCAATTCATTTATTTTATTTTATTTTATATTAAGTGCAATAATCATTTAGCACTTTACAAAAAATTAACCTTGTCCTTTATATTTTCTCATTTTCACCCTCATATCATAAAAATTATTAATTCCTTTTTTTAGAATCAACTATGTGAGAGATTAACGTTGGTTTAAATTAAATAGATTATTTACTTATTTTGCATTTAAATGTCATAATATTTAATTCTTGAAAGAATTAAATAATATACAATGCAAAATATTTTTTAAATTATATATATA